>OY987312.1:45080538-46550385 GCA_963920655.1 Geranium rotundifolium
AAAGTTATATAAATTTTTTCCGAAATTTGGATATGCCCCCCCCCCCCCCCCCCCCCTTAAATTTTGATATATATACAAAAACTGTGCAAATAAATAATAAATGTTATTTGTCTTAGTAGTAAAGGTGTAAGATTTTATCCTTGAGGTCCTAGCTTCAAACCTTGGAATTGATACTATTTTTAATAGTTGTGTGCTTTTTAATGTTTTTAATGTTCTTTGGGCCTAAATTTATTTTAATAGTTGGGCTTTCAAAATGGATCATATTTTATTCTCTATTTACTTTTTTAATACCCTCTTTTTTTATTCATAGGTATAATTATTTTTTTTACTAATTATTGCATTAGTTAAATTATTTTTTCATTTTTCATTAAACTATTTGTTTTGTCGATTATGTTAAATTAATTAAATTATTTGTTAATTACTGTAAATTTGTGAATTTTTCTAATAAAATTTATGCAGAGATTAAGCTCAATAGTGGATCGTTTGATAAATGAATCAAACTCGAGCTCAAACTATTAGAGTTTGTAAGACTCGCAAACCGACTCATTTTGTATTTATATATATATATATATATATATATATATATATATATAAAAGTTAAATTTAAACTCAACTAAAAAAATAAATAATTAGCTTGAATGAATTTTTGTTATATACATTTAGTAATTATTTTATTAATAAAATTAATATTTTTAATTAACTATATTATATTATTAATTAATTAAATTTTAGTATAAAATTTTGCCCCCTCTTATGAAATTTTCTGGATCCGCCACTGATTGTACTGCATGTTATACAGCTTGGACGTTTTCTCCTTGTTTGTATTTGATACCTATATATATTATCTCGCATTTTTAAAATGTTGCACGTAAACTACATTGAAAAAATTGTTTGCTTGTATAATTAGGGGTTTTCATCCCAACGCGAAAACTGAAAAATTGATCAAAAACTAAATTGAACTGAAAAGGATTGATTTTGTTACGATTTTAAAAATAAAATCCAAGATTAATCGATTAATTGGAAAAAATCGTATCAATTCACGTTGGTATTTTTCAGACGTGTTTTCATCTTGTCCGTCCATATATAGTATAATTCAAAATTTCATCTTGTCCGTCCATATACTGTATAATAAGCATGAGATTGTTGGTTTCATTTCACGTTGGTAGTATTATAAATTCAAAATTTCAGGAGAACGAAAATCATACTAAAAATTTATGTTCACTAATAACATAATTAATGAAAAAAAAATAATTTTAATAATAAATTAATTACTAAATCCACCAACTGTAGTTTCAGCTGTTCGACTTGATGTCGCGTTAGTTGCCATTTAATTAATATAATTCACTTTTATCTTAAAAAAAAATACATATAAAATAAATTAATTCAAGCTTGATTTTTTAATTTATCGTTGAATTTGAATTTAACTTTCATATATATGTATATATATATATAAATACGAAGTAAATCAGTTTGCGACTCTTACAAACTTTTATAGATTGTGCTTAAAGCTGACACATTTATTCAATGACTCAACCTTACGATATTATCAAAGTTTTAATAATTAATAAAAAAATAAAATAATAATACAATAATAAGTACAGTGTACGAATAATTATAAGTCAACAATAAAACAAAAAATATAAATTAGTCAAAATGTGATATATATATATATATATATAAGATATTATGAATATATTTTGTATAATTTATGAAATGAAGTGCAGATAATCGAGAAGACGAGATTGACTACATCCCAGGCATTGGATCAATTACTCCAAAAGACTTGCCCTCTTATCTTCAGGAAAAGGACACGCGGACTCTGCTACAACGAACCATTTACAAGGGTTTTAATGACGTCAAACTCGCAGATTTTATCCTCTGCAACACAGTTCAGGACTTGGAACCTGAGCCCGTCTCAGTTTTGCACCATAAGCAACCCTTCTACGCTATTGGGCCCATCTTACCAATTGGGCACTCCAAGCCCATTCTGGCCACCAGCTTCAGGCCCGAGTCACAATGCACCCTCTGGCTCGATTCTAAACCGCCCGGTTCGGTTCTCTACGTCTCGTTCGGCAGCTACGCTCGCGTCAGTGAAAACGACCTTCTGGAGATAGCTCATGGGCTCTTGGGCCGCGACGCGGGTTTTGTTTGGGTGCTTCGTCCTGATACTGTGGGCCCCGGTGGAGAAACCTCCCTGCCCGTCGGATTGGAGGAGGATTTGAAAAGGAAGGGCCTGATCGTGCCGTGGTGCAATCAGGTTGATGTGATCGCGCATCAGGCGATCGGAGGGTTCTTAACGCACTGCGGGTGGAATTCAGTGCTGGAGAGTGCATGGTACGGCGTTCCGATGCTGTGTTTTCCTCTGGTCGGTGATCAGTTCACGAATCGGAAACTGGTGGTGGATGATTGGAAGGCTGGGATCGATATATGCGACGAAAGGCCGATCAGGAGAGAGCGAGTGCGGATGAATATCAACCGTTTAATGGATAGAAAGTCAACGAATGAAGCGAAACTGAACGTCGATAAGGTAAGAGGTCAGCTCGAGGGTGCATTGGGCCCTGATGGATCGTCAACGAGAAATTTGAATGAATTCATTGAGGCGGTCAAAGCTAAGATCCAAGAGAAACCGTGAACTTGGGCTGTTTCTAATAAATGGGCTCATAGGCCCATCAAGCCCAATTGAAGTTCCATATATATATGGGCTGGATCAGGTGAGAATCAAACCATTTTGTTTAAACATGGTAATCAACTTTTGGCCATTGAAAATAAGTGAATGTCTAACGAAAATAAGCGAATGTCTAATGAAAAGAAGTGAAATTGAATGTCCAACGAGAATAAGTGAATGTTTAATTTAAATAAATCAAATGCACATTTGATATATATATATATATATATATATATATATATATATATATATATATATATATATATATATAGGGTTGCACTTTACGAGAAACCATTTCTTAGATACAAAATTAGGAACTATTACCATCCATTGGATGGTAATAATCAATGGTCCATATTAATAGCTATTTTTATTATAGAATTAATTCCATAAGGGCATATTTGTCTATTCTATCCATATAACCCTACCTACTTCTATCAGTTTCTCCATCCAGACCCATTTTATTGCAACGCTGAAATCTTCTACTAAACTTGCGCCTCCGCCATATGAGGAGCGGCGGATCGACGACGGCATCGACGGATCCTCCGTCTCTGCCCCTAAGCCACCACATCTTGTTCGTGCTCTCCCTCTCGGTGTCTCGTCCTTCGGTAAGCGCTTCGTCGGCGACGCATGAACGCTTAACGCATCGCCGGTTTTCTCCAGATGTGCCAGGGCCTTTGCGCCTCAACAGTGTCGTCACAAGCCGCGGCCACCGTAACCCTCTTAGTGTCTTCTTTGATCTGTATGTTTCTGCTATTTTTGTGTGCATCTCCTATTTGTTCTTTTTCTTTACCTATTCGATATCGGTATCATGTTCTTGAGATTTCCCGTTTGGTTGGTGGGATATAAGTGTTTTGGGAAAAGAGATTCAATTTATGGGTTAAGGAAATTTGGGTTTTGACTTATTAGGGTTTCTATAAGAAGCATACCCTAATTTGGTTTCAATCTTAGCTTTTTGTTTGTAGATATGATGTTTAAGATTAGTTAGATTAATATATCAAAAAATGTATAAACTTTGTTCACTGCCTTGTTTTAGTTTTGTTAAATATGTTAGCTATTTAGTTTTGTCGTATGATTTAGTTTTGTGGGCATTAGGATATGAGTGATTTCATAAACAATAAAAGTTCTATGATATGATTGTATTAGAAATGAGATGATATGAAGTTGGTAGTGCCTTAATTAAGTGACTAAAAGATGGGTTCATTATCTAGTGATTATGCTAGTTTGATTGGTGAGTTTTAACCATTGGCTTGTTCTGAACCAGGTTCTAAGGAAGCTTGTGGACGGTGCTTCCAAGTTCTTGAACGACAATGTGACCAAAGCCGTTGTCGCGGTACATGCTTACTTCAATGATTCCAAGAGTACAACGACCAAGGATCTGATCACATTAGTAGTCCGTTGTCCCAAGATCGATTCCCACAAAATTTACTGCTCTTGTTCATTTAACGCTGTTCTAAGTTAAAATTTTAGTGATAAATTTGAAAACCATAAAGTATTTAATATTTTTGTATTGTTATTGTCTCAAAACTTTGTTTTAAGTTCTTCATGGAGACTATTTGTAATTTTACTTATTGTGAGTCAATGCTAATGAAATAATGAAACTGAATCTATGAAATTATGAAATTCAGATTATAAAATCATGAAAATCGATTAATAAAACCATGAAACTATGAAATATGATTGATGAAACCATGAAACATATGAAACGATGAAATCTGATTAATGAAATCATGAAACGTAGTAAATTAACTCATGGAACGATGAAATTTGATTAATGAAATCATGAAACGTAACGAATTAACCAATGAAACGATGAAATCATTCACGAAATAGTAAAATCAATTTTTTTTCCATAAAGTAGTAAAATTAAAATCGTGATTTTTGTTAAACAAATAAAATAAATAATGGTTTAAAAATACGAATTTACCCTTATAATGGTGTTAAATGACAATAATAAATACACAATTAATTAATATTTACACATCATGCCATTTGTGAGTCATCAAACATCTCAACCTCCCAATTTTATATTTAGTGGTCATGATTGGTTTCTAAGTTTGCACCCAAACCTATGGTTTTCTACTGAATATATCTCATATATATATATATATATATATATATATATATTATAAATTTCATATGTGTATTCACTTATTTACATTAAACATTCACTTATTTTCAATGGCCAAAAGTCGATCCTATACACTAAATTTCCACGTGTATATTCAAAGAAGAATTATGGTGTGGACTTATGTTAATTTAAATTTTTCATCGACGAAATTGTGTATCAAAAAGTTTTGGTTACTTGTATCAATAATAAGCTCAAGACACACTATGTCGAAGGGGGACTAACTAGCAAAATAGCTTATTATAAATCTAAACCAATATATATGTAAAAAGTGAAAAGAATTTTCGGCCAAATTCTTCCATATATATATATATATATATATTTCAGGTGAGATCAAATGTGGAGTGAGAACACTGGACATTCACTTATTTACATTGAACATTTACTTATCATCGTTGGACATTCACTCATGTTTCGTTGGACATTTGTTTTCATCGGATATCACTTACTTTCATTGGACACTCACTTATTTCCGTTGACTAAAGATTTGTTTCATATATCTAACAAAAGAGTTTGGTTCTCACTTGATCCATCCTATATATATAGGGGCACACTCCACTACAAACGCCATATCTGTCTGAATCGAACGAACACTTCATGGTTGTTGCTTTTCGCGCGATTAAAAGAGCGCGCGACACGTGGCAGTGTCATGTCCCACCGTGAGAGTGTAATGTCGCGCACTGTGCACTTAAGTGAGGGACAATTTCCAATTTTTGCGCAGCGGAGCGTACTGTTCATATTTTTCATTCGGAGTTTAATGTCAACCGTACGGGTGTAATGTCAACATAGTTCAGACTATACACTCGCAAGTGCAGACTATACACTCGTAAGTGCAGACTACACACTCACAAGTGTAGACTATACACTCTCAAGTGGAGACTATACATGTCATTGAAATTGTAATGTCAACCGTAAGAGTGTAATGTCAACAATGGAGTGTAATATTGTTCAACATTGAGAGTGTAATGTCCAACAGTGAAAGTGTAATACCCAACATTGAGAGTGACATTACACTCCGAACGAAAAATTTAAACAGTACGCTCTGCTGCGCAAAAATTCGAAATTGCCTCTTATTTAAGTGCACAATGCGCGCATGCCACATGTCGCGTGCTGTTGTAATCTCACAATCATTGAATGGCCGGATCCCCTGCATTTAAGTGAATGTCTATCAAAAAATAAGTGAATGTCTAATTGTTCTCACGAAATATTTAGTTCTCAAAAGATGCTTCCTTCTATATATGTATATATATATATATATATATAAGCAAAAATAGGTAGACTGTAGTTAGCCAGGAACCATACGACCAAACAATGCAACTACGTACGCAACCATATTGTATAATCACAATTAAACAATTTACATTATTTTTCTACAACTCGCGATCCTCATTGTCCAATTTTTTAAACAAGTTACGACTAATTAAATTTGTATAAATTCATCAACAATAACTCTAAAAAAAATCGAACAAAAATGGAACAACAAAACCTCCATGCAATAATGATACCACTCCCTCTCCAAGGCCACATCAACCCGTTCGCAAATCTGGCCGTCCATCTCGCATCCAACGGCTTCACCGTCACCTTCGTCAGCACCCAATTCATCCACCACTCGATGACCCGATCCAACGGCGACATCTTCGCCGGAGCTCGGAAGTCTGGTCTCGACATGCGCCACGTCACCGTGAGCGACGGGTTTCCTCTGGACTTCGACCGCGCCAACAACAGGGATTACGTGTCGGAACGATCCGTGCGCGTGTTCCAGGCTCACGTGGACGAGCTTGTCGGAAGCATCGTCGGGTCGGTCGTCGACCCGCCGTTGACCGTCTTGATCGCCCACACTTTCTACGGCTGGCCGTCGGTTATAGCGAAGAAGCACAACCTCGTGAACGTGTCGTTTTGGACCCAACCGGCTCTTTTGTCCGATATCTGTTACCACCTTCACTAACGAGGAATTGATATGTAAAACTATGTTGTACATATCAGGTTGAGCTTTATAATTAAAAGCTTAAACTAATAATTGGGTTTGACCGTTTAAACTTTTCCCTTATATGTGAGACTTTATATTCTCAACACGATCTCTCGTGTTTTTACAATTTGAACACCCCTAACTCACCTAATTGTCGATGGAAAAAAAGAAGACTTAAAAACAATTTAGAACGTTCGTTACATGGAATCTTATAGTGATGAAATATGACATATAATATTTACAAATAAATTTCAATTTAAAGGGTGTTCCGTCTTTTCAGTTCATTTTCAACCATGTTATTAAAGTTTTCGATAAATTCAAAGGCCGGTAATATACACATGCTACTTCTAAATATGGGATATGGTGGGGAGAACTACGAATTTATAAAAATGCAGCACACCACAAGGAAAGTTCACGTATATATTAGAGCCCACGTCTAATTCAAAAACCTAATATGATGATGGGTGTACATGTCGAGTCTAATGTGTATATATACTCTCTTTGTACACCGTAGAATTTCGATGTGGGACTTGGGTGCCCATGAGGGATTCTAATAAATTTTACATTAGATATTCATAAGGTAAAGTACACCTGGCCACACCCAAGTTTAGTCAAAAGACACTTAGCTACATCTAGTTTTAAAAGTGGACATCTAGCCCCCCCAAAATATCAAAAACGGACAGATATCAAACACCGTTAACTTTTTAGATGGAAAATGTTAATTTTTGAAGTTATAAGACAAAAATACCCTTAGTTTGCAAAATCATACTCTCTCTCTGTGTGTTTTTTGTCTCTACAACACTGAGCAACCCAATACCGTGAGCGTGACCTCGGGGTTGCGTTGGCTTCTCCTCCGACGAGGTCGAGCTCGCGGTGTTGGGTTGCTTGGTGTTGCAAAGAAAAAAAACAGAGAGGGAGAGAAAGATTGACCGAGGGTATGGTTTTGAAAATTTGAAATCAAACCAAAGACATTTTCGCCTTTTAACTTTAAAAATTAACATTTTCTATCCAAAAAGTTAACAATGTTTGTTATCTGTCCGTTTTTGACCAAATTTAAATATGGCTAGGTGTAATTTATATCGTATGATTTATAAAATAAACTGCAGATAATCGAGAAGACGATATTGACTACATCCCAGGCGTTCGATCAATTGCTCCAAAAGACTTGCCATCTTCTTTTCGGGAAAAGGACATATGGACTCCGTTACACCGAGTGATTTACAAGGGTTTTGATGACGTCAAACTCGCAGATTTTGTCCTCTGCAACACAGTTCAGGACTTGGAACCTGAGCCCGTCTCAGTTTTGCACCATGAGCAACCCTTCTACGCTATTGGGCCCATCTTACCAATTGGGCCCTCCAAGCCCATTCTGGTCACCAGCTTCAGGCCCGAGTCACATTGCACCCTCTGGCTCGATTCTAAACCGCCCGGTTCGGTTCTCTACGTTTCGTTCGGCAGCTACGCTCGCGTCAGTGAAAACGACCTTCTGGAGATAGCTCATGGGCTCTTGGGCTGCGACGCGGGTTTTGTTTGGGTGCTTCGTCCTGATACTGTGGGCCCCGGTGGAGAAACCTCCCTGCCCGTCGGATTGGAGGAGAATTTGAAAAGGAAGGGCCTGATCGTGCCGTGGTGCAATCAGGTTGATGTGATCGCGCATCAGGCGATCGGAGGGTTCTTAACGCACTGCGGGTGGAATTCAGTGTTGGAGAGTGCATGGTACGGCGTTCCGATGCTGTGTTTACCTCTGGTCGGTGATCAGTTCACGAATCGGAAACTGGTGGTGGATGATTGGAGGGCTGGGATCGATCTATGCGACGAGAGGCCGATCAGGAGAGAGCGAGTGTGGATGAATATCAACCGTTTGATGGATAGAAAGTCAACGAACGAAGCGAGACTGAACGTCGATAAGGTCAGAGGTACGCTCGAAGGCGCATTGGGCCCTGATGGATCGTCAACGAGAAATTTGAATGAATTTATTGAGGCCGTCAAAGCTAAGATCCAAGAGAAACCGTGAACTTGGGCTGTTTCTAATAAATGGGCCCTTAGGCCCATAAAGCCCAATTTAATCTTCTCATGCATTAAAGTATCGTTTTGTTTGAAAATTCAGTATCAAAAATTACTTTTCTTCGGAATATCTGTATTGCTTAGTTTTGTATTGAATACGATGT
This sequence comes from Geranium rotundifolium, assembly GCA_963920655.1. Taxonomy (NCBI): domain Eukaryota; kingdom Viridiplantae; phylum Streptophyta; class Magnoliopsida; order Geraniales; family Geraniaceae; genus Geranium; species Geranium rotundifolium. The sequence goes on from OY987312.1 coordinate 45,089,466, forward strand.
TGTAAAAATCCTCGACTTGTTCGATTAGTTTTCGATTAATCCCTCCGACTAGTTTTCGATTAATCCTATATAATTGTCGATTAATCATTTAAACTGATTTATTTTTCGATTAATTTCCGACTAATCCCTGATTAGTCCTTATAAAGTCCTTACCGACTGACTAGTGCCTAACGATTTTTACAACACTGATTGATTATGAACAATTTTACTTTATTGGAAAAAGTATGAAAGGTAAGTAAAGTAAAAGTAGCGGCCGATCCAAAAAAAAATTAACTTTAAAAAGTTAACTTAATTAACAAATGAATTATAACAAAAACTACTATCATGATTCATTGATTTGATCTATAGTTATGTAAAATATAAATAGTAAGTGATTTAATGATATTTTTTACTTTGATCAATTCAAATTTCAAAAACACGAAAAAATTGATTTAATTTAAAATTGTGTAAGGTTACGATAAATTTTTATAATAAATGTAGTGTTAGTAGTGTACGAGCTCTCCTCGATTTTTACAATTTAATGGATATATTGTACATGAAATATTAAACGTATGTTTTGCATGACTCGTAAAATAAATAGCAGATGATGAAGAAGAAGAGATTGATTACTCACATATTTGATCCTCTGCAACATAGTTTGGAAGCTCGAACCTCTGTCTAGGGGCCTCTAGACGAGCCAAGCTTTTAACGAGCCTCTTAAGTCAAATTTTGCATACTTCGTTATAATCGAGCTCAAGCCTGACCTTCTAAGACTCGATAGGCTCATAAGCCGGCTCATTTAATATTTAATTCATTATATACTAAAATAATATATTTTGATGATTGAGCCAATCACGAGCTTGATCATTTAGTAATTAATTATATATTTTATTTAATATTAGGTTGAATTTTTTATGAATATTTGTATTGAAAATTAAGCGAACCGAGCTCGAGCTTCTCTATATTCTTTCGAGCCAAACTCGAGTTTAGTTGTATAACCTCGTTCAAGCCCAAGTCGAGTACCTTTTTTCACGAGGCGAACCCTGCCAAACAGAGGCTCGATTAGTTTTGCTCGTTTACACCCCTACATGTGCCCGTCTTAGTTTTGTACCAAAAGCAACCCTTCTACCCATTGGGCCCGTCTTAGCAACTGGGCCCTCCAAGCCCATTGTGACCACGAGCTTGCAGGCCGAGCACACTTGCGGGTTTACTTTTTTCAAATAGGTCACCTAAAAATTGATTTTTTTTCTCACCGTTAATTTTTATTACTTTTAAAATTTTTGCAAATGACAAAAAAAACCTTAATTCACGTTCTTAAAATTATTTCATGTTTAAATTAAATAACCGACCTTGTTTTGACTTCAAATTTTCATTCAAATGTCATTTACTCTCTCCGATCAAATATTGTCGAGACTGTTAGTGGTAAGTTGGTCAAGAGGCACTGTTATATTCTGTCGGTTGGTCAAAGTTTGTCACGGGGCATTTTCGTTAATTCACACTCTTCTACTTCTAAATTGTGAGGTGTGTATTTTAGGTTCTGACATTAGTGGGTGCTTTCATCTATTTTGCATTTCTACAGTGATTTGAAGAGAAAGTTCCAAAATTGCTCCACTCATTTCATCTCCTAACTTTAGCAAATGCCAAATTTTGGGTCCATACTGCCGACCAATTCCAACCTCCCATGTGAAAATTATGGGTAGGGACAACGACGGGTGTGTTTAGGACAGATTTGTCAATCCCTCTTCCTGTCCTTATTAGAATCATATCGGGAATTCTCTATTTCTAACAGGGATGAGGATTCTCCATCAAATTTGAGAAATCCCCGTTTTTTGTATTCAACCCAAAAAAATATTAAAACATATTCATTTTTTAATAAAATTTGTATCAAAAATTATTATTTCCATAAAATATTTACTTTAAATATTTTATTTTTCATCAAAAATGTATTATGAAGTATCATTTTAACAAAAAGATACTATTTTTCATTAAATAGGTATTTTTAATTCAAAAAAATATGTTTTTAATATATCGGGGCGTAGCGGGGCGGGGATACCTCGTCCCATCCCCGCCCCGTTTCCATCCAAATTCGAAAATTTTCCACCTAGTTTTTATTTGGATTCGGAGATCCTCGTCGGAGACAGGGGATATTGCCACTCCTAATTATAAAAATATTTCATATCATTTTCCACCGTAAAGAGAAATTTTGTACCTAAATATGAATTTTTTGTTGTGAAAATTAAATATTAACATTGGGTTTAAAGGGGAATTAAATGAAATTTCACACAGCCAATACTTGAATAAAAATAAATAAGAAATTAGCAATGCAAGAAAGAGCAAAGTTGAAAATTGGAAAAAGTTACGGATTATTCGATTCTTCATTGTAAATTCAAGACATACACGGTGTAGCTTTTAGAAAAAACGTAAGACCATGCATGATCACATGTCCTCTTACATGAAAGTGATGGTCGCGACAAACCAGACCTACACTATTTAAAACATGAAGCATGGACCATGATTAATGTGATTTGCCAAGACGTGACATGGCGGTGGCCACCGATATTATTTCACAACTCCCCATTGTACACCACAATTCATAAGTCATAACTAATTATATAAGCGGTGTTGAACGTGCTGAATGTTAGCTCGTTAAAAGCTTTTTAAAGAAAATTCCAACTACTGTGGGAACCGGGTTCGATGCTGGTAACAATGAGACTTAGTTCCATGCTGGTTATCACGGTCCTCACAGAATAGAGTGGTTTCCACCTGATTTCTTCTCCTAATCATACATCTTTATTTGAATTTTACACGTCTAATCTAGACTATTAAGTCTATCATGCTAAAATTGCGGATACACTTACGGACAAAGGAATCCACAAAATGATATGTTTCAAGTTCAAACTTATGTGAATGTAGTGTACATATGTGGTGCCTGAGAATTGACGGGTTTCGAATTATAAGAACTAGCAATCGACGATGTATTCAGTTAGGAGATGTTGTTGTTGTTGTAGTTAAGGAAGCAATGTCAAAGGTGTCTCTAAGAAGATCAGAAATGATCAAAACTGTAATTATCCATACCTGTAAAAAATTAATTCGATCACACAAATGCAATATCAAATATTAAACTGACAAATATGGGGTAAGTTAAATGTTTGTCACACATGATTAGTTACATTTTAAATTGATATAAATTAGGGAAAAATTAGATGGTTGTGTACTTATATATTGTCAAGCTGATTTACTTTAAATTCCTTACACCCAAAATACTCATTTACAAGTAAACATCAATTCATTCCTCTCGACTTTCATTATGGATATAATAAATTCTCCGAATCAAGCCTAATTTTGTCAAGATTCGGTTCAAACTTGAACGACTTTATATAATTAAACTAAACACTATATTGAGATTGGTTAGTAAACGATTTAAATTCAAATCCAATACATTAAAACTCCAATTCAAGTCCAATACATTTAGTTAATTGTAGAAATTTTATATAATATATTTGATATAGTTTTAATAATTACATTGCTAAATTTAAACAAATCGACTCTAGCGCCTAGTTAAATACAAACCTAATTATTTAATTTTTAACCCAAACTTAACTGTATAAATAATTTATTTATCTGATATAAATATTAGTTATAATGGCCGTTAAATCTCACAGTCTGCTTGAGATTAACCCAATAAACATTGAGTTTTCTTTTAAATTAATAAACATTGGGTTGATAATACTTTATATACTAATATAATATAATTTTATATTATATGAATAATAATGAATGATTGGGCATATATATATGTATCCCTCAAAGTCAAAGTTCTCTATATATTACTTACCAGCTTGCAAGTCTTTAATAGTTTAATTAGATTTGTTATTTTTCTTATATTTTATACAAAATTCACTTATATTATTTAAATCAGTAGAAAACGACCTCTTACCTAATTGATTTTATTGGTTTATACTTTTTCTCAAACACCGTGATCCATTTTTATGATGAATTCTATAAAATAAAATAAAAACAATAGTGCAGTTTTTTTTGTAGCTGTATATTAAATTAATGCATAAATATACTACTATGCTAAAATAAACGGTCACATTTTATTTCATACACGTAATTTACGACTTTGAGCACAAAAATACGCTCAATATTGTAAAAAAATATACAAATAGAAACTGAAAAAAACATTTCATTATACAATTAATTTTATCCTCGAGCAATAAAAAATTTCCATTAAATGATCATTAATTGAATTACGTAAACTTCAAAATCTAATATGCTAGAATTCTAGAAGATAGTGAAAGAGGATAGGTAGGAGTATAATTACAAACATAAAAAATAAAAGACGTGGAAAAGCCATCTTCGCATAGATAATTTACATTTTTATCAACTAAAAATAGACTTTACTAGGACTGTAATATATATAATTAGGGTCACGCTGCCACAAAGTATGAAAGTATAGCATAATTTAAGAATAGCAACCGAATCAAAAATTTATAATTCTTTCAGTTTTAGAATTGGGACCGTTACATGTGGTTCTCTGGTTTCGGTTCCGGCTCGGTCTCTGATTTCGAGTCCAAAGTACTCACCCCTAGTTGCAGAAGAACTGCCTCCAATAAACACTATGTCGGGGAAGTAGTGAGCTTTTACAAACTATAATATTTATGGAGGAGAAGTATAGTGTATTCGGGAAACTACGAAACTACTTCTCAAAAAATTTGTATCGATATTACGAAAATAGCCTCCTCTGTAAGGAGTTTGTGGGAGAGAAGTAATGGGGGGAGAAGAAATGGGAGACACGGCCAATTTATACAATCAACTTATAACGGCGTGCTGCATAATATGCGCGGTCACAAAACTTGAGCAACGACGCATATTATATCGTGCGCCGCCACTGTCTAACAGTCACCCCAACATATGGGTGTCAACGATCATCAAATTTGTAACGTCGCATGTATTTTCATGCGTCGTTACTCTTATATTTGTTAACATTGCACCCTCTATAAATACGTCGTTCTTAATGAAAAAAACTGACTATGTGTAAAGAATGATTGATATTTCTCTTTTGCGTTTGCTACATCAGGGCGCGATGTCACGTGACGCGCTCCCATAAATTCACACGCACCCTCGTGATTCGCGACCGTATTTTACCATATATATAGATTCATCAGCCACAACACACTTCTCTTTCTCGCACTCACAAAACACAAAAATGGAGAACCAGAAGGCTCACGCACTGTTGATGCCGGTCTCTCACCTCCAAGGCCACGTCACCCCCTTCGCCGATCTGGCCGTCCATCTCGCATCCAACGGCTTCACCGTCACCTTCGTCCTCACCCAACACACCCACCACCAGATGACCCGGACCCGACCCGACTCCGGCGCCGGCGACATATTCGCCGGAGCTCGGGAATCGGGCCTCGACGTCCGGTTCGCCGCCGTGAGCGACGGGTTTCCGATGGGTTTCGACAGGGGACAACATCACGACCAGTTCTGCGAGGGACAGCTCCACGTGTTCCCCGCACACGTGGACGAGCTTGTCGGGAACATGGTCCGGTCGGGCGTTGACCCGCCGTTGACCGTCTTGATCGCCGACACGTACTACGGCTGGGCCTCGTTTATAGCCGAGAAGCACGATCTCGTCCACGTGTCGTTTTGGACCCAACCGGCTCTTGTTTTCGATGTTTATTACCATATTCACTTGGTCAAGAGCAATGGCCATTTTGCTTCCGAAGGTGATCACGAGTATTAATCTTTGTTAATTTTAAGTTATTAACACCAATTTGTCACTCATATATCATGAACATTTGTATTATATTATTACATATACATTCAATATTAAAATTGTATTAATTATTTCGATAAAATAAGAGAAATGTCCTGTCCTTAAATTTCAATATTTTTTCCAAAATAAATCTTCAATTCATAAAATTACTTTTATTTTTATTTTTATTTTATAATAATTGATATAGAATATTAAAAATATGATTATACATGAATGTGTTAAATTTTATAAGTTTCTCACATCACTATCCCAACTTTAAATTTTATTTTTCGTACAGAACTATTATTTTTATTCACGGAACTTGACATAGTTAAAAAAATTATTTTTATTTTGTTCGATTGAGGTAAGAAGATATTTTTAATATTGTCTCGCTCCCTAAGAGAAAAATGACAGGTTACTGAGTACAATTCTTTTTCTTAACTTAAAGGATAATATGTGAAAATATGTATCTTTTTAGAATGTAGCAGTTTCAAAAAAAAAAGTAAATAAGAACAATGATTTGTAATTACCCTTGAAACTAAAGTCGAATTAATTTTTAATGCATTTGATAATTGGTAATAACTCGAAATTATCTCTGTTATCAAATTACTACATTATTTCTTATAAGTTTAGTGTATGAATGGTAGATAATCGACGGGACGCGATTGATTACATCCCAGGCGTTGGATCAATCGAGCCAAGAGATTTGATGTCGTATCTCCAGGATACTGACACGTGGACGCCCCTACACCGAATCATTTACAAGGCCTTCGACGACGTGAAGCGTGCCGATTTTATCCTCTGCAACACGGTTCAGGAACTCGAACCTGAGCTCGTATCGGCTTTGCACCAAATACAACCATTTTACGCTATCGGGCCAGTCTTTGGAACTGGGCTTTCTAGGCCCATTGTGTCCACGAGCTTCCGGTCCGAGTCACGCTGCACCCACTGGCTCGGCACGAAACCGGCCGGTTCGGTTTTGTACGTGTCGTTTGGTAGTTTATTTCAGGTCAATGAAATTGACTTGTTAGAGATTGCTTATGGCCTATTGGACAGCAACGTGAGTTTTATTTGGGTGCTTCGCCCGGATACCGTGGGGTTCGGTGGAGAGCGCATCCTGCCCGTTGGATTGGAGGAGGATTTGATAAAGAAGGGCCTGATCGTGCCGTGGTGCAATCAGGTTGATGTGATCGCGCATCAGGCGATCGGAGGGTTCTTGACGCACTGCGGGTGGAATTCGGTGCTGGAGGGTGCATGGCATGGCGTTCCGATGTTGTGTTTTCCTCTGTTTTCGGATCAGTTGACGAATCGGAGACTAGTTGTGGATGATTGGAGGGCTGGGATCAATCTATGCGACGAGAGGCCGATCAGGAGAGAGGAGGTCCGGGACAATATCGACCGTCTGATGAGTCAAGAGTCAACGAATGAAGTGCGAGAGAATGTTGAGAAGGTCAAATATACGCTGAAGCGTGCATTGGGCCCTGATGGATCGTCAACGAGAAATTTGAGTGAGTTCGTTGAGGCCGTCAAGAATAAAATCCAAGCGAAATCATGAACTTGGGCTGCTTCTTTTAAATGGGCCATTAGGCCCATAACACATGTACTGTGTTTAGAGAGAACCGAGAGAGAATAAAAGGAAATGAGTCCATCTATATAATTATCAAACAAAAAACCTAATAAACATTGAGTTGATGATATCATGACAAATTCTCTACTAATAAAAATATTTATGATCTAGATAATGAGTAAATGGGTAGATAATTCGAAAGTTTCTTCGAGTAAAAAATCACCTTTTACGAAATAAACTCCAAATAAGTTGGCGTTTATATTGAGTCTCATTATACCGAGATGCTTCTCCCTCCCCTTCCACTTAAGTTTAAACTTTGATTTTGTTAAACTCAAATTGTCAGAGTCATTTTCATCTTATATAAGCCATTACATGACGTGTGCCGATTATGGTCGAGGTATTATCATGCATACGAGTACCCGACCCGTTTTATCATAAGAGTTTACCACCAATGTTCTGATACCACGGTTGGAAAATACAGGTTTTATCTAAGAAGATCACACGAAAAAGCTCATACACATATTAGAGCTTAATTTTAACCTAAAATACTAGATTATTGAGTATATAATCGAATGCATGTATAAACTTGTCTCATACTTGATAATCTTGTGATTTTCGATGTGGACCTAACTAACGTCTCATACACATGTATCACCAATCACCTATCATTTGTTTTCTTTGTCGGTCTACGCCATGTTGTTTTCAACGAGAACTAAACCGACCAGAGAAGTCATGATCATGGTCTTCCTCGGATCTAAGGTTGAAAACTTATGACATTATTATGACGTCATAAACAATTTATTTATCAATTTTAAAGGTAAAATTACACAATAAACTCAAGGGATAATGTCATATGGGTACATCTGACATTCGTTTTTCAGATAGATCATCTTTTTTTTTTCATTTCTAATGTCATTTAAAACTTTTTTAACCACTGTTACTAAAACCATCAATTAATATAATTTTCAGTATTGTTTTTATTTTAAATTTACGAAAATGGCCAAAATAATTTCATATTGATGTTATTAAAATCATTCCTCGTTTAAACTTACCTAATTGCCCTTGTTTAAACTCAAGTGTTTATTCAAATGCCATTTTCTCCATCTCTTACATTCTCTTTTATTGGCTATGAGTGGTGCTGAATTGTGAGGTGTGTCCTTCAAGGTTCTATGCTGGACTTGGTGTAGTGCTTTCATTTTTTTCCTTTTCTACAGTAATTTAAAGGAGGAAGTTCCAAAAATTGCTACACACATCTCCTGAACAATCGTATCCTCTTATCTGGCTCTCGATTCAGGATCGACTTTTGATGTGAACTGAACAATTTTAACATAAAAATTATATTTTTTAACGACAATTAATAAACTGATTTTCCACGATATAACTAAAATCAAATCAATATTTATGTTTCTCAATTTTTAAGTACACAACTGTGGTCCACTTGATTTTACCGCGAATCGAACAACCTTGATTAACAGCTTGAAATATTTCTTCTTTTATTATATGAACTGAGGGATAATTCGGTGAGAACTATTGAAGGCGCGTCACGTGGAGCTGAGTTAGCATACACATACACACGTGACGTCGAGGCCCGATACACCCACCAGCAGATGATCAAGACCCGACCCTCCTCCGGCGACATCTTTGCCGGAACTCGGGAATCGGGCCTCGACGTCCGTTTTGCCACCGTGAGCGACGACTTTCCGATGGGTTTCGACCGGAAAAACAACTTCGACCAGTTCTGCGAGGGTCAGTTCCACGTGTTCTCTGCACACGTGGACGAGCTTGTCGGAAACATTGTCCGGTCGGGCGTTGACCCGCCGTTGACCGTCTTGATTGCCGCCACTTTCTACGAATGGGCTTCGTTTATAGCCAAGAAGCATGATCTTGTACACGTGTCGTTTTGGACCGAACCGGCTCTTGTTTTTGATATTTATTATCATCTCCACTTGCTCAAGAGTAATGGCCATTTTAAGTTATTGACTTATTGTCATGAACTTATGTTATTAACATTTGCATCGTGTTATTAAATTACATTTTAATTTTGTGAATTTTTTTTAAAAAGATTTGATAGAAATGCCCTTCTCACATATCTCGACATTTTATTCTGTAATTTCGTAGAAATGGGTGAACGAGATGAACTACTAGTTATATTCCATAGTTTTAAAGGCAATTTTAATATCTCGTTGATAAATTATAATATTTGATAATATAGAAAATAATACTGCTGATGAAAAGCATTCACAATTTCTATCAGTTTTTGAGAGTGAGGAAGGATATTTTTTATATGTTTAAAAAATTAATATAAAATTAAAGTCCAATGTACGTAGTAGAGCGATCTGTGTAAAACAATTTAAATTTTTTAATAACTATCAAGGGTAATTTAGTTATTTCACAACATCTCTCACAACAACAAAAACAAGCAAGGTGTAGTTAGTTGATAATGGTGTATAGTCAGTTGTAGTATTGTGAGATTACCTGGGTAATTACAAATAAGTACACCCAAATATAAAACTCGATTTTGTAGTCACTCAAATTACATTTTGTCTCACTTAACTCCAACATAGTTACATCTAACAAAACTTTAAGGTAAAAGACCAAAATACCCTTCATAGAAATTGATTTATATTTATTAAATAGATAAAAAATATAAAAAGATGTCTTCAACATTTGCTCAACTCACTGGTTGTTATTAATATAAGTAATTAATTATCAATAATATACTAAAACTTTTAAATGACATAAGTCTCTCATACAAATTCCGTTTCGTACTCACCATATATCAAATTAAAGAGAATTAGAATATCAACAATTTTGAAAAAAAATATTTTTGTTTGTATATTACTATTAATTACTTATTTACCTTAATAGTTATTATTTTTAATTAATTTATTAATATTTTTATAATTATTAATTATCAAATAATATAATTAAACTTTCAAATGACATATGTCTCTCGTGAGTTTCGTTTCGGGACTATGTAAGTCAGAAATCAATTTTAAGAAAGTCCACTGTATAAGTTCAGTGACCTCAACACTACTCTCACACTATAATGGAGAACCAAAAACCACACGCAATAATGATACCGGTCTCTCTCCAAGGCCACATCACCCCAACCGCAGATCTGGCCGTCCATCTCGCATCCAACGGCTTCACGGTCACCTTCGTCCTCACCCAGCACAACCACCACCAGATGACCGAGTCCCGACCCAACTCCGGCGACATCTTCGCCGGAGCTCGGGAACTATCGGGCCTCGACGTCCGCTACGCCACCGTGAGCGACGGCTTTCCGATGGGTTTCGACAGGGACAGCAATTTCGACCAGTTCATCGAGGGCATGCTGCACGTGTTCCCCGCACACGTGGACGAGCTTGTCGGGAACATGGTCCGGTCGGGAGTTGACCCGCCGTTGACCGTCTTGATCGCCGACACTTTCTACGGCTGGGCCTCGTTTGTGGCTAAGAAGCATGATCTTGTACACGTGTCGTTTTGGACCGAACCGGCTCTGGTTTTGGATATTTATTATCATCTCCACTTGCTCAAGAGTAATGGCCATTTTGCTTCCGAAGGTGAGTATTTATTTTTTGTTATTTACGTATAAACCAATAGTGTATAGTTTTAGCAACATATATTGAAAATTTAATTTTGTATTAATTAAATTTTAAAATTAACAGAGATGCCCTTCTCAAATCTAGATATTTTTTGAAAAAAAATCTTCGATTCTTAGAAGTATTTATAAATTATAATTCGTGAAAAATGTTCCTTATTTTATAAGTAAATGATATAAAATTTAGGGTAAACTATATTATGATGATACCTTTGGAAAATGTGGCTTATGCTTTGTTGATGACAGAAAGAAATTGTTATTGTTATTGAAATTAAGATTAAAATTTAATTTTTAAAATATCTTGAATACAAAGGTTGATTATATAAACTTTAGTTTGAGAAAATGAAAACCGAAAATGTATAAAAGTATATTTTATTTTTAAAAATAATTAATAACTCTTAATTTTAAAGATAATTTCAGTATTTTATACTGTTTTTTACACAAAAAATGTAAAGATACAAATTTACACCATAATTCCAATATCATCAAAATACACATCACTTACATCTCTGCGATCTTTCAAAAATTAAAGTTCATCCTTAAATTACCATATTGTTTTTTATTGATCTTTTGTATGAACGGTAGATAATCGATGGGATGCGATTGATTACATCCCGGGCGTCGGATTGATCGACCCAAAAGATTTGATGTCGTATCTTCAGGATACCGACATATGGACGCCAATACACCGAATCATTTACAAGGCCTTCGATGACGTCAAGCTTGCTGATTTTATCCTCTGCAACACGGTTCAGGAACTCGAACCTGAGCCCGTCTCGGTTCTGCGCAACAAGCAGCCATTTTACGCCATTGGGCCTATATTCGCAACTGGGCTTCCCAAGCCCATTGTGTCGATGGGCCTCCGGTCCGAGTCGCATTGCGACCACTGGCTCGACTCGAAACCGGCCGGTTCGGTTTTGTATGTATCGTTTGGTAGCTACGCGCAGGTCAGTGAAAACGACTTGTTAGAGATTGCTTATGGGTTGTTGTGTTGCGACGCGAATTTTGTTTGGGTGCTTCGCCCGGATACCGTGGGGTTCGGTGGAGAGCGCTTCTTGCCCGTTGGATTGGAGGATGATTTGAAAATGAAGGGTCTGATCGTTCCTTGGTGCAATCAGATTGATGTGATCGCGCATCAGGCAATCGGAGGGTTCTTGACGCACTGCGGGTGGAATTCGGTGTTGGAGAGTGCATGGCATGGCGTTCCGATGTTGTGCTTTCCACTGTGCACCGATCAGTTGACGAATCGGAAACTAGTGGTGGGTGATTGGATGGCTGGGATCAATCTGTGTGATGATAAACCGGTCAGGAGAGAGGAAGTGAGGGACAATATCAACCGTCTGATGAGTCAAAAGTCAACAAATGAAGCGAGACAGAACGTGGTGAAGGTCAGAGACACATTGAAACACGCATTGGGCCCTGGTGGGTCGTCAAGGAGAAATTTTAATGAGTTTATTGAGGTTGTGAAGACCAAAATCCAAGAGAGGTCGTGAACGTGGGCTGCCTCTTTTATATGGGCCGTTAGGCCCATAAAGCCCAATGAGATTTTCGGTACCTTTTAGTATCATTTTGCTTGAAAATTCAGTACTATACTATTTTCCTTTCAAGAGAAAATGATATACTATGCTTTTATTAGTTTATACTATTTCCTAAATCCTGCGATCCTTTACTTTAGTTTCTTCTAGAAAAAAAAAAAATAATTGAGCTATTAGTGCGCCTAGAACCTAAAATAATTGAGCAATTGGTGCGCCTAGAACCTGACACGCAAATCGTTGCATGTCAAATCGTTGCAAAAATTTATTTGTATTGAAAATGAGTTTTCACAATAAAAATAATGTAAAACAACCATATGCAAAAATGTAAGAAAATAAATATAAGGAGAAATTGCGAAAATTCTCATTCTCATTATTTTTTTACACTTTTTTTATTGTATTCTTGCAAAAATTCTTCCTCACTCATGTTTATTTTTGCACCGTGTATGCATGCAAATTCGTGAAAACTAATGGAAGTGTTACTTAAGTGTTAACTCAAACGTTCAACACTTGAGTGAAATTTCCGTTAATTTTCACGAATTTGCACACGTGTGCATATTTAAACATAAGTTAGGAAATTTTTTTACCAAGATAAAAAGAAAAAAAAGTTTGGGTGATGACAGTTGGCTACACTCAATTATGTCACATTTTAAAATTCATATACCAACTATAAAATTTTTATTTAGAGTACCCGAAAATTAAATAAGCGACATTTAGCATAACTTTTGTTAATCTAACTAAATATGTTTATTAAAAAGTTTATAATACCACCGTCAATACAACTAGAGGTCACAAAACCATGAGAAGTTTTCCATATCTGCAACTCGTGGTCCTCGTTAAATATTAAAAATTAAACATATAAATTTTTTGATCATATAAATTCTTCTATACTCATATATTTCACAAACACAAAATATATGGAGAATCAAAAACCTCACGCCATAATGATACCGGCCTCGTTCCAAGGCCACATCACCCCCCTCGCCCATCTGGCCGTCCATCTCGCATCCAACGGCTTCGCGGTCACCTTCGTCCTCACCCACCACACCCACCAGCGGGCCGCCGAGGCCCGGCCCAACTCCGGCGACATGTTCGCCGGGGCCCGGAACCTACTGGGCCTCGACGTCCGCTGCGTCGCCGTGAGCGACGGCTTTCCGCTGGGCTTCGACCGGGCCCACAACCTCGACCAGTTCGTGGAAGGCCTGCTCCACGTGTTCCCCGCACACGTGGACGAGCTTGTCGGGAACATGGTCCGGTCGGGCGCTGACCCGCCGTTGACCTGCTTGATCGCGGACACTTTTCACGGCTGGGCCTCGTCTATAGCCAAGAAGCATGATCTCGTGCACGTGTCGTTTTGGACCCAACCGGCTCTTGTTTTTGATATTTACTATCATATTCACTTGCTCAAGTGTAATGGCCATTTCGATAGCACAGGCGAGTATTTTTCTTTTTGTTATTTTATATATAAAGGATAATTTCATTTAGATTATCAAAAGTTTAAAATTACTCGATTTTATTATTTTTTAAAAATTATGTTAATTTTCTTACTTAAGTGAACTCAGTTAATTAATTTTAAATCGAGAAAATGACATTTTTGTACACTTAAATATACACTTTTGACACTTACATACTCTAACTTTTTTTTTTTTTTTTCATACTTTAATTTTATTTTGGGACAACTTTCTTCAGACATTTCAAAATACCGAAACTACCCCTGAATTCAGTCGGTTCAATTTCAACCAGATCCAACCATATTTTAATTAATATGAAATTACTTTTTTACCCTCCATAGAATAACGAAATTATCACACAATTTAAGGGTATATTGGTCTTTTCAAATAATAAATTAAAAAATTGAAAGGTAAATTATTAAATTACATTTTTGCCCCTCTCTCCTCACTGTTCATCATCTTCTCCGGCAGCCCAACCATCCATCTCCGCGTCGACCGTCCGCCTCCGTCCACGACTTCCCCGCTGTCTACTTCGTCCAGCGCTCCGCCGCATCGTCTCCGACGCATCCCTCTCGCTCTACGACCACCTCCACCTCAACTTCCCCTCCTCCATCCCTCGCCCCCTTCTCGAGGACCTCGCCTCCGGAACCCTAGGCTCCGCCGCCAACTTCACAAGCTCAATTCTTGATGGTTTAGGGCTAATTTGGTGGTGGCGCGCGATGTTGGGCGGAGATGAGGCAGATCTCGTTGTGGAGCTCGGCGCCGCCGGTGTCGAAGGAGGCGACGACGTCGAGGTCGATGGAGGATTCGCTGAGGGAGTCGCGAACCCTGGAGGCGACGACGAGATGGTTCTGCTTGATAGAGGAGATGCCGGTGGCCTGGGGCGACGACGAGGCGATTCTTCCTGGTGGCCGTTGATGGAGGCGGGGACGGGAAGGGCGGAGGGTTGAAGGTAGAGAGGGGCATTCAATTGAAAATTTGATGAATATGTGAGGGTAATTTCGTCTTTTTACCCTCTTTAAAAGTTGGACCGGTTTTCTCCATCAGACCAGATTTAATTTTGGTTCAACTCAGGGGTAATTTTGGTATTTTTAAAATTTTAGGGGTAAATTGTCCAAAATAATATTCAGGTATGAAAAAAAGAGAAAAAAAAAGTTAGGGTATGTAAATGTCAAAAGTGTATATTTAGGTGCACAAAAGTGTCATTTTCCCTTTTAAATATTCATGTAGTAGTTTCTAAAGATGAAGAAAAAACAACCCTATATAATATATGTTTTAATAGTTATGATTTTTTAATTAAAATATGATATGTATATTTAATATTCAGTTTCTAATTAAGTCTTAATTTATTTCATTAATAATTAAGAATAAAATCTGAAATAGGAGTTAATATAATTGGATGAAGTTTACTAAGGTGAATGAAATAAACAGTTAGATATATTATAGTGAAAATGATTGATATTTAGGTGTACTAAAACGTCATTTCTCCAAAAAAAAATTAATGGTAATATAAATGATTTAAAAAAAATTGAATTCGAATTTCAAGGTGATCACTTCCGTCATTTTAGTTCTATTGATACAATATTAAAATATGTAATAAGATATATTTGAAGGTTTATTGGCATGTAGATTATTTTTGTATATATATATATTAGAGAAAATGACACTTTTGTGCATTTAAATATAAAATTTTGATACTTTCACATTCTACATTTTTTTTCTTCTGTACCCTGAATCTATTTCGAAGATAATAATTCCAAAATACCCATCAATTTAACCAAAATACCCATGAATTGATGTAAAATTCAACGTCATTTTTGGTAAATCACCATTTGACACGTTGTTTTATTGACGTGTGAAATGAACGCCAGATAATCGATCGGACGCGATTAATTACATTCCGGGAGTCGGATCGATCGAGCGAAAAGACTTGATGTCGTATCTTCAAGATACAGACATATGGACTCCAATACACAAAATCATTTACAAGGCATTTGATGACGTCAGGCAAGCCGATTTCGTCCTTTGCAACACAGCTCACGAACTCGAGCCCGAGCCCATCTCGATTTTGAACCACAAGCAGCCATTTTACGCCATTGGGCCCGTTTTCGCAGTTGGGCCTCCCGACCCTATCGTGCCCACGAGCCTCTTGCCCGAGTCACGCTGCACCGATTGGCTCGATGCGAAACCCACCGGCTCGGTCCTGTACGTGTCGTTCGGTAGCTTCGCACACGTCGATGAAAAAGAGTTGGTGGAGATCGGTTATGGGCTATTAGGCTGCGACGCGAGTTTTGTTTGGGTGGTTCGTCCGGATACGGTAGGGTTCGGTGGAGGGCGCTTCCTACCCGTTGGATTGGAGGAGGGTCTGAAAAAGAAGGGCCTGATCGTGCCGTGGTGCAATCAGATTGATGTGATCGCGCACCAGGCGATCGGAGGGTTCTTGACGCACTGCGGGTGGAATTCAGTGCTGGAGAGTGCATGGTATGGCGTTCCGATGTTGTGCTATCCACTGTTCACCGATCAGTTGACGAATCGGAAACTGGTGATTGACGATTGGAGGGCTGGGATTAATCTATGCAACGAGAGGCCGATCAGGAGAGAGGAGGTCCGGGAAAATATCAACCGTCTGATGAGTCAGAAGTCAACAAACGAAGCGAGACAGAACGTCAACAAGGTCAAAGATACACTGAAACGCGCATTGGGCCCTAATGGATCGTCATCGAGAAATATGAACGAATTCATTGAGGCCATAAAGGCTAAAACCAAATTACTTGGGCCTGAGCCCATTAGGCCCATTTAGTTCTTCTTGGGGCCTTGTCAAGTCAAGTGGTCAAATGGCGCTAACGACATGTCGTTTTGTGCGCTTATTTCTCTGAATTCTCTCTTGTTGTACTTGTATTGTATCCGATGAAAATAAATAATTTTTTATATTGGATTTAATTTCTTAAAATTCTAAAACGGATTTAATAAAAATAAAATAAAAAATAAAAAAACTTTTCTTTCCAAACACGAAACGGAGCAAAATAGCTCTATAAATACCTCTCAGTTCTCGATCTATCAGATCTCTGCACACAGAAACCTTACTGTTTCTCCAGATTTTTCTCTCCGATTCAAAAATCATCGAAAACATGAGCAATCAAGCTGAATCCTCCGACTCGTAAGCTCATCTTCCATCTCTAGATCTCAATTTCGTCTATTCTGTTGCTTCTCCGATTCTGATAATCGTTGAATTTTTTGGTGAATTGAGTTTTTTTTTGGTGTGATCTGGTTCTGATTTGGTTTTTGTTGATTTTCAGCAAGGGGACGAAGAGAGATTTCAGTACTGCGATTCTGGAGCGCAAGAAGTCGCCGAATCGTCTCGTTGTTGACGAAGCAATCAATGACGATAACTCGGTGGTCGCTCTCCATCCTGATACCATGGAGAAGCTTCAGCTCTTCCGTGGTGACACGATTCTGATCAAGGTAGTTTTTTTTGTGTTCTGTGTTCTGTGAGTTGTGATTTAGATTTTTGATGTGTGGAATCGATGTTTGGAGATGATTGTTGTGCTGTATAGTGTCTGTAAGTTACTGGGTTTATTTTGCTGTCTGTGCAATTGTGTTAGGGTTTGAGAATTTTGAAGTTTTGTTGAAGTCTTCAAATTCTTACCTGAATTTGAAATAATCCTGTGCTTATTTGAACTTTGGATTAGGAATTTAAAAAATCCTTATCTGTCTCTCATAGACTGAGATTGATTGGTGTGACCTATGAACTATACTATAAACAAGAAAACGGCGTGTATTTAAATAATCATGCACTGTTAGAAAGTAAGGTAGCTTATGAGCACAATTATGATGTCAAGCAATGAGGCTGATGAAGTGGATTACTATTAGTTCAAGATACATGAATGCAGTGTAATGAAACTTTATTTCTGGTTCCCAGGGAAAGAAAAGGAAAGATACCATCTGCATTGCCCTGGCTGATGAGACATGTGATGAACCAAAGATCAGGATGAACAAGGTTGTGAGGTCAAACTTGAGGGTGAGGCTTGGAGATGTAATTTCTGTGCATCAGTGTGCTGATGTGAAATACGGAAAGCGTGTGCACATACTTCCTGTGGATGATACTATTGAAGGGGTCACCGGGAACCTCTTTGATGCATACCTGAAACGTGAGTTTTCTAGATGTTAGTCTAGAGGTGAAAGGTGCTGTTAGTCTTATTAGTTTTTTTTTATATTCTAACATGTCATAATTCTTGCTAGCATAATCAAATAGTCAACCAGAAATCAATTTATAGATCGTTGCCATATTATTCATTCTTGTACCCGATGCTAATGTTACTAATCACTTCTCATTGACCATATGTAGTTGGATTTTAGCGAGTGATACATGTTTTAACAAATCCCAAGCTTACTCTTAGATGTTTGTAATAAGCTGTGCATGAGCTCATCAGTTCTACATATATATTTTATTTCATTGAGCAGCTTTGTTCTTCTGTCTTGGCATTATGTATAGTATATATAGTTTAGTTGTTTTTATTCATGCTACTACACGTTTTAAATATGATTTGTGATGAAAAAGTTCTTCCGTATGCTTTTGATTCTCAGAGTTACTAATTGCTGACATATGATTAATCGAACTTTGTTCTATGCTATTTTCCTTCACTGTACCTTATTATTGGTGAATTGGTTGTCTTGCAACTTCTCATGAAACATTTAAGGAGACAAGGAACCAAAAAGTATAATTATTGCATTGCCGCTATTTTGTTTTCTTTTAGTGTGTTGTCCTTGGCTGTTTCACTTAGATTGTCGCTGGTGATTCTATAATTTTCCAGCTAATGACTGGTCTCTTTACAACTACTCTCCTTGGTCATAATTTCTGATGTTATAATCAAATTTGCAGCTTATTTCTTGGAGGCTTACCGCCCAGTGAGGAAGGGTGATCTCTTCCTTGTGAGAGGAGGAATGAGAAGTGTTGAGTTTAAAGTTATAGAGACTGACCCAGCGGAGTATTGTGTGGTTGCCCCCGACACTGAGATTTTCTGTGAGGGAGAACCCGTGAGAAGGGAGGATGAAGATCGTTTGGACGAGGTTGGTTATGATGATGTTGGTGGAGTTAGGAAGCAGATGGCTCAGATTAGAGAGTTGGTGGAGCTCCCCTTGAGGCATCCACAACTTTTCAAGTCAATCGGTGTTAAGCCACCAAAAGGAATTCTGCTGTATGGACCTCCAGGGTCTGGTAAAACACTTATTGCCCGTGCGGTTGCAAATGAAACTGGTGCTTTCTTCTTCTGCATTAACGGACCGGAGATTATGTCAAAATTGGCCGGTGAGAGTGAAAGCAATCTAAGGAAAGCATTTGAGGAAGCAGAGAAGAATGCACCCTCAATTATATTTATCGATGAGATTGACTCAATTGCTCCCAAGCGAGAGAAGACGAATGGAGAAGTTGAGAGGAGGATTGTTTCCCAGCTCTTGACTCTCATGGACGGCCTTAAATCTCGTGCTCATGTTATTGTTATGGGAGCTACAAATCGTCCCAATAGCATAGACCCTGCTCTTAGAAGGTTTGGTAGATTTGATAGAGAAATTGACATTGGTGTTCCAGATGAAATTGGCCGTCTCGAGGTTCTTCGTATCCACACAAAGAACATGAAATTGGCTGAAGATGTAATGTTAAACACCCTATCATTGCTTTCCACATGTCTTGCATGTATTTAAGGGTAAATTCTATTACGATGAACTGAAACCTGGTTTTATCTTTTGCAGGTTGATCTGGAAAAAATTTCCAAGGAGACACATGGTTATGTAGGAGCTGATTTGGCAGCTCTCTGTACTGAGGCTGCTCTTCAATGTATCAGAGAGAAGATGGATGTTATTGACTTAGAAGATGACTCAATTGATGCAGAAATTTTGAATTCTATGGCCGTGAGCAATGAACACTTCTCTACCGCTCTGGGAACAAGCAATCCATCTGCATTGCGTGAAACTGTAAGTATATACTCACAGGTTTTAAGTACCTTACTTCCTCTCTGCTCGTTCGCCGCCACTTTTTTTCCAAAATAATAATATGTTTTATGATCCAGGTTGTTGAAGTGCCCAATTGCAGCTGGGAGGATATCGGAGGTCTTGAGAATGTTAAGCGAGAGCTTCAGGAGGTAAATAATAAATATTACTCCCATCTTTTGAGCACGTGAATGACCTCTTTACGGATGAACTGATTTCTGATTTCTGATTTCTTACAATGCAGACCGTCCAATATCCAGTGGAGCATCCCGAGAAATTTGAGAAGTTCGGAATGTCACCCTCAAAGGGAGTTCTTTTCTATGGACCTCCTGGATGTGGTAAAACTCTCCTGGCCAAAGCCATTGCCAACGAATGTCAAGCTAACTTCATCAGTATCAAAGGACCTGAATTGCTTACTATGTGGTTTGGAGAGAGTGAGGCAAATGTACGTGAAATCTTTGACAAGGCTCGCCAGTCAGCACCTTGTGTTCTGTTTTTTGATGAGCTCGACTCAATCGCTACCCAGGTTTGTCTTATACACCTTTGTTGATTCTGCATAATGTATTAATATATAACTAGAGCCTTAGATTGTCTAGGGCTGTAAATGGTAATGGGAGAAGAATAGTTAACTTGCACTGGTCTATGGTTTCACAGTGTTTATCAGTATACATGTAGTTGGTGGCTTCATGATTAACTGGATGTAGCATATATATGTTGTAGAGTTGATTGTGGAACAATAACAGCTTACTGGTCATAAACTAGTAAACTAAAACTCGTGAGTTCTCGATTTCTCCCCGAGAACTCGGTAAAATTAAGTCATCTGAGTTTTGGACCGAGTTTTAAAACTCTTTACTCGGTGGTTCAGTTTTACGAGTTTCCACCTGGTCAACTTGGTCAAACCTGGTCAAAATTTTCTTTTTTATGTGTACTTTGAAATTGTTATATAATTTGCGCTTTTGTAAACTTTTCTATATTAAATTGCATAAAAGTGTCGTGGTTTACTAAACTCCTTCTTGTCATTTGTGTGAATTATATATGAATATATTATTTTTTATTTGTACTAAACGAGGTTTGCCGATTCCTCTCCGAGTTCTTAAACTCCTTATTTTCCGCCTCGCCGAGTTCTCCCGTCCCTAGTTTTAAAACCTTAGGTGAAAGAATTTTATATTGGAGTAATTTACATTGTCCCACTTATTTAAGAATTATCCTTTTTGTCGCGAATCATTTATCCAAAAACATAGAGAAGCATAACGTGAAGACCGAGAAATATTCCCTAAAAACTAGGTCGCGGGCATCAACTATTATACCTGCAATGGTTGGTCTAGAATGGTCGCTACAGTTCCTCATTCACGGTTCTAATTTTTTTTTCATGTATGTTGTAGAGAGGGAGCAGTGTCGGAGATGCAGGTGGCGCGGCAGATAGGGTTCTGAACCAACTTCTGACGGAAATGGACGGCATGTCTGCCAAGAAAACCGTCTTCATCATCGGGGCAACCAACAGGCCGGACATCATAGATCCTGCTCTCTTGCGTCCCGGCCGTCTTGATCAGCTGATCTACATCCCACTCCCCGACGAGGATTCTCGCCACCAGATCTTCAAGGCTTGCTTGAGGAAATCTCCCATCTCAAAGGACATTGACCTCAGAGCCCTTGCCAAGCACACTCAAGGCTTCAGTGGCGCTGATATTACCGAAATATGCCAGCGAGCTTGCAAATACGCTATCAGAGAGAACATTGAGAAGGTACCGTTTCAAGTCCCTTTTCCTGAAGTTTTCACTTCTTCTGCATATAGTTTTAGGGATAATGGCAAGAACTAGCACTTTGCAATGCGTTGCCATATACTCATTGAATTGCAAAACTTTGAAGTGAACTGTCCGATATTTTACACAGATTTTCAAAAGTTGAAAAAATGGGTTATGTGCAGGTCATGTGATATTCAATTTTTTAAAATGACATAATTACCCATAGAATAAAAATCTGATATTTTACATGTAGTTTCATTTTTTTAATTTGAAGGGTACTTTACAATTATTGAAGTATAAGACAACTACTGGTAAAGTGAGATAGACGAATAGTATTGTTCCGGTTATTCCCTTTGTAGGATTAGTGAGATAGACGTATAGTATTGTTCCGGTTATTCCCTTACTAATTGTAGGATTAGTCCCTAGAGGTGTCCTCTCTGTCCGATCAGCCCTGTCGTTTTTAAGACACTGTTGTCTATTTTTTGCAATTATTTCTATATTTTGTGGCGAGTCGGGGCGTGCTGATGATCCTGTCTCGTTTCTTTTGAATCGGATAGGACATTGAGAAGGAGAGGAGGAGGAGAGACAACCCGGAGGCCATGGAGGAGGACGTCGAGGATGAGATGTCGGAGATCAAGCCGGCCCACTTCGAGGAATCGATGAAGTACGCGAGGAGGAGCGTCAGCGACGCCGACATCCGCAAGTACCAGGCGTTTGCACAGACCTTGCAGCAGTCCAGAGGGTTCGGGTCCGAGTTCAGGTTCGCAGATGCCGGGACCGGGGCCACTACCGGCGGTTCCGACCCTTTTGCAGCATCGGCGGGCGCGGCCGCCGATGAAGACGATCTCTACAGCTAGAGGGTGGTTTGGTCTGAAATGGTCTGAAATTCCGATGTTGACGAGCATTTGATATTTATGTGTATTGTTTTGAGGATGTTTGGTTCGGTCCTTGTGATCACCATCGAGCTCAAGAATAGAATACTTTTGTGTTCTCTGAATATAACCTTTTAAATTGGATAGTGTTTGGTTACTCTTTGGATATGATGATAATTTAATCTCTTAAATTTCGCAATGATGTTTTAATATAGGTTTTGATACATATTATCTCTTATGTTTCAATTTGTCGAGTTAATTTTGATTTTATTCGAGAACCTCTTATTTATAATAGGAATGATTACGGTACGAGTTTAGTGATTTTTATTTCTTATATTATCGGATTGGGATATTATAAACCTTCAATAAATTCAGAGTCATGCCCAAATTTTCATAACAGCCATAATTTATGAAAACTGGTCTAAATAACAATTATATTCTTTTAACTCAAGTTTGTTTTACTGATCAAATCAGTATTTAATTCTTGAATTACAAAATCAATATATTCCTGAAACATTTGATTGAATTTAGCGGTCACAGTCACTTATCTTCGCATTTTGATATGATCAACTATATACTGTATCAAAAGTTTTTTTTCAAAAATTTCTTATAACTCCTCAGCAGTTAGGAAAATTATTTTGGTAAAATTGGGCTGTCTAAATTCGTGGGTGATTGCTTCCGCCGCGGCGTACGTTTCGTGTCGTTGCTCGCCGACCCGGTTCTATTTGTCGATGTGATCAAAGCGGGTTCAAGTGCTTGGAGGGAATATCTACCAAAATTGAGGCTATTTCTCTCATTCTTCCTCTATGTTCTTTTCGAAATTTGGTTCTTTTGAGATTAAGTATAAATATAAATAAATATGAATTATATATGAATACCGAATTATATATGAATAAATATGAGTTTCAAAAATACATGAATAAATATATGTATAACTGACATTTATTTCATATAAATTTTATCTTGTCAATTACTCTGCAAATTCACTCCGAGTTTTCAAAAAAAAATTATGCTTTCTCTCACCAAGTTCTCCCAGACTTTAATTTCTAGAACATGTTCTTAACATGCAAGTGTTTTAATAGTTTAATTGACTTCAATTTTTATAGTTTAAAGTCATATTCTTCAAATTATATGTGTATGTATGTTGTGTATAGTATGAGAAATTACATCAATCATGCTTAGAAACATGATACATTAGCAAGCCCCCACCACATTTCTTTTCTATTGCTTTAGTTATATTGTTTTTGTCCTTTGCATAATCATTTGCCTACAAATGCTTATTTATAGGGTAGGTACTCCTAGTATTTGCATAGGTCCTTGGTTTTGGATCTATTGAGGCCTTACCAAATGATAAATCAAAATCATTATTGGTACTTTTGAATCATCCCATGGAAGGGAAGGAGCAAAAGTAACATGGACTCACTAAGCTTGATTCAATCCAATTCAGTGCTTATAAGATTTAATCCATAGCTTTTTAATATATAAGTCACGAATTAAAAAAAAATATGAAGAGTTATATTAAGATTTTCAAATTATTTAAGTGAAATTTGAAGTAACTCATTTTAATTCAGAACTGCTTAATTTGTACTGATTTATATATTTTATTACTCATCTTATAATTCGTTAAATTATTAAATGATATTTTTTAATTCATGTGTTTGAGTCGTTACCAAACCTAAGATATCTTTTTTATTGATTGACAACAAATATCAATTTTGTAAATAAATTATAATGAAATAATTAATAGTTTTTGGGGATGAACATTTAATTTGTCTTTAAAAGACCTATAAAATGTCAAGTCTAAATTGATCTATCGAATTGAGTTAACATCATAATATTTTTGGTGTCAGAGTTGAATTGAACTTAACATTTTTATTTTTAAAGTGTTTTCAAAAATGTTATGCTAATTGGGTAAAGATGAAATTTTGGACAATACAAAATCAATAATGTTTTAAAATTAATTAAAAACTAAAATAAACAAGTGGAAGATTTGTAGGACACTCCTAATTTGATATCTTTAAAGTGAGTTACAAATTAAGGGGTCAATGGCACAATCAAATCAATTATTTCTAAGAATATAAGAAGTAATACTATTAAACGATCTCGTATTTTTAAAGAAATATTTTTACACACAACCGAGATTTATATTCTAAACCACGCGTGTATATTATCAACCAATTACGCAATATCTTACCGATTAAATGACTCGTGTCTCAAAAAAGAGTTTAAACTGTGATCTTAATTAATTAAGGAAAAATTACAAAAAATCTCTTTATAATTATTTTTTGTACAAACTTTTTATTCACTGTATTTTTTTGCAAAAACTCTCCTTCACTCATGTTCATTTTTGCAAAAACTCTCCTTCACTCATGTTCATTTTTGCAAAAACTCCCCCTTACTCATGTTTATGTTAATTTGCACTGTCTTTATAAATTCGTGAAAATTAATGAAAATGTTACTTAAATGTTAATTCAAACGTGCTTAGGGGTGGACACTTTGGCAACGGAGTCGGAGACCGAATCCGAACCAAACTGAACGAGATCGGAGAATCGAGAACCGCAGGTAACGATTTCAGTTATGGTTCTTAAAGTGGAGAAACGAAGATTTCGGTCCGGTTCCAAACTACATGCCCACCCCTAAACGTGTTAACTCAAACGTCTAACACTTAAGTGACACTTTCGTTAGTTTTCACTTAAAGAAAGTTTTTATATTGAAAATTTATAAAAAAGAGCTTTTATAAAAATTCAGTGAATTTAAAAGTTTTTATAAAAACAAACAATTACAATGAAAGTTCTTGCAATTTCCCATTAATTAGTAACATAAAAAATAAAATACAAAATTGGGATGGTTTAAATTTTTAGTAGACCCCACACGTGCGTAAAGACGTGGAAAGTGATAAAATGAAATGATGATACATAGACATTTCCACAATCGGGGCTTGTCAGGTGTGCACGTGCACGTGCTGTCCCACCTTATTCTCATCAAAAAAACACAAAACAATTTACCATGTGGACATCACCATGTCTATTATGATCAGTGACATGACATTTATATATTCATCTTTAAATTTAGATAGACTAGATATATAATGAATAAAATATATTTTGAGTGAGCTGGTATAAATTATAATCCACTTAGAAAATTTGATAAATATTAAATAGTCTAAGAGAGTATAACGGTGAGTGGTTTTAAACTTTCTTTTTTTTTACTAAAATAATTAAATTTATAGGACTAATACCAGATCCAATCATATCGTGAAAGTATAAATATGATCGAACAAATATTATTATTAGTTATTATTTTAATAAATTAATGCATGTGATCGGAACATCAACCAATGATGAAGACTTAGAACTTAATGTCTTGAAATTCAATGGTCGATTTTTTGAAATAAAAGTATTTATAATACTATGTGTCATCTTTAGTGGTTTATAACGTGCTCTCCCTTACCAGTGGCCTACATTCGATAATCGAGCACATCAACTTTCCATTAGAGAGTTTAGGGTTTAGAATTGACGTGACTTAAGACTTGTAATCGGGTAGATAGGATTTTTAGAAAAAAGAGGAATATTTTTAATATGAAAAACCCCTTAACTTTTGAAGTATTTATAAGTATATTTTTTTATCAGAAATAGTCGAACAATAAATATTGCTAATTTTGAAGATTGAAGTCATCAATCTAATGTTTATTACACAACCTTTGGTAATCAGGTCATATTTCAAGTCTCAGCGTGGTATTCAGATTCAATATTTTTATTACTTTCATATTATCTTCGAGATAATTTTTATTTTAATAAAATCCCGTACATTTTAAAGCATTTTATTGAGATTATAGAATTTTACATGAAAAACAGTTGAAAATAAAAATGTATATAAATGATTGGAACAAGCTCAACTAAAAAGATTAATCTTTCAATTTTACAGAGCCCGACCGGGGCCCGAATTATATTCATTTAAACATTATCTCACATACCATGTATGTATGTATGTGAAATTCACTTGTATTAGCAAACAATCAAGGGATAATGACACTTTTGTTACACTTAATTATAGCGAAATGACACTTTCATACCCTAACTATTTTTGTCTCTTTTTTAGTACCCAAACAAACTTTTTGTGACAAACTATGCTAAAATGACTTAAATACTCCTGATTTAAGAAATCAAAATAAAACTGATCCAATATGATTTATCAAATCATATTTGAAATGGTTCAAAGTTAATTTTATATTTTCGGGCATAACAATATTTGCATCTTAAGTACAAATCAAATTGAATCAGAGATAAAAAATACTGAATCAATTCAATTTATAGTTTCTTACACCAAGGGTAGTTTAGGTATTTTAGATATTTTAGAGGTAGATTGTTACAAAAAAGTTGTTAGGGTGCTAAAAAAAGAGAAAAATAGTTAAGGTATGAAAGTGTCATTTCGATGTAGTTAGGTGTATCAAAATGTCATTAGCCCAACAATAAAAAAAAATTGAAGATCAAAACATGGTCTTGAGTGTGAAGGAGATGGAGACACGTGGGAGCTAGAACTGTTGTGGAAGGTGTTTGGATGAGAGGAAAGAGATAGAAAATGGGAGGTAAAAGGTGAGAAAGTGAAAATTGGGATCCGACAGAGCTGAGTGGAAAGCAAAAGGATAGAGAGCTAAGACAAGAGCCGCACGAATGGGTTTTTAAGGTACACTCTCTACAGTTGTGACAGTTACAGTGTCCATAATATATGGCTTTCTTCACATCTTCTATTCACTTATCATTACATTTCACCAATTAACAGCTTCTAAAAACAAGCTTTAAGAACTAAATGCTCCACCAATCACATTTAACAAATCAATTCTTGAATTTGAATTACATCAAAAGAATCATATAATTTTTTTATAAATATTGCTTATTTGAAAATGTGAGTATTCGTTCGATATATCATTGATCTACTCAAAATGACGGTATAATATTTAAATTTGAATTATGTCAAAGAGTTGTAAATTTGATCATCATATTTTGTCATTCATGTAACTTTCATATCGTGTTTATCTTAAATAGTGACTTCTCATTTCATTATAAGATTCTTCAAATTTCGAAACTTATAAAACCTTAGACTATATTTTCATCCTCCAAGATAATATCAACGTATGATAATATTAATATTCAAATACAGATTTACGTTTCTAAACGTGAAACAGAGAAAACAGCCAAAAAAATAAAATATTACATTAAAACGATTCACGTGAAAACTCAAGTTAATAAATACAAAACATAAGATTTCCTTCTTTTCGACGTTGAACTCTAATTTTAAGTGCACTCTATATATACTTATTAAGGTAGATACGTACGTAGCTTGACTGATTCAGACGAACAGATTGGTCGATCGGGATGGATCAGTGGTCGCATCGCTCGTGCCAGCACAAGAGCAAGGCTATGCAGCGGCGGAGAATGTAGAATCTGGCTCTCTGCTTCTTGACCAAGTGGCTACACTTTTGTCCCAATGACTTGCATGCTTGTGGCTGAGAGCTGAAGCTTATTGTGGTGCTTTCTCTGGCCATCACCAATTTGGATTGCTTTGGAGTTTGGTCTGATGTGAGTGAAGGAGAGAGAGAGAGTGAGAGCTCTGTTTATTTATAGTGAAATCTTTTGAGTTGTGTTGCGTCGAAGTCCGTACCAATGTAAGTTCAGTCGAAGAATCCAATAACGTCTTGAGTTTGAATAATGATACACACGGTTGGATATACGTTGTGTTTAATACAGTCTCGTTGAGATTACTCATCCTGATGATAATATGAACGGTATATGTTACGTTTGAGCTTTGGTGTTCTGGTGTTCGGGTCAAAACTTGGGCTTCCAGT
Source organism: Geranium rotundifolium (assembly GCA_963920655.1). Classification (NCBI taxonomy): domain Eukaryota; kingdom Viridiplantae; phylum Streptophyta; class Magnoliopsida; order Geraniales; family Geraniaceae; genus Geranium; species Geranium rotundifolium. The sequence goes on from OY987312.1 coordinate 45,117,798, forward strand.
TAGACTATTGAGTCTTATGATTAGAGTTATGATTAGAGTTTGAGTGTAAGTACAGTAAATAAAAATATGACAAAAATGTGTTGTATGATGAGACACAAAATGACAAAATTGTCTTGAAATTTAAGAATTAATTTTTTTATAAAATAAGTTGACCAAATTAAATTTCAAAATTTGAACAGGCAAATTTTAGTTAGAAGATAGAAATAGAAATCTTTTTCAAAAAAATCTTAATTCATAATTATAAAGGTAATTTCATCATTTTTATAAAAATACATACAACTTGCACGAAAAAAATTGAAGTTCACAATACATTGCAAGAACACTGAAATTTACTTTCTCTACACGTGGACGCAGTTGATGCATTGTCAGCAAACTAAGTAAAATTTTGATGTTCTTATTTATTGTTTTCTGTTTCCGCACTTAATCTTTTTCATTATAATACACACAATTATTAATAAAAAAAAGCGGACATGATAATAAGCTTACACGTAGAAGCATAGGAGACTAGGGCTCCATCATTATATCGGGCAACCTTGACCCCTATTTTATTTTGAGGTCGTATCTAGTCTTTAGAGTTTGCCTCGATTCGGTCCATTATCGAAACTTAGTCTTTAGATGGCAAATCTAGCTTTTAGAGTTCATTATCGAAACTTCTGTTTTTCTGTTTTGCTCGTAATAAAATGGCTCACGAATTAGTCATGTTTGTTTTAACTAACAGTAGCTGGGATTTTGGTGAGGGGTCTGCCCCACCATCTGCAGCTTCAGCTGTCCGGCTTGATGTCAAGTTAGTTGCTATTTAATTGATAAAATTCGTTTTTCCTTAAAAAAAAAATTTAATCTAACTATATAGTTATCATAAATTAATTTAAGGGGAAATGACAATTTCCTACACCTAATTATAGTTGTTTCATACTTTGTTACCACAATTATTTTTGTTCTTTTATAGTATCCTAACTAACATTCATTAGACATGATGGACAAAACTGGGCCACGTGAGTGCCCATGATTATTTCACTAAATAAGATACTTAAATACACTTGACTATGAAAAACATAAAAATTAAAGAAGAACAGTGGGTTGTCTTTTCTGACGAGCTCATACGACAGAGCTAGATTCACTCCCGGTGATCGAGTTGGATTGGCTTACTCACTGAAAATAACCACTTTCAACCCCCTTGACGAAGGTAACCCTCGTTCTTCTTCCCTTTACCCCATCGCTGATATCAACCCAAATTGTCATACATCGTCGAGAAAACTATAAATCTTATGAGACGCCGTCACCGGCCTCTGATACGTGCCGCCATGACTGTCGAAAGACCTCCGTTCACCCCGATCAGTTTTCTAGGACATCCCATCCTGAACCAGATCCCACCGACCTCCAAACCACTCGATCCCACTCAGACTCGTGCCTCCTCTCCATTGCGTCGACACAACCACCTCCATCCATGTAGTCGTTACATTGGAACATGATGAACCATATTTGAAAATACCACGTGAACAAGATATGAAAACACCTGAATCGGCCAAAAACTGTTTTCATTGCTTCGACCCCACATTGGATCCCCTCCGCCCAGAAAGGCTCTCGTTACCACGAATTGTCGTCGGGCAAAGGCGTTGAAGACTCCTGAAAAGATCGAAGCAGGAGGGGGTTAAGTTGAAAACGCTCACATCGCCAAACACGAGGGCATTGGGTTATTTATGAACGCTTTACCTCAATCTCCTCCGTCCAAAGCTCGCTAGAAAGAACCATAGAAGACGCCGGAAAAAGGTAAGCGGTATGGTTAAGTGTGGAGCCAACGGTAGAGAAAGATCACGAGAAGAGAAAAAAAGAAGAAAATTAAGGTTAAATGTTTTTATTTAAACATGGGTAGTTTGGTAATTTTTATTTTTTGTCAGCATAGTTAACACATTTGTCCCAAACTCATAATTGAGTACTAAAAAGAGAAAAAAAAAGTTAGGATAACAAAGAGTGAAACAATCGTAATTAAGGGCTCTCTAATTATTTTCCCTTGATCATCCAAACATTTAATTATTTCGAAAGTGTTTCAAAAATAAAAACAGCTAATAATTTCCGATTTAATTTCTTATTAAACCGCAGCGTCCATTGTTTTTCCTCGACCTCTCCTTGGGCCAGTTTAGGCCCAATATTTATCGACCGGATTGGGCCGCTAAGCTTACAAATCTGTCCACTTTGAATTTAGAGCCCATTTGGACCCAAATTCTTCTATTTGTCACTGTGTCTCAAAAATGATTTGCTATGGAGATGGAGTAGATGCAGAGATTGGAGATTGCGAAGCGACACAGCCTCGGTTCGTTCTCATCGATTTTGAATTCTATTGCTCTGTGCAATAATTAACTGTACATTTTGTTGGATTAGTAGATTAAAATCTATGAAACAGTAGCGTTTAATAGCTGTAGATACTGTTCTGTGACTTGGAAAGATCTATTTATTGAAAGTTTAGATGGTGTTTGGTATCGAGCCATTTTGAGAGATGATTAAACCGAAATTCGAATTGTTCAAATCTATTTTCAAATTGGGTTTTGTTGGATTTGTTTGGTTTTGGTATTTAAGTATTCAATTTTTTTTAATTTCGTGGCAAAATAGACTAAAAGTTGAACAAAATATAGGTGTTTTTTGTATCAAATCTGATTGAAAAAGTTTTGGGTTTGAAATTTGAACAGAATTAGTATTTGGGTATTGTTTACAAACATTTTTCGAAAAATAAATAAATTGTACTGTTGAGCAAATTTTGAGTTTGTAAAATGTGTCGTGTTCTGAAAAATGATAGGCTATAGTCGGGCAAAGAGAGCCTTTTGGGAACTAATGGGAGAATAGTCGGGGGTTAATTGAATTTTAATCGGATTAGTCAAGGATTAACAAGCATTGATCATGTAATTCGGAGATTTATGAACACTAGTATTAGTGCATATGCTGAATAATGTTTTTTAGCATTTTGATTTTGAGTTGCTAATAAATTGGTGGAATGTTTTGAGATGTGAGTTCAAAGTCACTAACCATTAAGCTATATCAATTCATAGATTGTGTATGTTCTCCTGATTTATCGTCACTTTTGAATTCTTATGAAATTAAAGACTCAATGCTTTAAATGCCAATAAGTTCAGTGCATATCTATGTATTTATCGATTTCACACATTCACACTTGCCGATGCTGTGTAATTATATTTTCTTGAATCAATAAAGTCTGCACCTATGCCTAGTCTAGAATCTAAATAGTTCCTATTTCATCTAATCAAAACTTGTGATGATTTTGCAAAAAGAAGTGGATGCCCGTGATTTCTGCTCAAAAGCAATGCCAATAAGTTCGTGTTATCAATAATCCTGTAGGCTCGGCCATCGCAATGCAGAACTCGTGGGTTCTGAGCTGTAGCGATAGTTGAATTCGGTCATTATTAACACGCTTTCTGCACAAACACAACACATCAGTCAGTTTGTTTGTATGATTCTTTGATCACTCCCCTTTTTTATCTTGTGAAAACATAGAGAACCCTTTCGGGACCCATCTAGGCATTGGCTTTTCATGTGGGAAGCATAAGGTACAATGAGGAGGTGTCATGCATATTATTTACAGACAATGCCCCACAATGCCAAGTGAAAAACTGATGACACTTTGAGCAGCCACAGAGGAGTGTACTGTAGTTGGGCTCGGGATAAGGTAAGCAAGGAATCTAAATTAGATTTCACAGCTCACAACTCACGGTTCACAGTTCATTCTCGTTACCATTAGTATATATATAGCAATAGGTTTCAATGTGATTGCACACAGAACAATTCACTTTCCTTTATCGTTTCGCTTAGTTATAACCCAGATTGTGATTTATTACGGGGTGTTGTGTTAAATATCTTTTTTGGATATGTGGTTTTGTTCTGTTCAGAGGATTCTAACATGTTGCATACAGAATATATGCGTTTATTCTTGTGATTTTTGTTTTGGACAGTCGTTATTTGTGAATGCTGCACCATCAAGATTCACACGCGACTTCTCACATGAGAATCTTGATGATGCTGCATCTGCAACACATGACTAGACACGGGTTTTCCCCGTTCTCTGGACTTCTGTTCAATTCAACAGTACTATGGTGACCGTTCTTTCATTTTTGGCTTGTTTATGTTGCTTTTGGTATCAATACGGGTGCAAGATCAGAACCGAAACCATTTACATTATGCTTTTCGTCTCGTATGTTCATCTCCGCTTGTAAAGCTTAATTTTTGGAGATTTATGGGGTATCACTTTGGCGTATTGTGACCAAGTTCGTTGAGTTGGATGAAACTTATGTTTTCTACTTCTATTTTCACTTCAGCGTGATTTTTCGTTTTTTTTGTCGCATATATGCACATAAAAAAGATATGGTACCTTGTAATTTTGTTTTTTTTTTTTAATCTGAAATGGCGCATTTCAGGATCCGAGCGAGCGGAGAAGAGGACATTAACGAGTTGATGACCGAAACACACTCGAGCCCTCTGTTTCAAAAGTCGTGCTGGTTCGATGACAAGCACGAGTTAGATGGCAAACATTACACGGGTGAGGGAATCGATAAGGTTTCCAAATTTAGGGATGTAATGAAAAGGGTCTTTGAAGATTTCTGGGTGCATTGTTTTGTAACTTATGTCAATGAGTTGTTGCTATTGTGCCCTGAGAAGAACTATAGAATTTTGATACCAGGTTGTTTTTTCCTTTCTGAATTATTGGGAAGTCAAATTGATGCTATAATTTTACTTAGACTGATATTGTTTGGTGAGTTTATGATTTTAGTGAACCTCTTATTGCTTTTGATATAGTCTTATTGTGCATTGTCAAATTTCTTGTCATTTTGACCTATTTGTCTTGGCAAGTTTCAGATGATTTGACTCGCCTTTTTAGGGCGGTAAAGGAGCTGCTAGCGCTCAATTCGTTTCATATTCAGCTCGAGCTTGTTATAATCGAGCTTGAGTCGAGTTTGAACTCAAGGTTAGACTTGTTTAATGAACAAGTCAAGTCTGAAACTAATTATTTAAGGATCGTTAGGGTTGCAAATCGGCTCCAACTTGTTTACCATTTCAGAATATGTGTATTTATCAAATATGATTAAATTTATATTTTATTATTTTAATATTTAAAATGAAAAGTATATGCTCCGAATTCGAGCTTGCCCTTTTCTATTCAAACCGAGCTGAACTTTTGGTAAATACGAATTTAATTTAGCTTGTTTACACTTCTTTCGACCGGACATAAGATTTTAGGAGGATTTGAATATAATTCTAGCTCAAAAAACTAGTTCTTGTATGTTGTGATAATATCATATATGAAATCAAGACAAATACAGCAGAAGAGAAAACGCAATATGAACTCGATTATTTTCGTTTACACCCCCAATATCAATCGGACATGATATTTTAGGAGGATCTGAATAAAATTCTAGTCCAAAAAACTAGTTATTATGTACTGTGAGTCTGATAAAATCATTATCTGAAATCAAAACTAATACAGCAGAAGTGAAACTCATGCATTTTCTTGAGAAAATAATTACACCAACTGTCATGATCTGTGAACACCACACAAATAGTATATACAGAAACAAGATCATTACATTTTCAACAAAACATGATCCATTTCATCTGAAAGATTCTAAACCCTAATAATATACACTTGCCTTTCTGGACATCGATTCTCATAATGCAGTAGTTGTGTAAGCTAAAAATGAATATGTCTCCCTCGCTCCTTCCCTCTCCAAACGCTGCCTCATCCTTCGCAGAGCGTTTATTTCCAATTGTCGCGCCCCTTCTCTAGACATTCCTAGTTTCACGCTGATTTCAGAATATGGGTTCCGCCTGCCATCCTCGAACCCGTATCTCAGCCTGACCACCTGCCTCTGCCTCGGCGTGAGAAGGTTCTCCATGAGGTCGTGCACGTGCCTCAACAATAGCTCCTTTTCATAAACCGCCCAGGGGTCTTTATCTTCGGGATTTACTATTTCATCCTGGGAATATGGGTAATGCAACAGTCATTGCATTATATACTATGAGCAAAATTGTTGTAACTTGTGAGAATATAAAGCTAAACAGTCTATATTTCACCAATTTGTAGTTTCTTATAAATTATTTGACGGAAATGTTTGAATATTATCATTAAAAGTTCTGAACCGCGTCTATATGAACAGTACAATGAAATTGAAAGGAAAAAAATGAAATAAAACCGGCATAGGGATTAGAACCAGCGACCTCATTCTTAGTACATGAGGCTTTTGCCACTTTACTGACAATCTTTCACACACCAGAGAGATGGATGCAAAATCTAAAAGGGCAGGCCAGTGCACAAGGTTGTCTCCCAATATGCACCCGCGAACTCACCCCTCATGAAATATCTATATAACCAGAACTTGTGTAATCCACTTTTAACAGAACTCAATCACGAGCCTCAGTTCATTTGGTCACTACATGATATGACTTGAATTTAATCGGTAAGAAGAAAGCATTTATCAGATTCTAAAGGAGTACCGTCACAAAATATGGGGGAAATGACGGGTGGGATGTCTAAAAGCAAATATTCACCCATTCATAATATATACACAAGAGGTATACCATAAATAAACAGATTTAATTTAAAGCAAAGTAATTAAGATTCAAAACTTCAGTTTACGTACCATATTCCATTCTAGAATTGGATTTCTCCATCTTTCCAGGATTAGTAATTTCTCCAACTTATCAACTGTAATGTCCATACGCCCGGCTATCTCTTCTTTAGTCGGGAAATCCTTTCCTTCCTTGATGCATAATCTCCTTACTTTCCATACCTTGTCCAGGAGTTTATGCATTTGTAGCTGCAATTTACACATTAGTAAAATTCAGACAGAAGTATGTGAGTTCAACTTTGAGTTAAAAATGGTACATCACACAATGGAAGGGAAGGTGTAGATTAGCAAGAACCGCAGAATTTTCTTTCAGATTTTTTCCCATAAACAAGCTTGAGGTATTTGCTTTTAATGAATAAACCATTACAAATAAGTTTCAGCTGTTCACTTTTTATGTCAGTATTCATTTGAGTCAAAATCAACCAACATAATAAAAATTTCTTAAATTTCTAAATTATCAGAATAGAACGTCAAGAAACTGTAATATTGTCATTACCGACAATTTGATCGATGTGTAACTTCTAACTACACCATTCCTGTAAATGGCCTGCTTAATCCACAGGAAGGCATATGTCGAAAATCGGCAGCCATGCCCAGGATCAAACTTCTCGATACTCCTTATGAGACCAGAAAACCCTGCCTACATATCATAAAAGAAACTGAAAAGGGATCATTAACTTGGAATTTATACAGCCAAAACTCTATACGAATATTTATTAAAATTTCCAAGATTTCTATTGCAAGAAATCGATATGTAAATGAACAAATCATGCATTCAAATTTAAACCGCTAACCATCAATAAGTCTATATGGCTGAGCCCACAGTACAGATACTGTTTAGCAACCCAAGCCATCAGCCATAGATTGGCATAAATCAACTTGTCCCGGCTGCGGATGCCAGAGCGAATTTGTGAATGCAAGGCCCGACAACTAATCCCAACTTCTTTAGACCATTCAACCAGGGTCGGTCTTCGACCAAAGTCAGACTTAAGCCTATTCTTCACTTTCTCTAATTTCCAATAATTCTGTTTCACATATAAACGTTATATAAGAATGAGATCTTTCAGAGTTACGTATCTCTTGCATTGGAAAATAGATGAGTATCAGCAATAGACCTGCATTCGAGCGATTAATTCCAACTCTTCTTGAGCGGTCAATTCTGTGTTGTGACGTGACAAGAGTGATTTAAGGGTGCCATCAATCCTTTCATTTATCTTTCCTTTCCCCCCTTCACGTTCGGACCTATGCATCTCATGAACAACAGCTTCCTTTATCTTTAACGCCCTCCTTTTCTTTGAACGCCGCTCATGAAGTCGTATTGACCTTATTGCCTGCTCCTGGAGGGAAAAATTCGTCCAACTAGTGCAAGCCAAAAGTTTTTTTAAAAGTTCCAGATTAGTTCATATACAAATCCGCCGGGAAACATTAGAAATAAAAGGATAAGGTGGCATAAACAGAAATCGAACCTATGAGACTGTGAAACATTAAGATCATTGGCATATATCTGACAGTTGTTATCTAGCATGGTTTTGTGTATTGAGCCAGACAAAGCTTTTTCTGAAATCGATTCAACATCCATCGATTTTTCCGTCTCCATAGCAGCTGACTCCATGTTTGAGGATGAAGAAGGGTTTGTGTCTGTTTGTAATCTGCAACATAAAGTTACGACATAAGCATCACACGAGGATGGGACACAAGAAAATAGAGCAAGAAGTAGGTGAGGAGCTTGTTTCATCTACACTACATATAAACCAGAGAAATCAAGCAACTGGTGTTCAAAATCCTACGCAAATTGCTCAGAGTTGCTGGATTCCTCCTCTGTGCCCGAGGTGCCAGTTGCCATAAGCCTCCTACACGATGTTTCCTATATAGAAAGGAACATAAGATAAGATATAGAAAATAACGCATAGCATCGGAGTTTCTTTATCAATGTAGCACACATCGAAATTGACTTCTACGTTACATCAAAGAAAACAAAGTTCAGAAGTGCATATGTGCATTATATTAGGTACAAACTTACAGTTTTCCAATTTACACATGGGGAAAATCTGTAAAAAGAGTACAATCTCGGATGCTTTCTCTTCCCGAAATACACGCAGGAAAGCTTATACTCGTCACATTGCTCTTGTAACAGAACCGAGGTTGGAAATTTTTGAGCTAGAGGCATTGAGTTTACTGCAGGTAAGAAAATTCAAAAACAACGATCAAAATCATAAGATATCATGAAATCTTCCTAGAAATCAAAATTCCCATCCTAAGATAATGTATCATGTAGTGCAGTCATACACATATAATGAGAACCAAGGCATTTCTTCACACATGCTACCCAAACTTGACAATGTGATGAGTATATACGTATACATACTTGTCCACATGAAAAATTCAAAACAACAAGCAAAATCATAAGTTATTGTGAAATCTTCCATGAAATCAAAATTCACATCCTAACATAACATATCACGTAGTGCATACATACACATATAAAGATAATTAAAGCATTTCTTCACAAATGTCACCCGAACTTGACAATTTGATGTGATGAGTGTATATATATACATACATACTTGTCCACATAAGAAATTCAAAACAAACCCAAGCTCATAAAAGAGAAGCAAAATCTTCCAACAATAGCATAATTTCACAGATCAATCATTTCACAAAATTTGTTAAATCTTAAACCTACATATGCATCTGAACAATTACATGATACATATAAATCATTCATTTTTCGATTGAATATGGAGAATTTCAAACTACAGGTGACAATCTTTCCCTGCAAATTCTCAGTAATCATATACATTTCATACACTATACGAATCATAGAAGCAGAATCAGAACCATACGGAGCGGAGTGAGACCTAAACCTGGAGAAGAAGAGAAAACGCAGCTTCTGCAACGAGGTTTTGACGGAAATGGCGGAGACGAAGCGCGAAAATTCAAGAAGCCTCCAACTCCAACTTCATCGAATCAAATCGATACTTGGAAACCACAGCGATTGTAGCAGAGAGATTGATCCAGAGTTTGGGTTGATCAGACGAAGAAGAAGAGGAAGAGAAGCTCGTGGCCTCGTGTTTCAGTGGCCAGCACCGACTCAGAGCAAATGTGAGGATGAGAAAGTTATCGTTTTTTTTGGTTCCAAGGCCAAGTATTTCTAGTAATTACACATTTGGCCCACTCAGTTTCAGTCACAAAGGTTTGTACTATTAATTGTTAGGCTAGTGTAGTTTTCTCCTGTTATTTAACTTTATTATTGACATAAGATTACACTAACTAATAGAAAATCATACAATTTTCTAAATATCAAATGGTTAAAGTTACTTGACATACATGTGCCCGTGTTAACGTTGATGACATATTTTTTATTAATTTACTGAAGAACGAGAACACTATACATAAGTACAAATATAAATAAGTCAAGTTTTTAACGAATAAGTTGATTGTACATTCACCGTGTTATTTATTTGTTACTCTTTTTATTATGTGCACATTGTGAATATACTCGTCAAGAATTCACTGATTTGACTTTCTCTACTTTCCATGTGAAACCGGTGAGAGATCAAATCAAATGAGCTATTTGAGCTGAAGACATTTTTTTTATTAATGGTTGTATGATAAGTAATGGAAAAATGAGAATAAGTTTAGAGCCTCGAAGATGCCCTAACATGTTCACTTTGTAATCAAGACTTATCAGAAAGTATAAGGTTATCACATAACACTTGGTGTAGTGCACAAGTAAGTGCTCGTTCCCTTAGGGTTGAGGTCGGGTTTGATAAGGTTGTTGTCGTAATATTTATAGAAAAAAAAAGAGTAAAGTTTAAGCTACAGCAGAAGTTGACCCACATTTGGTCCACTTAGTTTTATTCCGAGGGCCTGTACTTCCGATAAATCTTGAAACGACTCTCTTCGACTAGATTGGGCCCTGGACCTTGTAGCCTAATGATAGTATCTATTTGTCATGGACTATCTTTAGCGATATAAACGAGCCGAACTTTTAACGAGTCGCTCAAGTTCGTCTCGTTAAATATTTGATTTGAACTCGTTATAATCGAACTTGATCCGAATTCGAACTCAAGGTTTGGCTCGTTTAATAAACGAGTCGAATTTTTAACGAGCTACTCGAGCTCGGCTCGTTATAATCGAGCTTGATCCGAATTCGAGCTCAAGATTGGGCTCGTTTAGCAAACGAGCCGAGCTCGAACCTAACCTTTTAAGGCTCGACAGGCTCGCGAGCCGGTTCGTTTACTATTTAATTAATTATGTATTTATATTAATAAATTTTGAAAAATTTAATAAAAATTTATAATATAATTAAATGAGTCGAATCAAGTCGAGCCGATCTCAAGTTGGTTCATTTATTATTTATTATTTATTTCACTTTAAATAAATATTTATATTGAAATTTAAGTGAACTGAACCGAATCGAGTCGAGTCGATCTTCAGCTTATTTATCTTATTTCGAGTCGTGCTTGAGCTTGGTTGCATAAGTTCGTTCGAGCTCAAGACCAGCTCGAGCCCAACACATTTTTACGAGCCAAATGCTGCCAAAATTAAACTCGATTTTGGCTCGTTTAAGGCCTTAGCTGCCGTCTTGTCCGTGCACAGCTGTGCCCTCGCGAGACACGCAGGAGTTACGAGGGCAAAAAGGACAATTCTACTTCATTTCCAAAACCAGTCAAATCCTGCGAACCAGAAGAAAATAATATAGCCACGCGCTGTTTGGTTCTGTGCGTGAGCGCGTGCGGAGTGGATAAGACAAACTAGATTGCGCTTGAAACGATGCTTTGACCAGACGTGACTGGTTCATTAAGATTCAAAGGGTGGTTCCTTTTGTCACGCGCGTGATATCAAAAGTGGGTTCACTTTCTTCTTTTCACAGTGACCGACACTGAAGTGAGAGTGGAAAAGACCATCTAACCCCTCACGCTTGGTTCGTTACCCTATGGCCTACCCAAAATATTCAGAGACTGGTTGTAAACTTGGCGAGCTTTAACGAAATGTATGAGTTCAATTCCTTTAATATTGGGTTCGGATTTGTCGTAAACAAACTTCATCTAAATTCAATAAATATTAGAGATTAGTAAACTAGTAGAACTCAAGCTTGACTTCTCAAGACTCATGAGCTGAGTTCTTTACTATTTAATTAGTTATACATTTATGTTAATATTTTCTGAATTTTAACAAAAATTTGTTGTGAAATTAAATATGCCGATATGTTTAGTATTTAATAAATCGAATAATTTTTTAATTAATTTAAAATTTAATAAATATTTTTATTGAAAATTAAGTAAATTAAATCAAATCAAACTTAAATTTGCCTACTTTCTCTCAAGTCAAGCTTGAGCCAACTATTTTTTACAAACATGGTCGAACTTTTCAAATTAGAAATTGATTCAGCTTGTTTATAGCAATGTTGTAAAAACTTCGACTTGTCTAGTTACTTTGTGATTAATTTCTCCAATTGTTTCTAATTAATTTTCTATAACTTTTAATCAATTTTTCAATCTGATTTATTTTTCAATTTATTCCGGATTAATTCTCAAAAGGCCTTTTCTGACCGACTAGCCTGTTAATATTTACAAGGCTTCATGAACAAAAAACAATCAAGCGGATATTTCTGGGAGGACCCACCAACACAAACCCACCCGACACGTCATCGAGTAGGGCCCACAACCGTGTGTTTTGTGGAAACTTAGCTGGACCCCATCGGAAACCCAAGTAGTAAGTATGGCCCACTCGCGAATCTCAATAAAAAGGGCCCTCTCTTTCGTGTGGGGTCAGTAGAATCCGCAAAAGAAAAAAAACACTCAGTTCAGCGAATTGACTCCACAAACCCTAAAATCCATCTCTCTATCTCCGTCTCCTCCGACCCCCAAATCGGAGACAAAGACAAGACCCCAATGGGTTCGGAAATGGTCCTCCAGAGCTTCTCGGCCCCGGCTTCGAACCCCGCCGCCGCCGGAACCGACCTCTCCATCCCGGCGTCGCAGCAGCAGCAGCAACCCAAGCCCAAGCTCGCCCTCTCCCGGAGATCCAACGGCGGCGCGTCGTCGAGGGACCGCCACACGAAGGTCAACGGCCGCGGGCGGCGGGTCCGCATGCCGGCGCTCTGCGCCGCCAGGATCTTCCAGCTGACCCGCGAGCTCGGCCACAGGTCCGACGGCGAGACCATCGAGTGGCTGCTCCGGCAGGCGGAGCACGCGATCGTCGCCGCCACCGGGACCGGGACGGTCCCGGCGTTCTCCGTCTCCACCTCCGGGCACGCGGCGGCGGTGCCGTCCTCCTCCGTGCCCGCCATGGTCTCGATGGCGGCGCCGCCGCCGAGCTGCAGGCTCGACCTGTGCCAGCCGATGGGGTTTGACTACGTCGACAACGGGTACCGGAACATGCCGTTCACGGCGCTGCTGCTCCAGCCCACGGCGGAGGAGGCCGAGGACAGACCGCCGGAGCAGTAAATAGAATCAATCAGAATCATATGTAAGATGGGTCTTTTGGGTATGGTTTCAGTGGCTAAAGGGTGAAAGATAGGGTAGTAACTAAAATCAAACCATGTCTTGTTAGTTTCATTTTCTGTATTATTTTGGGGTTGAAGGGTATGTAAATTTTGAAATATGATGACTAGAGATCATGGCTGATGTGTCCTTGGACCCACCATTATTGAGAACTAGAAATGTTTTGTGTACCTGTTTTCTGGAATTTATCGAATTGGTACTCTTGTTGTCGGAGAAAACCAAAGCATAACCATTTCAGCAGTGAGTCTTTGACCAATGTTTATATTGCCTGAAAAATATAACATTAGCCTCTCTGTGCTTTTGTGTATACTTCATCATTCAAATAACATCAAAACTCAAAATTCTCAGATCATTTTTTACAATGAAGTGATCTATAAATATGACATTGTGCTATGAGTATTTACTACAAATAGCGCTAATGTTTATTTCCCGAACAACCCGCTCGTCCTCTTCCTTGTTTTTATCAGCAAGAAAGCAGTAAATCTTAATCTTCCTATAATCTTGTACCAAAATTTGAGCTAATGTTTATTCCTGAACATCCACCACTTCTTCTTCTTCCTAAATTCATAGGATTGCATGTCTGAAAAATAATAAACACACAAGCATTACTTACATAGGGTTAACACAGATTACACATTTGAAATTTATGCTTGGCAGGTAAAACTCGAAATTGTCTGTTTAATAACCTTACTCAAGATCAAGAAAAGGCCATAACAGAGAAATGATCAGCCGATACATAACATAACTAGTTGGAGCATTGGTAGAGCGGTTTAGAACTTAGTTTAGAACAATTTCAGTAAAAAAAGTAGGGAACGGGGGAAATGATTACCTCCCTGAGGATGGATTGAGTTGTAATGAACTTCTGCCCAAAAACTCAAGAAAATGACTGCAAGAGTATACAGAATATCACTATAACAGTGAAACAATTATGACACTACCCGACTTAGATGGTTAGAAACTAAGATTTTACCTCGCTTGGACTTCTGCGTATTAGGGAGAATCTCGATGTAGCATGTATCCTTGAAAGAAGTAATAACAAATATTTTCACACCATACTGTCAAAAAATATAAAGAAGCATTAGCCAAAGATGACATGCAACCACTAACTCCCTTCTTCAGACACTAGTCAAATTTTACGGCAGCTAGATATAAATCTCTGGAAATTATTACCCTCCTAGGTATTATATAATAATGTATCACAACATTGATGAATCGTTTACTTATTTGAGCACTCAACCAAATCTTTAGATAAACATAAATTGTTCTATGCTCCATGCCAGATAAGTTTCAACTTACTTAACTATCCTTAGAGTTAGGACCGGCAAATAGAAGAGTTGAAAGTATACAAACAAAAATGTCAGAATTTTGTTTCTTTTCCTTTTCAAAGAAAAAGTGCATAGTTGATAAATTCATACCGAATCTGCAGCAGCCTGCAGCGTGACATGATCGCCCCACTCGCCACTTCTAATAACATTCACGTTAAAGGTAATTAGTATGGTCGCTTATAGCCCAAAAACGTCAGTGACAGTGAAAACACTATAGTTCTTGAGCAATACCTTGACATATTGTCCAAGTAGTCATCGTATGCCATAGGGACATATCCCTCGTAGCTATCAGGGTGAGATTTAAGCTGATAAAAAGAAAACAACGTAGCAATCTAAATTAACATGATACACACTATGGAAAATTTAGCGAAGGGGTAGAATCTCGTTAAAGCAATGTAGTAATGATATATAGAAGGAATACGAACCTGATCCACAATTTGTCGTCTCACAAATTTGTGGTGCTCGGGTGAGAGGTACAGTTGATCTGATAGTGCAAGAAACTAAAAAGAGAGAATTAATGAAATATGAAATTAATCAATCCCAGGCACACAAGAATAATGGTTTGGAACTAAAATAGCTCACTTGACAATTCCCATCTCCTTGAACTTTGCGCTCGGTGAAATCATATATCTGCAATCTAGATTACAGATGTTGTAGAGAATCAAACAACAGGAAAATAAACAACAGACAGCTAAGGAGTGAATTTCTAGTGGGTTATTCCATATTGGAAAACCGATTGAATTTAGATATGATACCTGTCTACCAGCCGTTGATAATCTGAGGTCACTTCATCAGAGGAAGGCATTTCGCCATTAATTCTAGGAACATGCTGCATGCAATATTGAAAGAGGATAGAGACTGGGTTAGGTATGAAGTACCAAAAACACAACATGGTTTTATGAGGCCATTACTCTATCCTGTCTGGTAAGAGATTGTATGTAATAGACCAACAGGACAGGTGAAACAAATGAACTTGAAGATATATGTGGAACCACTATTCATAGGAAGCACGAGAAACTCCATCAGCACTTTGAATAGTTTAACTTACAGGAATAGGAATCATTTGATTCAATCTCTCATCGACTTCACCGTCAATCACATATTCATTGGCTAGCTCCAAAGAATAAGAGTACTCATCTGGATCATGAAGGCTAGAACATGAACTGGAGGGAGTCAAATCATTGGATTCTTGACGGGCATATTCATGGGCTGCACATAGTAGAAGGCCGTAACAAATAAGCAAAGCATTGAAATGAAAACCACCAACTAATAAATAAAATGAAAAAAGAATACGATTCTTTTTGAAATACCGAAACAATAGTCCCCCATTGATTGGTTTGACCATTCATTGGCATGATATGTTGGTTGCAAGTGGTTCTCTCCCGCGTGTGAATAGCCAGATGCATCTGTCATTGCAAGTTGTGAAAATTCTTCGTGAAGGGCGAGTGGATCTTCATGATGGTGTTGTGTATCGTAATGATATCCTATATATTGTTGATGATAGACGTCGTCAGCATCTTGTTGAACTGTGTCACCATTGTACCCAGAATTATGAACTGGATTGCCATCGAGAAGACGAAGACCCCACTGAAGAGCATCCAAAGCTTGCTCATAGATAACCATCTCCTTTCACACGATATCTCAAACAGGATATATGCGCTTCCTTCCCACAGAAGCTAAAGCAACCCCTCAACTATTAGGGTACGACCTGTCCAAAGACGGCTTGATTATAAAAAAAAAGTGCCTTCAAATCCAGCTAGTATTACATATCCAGGTTTAATGAAACTAGACCAAATAAACATATTATTGAACTAAGAAGAAAGTTTAGTTGAAATGAATCCAGCAGCTCACATATCAAAGCTGTATTGGGAAGAACACACATCAACACCGTCGCTTCAGAATTCAGAAACATTACAAAAACAAAAGAAGAAGAAATCTAACAAATGAGTCAATTGCTTTGAGTCAAAAGTATATACTGAATGTGTACCTAGATGTGAATTTGCTCTGAGCCGGAATCCATTTCACCTTAGCTAAAACTTCAATCTAACTTATCATAATTCTGGGGAATCTTGATCTAGCATGCTAGGCCCCCATCACACATGATTTCAGGAAAGAATCAAATCAGCGAAGAGATATGTCATATGTTCCTATGGCCCCCATCTATAGAGCAATTTAGGTATCTGTCGGCATCATATATTTTCCTCACAATTTTGGCAATCATTTGACAATAAACAAGTTGCTAATTAAGTAAATGAACGTCTATAAAAATACAAGAAAATAAATTTTAAAAAAGGTAAGATTATGCCCCCATTGAAATTGACCATAGCCTAAACAGACAAATTCAATACCTAGAAGTACCCATCAATTTACTTAGGATCATATACAAATCAAAACACGAGAATAATAAAATTAATCATCCGGCCATCAATTTTGACTCTATTCTAAAATTCAAGCCATAGAATTCTTCCATGGGACATGGCATTAATTGCTCAATAGATTAGTCAATTAAACAAACTTCCAATTTCCAATTTCATTCAAACGCACGCCTATCAGCCCATCACTAAATCAACTGAAATCAAATATTTTATCTCACCAAATGCATGTACTCACCCTCTTGCAAACATTGACATCACCCAATCACAAAAAAACCTCTTATACACAAGAGAATTGATCATATTGAGCTTAACTAAAACCACAGTCAAATCTCAAAACTAAACTGATTCAACAACAGAAGATCCACAGAACCTTAACTAACCGAACTCATCGACAAGACATCACCTCATCAATTTAAATCACAGAACTCAATATGATCAATAAACCTATTATACACACCAATACACCATAAATGAATAAAACAGCAATTAAATCTCAAAACTATAAATTAAAAACCAAAATCAACTCAACAACAGTAGATTCGCAGAACCTAATCCATCCAAGCTCAATCGACAAAACATCCAGTTACCAATTCAAATCACAGAACTAAACCATCAAATATCAAACCAATTGAAATTGACACGATCACCGCAAAATCAGAACAACACTGCACATCTTCGGCTCTGCCAATACACATACATACACACCAATCACAAAAACCTCTTCTACACAACAGAATTGATCATATTGAGCTCAAAACAAAACCACAACTAAATCTCAAAAACTATAAATCAAAAACTAAACTAATTCAACCACAGTAGATTCGCAGAACCTAATCCATTACCAATTCAAACCCCGGAACTAAACAATCACCGATCAAACCAATCGAAAATCACACGATCACTTTCTCGAGCAAAACGAGCTCACCTCGGATTCAATTCAACACACATGCGACTCAGAAAACGCTTCTTCGATCAGAACAACACCGCACATCTTTGGCTCTGCCGATGCGTACACATACACAGAGACAAAATTGAAAAATGATGAAGATGACCAATCCAGCAAGCGATGATTAGCTGGAAACAGCAACAAGATGGAAATCGAAGCTTCGAGCGAGAATCGGAAGCTTGGAGCTGGAGCTATGGCTTCTCTGTACGGACACTTAACGAATCGCTCTCTATGTGAATGGAGGGACTGTGATTTTGCTTTAGAGCGGTGTGTTGTGTGGCGTTTTTTATTCTGATTTTTATTTTTTAATTAAAATGAAGGCGTTCACGAGGATTTATCGGGTGGCTCGCTGCTGGTGGTGGAGCGGCGGGGATCGGACGGCGGAGAGTAGTTGAGACGTGGACGGGTGGATTTTGATAATAGGATCGTGCGGTCATGCTTGCGTGATTTTGGTCTTATTCATCGATATGAGATCACTGATCAGCAGCTGGACATATTTATAGTTATAGTTTTTTTAAAGGATTTATGGTTTATTTAGTTAAATTAAATGGGAAGAGATATGCGGGGGTGTGCATTTTAGACTCAGAATCGGTGTTGGACTGTATTCGGAACAATAAAGTTGAAAATCTTATTTAATAATTTGGTTTTGATTCTAAATTTGAGAGAATCATTTTATTTCAATTTTGATTTTGCTTCTCAAAACTCATATCTGTTAATCGATGAAAATTGGACCAGTTCGCATCACCACGTGTCGAGCGAGAACATATTTATTTATCTTGTATTGTTACTTTGATTTGTAGACTTTTATACTACGACCGTGTTGTAATAATTAAATTTTAATATTTAATTTTGGTCGGTATTTTTTATGATTGTAAATTTATAGTTTTTGGTTGTAAATTGAGACTCTATTTCTTCAAATTTAGCATGTAAATGAAGACTACTTTTTAAAAAAAAATTAAATGGTTTTAAATGAGGACTAGAATTGAAGAATTGGGATTAAACTTAGACCATGATTCCAATAACTAAAAAATTGAAATATCTAATTTGGTTCGATTTTTAATTCATCTAATCCAATTATGAAATTATGCCCTCCTCTAAATATTTGTATCGTTTTCGTTTTCGTTTTCAAATTTAAAATTTGATAGTATATGAATTCCAATGTTTGAATTATAATATTCACACCATAGTAGGCCGGAGTAGAAGTTGGAGATGTGACATACACAAGTATTCGCAATAATATACATACATTGATATTTTTAAATTATATATGTGTGCGATAAATTAAACACATATTATAACTAGTTTGAACTCATTTTGTGAGTCAATCAATCTTAGATAATAATAATATTCATAATGTCGACTATTAGTTCACTATTTCAACCAATTTGAACCGGCCCAATTTGAACCAATTTGATTTCACTATTAATTCAAGTCTATTTTTCTCAATTAAACCAGAAGTATTTTAGGTATATTAGGCGTTTTTTATGTAGGTTGTCACAAAAAAATTGTCATGGTACTAAAAAAGAGAGAAAATTAGTTAGGGTATGAAAGTGTCATTTCGCTATAGTTAGGTGTAACAAAGTGTCATTATCCCTTTTATATACGATGTTTGCTAATATTCAAGACTAATACATAGCACGCCATCTGTCCGCGGCCTTGTTCACGCCGAATGGTGTGTTGCGGGACTATGTCTGCTCCTTCCTCGTCAAGGATGGCAATTTCACCGCCGGCTTCTGTTGAGGGGTCAATCGACCTCATTTTGACCTCGATAAACTCCCCATTTCGATACTTATTTGCCTCATAGTGGCCATAAAGGGCCAAATAGGATTATTTTACGCTCTTGGTATGTTTCAAGAATATATGCATGAAAGGGTAAGAAGAAGGCTACGGTACGGGACTCGAGATAGCGAGACTTGGAGAGAGGGGCACGATCGTGACTCCACAGTTACGATCGTGACTCAATTCAAAACCGAGACACGATCGTTAAGACCCCCCCCCCCCCCCCCCCCCCCCCCGTGAAGGCACGATCATGACTCCCATAGGGACGATCGTGACCTGGCACGATTTCGATTTCAGACACTATATAATGACTTCTTGCCCTAGGGATTGAGGACCTTTGGACCAACCTAGCTTGTAGCCTCCATCAGCCAACATTTCCAGAGCAGTCACTTCAAGGGAGATATTCTTGGTGTGCTTCTTCTTGAGTCATCCATCATTGGATAGGGCAAGAATGGATACTCTCCATTAGAAGGCCACCATTGGAAGCAAGAAACCTTGGGAGAATGACTTTTTCCAGCACCACTTCACCAAGGAGGAGCCACTTTGGGGAAGGAACTCATCATTCATCCATCACCAATTCAAGAGCATTTCTAAACCTTTTCTTTTATTGTTTTATATCATGTTTTGTAGTAGTTTCCCATTGTGTGTGATGATATTGGATTTGTGCACCATGGTTGAGGGCTAAAACCCTTAGCCATGGGTGCTAGACCTTGTAATTTGTGGATGAATGATATTTGATGAATGAGTTTTAGGATGATATGTGATGTGTGTGAGTATTTTTGCCTTAATCCATGCTTGCTAGATAGGCCTAATAGAATGTATGCTAGGGTTTTCGCCTTTAGTCGATATTAAGTGTGAGGGGCTCGAAACCGTGTTTCGACACCTCGAAGTAACACTTAGCCTAAGTTAGTATGTGTGTTTAGGGGCTAAGTCGATCTCGAGAGAGACGGATAGTCCCGGACCTAGACACCACCGAATGTTAAGGGCTCGACGCCGTGCGGAGACTCCCCGAAATAACACTTGACCTACAATTGTTGGACGAATGCAATCCCGTGTGACTACGAACCTGAGAGGGCGAGGAGTGACTCGAGATTAGGACAACCCCAATGCCGAGAGGCAGGGTTGTCAATTTAAGACATAGGTCACACTTATATCACCTAATTACTCTAGAGTCATTGTAGTAATCCACGAATTGCACGTTTAGCATCCCAGGCGCTTTTATTAATTGTAATCATCAACATAATTTCTTGTTTATTTCGATAATTGGAAAATACCAAAAACATTAGTCGCAGCCTCGCGTTCCTTAACACAATCACACATTCGACTTAAAACCCTCATTAGTCCATGCGGATCGACCCGGTTACTTACCGGTCTAAATGTATTACTTGTGATCGCGTACGCTTGCGCGAGGGAATCTATCCGAGACGTGATGTTTTGCACAACACGTTTCGGCCCTACAGCTTCTAAGTCTAAGGGGGTGTATTCAATTAAGATTTTGAATGACTTTTAAAAGTTCACGGATTCTTAAAAGTTCATGACTCTTTCAAGTTTATAAAGAGTATTGATGATTTTAATGGAATAATTTTAAATCTCATGGTTGGAGATGATACTTAGGGATAATGACACTTTATGACACCTAACAACACTTTCATACCCTAATTACTTTTCTCTCCTTTTTAGTACATTGACCATTTTTTTTTGACAACCTATGCTAAAATAATTAAAATAGCCATGTTGAAGAAATAAGAACAGAGCTGGTCCAATTTGATTCATCAAACTAGATTTGAAATGGTTCAAATTTAATTTTAGATTAAGGGGCATAATTGTAATTGCATTATAAATATAAATCAAATTGAACCATGATTAAACAAAATTGAACCAATTCTTTTTATTGTTTCTTTAACCAATGGTAGTCTAGATATTTTAGAGGTAAGTTGTTACAAAAAAAATTGTTAGGGTACTAAAAAGGATATAAAGTAGTTAGGGTATGAAAGTGTCTTTTCGTTGTACTTAGGTGTAATAAAGTGTCATTATCCCTTGATGTTATGTAATTAGTGTCAATATGTTTGTGAAGCGGTTTAGTACTTAAATAGTTATTAATTAACAGTTAAAGAATATATTAATCGGCTAATTTATCGATTAAATACTGAATTGAAATGTTAGGATCGAGCTGGGCTCGTCTATTCTATCCTCGAGTTTGAATTCGACCCTATTTTCCGAGTTTGTCACTGCAGGTTCACTTTTTTGGGCGTTTGAATTGTTGAGGTTTGTTGGTTAAAACACTCCTTTTGTTGGAATTCCACATGGAAAAAATTGAAAATATTTTTTTGGGTTTAAATTGTTTTGTTCTCCTCTATTGTTTGTGTGGGACTTATAGGGGTAACTTGAGTTTTGGGCCAAACCCACACGCGCACCACCGCCACCGCCGCCGCCGTTCGTTCGGCACGGGTCGGGTCGGGTCGGGCTTTGGTAGAGCACCTCATTTGAGATACACACACAACCTGCACTGCTGCCTTATTTTTCTCTCTGCTCCAATCGCCGTAAATTTCTTTGCAAACTTCTCTATTCATGGACAAAGTTTACACTGTTCAAGACTCAGTTGTCTTCTTAGGATAATTGCTTTCAAGTCAGTGGCCTCCATACCACGGCCCAATTCCAGCTCATGACTTCTTCTTCTTCTTCTTCTTTGGTTGCTCAATATCCAAATATCAACAACAAAAAGATTTGGATAAAGGTGTTACGTGCCACGTCATTTCGGGTATCCAAGTCTAACACTAGTATCTAATAAGAATTTTCTGAGTATGATTATTTCTGTGTTAGTTTCTGGCTAAACCTGTTGGATCATGTACTTACCGATGATGTGCAGTGCAATATTTTCAAGTTAGAATGCATATTGTTTAAGCAATCTACAGTTTCTTAGTCTAATATTTGAGGATTAGATGGTGGTCTTGTCTTGAAATCTTTTGTGCTAGTGTTAAATGAAATGTCTGAATGTGTAGATTTTGTCTTTAATTTTTGTACAACATATTTGAATATCCAGATATTAAGAATTATTGATAATGATTTGGTTTTAGTCATATATTTTAGCTTCAATGTGATTTTTATGAGTCAAAAGAAGTGGCTAACAACCAAGATCTGAACCAAAATAATGTATGATTATAAAAGTTTGAAAATAACGTTTAAATGACTAATTTAGCACATAAATTGGGTCCAAATGAAGTCCAAGAACTAATTCAGAGTTAAAATAACCTGTATAATTAGTTTGAAAATAATGTTTAAATGACTAATTTAGCACATAAATTGGGTTCAAAATGAAGTCCATCACACTACAATTTTCACTAAAGAAACACTCAATTATCATGTCGGGTACAACTGACCTGAATTCCTTCATCAGTCTCGTATATGGTTCCATAATGTTAAAATCCGACTAGTCTAGTTTGGTTCTTAGTCAAGTGGCTTGACTAACAAATATTTTTACGATTCACCACATATTTATTTAAACAAAAATGTCATATTAAATAATTAATAAATTAGTATACGAGCTGGGTTGTGAACTTATCGAACTTTAGCTCCACTTGTTTAGTCTACTATCATACCATTAGCATTGACTATTGAATAAAAAATAAACTATTAGTACGAATGATAAATTAATGCAAAGTGCAAGTAAGTGAAGTAGCATCGATAAAAGAGATAATGACATTTTATTACATTTAATTATAGTGAAGTGACACTTTCATGCTTTAACTATTTTTTTTCTCTTTTCAGTACTTTAACAATTTTTTTGTGACAACCTACCTCTAAATGCAAAATATATACCTAAAATATCCATGGTTCAATTGAAAAAAAAATTAAATTGAACTAATAGTGAAATCAAACTAGTTCAAATCAGGTTCATTTACCCGACCAATGGTATTTTAGGTATATTAGGCATTTTAGATGTAAGTTGTCACAAAAAAATTGTCATGGTAGTTAAAAAAAGAGAAAAATAGTTACGGTATGAAAGTGTCATTTCATTATAGTTATGTGTAACAAAATGTCATTATCCCTCAATAAAATGCTAAAATTATGTTGTTTGATAAATTTAAATTTGTTAAATAAATTATACATTAGCAATTTACCAAGTTTATTTATTTTCTCAATCCAACCATTCTTATATTTATTATATAACTCAAATTAAAATCATGATATATGTTGGTTGCGCAAGTGAAGTAGACGTACACCTCGGCACCACGTCGACAAGACTAGCGGTTTTCAGTTATTTTTACCGTTAATTAACGCGCGTAAATAAAATCAAGTTATAGCCTTCATTTCAGCGCCGCCATTTATTCACTTCCCAAAAATAGCAACTCTTTCAATCTCAGAAATTCAGACAACCTTTGACCTCAAAAAATCTCTTCTGCTCTTTTTTACCTTAATTTCTACGACGACCGATTGTCCAGACCCATTTTGTGAATGCACACCAACTGTTCGACAAAAGTCCCCAAAGAACTCTTAATCTTTTCCCGAGGGTTTTGAGGTACGAAATCGAGAGATTTGGGTTTCTTGGAGATACCCAAGAACAATGTCATGGTTGTGATCGATCTCGCTCCTTATCGCGCTCGAGAAAATCTGAATCCACCGTGTGAACATTGTTCTTAGGTGGTCGAAATGAGGGGAGTGAACATTAATTCGTGTTGGGTTCCCCTTATTTGCTTGTTTCTTGTTGCTTTCACTCTGAGTTCATTGCCTTCGGCACAGTATCAGGACGCTACGACAGTGTACGATCGTATTAAAAATCTAGCCAAAGTACTCGCTCCGGATATTACCAGACATCTCTATTTCTGTGTAAAGGACGTGTGAGTAATTTTGAATTGGTGTTTTTCGTTCCAATGTTACAGGCAGTGTCCTAAAAATTGGGTCAGACGGGCTTTTTTAGAATATCGCCTCAATTTTATATAATCGGACAGTTTAAGTCGGCTAGTATAGCCAAATGAACCTTAACAGGTCAAGGCAGATTTAAGCAAGTTTTTGAAAGAAAAAAAAAATTTATACCGATAAATATTTATATTGCTATTTTTATTGGATATGAATGTAGCAAATATTGAAATATGAATTTTTATGTATTAAACATTGATTATTATCTTTTATTGCTGTTATACAATGTATATAATTCATAAATTGATAGTGTATATGTAGGTAATTTCTTAACAAAAATAATAAAAAGAAACATAAATTTGATTAATTTTGAAGGTTCTCATCTGCCCAACGCTAACGTCTAACATTTTTTTAAAACACTGATCATACTTTTAATTGTTTTTTCCTGACCCAACATGGATTCTTTTTCAGGGAGACCGATTGGAACAGAGCATTCAAGTTCGACGATCTGAATTTCCTATCCGATTGCATGAAGAACTCAAAAGGCGAGATTATGTTAATTACATGGCTTAAATGGAACATCAATATAGATCATGAAGATGTTATTTTTCTTAATAAAATTAGAGTTTCCTAATTTTAATTTAAGTTTATTACCAATTATCCAGGTCTTCGTGTTATCATTGATTTTCATAATTTATTTTGATCTATAACTTATATAAATGACTCTCTTCTGTCGTAATATTATTCTTTACCTTATTTCTAACACTAATATTTTGATTACCAGAAGACATAACAAACCGAATATGCTCAGCATCCGAAATAAAATTCTTCTTCGAAACATTCTTTAACAAGGGGGAGAAGGTCGATTCGAGTTACGTTAAACCTAACAATAACTGCAACTTGTCCTCGTGGGTCAACGGGTGCGAACCGGGTTGGGGATGTGCCCTAGACGACAAGGGAGGTGGTGGGAGCCTCGATGGTTTAGGGGTCATGCCCTTCAGAACTAGGGACTGTCAACCTTGTTGTGCAGGCTTCTTTTGCCCTCCCGGCCTTACTTGCATGATACGTAAGTGTATATGATATATAGTACAATTTTTTTCCCTTTTATGAAATTTTATGTTCACGAGGATTGGTATGGTTAGGGGTATTCATGGTCTGGTTAACCAAATTGAATGGGACCTATCGGGTTTTTAATTTTGGGAACCATATCCGGGACCAAGTAATGTAAACGGAGAGGTTATAATTACAGTACTATAAGTCGGGCGGGTCTCTAATTAGAACCATACCAACTCAAATTTAATAAGCTTTTTGAGGTCTGATTTATGAGCTCAATTAGCCTGAAACATAAGTAGGGATGTTAATTGGACTGGTAACCGGCCCTGAAGTGAGAATCATGTCGAAATCTTGAATAATAATTTGGTTTTGACTATAATTTGTTAGCGAACCGGTGAATTACAGTTTGGATATGGATTTTATAAGTAAAAATCAACTAAATTGTAATACTTATATATAATTCTTTTAACTTCGAATGTATGTTTATTTATGATTATAGCCTGTTATTATTGCATGAAATATAACTTTTATGTCACGGTGTTTAATTCAGACCGAGAATCATACCAAAAATCGAATAAATTACATAATAAGTCCGAAAATGTAGAAAATTAAGCCCATAAATCTGATTTGTGTATCTTTATTGTGCCCTTCTTTGACTTACTATACATTTTAACAATGCAACATCACTAACACTTTCACTCTTTGTACATGAAGCTTGTCCACTTGGCTCTTATTGCCCGCGCGCAACACTCAATAAAACATCCGGATTATGTGACCCGTAAGTTCAAGTCCAAACGTCACTTCTTTATGATTAAAATTAGTTATTTTGCAGATAACTAGGGATGGCAACGGACTGGGTTTGAGGCGGATATGACAATTCAGTTTTTGTTAGAATCGGATCGGGGATTCCCCGTTCCTAACGAAAATAAGGATTCTCCGTCGAATTTAAGGATTCCCCATTTTTCGTTTCCAACCTAAAAAATGTTAAAACATATTTATTTTTTTAATAAAATTTGTATTAAAAATATTATTTTTAATAAAATATATACTTGGAATATTATTTTTTGTCATTAAACATGTATGATAAAATATTATTTTAACAAAAAAGATATTATTTTTCATTAAATATGAATTTTAAAATATAATTTTTAATTTTTAAAAAATATATTTTATATATATCGGAGCGGGGCAGAGCGGGAATACATCACCCCGTGTCTCCGTCCCGTTTCCATCCGGATTCAGGGATTCCGCACTCCGTTTTCATTCGGATTCGGAGATCTCGTCAGGAACGGAGAATATTACCATCCTACAGATAACTACACTTACATATATATTTTTAACTTAAAGCATATTTTCAAATTTTTCAGCATTACTCATTCTCTCACCCCTTTCCTCTTCTTCTCCTTCCTTACTATGTGGACTCTGTTATAAACCATGCAATTCAGTGTATGACATTAATTCTTAAGTTTAATAGTTAACGGAAGGTGAAATTGTTACGTGCAAAATAGTTAATTCTAGGTTGTTAATTTAAAGATTTATATTGCTGAGGTCGAAATTAGAATTAATGATCTCATACTTATTACATGAGGTATGTGTCACTTCACTCATAACTTTTAATATAATATGCACATAGACTAATTATGTCGAATACAAATTGCAGATACGGTTACCAAGTACCTCCGGGGGATAAAGAGCACACTTGCGGCGGCGCTGATATATGGGCCGCCGCTTCGAGCGACACCAGCATTTTTTGCTCCCCCGGATCTTACTGCCCGACGACCATTCGAGAAACATCGTGCAGTAGTGGGTATTGATCTTATATATAATGATCAATTTTTTTGAACCCGTTATAGTGCTTTACTTGATGATATAATCCGATCATCATACACTAACTACTATTTTTTGGTATAATTTCAGACATTTTTGTAGAATGGGTTCTACTGCTGAAATTGGTATGTTCGCACTAACTTTCTGAGTCTCTGGTATATATATTTTTATTTATCTTTTAATCCGATATATTTTTCGATTATTGTCCAACAAATTTCTTATTAGTCTTCGTAGGCTCTCTCTGCCCGACTAGCTTCCATAGTTTCTTACAACATTGTTCTTGGCTAAAACTTCATCAAATTTATGGATGCTGAAAAAAGCTAAACCGGACAACCCGAACTGAAGAGATAACAAACTAAATCAAATAGAACTGATTCAGTTCGGTTCGGTTAGAGACATAATCGAATTTAAATCAATTTGATTTTGGTTCATAGAGGTTGAAATGTCAAAATACCGAACCGAGAACCGACTGGTTTTATAAATTGAGCCGTTCGTAGGTCATAAATCTTAGGAATTAAGACTAAAATTATTGGGAAGAAAAAAATAACTCAAATTTGATGTCAAAACAGACCAAAAAAGTGAAATTAGTTCAATAAAACTGACTAAACCAACCAAATTCTAACAGTTCCAGTTTCTGTTTTGATTTTCTGAAAACCAAAATGATCGATTTGGTCTGGTTTGATCTAAACCGAACCATAAACACCCCTAATTAGGTGTATCATGTTCTTTTCTATAATTATATATAACTTTTCAAATTAACAAACCATAAATATAACTATTGCAAAATTCATGACTGCACTGATTTGTTAATCAATTGAGGCAACTATTCCAATTCTATGGTATTGAACATTCCTTGCTAGATTTTATTTATCTCTTTACACAACGATCTTCTTCTTTTTTCTTCTAATTTTTACTTGCATTTAAAGGATGAGTTTATTTATTTTTGTGACTATATTGCAGGGTGCTTCAGGTTTGCCCAATGTAGTCCAAATACTGCAAAACAAACACTCCATATTTATGGGTTCATGGTCATTGTAAGTTGTTCATTGTTGGTTTAATCTTGAATTAATTAATAAATAAAAAGGGTTTATTATTAATTTGTGTCAAAGGGAGTTCACAAGGGGTAGGCATTGGGAGCCCACATCCACGTTGCGATTGATCCCTCTAATTGGAGTTGTTTATGGTTTTGGAATCAGACCGAACTGATCTATTCGATTTCTGAATTTAAAATACTATACCCGAAACTAAAGATAATTGAGGGCCGGTTATAACCTTCATGACCAAAGCGATTTTTCAGTTTTAACCAGACTGAGTGTGTTGGCTTTTGGTCTTCACCATTGGGCATGATTTATGGGTCGATTTAAGTTTTTATAAGTTATTTTCGGACTAATTGTTCAATTTTATTTTATACAATACTAACTTATAGACTATAGTTACAAGCATACATTCAAAAACTTATAAATTATAGTTATAAGCATACATTCAAAACAAAAATATAACGGGTTGGAACAAACCCAACATTTAAGGTTGATTTTTTAGTTGTGAATTCTGTCTCAATATTTATGATCTAGTTTTATATGGTAATAAAAAAGGTTGATTTGGACATGTGTTTGTGGGCTCCATGTGCCTACGCCCCCCTATGAACTCTGATGCATATGTAGAGTTCCAGTTCTGCTATGGTACGCATGTAGAAGGCTACAACGTGAGGGGCAACGTTGAAGTAGAGGCTCATGCATACGAGACGTGAAAGTAAATAAGTCCAATCTGTACAAGCAAGAGAGGGAAACGTTAATCACACACAAAAAGAATTTAAAATAAAATGATGTATATAAAAGGAAGATTGAAACCCAATTAATAAGTTTGCGCAGTCTGATATATACAACCCAGTTTTACAAAAGACACTGTACGTGACTTACTTTCTTATTTACTTTTTGCCAAGCATTTCTTATCCTAATTGAACATGTCATTTTTAGGTCGGACTGGCCATTCTATTGATCTTGATCTACAGTTGTTCCGACCGCGTCCTCTCCGCTCGGGAACGAAAAATCGCAAAGAGCAAGGAGAGAGCAGCAAGAAAAGCCCGACAGGCCGTTCATGCGCGCGAGAGGTGGAAAATGGCAAGAGATCTCGTCAAGAAGCGCACGACCGGGTTCCAAACCCAGTTCTCCCGCGCCATGTCGCGTAAAAAGACCCCGAGAATATCAGACCCGAAAGGCCACCGCTCGAGCCCCAGGCCAAACCCAGGAAACTGCTCCCCCGCCTCGCCTTCCCAGACACCGTCATCTTCCAGGGAAAGGATAAGAGAAACAAACAACAACAACGACAAGAAAAACAACAATAACCTGACGAGCATGATGCAGGCCCTCGAGGACGACCCCGAGAGCCTGGAAGGCATCAACGTGGAGATTGGAGACAAGAAATCGAAAAAGAAGACGGCCAAAGACGACAATAACAACAAAAATCAACATTATAGTACTCACAGTCTGGCGTTGAGCTACGCCTATGGTCGGATCGAGAAAGAGAGGGCGATATTGCAGGAGCAGAGCAAGGACTCGACCTACTCCGGCGTGATCTCAATGGCGGGCGATCGCAACGTCGCCCGCAGGCCGTTGATCGAGGTGGCGTTTAAGGATCTGACGCTCACCCTGAAGGGGAAAAATAGACATTTGCTAAGGAGCGTCACGGGGAAGTTTAGGCCCGGGAGGGTTTCGGCCGTCATGGGTCCCTCGGGGGCTGGAAAGACGACGTTTCTCTCCGCCCTGGCGGGGAAGGTCGTCGGGTGCACGCGGACGGGATTCGTACTCATCAACGGGAGAGACGAATCGATCCGCTCGTATAAGAAGATTGTTGGTTTCGTTCCGCAGGATGATATTGTGCACGGGAACTTGACCGTGGAGGAGAATCTCAAGTTCAGTGCAGAGTGTAGGTAGGTAACACTCAGGTCAGAAAAATCTCATTTAAATCTCAGTTTAGCACAGTTGAGTTGAAACATTTCTCGTAAAGTCTTGTTTAAGTTTTGTTTTGTCTCGTTATGCCGGAGTAAGGGCTCATGTATACACAAACGTGAAGCGGAAATAAGTCTCACTCGTACTCAAAAATGAGAGGGAGAATTTATCTTAACCCAAATAGAAAGAATTAGAGTAAAATGAGTATATATAAAGAATTAAAATAAACTCACTTAATAAGGTTGAACTTTTAGATATGGAGTCTGGCCGCCCAATATATACAACCTAATTTTACACGGTATCAGCAGAGTTTGATTTGGGCCTGTTTTATGGGTTCTCTATGTCTACGCCTCCATGTGGACTCTGGATCATAGGTAGAAATTCAATTCTTCTAGCCCAAGTGTAGACAAGGCTATACGCAAAGAGGTGTTGAAGTAAGAACTCATGCATACACGAGCGTGGAAGGGAAATAAACCTCATGCATACACAAGAATGAGAGAGAATTTGTTTTAATCCCATTTGGAAAGAATTAGAATAAAATGTCATTATACGAAGGAGCGAAACAAACTCAACTAATAAGATTAGATTTTAAGTTGTATAGTTCGGCCTGATATATATGATGTAGTTGTTTGCACTATACCTCATTTCTTTTCTTTTCACGTTTTCAAAACCATGTAATTTTTATTATTTCTTTGTCAATAGAGACAGTTGGTTTTGTCTACAGTCATTTGAAGTAGTTAAGTAGTTAAGAGTACGAAAACCAACTATATCTATTGATAATCAGATAAAATTTAGCACGGTTTTAAAATTTTGAAAGTCAAATAGAAAATTATATTCCTTTTACAATTAAAAATTATGAAACTTAAATAATATTTATATGAAGTTTCAAAATTACTTATATTTAATTGAGAAATATGTCAACTTAACTATTGCTACACAAACTTTAGTTAAGTCTAATGTTCCTTTTCGATACATGTTTCGATTATATTTTAAATTCACCTTACTCTGTAGGCTACCCGTTGACATGCCGAGACTCGAAAAGGTCCTGGTCATCGAAAGGGTCATCGACTTCTTGGGACTACACGCAATTAGAGACTCTATTGTCGGGACGGTGGAGCAGCGAGGCATCTCCGGAGGCCAGAAGAAACGCGTAAATGTAGGGCTTGAAATGGTGATCGAGCCTTCGTTGCTGATCTTGGACGAGCCAACCTCGGGTTTGGACAGTTCATCTTCCATGTTGCTTCTAAGGGCACTTCGCCGTGAAGCTCTCGAAGGGGTCAATATTTGCATGGTACTTCACCAACCGAGGTATGCATCGTTTTAGTATTGTCATGATACATAGACGATAAACGTTAGTCGCGCGGAAAGAACAATAAAGAGATTAATCGGATTAAAAATTAGTAGATGATTAATTAATTAACGGGTCTCCAAGGAGATACATGAACGGTTTCATCCTCACATTTTTGAAGGAGAGATTGTGAGTTCGAACTTTGATTAAAGCGATGATAAGGGTTTTATGGGTAGAATAGAGAGAATGATGTAGTTTTTCAGAAAAAAATAGAAGGTTAATAAAGATAGGTCAAAGATTTTTAAAAGGGTTGATAGTTTAATACACCTAACTATTTTAAAATGACACTTTTATACATTAACTAATTTTCTCTATATTTTAGTACCATGACTATTTTTATTGACAACTTATCCTTTAAATGCTTAAACTATTCATGTTTTTTATTTCAATTCTGCCCAGTGTAATGCGACCCACGCAATACGATGACTAGGTTGAACGGTAACCAATTTTTGGGTTGAACGATGACTGGTTCGCAATATACCAGACAGAATTGAAATCAAAATCAATAGTAGTTTAGATATTTTAGGCATTCCGAGAGTAAATTGTTGATAAAAATAGCTAGGGTACTAAAAAAGAGAAAATTAATTAAAATATGAAAGTGTCATTTCAAAATAGTTAGATGTAATAAACCGTCATTATTCTTTTTCAATACATTAAAAAAAGTTCTGATAAATAAAAATAGTAGTGACCGGAGAAAAAGATTCATACGATAGTACAACTTACTAGTTAGTGTTGCACTAGCAATGTTCGTTTTGGATGAAAAATAACCCGCCTCGAACTGAGAACAAAGTCAAATCATAATGAAAAAATAAAGCTTTAGTTTTAGTTACAAATTTTAATAAGCCGGTGAATTACGGTTCAATTTTGGTTATAACATTTCAATAAAAAGGTGAATTGATGGTAGAATATGATTCTCTTGTATCAAAATTTGGGGTTAATCGAGAGAATTAAGCTCTGCAATATTTTAATATAACTAGTCTTCATAATATGTATAAAATCTGTTTAACTAGCGTCTAACGTTTTTTTAAAACATTACTGATATCCAATCCCGGTCAAAACTAACATCAAAATCTCCTCCTCTTCCGCAGCTACTCGCTCTTCAAAATGTTCGACGATCTCGTCCTCCTCGCCAAAGGCGGCCTCGTTGCGTACCAAGGGCCCGTCAAAAAAGCCGAAGAGTACTTCGCCGGGATGGGGATGGTCGTGCCGGACCGCATCAACCCTCCCGACCACTTCATCGACGTCCTCGAAGGCATGGTGACGCCAAACTCGGGCGTCGCCGTCGAGCTTCTTCCCGTGAAATGGATGCTACACAACAATTACCACGTACCGCAAGACATGCTACACTACGTGGACGAGATTGACGGTTCGACGACGAATCCTAGACCGGGCCGACCGGAGTATAGGAAGCAACAATCTCTTGCCGGAGAATTGTGGGAGGATGTGAAGTTTAACGTTGGGATGAAGAAAGATGATATTGAGCATAGGTTTTCGAATTCTAAGGACTTGACCAACCGGGTCACTCCTGGCGTGTTGAAGCAGTATAGATTTTTCCTTGGGAGGTATGTGAAATAAATTTTTTTCTTTCTTTTGGTTTAAATATGAGTTCAAGTATTTTGTTTTCTTCTAATATTAAGAGGATAGTCAACACATATGCTACATATTTGTGACAATATTGGTACACACAAACATGGCCGACTCAGTATAATTAATGGTTCTTGAGGCGTAAAGCAAAAGTGATTATTAGAGTATTATTTCGAGCATCAGTTCTTGAAATAAGCCCTAAATATCTGAATTTAGGGGTTTTTTTAATCATATTTGGACTTAACAATTATTTCACTTGCTTTATAGACGAGACGACCCTGCTCAAAGCAGAAATGTCTATGTATGTTTCATGTGAAGTGTTTTGTAGAAGATTGTACTGTATTTATACGGTTCATAACATCGAGGTATTGTAAATTAGGTCATATACATAAGGTTAAGTTTAAGAGTTAAAAGGTCAATCTTCTTAGTTTGATGTGACACTCATAATTTTTAGTTTTTTTCGACGTGGGTTTAACTTTTCCATCTCATGTTTGTACGTGTGGGGACTTAGATGCTTAGGAGTTTTACTTCAGTACTCACTCTCACGTGTAATCTTAGACACGTGGATCGTAGAAATATTGGACTCCAAAACAAATGGCATATATGCATAGGCCTTTTATTACGCTCCCCCCTTCTCTTATGTAATTTATTACACACGGGTCTTAGTAGGATTGAACTTCTGCATATAAATGGGAGTCCAGAAGAGTCGTAGGCACGAGTAACGTACAAACACATGCTCGCATATAGAGTGGAGTATATAGGGTGTAGGCACAGAAAGCTCATAAAAATGAGCCACCTCGTGTGTAGTCAGGATTGAACTAATGCATGTGCACTAGAAACCACACGGGGAGCCCACAAACACATGTCAAAATCGGCATCATCTAATACATGATACCATGTAAAATGGGTATGTATATTGAGTCGAGTTCCACAACTAAAAGTCTAAAATGTCAACTTCATTAATTAGGTGTGACTATTTCTTTTATATACAACTCTGTATTTTCAAATTCTTTTCACGTGAGCTTTTATTTCAACAACTGACCAAACATTTTAGTTTACCAGAGTCACTTACCTTCAAGGTTAATTACCCAATTTTGCTTTACAATCAATATCTTTTTCAGGGTTGGAAAGCAGAGACTAAGAGATTATAGGTTACAAGTAATTGATTATCTGATCTTGTTACTAGCTGGTGCATGCTTGGGCTTTCTTGCTAAAGTGAATGATGAAACTTTCGGTGCTCGTGGCTACACTTTCACTGTAATTGCTGTATGTAAGTCAAAAACTCTAAAACTCTATTCCCATGACATGTTAGTATATACGAATCATTAGTGTCACATCGGTTAAGTATACAAAATTTAAAAACTATAATACTGAGTAGATCAATTAGCACATGTTAAGTTCAATTTTGTTCCAAAAGTATATGCAAAGACAGAAATATCTTTCAATTTTCAACCTGGAAGACTATTTTATTATCCTAAGTCAAATGTGTATATAAACTAAGTGTCACGTGACGATCTCTATCCAACTCAACTAACAATGCAAAAAAAAAACTAGACTAAACCAATATGGTTAGGGTTGTTCATCGTTCAGTTTTGAATCGAACCCATCAATTTAGTTTTAAGAAAATAAAAATCGAATCGATGGAATTTGGTTCAGCTCGGTTTTAAATATGTTATTTTGGTTTGGTTTATATGAATCAAATTTCATGAAAGTCTCACATTTAAAATAATTTTGACTTATGTATTATTTGACTTACCGATTTTTGTTTGAATTTCCTTTCAACCGATTTTTATGAGATTCTCACATTTTTGGCCGGTCTTGACTTTTTTCTGGCTCGATATTTTTATGTCAAATTAATAAAGATTGATGATCACTTACAGTAAGCCACGTGTCCAAATTGATTGATTTCGAGTTGAGTCTGTTATTTATGATCACTTCTTATTTTAGAAACCAAAATCGAACCATTTTAATTTAATTCTGATCCAAACCAATTCGATTCTTTTTGGTTCGATTTGCTTTACCCTTTTATTTTTGGGCAGCCCTAAATATGATTCGATACACCCTAAAAGGTAATTTTCTAAAAAAACCTTAGGCGCCAGTCCGCCGGAGAGCGCCTTTTGAGAACTAATAGGAAATCAGTCAAAAAATAAATAGGATTCAAAGATTAATAAGGAATTACTATATGATTAATCAAGGATCAGTCGATGATTAATCAAAAACTAATCGAACAAGTCGGGAATTTTTAAAACACAATAAAAAGTAAAAAGTACCGTTATAAATCATAAATTTCATATACTAAACCGATGTAAAACGTTATTATCCCAAAATTAATATATACACATACAATGTTTTGTTACACTGTTATTTTTTGTTACAGCTCTTCTATGCAAAATCGCGGCTTTGAGATCGTTTTCTCAAGATAGACTACACTATTGGAGGGAGAGTGGGGCTGGGATGAGCAGTTTAGCTTATTTCTTGTCCAAAGACACAATAGACCATTTCAACACTGTGGTCAAGCCTGTGGTTTATTTATCAATGTTCTATTTCTTCAACAGTCCGAGATCGTCTTTTGTGGACAATTACCTCGTTTTGCTCTGCTTGGTGTACTGTGTCACCGGAATGGCCTACGTGTTCGCCATCTGGCTCGATCCCGGTTCTGCTCAGCTGGTGAGTTATGTAGAAATCAGTGTTTTAAGAAACGTTAGGCGCTTTAATCAGTTGGAGAGGACCGTATGGGAATTGATCGAAAAGTCGGAGATTTTAAACGTATGAGTGATTTGACAATTTTTTATGAAAAATGACAGATAACGAGTGATTTGACAATTTTTATGAGACATAAGTTAAAGTGGGATTGCTTAGAAAATACCACATAAGTTAAAGTGGGATTGCTTAGAAAATACCCGAAATAACTGAGCTTTACCGGCGCAATTCTGGGTTTTGATTGTCTTAGAATTCGATTTGGTCGATTCGGTTCAGGTTTAGACCAATTCGGCTCAAAATTGAACCGTTGACACTCATAATTAAACAATAGTACTAATAGGACGTGAACTGAAACCATCGACCTCATACTTATTATATGAAGATACGTCACTTCACTCACGACTTCTAATTTGAGATTGGTTTTTTTTTTGTGTGTGCAGTGGTCTGTGATTGTTCCGGTTGTTTTGACTCTTGTTGCGAATCAAGATAAGGACTCTATGATTGTGAAGAGGTTTGGGAACTTTTGTTACTCGAAATGGGCTATGGAAGGTTTCATCATTTCAAATGCTGAGAGGTTAGGTTTCATGAGCTCTATCTTCTTTTATTGATGGATAGTGTGTTCTGGGTTCATGTTTACTTCAGACTCACGTCTTAACTAGCCGTTAGGTATTGGCATGAAAACATGAAGACATGAACTCACTATATCTTCTACCGACGAATTAAGAGACGAGATCACTGAATCAGTCTGAACATGTCCTGTTGTCATTATATAAAGAGACAGAATACTCTAAACTCGACGAAAATTCGATATTCTCGATCCAATAAGATAGGGGCGAGAATCGTTAAATCCACTCTGAATTTGTCACGTTGCTATCCCTAAGAATCGAGTACTAGAAGACAAGATTCACTTTTTTATAGCTTCGAATGTTTTGAGATTTGGTCTCAAAACCTTCTTTATAAATTGATCATATATAAGTCGGCATGAGAGATTAAAGATGATAGAGTTATTGTTGTTGGTACTCGACCATTGTTTTTCAGATTATAAATTCAAGTATTTGACCAGTTAAAAAACCAAACTCTAAGGAAATGCAAAATTTTACTTGTTTACGTGCAACCTATATTGTGGGGAATTGGGCATATCAGAAAATACCAACAAACGGAATTTATAATATACATATCATCACGTCGATCCAAAAGACTATCTTAGTAATCTTTTTGGGTCGGAGTGGTGTAGAATACATATCTTATCAAAAATTACTTGTTCACTTATTGTTTCATCTTGGAAGGTTCGGTATTCCCGATCCAACTAAGTAACGGTGAGATAACAAGGATCCTTTATGTTTCTACAGACTATGGTCTTGTTGGGCAGCTGAATTCAGAGTATTTTGTCTCTTTAAAAATATGAGATTAGACAGGTTCAGTGTAGATTTGATGATCCTATTATATTCAAGATACGAGTCAATCGAGTTGGAATATTTTAGCATCCTTAAAAAAAGGGCAAATAAATCTTGCAACTTATAGTGAAACACATGTAGAAAGGGAAATGGTTCAAAAAATGAGTCTAAAATCCAAAACATTTCATGGAGTGTGAAATTTTTGCTCTGATTCTAAATCTAAACGTGTTTAATATTAGGTACAATGGAGTGTGGCTCATAACACGTTGCGATTTCTTACGGTGGTACGGCTATGATATTCATAACAAAAATAAGTGTCTCGTCGTTCTTATTATATATGGCGTCATTAGTCGATTCGTTGCTTACATTTGCTTATTGTTCTTCCAGAAGAAGTGAGCTCAAAAAAATTAGAATCGTGTAAATAATTTTGCAGTAGAAAAACGATACAACAATCATTTTAGATGTCGGAATCAATGTAAATCGGTTGTTAAGGTTTTTTTAGAGATTATGAATTTTGTTTAGAAAATAGAACTAATTATATTAGTTCATGTTCAGGGCAATTGTTGTATATATCAGATGAAATAGATAAATAACTTTTTGAATTATTTGGAGGAACAAGTAATTCAAAAAATTTATTTTATTGGCTCCGCGCATTTATGCGTTTGCGAGCACAAAGTTATATCTATAAGTGTGGGGATTGTCCCTCCAAACTATTTAGTAGAATGTAATGATGGTTTCGGTTTTTGAAAAAATATTTATTTTATTTTGGCATGTTAATTTATTGATTTGACTTAAATATATCAATAATGTGGTAGGATGGCAAAAGTCTTTCACTTCCACTTAAATAAGAAGACACATTACTATTCGTGTTAGCTCTGAATAAGAGATGAAAATCACTAAATTTGTTGCAACATATTTTGTTGTCATTTTAAAACGCAAAAGTTTCTAAACCCAACATGAACTCAATTAGGGTTGGGTGCAGTTTCAGACCAGAACTTAACGAGTCAGGACCAACAAAAGCTATTCGGTTCTCAAGGGAACTATACTCTGAACCACTATGTGAGAAATAGTTTAGTTTCGGTATTGTTTTGAGTGGTTCGATTCCAGACCTATTCGGTACAAACCAATTCATTTCTCATCTTGAATTTATAATTGGTTTATGAGTCGAATTAGATAATATTGAGCCAAATTTACAGACAAGAACTATAAATTCGCAATTAAAAAAAAAACTAACGAAAATCAAATGTTAAGATTTAATTACTACAAACCAATCGAAATATAAAATTTGAAAACAAAATTAAACTAAAACATAAATAACATATTATCGCCATCGAACTATTTAACTTTGGCTTTTATATCACCAGAACCAAAACGACTTCAGAACCAAAACCGACCCAATACCATACCATGGTTCTCAATTTTTCGGTTCCTATTCAACTCGGGTCTCGATTTAAAACTGGTTACAAAATTACCGTAATCTCGCCTCAGTTGCCATCTCTAGGACGGGATAATGATATATTAATGTTATCACGACAAGTGCGAGAAAAAAAACTCAAAAACTCAAAAACTAAACAACACTTATACTTTATATCAAGCATTATGTGTTATTTTTAACGTGAACATTGTTTGTTTATTTCCGTTTACTTTTTAATATTATTTTAGTCAAGGTATAATTTGGGCCGTGATTTCACTTCAACGGCCCATATCTGGCCCATGTATTTGGCTATCTGGACTAGGCCCAGCCAAACGAGTGTTTCGAAACGGCGACGCGTAGCAGAAAAGACCACAGCGCTTCTCACTTTCACTCTCTACGGCTCTTCTCCTTCAACCCTAACCTTCCCGCCATCTCCATCGATTCTCTTCCGAGCTCTCTGCTCGGTTACTATGGCGGGAAGTGAGACCGACGCGCCTCTGACTCCATCTCTCGCGCTGGAGAAGCAGTTCCAGAGCTTCCGCGTCCATCTGGAAGAGTCGGGAAGCTTGAGCGAGCGAATTCGAGCGGTGGCGAAGGAGATCGAATCCACGGCGAGGCTCATGCATGCGAGTCTCCTTCTAGTTCATCAGTCTCTCCCTATGGCTGGTACTGTGTTTTTGTTCTTCTTTTCATGAGTTATGCTTTTTCCTTTGTTTGGTTGCTGAGAAAATGCTAGGGGAAATGGTGCATGTGTGTTCGATCTGTTGCTGAAAATGCTCGTATTTGTCCATTTTGAGTGTATGATTGGTCCCGTCCTATGCCTGGTACTGTTTTTTTTCTTCTTCTTTATTTCGTGAATTCTGTTGTTCCTTTGTTTGGTTGCTGAGAAAATGCTCTAGAAAATGGTGCATGTGTTCGATCCGTTGCTGAAAATGCTCGTATTTGTCCATCTTGAGTATATGATTGGTGAAATTTGATGTTGTGTTGTGTTCGGAGATAGGATCACAAAGTAATTTTGCTTGTTCTTTGTGTTTGGAGTAGAGATTTTAGAGAAGACCAAAGCTCAGATTAGTGTGCTGAAGAATCTGTACACTCGTCTGGCTGAAATTGTGGGCGAATCCCCTGGGCAGTACTATAGGTGAGTTTTGGAATTCGTTGAAAGATACACATATAGTGTATGTAGCTGCTGATGTTTCTCTGTTTCAATATAGGTATCACAGCGATTGGAAGAGTGAGACGCAGAATGTGGTTTCACAGCTTGGTTTCTTGCACTGGCTAGAAACAGGAGATCTTCTTGCGCACGAAGAAGCTGAGGAAAAACTTGGATGTATGTATGTATGTTTAAGCGATATGGATGATTGATCATAATCATTTTTATTTTTTCCGAACACTGCATGCTTCCGTGTGTGGTTTCCTTCTTAGTATGGTAAGTTAAGTTTACTGAGGAACCAGTGCTCGATACCCCAATTATAGATTTGAAGATCTTTATTGATACATTCTTGTTTAGATGATTTGTAGGCGAATGCATTACAATGCACATGTCCTTTCTGTTTTGTTTTTCTTCAGCATAATTATTGGTTTTGAAGTTTGCATGTGATATTGGGTCATTCCAAGTCATCAGTTGTATTAATGTAGGATAGGGTTTGTTGTGTTCTGTTATAAGCTGGCTGCAATTATAACTGTTCTCAGTGAAGCTATCTTGTGTTTACCCTTAGTCTTTCTATTCTCCCTAAGCCTAAGCATTGCCTGTTCTGATATCGAATTGTTGGATTTTTTTATTTGCTGCTTATGAACTTGCTACTGGTGGGAAACTGATATGGTTTATGATTGATGGATAATTCGGTTTTTCTCATAAACATTTGAATATTGAGATATTGGGGAGCTTATGAATTATGATTAAGTATTGCATTCGTGATTCCCCTTAGCTTCGTTATGAGTACCGATAACCTTACCTATGGTTTGTTTTTTAGTGTCTCCATAATTCCCTCGCATCATTTTCTAATACCCCCAAAATAATTGTCCTATTCACTTTTTAACAAAGATTACGATTAGTAGATTAGTGTTTATCTTTCCATTATATACCCCCGTGATCTTCATGTGCTATACTTCGCTCAAACCAAAATTTTTGGGAACTCATACTTAACTAACTTCCTAAATAAGAGATTATACACTTATTTGGGGACATAGAATTTTTAAAACCGGGCACTTATATAGTAGGACAGAGAGCACTTATTTTATTTTCTGCCAATGTTTGTCTTGAAAGAGCACTTATTTTATTTTCTGATCTTGTCTTGTTGTAATGCAGTGAACAACTCAGAGTTCGGCTTGGACATAGAAGATTATCTTATTGGTGAGTAATTAGATTTTTTCATCTTACCCTAAGAATAAAGTTCTTTTTATTGAATATTTGGCTTTTGATTGCCCACCTGTCTCAGCCAATGTTTGCCAGTAATTAAGAGATCAAGAGATTGTTGAGTTAAGAAAAGAAAATGATATCTTTGGAAGCAAAAAGGCTTTTTTCCTTTCGATTAGAAACTACATTTCATTTAACTTTGCATTTAATATAATGTCTTTTCTACGACCAAACAATAGCTGAGATAAAATTTTGATTGTCGTCTGATGTTTGATCCATTTGTCCTTTTCGTTGATATGCTGATTTGGAAATATACTCGTTGTGCAGGTCTTTGTTTCATGTCCAACGAAATGGTGAGAACTGTTATCCAGTTTTTCAGATGCATGACACATCTTAGTATTGATAATTGCATTCATCTTACTTTGTCCAAATTTCTCTACCGCAGTCGTTTTATAAGGTCTATTTGCTGAAATTCTTAACCCTTCAAAAACTTGATTAATTATGAAAATGGTAATAAAACTGTATAACAATGGCTTAAAACACGGGTGCTAAGTTGTGCTGCTGTGATAGATCAACAAATTAAGGTTCTTTATTGGGAAGTATATTGTACATTGCTCTTAAAATCCCCAACTAGCCCGATTAGTCCCCAGAGGCCCTATTCGCCCGATTAACATCAAATGTTTTTATTAAACACTGATTTTGTGTAGATTGTATCATTTCAATAACTAGCTGTCACAATGATATGTGTCCTTGTGCAATTACTCGTGCAGCCAAGGTACTTGGTGAACCAAGTAACAGCCGGAAACTATGACTGCCCAAGAAAAGTGTTGAAGTTCTTGACAGAGTTGCACGCTGCCTTCCGGATGCTCAATCTACGCAATGATGTCCTACGCAGGAAATTTGACAGTACGCCTTCGTGCTGATTCTCGCTTGTTCTTAACCTTTCTCGTCCTTGTGTCCTAATCTTTTCTCGGGATCTTTATTCTTTTTGTCCGAGCAGGTTTGAAGTATGATCTGAAAAGGGTCGAAGAAGTTCATTATGATGTCAAGATCCGCGGATTGACTCGAAATTGTGACATTGCAGGAGAAAAGTGAGTTCTATGCCAATAAGTTCTCAGAAGATGCACACTGACAAGATTTCTCTGGTTTTGCCCTTAAATAGTCATTGGTTTTGCTCCTTGTTGAGAAGCAACATTGGCTCGAACCTGTAAGTGAAGTGAAACTAGGAACTGTGTTATGTGTAGAGCACATGAACGTTAAATCTATGGTTGAGACTGTTGTAGCTGTTTTTCTTGACCATTTCTAAGGTAATTAACTATAATAGGAACTTGCAACAATATGAATCTTGACCGCACAGGTGTAAACGAGTCCAATCAAGCCTATATTTGTCAACGCTCGGGTCGAACGAAGTTAAGTTTGAGTTGAGTCCGGTTCTGAAATAGTTAATCTAGCTTGGATTTCGGCTGGTATATATTTTTGCTATAAAGATTCATTGAAAAATGATATATCACATTAAATAGTTAAATGTAAATGACCTGGCTACGAGCTTAATGAGTCATGATTGTGTTTGATCTCGATTTTTTTATTAAACAAGTCCAACCTCGAGTTCAAGTTGTTCAAATAGCTTATAATCTTGCTTTGACTATAGTTACTAGTCAAATTTGGTTCAAAACGGTAATAAATAAGGATTGTATGCTCGAATTCAACTCGATTTGACTTGTCTCATTTAACTAATATTATACTTATAAAGTAGTTCGTACATTGTCGAATTTTGATGTGTCGGTTCAAGCTAGAACGAGGTAAACTTTGGTTTTAAATTCGATCTGAAATCGATATAATATAACGGATTCAAATCAAATATTTATCAGATCGAACTCTAATAATTTGTTCGCATGACTATTATTAAAACACATTAAACGACGTCGCATGGAAGGTACAGTTTGTTTCCAGCTCAGAATCGAAACACCCAATAATATCCCCAACAATGAACTGTTCCACGCTTAACCAATCAGAAACGGACACGTATCCATTCCCGATCCTTATCCGGCTCAGCTTCATATAGATCATAATGCACACAGCTGTCCATCGTCTGTTCCTCCTCAGGTGGCAGCGGGAACGCAAATCACAACCGTTGCAATAAAAGAATTAAGACAAATAATAGCGTCACAGCACGATTTTTCTTCTTTGCTGGTTCGCGTCGCTTTTGGCGGTTCTGAGCTTTTACGGTTTTTCTCTGCGATCTCTCTCTCTCTCTCTCTCTCTCTCTCTCTCCGTCACACTCTCGGAGATCGTTTTGTTCGTTTCTCGTCAGATCTGAGACCGATCTTCGCATATTTTTGCTCTGAGCTTCTCGAGCTCGCTCTTCCAGTAGATCGGAGTGTTTGAGCTTGTTACGAATCGAGCTTGCTTTCCCGATGATCGAGGCTCGTTTGGTCTTGAGCTTTCCTCTTTTGGTACCTTCTGTTTGGCTCCCGAGAAAGTGCTGTGGAAAATGACGGTGAGGTTTCTCTGCTTAGTTGATTTCACTTCGTTTAAGCAAATAAGCTAACTAGCTCGCTGAGTATGCGTTATTATTTATCCTTTATTTTTTTTATTTGAGGTGTATGGTTCGGATTTGTTACATTTTCTCGGCAAACAAACAGTGACATTTGTGTTCGTGTGAATGTTGTTTTTCTGGAGATGATATATTGTTGTGGCTCCTATAGGTTGAGCATTTATGCTGTTTGTTTCTTTGGATGATGCTCTTAGTTAATTTACATTGTTTAAGCAACTTAAGTTACATAGATCGCTAAGTAAGCTTCTGATACTGTATCTGTTATCCTTAATTTTGTTTTAGTTGAGGTGTATGGTTCGGATTTGTTACATTTTCTCGGCAAACAAACAGTGGCATTTGTGTTCATGTGAATGTTGTTTTTCTGGAGATGATATATTGTTGTGGCTCCTCTAGGTTGAGCATTTTTATTGAATAATTGTTTCTAAAGGTAGTGGTGGAGACTGCTATCTGGAGATTGAGTTTTGATAGCTAGTTTATATTAACGGTAATAGTCTCATTGTGTGATTAGTGATACTCATAGTTGGATGTAGTTGAGTACTTTTTAATGCTCAAGGATTCGAATAAAGATGTATAGTAATGGAATCATGAGGTCAGCAGATGTCATTTTTAGTGTTGATTACTTGCTATGATGCTTTTGTTTTGCCTATGTAATTAGATGTGGTCGGAGACTTTTGAACATTCGACTATTAAACACTGTTAAATAATGTCAGTACATTACATTGTGTATGTTGGTTGGTCTTACTAGCTAATTTTTAGTATTTTGTTCCTATTGTAGTTGTAGGATTAATTGCAGGACGAGAAGTTCATTGACTTAAAATATGTTTCTCGCCCAACTTAGACAGAAGTATCTTTGATATGTTAAGAGAAATCTGTTGGATATAAGCTTTTGATTTCTAATTATTTCATCATATTCAAGACATAGTACTATAATCTTTTTATGTGATAGTTTATACGCTTTCAAATTTATTGTTTTAACTAGACTGAAGTTTGTAACACGGCATATTTCTGTGTTCTTACAGGTTAAGTTTGACGGATCTTTTATTCCTGGAATAGATGATGAAGCAATTGAAGTTGAGCGTTTGGTGGTAGAACCAAAGAATGAGCATGTTTTAGTGGATGATGATTCATCCTTTGATAATGATAATCAAGGGAAATGCTTGAAGATGAAAGACGTCTCCTGGAGATTTGAAGATGGCTTGAAGGATAATAATGGTAATACAATAATGACTTCAAAT
Source organism: Geranium rotundifolium (assembly GCA_963920655.1). Taxonomy (NCBI): domain Eukaryota; kingdom Viridiplantae; phylum Streptophyta; class Magnoliopsida; order Geraniales; family Geraniaceae; genus Geranium; species Geranium rotundifolium. The sequence continues at coordinate 45,162,619 of OY987312.1, forward strand.
TGACATATTTAGGCCGGGTGTTTATCTCAATTTCTTACATTCGAGAATGACCAATAGTATCTTTCATAGTATTGGTTGGCTGAGATTATTATCATTAGTACTCAGCCATGTTTCTCATCATCATTTTCAACTTTTGAATTAAGTCAAAACAACTCATGGAGTACCAGAGTCAGGACTCAAAATAATGTGAGCATTATGTGCCCCACATTTTTTTGTTGATAAGCTAAGGAGTTTTATAGCAAAAAAAGGAAGAGAATTACATTTAAAGTTAAGATACCCTAATAAAAGAAGCTACCCAGAATGTGCCCCACAGTTTGTTAGCCTATCTTTTATTTTAGATTGTTTCATTACTTAGACTTAATGCTGTTTTCATGAGAACTTCCATCATATTTTAGTTTTGGTAGGTTGGAGACCGGAAGTCGAGGATTGATTATTATACTGTACCCAATGTGGTCAAGAGTCCAAATCTAATTTTTCTATCTGCTTTATGATTATTGAATGAAGTCCATTGTATAAAGGCGGGGTAGGGTGGGTATCGATTCGAATTGCCATCCTTGGATAATTAGATTAATTTGGTGGATATCTGTGGCAGAGGCTTACAAAATTGAAATAATGATACTAGAACTAGTTATAGTATAGCGAAGGCCTTTATTGGACTAGGACAATATAGTCCTACTAGTTTGTGCTTGATTTTTGTTTAATTTGGTTGATTTTATTGATCATTCTAATACTATATTTTTCTACTTCATTAGATGGGCTGGATTCTAATACAATTCTTGGAGGGGAGGATGATATGGATTTTGGAGTACGTATATCTTTTTGCTGATGTCCTGTCCTTGTCTTATGCCATAACTGATATTAACAAGTTATATATTTTAGATTCTTAGTTCATCCAAGAATCAGTTTTTTTTTCTCATTAAATGAGTACCCAAATAAACATGTTGATCCTCCAATGTAATTGCAGTATGCTATTGATTCCCTTAATTCATGGGAAATGTAAATTGAACTGACATTATTTACTGTATCAATGACTAGGATCCTATAATTCAAAGGTTATGCTGATTGTTCAGTGCCCAAAAGATGAAAAGAAAGTTGATTACTATTTGGCCCTGTCAGAACCATTTTGGATCTGCTTACATATCTGTGATTATATTGACCATACCCCTTAGATATGAGAATTTTCTCATTATGCCTGGTACAAATAAAAATCCTTGCTTCATTTTATGGCCGATAAAGTTATCAAATTTTGAAGTTCTCGTGTATGTGATCACTATCTGATGAGATTGTCTTCTAGTAGGTTCTTGATGGATTTCTGGATGGAGTTGATGAAATTGAAGATATTCATGCTACAGATGGTCTATCTAATCCATGGTTGGGTAGGCTCTGATGACTATCTTAAATGGCTTCCAGTTATTATAGTAGTGGTTAACTATTCAGTGATGTCCCTTTTTTTCCCTTTCCACGCCAGATTTTGAATTTGGTGAGAAAGTTTCTGCATTATATTGCATTCCTCTTGAGGGATCTCGTCCGGGGAATTCAAGCTCAAAGCGTCGCTCTCCGGGATTTAATGGCGCTAGTAATGATGCAGTTGGGGAATCTGATACATCCACGGAAACGATACCAGAGCTTGAGTGCCAGAATGTGATATGTCAGACTCATGGTGTCCTCAGAACTAAATGCAAATGCTGGGCAACAGTTAAGGACAATACATGTCAAAACTCCCCTGCTTCACTTGATCCACAGGACTCCGATGATTTGGAGAGTGATGTCAAACCTTTTGTTGGTCATGCATCTTATCGCAAGAAGAAAAAGAGTTTAGGGGAAGCAACCAAAGTTCGTGCTCACATCAGACTGAAGAGAACGTGTAAGCCTATTAAGCGGTATATTGATGAACCATCGCATTCTAAGTCAAAAGGTTCAAGAGGAAGACCAAAAATTTCTCTTCCTAGTTCCAAAGATAAGCGTCTGAAAGCCATATCTTCTACTGAGCAACGCCATATGAGAATTATAGACTTGCCAGTGGTTAAACAGGAGTTTGTGAATGGAGCTAGCATTCAGACACCATCAGAAGTCTACTTACAGAAAGAATGCCTAAAGAAACAACAATCTATTTCGGTAAGGAAAATTCTCATGATGACCTTTTGCCTTGTTTTGCTCAAAGATGTTGAGAAAACTGTTGTTCTACTCTATCTACATACATACAAGTCTCATATTCTTAAAACTTGATTATACTTCACTAATTGTCCAAATGATTTTCAATTACACAACACGTTGCAACCTTCTGTAGAGTCAAATACCGTTCTTATATTTTATTTGGGTTAATAGTTTTTAGCCTGTACCTGGACTACTAAAATCATAGTATAGTGCTTTGATCTTCATTTTCAAATAAATAATATCTTACTTCTCAGGATCTCATAGTTATGCTGCAGTGTTACATAGCTTAAAGACTTCCTAGTCACCATTTTCTCTTTCTTCTGCAGGAAGAGCTTGAATCTGATGAGGAAGATTTCATAACCGAGTCTGAAGATGATTCAGTGACAACAAAAAGATATAGAAAGAGTACTGATCGAAGGAAGCATCAAAGAATGTGGACTTCTTCTGAAGTAACAAATTTAGTTGATGGTATTTCTCAGTACGGAGTTGGAAAGTGGACTGATATACAGAGGCTCCTATTTCCATCATCTACTTACCGCACTCCTATGGACCTTAGGGTAATTCTCTACGCTTCATGCCTTTATCAGTTCCTTATGATTTTGAATTTGGGGTTTCATTTATGGGTTGGTTTTGCAGGATAAGTGGCGAAATCTTCTAAGAGCCAGCCGTGCACAGGAGCATGTACAGAGTGAGGTCAGCTTCCTATTTCTTCTACTACTATAATTATTTGTCATTTGGAACTTTATAGTTGCACAAATTTAAATAATTCAGATCTTCACAGCTTCACTTGTTCAATAAATTATCTTTTTGCGATCTTACACGATCAGATATAGAAGTCATTGTTTCTGCATTCCATGCGTAATTCACTTCCTTAGAAAAGAAAGTGAACACCTACTCTGCAACATCCATTTTAGGAAAGTAGGACATGTATGTACATCACATCATGATGTTTTGTATAGATACTTGTTGATTCTATTTCTTCCAATTTGAATTTGATAGATTTTCATTAAAAAAAATGTTGAGATGGCTAATGCAGGTAGAGCAAAATTCGAAGCGTGCCTCGCATTCCTTACCAACACTGCTGCTGCGCCGTATCAGTGAACTAGCCACCATTCATCCTTATCCATGCCATCGCAAATCAGATGTCACACGCGATTCTCCTTCCGCTCTTCCCAGCTCGAGTAAAGTTAACAAATTTCAGCATAGTGGAAGAAATGTCCGAAGGAAGAAGTGCACCTCATAACCTTTCACGTAAATTGGAGTCCGTCAAGTGCAAGGAGTTCAATGTAGTTAATTTGTAAAAAAAATGCATCTAACTTAAATACACAAATGACATTCTTAAATCTGTAGAAAATGCTGACATGCTATTATTCTTAATCACCTATCTGGATATGAAGTTTCTGTTTAATCGCTACCAGTATGTGCCAATGACGAATTGGCATTGTTTAAAACAGGAGTGATTTTGCAGGCTTTTGTCGCAAAGTCTCACAAAGTCGTGCGGGAGATCAAATCCATCATTTATGCGTTGGTTCTATTGCAGGTGATTCATTGTTGAGAAAGCTTCAAGTTTATTTGCTAATTTAGCATATGAAAATTACAGGTGTTGTAAGAAGTTGCTTGTTCCTGGTGGTGAAGATGGTTTCCAGTCAATAAGGTATGTGTCTTTCTTCTCTTTATGCTATGTACCTTTATACATAGATGTGGGGATGTTTATAGTTCGGTTTTGAGTCGAACCAATCAATAGGTTTTAAGAAAATAAAAACCAAACCGGTTTTCGGTTTTGAACATATCGGGCTGGTCTTGATTTAATATTTGACTTTATTTTGTTGGGCCAATATTTTTAGGTCTGATTAATAAAGATAGATGACTTAAAATGAGCCATGTGTCCAAATCAGTATATTTTTAAGTTCATTTTTTAACCAAATCAAGTCAGTTCTATTCGGTTCGATTATTCTTGGGCAGTCCAAATCGATTCTATTCCGTTTGGTTATTTTTCAGGTCCGTTTGGTTTTTTTGGGCAGCCCTCCATTAATGTATGAACTCTCCCATTTTTTAGCACATAGCCATAAATAATTATTCTTACTGTATGAACAAGTTAACAAAACATTAACTTCAACATTTGCAGCATAATGTGTACATCATTCGTTTTTCATTATTCTCTGTATACGACGATATACTAAACAAAGGCTTTCTTAGATGCAGGAACGTTGGTGTGACAGTAAAAGTTGTTTCGAGACTTTCAACTCAGAGCCTCAACTTCTGCAAAAGCTGAGGTTCTTCTTAAACCTTACACTCTTTTTATACAAAATCACACAAACACTTTCTATATAGTATATGCTTCATAGGACACAAATCAATCCATTGCTCTTACCCACTTCCTCCATCACTGTTGCCATCCCCATCCGAGTTTCCACCATTATCGTTATAGTTTTGACGAGGTATGCTATGGTGGTTCTCAACGCTCTTTTCCGGGTACTCCCCAAAATTTCTCTGCTCTTTAACGAATACTCCACCGATCATAGCCCGCCGTGGCACTGCCACGGCACAAGAGCTCACCATGACCATCACCACCAGAAAAAGAACTATAAGCTTCATATTTTTTGCTACTTTCACAACCTGGGGATGTTGGTTACTTGGGTTAGCAACAAGTGATGAACTTAGGATTATATATAGAAAATTAGAAAGAGAGATTTGATACACTGTGCACATAAATGATGAGAGACAATAGCAAGTGGGTTTCATGGGAAAAAAAGGCCAATGATGGGTGAGAGAAGAGCTTTTGTCTACATTAGCAGCCTCAATAGGGAAATTCCACCTTTGAAGTGGATCTACATAATTCTCCATTTCAATCAAAGCACAATTGCACTATGGGTTTTGCTTTACCAATTGCTATGTGACAACATAAATATGGTATGTGTGACCCTCTTTTTTTACTGAGTCTTAACTTTAACAATAATGACTTGATAGTTAGTTGATCGGTTATTCAGCATAAATATGGTTTTTTTTACTGATTCTCCATTTCAATCAAGCACATAGAATGTTCGAGTACATTGGTCGCCAAGAAATACTAATGGCTTGATCGGTCATCGAAGCTTTAAATGGTCGAGCTAATTTCATTCTCATTTATTCAAGTGAGTTGGGTCATATAACATTTGTGTATCATAACTAGGGATGTAAACGAATAGCTTAATATTGCAGATGCTCGATTTAGGTCCAAAAAAATGATTGACTCTAACTTATATAGTTAAGCTCAAGATCGGTTCGAAATAATAGTCAGATTCGATTTCAACTTAATTTGGTTTGATTCGTTTCTGTTGTTGTATATATTTATTAAATATATAAAATATATTTTAATTACATTAAATGCCAAACAAGTTGGTTAGATTTGATAGGTTAAGTGAGTGCATACTAAATATTTAACGAATAAGCAAATGTTAGACTTGTTTAGACTCTTAATCCTAACTCTTATATTAGAGTAGAGGGATGCTACTATTTCCCATCTCTGAAGGAGACTTGATGCCCGTCCCGTTCGCAGTAAGGACTGGGTCAGGTATCCCCATTCCGTCCCGATTCCGTCCCGATATATTGAGATAATATTTTTAGATATATAATTAATAAAAATAGTGTATGTTAATTAAACTAATATTTTTAAAATACAAATTTTATCTAAAAAATATATTTTTTAACATTATTTTGATTTGTGAGTTGACAACGAGAAACGAGTAGTGGGATTACCAAATTTGTCCCGTGTCATTCTTAAGCCATTCTTAAGCCAGGAAGAACATATGGGTGGACACTTTACCTATTAGACATATTATATTAAATAAATATTTCATATGCATCTATATGTATATATCCGAAAAATTTACCGTCAATCATTTTTTTTTTGCAAATGGGATTAAGGTGAGTAATGACAAGTTTCTCCTGAATCAAAACATCACTCCATCAATTGAGTTTTGAAATTAAGAAAAAAGAACTTTAGATTAGTGATATGTGCCACCCCCACATTCCCATCCTAACCCCACTATGAAGCACTCACTATCAGGTCTCTATCTTTGTCTCTCCATCACTTATGGCCAAAAAATCTTACAAAACATACCTACTTGTTCAACCTAATCAACAAGCCATAACTATCATAGTATAGTGCAATGTTATGTCTTCCAATAACTACTTTTATAAATATATATATAATGTTTTTACTGTACCCCTCTGTAACTGTTACACACATTTTTCAACTACACTAAGCCTAGATGTCCCCATTTTTCAACTACACTAAAATTGTATGAACTTGGGCCTTCACATATCCTAGATGTCCCCATTTTCAAGGCCAGTTTGTAAATCCCAGGGTCCCATTAGGTACAACAAACTCTTTATTAGTATCTGATTAATCATCTATAATTTTCGATTAATCCCATGATTCAGTTTATATTTTGATAATCCTCAATTAATTTCTATAAGACACTCTTCGACCGACTACCACCTAACGTTTTTTGCAACACCAAGTACATTTAATAAGAATTCGACCTACAAGTTCGTTCAATCATGTACAAGGTGAATAACATAATTCTAAAAAAACCAGTCAATCTTCTATTCGATTCGAAAAGGAGTGAAATTGCAAAAAGAAATATTTTTATTAGCCTAATTGAATTAAAATATAATCTTAAATCATAAAAAGATATGTTGGAACGTTGAATCTTTTATTTTTTTTAAAATTACTCGGTCATATGAGTCAGCATCTATTATTAATGTGATTATTATTATTATTAAATAATAATAATAATAATAATAATAATAATAATAATAATAATAATAATAATAAACTTGACTATCAAACTATCAGCACCTAACTAACTAGCATATATATGGTTATAAAGTAGAGAGAATGGGTTAGCAGCAGCACCTGAGGCTTGAGCGTGAAGTCAAGAGTGTATTTGTATGGCAGAGCCGTTGCTTCTCCAGAGGAAGCATGGCAAGAAGTTATAGCCGTTTGTTGCGTTGCCCAACCAGATCTCTCCTTTTTCCATTTTCAAATTTCAAAAAACAAATACACATATATATATTTAGTTAAAATAAGATAAGCAGAAACAGTAGTGCAGTGCCAGCTAGGTCACGTGCCCTGGGAAATATATGCCAATCCAGTTACATCAAATAATTGGAACTGGGACTGGAGCAATCGCGTACACACACGTATATATATTATATCGTTATTATTATTATTAAATTAAATGTTGGGGAGTGAGAGAGCAGTTTCTCAAGTTTCGAGCCCCTCTAAATCAAACCCGTGAGCCTCTCGTGGCCCGATCTCACGTGCACCACCTCCCCCACCACCCCTACCATTTGTAGGGTCAGGTCCCAATCCATTCTTGTTCATCCAATGTAAAATGGCTTGGCTTCCACAAGATATTTTCTTAGAAAAACCCGGAAATATATACTCGATGGAAATAGAGAAAGTTCCTAAACCCATGTAAAGTCTCCCGTCAACAATCTGTTCGCTTGTTTATATAACAAATTTGATTATATGTTTATCAGTTAAAGCTTTTTAGGAGGGTCCGACTTCAACAATCTCACTAAACATATCATGAACTCATCTCGTTGGCATTCTTGTAAAGGTAAAACACTTTGAATCTAACAAAGACATGACATCTCCGATCCAACAAAAGAACAAGAAATGAAGATCAATAAACCCGCACAATTATCATCCCTATTACGAGAGAATTGAACTATAGAGGATGTGATCCTCTTATTATGATTTGAATATGTATTATACATATAATCTTGAAAAATGTAGTGGTCCAAAAATGCAAGCAGATATTTTGGATAAATATCGATCCAATTCTCAAATTCGACGGGGACGAAGATCACTAAATCCCTTGATGCATGCTATAGAGACAATAATTCCCGAACCCGGCAAAGACATGATGTTTCCGACTCGACAAGGTAGGGGATTGGATCACTAAAGCCGCCTCCCTACCTCTATCCTCAATAGGGTATCTATCTACTTTAGTCTACAAAGGGGTTATTGATCAGCCAATATGAGTTATATTTCTCTTGAGAACCAAAGTTCGAGTCTTGTTAGGTCGGATGCTTAAGAGCAAGTGTGAGGTGGCGGTTACGTTAGGTTAAAAATTAACATGAGTTAGAATTACGACCCCTAAATTAGAGCGACCTTATTATGACCATTCATGTCTCCAATTGAGGATCACTAAGCAGAGATAGCTACTGGCCAGCAAAGATTTTGCAGAAATATCAAATGAACCAAATTAATACTGTCCTGAGGGGATGAACCATGAATCATCACATTTGTGTAGTTCCAATCACCACAACTGGAATAAATAATAAAACCCAGAATGATCTAAAGAACATGAACCAAAGAGTACAGATAGAGAAATGAGAATTGAACCCACAAGAACAGACCATAGCAGCCAGAGAGAGGTTGACTTGGTTCACTAGTCACTACCACAACCCAAATTCACTATGCACCTTCCCTCCACATTTATTTCATTTTCACACTACAACCAAACTTCACATCCAATAATTATAACATCCTAGACAACGACGCCTTTCAATTTCCCGACCCCAACACTGTAACCAGGCAATGCCAGGAAATTTGGTCGGACAAATCGAGAACCACAGAAACTCATAGCTCTATAATGTTCCACATATCATCATTGAACAGGTTCAGTGAATTCTGAATTTCAATTCAGTTCAGTTCAGCTACTGTGATATGCTAAATGTTGCTTAAACACGCTTTATCTAAATGTCACTGTGTATCGTGATTCATGGCATGATTCGTGAAACTCATAGCTCTATAATGTTCCACATTTCATCATTGCACAAATTCAGTAAATAAATTTCAATTCAATTTGATTAAACTTCAGTTCAGCTACTGTAATATGCTAAATGTTACTTAAACGCACTTTATCTAAATGTCACCGTATATTGTGATTCATGGATGAATTCTATAACGTTACACACTTCCTCATTGCACAAGTTCAGTGAATTCTGAAATTCAGTTCAACTACTGTAATATGCTAAATGTTACTTAAATACGATTTATCTAAATGCCACTGTCACATTGTGTATCGTGATTCATGGCATGTGGGAATTAAGTTTGATCTAATATAATCAATCTTGATGATGATAAATTTAGAATGTTGCTAGTAATGAAGATACCGTCGAGTATATGAACAGTGATTACCTGAGACTTTTGGGTATCCTATATTGAGCCCATCTCCTGCAGCAAATGCATTTCAGTACTGCTCAGGCTGGTCAAAGATGCATAGAACATGATCAGAATCCATCTATTTCCCCAAAATGGTGTACTAAAATATTATAAACTCATAGTTCATAGCGAAGAACATTCTAGTACGGATTGTACATCATCAGTACTAATCATCGAAGCTTTAATAAATATCAACCTGATAATAACGACCCACATTCATTTCTCAAGATAAAGAGCCAATAAAAGTCATAAAACTGTGCTCATATCTGCAGAAGTCATGAAGATTAGATTTAGAAAACAAAAAAGCCTAATTCATGATCATCAAGTTCAATATGATCTCCAGAAAGCTAACTAGTAACTACTAAATGAAATCAAGTACTTTTGGTGCAAATTAATGGAGTAAAGTCATGAAAAATGTCTGGTTACCCAAAATTAAACATCAAATTCACCAATCACCAGCAAACCACTTGCATATGAGAGAATAAATGTGCATATGCATATACATGTAAGAAGCATTTAACAATAATATCCACACAGAGAAGCATGTAAGAAATAAGTGGGATCACATCACTTTGCCCGAGAAGCTTATCCCCATGCCTATTTCATATCTTATCGTTTCCTCTATCAACCTGTGGGGTCTTTATACTTGAAGAACACTGAAAGATACATTCATAGCCAATCTGATCAGAAATATTGCGCCATACCTTTACTTATTGACACCCAAAACAGTAACAAAGCGTGTATCTTCCTGTGACCCTACTAACTTTATCAAAAATGATCATCTTTCGCGTTCGTACAGTTTCGTATCAACAAGATGCACAGATACTTTAAATGGAGCAGCTCAGCTATGGCCACATCAAACTCAACTCTCAATAATGCCATTTACGGGAACCCTAGCATGGCTACATGTCATGTCAACCATTTAAAGCATCAACTCGGACACTAGTATATATATACCTTTCTAGCACTTTACAGTTCCGCATCTCTCCATCTTCTTTTCCAACAAATCTGCAACGTCGACAAAAGTTTTATTTTACAGTACAAAGGAAGATGGATATGATGAAAGGGAAGTTTCCGAGGACATGCCTTAACAAATGGAGGAAGATGGGAACCAGAGTGGTGCCATCTTCCCCAATTTGCGAGAAGTGCTGTCAATGGGTTTTGTGGCCTTCCATGCACGAAGGCTGTTCTATTCCCAAGGACGTCCCCAAGGGTCACTTGGTGGTGTATGTAGGTGAAGACTACAAGAGGTTTGTGATCAACATTACCTTACTAAAGCACCCACTCTTCAAGGCATTGCTAGATCGAGCTCAGGATGAATATGATTTCATCAGCAAAGACTCCAAACTCTGCATTCCTTGTGATGAGAGTTTGTTTCTCAATGTCCTTCGCTGTGCTGTTTCTCCTCGTGATCCAAAGTTCTCCAGCTGTTTCTGTCTCTGAGAATTGATTATTTGAAATCAGACCGAGTGTTCTTTTGTAGACATAACATTTTGTAGACTACCTATAACCTGTAACATAGAGATCACTAGTGTAATTCCATCCCTATTGTGTAATTCTATTATGAAAAGTAGAATCTATTCAGCTTACAAATTTATTTATCTTGGTTCTCAATGTGTATGCAACTAGAAGTCTAAAGCACATTTATACATCTAGCTTACCGGATCATAGATTTGTGGATCTTAAATCAGAAAGATACAAGAGTTCCTTCTATTAACAGCATTATTAAACAGATAAATGGATGAAAATCTGAAGTTCGTGTGACAAATCATTCCCTGAAAATCTGAAGTTCATGTGAAATGTGCAGATATGGAAATCAGAACTAACATAATATAATGAACGGTATGGTATCATTATGAGTTGCAGCTTCACAAGTTGCTTTGAAGGATCTGATAACAAATTTGCTTTGAATGATAGGAAAGTCCACATCCTATAACGATACCATGTGTTATGAGATAATAAATGTCTCTCACCAGTTTTCTTGTTGAACGGTTGCTGCCTTTCTGTGCATAACAGAAAAGACAGGTAAATAGCATGGTCAATGTTCCCAAAAAAAACAGGGTTCTATCACATATGGATGATAATGATAAGAACAGAAATGCAACAATAATCATGCTTATGTATCTAATATTAAAGTTTTTCTAAGCATAAATACTGGAAATCATTTTTAAGATACTGATCCAGAAAAAAAATCAGGGAACTGATAACATGTTGCAAAGGACTGGTCGCCGCCAGATCTAACTTGTATAATGTTATAGCCAAGTGCCTAAGAATCGGAAATAATGAAGCACACACATACATATGGAAGAGTGTTCACAAAACAAGAGGTGTCGTCAGGACCAAATATGAATACCAGCATAGTTTGAAAAGGAAAAACAGATACCACCTAATAATGAGCCACCAGAAAGCAAGGGGTCATAGGACTACACAGTTCCAAAGCCTAGGACTCTAGATTCTTCTATACAAACTCGTAAAACAGTTGGGACAAAATCATATTCAGGAAGAAGGGCACATGGATGATCACAAAATCACAGGCCAACCAGCTAAGTAAAAAGCTATCGCTCGGAACTCAATGACATCTCAAAAGAATAATCATGCTCTCCTATTGCTAATAAGGGAATTTATCGTCAAGCTACTAATCAAGAAAAAATAATAATCAGGGAGCTGATAGCATATTCCAAAGGACTGTGGCGAAGGTCTGATCACAGTCAGATAGAACTTATATAATGTTATTTTCAAGTTCCTAAGAATCGGGAATAATAAAGCACACACAAACACGGAAGAGTGCAGAAAACAAGAGGTGACAGGATCAAATAACAATGCCAACAGAGTTTGGAAAGGCAAAACAGTTACCACCTAGCAAGGGTCTATAAGACTACACATTACCTAAGCCTAGGACTCTCGATTCTTCGATTCCAACTCGTAAAACAGTTCTGACGGGATCTTATTCGAGAAGAAGGGCAGTCAGTGTTGTAAAAATCCCCCACTTGTCTGATTAGTCCCTAGAACTAGGGCCTAGCGATTTTTAGTTTTTACAACACATTCACAGTCCAACTAATTACAATTTATGAGCAGCATAAGAGTAACAAGAAAAATTATAGCAAAATCTACATCGCTGACACGATCAACGCACCACAACACAACAAGACGAGTCAATCCATCTCTTATAGCTCATACAATCAGGACAAACCTAAGAAGTCTTTATAGAATTGAGATCTAGCCTAGATCATCAACAATTATCATGAACACAATGCCGAGAATCCATGAATGTGGCCAAAATTCAAAAGATCACTCACCGACATCACCAGAAAGAACATCGCCACAGCTACCTTCACGACGAACTCCAAAACTTGGAAACCAAATCTCCTGTGTTGCTCTTGATTCTCCTCTTCTTCAACGCTTTCTGCAAATGTTACCGAGGATCTGACTACCTGAGAAACCACAACTCCATCACACGACGACCGGATCTGAAAATTGGAGAGGACACCGGATCGTCGCCGGAGAAGAAGTCGTCGAGAGCGCCGACGCTGTTGCGGCGGCGGCGGAGGGACGGTTGATCGGAGGTGTAAGCTTCCAGAGAGGAAGGATCGCGATCGATGAGGAATGTGTGAACGAGTGGGTCCTCTTTTTCTCTCCGACGGTGCAGGGAAAGAAGTAGACGAGAGAGGAAGAGAAATGTGAAAGAGGTTGGCCGTGAAAACGGCATCGTTTACCTGATCACCTTCGCGGTGGTGTGGAACTGTGGATGTCATCGAACGACGTCGTTTTCCTTATCACCTTCGCAGTCACTTAGCGTTGGCGCGCGCGCGAATTTGCGTTTTGTTTATTGTTTTATTTTGGGAATTTATGTTTTCTATGCAAATCTATTTCAGTCTGATTTTGTAGGCAACGAACTTCAAATGTTTAGATTTGACCACGAAAATTATTCCGAAAATAAATAAATCAGGTTAATAGATTAATTAAAAATTGTTGATGCTTAATTGAAGAGTAATCAGACATGTCGAGTTTGACTCGAACTCGATATTCCTAACATTAAATAAAAGAATAACGAAAATTCATAAACTACTATCGTATGACAATTACTTCAAAACTGATGGAAAAACCTGCACCATTCAGAGTAAAACATAACAAATTACATTTAATTTTAATGATTTCAGTACACGTAAATAGCCCCCAAACACAAATCAACTCTTATTATCCAAATAGCTCAGTTTGTGACTTTGTGGTACTGATTTTGCTTGCAGCACAAACAATGAATAATAGCAATACAAAGATATCAAGATACCTGGTAAAGGGTCTCAACTCTGAAATCATGGAATTTTGAAATAAATAACCTATGTGGCTCATTCGAAATCGGGTTTCTCAGGGTATGTGCAGCCAGACCTCTGGATGACGACATTTGCAGCGTAACAGCCCGCCTTCACGCAGTCTTCAATGGGCTTCTCCTTCACCAGCTGCGACAGGAATCCTCCAACAAATGCATCTCCTGAAAACGAGAGAATATCGACGATGAGCAAAGTATTGTCGCTTTGATGGTCTAATTTGCTTATTGGGAGAATATGAACAAAAGTAACGCATGTTGCAGCTAGGGATAGCAACGGAGCGGGTTTTCTCCGTCTCGATTCCTACCCCTTCCCCGCTTGTTTTTCTAATTTCCTACCTGACGGGGAATCCCGTTCCCCGACCCAAAAATATTATTAAAAATATGTATTTGGAAATATTAAAAATTTAGTGAATATATAGGGACGGGATGCCTCGTCTCCACAACGACCGGGGGACATCAGGACATATGGTATTTTTCCATCCCTAGTTACAACTAGAAAATTTTACTTAAGTTGAATTGTGCTCTAAACCGCACAAAAATATGCAATGGGTATAGTATAACCAGTGTTCTAGGCGTGGATTAATAGAACACCGACCTGATTTTACATAATTGGGCGGATCAAGTCAGCTAGGCAAATTTAAGCTATTTCTTCAAAATTGATTTTTTAAGCAAATAATAATATAAAATGCTAAATTTTCTATACTAATAGATATTTTTGTTGGTACTTTTATTGTTTCTAAAGGTAATGAATATAACAAATATTAAAATTTATATTTTTATATTCTAAATTTTTTATATATAATTTATATTTTAATTGTGAATATATAATAACTTATTTTGATGCCGGATTAGTTGCTATTTAAGTAATAAAATTCGCTTTTACCTTCAAAAATAAAAAGTAAAAAAATAGAAAAGTTCAAATATGATTAATCCCTAGAGTCCTTATCCGCCCAACTAGCGCCTAGCATTTTTTAGAACCTTGAGTGTAGCAAATGCAATCAAGGGTTTATTTTATTTTTTGACTAGCAATAATTGAACTATAATATCTGGCGGGAATCAGAACCACCGAGGCAGCGACCTCACATCTATTACATGAGGTCTCTCCACTTCACCCACGGCCTTTGGAATCAACGATGGGGTTGAGGATTTAAAGTTATGTAAGAGAAAGAGGTGGGAAAGCATACCTGCTCCGTTGGTGTCAACGAGTTTTTCTTTGGGTAACAGTATCACCGGGAACTTTTTCACCTTCCCGTCCTCAGCAACAACCATGGGGTCAGCGCCTTGGGTAATAACAGCAATCCTCTTGCGTGCGGCCGAAGCTTTGGGCAACTGGGAAAGCTTGACGGCTATCTCCTCAACATTGTCGGTCTGGTGATGGAAACGACTTTCACAGTTAGTGTCTGAATGACTATATCACGAGTCATTAGTATGATAGAATTCAGGTACCATGAAACTATTCTATTACCTCCCAGCCTTGAACTTTTGAGAAGGTTCTTGCTTCGGTCTCGTTTCCGAATATGTAGTCCATGTACCTGAACCAAGACAAGGCACGCTTACATCAACATGTACTGTATCAGTAGATAAGGTGCTGCAAATGAATGTATAATTGTATATGAAGGCTTACGGCAAAACTTTCTCCAACGGGTCCTTAAAGAACTCGCAAATGAATGGAGCGGAGAGGTTCATCATGAAAACCTGGAAACGGAGATAGTGTCAGAACTGTTTTTACCTGAAATCTCTTGACAGGAAAGATTATGATTCACATGTCACACCATGTACCTTGTTTTTTGCAGCTGCATGTTCAGCGACCATCAGAATCGAGTCTGGTGATACAGTCAAGAAAAACCCGGCGATGTAGAAGTACTTCGCTTTCTCAACTGTCCATTTGATTTATTGATTAGTCAGTGTAACCGAGATACACAACTTAACAGCTAGGAAATCACCAGAATTGAAGAGGTGGACAAGGTACCTAATGCCCAGTTTTCTGGTTTTTTCAGATGTTCGGACTTGTAGCAGTTTGCAGCAGATAAGTTGGCAATAAGTGACCTGCATACACATCCAAGAGTAAGGATAAATCCGTAGGAGGAAAATAAAGAAAGTGATTCGATCATGGGAAATGGGTCACCGAAACAGAACGTTGATAGGAAGTCGATAAAAGAGAGCAGTGGTACATTATAGGTTTTTGAGCCAACAAACCAAGCTATTGTCCGAGGGGTGAGAAAATTATGTATGTTGGACGCAAATCTCAGTGGGTAGTCATAGCAGTGTTCTTACATTCATTTGTTTTACAGCAAAAATCTTAAGACAACCAGCATTTGAAATGATTTCCATGTCATAATATGCTACCTCCCCAGTGCAAAATAAGGCAACCTCATAACATAGTTTGACATAATAATGTATGGTTACTACCCAAAATATATGCATTTATTTAAATGTGCCCAATGTAAAAGTCAACCACAGGCTAGTAGATGAACTTGCCATTGATTAATGAAGTGTAAAAGCATCTCACAAAATAGCTAAGAACCACAAACTTTTTACTGCACGAGTGTGTTGTGTATACAATTGAATTAACACATATCTTAGCGTACAAAATATATGCTACTTCCAATGACACTTGATATAATCTATTTTAAAAAATTAATTCTTCATTTAATACTTGATCATACATGCTTGATAATCATCATGAATTTCACTAACTAGAGGGTTCAAATATAGGGACACAACAAAATCATATTATGCATGGATGACTTTTAAATCTGTGCTATAACACTTGTTGGAGATGAATAATTACTAAGTGGAGAAACGTAAATTAACTTCAAAACAAGCATGAAAAGGTAAAACTAACCTTTCACCACCCACGACACAAACAGCACAGGTGCCCGTTGACGCAGTTTCATCCTCATAATAGTGAACCTGTTTATCATAATATGGAATCAGATAATACTCGATGAAGAGCTAAATGGAGAGGGGGAAATGTTAAACTTAAAATGGGAAGAATGAACTTACATTGACACCAGCAAGTTTAGAATTCTTCTTCATTTCCTCCCCAAATGTGTCCTTTCCAATGCAACCAATGTAACTTGTTGCACCGGGAATTTGAAGCATCCACTGCACAAAATAAAGAAAATATCCATCATAAGAAAATAGGTAATAAGAATAACATATAGTAATAACATACACACCCACATACCTGGGCAACTCTGATTGAGTTCTGAGTGGCACCTGAATGAATAAGATTACATAAAACCAATCATTTCCAGCTAATAAATTTAGTCACATACAATGGCATGGCATCTTAAAGACTCAAATCTGTGATTTAAATATATTACCTCCAGCAATGTATTCCACGCCAAATTTAGAAGACATTTCTTGGTACCTATAACATATATACAGCCATGTTGGTTCACAACTAATGTATAAAGGAGTGTATGTAATGGTAAATGTCTTGCACTAGAATGAAAAAAAGCAAGTTGATAATCTTTAAGAAATATATATCAAGACCATATATGAGCTGAGCGAATCAAATAAACAAACAAAAGAAGCGGTCGCATGCAGCCATTTAATGGAAACCGAGATCACATTTGGGTGAGCTAAAAAGCTAAAAAAAGGCAACCATCTGCCCAAAGTTCATACCAGTTGGGTAGGGAATGCATGTTTAATAAAATAACAAAAAAGCACATCTATAGTTAGCTTATCTGAGAAGAATAGAAGAATAATTTAATAAATAACTTTATCAGTTGGAAACATGTAGAATTTGCTTACATAGGCAAGTGTTTCTCCTCGGCCAGAATAGCATTGTTCAATTTGACATCATATCTGTCACAATAGAAGAAAAATAGAACTTTTAAGTAAACACGGGAATATACCTCAGTAAATGTCATCACGTCATAACTTCCAAAACAGACCAAATCCTAAATTTTATAGTCCATATAACCAGTACAACAAAAATCAGCTTAGATCTAGCACAAAAGGTTGATTCTCATCATTTCATCACTAGCTTTAAAGAGCCAGAGAACCAACAAGATGCCAGCAACACCTAACCACCGACACAATGCTTATGGCTAAAAAAACAAGATCTAAAACATTCATTTTCGCATAACCATTATCTAACACCAGAAAATCACATATACAATACTTTAGTGCACCAGATCTGCATAATATAGTAGGATCGTACTTCGATGCTTATATTAATAAGTGTTTGTATACATACCTAATAACCTGATACAGATTCTCCGATACGAAACTAATACAGATCTCTCTAAGATCCTAACCAACCCACACCATACAAAAAGCAAGTAAAAGCGGAAACTACAGATCTCCCTAGCATAACCATAGTCTAGCAACAGAAAATCATGTATACTAGACTTTACTGCACAAGATCCGCATGATACAGTACAATCGTACTTCTATGCGCGAATCAATGCTTGTTTAGTTGTTTGTACAAATTCCTGATACAGAATTCTCCAATACAAGCACCAACGCAGATCTCTCTAAGATTGTAGCCTAGTCACACTACACAAAAAGCAAGTAAAAGCTGCCGCTCAGAGCATGAAACTCAAAATCCAGAAACCATAAGATCTGAGCTCGAATACAAGCTGAAAAGGAATAAAAAGGTCTCAGAGAGCAAGATCGAAACATTCATTTCCGCATAACCATAGTCTAACACCAGAAAATCATGTACACAACACTTTACAGCACACGATCCGCAGAATATAGCAGGATCGTACTTAAGATGCACGAATCAATACGTATTCATGTAAACGCCTAATACAGAAGAATCTCCAATACAAACACCAGTACAGATCTCTCTAAGATTCTAACAAGCCACACTACACAAAAAGGTCAGTAAAAGCTGCAGCTCAGATCACAACACACATACTATCCTCCAAAACACGATCAAAATCCAAAAACCAGAAGATCTGAGCTCGAACACAAGCAGAAATAGAATCAAAAGATCTCATAACATCGAATCGTCACAGAGACAGAGGATCACAGAAACGTACTTGTTGAGGAAGTCGTCGTCGACGACGGCGGAGATGTCGAGCAAGGGGTTGCCCATGCCGAGGAGGACTCCTTCGCAAGCCATTGGAGCAGAGAATGCGAGCGAGAGAGAGAGACGCGAAGACTCGGAGGAGAGAGAGGTTGGTGGAGGAGAGAGATTGAGAGAGGCTCGCAGATTTAGATCTGCGAAACGGTGTGGGCTTTTGTAGGCGAGTGTTTGGGAAGTAGTGGGTGAGAGCACCGAGAAAATTAGTAAATATCGGAACCCACCGACCGCTGTGGGCCAGTGGGATTGGAAAGTGAGGTATTGTATCGTTTGATTTCATATCGTGCGGTGATTCATTTGCTTAATACTCATGGTTGGTGAAACAGTGCATTTTAGGAGGGAAATGTGTTGTTTGTGGTTCTGTCTCTGACTCATTGAACACAGTTCAGGGGAAATGACATATTTGTTTATTAAATATATTTTTTTGACATTTTTATAAATAAAAAATTTCATTACTCTAAATTTTATTTTCGGATAACTGACCATTTATTTATCAAAAATGGCTTTGAATTTTGTTTCAATTCATGAGTATTTTGTTCAATTCATGTGTATTTTGGTTCAATTCATAGGTATTTTGGGAAAATGGCCCAGAAGTATCTTGAATTTTGGTTCAATTCGTGGGTATTTTGAAATTATTGTTTCAAAATGAAATTCAAAGTACTGAAAAAAAAGATTAAAAAAAATTTAGGGTATGAAAGTGTCAAAAATATATATTTAGGTGCACAAAAGTGTCATTTTCCCTATATTTTATATCGAGCAAAATTTAGGGTAAATTTCTGTTACGGGGTTCGAAACTCAAATCTCTTTACCAATAATGCGAGGCTCAAATAGTTATGGTGTTCCCTCGAAAACATTTCCGCTTCTTAATTCTATCAAAATAGGGATATCGAATATATTTTCCCTCTGAGTTGGGTAAGTTCGTTCAATCTAATAATCTCGTCTCATACTTCTTCAAAAATATTAAGCTCGTCGATTTAAATTTTTTTTATCATTCTTAATCAGAAAATACTAATTATCCATCGACGGAGTGTTAAGTTGGGTATTATTTTTTCCTTTATTATCATTATTATTATTTTATCGATGAACTCTTGAACATTTTTTCGATCATGTCTTCAAAATCTATTTCAGTCGATCAATGATTGGATCACAAAACAAAATATTTTTCTTCGTATCAAAGACTGGCCTGGATTATATAACTAAATAATTTTCTTTAGAATCAAATATCGAATCACAACTACAGAATTTTCTTTGGTTTAATAGAAACACAACATTTGTCCTCAAACCATAAACATATACTACCACAACCTTGATTTGTGTCTCATTTTCATTTGAAAAAGTCATTTGGTGTGAATTATCAATAAGTTACACCGATTAATGTTGAAGCCAATAAAAATAGTCAGGGGCGTGAAAATTAAAATCTATTTAAACCTGAAAGTTCAATTTCTCCAAAAGCACCTTTTAAGTTCTTTCAGTGAGCTAAACTCAATGGTAACCGGACAAAGCTTCTTTGTGTGTCGTGGTTTTATTTCCCTAAAAAAAAGCAGTAAATATTGCTCCCCAAAATAATTTGCCCAAAGGCTAAAAATCAAATCAAATCTTAAACTGAGTGTTGTTTGTTGTTTAGAGATGGTCTTTGATCGCCTTTGTGAAGTCTGTCGTTGAAGACTTGCCGCCAAGATCAGCAGTTCGGAATTTCCCTTCTGCGATTGTATTGAGGACGGCGTCTTGGATCCGGTCTGCCTTGTCGTGCAGATTTAAATGGCGCAGCATCGTAACGGAACTCAACAGCAGCGCGGTTGGATTCGCCATGTTCTGTGTAATTCAAGCAGAAACAGAAATACCCAATCAGTAAGCTTTCAGGTTAGTAGGAAACTGCGTTATGTTATTAGAAATAAAATGGTGGATAAGAGGAAAGAAGAATACTATTTAGTAATGAAACTGTGAGGAACTGGCTAAGAACTAGTATTCTAAGACTAAAACTCTCTGGTACTCTCAAGTTCTCCCGGGAGCTCTGTAAATGTTGACCAAGTTTTGAACCGATTTTTCCTAATCATTCACATATATGGTTATTAAATTGTTCTACTGTCAGTCAGCTAGTATACCTCGTCACCTCCATGTATACACATAACAAGTTTTGCCTATTTCTCTTTGAGATCACAAAAATCCTTATTTGTCACTTCACCCGTGTTTTGGCCGATCCCAAAGTTCAGAACCTTGCTAAGAACTAACTAAACCAAGATCCTAAGCGAAATGATGGCTGTCTCATAGAGCCGGTAATCGTGCCTACCAGATTAACCAAGGATCAGCCAAAATCTAGGCTTCATTTGAGAGCCACCGCCACTAATAAACTATTGATGTACTCGGTACAGCTTTTCAAATTCCTAACTACATAACCCCGTGGACAGAATATACTTCTCCAATAATCTGGCAGTTCTTTTCAACCAACAGGTGCAAATTTTTCATAGATTTGGTAATATATTGTTTTGAGTCAAGTTTGAGGTTGAGGTGCAACTTTTTCATGGATGTGGTAACATATCGTTTTGACTCAAGTTTGAGGTTAGGGTAGCATCAGTGTTAAGTGAGGGCCAAAATGGAATGACTATACCATCAGTAATTCCTTTCTATAAGTGCATAAAATGTGATTGGAAAAAACGAGTATTTTATGAAAATATAGAGCTTAACAAGCATGTATGAAAGCATAAGGCACAATTATGTAACATTAAGTTAAGGATGAATACATTTGAATATCATGAAGTAACTTTGAAGACTAACCTTTCCAGCAATATCGGGTGCCGAACCATGCACAGCTTCAGCAAGGGCAATCCCTCC
Source organism: Geranium rotundifolium (assembly GCA_963920655.1). NCBI lineage: Eukaryota > Viridiplantae > Streptophyta > Magnoliopsida > Geraniales > Geraniaceae > Geranium > Geranium rotundifolium. The sequence continues at coordinate 45,184,195 of OY987312.1, forward strand.
TTCACCAATATTGCAGCTGCAGGAAAAGGTCCGATGGTGTTAGACGATGTGAACAGATACAATTGAAGATAACCAACATTAAGTGTCCATTGTACCCACCTTGGTGTCAAACCCAATCCACCAATCAGACCAGCACAAAGATCACTTATAATGTCACCATAGAGATTCGGCATCACCAATACGTCAAAAAGAGATGGATTCTTCACAAGCTGTGCATGAAAGCAAATAATCAGTTATATCCCTGGTTCGGAAGGTTTTTTTCTGTAGTTCTATAGTAGCATGTATTCAATGAATCTCAAGATTTTAATGATGTGGCATAAAAGGTAACCTGCAAAGTAAGTTCGGGAGTTGTTTTGTCCCTCTTGAAACCCAAAACAAGACACACAGATCATGAACATGAACAGAGGGAATTAATTGTATCCTACCATCATACAGCAATTGTCAATAACAACTTCCTCGTATGCAATATCAGGGTACTTCTCCGCAACCTCCCGGCAACACTGGAAATGATGACAAAACCCACATAATTATGAGATTGATCAAACAAATCATCACATGCGTGAAACTTAGACTACAACAATAAACATACTTTGAGAAAAAGACCATCAGTTTTCTGCATAATGTTGGCTTTGTGAATGGCAGATACTCTCTCTCTTCCATGTGCCTTTGCATAGTGAAAAGCATATTCAGCCACTCTCAAGCTTGCCTGGCGTGTAATGATCTTAAGGCTTTCAACCACACCTCTCACCACCTAGCACCAGAAACAAGGAACATGTTTAAATATCAATGCATTGAATGTCAGTTTTCATCACTTCGCATGTATTTAAATAGCTTACTTGATGTTCAAGGCCACTGTACTCCCCTTCTGTGTTTTCACGAATGGTGATCAGGTTTACATCATCATAACGAGTTTTGTAACCAGGGAGACTGTAGCAAGGCCTAACATTGGCGTACAAATTGAGCTCCTTCCGTAAGGTAAGATTCAAAGATCGGTGACCCTTGCCAATTGGTGTGGCCATTGGCCCTTTCAAGCCTACCTTATTTCGCCGTACTGATTCTAAACTTTCCCATGTTAAAAAACTTTGAGTCCTGGGGTCTATTTTGTCTCCAACAAAATGTTCCTCCCATTCAATTGGTACATCAGCTTCCCTGAATATCTGCATTAGTACAAATAATAAAATCTGTGCAGATTAGAAATGACCTTTGAAACGCAAGGATATGTAGTACTACAAAAGCAAAATACTACTCAAGTAACTCCAACGTAGCAAAAATTCATTTCTCCAAGAACACAATGGTTGCAACATTCGTTAGCATCCAAATTGAAAGCAAAGCAGTTTAGCAAAGAAAAAAAGTTGTGAAATGGAGATAAAAAACAAAAATCATGAAACTCTATAGTGGATACAAATATCAACAAGAAAGGGACGAGTCTTTAAATATGCATTTCATTAACTCCTTCCATGTGAAGATAATCATGCAAATTTGCATCAATTTAGACTGATGACAACAACCTAATATAGCCTTATATTTAAATCGCCCATCCTTCATGCCTTCAAAACTTCCAGGTCCATCCATTTCCCAATTTCCCAAGAAGGCTCACGCTAGTTGCATAGCCTCTCATCATAAATAATATTCTTCTATACAAAAGGTCCAATCAACCAAGCTACAACTATCTGTAATTCACGGTTGTGACTGAGGAATCTGATCAGCACCCAAGAAAGCTAACCCCAACATAGACCGATTGGAACAGAAGAAAAAAATACACGTCTTCCAAAAATTCTCATTGTTATTAAGCATTCTGGTCAAATACAATATAAACCTTAACACTTTGTCTGGCCAAAAGTCAAGCATGCTCTCATATCTTACAGAAGCGGGTGCAAAACCCGATGTATAATGTATTGGACCTATCATAGTTTTGATCTATGATCTATTCCACCCCACTATCCACTGTTCAAAGAAATTAGTTTCCACTAAAATTTCTCACATTATTATTTGGCAGAATCCTCATTTCCATCTCAATGAACATTGGTCACCATGCAGAGACTCGTATTTTCCAATAACTCCTCAATTTTTACCATGAATTCAATCACATCAACCAGAAAACAGAAATGATGATAAAATAAGGAAAAAAAAATAGCAATTCGATTATCACATTAATCTTCACAACCACCACAATTCTCAACGATAGCAATACCTGATGCACCAACACTCAATCCGATACACTAACTAAACAATATCTCCCGCAAAACACTTGATACTGAGATACATCATGCTCTCGAATCTTACTGTATTGAGTGCAAAACAATAAGGACCAAGGATCAACCTTAGCCTATATTCAACTACTGTTCAAAGAAAGTAGTTTCCACTAAAATTTCTCACATTATTACTTAGCAGAATCCTCATTTCCATCTCAACAAACATTGTTCATCATGCAGAGACTGATAATTTCCTATAACTCCCCCAATTTTTACCATGAATCCAATCACATCAACCAGAAAACAGAAATGATAAAAATAACAAAAAATATATGAAAAAATCAGCAATATGATCATTAGATTAAACTTCACAAATCAAAACCACCACAATTCTCAACGACAGCAGAATCTCGTGAACTAACACTCCGTCGTCGAATACACTAAATAAGCAATATCTCCAGCAAAACACTCGATACTGACACACAACATGCATATAAATCGATTTCATCAGCGATTCAGCGCAGAGAGGTAAGAGAGTGGACCTGCTTCACGGACTCGGCGATCTCAGGCCCGATACCGTCGCCTGGGAACAGAGTGGCTCGGATCGGAGCCGAGACAGAGGAGGAGAAACCGCGCGCCGCCGCACCGAGCGGCGAGGCGTGGCTGAGGCTTCCGGCTCCGTCGCCGGAGAAGATCTGAGCCGAGCGTGTCCCGAAGGCGCGTCTGAGGAGCTGCGAAGCCATTGTTGCTCTGCTCTTTCGCTCACAGCTCCGATTCGTCTTTTTCAACACCAACCCAAAAGGCTTCGACGCGACTGCGTGTCGCTTATTTATATACTCGTTGAATAATATAATACCACTCAGGAGCTGAGGGACGGTTCGAACTCGGACTCGGTTCGTCCAGGTCGGGTCCACATGAGCGCCACGTTTGCATTGAGGTGGGCCCAATGTTCCTGCGTGACAAGTTGGACTCGAAAATGGGCTTGATTGGCCCATTCATACATTGAAACATAACTTATGTGATTTAGAAATGTAAATAAGTTGAGTTATAATTTAATTGTACGATCTCAATTCATTAAATATTCAGCGTAAGTTTTTTTATGATCAAGCTCGAATTGGTTTTGAATATAAGGTCATTATTTCATCAAATTAGTCATACTTAAACTTATATTTTGGAGACCCACGAATCAGTACATAATTTTTTTTGAAAGAAGTCAGTACATAATATTAATTCATTATATAAATCTTTTTATATACATGTTAACTTACAGCAACATTTTGACAAATTGAGTAGAACGGATTTTAATGACTCATTTACTGTTTAATTGATTATATATTTTATATAGTGTTTTACTTTAATGAATATTCGTGGTAAAAACTAGACGGAATGAATCAATTCGATATAAACATGAGTTTCAATGTTTTCTCTCAAATCAAAATCGAGTTTAATTGTACAAATTGTTCGTGCTTCAAACTATACAATTTTTTCAAAATAACCCGTCATAATATCTTAATTGTATATATATATGTCTCATATATTCCCTACTCTCAATAGGTTGTCTATTCGTATTGTAACCCTAGTTACATGCAACCTATATATATTGTAGTAGTCCTATTGGACAAATTATCAATTCAACAATACTCTTATTATTGTTATCATGTTATCAGAGGCTACATTGGTTCAAATCTAAGTTGCCTTTATTTTCTACTTTGAATTGATCACGAGTGCCTCTGTTCTCTTCCCTTCTCGTCCACGCACAGGAGCACCTAGTCCGGCTGCCTCATCGCGGCTTTGTCTTCGTCCGGCCGTTTCGTCCGGCAAACAGACGCCTCTCTTCTTTCTCGGCTCTACTTGCTAGCACCGTCGTCGACATCAACGCCGCGATTTATCTCACCGCCGGCAAGACAAAGTTTCAAGCCCCCAGTTCGGCCTTTCTGCGACGTCTTCGATCGCCGGCGACCTCTGATCTGGCCGAATTATCCCGTTTTAGATCTATCGAATCGAATTAATACTCGATTCGACTAGTTTACATCCTCAAAAGTCATAATCATGACTCATCAATGAAAAAGCAGTATTGGTCGCTAGAATTTTGTCATATTTATTTTAGCTATCCAATTCATGACAAACCAACACGATCTGAATCCACGATCTTCTAATGACCTTTTCAATTATACACTAATTTAAGATGCTCTGCTAATTATATTTTAAAACAATTAAGTGATATATACGAAATCTTACCAATAATTTTGAATGTTTTGTAACCTTGTAGGGTACTAAAAACACGTAAACATAAAACGTTATTGAAAAATAACTTAGAACCATGAATACATTTCATTTTACAATTGTATCCTAACAAAATCAACGGTACAATCCATTATCATCCACATTGATGACACAAAGGCCACAAACACAAGAAACTCAATTACAGTGTAAAGCAAAAACGTACTGTGACTCCGTACGAGGTGGAAATCCTTGCTCGCGTGATGCTAACTAGTTCGAATCGATTGATTTTCGACGTTAACATGAAACGTTGATTAAAGTATCATGCAACAGGATCACGGGGTTTCTTTATCCGTATGAGGTGGAGGTCGTGACTTTCTATGTTGTTAAACGGGTCGAGCTGAACATCTCTAGAGGTATCATTAATGATATGTGTTGCATACTGTTAAGTTCTTGGACATGATTTTTTATTTATTTTGCTCGTCGCTCTTGTAAGTCCATGCCTCACAAACTAGTCATGTTCGATTTAACTAACAGTAGTTGGGATCACGGTGCGGAGTCAATCCCACTACATGTTGTTTCGACTGTCCGGCGTCATGACGACTAGTTAGTTGCTTAATAATATATTCATGTTTTTCCTAAAAATAAGTAAGACATAAACGTAGACATTATTATAAAATAATTTAGAACCATGAATACATTTCATTTTACAATTGTATCCAAACTAAATTAACGGTACAAATTACAATCCATTATCATCATCCACATTGATGACACAAGGGACATAAACACCAAGAAACTCAATTACAGTGCAAAGCAAAAAAAAAACACAGCGACTCAACAAATCGGAAGAGGAGCACCGTTCCACTCGCATAAACACTCCAGCAACGGATCCACAATCTTCCCCTCACACATCGCCGTGAAAACCTTATCGAACTCCTCCCCCGGCGACCGGACCTTCTCTCCGGTCAAAACCTCCGTCCCGAGCCCCTCCCTCACGAACCTGTACAGCGGGTACGACCTGCACTCCACGATCCTGTTCCCGATCGCCCCGCGACCGCTCTCCACCGCGATCCTCGCCGCCTCCACCTCCCCGGGCAAAAGGGTCCTCAGCTCCGCCTCGAACTCCCCGATTTTTTCAAAAACCGCCTCGTTCCCGCCGGTCAACGCGTGGTCAACGACGGCCTGCCGGAGCTTCTGGGCCAGCGGGTAGGTCATGCTGCAGGGGTCGTCGACGTAGGCGAAGACGTGTTCCCGGTCAACGACTCGGAGAAGGTCTTTCTCGCAGAACCGCGCCGGGTGGAGCTCGCCGTTGGCTCCGGCGGTGAGCGTCTTCCGAACCGCCGTGGACACGGCGGTTCGGACGGTGAGCTTTAGGTTCTCCTCTAGGTGTCTCAGGTCGATGGCTTGGCAGAGGGCGACGAGGAATGCGGAGGACATGAGTTTTAGAATCTCGATCGATTCGGAGGTTTTTCGGGCGGAGATGAGGCCGAGGGAGTTCACGTCCTGATTGTGCTGCTCGGCGCTCTGGACGTGCGTCGTGACCGGATTGGCCAGGAACTGGAGCTCGGAGCAGTACGATGCCATGGCGATCTCGGCCCCCTTGAAACCGTAGTCGAGGCTCGGGTCGCGGCCCGCGGAAAGGTTCGAGGGGAGGCCGTTGCTGTAGAGGTCGTTGACGAGCTCCGAGAACTGCGCGAACATGAGCTTCCCGATCGCGGCGACGGCGAGGCGGGTGTTGTCCATGGAGACCCCGATCGGGGTCCCCTGGAAGTTCCCCCCGTGGACGGCCCTGTTCCTGGAGACGTCGATCAGGGGGTTGTCGTTGACCGAGTTGATCTCGCGCTCGATGGATCGGGTCGCGAACCGGATGACCTCGACCTGCGGGCCGAGCCACTGGGGGGAGGTGCGCAGGGCGTAGCGGTCCTGCTTCGGCTTCTGAAGCGGGTCGGTCTCGTGGAGGGCTTTCGCCTGCCTGACGTAGGAGCTCCCGTCGAGGATGTGCTCCATGATCGCGGCCGCCTCGATCTGGCCCGGGTGGTGCTTGAGCTTGTGGGTGAGGTGGTCGGTGAATTCGGGTTTCCCCTGCATCACCTCAGCGAAGATCGCTGAGGTGACCTCTGCCAGGAGGGCCAGGAAGTTGGCGTCGTAGAGGACGGTGGCGGCCATGCCTGACCCGACCGCGGTCCCATTGACCAGGGCGAGGCCCTCCTTGGGCTGTAGGTCGAAGAAGGGGGCCCGGATCCCTGCCAGGCTAAAGGCCTGGGCAGGGGTCAGTGGCTCCCCCGAGGGGCCGACTGCCCTAGAGTTAGGGCGCCCGATAAGGAGGGCGGCAATGTAGGAGAGGGGGACCAGGTCGCCAGAGGCCGTGATGGTGCCCCGAAGGGGGAGGCAAGGGGTGACATTGTGGTTCAGTAAGCTGGCGATGGCCTCGAGAATCTCGAACCGGATCCCTGAGTAGCCCTGGAGGAGGGTGTTGATCCTGACGAGCATTGCCGCTCTTGTCGTTGACTGGGGGAGCGTATGGGTCGTCTCCGTCCCGTTTCCAAATATTCCAGAGTTCAAAAACCTGATATAGATAAAAAATAATATATATATCGAATCAGACTTAATTATTTTACAAAAACAAATAGTCGTGCATGACACATGCTACACTGTTGGATCATATTAACGAGTACTTATGTGATTCACCCAACTAACGCTTAACGTTTTTTACGACCCTGGTCACCACCCGCAATGATGACGATTAGAGTGTAATTAGCATTACCTGATGAGCTCATTCTGTAGAGCCCCGCCCTTGTTGGTACGGCGGTGGGAGGTGGCGCCGAAGCCGGTGGTGACGCCGTAGCTGTCCGTGCCCTTCCCCATGCTCTCCATCACCCAGTCGCTGCTCGCCTTCACTCCGGCCCGGGCCGACTCCGCCAGCTCCACCGTCGCGCCGCCGCAGTCCCTGGCGGCCACCGCCGCCACCTGGGCGACCGTGAGCGTCTCTCCGCCGATCCTCACCGCCGGCCGCCGGAACTCCGCCACCATGCGCTTCACCTCCTCCACGTGGCTCCCCCTCATCGAATCCGCCGCCAGCCCCCAGCTCAGCGGGTCGGAGCTCGGGCACAGATTGCTGACGTCACCGCCGCTCTTCGTCGCCGATTCCATTGTTGAGGATTGAGATCAAATTCACCGAATCGGAGGTGGGATTGGGAATTTGGAGGAAATTGAGGAAATGGTTGGTGTGTTTGGATTTCCTGAGGAGTGGAATTGGGGGTTTTGGGTTTATATAGGAAGGAGGGTGGGTGGGAAAATTTGGAATGGTGGGGAAAAAGGGTGAGAAAAATAGTGTTTGGTTGGTGGGAATGTGGGGTGGGTCCCACTTGGTGTTGGGTGAGGCTTGATCTGGACCGTTGAATGGGTTCTGCGGTTTTAACGGGGGAGATCTGTTTGAGTGACTGCCACGTGGCAGGAACTGACATAATTCCAAAACCATTTCTTCAAAATATAGACTTTGTAAACTAAAAAAAATAATATATTATGCAAACTAATTAAATGCGGTTTTCACACGGTTAAAATTGAGATCGAACCAAATTAACTGATTCTTTAAAGATCATAACCAAAACCGGTTCATTACGAACCTACAATTCTCAATTTTTGAGTTATAATTATATAAAGATCTCGATTCGAGACACGTCCTAAGTTTAAAGTGTCTACCTCTACGACAGAGTGTAATCTTTAGAAACATGAGTTCAATAAGAAGTGTTACAGAAATCAGGGTAAAATTTTAAAACCGATCACACATCAGAGTTCTTATCCAACCAACGGTTAAAACTTTTAAAACTTCAAAAATGTATGCGGATTATATTTGACTGATGTCCATCTTGTGCTCACCAAAATTATTTATGATGTTGTAATTATACCAGCATGAGTTTGAGCGCATTTTCTTCTATGATTTCGTGGACACTTCCACGATTCTTCTAATCATAAAATAGGTTATTTACGTTAATATGAATATTATAATTTATAAAGACCGCATGAGCATGCACGTAAATAAAGATATTTTAAACGTATGTTTAATATAATTATTTAGTCTCACCAATCGTACATATTTCCATTTATTTCTTATCATTTCTTAGAAATATTGGTTAATGATTAATATATAAAACAACAAAACATGTCTGATTAGACTGTTCCTAATGTATTCATTTGTGTGCCCACTCATTAGACAAATACATACACAGTACCAAATTAATAAACTCATTAAATTAATATATTCCCACAAAATATTAATTAGTTATTGGGAAGTTGGTAGGGAGCCATTGAATTTAATTTTTCTCCAATTCCCAACCCATTTGTTTTTTTTTTTGTATTTTGTTGATTAAATGATACCTCTCAATCATCACTTCATTTAAACAACTAATCATTGAATTGCATTTCAAAATTTATTCTTTGGAACTCAAATTATTTATATACCATTCAGGTTTGATCAGCAGGAGGTAGTTTAATAAATTTTTGCATAGCATGTATCATACCTTAAATTTTATATTTACTTTAATTACCATTTGTTTAAATTACGTATAAATATAGAAACGATAAAACTTTGTCACAAGTTTTAACATATGTATTTTTTTGAATTACAATTATATAATATTCCTAAATATATCATTTATTTTTTTTATAATATTCACAACGGGATTCGAAACTCATATCTCTTCATTAATAGTATGAGGCTAAAACTCTTGTAAACACTTTTAAGATAGGTATATTTTTAAGAAATCGTTATATAATATATACTACAAAATATTCAAATTATTTGTAGAAAAAAGTATACATAATGAAAATATGCATTGGTCTTTGATTGATTGTGACACAAGTTGTACTAACCCACTAACAACCTCCACCAATTATTATTTTTATCTTTCAATGAGTTAGTAGATTTATTAGTCAAAAATGACAAACAATAAGTTATTATATACCTTTCTTTTCCTTTTCTACCTCACAAAACAATTAAGTTTATGATTTTGATCTCATCCACATGAGATTTAAAAAAGGACATTTGAATTGTGGAATTTGGATTTGATTCCAAATAAATTACTAATTAAAAAAGACTTCGCAATAGTCTCGATTAACATATCACTTACACAAAATAAAAAATTAATTGTGTATTAATATTTGATTATTTAATGAACAATAAATTTATATTTCAAGATTTATTAGTCGATAATAATCATATTTGATTAGATATATAGCAAAATTTTGTCAAGTATAATTACAAATACATAATTAGTGTGTCTTTACTCTGTAAGTCGGGTATATTTGATCATACCCGACTAAGCGGGGACACGCTAACACGTAATAGTGACCCACAAACCCACCAACCTTAAGTAGTGACTTCACCTTTCATTTCCATGGCTCTTATGGTCAATGGCAAGCCAAAGCCACCCACTATCTAAATGGGCTGCTCTTGAAATAGACAACAAGGTAAGAGCAAGACCATAGGTCAAAGTCAAGTTCTCATTCATAACCTATAGATTTTTTTCATATTTATTCACTATTTGGGTAATTATTAAACCTGCATATGAATATGTACAAGTCTTGCATGTTAATGTCAGATGATATTTTATTTGATTTAAATATTTGACGTGTTACTTCTAATTTTAATTTAATTTCTAAATCGTGTTCTAATTCTAAGCTTTCTCTAAATTGACATTGAAAACGTAAAAAAACACTGAAAATAATACATATAAAGCAAGCTCGATATTCAAGTAATATCATATTGAATTATTTTTTATTTGTGAGTAATATTGAGATACAATATTGCCTAGCTATGTTGTATAGATGATATTTTATTCGATCTAAATATTTGACGTGTATTTGTAATTTTAATTTAATTTCTAAATCGTGTCTTAATTCTAAGTTTTCTCTAAATTGACATTGAAAACTTAAAAAAAAATTGAGAATAATACATATAAAGCAAGCTCGACATTCAAGTAATATCATATTGAATTATTTTCTATTTGTGAGTAATATTGAGATACAATCTTGCTTAGTAATATGTTTTATATAGCTCTTTGAAATTTATCATCAACAATCAAATATCATATCATTAACACGTGTATCAGATATTTAGATCCACATATATTAATATCGAGTCACTACTCATGACGTCATATTAAACGTGAGTACCCAATATTGAATCGCATCAGTTTCAAGCGTTTTTTAAAGTGATTATATCAAAGAAAACTATAATATATTTATATGGTTTCGAGGATTTAATATAAAAAGAGAACTATTTATATACAATTAAATAGCATCGTAGATGACAAGTTCGCATCATGTTTCCTAGTAATCTCCGAAGTACAACTTATTCATGTCTGATCATATGCAAATAACATGTAAAATAAGACTAATTCAGTTCGCATGCCACAAAAGGACATCATTGGTCATATGAATTATTCAGGAAATATATTTGTTTAGTTACCGTTAAATTACTCACTAACTTAACGAAAAAACCGAAAGTGACTGTTTTTAAATATGATCGGATAAGGGATCAAAACAACACTAAGTAGTGTTTTATCCATAGAGCGTACTTTAATAATAAACTTGCATGTACCTTGTCACTCAAGTAACAACCGGTTACAGCACTAGAGTTATTGTGAGGACGGTGGGCTTCTCCTGGGCTTGAACTTGAAATGGAAGAAGGCCCATAAGGTTCAGAAGTGGGCCTGAAGATAATAAGGAAGAAGGCCCATAAGACTTACAGTGAGCATGGGGATATAGTAAAGAGGAAGGCCCATTTTAGTGGAAAAATTAAGTGGAATGGAGATGCGGGGTATCGATCCCCGTACCTCTCGCATGCTAAGCGAGCGCTCTACCATCTGAGCTACATCCCCATATGATGAAAGAATTTATTAGTTGAATCTACAAGGTTAACAGTAAGAGAAAACGATAATTTATTACACTTAATTATAGTCGATTTTCACATTTCGATACCCTAACTTTTGTTTCCTTTTGTATAGTACCTTAAGTATTAGTCTGGGACATTTATATTTATTATGTTAATAAAAACTTGAAATAACTAAATTACCTTGAGCTCTATAAATTCTCCTCTTTACGATGCGGTCCTCTGTCGAATAAAAATAAATATGGGTGGATGAAGTACGAAAAAAAGTCTCACCTATACACTGGTGAAACTCGAAACTGCTAGGTCGTCGACTGATATGGGGTTTGGGAGTATAGGACGACATGACAAGGATTTGAATTGGAGAGTGAGAGACCAAATCCACCTCGCTGGCGACCGAACCGGACCTACCTCGTTGGTGGCCGAACCGAACCAACTCGTCAGCGACTGAACCGAATCTGATTCGTGACCTACCTCCACAAAAAACCAGCAAATCAACAACTGATTTGCGATCTAACTCCACAAGCGTGTGCAAACAAACTGAATCGAATCTTAATTTATCAATTTGAGATTAAATGATTTTATATTATTAAGCCCGAATTTGATTTAAAAGAAAATACGCAAGCTTGACTAAGTTCAACTTGTTTAATTTTCATTTAAAATCTCCATTAAAACTTATTTTATATCAAATAAACCTCAAACAACTTGGTTAGCTTAGTTTTGTTATAATTTCCTTTAAAAATATACAATTAACTAAATATTGGATGAATAAGCTCATGACTATCAAAAGGACAAGGATCGAGCTCCAGTTCAATTCGATATCAACTACAATGAGCCAAAATCAAACATCAAAAGAATGGAGCGACTTGTTAAAAACTCAATTCGTTTACAGCTTTATATGAAGAGGTTTGAATATTGAATATTTTGTATGATATAAATTAATATCAAAGATAACTACAACTAGGCACGCCTAACCAAACACATTATTGATTATTCACCTTTTTTTAACATTAGTTTATTCTGGCAGTTCACCTGAAATCCAACACCGACACATTAGTTTTCCATGCTCCTGAAAATTTGTTTTATTTTTACCGATCTTCCGTCTTACAAGCTAGTTAAGAACGAAGTGAGCATCGGTGTAAACTTTGAATCTTAAGTAAGTTAAGGCAAGTGATAAAAAGCTCACACTAACATACGTGAGTTACTAATTTATTTTAGTACATACAGATTCTTAATGAAGTTTGAATCTTTATACATACAGATTTTTTTTTAGCGGTTCTCCAAAGGTCGGTTAGGTGTATAATTATCCTATGATATTAGGCAGGGGCATATTTGAAAATATCTCAAAGGATAAGGGGCTGCTCTGCAAAACCCCAACCCTTCCCTTCGTATATAAAAAAGCTTCCATTTTTATCCCCAAAACCCATTTCTCTTCGCCATCAAAACCTTATCCTCTCGAGTCTCAACAATGGCTGCCACAGCAACAGCCTCCTCCTTCCTCGTCCTCCCAATCCTCGCCCCCAAAACCTCAGCCTCTCTCTTCTCCTCTGTCAAATTCAACCTCATACCCATTTCCCAATCCTTCCCCTCCGTCCTCAGAGCCTCCCCCGAGAAGCTCTCTTCGAGGTTCGTTCGCCGCGTCGCGTTCTCGTCCGAGGCCGACCAGGACGACGATTTCTCGAGCGACGGAGACAGTGACCGGAGCTTCTCGCAGGACTTGAAGCTCTTCGTGGGCAATCTCCCATTCACCGTCGACAGCGCCCAGCTCGCCGGCTTGTTCGAGGGCTCAGGCACCGTCGAGACCGCCGAGGTACTTGTTCTTCGTTTGTTGTTATGTGTGTTGATTTCTGGGTTTTGTGTGTGTGTAATTTGTGTTTAGTGTTGGTGGGTTTTGGCGGGTTTAGGGTTTTAGTGATGGGTTAGGGTCAATTTTGGTATTGTTTTGGTTTTTGAGAGCTTTTGAACTGAAATGGGTGGTTTAGGTTTCAGTGTTTAGTTGAAACTTTGAGAAAGGAGGCAAATTTGTGCTCGTGATGGTGTTTAATGGAATTTGCTGGTTGTGTATGATAAAGGTCTTTGTGGGTTTATGTTTTTAGTGATGGGTTTTGGTCAATTTTGCTCATAGTTGGCTTTTTTTGGTTTTTGTGAGCTTTTGAACCGAAATGAGTGGTTTAGATGAAACTTTGAGAAAGGAGGGAACTTTGTGTTTGTGTGATGGTGTTTAATGGTTTTTGCAGGTTGTGTATGATAGGATCGGGTTTAGGGTTTTAGTGGTGGGCTTTGGTTGTTTTTTTATATTTTATTTTTGAGAGCTTTTGAACCAAAATGTTTGGTTTAGATTTCAGTGTATAGGTGAAATCTTGATCAAGGAGGAATATTTGCGCTTTTGTGATGGCGTTTAATAATTTTTACAAGTTGTGTATGATAGGGACACAGGTCTTTGCCGGTTTTTAGGGTTTTAGTGATGGGGTTTAGGTCAATTTTGCTCATAGTTGGCTTTGTTTTGTTTTTTCAGAGCTTTTGGACCGAAATATGTGGTTTATGTTTCAGTATTTAGGTGAAATTTTGAGAAATAGGGAAGATTTACGCCTTTGTGATGACGTTTAATGGTTCTTACAGGTTCTATATGATAGGGACAAATGTTTTATCGGTTTAGACTTTTAGTGATGGGTTTAGGTCAATTTTGCTCATAGTTGGGTTGTTTTGATTTTTGAGAGCCTCTGAACCAAAATGGGTGGTTTAGATTTCAATGTTTAGGTGAAATTTTGAGAAAGGAGGAAGATTTACGATTGTGTGATGGTGTTTAATGGTTTTTTGCAGGTTATCTATGATAGGGATACTGGGAGGAGCAGGGGATTTGGGTTCGTGACCATGTCTTCAATGGATGAAGTTAAAGCGGCTGCTGAGCAGCTCAATGGCTATGTAAGTTGGAGTTCTGTGTACTTCACACCTGAACCGTGCTATAATTATATAAGTTCTCATTTTGTCAATCTTTGTTGTTGTGTTTTACTTGCTGGTTGTTGTTATAAAATTGGAATATGGACTTGTAGTGATTTTGGTTTCTGTTCGAGGGTTATGCCAATGTGCTGCTGTTTAAATTCTGAAATTTGAATCCTTGGAGGTGTATTTGTTCTGAAACATGCATTATGAAGTAGATTGGATGTTGGACAAATATTTGAAATTGGGTTTAGCTTGTTTATATAAGAAATAAGAGAAAATTGCAAAGAGGTGCCCTATTATATGACACTTCTGCAAAAGGGTGATGTGTTTGCATTTTTGTGCAAAACATGTATATTTTTATAAAAAATTATGAAATTACCCCTGAATTTAAGAATTATTTATTGAAAAATAAATACTTTTAAAAGTTTTTCTATTTTTATCTTCTAACTAAAACGTATAATCAATTTTGTAATTTTAAGTTATTTTTTTTATAATTATGTTATGAAAAAATAATTGTCAGTTTTGGTTTTTGCTCGAAGCATCATGATAATGTCCTGCTGTTTAAATTCTGAATTTTAGATTGACCCGGAAATGTGTTTGTTCTGAAACCCACGTTGTGAAGTAGATTTGACGTTAGGCCAATGCCAATAGTGCAAAACGGGTCTCTAGATTGTGTGTGTGTATATATACAGAATAATTAGTTAATGTTATGTCCGATCATTGGGATATAACTACAACTGTGGTATATTTAATGACATTTGGCAGGAAGTCGAAGGAAGGTCGTTGAGGGTTAATTATGGACCTCCCCCGCCAAAGGGGGAATCCAACTTCAACAGAGCACCTAGAGGTGGCGGTGGCGGAGGCGGAGGCATGAACAATGCCAACAAAATTTATGTGAGCAACCTCTCTTGGAATGTGGACAATGAAATGCTTCAGTCCTTTTTCAGCGGGCAAGGAACTGTTGTGGAAGCAAAGGTGGTTACCGACTATGATACTGGTCGATCAAGGGGTTTTGGATTTGTTACTTACAGTTCTGCCGAGGAAGTCAGCAGCGCAATCCAGTCCTTGGATGGTGTTGTAAGTTTCTCATTACCTTATATCTTCAAAGTATATTGGGATAGCATGTTTCCTGTCGGGTGTGTTGCTATTATAGTTACATGTAATTGCTAATTTGGAATATTTTAGCTTCTAGTTAAGCTGGTAAGAGTATTGGTATTGCAAACGAATATTTCAAAAAAATGTCATTTTATGAAGTTCATTTGTTTGCTTGATGCCTTTGACTATGTAGTTTTTTCCCCGAGCTAGGCCTATGCATGATTTTATGTGGGCAATCATGATATGACTTTCCTTTTGCAACACCGACCCACTTTTATGTAATTGGATGGTTTAAGTCGCCTAGACGGGATTATGCAAATGTTTTTAAAAAAAAAATTCAATTTAGAAATAATAAATACGTAAAACTAAAATAATTTATACTAATCGATATTGATATTTATATTTTATATAGTATAATTCATATTTTGATTGTATATGTATATTTGTTTATTTAATAATATACAAATCTGATAAATTTCTGGCTTTGTTTGCCCAACTAGCGCCTAATGACTTTTACAGCACTGAATCAAGAGCATCTTTTCCTGAAAACTATTCTATCTTGCTCACATGTACAGAGTCGTGACTCCTCACGTTTTAACTTCCAAGTTTAATTTCATAACTGTTACCAGGGGCTTCCCGTGACTTTATTTTACTTATATGTTGGTAGACGTGTTTGTTTACTTTATTTTTACGGTGCAGGAGCTGGATGGAAGACCTCTCAGAGTTGCCGTGGCAGAGTCAAGGCCAAGGCGTTCCTTTGAGTATTGAGCTCCTCAATGTCTTCAGACGAACAGAGACAAAAGGTACGCATACAGTTCCTCTACACTTTTCAACCATTTCGTTACTCTAAACCAGTGTTCTAAAAATCGGGCCAGGGGGCCGCTTAGGCGGGGAATTTCCAACACCGGCTCGATTTCACATGATCAGGCGGATCAAGTCAGTTATAGGCAGAATTAGGCGGGTTTAGGTAGACCTAGGCAAACTTAAGCTATTTTTTCAAAATTGATTTTTTAAACAAATAATAATATAAAATGCCAAAAATTAAAATAATTTATACTAATAGATGCTTTTGTTGGTACTTTTATTGTTTTTAAAAGACATGAATGTAACAAATATTAAAATTTATACATTTATATTCTAAATATTAATTTTATATATTTTAATTGTGTATGTACAATAACTTATTTAATTAAAATTTAAAAAATGGAAAAATTCAAATCCGATTAGTCTCCGAGAGTCCCTATCTGCCCGCTACCCCGACTAGCGTCTAAAGTATTTTAGAATCTTGCAATGCAACAACCTTCATTCGAGCCATTCCATATCTGTTTCTTGGTTGAATTATTATTGCCCTGAATGATAATTTACTTATGCTGTCTTTAGAAGTGGCAATATTGGGCCTTCTTTTACATAAGAGCCACAAGTTTGGAGTTGTCTTGCATCTCGTTACACAACTTGCCGATAATTTTTTTTTACTTATGCACTACGAGTCGCCCCTTCCCAATGAATTTGAGTCTAAAATCTACTATTTTTGTGCAGGGAGTTACTTCACGGGGTATTTACCGACCATAGTACCACCAAATGGTTGAACCTTGGCATTGTGGGATTGAGTTTTGTTGCTTATTTAGTAAATCATGTCTTGTTTAAGGATTTGTTATGTCATATAGTTGAGTTCTATCTCTACAAAACCTATGTTTCATATGACAGAAGTTTGTATTTGCTGCTCTATCTATACTTAATTTAGTATGGATTTAATTTGACTGAAAATTTAAAATATTTATTTACAAATTCAGTAGCATTGGAAAATCTTCTTAGGTTATGTGTTACTAAACTCAAGGAGTGTTTGATTTAGTTTATTAATATTAAAAGATGCGAAAGGAATTATTTGATAAATTTGCTACACATAGATGCTCCAAATTATAAATACTTCATGGCGATTGATAGGGTATGACTTTATTCATATTCGTATCCGCTCATTTAAGCGGGTATTCATATCCGTTTAATTATCCGTTTGTTTATTGGGCATTTGATTCGTTCAACATCTAGTGGATATGGAAAAAAAATTATTCGTATCCGTACCTGAAAGTAAATATATAATTAATTAAATTTTCAAATAAATGTAACAAGATAAAGTTTTTCAAGTTAAGAAACACAATAAAATTGAATTGAAAACCTAAAAATAAGGAAACGCATGTATATGTCAGTTTATACTTGAGACTATTAATAAAAATTATATCTACCTCTTATTGGAGAAAATCACAATAAAAAAGTAGTATTATATAGAAATGACTACGTTTTGTAATATCAATTGTTATTTTCCTTTTCAATTTTGAAACGTATGTATACGGAATTATGGGTGGATACATACAGTATTGTTACTTTTATTTTAAACACTACGGATATGGATACGATACGGGTAGGACATAGGTCTATCCGTACTCGATCCATATCTAATGAAATATCCGTGAAAATATCTGTATCCGTGTCCATATCCGTTCGCCTTCAGATATATTCGTTCTGATCGGACCAGGTACATGAATATCCATTCGATATAGATTCTTTTGCCATCCTTGCTTCAAAAGCTGAAAAATACTTTTAATAACTTACTCATCTTGATCTATGCTTTTTAATGACGGTTTGGTTTTGTCTTAATTTACTATATTTCGTTTGTTTAATGCTTAATATTAATTAGTCTGTATTATGAATCAGTCATTACACAACAAAATTTGGCAGAAAGACAAGACACTCAGATTTTACAAAAATTAAACTCCTTTAAAGTCAGTTGTAGTTAATAAATGACAGTAAATTGAGTAACTTATTACACAAACAAATATAATTAATGATAGTAAAGTGAAATTACATCAATAATTTATATTAAGAAACTAGTTTGACCCATAAAGAAATGATATATTTTCTTCTCACACTACAATACTACATCACTAATGAATAATGATCAACACTCAAGAGAAGTTCTGTATATATATATTAGAAATCAGCAAAAAGCATTCAAACTTTTCAAGAAATAATGATTATGTTTCTCATTTTTATAATAATAATGCTAATAACAATTAATATTATTTTTTATAGAGTTTACAAGTAGCCCAACACTAGCAGCTACAAGTCAAGAGCAAGAAGACACAAAATAAACATGATTTAAATGCGCATGCAAGACCAAGCATGCAGGTAAGTGAATATATAAATTAGTTTAAGCTTTTGGTGCTAAACCCACCCAATTACATGGGAAAAACATACTAATATGTAATCAAGAGTTTATAATATCAAAAAATTAAATTAATGAGTGGATTTGAGTCAGGAGTGAGCATGTGTAGACAGAGTAACCAATAATAGAAAGCATAAGAGACAGAAGGAGAAAGTGTCACATGGGGATTTGGGTATGTATGGTTGAGTCATGTATATATATATACGTACAAATAAATACAGGGGTAATGACATTTTGTTACACCTGATTATAACGAAATGATATTTTTATATGCTAAATATATATATATATTTGGTATCTGACATATTTTTTGTGACAACATACGTTAAAATGACTAATATACCCATAGTTTAAGAAATTAGAATAAAATTGGTCCAATTTGATTTATCAAACCGGATTTGAAATGGTTCAAATTTAATTTTAGATTTGAGAGCATAATTGTAATTGTATCTTAAATATAAATCAAATTGAACAAAAGATAAACACAATTGAATTAATTCAATTTTTGATTTCTTAAACCAAGGGTAGTTTAGGTATTTTAGAGATAAATTGTCACAAAAAATTGTCAGAATACTAAAAAGAGACTAAAATATTTAAGGTATGAAAATGTCATCCCATAATTATATGTGTGTACGTATATATTGTAGTGTTTATTTATAATTTATAATTTTTCCACACAATTTTATTAGATCATCTTCAACTCAAATTCTATTTTAATGTAATTATGATCATTTTGACATATCTTATGCCAACAAAGAATCTAAAATTTATTATAAAATTTAATCTTTAACATTTAAATAAAAAAGTAATTTATAAAATTTAAATTAATATTTTTTTTTCCGATCATAATTATAAAATCAATAAAATGTGTAAGAATTATGACGTCGCTGAAGTATAATTGCATATATATGTCGCTGTAGGTGAAATTATGAGGTTTGGGTGGGAAAACAATTATTCCAAAATCACAAAAATATGTCGTATGTATTGAAGATATTCTTATATTAATATTTCGGATTAGAGTATGTTATGTATATCATAAGCTTTATCTGTCGTTCTTTTATAAAATATAAAGTTTTTTTTATCAAGTGATATTGAAGTCTAATTGTATATATATCTCATCCAGTCAAACAAACTAAAACTCCTTCACATTTTAAGCATATCCTAGAATCTTGGCAATGGAAGCAAGTGTTAAATAATGAAAATTATATTATTTATTTTGGGAGGCACAAGCATGCTTGGAGGGGGCTTGGTAAAGATAAAAATAGAAATGTTTGTTTCCTAGGCAAAGAACAAGGTTGTCTAGTGATATAGAGTGGATTAGGTTACAAATTCATAGGGCTCATTACACACACCTGCATGTTCTATATTGTATTTTATCTGCAAATAAACTATTGTTTCTGAATTTCACCCATAATTCTTGGTCTCTCTCTGGTGCACAAGTAATTGTTTATGCATCCCAAAGTTAAGTATAGTACATAATGAAGAAAAGGCTTGGTTTGGTGGACACCAGAGAGGATTGTGTATGGACAAAGTCATTCTCAACATATCACATTTATTGCATAAGTTATATAATATCATAAGTGAAAATTGCATTAATTTTAAACAGGGTTTCTAGAGAAGCAAATTAATAAAAGTTAATTGAATATTAATCATAGAATAATCGAGGATTAATTGAGCTAGTCAGACAATTTTAAAACAACGGTATATTTATATTTATAAACTATCCGTTTTTATTAAAGTACACACATACTATAATTAAGTTGTTTGCCTTCCACACTCTAAACTTTGTTAACTTTTGGATAAAATGATCTAGAGAACAAAATGGGCTTCAAATGATGAATAAAATTATCATTTTATGATATGAATTTGATTGAAATATTGCATGCTCTAGTAGATTTGATGCCACATAATGAAATTGGAATATTTAGAAATTATGTATTAAAAAAATTTGTGACATTACGAACAATAAATAAGATTACATGTGAGGAGAGTGTCGTCCGTTCAAATCCGTTAAAAGTAATTTAATAATATTGCTTAAATATTTTATCATCTATCAAAAAGCAATTACATGTAAATAATAAATTGAAGATACATATGAATAAAAATGTGCAATCTATGTAAAAATAAGTATTATCTCATAATGTACATGTACCACTCACAAATGGATTTTGCCAAAAAGAGAGAAAAAAGATGTTGATGAACTTGTAGTGTAAAAGTAGAATATTGGTGAGTGTAGCATCCACCAAACACACCTTTCAAAAAGCTCATTGAAGGTGACATGATTCATATCATGGTCTTTCCTCTTCTTCACATTCTTATTTATCCCATTTTCCATAAAAAAAAAGTAAAAAAAGAAAAATTGGTTCGCGCGTGTGAATAGTTGTCACGTGCCGTGAAGCTTATAAAATGGCATGACACCACCTATATATATGTATCTATGTGTATTAGACCATTATAGGAAAGGTCTAGGGACAAAAAGGAAAAAGAGGGAAAGGAAGATCCTTTTTTCAACTTTTCTTCATCTTCCCCAATTTCTTATTCTTCTCCTTCCTTTTCAGCAACAAAAGAGCAGTGAGAGTGAGAGATGGGTGACATGAATCACCAGTTGACTTCTTCTAGGTTTAAGAGGGTTTGTGTTTTCTGTGGGAGCAGCTCTGGGAAGAAGAGTAGCTACCAGGATGCTGCTACTGAGCTTGGAAAGGAACTGGTATTGTTTATATACATATTGTACTGAAAAAATGCTACTTTTGTTTGATTGATTAGTTTTTGGTCCTTTTCCTCATATGGGTTTTGTTCCCAATCTGTTTGTGAAGTTGGGTTTGGCATAAAAAATTGATCTTTGCAACTTTTTTGAAATGGGTTTTCTATTTTGTTGTGGGTTTGTTTTGTTTTATAGCCATGACATGTTTATTCCCAAAATGTGGCTTGTATGTTGTATGTAAATGTGTATCTAAATGACCCATTTAGAGATGGTCTTGTTTTTGAGCTTTGATTTTGGATGTGGGTTTGAGATGGCATTCAGGTTGTGCTTTATTTTATTCTTGTATTTGTCTCCATACAATATTGAATTTGGGGATATGAGCCTCAAGAATGAAATGAACTGTGTTTTGGGCCTTTTGATTCCATGTGATATACTGTGAAGTGGCATTTGGTTTTTTCTGGTCTTGAGTCAATTTTGGTACTTTTTGAAGGTTTTGAGGAACATTGATTTGGTCTATGGAGGAGGCAGCATAGGCCTCATGGGTTTGGTTTCACAGGCTGTTCATGATGGAGGTCGTCATGTTATTGGGTAACAACAATCCCTTAGAAACAAATCTTATATTACTGTTTTGTTATACATTGTCACTGGTTTTTATAATGTCGTCGATTCTCTTTCTTTGTAGGGTTATTCCCAAGACTCTCATGCCTCGAGAGGTATGTCTAACCTTTTCTCGTATAAAATACCGAAACACAGAAAGAAACCATAAGTGCTATTTCAATAACTCCATTGATTGAATTGTGTTGATATTGTAGTTTTCTTTGTTCAACATCTTTTTTTCATGTCCTCTTTATGTTTTTTAAAACTATTTTCTTTCATTTGCCTTTTTTGTTAAAAGTGTCCTCTTTTTATTTTTCCTTCACTTTCTCACATTGACCACTTGAGGATTTCAAGTCTTACTAGTTGCGGCTTAGTTGTCACTACACAATGATGAAATCAAACTATTTTGTGCCCTGTTCTTCATTTCACCCTTAGTTTTGATCTCTTAAACTTTATATTGGGTTGAAACTGGTTAGTGTTACACAATACTCCAAATCTTGAACCTTTTTTTTTGCAGCTAACTGGTGTAACAGTGGGGGAGGTGAAGGCAGTTGCAGGTATGCACCAAAGGAAGGCCGAGATGGCTAAGCACTCTGATGCTTTTATCGCCTTACCAGGTTAGTTTAATCTCTGCACAATTCTTATTTGCTCTTAAAATACCATCACACACTTTAATTTTGTGTCTATGTTTTGGGTCAATGTATAATGTTGTATGTGCCACACTTGAGTAGCATTCTTGGTTTGACATCTCGGTAACTTTCTTGACACTCAAGAAACCAATATGAAAAAAGAAACACGAATGCTGACAGTGTTTTATCGGTTTTCTTTTATTATTGGTAGCAATTGTTATCTTACTCGGTCGAACCTATTCTTGACTTTTCAGCCGTTCCCCTCATGTGCTCGTCTCGTGTCCTTATAACTAACTTGTGTGGGATAATATTGGTAATCTATATCTAATTAACTAGCATACATGGGTTTCTTTTGAGACATCCATATGTAAAAGTGAAAACACTTACTTTTGATTCAAAGAGTAGTTGGGTATTGGCAGTGTTTCGAAAAAAAACGTTAGGCCTAGTCGGACATATAGGGCCTTCAGAGATTAATCGAACAAATCGGAAATTTTTAGAACATAGGGTATTGTGCATGATTTGAAAGCAACAGTGTGATGTGGCCTAAGTAATGAAACTTATCTCACGAACCCCAAGACCCATGGTCTTGACCCTTCAACATCTCACATTGAAAATGAGAGGAATCATGTTCAGGCCTTCAAAAGACTTGACTATTATCCTCAGTTCTCTCCATTTGCTTCTACATGTCTTTTTGGCTCCTGAGTTTTGACTTTTAAAAGTCTTGTCTTTGGACAAAACGGTCATTTCACTTTTCACAAGAACTCCATATTATGATAATATGAGAAACAGAGAAAGCCATTATGACCTGAATTGGTTTTATTGTATATCATGTCTGTTTTTTCTTGTGTTCTGAATATTGA
Organism: Geranium rotundifolium; assembly: GCA_963920655.1. Lineage (NCBI taxonomy): Eukaryota > Viridiplantae > Streptophyta > Magnoliopsida > Geraniales > Geraniaceae > Geranium > Geranium rotundifolium. The sequence goes on from OY987312.1 coordinate 45,207,535, forward strand.
GTTCTCGGTTTTCTTTTACGAGCCATCTTCGTAGGCACCAATCATGCACTCAGGACAATTTTATTGTTAGGAGTGAAAACACGTGCTTTACACAAATAGATTCATATGAAACATACATTGATATGTTAAATCGTGTACAGGTGGATACGGGACTCTGGAAGAGCTACTGGAAGTAATAACCTGGGCTCAGCTAGGCATCCATGATAAACCGGTACTCATTTTATGCCCCGAGACTGACCGGCTCGTGGGGTGAAATTCACTTGACTGACTTGCACTCCTTTTATGTCCCTAAACTCGTGTAGGTGGGATTGTTGAATGTGGATGGATACTACAACTCATTGCTGTCGTTCATTGACAAGGCCGTGGAAGAGGGATTCATCAGCCCGAGCGCGCGCCAGATCATCGTGTCAGCGCCAACAGCCAAGCAGTTAGTGAAGGAATTGGAGGTAAACTCGTAACTTTGGAATAAGAACGTGCGTAATTCTTTTATTCGTCGAGTGATTATAGTCTTTAAGGTGAAAACATTAGTAAGAACAGCAAAAAATAATATGAACATGAAGTGACGTTAGTATTTACAGTGAAGAAATCAGGATAAACAGAAAATCATTTGGAGTTTGGAATATGAAGTGCTCTTAGTGTTTATAGTGAAAACATCAGTGAAAACAGCAGACATCATATAAACATGCAGTGACTTTAGTCTTTACAGTGAAAACAGCAAGTGTCATATGAACACGAAGTGATCTTAGTCTTTAAAGTGAAAACATCGGTAAAAACAGAAAAAAAATCATATAAACATCTAGCAATCTTAGCCTTCACTCTTATGGACATGAACAGATCTTAGTCCTTACAGTGAACACATCAGTAAAAGCAGCAAACATCACATGAACAGGAAGTGATCTTAGTCCTTACAGTAAAACATCAGTAAAAACAGCAAACTCATAATATGCACACAGCACACATAGCAATCTTAGTCTTCACCCATATGAACATGAAGTGATATTGGTCTTTATGGTGAAAAACATCAGTAGTAACAACAATCATCATTTGAATACGAAATGAGTTTATCAGTTTTTATAGTGAAAACATCAGTTCACTCATATGAATGTTGAAGTGATATTAATCTTTACAGTGAAAACTTCAGTAAAAACAGCAAAGATCATTTGAACATGAAGTGATCTTGGTCTTTACAGTGAAAACACCAAACATCACATGAACATGAATCAATCTTAGTCTTTACGGTGAAAACAGTAAAAACCGAAAACCTAAGTTTCTCAGATAACTTAATCGTTGTGCAGGAATACGTGCCCTGCCATGAAAGAGTTGCTTCAAAGCTCAAGTGGGAGGTGGAAGAGAATGGCTATTCACAAGCATGTGATAAATCAAGGTGAAAAGAGGATTGAGCCTTAAAAGATAGCTGGAGGTTTTTTTTTGAATAGTGAATCTATATAGGATGGAATCAATTTCCATTGTTGGGGAATTCTTTTTTCTTGTAAATCACTTCAATGTGTTAACAGTTTTGAACTTCCTTTCAAGTGGAAATTTGTTTTCTTTATCTTTTTCTCAAAGTTGTAAATAATTAGTAGGAACTTGTGAATTGAGAAAATATTCCAGTGATGATTAAAAAAATTGTGTGAAAATGGGCTTTAAACTTTGTTTTTTTTGTAAAATCTGTGTTTTTTTATTAAAAACAATAGTACTCCGTTTATAATTAAGAACTTTTGTTTTAAAGATTTGGTCTTTTAAAATAAAGAATTACAAAATAACAGTTGAAATGATGTCGGTGAAGTGGCAGACGTCTTATGTAAAACTAAGAAAAATTAGACACTTGTGGCGAAATGACAGACTTTTTATGTAGAAGTAGAACTAAGAAGAATTAGATCACTTGTTTATTTCAATTCACTCGTTATCGATATTGTTGATAAAAAATTGACGGCCAATAAAAAATTTGGGCATTAAACTAAAAATTTGAAATTTGAAATGATAAATTATAATTTTTTAATATTTATTTTTAAGAACAATTTCGTCATTTTGAAAAAAATACACACAAGCTAAAGAAAAACAAAACAAAATTCACATCATAGTTTTTACATTAATTAACTACACATCACGTTCTTACCAGAGTAATAAGCTATACTTTGTTAACAATTATTTTAATAGTCAATATGCTTATTAAATCACTTGTCTCTTTCTTATGTCTCTTTGATATTTTTCACGATTTATTTTTCGTGTCATATATTGTTGTCTCGTGATTTTAAGGTCATGTCGGCTTTGATGATTTTAAAAGAATGGTACCAAGTAGTGACCATGGAGAAGACTATTTTTCATAAATGACAAATATAATATTTCTTCATAATTTTGAAGTTATGAGTTTTAATGATAGTGTAAGAAAGTTGGTACCAAGTGGAGAGTACGGAGAAGACTTTTTTTTTTCTCCATGACAGGCAAATGGAAAGAAGACACGTGTTAATCAAATCCACCTCATTTGTCACCTACACTTAAGAACTAAGGGGGTGTATTCAATCATGATTTTAATGGATTTAATAAGTATTTTAAAGTCTTGTGGTATTTAATCATGATTTTAGAAATACTATTAAAGTTTTGTGGTATTCAATCATGACTTTAAAAATACTTTTAAAATCTTGTGGTATTCAATCATGACTTTAAAAATACTTTTAGAATTTAAGAGTATTGTAAATGTCAATGACTTTTAAATGATTCTAAGAAATGGATGACTTTAAATGATTTTGAAAGTCTTTGTAGACATAAAAAACTCCTTAAAAATATTATCTCAAATCATGAGATTTGCAAAATCATTTCATTAAAATCATCAAGACTCTTTGTAGACTTGAAAAAATCTTGTAAACTTTAAGAATTCATAAACTTTTAAAAGTCATTCAAAATCTTAATTGAATATACCCCTAAGAATGGCTTAAAAGACCATTTGCATTGTCCCTGATTTGGTGACATGTGAAATAATGCATTTTGGTCCCATCATTTATTTGTTTTGGTTTGTTGTACAGTATTACCAAAAGTTTCTTATAATCCAAAAGCATTGTTGGTTGAGGAGTCAATTTTTTATATTGTTTGATCTGTTTTTGTCAAAACAAACTTGATTGAATTTATTAGATTTGATTATAGAACTAATTGGACCAATTATTAAATCGATCGTCAATAATTTTAAAATTACTTAATACTTCGGTCAGAGATAAATTATTTGTTAATTAATTAGTTAATGTAAATTTGAATTTCTTGAATATATACTCAAAATGACTCACTTAATTTGAATGTTACATTTTCGACTCAATTAAATTAAAGATATGAAGACAAAAAAATTTAAATTTAATGGGGACCCGTTATTCCCAATTTGAAGGAAAAAGAGAAAATTATTAAATATAATGAAAATATATCACGTTCTCAGCTTATAAAAAGATGAAATATCAAGAACTTGATGGAGATATTCCAAATTTCCCGTTCCCATCCTTATCTTATCTTGATGTCATACTCTTTTTTTTCCCTAGTGATTGGTGAAAGATCGGAATTAATACATTAACTAGAAACATTCGTTACAATAATTCTAACTACTTTAGTTGGACAGTCCTCCTGCTAAAAATACGACTTTCATAGCTTAATTCTGTTAGCATATCTCTTCATAAGCATGATGTACATAAATCTCAACTCTACCAGCATGTCCTTGATAATGAGCCTGAAGGGCAATCCTAACTCCATACAGTCTGAATTACCGCAAAGTAATCAGTCTCCACAATCAAAGCACCCCAATGATTAAACATCATGTTTGTGTTGAGATCGAAGGTTCGATTCTCTTGGAAGGGTGGGGAGGGTTTGATGGGTAGATAGGATTTGAAGAAATTTTGTTTAAAAGATAAAATAAACAAGACTCTATCCATATTTTGATCTTTACTTGACTTGCAAGTCTAGTTTGCAAAGTTATCAAGGTCAACTAGCACCATTTGGGCCCTCCTTACCCATCAATGGGCCGAGCCGGGCCGGGCCGAGTGGGTTTCTTGCAGGAACTTTTGGGCCCTCTAAGGCTGGGCCTCATTAAGCAAGAAATGGCTCTGACTGGCTTCTTAACATGGCTCACCAAACACTTGAAAACCTTCAGAGCAAAGCAACATGTTACTGAAAACCAAATTATAAAATCTCCTGTGAAAGAATACAACTACCAATAAACATGTGTAATTTATTCTCAACAATGTGTGAAACAGATCACATAAGTACCTCCTTTCAAGTTTCAAAGCTACTTCACTTTGAACCCACACAACACATTATACTTGTAATACTTTTTTCTACTAAACCAAACCAACATTACATGGATGTTTCAACTCCTTGTAACAGTTGCTTCCAAGCTTTGCCAATTGCCTCAAGTGCCAAACTCTATATATTCTAATGATTTCACTTAAAAACACACAAACCAGCTTATAAGTTATAGCCAAGCTTCGATGCGTACCTGAAGGCCATAGATAAACATGGCTTTGGAATTTCGCTCATGCAGATCATTTTTTCTCGTCTTCTGCTTCTTTTTCGGGGTTTTCTGGTTCTCGGCTGAAGCAGCAGTGAAGAAGTACCAGTTTGATGTGAGCGCGGGCACTTCGTTGTTTCTATATGGTTTTCTTTAACATGTTGCCGTTCGGTTTCTTGAGCATTCCATTTTTAATCTGCAGGTTCAAGTGAAGAATGTGAGCAGGCTGTGTCATGCAAAACCTATAGTTACAGTAAATGGGATGTTTCCGGGACCAACTGTTTACGCTAGAGAGGGTGATCAGGTTCTCATCAATGTCACCAACCATGCTCAGTACAACATGTCCATTCATTGGTATGTATATATGTGTGTGGATATCTATATATGCATATCAGCTTATAATCAAGGGAAAATAGCAAACAATTCTCCTAGTTAGCATTTTGAGTGGCATCTAATTGTTTTAAGGTACACTTTATTTTAACACCGTTAACTTTTTATTAATATTTAAACAAATAAGAAATGAACGCTCATCACCTATCAAGTTTTCAAAAGCATACCCCTATTTAACACTCAAAATCCATAAACTTGGGTTTGAAATGGAGTAATTTTGGAGAGAATAACGAGTTTATGGAAACCTGAGTGTTAACGTGGGGTATAATTTTGAAAATCTGATAGGTGATGAGTGGTCATTTTGTCTTTTCAAACAAAAAATGAAAAATTACTTGTGTCGGAGTAAAATGCAACTTAACTAGCTATTTTAAGTGTAAAATGTGTATACTTGAGGAGAGTTATGTGTAATTTTTCATATAATCAAATTCAGACTTATAAATGGGAGTTCACATGCAATTTTGTGCAATGCAGGCATGGACTGAAGCAATACCGCAACGGTTGGGCAGACGGGCCTGCGTACATAACGCAATGTCCAATCACGACGGGGCATAGCTACACCTATGCTATCAACATTACGGGTCAGCGCGGAACGCTATGGTGGCACGCTCATATCTTGTGGCTCAGAGCCACTGTCTATGGCGCCATTGTGATCATGCCTAAAGAAGGGACGCCATTTCCGTTCCCTCAGCCTTATCGTGAAACTAACATAGTCTTAGGTCAGTCGTGTAATTGAAAATCAAATTGTGTGTATTCTTTGAAGTTTGAGGAACTGTATTGTACTTACAGTTTTTGTCTTTTGCAGGAGAGTGGTGGAACAATGATGTTGAGAGCTTAGTGAACCAAGCTAACAAGCTTGGCTTGCCTCCGCCAACTTCAGATGCTCACACTATCAATGGAAAACCAGGGCCACTCTTCCCATGTTCTGAGAAACGTAAGCAAAAAAACCATCTCTCAATCTAGTGTTGTTTTCAAGGGAAGAGAGTTTAATTCACCTAACTATAGTTCATTCTCAATTTAGTCATCTAATTAAGAAAAATTATTTATTAGTGCCATAACTACTTCTTTTCTTCTCATATCTGTTACCGTTAAAAGCACGTAAAATAACAGGGAAAAATTGCAAAACAATAGCGGTGAACTATCAATTTTTGCAAAAAAACTTGTAAAATGTGTAATTATGTCCAAAATGACAAAAATAACCCTGAAATAATTTTTTTTAAATTAAAAATATTTTTTTTCAGCTTGAACTCGTCGGTTTTCCTCTTCTTCGCCCGAATATCGTTTTCCTCTTTTTCGCCTGAATATTACCGGCATGTGGCTTAATAACACAACAATGAAAAGAGGGAGTCAGATCAACTCGGCGGTTGGAGAAGAGAAAAATAGACGAGCTCGAGTCGGAAAAAAACTTAGTTTTTAATTTTTTAAATTTCAAGGCCATTTTCGTCATTTTTGGTCAAAATTACACATTTTGCAAAAAAAAATGATAAGTTCACAACTCTGCAAGAATACTCATTTATAATGACTGCTCTTCTCTGTTTCAGATACTTTTGCAATGGAAGCTGAATTTGGTAAGACTTACCTTCTCCGAATTGTCAACTCTGCACTCAACGACGAGCTATTCTTCGCCATTGCCGGCCACAACATGACTGTAGTCGAAATTGACGCCGTTTACACCAAGCCCTTCTCAACTCAAGCCATCCTCATCGCGCCTGGCCAGACCACCAACGTCCTCGTCAAGGCCGATCAGCCTCCAAGCAGATACTTCATGGCGGCCAGGCCTTTCATGGATGCGCCAATCTCTGTGGACAACAAGACCGTCACAGCGATTTTCCAGTACAAAACCGTTCCAAACACAGTCATACCGATATTACCTCATTTACCCGCTCCAAACGACACCTCCTTCGCTTTGAGCTATAACGCTAAGCTCAGGAGCCTGAACACTCCCCAGTTTCCCGCCAATGTCCCTCTCGTCGTCGATCGCCACCTTTTCTACACGATCGGGCTGGGAGTGAATTCATGCCCCACCTGCCAAAACGGTAATGTCAGAAGCCCAACCCACCTAAAAGCTCAAGTTTTTTTTTTTGAAATGATTAGAAATATAAAAGATAAATATGTTCTTTATTCTTTATAAATAATCCACAATCAAAATTCTAATATATGTTATATTTCTAATAGGTACACAACTAGCAGCATCGTTGAACAACATTACCTTTGTGATGCCTAAAATCGCGCTCTTGCAGTCTCATTACTTCAACATTCCGGGGGTCTACAGAACTGACTTTCCAGATCACCCACCCGTCCCATTTAATTACACAGGCGCACCACTTACAGCTAACCTTGGTACTAACTTGGGAACAAGGCTCAGTAAGGTAGCGTTCAATAGTACTATTGAGTTGGTATTGCAAGATACAAATCTTATCTCTGTAGAGTCACACCCATTTCACCTTCATGGGTACAATTTCTTTGTCGTTGGGAATGGAATTGGGAACTTTGACCCTAAAAACGATCCTGCAAGGTTCAACTTGGTCGATCCGCCTGAGAGAAACACTGTTGGAGTTCCGACAGGAGGGTGGACTGCCATCAGGTTCAGAGCTGATAATCCAGGTAAAAGTGGCTATCAAATTACCATTTATTTGCAACATGTGTGCATTTGTTTAAAATGACGAAAATGCCCTTGAAGTTAACTTCTTAAAAATAATCGATTTCAACTCGAGCTCGCTGCTTTTTACTCCTCCTGCAAAAAGTGGCGGTGTATATTCTAATTTTGCAACTAAAAAAATAACATCAACTTACCCTTGTTTTTGTGAAATGTGTACATTTGTCCAAAATGACGAAAATGCCCTTGAAATTGATTTTTTTTAAAATAAAAACATTCTTATTCAACTCGAGTTAGCCAGATTTCCTTCTGACTCTGAAATCGTCTGGATATAAGCTTCGCGGGCATCAATGGCGTGCAAGAGAAGATGAAAAACCACCGAGCTTGAGCTGGGAAAATAAATCTTTATTTTAAAATTTTAAACTTCCAGGGCATTTTCGTCATTTTAGGAAAATTTATACATCTTGCAAAAAAAAAAAATTTATAAGTTCACAATCAGTTTTTGCAATTTACCTTTATTACATTAACATGATATACAAGCTCTATACACAAAAACAATTGAAGGAAAGAATGAGTCAATAAGAACGTACTTACTGATATAAGCTGTTATGTTCTGTAGGTGTTTGGTTCATGCACTGTCACTTGGAATTGCATACAATGTGGGGACTGAAGATGGCGTTTGTCGTTGAGAACGGGAAGCTGCCAGAAGAATCCATCCTGCCACCGCCAAAAGACCTTCCGTCCTGCTAGATACTGAAAAACACAGCTTGATTCTTTCTCAACAAAGCATTGTCTTGGCTTTTCATATTTATTTGAACTTTGTATGCGCTTCTGCAGAAGTTAGGTGATTCTTTGAGGAGAGAACACATTTACCTTGATTGTTTTTTCTGATGTTGTCTTGAGACCTTAATTGAGACATAAATATGTGAAATAAATTCCAACAAGGAAGCTTTATACAAAATCTTCTTCTAAATTGATGTGAAAATGAAAATGACAACCTGCATTAGTAAACCAATGTGTCGTAACAACTATTCTTGTGCCAAAATCGTTACATCATGTCAGCAAACCAAAGATACTAAGAATAATTTTTAGAAAATCTATAATTAAATGGATACATTACCATAAAGCATGAAATGGCCACATATACTGGTTAATCATCATGCATAAAGCTGGCAAGCTGACTACAAAATCATTATAATAGATGTTGTAGCAGAGAGGAAATTACAACACAAATATCAAATATACAAGACTCAAGCCACTTAGAAAATGTCAACACTAAGGATGAGTGTGGAGGAGAAGTAGAACCAAAAGGTCCTTTACTAATAATGTATATTAAAACTACATAGGACACCTAGCTAAAGAATTGTATTGGTTAGAATAAATAGGAAATATAGTCTAGGCAATTATAGTTTTGGGTATGTTGGTTAAGTTTCTAATTGTGATTTCCTATTTTGATTATGTCTAGTCCTATATAAAGGGTTCTCTATTATTGTAATTTAGACATCAAGATTATCAATTCAATACATCAATATTATTTTTTATCAGTATTACATTGCAGTAAGTAAATAAGAAATGGGGTCAGTGTGATCGATTGTGTATGCATAAAACCGAGTATATTTTACGGTAAGTAAATAAGAAATGAGATCGGTGCAATTGATTTTGTATACATAAAACCAAATATATTTCAGAGAATGCTTGAGCCCAAAATCAGAATGTAGTATGTCAATAAGGGTTTCCTATTGTTAGTATTTAGGTTATTTCCAATTTCATATCAGTAGTTAGTTTCCTAATTAGTTTGTGTATTCCCTATATAAACTTGTATTAGAGGAAGAAGAATTATCAATAGAGCATTAGATTGAAAAATGTATATTAAGACAACATAGGACACCTAGCTAGAGATTTGACTTACATTGCAGCAAGTAAATAACAAATGAGGTCAGTGTGATTGATTTCATATACAGAAAACCAAGTGTATTTCATAGAATGCCAAACCCAAAATCAGAATGTTATCTCTTTTATTATTGCAAAAACACGGTTTACAATCTTGACACAATGCAGTTACTTGAAAGTGAATAGGGGAACAAATAAATGATCAGAAATGCAACCCATCTTCTAACTGGTGAACCAACTGTATCACTATCTAATCCTTGTAGAACAGAAGCACATATATCTGATATTCAACACATATTTAAAAAAGTGTTTAAGAAATAGAGGGATAGTGATACTTAGCTATTTTGAAGCATCTAGCCATTCTTCTTATTTTGTTGCCCGTTCACTGATGATGTTTGTTTGCTGAGAGTTGGTTTCGGTCGACCAAAGAAATTTCTGGGGAGGAGGCTCCAGCTTCTCTTGAGCTTTGTTAGCTTCTGAAGCTCTTGTTTCATTCCCAAACACTCCTTCTCCAGCTCAGAGACACGATCTTTCATTTCATGGTCTTTGGCATTACACAATTCGCGGAGCCTGTCCGTTTTGGGGGGTCCGAGGTTTCCGTTTGGGTTTTGTGAGCTTTCAAGATTATCAGAGACGAAAAACCAGCCGGAGATTGAAGTCCGGAGCCGGAGCTGTTCGAAGAAGAGGACTTGGACGATGACTCGAAGAGGTAGTCTCTCGTTCTGAGCTGCATGGGTGCTGGCATCTAGTGAAAGCTTTTGCCAGTTCATGAGTCTGCAAATCTGCTCCCTCTCAGAATCTGTAAGCCAAGGATGTGCCTGAAATTGCGAAAAAAGAAGTGTTGATGTTAGTTATAGTAAGAGAATATTGCCTTTCTCAGTATTGTCTTGCAAAATGATAGCAGCCTATTAAATGGCTGTTTGTACTTTGACCTTTTTCGTTAGAACACAGTATTTTTGAAAGATAAGTGAAACTCGCGCCAAAGGAAACATGTAGCCTTCTATGTTATAATATTGTAGACTCACATTTTAAATAGGGAAAATGGCAAAAACTTGTTGTATACTATCACACTTTTGGAAGAGGGTGATGTCTACTTGTTAATGGCAAAAAAGTGCTCTGAATTTTGAATTTTTTGTGCAAAATTGTATAAATGTACAAAAATGACGAAAGTACCCGTGAAATTAAGAATTACTTTTTTTATAAAATAATTTTACTAAAAACTAGATTATATAAATTTTAGTTGAACAATATTTTCAGAAAAAACTTTTAAATTATTATTTCTTAAAAAATAATTCTTAATGGTCAGGGCAATTTTGTCATCTTTGTACAAATACACACATTTTGCAACAATAAAATCAAAGTTCAAAACACCTTTTTGCCATTTACAAAGTGCACAACACCCTCTTGCAAAAGTGTGATAATATACAGTAGAGTTTTGCTATTTTCCCTTTTAAATATGAACTATAAAATGGAACATAATTGAGCACACAATGTTTCACTAGCTAAAAATAGTGTTGTACCTTTCATTCTCTAAGAAACCATGTATTCACTAATTGGGGTATGTGATGTTTTATGAATCCAAAACACATAACCATGTTGCATGACTAATTCTGAGATCCTAAACAACAACAGAAGTTTGTAAACCTTATATGAACTAAAAAAAACTTATGGGGAGAAGGGTACAATTATAAATCATCGCTTATTCGTTTCTATATTATCTTCAAGCTTTTTTAAGAAGTGAAGTTTCGGAAACACGAGAAGATTCATTTGAAGATATTACCTTCAGGTATACGTCAATCGCATGATAAAGACCATCATTGAGTGACCTGGCATAGTCAGGAATAACAGCAGCAAGTGCTTGAAATTTTGGCAGCTTCAGATTAACATCTGGTGCCACCTCAGCTAAATACCCGTCCACAAGGTTAGCCACCAATGTCATAGGCGTCAATGTATCAGACACATTCGTCATTGGCACGTCTTCACCTGCGGTTGGTGAATACAAAGCAGCTGTATCCTGGTATGCCAATGCAAAGTGATCAAGAATCCTCTGGACACAGTCTACATCGTATAGAGTCTCTGCTGAGTAACCCATATTTGGTATCAGAAGATCTTCGAGGGAAGCTTGATCCAAGTGAACGCCTACTCTCTTCTCCAAATTCTCTCTACACGATGGATTTACATGAAGAATCATTGCAGTTCGGAGAAGCCTGAGAAAGAACCTAGTTGGTAACACACCCTTTTCATTAGGAAGCAAGTCTACGATCTCTTCGAGTAGAGTCCTTTGATCTGCCTCAGAAAGGGTGGAAATTGCTGTCCCCGAGTTGACATGGTTTGTATTCGTATCGTTCAAGCTCGATTGTCTACTCATCACGGGGATGTGCCTATTAGCATAGTACACGAGGGATGCAGCGATGCTCTCAGGCCTCATGCCTCTCGACTCGACCGTTTGAATCAGTTGTCTGTATAAATTCATGTTCAGTGATGAGACATCATCGAACCACCAATCCTCACTCATGGCTCTGGCTGGTTTAAGCGCGGGAGATATTCCATTCCATAACATAGCGCCTGTTCGACTATCCATGCTGTTGCAGCGCGTCACGGGCCAATTGAATAGCTTCGTGTCCGCACAGGCTTTCATCGCCAGGGAATCAATGCATCTAGAGACAATGTGGAGCTCTTCGGCGTATGGTAGAACCTCTTCACATGTTTCGAGAGCCTTGATCGAGTCTGTCCAATTGCTGAACACTTCGTCTAGAAAACCCTCTGTCTGTGAAATGAGGTTTCCCTCCCCATAAATGTCGTTCATTTGAAGGTACTCGGCCGCGCACCTGAGGCTGACCACGTTAGTAGCTGTGAGGTCTATTTTCACGTCATAGCAAAATTTGGTTACAAGCTCAAAAGTCTTAGCTCCACCAGGTACGTCATGAAGTTGCAAAACACAGATTGGTTCATCCTCACTGTTATGCTCTTCAATAAGATTCTTCAGTAAGCCACTTCTTGAAAGCAGTGGAAACTACACACAAAATCCCAAAACATTAGGCCGAGTTCAATTGATGGAACCCAAATCAACAAAAAGGGCACAACAATGTATATGAATTCAGGCCAACGGCAAAACAAAATTGGCTAACAAAGCGCACCTTGTGAAGATGAAAAGACATATCTCCAACCCCAATGGTGACATCGCTTGGAAGGCCGGTCGTACAAAGTCTGAAAAAGAAACCATTGATTTGCACCATTAAACTAAAGCAAACCTTTATTCATGAAAGCATGGCTAAGCACAAACAAAGCTCACAAACGCGTTATCTTATAAATGGTCCACACACAAATCAAACTGTTTCACTCATTAACCCACTATCTTATAAATGGTCCATAAGCAAAACAAATTGTTTCACTCATTGTAATCCACAGCTACAGAGATGGTTAGAAAATTTTGATCAATGGAAATTTGTCAGACTCAAATCAAATCAAACAAATACATATAACACAATCAATGCATCATAGGGAAATGGTACAAAATCGAGATCATCCATGAAAAGTATAACTACCATTTCTTCTACTTCTTTTCAGCGGCATTTCACAAACAGATTGTGGACAACCCAAAGAAGCAACAATGACACGAAGCATGAAACTTAAGTAAACCTTAATTCACATAAGCATGGCTAAGCACAAACAAAAACTTGCAAACCCATTATCTTACGAATGGTCCACAAGCAAATCAAATTGTTTCACCCATTATCTTATCAATGGTCCAAAACAAATCAAACTATTCCACTCATTGCAAGTTTGTAACCCACAGCTACAGAGATGGTTAGAAAATTTGTCAAACTCAAATCAAATTGAACAAATACATCTAGCTCAATCAATGCAGCATAGAGAAATGGTACAAAATCCACTTCAAGCATGAAAATAAAAAACTATCATTTCTTCTACTTCTTTTCACAGCGGCATTTTCACAAACAGATTGTGGGCAATCCAGAGAAACAACAATGACGCGAAACACCCCCAAAACCAACCAAACCCCAGGTACCTAAATCACCATAGAACTTGTTTGGGAGTTGAGAAAATGGAGAATCCTTACAATGTCTGGCCCTCGCGATGAAAAACCTCGGATTTGGACCCAATCTTCAAGAACGTCATTTTTTTACCATTCACCGTTGTCTCTTTCTCCTTCCCAATTCCAATTCCCAACAGAGCAAAGCTTCTCTGAGCTATGGAAATGGAAAATTCATAACCAACGCTTCGCGATCCTCAAATTTTGGTACTTCCATGAGAGAGAGAGAGAGAGAGTCTTAAGCATCAAATGAAGGAGAGGACGAATCGGAACTTTCACTATCTCTCTCTCTCTCTCTCTCGCTCGTTCGCTTCATCGGCCACGTCATTATGGCGAGAGCCACGTCACGATACGGCTAGAGATGACGTGTACAAATGGATAGGATTTGTAGTGCTGGGCCGGGCCGGTCCTAGGCCTGCCTTACGAGACGGCCCAAGCAATTTAGTTCCACGTGTCAGCGTATCATTGGGTGATATTTTTGTAACTCAAATAGTAAATTGTTTTTGACTGACAATTATTTGTCACAAACTTTCGTCCAGTTTTCAAAAGTACGTCACTTTGAACAAATAATATCAATTGTGAATATTAATTTTTGGATGGTATATTTGAATTATTAAATGTTTAATTAACGCTCGATTGGTTGTTTATTTTTAAAATGAAAGAAATGTTTCTCGTTTTTACTAGTTTATTATGAGAAAGTCGAGTTAACATGGATGTTATAATTATTTTTTACGATAAAAAAATCTTTTAAGTAACGTAATGGGTAGTCATTAACATTGAGTCAAATCGTCATTAAATCCGACCAACCATTCTCCTTATTATAAATATTCTATCTTCTTTCCCAATGAAAAGGAAAATAAACGTAACAAACGATCGTCATTAATATATAGTCAAATACTTATTAACTTTGACCGATCATTCATGTTATCAGACATATACTATCATTTCGTCAATAAAATAAATAAATGTAACGGAACAGACGATCATCATTGACATTTTAAAAAAAATTATTCAATTCAACCGATCATTCTCGTGATCAAACATATTATGTTATCTTTCCATATAATAAAAATAATATGATTGTAACTATTATAACAATCAGATATGTAACGGTAGTCAATATTAGTACAGACAAATACTATTAAATCCAACCAATCATTAAATAGGATCGTGTGATGAGACATACTTTATCATCTTTCTAGATAATAAAAATATACACGTAATGAACGATCATCATTAACATTTAGTCAAATACTTACTAAATTTTACCGATCATCCTAGCAATCAAACATATTATATTATCTTTCCTCGTAACGTAAATAATATATTTAAACGGATAGTCGATATTAATATTCAGTTAAATACTCATTAAATCCGACTATATCATTCTCATTGTTATATATAAGAGTGTAGTTTACCTGGCATGTTTATATTTTTGACTGTCTTCAAACATAGTTTATCAATAAACATTATTATTTTATTTTCTTACGCAAAGAGCAATAACAATGTTTTAAAAACGCTAAACATAGAAGTTAAATCAAACTAACTTTCGACTTCACCACAAATAGTGTGATATTCAACTGATGGGACGTCCACTTGTAGATAATAAATACCAGGGATAATGACACTTTGTTACACATAATTATAGTGAAATGACACTTTCATACTCTAACTACTTTTTTCTCTTTTTTAGTACCATAACAAATTCTTTGTGACAACCTACCTCTAAAATGTCTAAACTACTATTGGTTTAATAAACTATAAATTAAATTGGTTCAATTTGGTTTATATTTAAGATGAAATTACAATTATACCCCAAATCTAAAATTAAATTTGAACAATTTCAAACATGGTTTGATAAAACAAATTGGACAAGTTATATTCAGATTTTTTAAACCATGGGTATTTTAGTCATTTTAGCATAAATTGTCACAAAAAAACGGTGAAGATACTAAAAAAGAGAGAAAAGTAGTTAGGGTATGAAAGTGTCGTTTCGCTATAGTTAGGTGTAACAAAATATCATTATCCCTAAATACTATTGTTAATTGTAGCTCAAACCAATTACATGCCCTTTGTCTAAAATGAAACAACCTTCCTTGTAAACTCACAAATTCTATACTATCAACAACAACAACAAAAAGTTCCATTTCCTTGAATAAATCAATGGATCTACCTGCTTTCTTGGTAATGGAATATTTTTTACTACCAAACTTTCATGGTAATGAAATAAATCTATGGGCTTTACCTGTGTTCTTTGGTAACTGCCTTGTCAGATTTCACCTTTTCCTTTCTCATTCTCCTTCAGTTGCTACCATATTTAACATAACAGCCTTTGAGCCCAACTGATCATGCTTATCATGCACCACCTTCATCACCTATATATAATACACACACACATAAATGTATCAACGCCTCTCTTACAAATCACAGATCTATTACATAGAAAGAGAGTTGAAAAATTGACAATGGGCAGGGGAGGACAGCAGGAGGAAGAAGTAGAGAAAAGGTTCAGTGTGTGTGTGAGGAAATATGAGAAAATTGTGAAGCAGGTAAGTATGCAACAATCAGTGTTCTAGAAATTCCTCACTAATCCTCTTTTAATTCCCCGACTAATCCCCAGAAGACCATTTCCGCCCGATTAGCGCCTAGCGTTAGTCGGAACACAGTCAATGTTCTAAAGATTCGTGACTTGTCTGATTAATCCCTGACTAATCCCCAAAAGACCCTTTCCACCCGATTAGCACCCAGCGTTTTTTTAGAGCAATGTCACAATGAAATTCACTCTTTTACAAAAATATAACTTGTTTTGGTTTTTAGTTTGACGAGCTCGTCGAGGTCATGACTGCTTTAACCAAACCGCCAAAGAAACGCCAGAGGGCTTCTTCCGTAAGTTAACTTCTCAATCATAGATTGGCATGAAATTTGCTTTATTATTACCACTATGAAATGTAATAACTAACCTTTCTTGACGTGCTACAGAATCTTGCTGGCCGGAGCGCTGCTCGCCCTACCTCCTCAAGCCAACCCAACGACAACGAGGTCTTGGTGCAGACAATAACCCGATTTCTCCATGAGCTGAAAGCCGAACCCTGACGCTCCCTCAAAAAGATGTTACTCACATAACAATGCTATGCAACTTTATAAAAAAATGTATCAGATTTATCAACCGACTTATCGTTGTAGTAGTTTCAAGAAATCCAAGTCTCTAGTGAAATCCATCAACATCGAGTAACATTATATGTTCTACAGGAATGAAAAATCCGTCCCGGCCATTTTTTTCTTTCCAAACTGAAGAATCGTGTGAAAAATTGACTATCAAACAGCAAGGACAGTTTTGTCACGACAGCCAACAAAAACGTGAAAAACGACATGAGAGAACAAACTCTAGGCAGAGGCAAAGCATTAGCATTCATATCTAAAGTAGTCTCGTTCGAATGATTTTTTCCAAAGCAAAACTTCCCTTATACAATAGACTGTTTTGTTAGCAAAAACAGACGAAGGCGATTTTTGTCCTGTACAATTCACTTCTATCTGGAGAATTTTCATGATCCCTCGCTTATAAAGAATTGCACTTCAGTTTCTCGGCCTCGAGCTCTTGTTTTAATGCTTCCACCCTCTCAAGCAAGTCTATGTTTTCCTGGAAACATTTTTAGAGGAGAAATATAAACTCAAATTAAATATAAATTTAAAGGGTGTTTTATCACTGTCAATCTCATTGGAATCTAATTTGCAGTGTTCTAAAAAAACACTAGGCTCTAGTCGGGCAGAGAGGACCTTTTTGGGATTAATCGGATTAAAAGATTAATCAGGAATTATAAAGGATTAATAGGACAAGTTGGGGATATTTAGAACACTGCTAATTCGTAATAATCCAAAAAGGAGAAAAGAAAAAAACAACAAAATTCATATCTGTTCAAGAAAAGCATTTCCCAGAGTGCCCAACAAAACCTACTATTAAATGTTTACAAAATTACAACAATTTTCAGCAGATAATGTTTATGTTTGCTTGTTTCATTCCTTACGGATTTTCAGGGCTATATCATAACATTTGGTCTTCGCCTTGAACCAAAGAAAAATTCTCAGCTCGGTCATACTGAAAATTAATAACCGAACTAGGCAAAACAAAAACATGCGAGAGACCATGAGGGTGTTAGTATTGATTAATTACCTTTTGTAGTGTAGCCAGTTTCTGGTTAAAGCCAGCAGCATTCTCGACTTCCTTCTCAAATGAGTGCTTAATCTGTAAGGCGAAAACACAAATAGGAAGTCGTGTTATTTGATACTACTTACAATTCAAAATCGAAACAGTTAGACAATGAAGTTAATACCCCTCGAAGTTCCTTCACGCACTTTTTAGCCCTCTCCGATTCCTTATCATACTTCAGCCTCCACTCAGCAGACTCATCCATTGCTTCCCTGTTAGCAAGATCAAACTGTCTCCTACAAGATTTACACATAGCAAAATATCATTTAGGTACCGAGTGAAATGAAGTAAATCAAAGTAGACTATTGAGTACTATTGACAAAATGAGGAAGGAACACTGCACATTCATCTATTATCACGTTTGAATATAGACCATGTTCGCACAAGAAGCAGAGTAGCGACCATTGGATTGTCGAAATTATGAGATATCAATTCCTCAATGCCAGTGAATTTTACATTTCCAAAGCTTTTAATGTCCATTATATATCAACAGAAATAAAAACTTAATCAATCAGCAAAATAACAAATCTGCCACAAACAAAGAAAGTTAAATTTCCCCTAAATCACTCAAGCTACAGGCAATCAGAAACTATGAAAGAAACCAAAATTAACAAACAACCCATCAAAGGGATCATCAAAACAACAATACCTAAGTTTATATTAATCTTAAATTCTAAAAGGTGTATACAAAGTCCTCACAATCACAACAATTGTTCTCAGCTATCCCATTTCCACTCGAATCGAATCGGGAAAAAAAGCATGTGCAATACTATGTAAAAGTAAACTATCAATTCCTCAAATGTGGATGAATTTTACATTTCCAAAGCTTTCAATGTCCATAGAATATCCACAACAATAAATTTTATCAATCAGCAAAATACCCAATCTGCTATAAGCAAAGAAAGTGCAGTTTCACCTACATCACTCAAGCTACAAGCAAACCAAAATTAACAAACAACCCATAAAATAGATCATCAATACAACACTACCCAGAAACGCAATTTCAATCAAAACGAATCAAATGCTACGAATTTAACAAAAAAGGAAAAATAAAAAGTGAAGAGGACCTCAAGAGCTCGGTGTCGTCAGCAGAAATAGAGTAATCGATGGACCAGAGCCTTAAATACACAGCTAAACCTAAAACCATAGCCAGACCCAATCCGACGTACATGGGTCTCCTTCCTCCTCGTCCCAAACCTCCGATTCGCTCCGTCTCTCTCCCCATTCGGACACGAGCAGAGACGCGGCGACGGGACAGTGTCTCGGGTTGTTCCTGAGAAATGATTCCACAACTGTGGCTCCGATGATTCGCAGTCGGCTTCTCCGAGGTGGAGAATCGGTGTAATTGATCGAGCTTGCTCGAGCTCACCCTCTCTCAGACTCACTGAGCTATGCCCTGTAATCTACTAATCTGTAATTAATTGCACTAATTTTCTGGTTTAGAAATATGTTTTTTTGTTTAATTTACCTGTATTTTGTAATCAATTTAATCAAATTATTTTATAAATAAGGTTGAGTACTTGAGACTAAAACCGGTCCCGAACCAAGATCCGAGCTGAATCGGAACCAACAAAATTAAGATAGGTATGTAACGAGTCGAATTAGGTTTTGTAATTGAATAATCGTTTGAATTTGGGTATGGTTTTTACGGTGCAAAACCGCCAATCAACAAGTTCATAACCAAATCGATTCATCACGTTTACGTGTTCTTCTCTTGATGCACGCGCCATCAATACCCCTTCTATTTATGTGTCCCGATCTTGCTTTTAGAGCATAAATCAGAAATGAGTTGAATCGTCTCTCACTCACAGCTGCACTCTTTAGGACTCAATTTTATATAACCGACTTATAAATTGTTTTTCCGTTAAGATCTTGTTCGTCACGCCGGCGACCTTTTCCTGGGACGGTGCCACACTCGAGAAGGGTGCCACACTCTTATTTAGTTCTCTCGTCTTTCTTCTTATACTTCATGTTATGACAAGACTTTTCTTGTGAACATGATAGAGCTCTCGCTCTCACATTTTAGTTGATTGTGTTTCCGAGTAATATTTAGGAGAAATAGAATGGGAGGAGAATAAATATAGCTTTGTATTGATTATTTTCCGTTAATCAATATAAACATGAGACATTGTTAAGGTGAAATTATTATTATCGTCTGCATCATATACTTACATCAAAACTATAACTTTCTACTGATTATTTCCCGTTAATTAATATAAACATAAGAGCTTATTAAGGTGTAAACACATAGGAAAAACCGATACTGAAACTCTTTCTCTCTAAATGTCAAAATTGTTAATTCGATCCTAATAAATAAAAGTTGTTGATCTTTAAGTGATATAAGATAAAACTTTTAAATGAAAACCAAATGTAATTTGCTTAAAACTAAATTTATTTTTCATAATTGCAGCTCTTTTATGAACTAGACTCAATAACGCTGCATAAATATATAATAATTCTTCATTAAAAAATTAGATCAATGGATTTTCTCAAATACAAGCACCCCATAATATAATGATTAACATTATTTTAAAAAATGGCCATAACTGATATTTAAATCAGCTGATCCGATCAACGTAAAAAAGAGATCAGTACAAAGAATACAAAAGATTCAAAGACTATTTTACCCGTGTCCACCGTCTTAATTCACCAAAATACCCCACTAATTTATTTTTTTTCTCCTCCCTCATTTTTTCAAAAATCAATCCTCGAACCCAACTTTCTTCCAAATTGCATTTCTGACCCGCCGGAGGTCACGCCCCTTCAGGGTCCGGCCCGCCCCCTCGTGCACCGACAGCGACGCGCCCCTCGCACGCGCCAAGTACACGTGCGGCGGGACCCACTCGTCCACGTCATCATCGCTGACGTCACCGTGGGTCTCCGGCCAATCCGGAATGGTCACCGGCAGCGACGCCGCCGCCGCCGCCGGCCGGCCGAAACTCTTCCCGCCGGCGAGAATGTTCCTCGACGACGACCGGGAGATGGGTTTTGTCTTCCTCGGCCCGGTCGGGATCGGGGGCGATTCGCCGCGGCCCGTCCCGACCGCCGTCGACCAGACGTCGGACTCGTCGAACTCGAACGTGCTGTCGGACGAGGTTGTCGGGTGGATGTAGTTGGGCCTTGGGTTGAAGAACTTTCTAGAAGCCATTGGAGAGCAAAATTGGAATCAGCAAATCAACAATATGAATTTGAGCCCTTGAAGAAGAGATTGAGATTGAGAGAGAGGTTTTTTTGGGTGTTGAAAATTGTGAGTAAGGTTTTGAGCAATGGTTGGTGTTGACTTTTTATAGTGGTTGGAAATGGATAAGCTCAATTCCTCAGTTCCTCTTAATTATTGTACAAACATGGAAGTTACCTTAATCTACAAGCTAATGATCCAAAGTGAGCAACCTCATGTGATTACCATGGGCCATTCCTTAATCACTCCATTACTTTGCTTGGATTCTCACTATTTTAGGATTGTTAATTAGCACACTTCATCGATTTTTTATGATCATTTTCATTCATATTTTGACAATTTTTGTATGCGTCACAATTGTTTCAAAAATATTCAAATGGAGGGTTATTAAGTAAAAATCATATTTTACTACAAAAAAGTCTAATCACCGTATAAATCAGATCAAAACTCGTTACTGATGATAAAATAAATATATATGATTTAAAATTTACATAAATTATTTACGAATTCGAGTATATGTTAATTTTAGACGTTTATTCTTTTGCAACAATAGTAATTTTTACTTGAACATCAATCGTCCCAATGATATATTTTGATACGTGCAAAATTTAAATAATGAGTTGCATATAATAGATAAATTATTATATAGTTTGTAACTTATATTCCAACATCCATGAAAATTAGAAAAATATCATTCATATAAGATTTAAAGAAACTAGTTTCACCGATATTTGTAATTATTAAATTAAACATGGGAGAGTGGAGAAGTTTATTATATTTGATAGAGTCGTAACAAAATATATTACATGTAAATTAAAATGAGTATTAATCATCAAATATAATAATCGTGTTTTTACTATGTTTCTATTATCAATTTGGTTGGCAAGGAATGCAAAAGTTTGGAATGAAAAGACATTCGTTGTTCGAAGAGTTGTAACGGCAGCGAGTGCGGCGCTAAGCTCCAAGGACGTCGCTGCATGCCGACCAGCATCTCCTTGAGGACTGGGGCGGGTTCTCATGTATCATGGTTGGCTTCGGGCCCGAGCAACTTAAAAATAAATATTGACGGTGCGATAGACTTTTAGTGAGGAAGGTAGAGTGTAAGCTTGATCTACCAATTCATTAGCGAAATGAGTATTGCAACGATTTTTCTTGACTCACCGGTAACTGAATTGACATATTTACCTAAATGAATTCAATCATTTACCCTTCACGGAGATGATAGGGAAAGATTAGTCAGCGCTTTTTGTAGAAAGTTTGCGGGATGTCTCCATCCATCTGGGTGGAGACCGTAAGCATGCGAAAAGGGCTATGGTGGATGAGAATGACGAACTGGAGCGGAGTCTAATTGAATCAGATTGCCAAGCGTAGTCAACTGTATTTGGCAACACTCAATTAAGAAGAACTGACTTAAAGGCCGACTTGAAGGCATCATTCTAGACTGCATATCATTATGTGAATCAACTCATCATGTAAATATTTCTCATGTCAAATGCTTTTATAATTTAACAGTTCGTGTGCTTGCTAAATATGTTATTTGTAATTTATGTTGGGACTCGAAGAAGGGTGCTCTCTCCCTAAAGCCCGATGTTATTATTACATAAAAAGAATTTTTTAGTGTGTAATCAAATTTGACCGTTTTCAAAAAAGAAATAAGATCATAAAACCATTGCCATACATTATTATACTATTATTATATATAATATAATATTTATCTTGATATATAAATAGCAAGATTAGGATAAGCTCATAACTACGAGGCTACGTCTTATGATAAAATTCTTTGGAATCTAAACATTCCTAAATTACCATGAGGTGACACGTCGGATATTAATTTAAAAAATAATCTGTCCACACGATAAGACACGTAATTCTATTTAAATCAAAATAAATTCCTATAAATAAATCGATAATGAGTAAATATGGAAGCCATCACACGTGTGTTGAAGCAGTTCGTAACTGAGATCAACGACCCTGTTTCATTGGTAGTTATTAGGACAAGATCGCACGCTTCCTCGTCTTTCACGAAGCTGAAACTGCGACCAGATCAGGTGAATCAGTCGGGTGGGCCCCACCGCCCATCACCGTCCATTAAAATCCACGCGTTTGTGTAACGACACGCCACGTGTACGTTATTATATTTTTGTCGCGATGCGGCGAAGTGCGCGTGGGAAATGATTGAGTGTTTCGAGAGTAGGTTATATATTTTTATTAGAGAATCTTGGCCGTTGAATTTGGAGATTGGCGTGGATGGCGAATCAAGGAGGCGGGTTCACGTGGGTAGGCTGTGATTGGGTTGATGATGTTCAAATCTTATTTAATAAGAGTTTAATTTATGGTTGGATATATACAACTTATGGCCAATCGTAAATGATTATGCTTATGAAGGTCTAATGTCAAAATACTACACAAATAAATTGCTCATTTTCACGTATATACTCATTAAAACATATTTATAAGTTTTTATTATTATGTTTGTCTATAATTACAAATAAGTATTCATATCTTTTAATGTCTTCATGCATTTTTAACAAATTAATTCCAACCAAACTAGTTTTTAACGGGAATTATGTCGCGCTAGTTTTACTTGAGTGCTTTCATGTAACAAATCAGAACTTTTTCAAGAAGACATGTTTTGCGATATGAACTTAATTTATGATACGTTTTGTCAATTTTTACTTTTCAAACCAACAGATCTCAGTTGTCACTCTCGAATTGAAACTAACAAGATCAAGTGGTAAAAGCAAATAACCAGCAAAGTTGGTCATGGACTTATGATGAAATGTGGCACTTGCTCGAAAATAGTTTGATCAAGATTGATTCGTTCAAAATGTGTGAATATGGACAAAAATAAAGACTTTTATTTGCTATTAAATTTTATAAGTGTAAAACAAACAATTTATTTGAATATATTAGAAATCACATGATATAAGTTTAATTCACCTAAAAGGTGAAGCTGGTAGGTGCAAACCCAGACCATTATTTAAGCAGGTTAATAGATTCACATGTGTCATGTGTGAGATTCTAACACTCCGTCTCACGTACAAGTTAGGTTGAAAGTTTCGTGTAAACAACGAGCGGGGGTGCAGGGACGACCTCAAATCCATGGGCCTTAAACCCGAAACAAATGGCATGGAGGCCACATACGTCCAAATCCAACCAACTTCTCATAGTATGTGAGAAGTCAAACTTACCTAAAAAATAAAATTAATAAGTGGAGACTCAAACTGTTATTTAGGTCGATAATCTGAATCATTGAACCATGTACCTAAGAGTTATTAGTGGTTTTTCATTTTCTCACCCAACGGATAGTTTTCATATGATCACGAATCTTGTTACATATTCAATAAATAATTCATACAAGTAATTGCTTTCTTTCAAATAAAATTTAAAAGTAATCTAGCTATTTGTCACATAATTTTTGGATAGTAATTTTTTGTTATAAAAAATGGGTAATCTCTAAACAGTATTATTAGTCATAAAATTTACGTTTATATCATTTAAAAACGAAACATAAAATTTATAGGTGAGCAAAATCTCTATAAACAAGAAATGCTAGTGAACAAGAACCTTCTATAGAACCGAAAAATATTAAATAAATGAAGGACACGTAGAAGTATATGGATGTGACTGGAGCTCCCAATCCATGTATGGTCACAAATTGAATGAAAAACGTGTAAAAATGTTATTAATTTTATGGATAAGGTTGAGTTTCGGAAATAATAATAATAATGTGTACACTTTATTACAATTTACACACGTGTATTCGTATAAATGGGTGTAAACTATTGTATTGGTGTGAGCTTCGGCGATTGTTAATCAATGGGTAGGTGAAGTATAGTTCAATCATCAATATGAAGATTTAATATATTTTTTATTACCAAAGATAAATAAATGTATACAAAATAAATATTTACGAACTAGTTTTGGTCAAAGAAATGAGAGTCTCGAATTGGTAGGTATGTTCCGTGCGGCCAACAAAAGCTTTGCACGCGCACGTAACAAAACTAAGAAAATTTGTAGAGTTAGATTTCATTATAAAATGGGTTGGATCATGAAAGAAGATATGTTTCTGAGAAGATACCGTAACGATTTGAGACTTACATTAATAATAAAGAGGTCTGAGTTTCGAGTCTAGCTGAGATCAAAGTGAGACAAAATTAAAAGATAAATTTAATGTATAATATTTATAAAAAGCAGATAATACAAATTAATTTTTAATTTCCCGTACGTAAACTACCATATCTCTTAAAATGACATCTTCAATTTGCTCTTGTCATCGTTAAAAGTCAAATTAACTATAAAACAACAATTCAAACACATTAAAAAGAATGAATATCTCTTAAAATCGACCTTTGGTCATAAGAATTTCAGGCAAAAAACCAAAACAAACCATAAACAAGCAACACAAACACATTAAAGAAAAAAATAATTAAACATTGGTAATTTTAATATGAAATATACTTAATGAGGGAAGTATTTCAATGAGAACCGCTGGAGTCGTGAGAACCAATACGAGGGCACCAAGTAGTAGGGGGCTGATTTCTATTATATACCTTGTAACTGAACCCTGTCGGGGAAGTGGTGGTGTAACGAGGGAGCAATGAAATTGAGTTCTTTCTTCCTCCCTTACTAGCTTAACGTGCGCACGTCACGTGTCATCTCACACATGGTTTTTATAATTCTCACGAGATGAAGAGTTTCTCACCATATTTCTTCTCTACCTAATGATTAGCGATTACAACAAAATGCAACTTGAACAATGTATTGGGCTGACTATTATCATTGATAATATTTTACAGATAGCGAGTTGTATTGGGCCTACTACATCCCAGAAATAGGGATGGCATTATTCCTTGTCCCAGACGGGGATACTCGAATCCAAACGAATATTGGGCGGAAAATCTCCAAAACCGGATGAAAACGGGGCCGGGACAGGATGAGGTATCCCCCTCCCCGCTCCACTTGGATATATTAAAAATATATTTTAAAATTTAAATTAAAATTTTAAAATGAATATTTACTGAAAAATAATATTTTTTGTTAAGATAATATTTTATAAAAAAAAAATATATTAAGTATATGTTTTATCAAAATATTATTTTTTAATACAAATTTTATTAAAAAATAAATATTTAAATATGTTTTGGGTTGGAAGCGGAAAACATGTAATTTTCGAATCCGATGGAGAATTTTCGTATCCGTTAGAAGCAGGAAATCCCCGATCCGATTTTAACGAGAACGAAAATTGTCAAATCCGCCCCGCTGCCATCCCTACGGCTAATAATGATCCGGGTCATTCATATTGCAATGGGCTCTACGAGCCCTTTTCAAATGACCAAAACGGGCTCATCAGAAAAAACCAAACGTTAACGGGCCGCAAAATATACACTACCCAGGGCAAAACAGTAATTTCACTTCTCCATTTCGCAAAACCCTACTTCGACACTGAACATAAAAAGCCGCATTTCTCACACTGTCCCGACCCTCTTCTTCGTCTTCTTCGCAAAACCCTAGCGAAAACCCTCAAATCCGCCATGCCTCCGAAGCTCGACCCCTCCCAGATCGTCGAGGTCTACGTGCGCGTCACCGGCGGTGAGGTCGGCGCCGCGAGCTCCCTCGCCCCCAAGATCGGCCCTCTCGGCCTCTCCCCGAAGAAGATCGGAGAGGACATCGCGAAGGAGACCGGAAAGGACTGGAAGGGCCTGCGAGTCACCGTCAAGCTCACCGTCCAGAACCGCCAGGCCAAGGTCTCCGTCGTGCCCTCCGCCGCGGCTCTGGTCATCAAGGCGCTCAAGGAGCCGGAGCGCGACAGGAAGAAGGTGAAGAACATCAAGCACAGCGGGAACATCTCGCTCGACGACGTGATCGAGATCGCGAAGATCATGAGGCCGAGGTCGATGGCGAAGGAGCTCTGCGGGACCGTGAAGGAGATATTGGGGACGTGCGTGTCCGTTGGGTGTACCGTTGACGGGAAGGACCCGAAGGATCTGACAGAGGAGATCGATTCCGGCGATGTTGAGATTCCCCAGGATTGAGGAAAGCGAAAGGTTTATGTTCTGTGTTTTTTTGCTATCAGTTTTGGATATTTGAAACTTCTGTTAATGGGTTTTGTTGATTTCTATTACAATGTCTCCAATAGATTGATGCTTGAAAATGGGTCCATGATTGGAATTAGGAGATTCATGTTTTGCAGTTAGTGAATTTGGATAATGTTTTGGAAGTTGAATATGATATCTATTTTGACATCAAATGCATTTATTTGTCCATTACTATGATTATGCTGCATTTTCAGGTAATGCCTTGCTTAAACCCATATTTTGATTGAATTTGATTAAGTTATGAATCTTATGAATTAGGAATATGGGGATTTGTGTTTATGATTCCTATCCTGCACACTTTGTTCGGTTTTGTGATTCATTTTGTTGCTCTTGCTTTCATGAATATGTTCTTGGATATTTTTTTGTATGGTACATGTTTTAAATTCTCAAATGCAGCTTATTTATTTTGTCATTTGGGTCCAAATTTGTCTAGCACTGGTCACAATTCTTATTTTTTGTAGGGGATTCATGGTACTGTTGATGTTTTTTGTTATGACCTATTCTTATGAACATCATAAAATGTTAATTCTGGTTTGTGTTATAGTCATAGATGCCTATAACAGGTTAATAATTGTAGGAGAATCTGTTGTTGACATCTTCTGCTGATCTTCATATGTAATTTTTTCAATCGGTATTTTATTGGAATTCAGTTGCTGAAATGCCTGACTTATTCTTCAAAACCGATCAGTTATAGATTTTAAATGGTTGTCATTGGTTTGGTATGAGTTTTATGTATTGTTTTGATATCAAGGAATTGTGACAATATATGTCTTAATTCTAGTTGTGCAGTGTTTTTTGGATAGCCAAGTTCAATTTCCTGTGATGATCACTAGTTATAGCTGTGATGGTAAAACCCATTTTGCAATGGTTCTGTAGTCACAAGCATTCTGTTTTTAGTGTTTGTTTTCAGTGCTCATAGATTGAATGTTTGTTAATTTGATTGTCCGGAAGAAATATCTTTATAACCCCTTGTTTCATTAAATTGGATTTTGAGTCCATGAAATATATTGCTTACGTGTGTTGATCCTTTCATTGAAAGTCAAATGTAGTTTTTACATGGAATTGCTAAATATGTTCGGTCCATGGGTAGTTTTAGCGACCACCTTCCCTACACATCATATACCATATTCCTTTTTGTTTCATGTTATTTTGCATCTCCATATAATTGGCAACTTGTGATTTGCCTTCCTTGAAAGTGTAGTGTAGTTTTTACTTTGAATGGCAAAACATGTTGTACTTTGGGGTAGTTTTAGTGGTTGGTTTCTTACTCATAATGTCGGGATACCAGATTCTTCCTGGATTTGTATTATTTTGCATTTCAATAGAATATTTAGTGATTCTCATCATATACCTCATCGAATTGGGTGCCTGGCTGATTTATTGGTTTCCTCCCCTATGTTGTTAGATCCGAAGACTGGGTGGATTTAGTGATTCCCATTGTCATCCATTATTTCTACATGTTGGAATATCAGATTCTTGTGTTTGTATCATTGGTCTAGGGAAAATTTAATTCCTGAAAAGGATTTTTGCATTCATCAATTAACTTTTGCTTTAGGAATAACGGGTTGGATTTAATGATCTCGTCCCCTGTCTTGTATGAGAGTTACCAGATTATATTCTCATTTGACAATGGATCGGTTTTGAAGTAGGTTTAGTGATCATGCCTCTATCCCGTCCTTGTTAAGTTTTTTTTGGTTTTTATTTGTGTCATCCAGAAATGGTATGTGGTTTGGTCATTCACCTGATTTCTGGTAGCTTCACATTTCTCAGATGTTTTCTCTTCCACTATTAGCCATCCATTTCCATTGGCCAATTTTCTATTCCAAGTGTCTCGTAAACTATTTATACACTTCTCTCCTATGGATACACACCTCATTCAGAATTCAAACTCAGGTCTCTTCTTTCTCCACAAACACAAAGAAGGAAGGGATATAGATCCTCTTCGTTTATATAAATATGGTGAAGCAAATTATAATTCGCCGGAAAATAAAGCCATGGGTCGATGAGGTAGCTCCAGTGGAAATGATTTCTTCCCCACGTCGGAAGGTTTCTGACCCGCCACCAATGGCCACCATAGTCGAAGAAGTGGTCGAGGTAAACAAAGAAGGCTGACGAGGAATGGAGTAGTAGCAAGCAAGCACCTTGAGGGGATCGTTCTTACGTATTATTATCACACGTTCGGCGCTAGCGGCAGATAGGATTTCTGAGGGCTGATCGGGAATTTTTACGACATTTATCACCGAAAAAAATGTAAATATTACCCACTCAAGTGTTACGTAGGTAACATGTAAATGTAAATATTTTCCTTTTCTTCTATGTGTCGCTATATGAATTTAATTTTTGTCAATGTCATTATGATAGATTGTGACAGTTCAATAAAATATCTAAATACAATGCCAACATATAACATTTTTAGATATAACTCTCAAATTGTCACCGTCGTTACCTTTTATAGAGGTGCTCAAGTGGTAAAAACGAGATATATTTATGATCAGTTTAGTGATATTCATTCCCTTTTCGATAAATTAAGATATTGAGCCCATTTTAAAAAATAAATAAATTTTAAATTTTTATGATTAATGATTTTTGTGCTGTATAGAATATTAAATTATCGTTGAATTTGAAGATTTTTACCTCCCTAAACACCCCCCGATTATTGGGCCGTTGGGCCGTGCGACAGGTGGCACGAACGCATTTATGAGGGAGATGCCGAGTCACGAAGCTAATCAAGTATCAACCAACCGTTACGGGCCGTGACACGGGCCCATGACCGGCCCACGAACCACAGCGCGCCACGCGGTTGGGCCCACAACAGCGCTCCTAGTGGCAGGGCAAGGGTCGGCGGCCAGATTTGACACGTGCTCCATTTCAGCCCAATCATTGACGCCACGTGTCCATCGACTTCCACACTGGGGCCCACTAAAGATCCTTATAAATATCGGCGCGTCTCTGTGCCTCTTCAGACACATCATCGACACTACTGATAATTACAAGGTTGTACAATTTTGTTTTGTTCCGATCATGGCGAAGAAAGTGGCGGCGGCGAAGAGGATCGCGATTCCGGTGGAGGTTGCGCCGGCGATTCTGATATCTCCGGCGAGGGTTTCGGATTGTCCGAAACTGGAGACTATTTTCGAAGCTGACGAGGAAAGGAGTGGTCGTGAGGATCGTTCTCAACAACAATAGTAGCAATAACAAAACTTGTAGTACTTGTTTTAGTTTAGGTTAATTTGATTTGGCGCTTGGTTTTTATTAGTGGCCAATCAGATGTCGCCACGTGCCTCTTTTTATGGCAGATGGTGTTGCTTAGCTTTTGGATATTACGATAATATATATAATCTCTATGTCCTTAGTCTTCGGTTTTAATCTGATGAATTTAAATTATTATTGGATTTAATCTGATGAATTTAAATTATTATTGGATATAAGTTAATGTTTTCGTATCTATTGATTTTTTTTTTGAGGAAAATGAGACAGAACTCAATTTATTTAAAATCTGTTTGTTATAAAAAGACGAACTAGAATGTCTGGTATATCAACACTACTAAACTCGAGATCATGACCCGATAAGACATTAGTAGCTTAATTAATGAGTTACCTTATTACCTTGATGGTTTGATTTGTGAGTGTATTTTTCTGTATCAATTGTATTGATTACCCTTGGTGTAAAATGGTATGATATTCATGAACTATATACAAATTTATATTATTGATTTAAACAAAATATACGATATATTGGAGGTATTTTGGATATTTAATATTATCATAATGATATGTTTAATTTTACTTTTGTAACATACATATGATAAACTGATTTATAATTTTTTTGTTGAGGAAATTAATTTATATCTTACACGAATAACTATTAAGTCTAAAATATGAAGAAAGACAGAATAAAAAAAATGAATTGAAAATACTAACTCAACTTTAGTTTTTAAGATATAACACAAGTAGAGTGGAGTTTAATTTGATTAACACTCTTCTTTACATAAAAATATATATCCAACTCAATCTCGGTTTGAATAAAAAAGAGAGTTTAAACTTCACATTTTTTTTGAGTTTTTTCTTTCACTATTTTCGATTATTCTAGATACATCATGGTATGAAATTATTTGAACTACAAGAACAACCCAGATGGCAGAGATTTAGTTTCTTGTAATCAAAATTGTAGAGATTTAGTTTATGTTGTATATATATAAGTACTTGATATACTACTCAAATTTAGGTCGAACACTTTATCGAACATAAACTAAATAATTAACTAATCAATGGACTCATCAACTATTTGATCCGTTTACACTCCTACTAGTAGGGTGGACAAAATTTCAAAACCGTTCCGAACCGTCTCATCAATAGTGAATTATCGGAGATCATAATTATCATGTAAGAGGTTGATTCGTTTCTTAATCTTGTTTTCCGTTTCGGTTCTTTGATTCTACCGCGTTGGAACCAGTTAACTCTAAAACTTTAAATATTAAAGTTATCGAGTTTAGAAGATTTTGATCCCGATTAATAGATTAAAACTTTAAATTCGTAGTTATCAAAAATACTAACGAAAATGGTACTCGTAATTTCTAAAAAAAATCGAATTATAAAGTTTACAAATAAAAATATAAATAATATTTCCTCCTCAGACCTTAATTATTTAAAAACTGATTGAGTTTTCGTCGATTAACCGACAGTTTTAAATTTTAAGAAATGGAACCAAACGAGAACTAAATGGTTCTCAAAATTTGAAAATCAAAACAAAACTGTTAATTATGATTTCAATTGTAGTTCCAGGTCTAAAATGTCCACCCGACTTTAAATATTAGTACTAAAAACAAATATATATGTATATAGAAAAAAGATAAATCTGAAAAAGAAAAGCTAAAGAAACGGCGTCGTATGGGTACTGGATGGCATTTCCACGTGTCCTCTATCGCATCGCGTGAAAACGAGTCTATTACAGTACAGAAACAGTTAAAAATCGATATTTAGATACAGTAGTCAAGGAAAGGTCTTTTGCTCCGCTCTTCTCTGCATCGTCCTCGAGAAATTGCCAAGAAGCTTCGCTCCATCACCAGGTACTCTCTCTCTCAATCTCTATCTTACTGTAGTATCTAGCAACCCAGATCGAGGATTTCAGTTTGGGGCTAATTGATTCGGTGAATTTTGATCTGCTTTGGATCTTGTAGACTGTTCTGGTATGTGATTGTTCATGGGTTCTGGATCGGTTTTGTGTTTGGTTGATAGGAAAATTGAGATGGGATCTAACTTGAATTGGGTTTTTGTATACTCATATGCTGTGGTTGTTTTGTGCAAAATTGAACTCTTTGTTTGGTGTGGTCGATTTTTGATCTGATTTGCAGCTTGTAGAGTGTTTATGGGATGTGATTTTTGTGGGTTTTGGATCGGTTTTCTGTTTGGTTCCTGAGAAAATTGAGATGGGATCTAACTTGATTGAGTTTTTCTATAATCATGTGCTGTGGTTGAGATGTAGTAGAATTTAGCCAGTGTTTCTAGTTCATTGGTTTGCCAAATTTGTTGAATTTCAGGAAGTGCAGATTCACAACCAGTGAGCCTCTGTAAT
Source organism: Geranium rotundifolium (assembly GCA_963920655.1). Taxonomy (NCBI): domain Eukaryota; kingdom Viridiplantae; phylum Streptophyta; class Magnoliopsida; order Geraniales; family Geraniaceae; genus Geranium; species Geranium rotundifolium. Next base: position 45,239,994 of record OY987312.1, read on the forward strand.
TGAGTTTTTCTGGAGCTTTTTGATGGGGTGATTGATAAATGATACTGGGTTTTGTTGGTTGTTTTAGGGGATAGGCTATGCATTTGTTTGTGGACAAGCTTCGATCTGTGAAAGTTCTAATTTTGTTTCCTTTTCAATGGTAGCTTTGTGATTGAAAACAGAAACAATTGTTAGTTCCTGTAGCATTTTGAGATTGTTTGGAGCTATAAATTATACGAGCAATGTCTTAGCGTGTGTTGTGTTGAGTGTTTGTTTGATTGTTGGATTCATTGTTTTTAAGTTTGATCCTTTTGCTATTTGCTTTAGCGTGTTTTCATACCGTCCGCACTAGTAATCTGCATTTTGCTTCCGTGAAAATTTGGTTTACAAAGCCCATTTGTTTTGATGTAAGGATTTTCATTTCTCCGCGTGACACCTTTCGGTGCGTGTTTTTATAAGTTTAGGCATTTAGTTGCATTGTCAATTACTTCTTACCTTTTTCTCAATTGAAACACTCGATTATCATAATGAATCGGCATAAGAACTCAGAACCGTATGATTAAACCAAACAAGAAGATTTGTGGTCTTGTTAGGTATAAGCTACTAAATGAAGTCACTGCGTCGATGACAAACCATTCCTTCAATATCTTATATAAGCTTTTCCATGTAATTTCATTGCATTTTGTGAACTTAAGTGAATTAAAAGTCTGAAAAGTTTGTAATGTGGTTACTATGTTCAAGTGATTCAATTTCTCTTCTCAATACTAATAGGAATTGAACGGCTTAGATATAATTGAGCCAAAAGTCTATCGGTTTATGTCTGACTTATTGTCCTATTTGTTTTTCCTATTTGCTATCAACATTCTCTTTCTCCGAGTATGTATTTATATCGTCGCAGGAAATAGTTTTGTTCTCAATCTTATGTTTGCGATTTTTTTACTATGTTCAGGGAAAATGGCATCCAGGAGTCAAGGTGGAATTCAGCACTTGCTGACTGCCGAACAAGAGGCTCAACACATTGTCAATGCTGCCAGAAACCGTAATTTAGCCAATCTTCAATTTTTTTTCCTTATATTTTATTTTACCCGTGTTCTAAAAATCGTTAGGTGCTAGTCGGGCAGATAGGGACCTCGAGGAATAATCTGATTTGTATTTCTCACTTTATTTTCTAAAAAATATTAAAGGAATTATCATATATTCACAATTAAATTATGAACTATATTATATATAAATAATAAAAACCAATGTTTGATATGTAAAAATCAATATTTTGATATTTGCTAAATTCAGATTCTTAAAAACAGGAAAAGTTTCAATAGAAATACTTATTAGTATAAATTATTTTATTTTTTAACTTTTCAAAAAAGTTGCTAAAATACGATATTAAAAAAAAGTTGCTAAAATACGCCTAACCAACTTAAACCAACTGTCCGATCATATGAAATCGGGTCGGTGTTCTAATATTCCCCGCCTGCGTGACGCCTAGCCCAATTGTTATAACACTTATTTTACCTATGGTATTCTCATCTTACCGAATGCACACCGAAAAGAGATGTTTAAATTTGGTCTGTTTTGGTAGTTCACACCTTGTAATTTTTGGTTAATTGTTTCGTGGTTTTAGAAAAACTGGCTAGGCTGAAACAAGCGAAAGAGGAGGCTGAGAAGGAGATAGCTGCATATCGAGCACAAATGGAGGCCGAGTTCCAGAAGAAACTTACAGAGGTGTGGTCATAGTTTTCAGTTGGTCAATTTCATTGGGTATTGAAGAAATTTGATTCTTGTGCTACGATTATTATATTAACCCCTAGTCGTTATTGATTCTATGATGTCATCAAACAACAGACCAGTGGAGATTCAGGTGCTAATGTGAAGCGACTCGAGCAAGAAACAGGAGTGAAGATCCAAACCCTCCAAGCAGATGCCGAGAGAATATCGGATGATGTCGTCCAGATGCTTCTCAAGCAGGTGACGACTGTGAGAAACTAAACGACCCTCTCTTGTGGAGATGAGTTTATGATGATTTATGGTATTTCTTCTATTGTGATATTATGTTACAGTTCAAACTGTGTACTATTGAGAAAGTAACTCTGTTATATTTGTTTTGAGAGGAAATAAAGTACCTGAAATTAGCTCTCATATCCCTTTTCGGGCCTTCTTCTTGCGTTCGATAGGTTTTGTTTCTGTGAGATTCCCAGAAAGTCATGCTCTAGAACTTAAATAGGACATATCTGATCTGTTCTTGGAAAACCAGATTTGCACTGCCTCAAGAACTTGCATATACCATGGAATGGTTTTAGCAGATTTTCATGATTTTATGAACTCGCATCCACCATGATTCATGAAATGGGTGGGGGTTCTAGCATGTTTTCATGATTTCAAGAACTTGCATCCACCATGAAATGGGTTTTAGCAGATTTTCATGGTTTCAAGAACTTTTGGGTACTAGGTTTAGCAGAGTTTCATTATTTCAAGAACTTACATGTATCATGAAATGGTTTTTTAGCAGATTTTCCTGATTTCAGGAACTTGCATCCAATGTTATGAAAAATGATGAGCACCAATCGTGCTCGGAAAGAAGATTTTTAGAACATTGTTTGTACTGGTTTTTGCAGATTTGCATCCAGTGTTATGCAAAATCGAAAACCCGGGGCTAGGGTATTCATTATGGACTGATCAAACTTATCAGAAATTTTTAGATCTCGAATTTACTTGAACTTCCTTTAGCTATTTCATGATTTCAAGTTCTTTGCATCTACAATGAACTGGTTTTTAGCAGATTTTCATGATTCCAAGAACTTGCATCCACCACTACGACATGGATTTAGCATATTTTCATGATTCCAAGAACTTGCATCCACCGCTATGACATGGTTTCAGCATATTTTCATGATTTCAAGAGCTTAGCATCTACCATTTCATATTTTTAGCAGATTTTCATGATTTCAAGAACCTGCATTCATGGTATCCAATTTTTTTGTCTCAATCCAGACAAGGAAAATCCAAGAAAACACTTGAATTTTCTTAAAAATTAATTGTTTGGTCCAATTCTAATTGATATTTCACATGGGGAAGGTGAGGAAGAGAACAGAGATGATCCAAACATGTAGGCCCCAACAGCTTATCCTGGATCTGGAGATCTCCAAGGGACCCAGAAAATGGCAGTTGAATAAAAAAGACAGAGACAGTGACCAAAACTGTCCCACAACACAAACAGTGCCAAATCCGACCAATTCATTTTGTGTATACATTGAATTCAATGCTTAAACTAAATTTTGCAATCTTGTTCTCTATCAAAATGCTGATTGATCAGCATTACCATAAATATGAGTACTTTTTTAGAGGGTTGCTTCATAACCACTGACCCCATGAAATTTGACAGGGTACCCTACAAAATAACAAATATGACCAATTGGGTAGGAGAGGACCTTAAGGAGAAAGAGATGGGTCTTGAAGTGTGGATGAGTAGATTGAAATTGAAATTGACCATTCTATATCAGACAAGGCCATGATATAAACAGTGAATTGAGGAAGGAAGAGAGATAAATGATAAGACAACTGAGCCACTAGGGTAGGGACACTAATGTGGTGGGCTCGAAGACCGGGGATATTGAGTTCTCGTCAATTTTGAGGATTTTCGTTCTCTATTAGATGACAAAGGGGGCTTGGCGGATTTAGCGATTATCGTCAAACCAGAAATACTGAGTTCTCATCGAGTTCGAGGGTTTTCCCTCTCTATAAGATGTCAATATGACAAGTTTTGAGCGGATTTAGCGATTCTCGTCAAACTAAAAATGTTGAGTTTGAGGGTTTCCCCTCTCTATAAGATGGCAAAAAGACAAGTTTGGAGCAGATTTAATGATTATTCTCGTAAGTTGTAACCCTTTGGATCCGAGATATCGGGTCTCTGTCAAATTTATGGATTGTTGTCATCCCTATCAAAATTTGTCAACTTATAATTTGTTGAATTGTGAACCGATGTTGAAAAAATGCGAAGATAAAAGATTAAATATAAAGGGCAAAATCACACTCGACAAGCAAATATAACATTTTAGATGCAGAGTCTAATCCGGCCATGTAGAGTTTATATGACATTTAAACGTGTTAATAGGACTCTTCACACCTGCCACCTTGGTCTCGATCCATTTAATGCAGAAGTCCACTTTAGATGGGGAGTGACCTAAATATAGAGGGGCGTGGAACTGAACTAGAGCGTCCCTTTAGTCTATGGTACATATGCAAAAGTTTATTTATAATTTCCTCCTCGAATAGAGCCGCAGTTCGCCAATGATAATATTTTTTTATACCATGTCTAAATTCAAATGTTTTACCATAATATCGACCACCAAGACCTGTATACTTAATCAGTATAAGTTTTATTTATACTGAGAATTATAGTTTGTTTCATGATAATCATATGTTTATTTGAGAGCAACATTTGAATTAAAGGTACGAGTGAACTTTATTAATATTAAATTAAATTACACCAAAATCTGCTTCATATATATTTTTTATCAAACTAGTTGCTCTTAAATATTCAATCTCCATTTCATTTGACACATTTGAAATTTAACCTATAGTCATGAGACACATTGATCTACATCTTTGTACCTAATTTTTAATACAGTCCAAATCTAACATTATTTTATGGGGAAAAGGGTTGTATTAAGTAGACTGTACAGGCACTTTTGGGGCTATACAATTAGCAAGTGGCCCATTATCAATCCTCTACCATTACCAATAATCCAATTCACTAATAATTTTATAATATTATCTTTTTAGTTTCAAAATAATTATTAGTAGTCTTTTAACAGATCTCCACTCAAATATATTTAAGAACGTTGTGTTTACGTATATTAATGTAACAACTATGTAAATTTCACTGAATTTTATGTTTATAAAGTGTTGATTGACATAAAAGCTCAGAAGATTATGATAACAAATTATTGACACTTATTTTATTAATATTTTTTTATTATATAGTTATTAGAGTCAGTGGTACATGTTAGATTAAGTTTAATCCCAACCTATTACTTTGAAGTATGAATTTATAATTATTAAACCTCAACTAGACTTAAAAAAATAGTTAGCTTCATGTTTGACTTGAACTTAAATAAGTACAAAAAATTAATTTATATCCCAAGTATAGAACAAATAGCAAAATTTGAATTTTGCTCGCTATCAACTCGATTGATTTATTTTACACTTTTTAGTTTAACGGTTTATTAAAACTTTATAATTAATATTCAATATTAGACATACGTGTAATTATAATAAAATAAAATATAGATTTTAGTTTGACTCAGTATAATTTAGAACTTGAAAATTTAAAATTTATTCGTTCGGTGTTAGGGTTGTTCAAAAATAGCCAAACTGACCCAAATCAACATGACAAGAATCAAATTGATTTGGTTTAAGATCGATAAAAATCGATTGATTTGGATACATAGCCCAATTTAAGTTAATAATACTTATTAATTAAATTTGAAAATATTGAGTCCAACAAAAATAAGTCAAAACCTGCACAAAAAAAAAAGTGAGAACTTAATAAAAATCGATAAGTCAAATGATAAATAAAAACAATTTAAAGTGTGAGATTTTCATAAATTTTGATTTATAAAATTGAACCAAATCGATGTACTCAAAATCAAACCAAAACTAAATTCCATCAATTCGATTTCAATTTTTATTATTTTAAAATCGAACTAATCGGTTCAGTTTTAAACTAAACCAGAAGAATTTAAAACTTAACCATAAACATGCATAAGTAATAAAATAAAATAATAAATTTAGATCCCAATCCCAATTATCTGAACGGAGATCTATATTTCCGATACTCGACCAATAATTAAAGCCTTTTTGGTTCGGATTATTTTTAGTTTCCCAATAAAATCCTCCAAATTTCATTTTCACGTAGTAAAATAAAATAGATGAATAAACAAAAAAAAAGATTTGTATTATATTTTATCGCACGTTTCGCGGTAACTTTTAGGACTTGTTGGCGGTAGCTTTTTCTGGTTCGAACCGACCAACCAAAAACTGTAAAAATGGCGACATCCACGTTCTCTCTTCGTCATCACCACCACCACCATCACCATTTTCACTCCCCAAACCCACTTGACCCATCAAGCTCTCTCTCTCTCTCTCTCTCTCGCTCCAGTCCATGATTCGACCTCTCTTACCCAAACCCACCTCCCCAATTTCACCACCACTCCCTCTGAGCCATGCGACGAACCAGAGATTCGTTTTCTGGGTTTTTCCCAGAATCGGAGATTCTGGGTTTTCTGACCTTCGTTTTGTTCTGTGATTTAGCTTCTGGGTTCGGATCGATGGGACCCATAGGCGCCGCGTTCGGCGACGGCGGGTTCTTCTGCGCCATCGACGCCGGCGGGAGGCAGGACGTGGTCTGCTGGGGAAGGAACGATTCCTCCGCCGCCGCGTCGCCGCCGTCGAGCCTCGGTGGCGTGCCGGAGATGGCGGCGCTCTCCGGCGGAGAGGGTTTTCTCTGCGGCATTTCGTCGAACACCTCGCGTGCGTACTGCTGGGGACCGACCGGCTCCGCCGCGGATCTCATACCCTCCGTGTACAGGACCACCGCCTACTCCCACATCGCCGCCGGGAAGAGCCACGTGTGCGCCGTGCGAGGGTCCTACTTCTCCGACCACGACTCGGGTACCGTCGACTGCTGGGACGTCGCCGCCGTCAACGCCTCTTCACGCGGCGGCGCTCCGTCGCCGGAGAATGAAATCAGCACGCTCGTGTTCAAGAGGGTCGTCGCCGGAGATGGGTTCACCTGCGGCGGCGTCAGGGAAGGAGGCGTCGCTTGCTGGGGACCCAATTCGTCGAAATTGGGTCTTTCAGTCTCAAACCTCCCCAATCTCTCTGATGAGTTCATTGCTCTAGCCTCCGGGAGGTCCTCGGTTTGTGGGATCTCGGGATCGTCCAGAGAAATCAAGTGCTGGGGTGAGCTCAATATTGATGATGGTAATGGTAATGATAATGGGTCAGTTTTTGATCCACCTGTTGGTGTTAGATTTGTGTCACTGACAGCAGGTGCTCACCATTTCTGTGGGATCAGAGAGGATAATCATGGGATTGAGTGTTGGGGGAGGTTCAATTCGTCTTCGATCCCGAAGACTTCTGGGTTTATGGCCATTGCTTCGTCTGATTCCACAACCTGTGGAATCAGAGAAGACGATTTGGTTCTTGATTGCTGGTTCAGTGACGATGAGCCTGGTTTCGACCCTCCATTGGAGCTGTGCAGCCCCGGTCTGTGCAGTCCGGGCCCTTGTAAAGTGAACGAGTTCGCTTTCAATGCAAGCATCCTCCACGAGGCGGATTTGAGCAATCTGTGCGCGAGGAAGGATCTGAGCATCTGCTCGCCTTGTGGGTTCACTTGCTCGGAAGGTTTCTTCTTGTCCAGCGAATGTACTGAGAACGGTGATAGAGTGTGCACTTCTTGCTCGCTCTGCCAGAACAGTTCTTGCTGGGACACTTGCAAGCTCCCGCCATCGCCAATCAAGCATGTTCGCGAGTTGCATAGATTAACGCTTGTGATCGGGTGTTCTGCAGCTGGATTGGCGTTGGTTTTGATGTGCTGGCTCGTCGTTCCTCGCGTGATCGCTATCAGGAGGCGAGATGGCGCGGGGAAGAAGAAGCAGTTCAAGCCGGATTTGGAACCTGATGTGATGAATGTCGATGCATTGTCCACAATGACTAGTCTGGGGTCAGCTCAGGTCTTTCGGCTCTCAGAGCTGAAGGACGCGACTAACGGGTTCAAGGAGTTCACTGAGCTTGGTAGGGGAAGCTATGGATTCGTGTACAAAGCTGTTCTATCCGATGGGAAGCAAGTTGCTGTGAAGAGGGCCAACGCGGCCACAATCATCCATTCCAACAATCGTGACTTTGAGATAGAGCTCGAGGTGCTCTGCAAGATCAGGCATTGCAATATCGTGAATTTATTAGGTTATTGCTCAGAGATGGGCGAGAGGCTTCTTGTTTACGAGTACATGCCTCGCGGGACTCTCCATGACCATCTCCATGGAGGCCTCTCTCCGCTGAATTGGAGCCTTAGGATTAAAATCTGTATGCAGGCTGCAAAAGGGCTCGAGTACCTTCACAATGAACTCGACCCTCCAGTTGTCCACCGCGATGTGAAAAGCTTGAACATTTTGTTGGATTCCGAATGGGGAGCGAGGATCGCTGATTTCGGGCTCCTCACGTCAAATGACAAGGATAATCTTGAAAGAGACTTGAAAGGCGACGTCTTTAACTTTGGGATTGTGCTCCTAGAGGTTCTCAGTGGAAGGAAAGCGTATGACCGAGATTACACGCCTCCAAGCATACTTGAGTGGGCCGTGCCATTGATCAGGAAAGGCAAAGCGGCTGCTATAATCGATAGAGACGTTGCTCTTCCTAGAAACGTTGAGCCTCTTCTGAGACTGGCTGACCTGGCAGAACTCGCTGTGAGGGAAAATCCTCTCGAGCGTCCTAGTATGCTGGATTTGGCATCTGGGTTGGAGCAGATTGCGAAAGATGGACTGATCTTGTAGTTCTTGGATCGAACGATGGATCGAGGAGCGTGCCTTTTTTTGCATCGTTAGCTTCAGTGAGTACCGTTCTTCTGCAACTGTACATTTGTTATAGTAAGATTATTCTTGTACATGATTTGGTTACTTACTGCAGTTCTTGCAACACTTAAAATCTTTTGTTTCTGCAACTTAATACAATAAGTCATTCCCATGAAACGATAACGGGTTTGCTGATATATTTTGTCAAGGAAACGGTTCCTACTGTACAATGAACTCCTGAATGATTCAATAAATCCACAAATTTATGAAAAACCTTTGTTTCCTTGCTAACTGGTGTAGTTCTTGGATGAATACCGCTCTTACATTAGCATTGACAAAGATTCAATTTCCTGAGCTGCTTTAGAAAATATTGATAGGCTATTAACTGCAGAATCAACAAGTTCTCTTCAAATCTGAATGATATCGCTCTTATGTTGAATTGATATAGCTCTTATGTTGTTCTGTCCTTAAATTGTTTCCATTAGCATCAGTTTATTGGTTAAATTGTTTTCATTAGTATTGACAAAGATTCTATTCATTGAGCTGTTTTAGAAAATATTGATTGGTTGCTAACTGCAGAATCGACCAGTTCTTTTCAAATCTGAATGATAATATATGCTCAACTATAGGTACTATGTTCTCTGGCTTCTCTAGCAGTAACAGGGTCACTATTATTGTTCAGCAAGAAGATTGTTAGATTCTATATTTTTTCACAATTCCATATTTTCTTGTCCCCTGTCATTTTCTGGTTAATGGTTGAAAAAAGACAGACATTGCACAAGAAGATGCTGTTTTTTTTTTCTGCAGGGAGATGGAATCCAAGTCATCGAGGCGCTCGCGGACAAATCTATTGTGGAATTGAGGAAAAAGAACCTTTGCTTTATGAGATTCGTCAAGAAAAAAACGAGGTAGGTCTCAGTTATAAAATTCATCACTAGTTGCCTACCTTTTTATCCTTTTGTTTTGTTTCTCTGTTTCTCCACAGGTTGAGCCCTTCACTGTCAAAATCCAGGTTTGGTTACAAAATGTGGAAAAGCAACAAGACTAGAAAAAAGAAACTGAGATATGGAAATGGAGCATTGAAGCAAGCATTATCCAAGAAAAAATCATGTTCATGCTTGCTTCAATGATTGTTTGGTTCTTTCTGCATATGTTCTCTTTCAGTATCACTCATTCATATGCAAGTTTGCTTCATTGTTGCTTTTTTCCTCAGTAGAGGTTCATTCAAGTCCAGCCATGGCCTAACTGTGATCACAAGGACAAGGCTCTGAGTTTTTGTGATTTCACTCACTCAGCATTGCAGGTATTTATCTGCACTTTCAATTCTTCATAGATACGCTTATGAACTAAATGTATATGCGTATGCATTACTGTATGTCATGTCACAGCGAGAGTCTCGGGTCTCCATCTTTTGGTATAAAAATTCATGCATGTCTTGTTATAGTGTAGTATACACATTTGTGTTTTTGACACAGTGCTCTAAACATTCCCGACATATATGATTAGTCCTCAATTAACCCCGATTAATTTCTGATCAACCTTTTATTATATGTGTATGCATGTCTCACTATATGCCATTTTCCGAGCTCGTTCAGAAAAATAGGCGATCTTGGAAAATGGCGTATGGGGAGCCATGCATGTCATAGCGAGTATCGAGCCTCTATCCTTTAGTATCAAAATTCATGCATGTCTTGTTATGGTGAAGTATACACATTTGTGTCATTGACACAGTGCTTTAAAAATCTCCGACTAGTCTAATTAGTCCTTAATTAATCTTGATTAGTTCTCAGATGAAATGTTGTAAAAATCTCTAACTTATCCAATTAGTCACTGATTAATTCTTTATAATTCCCGATCAATTTTTTAATTCAATTTATTTTCTAATTAATCCCAAAAAGGCAATTCTATAACTGATTAGCGCCTAACATTTTCTACAACATTGCTCAAATGTCTTATCCGTCCAACTAGCGACTAACAGTGCTTAGAACACTTTTTTGTTTGAGCATATGTTGTTGTTTTTGCCTCAATTTTCTTCTGTTTGTTTCTTGTTCTGTTAGTTTCCATGTTTCTCTGATAGTGTTCTTGCTGTTGAGATTTGATTAGGAAGTTCTAACAAGAATAGTTGTGATTGGACAAACCAAACCATAATAAAAAATTAATATTCATAAATATTTATTAAATTTAACTTTATGGCATATAAATATAGAAAATTGAGCGGTGGAGACAAGAGAGTGCCACAATTGGTTTTCAATAATGGGATTCTCAGATTCTGCATTCAACCCAAAATTGTTCTTATTGAATTAATGGACTTGTCATTGGAGTATCAATCAATAATACTGAATTTTTTATTGATTTTGATATTCATGAGTCATTAATTTCATGATGAAAAATATGAAATTTAAGAGAGAGAGATATAAAGTCACACACTTTAGCTTCTCTTTCTCTCTCTCCATTGATTTGTGTTCTGGGTGGAGCTTCCATTACAGACCCATCGTTCCACATATTCTTCTTCATTGTTTTTAATTATCTTCTTCTCTTTCTCTTCTCTTCTAATTCGATCCCTCTCATTTCACACCTCTGTCTCTCTCTGGTTTCTCTGATCACTGCCCAGTTCTGGATTTTGTGTTGTTTCTCCTGGGTTTTGTTTATTTTCTCTAGCTCTTGTTTGGTTGGGTGGAAAATCGAGTGCCTGAGATTCTCCGAGAAAGTTACAGAGCGAACGGGGAGGGAAAATTTCGAGTTTTTTGTTTGATTACTCCAGAATTTCGGTACTGTGTGTTGGAATCGCACCCACCACGAATTAGGTATATTATTTCGAATTCTGTTGTTTGGTTTAATTTCTCGCTCTTGGTTGGCTGGGTAGAATATCGCAAACCTGAGCTTGTACGAGAAAATTACAGAGCGAACGGGGAGGGAAAATTTTGACTTTTTCTTTTGATCTCTCCAAAATTTCGGTACTTTCTGTGTTGGAATCGAACCCACCACGAATTAGGGCGGTTAGGGATAAATTTGCGAGTGACAGTGCCGATTGTTATACATAAGTTCTGGATTTTGTCTTGCCGCTCTTGTTTGGTTAGTCAGAAAATTCTAGAGCGAAAGGGGAGGGAAAATTTCGACTTTTTCACGTCATTTCGATAAAATTTCGGTACTTTCAGGGAGATTTGTAGAAGGAGAATCGGATGGGTAACATCGGGAGCAGCGGAGCGAATGGCCGGAGACGCCGCCGGAGCCACCCTCCGCCGCCGCCTCCGGCAGCTCCTCAGCCGGAGATCGCGGTGGCGAATCGGTACGTGTTCGCGGCTGCGACGCCTTACCCTTCACAATACCCAAACCCTAACCCTAACCAGCCGCCGCCACCGTTCTACCAGTACCCTGGTTACTACCCTCAGCCGCCGCCTGCGATGCCCTTGCCGGCGCCTTACGACCATCACCACCGCGGCGGCGGCCACGTGGAGGGTCCTCCGCTTCCGCACGGAAACTGGGTGGGCGGGAGGTACCCGTGCCCTGTTATGCAGAACCCGACGCCCTATGTGGAGCACCAGAAGGCCGTGACTATCAGGAACGATGTGAACCTCAAGAAGGAGACTCTGAAGCTCGTGGCGGATGAGGAGAATCCTGGGAGGTTCCTTGTGACGTTCACTTTCGATGCCACTGTTTCTGGGCGGTAAGTGATTGAGATTAGCTTTTGTGTTCTATCATTTGGATTGAGACTAGCTTTGTGTGCTATTGTGATTGCTTTAGTGCTTTGTGTATTAGAATTTGGATTTGGGATTGATTGTGATTGTTTTAGTGCTTCCTGTTTTATAATTTGATTCGGAATGGATTGTGATTGATTTATTCAACACTGATTGTGATAATTTTAGTACTTCATGTTTTATGATTACGATTAAGCATTGATTGTGATTGCCTTAGTACTTCATGTTCTATAATTTGGATTAAGTATATATTGTGATTGCTTTAGTTCTTCATGTTCTGTAATTTGGATTAAGCAGTCTGGTCTGTTTAGTGTATGTGATTGGAACGCTAGAATTTGAAATTATGTGGACTTGTTAGTTATTTGGTTGTTTGATGTACTATGTTGTTTAGAATGCTGAAAATGATTTGGTTAAATGATACCGGTTAAATTTGTTATCTGCTCAAAATTGGAGGTTTGCTTTATATATGATGAATGAATTTGACGCTTCAGTTGCTTATATGATTTTTTTTTGGAGTGGAGGTACTTTTGGGGATTTATCATTTTCCGGGAGCTGATTAATGGGATTTTGATTATGTAGTCTTAATTTAGGTGTGATTTTTGGGATTCAGCATAGATTGTGATTAATTTAGTGAACACAATCTGTGATTGGAATGCTAGAACTTGAAATGATGTGAATTTAGGAGTACTTGTTTATGGGGTAGAGTCGTTTTTCGGGATTTTCCTTTTTTATGGACCAAACTCGAGGGTTTCTGAATACTCGGTATAGTTTTCGGGGCATATGTAATATTAACGAGGAATACATTTACTTTCAGATGTAAGAATTCGGTTTCTTTATGCGTGTTTACATGCAAATGTATTTTCTTTCCTGTTTTTAGCTTCTTTGATTTTTTTTTTCACTTTTGTGTATTGTAAACAGCATCACCGTGATTTTCTTTGCAAAAGAAGGCGAAGACTGCAACCTCACACCGACGAAGGAAAGCGTCCTCCCGCCCGTGACCCTCGATTTCCCGCAAGGTCTGGGCCAGAAGTTCAGGCAGCCCTCGGGAACCGGGATAGACTTCTCGATGTTTGACGAAGCGGAACTGCTGCGCAAAGACGGTGACATGGACGTGTACCCTCTAGCTGTCAAGGCGGAAGCGTCGCCTCCGTCCCCAGTCGGTCAGAACGATTCGGACGGGAAGTCGGCATCGTCCGGGACGGCGGGGACCATGAATTCTCAGATAACCCACGCGGTCTTCGAGAAGGAGAAAGGCGAGTACCGGGCGAGAGTGATGAAGCAGATCCTGTGGGTGAACGGGATGAGGTATGAGCTGCAGGAGATATACGGGATCGGGAACTCAGTCGAGAGTGGGGACTTTGACGGGAATGACCCTGGCAAGGAGTGTGTGATTTGTCTCTCGGAGCCGCGGGACACGACGGTCCTTCCCTGCAGGCACATGGTAACTATCCTACTCTCTCCCCATTATTGTTCTCCTTAATGTCACGATCAGTGTTCTAAAGCACGCCAGGCTAGGCGCTAGTAGGTCGGATCGGGCCTTCTGAGGATTAAAAAGATTAAATAATTAGTTAGGAATTAACATAGGACTAATTGGAAATTAATCGGACAAGTTGAGTGGTCCAAGTCGAGTGGTCGTGGATGTAACATTTGAATCCATCACAAGAAAGTTACCCGTAGAATTGCTTTTTCAGATAATTGGAAAAATAGGCGCCATAGTTGCAAAACCTTACTGTGAACTATTCAAACGAGGAGAAAGTGGGTCATATGACCTATTTTTGAAATGACACAATTGCCCCTGGAATAAAAAATAAAGACGATTTTTATTTACTACCTTGTAATTTTTTGATGTTAAATATATTTTTATATGCAGGTTTAAATTCAAGGAAAATTTCGTCTTTTCGGTTCATTTTAGTTGCTATTAATGGGATATACCATATCTGGCTGTGAAATTGTTTCACTTAAAGCGTCTTTGGTCATATCTGGTTTATTTACTCAGTTACTCATCAAAGTCAAATGATGATAATTCTATTGTTGATCGGGTTTTTTTCTTTACGATGCAGTGTATGTGCAGCGGGTGTGCGAAGGTCTTGAGGTTCCAGACGAATCGCTGTCCGATTTGCCGACAACCCGTCGAGAGGCTTTTGGAGATCAAGGTCAACAATGGACCTGATGAATGATGATCATAAGAGAAGATCTCATTGTATAATAATAGTCCTCTGCTTGTTCTTCCTTATTTTCTTCGAAAAAATCAATGGTTTTCTTAATAATCAATCAGACAGAGTTATTATCATTTTGCACAGAAGATACAGTTAGATCTGTTCTGTGTGAACAATTTGCTCAGAAATATTATGTGTGATGGGTTCACCAAGTTGATGAACACAAGTTTTTTTTATCATCTATTTATTGGTTTGAAGTGTCTTATTTGTTATGATTTGTTTTAAATGTTAGTTAAATTCTGAACTTTTATTATGTTCTTGTTTGATGTAATTGTTTAGTATTTTTAAAGGAAAATTGCAAAAACACTCCTTGTATCATTATAGTTTTGCATATAGTCTATTTCCGTTATTTGTTAATCTTTGTTAGCTTGTAATTTTTTGCACTGATAGTATAAATCTGTTAAAATTTTAAAATATAAAATTCTATACCCGCAATTATAGTAGGGACGATATCACAAAATCCGCTCTAGGGCCATTTTATCTATGCCGCATGATAAATTGTAATAGTTTAATATTTGAAGTACTAAATGAGAATAATTCAAAAGAGGAAATTGAAACAAGAACAATTCCATAGATAACACAGTTCAAACCTTAGTTTCATCAAACCCACCATTGATGAACATAAACATCACTTCCATGGAGCAGCAGGTGAAGAACAGTTCATCAACAAAACACATTTCTCCACTTTCAAACAAATCTGATAGAAACTTGAGCTCCAAGTCACCTGTACTCATCTTCAGTACAACAAAATCTGCAGACTTGATTGTTTCTTTAACCCAACAAAGAAATTTGCAAAGCCATGGACATAAGCAACATGAACAAGCATTGCCTCGATCCCAACAGGCTTGAGGATGAGCTCGATTTGGAGCACGAGCAGCAGAGACCATGTCTACATCCCTCGACAACACGAAATCGAAAGAGTTTTCTTCATAACCGAGCTTGTGAACGAGCTTTCTCTTCCCGAGAGTGCATTTTTTTAATCGACAGTAATACATGGAAATCCTATTCTAATGTATGTACCAAGATTCGAACTCATGACTTCACGTACGTTAGTGTGACCTCCTTGCCAATCAAGTTGCATACTATCTACTTACTTATTTAGTATTGCATACTAATTTCATTGATATATACATATATAAATGTTGTTGTTGCAGAGTCTTTGTTTTGACAAACTGAACAATAGCTACATTACATGAATTACTTCTCATGACAACAAGAACTTCAACGTGAATATTTTTCAGTGTAACAATATAACACTTCACAAATTCAAGTTTGTCACACCCTTTAAAAGTCTAAATATTGATGGAATCCACACCGCAAGATCGTCTGACATCAAAATTCTAGACTCTACCTTGCAGGCCGAAGACGATGGTGTATCCGTTGGTGACAGAACATGTGATTTAGAGGTAAGCAAGGTGATGTGTGGACTTGGTCACAATCTCAGCGTTGGAAGTCTTGGCAAGTACGAGAACGAAAAACCTGCAACACATATCGAGTTTAGGGATTGCACACTCAACAACAATGACAACGGGGCAAGAATTAAGTCATGGCCTGAAATATTTCCATGCATAGCTAGTGACATTCTCTTCGAGGCTTCTACCATAAAAAACGTAAGCAACCATGTCATCTTATATCTGTGCTACTATCCTAATGAAATTTGCAAACAATGGGTATTTTTTTACACACTCTTATGTATATACGTTAATTTCTCATAATGATGATGGTGACGATTGTGAATGGATTCTCAAGAACCAACATTGGTCAAAATGAGCAATTTCATATTTAGAAATATCAAAGGTACTTTTGCGTGTTCGGAAGCAGTGCAGATATTCTGCAGTCCTAATATGTGCGAGAATATTGAATTTGCCATATCGACCTCGCATATACTGGACCTAAGATGAAAAACTACTCCAGCACATGCACAGACGTTAAACCTTTTATTACACCTCCACTTAACCCCCACTTAACCCTCCCAACCATACTTGTTCAACATGATCACTCATTTATATTTCAATATATTTCTCTCATTTTTATTCGTAACAAAAAGACAATTGTATCTTTCGCTTTTGTAAATAAATTTCTCTTTATTTTAATATATAGTGTATTAACTTTAAAAAAATGCTCGAATTATGTCGTTTTGTAACAAAAAATTTAAATTGCATGTTGTATGAATTTTAAATTTCTTTTTGTTATGGTCAACAAACAACAAAAAGCTTGATTATGCATAATATTGCATATGGAGAATAACATTTTTTTATTAACACCTATGTTGGAGTAAATGTCATTAAACCTTATTTTTATGTTGTGGAAGTACCACGGAGGTAGGATTTGAGACAAATGTTATGTTTATATTGTATCTTTCGCTCATTTATGTGAGTTTTAATTTTGAAGAGAGACTTAAACATGTCTCGTAATGTGAGTTAATATAGAGTTTTAGTCTTTCTAGTGCAAATTGGATGACAAAGTTATGGTCGCTCATCCAATTCTAATTGCGAGACTTAAACATAGTTATGGTCGCTCATCCAATTCTAATTGCTAGACTTAAACATGTTTCGTAATTAGAATTGAATGAAGTTTATCTAAGTAAAATTTTTAAACCTATTGGACACCACACAAACTAAAATTATAATTATTAAAGTAAAAATAGCGAATATTTAATTATACTGAAGTGTCATTTCCCCTAAAAAAATAACATGATATATAGAGAGTTTCTTAACAATGGCAATCCCAAAACAGAAAATTATTTGTATGCATAAAGTTATGATTTTTGTGGGTTCCCACTAACTAATCTTATAAAGTTACTATTCTTAATATCGTAAAGTTAAGATTTTCACGATACCACCTTAATCATGGCTCTGAAAAGCATGAGATCGAGAATGATGGAGCACATCCTTCTGAGTTGCATTGCGCCATGAGCTTGAACTATGAAGTTCCTCACCTCTCAAATTCGACCCTCGAGCACATTATTCCTCTCGTTCTTTTCCTCACGAGCTCCGATCATGATGTTCCCCAAAATCCTCCACTTGACCCTTGAGTCGATTCCACTGTTCCTGTGCCTAGACCATCATGCCCCTCAAATTTCCCATTCGAACATCTAGTTGGACTTTACTTTAACGCATCCGAACCCTTAATTGGCCCCTCCTCACATCCTCTGTGTCTGAGCATGCACAACGAGCCCGATGAACTCGTCCATTTGGGCTTCGAGCTGGTGGCTCCTCTAATCCTCCTCCTCTTGGGCCTGAACCAAGATGTTGGCCAGGGTCTGAAACCGATTGTTGCTCGCCACCTCCACCTCCCGGCTTGGAGAACATACATGTTGAGTGTCTGAATTCTGGCATTGACAACATCGTTCGTAAACTCAAGGTAGACTATTAGCTCCAGAGTAGCCCAGGAGCAAGCCGTCTACATCAATATAGAGTAGACAACTTTGTTCAGATAAGGGATGTCAAAAACAGCAACTTGAGCTCACTCGTTGGCTAGTTGAGGAGCGTCGTCCCCAAAGGCCTCTCCTTTTCACAATCCTCCTTCGGCATTTTGACCAAATGCTACATTTTAGGTATTTAGAAGTAGGTGAATAAGTGTGTGTGGTTGGTTGTTCGGTCTTAAAGGAGCAAGGAAAATGAGTTTATATAAAAAAAAACACAAATGATTTAGGATAAGTGAGATTTGGGTAGGGCTGTTGAGTACTAACCAAATAATTTACAAAACATTCATTTTGGGATAGGTGACCAAATAAAAGTTTAATTCGATTTAAAATGGTAGGGAATTCTACGTGTATTTGTATTGAAAATTAAGTGAACCGAGCTCGAGCTTATCTTTTTTGTACGAGCTAATCTCTGCCAAATTGAGGGATTAGTCGTCATCCAATTGTTTTCTTTTAACGTCATCCAATTATTTTTTTATGAAGTTATCCAATTGTTCTAAAACTTTAATCTACAAAAAAATTTCTATAATATTGAGAACCGACTGATTCGATTCAACTCTGATTAATGATTCAAAGAGATGGTTCCCGAGATCATTGCTTGTTAGTTGCTCAACATAATTCTAATCATATCGGGTTTTAGGAGATTTACCTAAAGAAACACAAGCTCATCGACAAGCTGGTCAAGACCTTTCCTCTGGTGTACACATCCACTAGCATTGTGTTTTGTGGTATTTTGATATCATCTATTATTTAGATGTATATTTGGTTTATTCTGCTGAATTGGTGCTTTAGGACTATATTATATGTAAATGATTATGTTAAATTAAGTGGATCTATATACTTGATATTGTCATGGCACCTCATTACAAGTCTATGGCCATTGTCTTCGACCTCCGTGGCCTTATATAGATTTTACGATACTTGTATTATAAGAATAAAAAAACCCATCAAGAATAGGTAGCAATCTTGCAATGCAAGGCTCATCGACTGGACGCACATCTTGCTCTACCACCTTCCTCTATGACCAACAAAGGTTTCTCATTCGACATATGATTATGAAATATTGCAAATAATTTAAGTGTGTCTTCTTATCTTTGAAATTAAGGCAGCAAATATGAGAAAGACCTTTTTGGTGATTAAATCTTCTGAAAACGCTATTATGTTTACTAATCATCCACATTACTCGGTACTTGGTCTCCAACAATATAATTTCCAGCAACGATTATTGTGTTCGTTATAACCCTTCTGAATTCTTATATTCATCTCGGATATGGTTTCTTAATCGTGTAACAGACTATGGATGGATACCCCTATTTGCATGTATCATTTTCTTAGTGAAATGTTGATTAATACATTTATTTTCTCATGTGTAGCAAGAACACGATTGAGGAGTTAAAAAGAGAGGGTGCCCAAGATCCTTACCTGTTATTTCTCTACATTATTCTTAAGTGATTCTAATTTTTATGGTTTTTTCTCTATTGTTTAACCAAACTATTTTGATTGGATGATGAAGCTGAACAAGTGGAAGAAAAAACGAGATAAAGTTGTATGTCATGTTATTATTTATATGCTTTTATATTTCTATTTTTCTTGAAAGTGTCGTATGTCATATTATTACGTGTTTTTAATTTTTCTTGAAAGTGATTGTTTGAATAATCTCGATCTCAAACACAGCTTTTCTCTATACAGTTTGTTATGTGCCTCAACGTAAGATCTAGTTATGGGTCTAACATACTCGTCTTTGACAAAATCTCCTCCTTAAACTAAATTATGAGATAAAATAATTAGGGTAAATTATGTTGCGTAAAAGTACACCCTAAATGTAACTAAAAAGTACTAAAATAAAAAAAACATTTATTTAGAAAATACTATTGTTCTTATATATATTTAGACTTTTTTATTTTATAATACTTCCCGATGAAGGCTTTTGTATCCTTCCCTTTTCTAAAGGATTATGTACTTAAATTTATTTTACTCACTCACAAACAGTGTTCTAGAAAATGTTAATGCACTAGCAGGGTGTAGATAGCTTTGTGGAAACTATTTGAGAATTAGTCGAAAATTAATAAAACAAGTCAGAGTTTTTTAAAATACTGCTTACAAGTATGAGCTAACCATAACCACATGGACATAGTGTGAAGATGTCTGCTTTTTTTTAAATTGAATCATTTGTGCTCATATGCCACATTGTTTATTTTCAAAGTAGTTGTATGTTTTATTATATTTTTTTATCTTCTTCAAATCATGTTAATCTCGAAATTGTAAATTATTATTATCCTTGAATAAATTAAGATTCTCATATTGTTTATGATCATATTGGTTTTAGGAGGCTATTATTATCCTTGAATAATTAGATTCGGATTTTTTACGATCATATTAATTTTAGGAACTTATTATTATTCTCGAATAAATTAAAATTTTCAGATTTTTTATGATCATATTGGTTTTAGGAGGCTTACCTGAAAGAACATAAGTTCATCGACAAGCTCGTCAAGATGTATCCTCCGGACATATAATCATCTTGCATTGTATTTTAACATCAACTGACATTATCTAAAGTTTAGATGTATATTTTATTTATTCTGCTTAATTGATGATTTAAGACTATTAATAGTTTATATGAGTATTAGAAGATATCCTGTTAAATTAAATGCGGATGAGTAGTGGAAGATACATGTCTATTATTTATTTAATTTGTTTCTTCAAGTATAAAAGGCATAGGATAAATGAATTTTGCATACAACTTTGTTTTAGAGAGATTGTTGGAGAAGAAGATTCAATCACCGGAGCTCAAAAGACGAAGAAGCTTAACCGATTGTGCGGTTTAGGTTTTCACCGATGATTGAGTCGGTTTTGAGAAATCCCATCATTTTCTGGGTTGATTTGTGTTTATCATAATATGAACTTTTAATCTCTTCTTCAAATTAGGTTTACATTTTAGGGATGCACTCGGCTACAAATGTGTGATCATATACAAATATAAGAATAAATTACATCCATTGAATGTAATTCATTAATGGTCTAGATTATTTTATGATTTCATGAATTAGAAATCAATCAAATCAATTAAAGGGGTATGATGGTCATTTCGTTTGATTATGATAATCAATGATATACGTTACAATAAAATATTGAGTTATAAATATCTATAATTATAGGAATTTGAATTTGTGATAAATATTCATGATTATAGAAATTTGAATTTCTGTCATTTAACTAAATTTGGTTCCATTTAATGAATCGACGGAGTCGTGAAAATAAAATCATAAAATCAATAATACATGTGAAATGAAACAATAGAATTATGAGCAAATGAAAGGGTAAAATATTAAGTATCTGAATGCATACATACTGGCAAAATAAAACCATGAAATACTTTGACATAAAGTATGGGGATTTGGGTAACTGGAAACATGGAATTAAGTACATATAGGAACATAAAATATGGCATGTCAGAGACTAACAAACGAGAAAATCAAACCATAAGACGTGAAATCAAATTATGGATGAAATGAGACCATAGAATTAGGTGCAAAATAGAATCATGTAATTATGTACGAAATGAAAACATGAAATTAAATACGTATGTGATCATGGAACATGGCATGTCAAATACTAACAAATAATAAAAACAAACTATGGAACAGTTGATCAAGTTATTATGAAATGCAAGCATGAGAAATGAAAACATGAAATTAAATATGTACGTGATCATGGGACATGGTATGTCAAAAACTAACAAATAATAAAAGCAAACTATAGAACAGTTGATCAAGTAATGTATGAAATGCGAGCGTGAGATTATCTGCAAAATGGAAGCATGGCATATTCTATTGTTTCATGTTCCATTGTTCTATCGGCGGACTACAATACTAGAACCGGTTCCATCAGCTCATGCCAAAACGGGTTATAAAATATGGAAAATACATGCAACACATAACTCATACAATAGCTATATGGAGCACAAAATGCATATGAAAATTCGCACAATCGAATGATGAACCAAAAAAAATTACAAATTCATGTGAAAATATCCAAAGTTTCCACACAAAAAACCCCCAAAAAAATCGCTAAATCATGAAAAAAATTGTTTCACCCAACTGCTAAACCAACAAAATTCGGAAATAATATGCAAACCCGACTTCTTAGACCTAAGAAAGTTCATGATCCTTTGAGATTTTCTTTTGGGCACCATTGCAGATGATTCGAAGGCAAAAAACAAAGCAAGTAAACGGTCGCGTAAGGTGTAGACTGTTTGTGGACTGCATGAAGACATATATGATCATTAGGGTTTGGTGATTGGATTGTGAGATTTAATTAAGTAGAAGAGGAAAGATGTATATTTAATTAATGATATTTAATTAAGGAAAAAGAGAAAAAGAAAAATCTGACCACAAGGAGAAGAGTCCATATTCAAACTGTAATATTTATTTAAATGACCCTTTGTTTAAGCCAAAACATGAGCACTTGGACAAGCAGCATTAAATAATCACATAGCCTGCCACTCCTAATTACAATTAATTTGGATCGTAGATTTGTTGATCGGACGGTAGAACTATATTCGTAAATTTGTATACAAATATAGCATTTGTACGCGAATTGATCCCTACATCTTAATAACAATTAAGGAAATTCTGGGAATCTGTTTTCAAGCTCTTCTCAAAGCTAGCGATTTCATTTTTTTTGAAGTTGATAACAGTCCAACTTGAAGATATATAGCTGTAATTAAATACACGGCATGCCACCGAGCTTCATGGAGTAATCAACGACGATGTGCGCGATCGACATTTTGACGAGAGTCGACTCAATCTGCAACAAGTACGACTTCGAGAAGCAGAGGAATCTCAATATCTCTGGCGACGATGCCTTCGCTCGCCTCTACGACATCAAACTATCTATCATAATGCAGTTGAGAAAATGGTACTAGAAATCAAATTTGGTCCATTTCTTAACCAAAGTAGACATGGTCAGCTCTGTATCAAACTGACCATGCATGACAAATATAAAATGTATTACAGAACAACAGAGACAAATTAATCACAACAAAACTTGCAGAAGGTCACAGCAAAATGCATGATTTATATCCTAATGCACTAGAAATCAAATTTGGTTAATTTAAGCCAAACTAGACTAGACATTGTAAGCTTTGTATCAGATTATGCATGGAAAACATAAAATGAGTTGCAGAACAACAGAGACATGATAGAGCATCAGAAACAAACTCCACTACAACAATGGCGCTTCAAAGTTATCGCAACCATCATCGACAAATCAAACTACTTTCCAACAATGTTCACGAGAAACATAAGTTCATAGTTCCATTATTTTGAGAGCACTGCTTATATCAGAAACTCTACTTCCATTGCTCATGCAACCTTCAGCAGCACCTCATGCTTTAGAGTGAATCAAGAAGAGATGGTTTTACATAACTTCAATATAAACATTTCTCCTTTTCACAATGCCTTGATTTCTACTGTAATATATGATCTACAAGAACATGAAGAAGAGTAACTTGCATTTTATAGCATATGTATAAGCTTGAGCAAGCAAAAAGTGTGAGAACAGGTCAGGACTCTGAACAACCCTCTCATGGCCCAGTTTCAATCAGAGCCCATGGATAGATAGTTATTAAGGAATTAGGGTATGCATAAGCTGAATCAGCACTCTAACTATCTTAGATAAGCTAATAATATGTTAGCACAAAGTCAATGAATTTGTAGCTCACAATTGACGTGAAACTTACCAAGTCGTGAAAGGTTTGAAGACAATTTATCCGGCGGTGACAAGTTCACAATGGACTGCCATGCCTGCAACTCATCGACATGGCTTTAGATAAATTGTATATGAACATTCTTCACAATTATCTGAATTTTATATTTAAATAGTATCTGAAACAGATTCCTCATCAAAGGTTATTCAGCGGCCCTGGGAACATTATATACCTTTAACCAAAGAAAAGAACATAAATGATTGGATCATACCTGGAATTCTAGGCACCATGGTCTGAAGTTGATGCACTTCAGTTCTTTTCAAATAGATATAAATAGATAAGCCATGGCTTTCATGATCAGTTCAAATAGATACAAAAATCAGTTACTTTTTCACTTAAGAGCCAATCTGTATATTCCTCATCATTAAAATGGGGTTCCACATCTTTTGTCTAACATTAAGTTTGAGCATTCACTAGAAGATGGCTCAAACAAGACCTAAAATAAATAAGCTAATTATGGCTATAAAAAACCATGATCCTAGATCCTTGAAATGATGTGGTGGAACTATCGTAATGCAGTTGAGAAAACGGTACTCGAAATCAAATTTGGTTCATTTGTAAACCAAAGTAAGCATGGTGAGCTTTATATCAAACTATGCATGACAAATATAAAATGAACTACAGAACAACAGAGACAAATTAATCACAACAAAATTTGCAGAAGGTCACAGCGCAATGCATGCTGTATAGTTAAGTCAACTCAAGCCTAATAATCTGAGAATCCACGAATCAAGCTCTTCTCCAACAATATTCAGGAGATTTTCTCCGAACACAAGTTCATATGCCTCTCTTCACTGTGCAAGCTGATAAAAGCAAAACTACACTCCCTTCTAATTCCTCTTTCTTTGGCTTACTTCACAGTCACACAACAAAACAATCAAAGGCAGGGATTAACCATATAATACAACTAAGTTAAGCTACACAACAAAATCACTCGACAAGAATTTTAAACGCGAGCATGATGTTTCAGTTCACCTTTTTTCCCTAGGCTCTTAGCCATTCATATCCTTCGTCTTGTAAATAACTAAATATAAATAAATGACTCTCCATAAGGATTCTTATATTAATTGACTGAAGTTTTTAGATACAATAAGAATCATCAAAGCCAAATCTATTTGCCAGCGATGAGTGGTAGATCTATCCTGATGCGCTAGAAATCGAATTTGGTTAATTTACAGGCCAAACTAGACTAGAGACTGTAAGCTTTGTATCAGATTATGCATGGAAAACATAAAATGAGTTGCAGAACAACAGACACATGATAGAGCATCAGAAACAAACTCCATTACAACAATGGCGCTTTAAAGTTGTCGCAACCATCATCGACAAATCAAACTAGAAACATAAGTTCATAGTTCCATTATTTTGAGAGCACTGCTTATATCAGAAACTCTACTTCCATTGCTCATGCGACCTTCAGCAGCACCTCATTCAGTTGCCATGATTGTTGACTGAATTATTCGGAGCTTTTCTAAGAATATGCTTATGGGTTATTAAATCACCCTCTAAAATGCAATTCAGAATATAAATATGATTCGAACCTAAGGGGTAACAATACAGCCTAAGTTAATACAGATAACAGAATCACTCGACAAATATTTTAAACACAAGCATAATGATTCTGGTCTCTTTTATGAGGATTCTTATATTTAGCTACAAGGAAAATCAGCAGGCCAGAGCAAGCAAAATCTCTTTACCACTACAAATTTCAGATTATGTCAATTGTATTATCACAAATCCAAACACAACTACATTGCAATGCAAACCAAACTAAAGACACGAAGCTGAAGGGACAGTGGATTTTGATTAAAAACAAGAACTTTATTGAAACTGAGACAAACCAAAGTTCACACAGCTGCATAGCAATTAGAAGCACCCACATAACAGAAAAACTATTGAGTGTCCTTATACGAATTTACTGAAATATTTAGCTACAAGGAAAATCAGCAGGCCAGAGCAAGCAAAGTATCTTTACCACTACAAATTTCAGATTATGTCAACAATTGTATAGTCACAAATCCAAAGGCAACACATTGCAATATAAACCAAATTATAGACACAAATATGAAGGACAGTTGATTTGATTAAGAACAAGAACTTTATTGATATTGAGACAAACCAAAGTTCACATTCCAAATTCACATAGCTGCATAGCAATCAAAAACACCACATAACAGAAAACACGGAAGCTAACCATCCAGATGAGAATCAAATCACTTATCACCAACCACCGCCGCGAAGACGGAGAACCAGGTGGAGTGTAGATTCCTTCTGGATGTTGTAATCAGCAAGGGTCCGACCGTCTTCAAGCTGCTTCCCCGCAAAGATCAGGCGCTGCTGATCCGGTGGAATCCCCTCCTTGTCCTGGATCTTCGCCTTCACATTATCAATAGTATCCGAGCTCTCAACCTCCAATGTGATCGTCTTCCCGGTTAGTGTCTTCACAAAGATCTGCATACCGCCACGAAGCCTGAGAACCAGGTGGAGCGTCGATTCCTTCTGGATATTGTAATCAGCCAAAGTCCGACCGTCTTCGAGCTGCTTCCCGGCGAAGATCAGGCGCTGCTGGTCCGGTGGAATTCCTTCCTTGTCCTGGATCTTAGCCTTCACATTATCAATAGTATCAGAGCTCTCAACCTCCAATGTGATCGTCTTTCCAGTGAGCGTCTTCACGAAGATCTGCATACCTCCACGAAGCCTCAGGACGAGATGGAGCGTCGATTCCTTCTGAATGTTGTAATCGGCCAAAGTCCGACCATCTTCAAGCTGCTTTCCGGCGAAGATCAGGCGCTGCTGATCCGGCGGAATCCCCTCCTTGTCCTGGATCTTGGCCTTGACATTGTCGATCGTATCCGAACTCTCGACCTCGAGAGTGATCGTCTTGCCGGTGAGCGTCTTCACGAAGATCTGCATACCTCCGCGAAGCCTGAGAACCAGGTGAAGCGTCGATTCCTTCTGGATGTTGTAATCGGCCAGAGTCCGGCCATCTTCGAGCTGCTTTCCGGCGAAGATCAACCTCTGCTGATCCGGTGGAATCCCCTCCTTGTCCTGGATCTTCGCCTTGACATTGTCGATCGTATCGGAGCTCTCGACCTCGAGAGTGATCGTCTTCCCGGTGAGAGTCTTCACGAAGATCTGCATATTCTCGGATCTGAATTGGAGATTTGAATCGGAATTGAAGAAAGTGTCTCTGAGATCTAAGATTTGAGATTGTTGTTGCTAATGAGATTGATGAAGAACCAGAGACGCGAAGCTTTGCTTTTATAGGGTCTACGATATAGAGAGAAGGAGCTGTGGGACCCTAATTTTGGATTTGGTTGCCTAATTTTTCAGGAAATTACCAGAAAGGCCGCGTTAAGCTTCCCGCGCATCGAAGGCTCTAGATCCTTCCCGAATTTTTAATTAGGCAATCCCAATTTCTTCCAATCGAGGCTTGACACCTGTCATCATGGGTAAAATTGAAATTCCAAGTTTCGGGATCAGGATCGGGTCGGATATAAACTTTTTGGTATTTGTAGGGTTGTTCGTTGTGGACTAGAAACCGGTCTCGAATTGATAATCGAGTCGAACTGTATTTAAAAAAATCAATAATTATCGATAATCATTCAATTTTGATTATAACTTTAAGATAATCATGTTAAACAGAAAAGATCAAAAACTATTTTAAACATAATGTTCAATTTCAGTTCAAATATTTGCAAACTTAAAACTTCAAGTACCAAAAAATATATTTTGAATGTATGCTTATAATTATAATTTAATACTTATCATCGACGAGTTTATTCAATAAATTGAGAGTTATATTGATTAAACACATTGCTTATGAATAATGAATTTCTTAACAACCACTCGATCTCAATTCATTAAATGTTTAGCCCTCACTTACTATACTGGAATTTAACAACTAAGATCGAGGCTAGATTTGATTAATAAAGGGGTCAAATCGTTTTTAACTCCTTAGGGTTGCCAGCCGATTCATTCAGTACATAATCATTACAATTAATATGATTAAAAATATAATTTTAATATGTATATACCGAAAACTAGACCAATTGAATTGAGCGAAACTTAATTTGAGTCTGACTATTATATTTTTCGAGTACGATCTCAATATAATTAAACTAATTCGAGTATGATCAAACTTAAAATGTATAATTTTTTTTAAACCAATTTAATCATATTCAAATTAAATTCGATTTAGCTCATCTATACCTCTGCACATTCCTTGTCAATTACCATTTTTTTATGCATATCATATCAAAATAGTTTATATACTCGTAATTCTTCTGTTTATCTCAAGTGCAATGTGTAACGATTCAAACAATTGTTAAAAAAAAAAATTTATGACTTTATTTTAAGGATATATATATAATCATATTACTTAAGCATGTTCTTTATATTTTTTGTTGATTAAGTTCACTACTTTGTAACTCGGTTAATTGACCTTTATATATATAAAAAAAGAGGATTAGTAAACGAATTTGTCCATAAAATTACGCGAAAAAAGGAGGGAAATCCAGTTAAATTAAATTTCTAAAAATAAATAATTAAAAAAATCTGCTATACTATACAGGCTGTAGCTGTATGTATAAAGTATAAACTGAGTATGTATTTTCTCTTTCCTTTGAAACCGCTCTCTGGTGGTTCATCTCCGATACACAGAACCAGAACGAGCTCGAGCTCGAGATCGAGATCGAGACCTCTTCATCACCGAGCTTCGTGGAGTGATCAGCGACGATGAGCGTGATCGACATTTTGACGAGAGTCGACTCGATCTGCAACAAGTACGAAAAGTACGACTTCGAGAAGCAGAAGGATCTCAACATCTCCGGCGACGATGCCTTCGCTCGCCTCTACGCCGTCGTCGAAGCCGACATCGAGGCCGCGGTTCAGGTGAGGCCTCGAT
This sequence comes from Geranium rotundifolium, assembly GCA_963920655.1. Lineage (NCBI taxonomy): Eukaryota > Viridiplantae > Streptophyta > Magnoliopsida > Geraniales > Geraniaceae > Geranium > Geranium rotundifolium. The sequence goes on from OY987312.1 coordinate 45,268,551, forward strand.
CTGCTCAGCGAGCAAGGATTCGAAATCGGATCTGATTTTAGCTTTCAATTGATTGAGATCTCAGTTTAATCGTGCTAGACTGTGGTTTTAGATTCGGCGGCTCGAATAATTTGGGGATTTTGGTTTGTTTGGAGGAATTATTGGTTACTGTTTGATGTTGATGATGAATCTGAGTGATTTTGGTTGCAGAAAGCCGAGTCTGCTTCGAATGAGAAGAGTAAAGCTTCGGCGGTGGCTATGAATGCTGAGATTCGTCGAACCAAGGCTAGGTTACTGGAGGAAGTCCCTAAGTTGCAGAGATTGGCTATGAAGAAGGTATGAACACTTAATTTTGAGCTAATCTTGATTTAATTATTCATAACCAGTTGCAATAACCTGTCTCTATTGCTTGAAGAAGATAATGGTATTTTTAGCGATTTATTATGATTTTCTTCAAAATTGCCTCACAATTTGCTTGCTGAGAGCATATTAGTTGCAGTTATGATATGAGTTGGTTTGGATTTGTTACCAGGTTTGAAGTATTTAGGATTTAACCATTTGAGCTTTATGGATTTAAGAACCTGTTTATGCAACAGGTGAAGAGAATCATAAACTGATTTTGCTTAGTTTAGTGGTCGAGAATTTTATTGATGGCATGCCTCTATATCTTGATTTAGTGTTAGTGACTATTCTCATACATTTGCAATAAACTGTCTCTATCACTTGAAACACTTAGTGTTATTCTCAGCAATTTATTATGATTTTGTTCAAAATCGACTCACAAATTGTTTGCTGACAGCATATCAGTTGCATTTAGGATATGAGTTGGTTTAGATTTGCTACCAGGTTTGAAATATTTTGGACTTTACAGTTTGAGCTTTATAGATTTAGGAACCTGTGTATGCAACAGGTGAGGAGAATTGTAAACTGAATTTGCTTAGTTGAGTGGTTGGAATTTTATTGATGGGATGTCTCATATAACCGTGGCATGTCTTGTATAACTGAAATAATTGATTGCACGAATCGTTTCTTCTTTGTATAGGGTTTTAGAAGAAATAAAAGCATGTGTTAAACGTTTATCATCTTTTGCTTTGACATTTTATTGGCAGGTGAAAGGGGTATCGACTGAAGATTTTGCTACCCGTAATGATTTGGTCCTGGCTTTGCCAGATAGGATTCAAGCAATACCAGATGGGACTGCACCTGCAGCCAGACAGGCGACTGGTGGAGGCTGGGCAGCTTCCGCTTCTCGTACAGAAATTAAATTTGATTCAGGTAACTTTTTAGTTGGTTTGAAATATAAATGTGGTACTGTTTCTTATTCCATATGTTGTAAAATGATGTCATGGGTAATCACATTATCGACTTGTAGATGGACGGTTTGATGATGAATACTTTCAGCAATCTGAAGAGTCAAGCCAGTTCAAGCAAGAATATGAAATGCGGAGAGTGAAACAGGCAAGTAAATTCTTGCACCAGTAGTATTATTTTTTCTTATTCTAACTGGAAAGAAGCACTCTAATTAGTTTATGCATTGCATGTTTTTCTTATTTTGTAATATATTCTAATCCGTACAGGATCAAGGCTTGGATATGATATCTGAAGGTTTGGATACACTGAAAAATATGGCCCATGATATGAACGAGGTTTGCCTTCTCATATTTTTTTTTGTATCTGGTTTGCAATGTTCAATTGCATATATTTTATGACATGATGTGATATGTACAGGAATTAGACAGGCAAGTTCCCTTGATGGATGAGATTGATACTAAGGTGGGATAGTTGGTATCACTCTTGTGGATTTTGATTAGTTTAAGCAGGGTGTATAATTTTTCACATACTTTACTTTCCTCATACAGGTGGACAGAGCAACATCTGATCTGAAGAATACCAATGTTAGACTCAAGGACACGGTTAACCAGGTACGAGGATGCAACTTCCTCTTCTCCAATTTAATTGTCATGTTTAGTTCCATTTTCAGCTCCACCCAGTGAAAGATTCTGCTTTCTGGCTCTGATAAAATTCATTGGTCTGTTGCAGCTGAGATCAAGTCGGAACTTCTGCATTGATATTGTTTTGTTGTGTGTAATCCTTGGAATTGCTGCTTATTTGTACAAGTAAGCTCCAAACTCTTAAATACATTGCTTAAAAAAGAATGTCTCTTTAAAATTTGACATGATTGCAGCACTCATCATTTTATAAGCCACCATCTTTATATTATATCTACTGAATTTTACCATCAAATGTAGTGATAAGAACTCTGAAAATGTTAATCACAAAATTTGGACCGACCGATTAGGCTGTATATATATAAAGTTAATTCTGTTTCTCTCCTTAGAAGGATTCATAGCAATAACTAAGTTGCCACCCTTTCTTGAACAGCTCATTCATTTTTCAAAGCACCTTCTTTTATGTCAACTTAGTAAATTGAACTAGAATTTGGACTAAGGAGGTATACGTAGGGGTCCTTATTAGGTTCTATAGTTTCAGAGCATAATGATTCGGATTCCTTGTAGCCTGTTGACTAGCCTTTTCTCTTATTACCATTTTGTTCAAAGTTCTTTGGCGATTCTTATTGTAGCGTGCTTCTTTTGCAGTGCGCTGAAGTGATGCAAAGGTTACTTGATCTGTTTGTCTGGTATTGGCTTCTTCTAGTATTCTATGGATCTGCTATGGTGCTTAATCTGTATTATTTGATTTATTCCTCTCCCGTTTGCAAGTTCTTGCCTTCATTTGAAAATGTACCCAATTCTTTCATATACAAATTTAACTGCATCTCACGTCTGTTAAATCTCCATGGTTGGTGAATTTGTGTGCTGAATCTGACAATAATGGCTTATTTTCCTGGCTTATTTTCCTTGATGTCTGTAAATGTTCTAATGAGTTTGAGACTCCAACGATTGATCATTTTTATGCACAAGTTCTTTTAAGTTTTAAGTATGTTTTGTTAAACAAACTGTTAACACCAAACTTGGTTGATGCACTATGAGGCTGCTCATTGCGTCATTCACTAGCTATTGGGCTGTGAAGTGTGTTGGTGACATGGTGTCAATGAATCATGACCTAATAATGGTCAATTAGCTGGTCATCTCGGTTTGATATCAAGGTATTGATCAACGAGAATAGCAGTATTATTTCATATCCCAATTAATTAGATTAGTATGCCTATATAATTATGTTAAGCAGTTCACATTAAATTTTATTACACCAAATCTATAAAATGAAGTAGGGTTATGTCACTCTTTATGTTACGTTCGGTAAACAATTAATCAATTGCTCATTCCCCATAGTTTTGTGAGTAATGATCTACTATATATTCCTACATTTACATCATGAAATTATGGAAAACTTTAATGGCATAAATTCTAGCAGCATAATCTGAGAACAGACAGACCTGTTTAAATTGCACTCATAGACTGAAGAACATGATTTATTGCTACTTTATAAGACCTTCTGTTTGAATTGCATTCATAGACTGAAGAACGTGATTTATTGCTACAAAATAAGTTTATCTTGAAGCTGTTTCTATGCTTTGAGGATTTTGAGATCATTGTCTGATAAGTAATTATTGGAGTAAAAAAGTGTCATATTCATCCTCTCCAAGCAAAGCTGTCTGGTGAAACAATAAATGGTACACCTAAAGATGAACGTTTCAGTTAGCTAATCCTCTCAATGGAACTATAATCCTTGTTGATTCTTTGGTTGTATGAAAGAACCTTGGACACCAGTTGTTAGGTTAGGAGCGTGCTGCGAGCACTTTTGTCCAAACCTATAACTTCTTCGGGCTCTAAATCTTGCTATTTCCTTTTCCCACGAGCCTGGTAGATGCAGAATTAAACATAACCAGTTAACTTATTCTCTTGAGTATTTATAGTATCTTCTTTTGCTTATGGGTTAGTTAGAAATTACAGGTGCAAACTATAGTAATATAGGGTACATCAATATCTCATACTGTTGGCAGCCGATGAGAGCAATTACTTGATGAAAAACTTGCATGCTGCTTGGAACTTCACATATTTAAATAATTAGATTGACAGAATTGTTGATGTCAGGGCTTCAGAGGTTGAATTTCTGGGATTTATAGAAAAGGGTAGATATTTTGATTCAGTTTAGTTCTTAAGATTCCTTGACACTGGTGTTTCATCACATAGTGATGATGATATAAATGACTGCATATATCTAACTCCTTGATCATGTTCCAATTATTTGATTGGGTGTGTGGGAAACTCATATTTGAGACCTGTGGATCAAATTCAACATAGATGTAGGCAAAAATCTAAGTTTTTATTAGTACTTTGGCACCATATGCTCAGTCTGTGGTCTAAAGCACAGCATTGAATAATGCTCACCTTTTGTACATGTAGCTATGGTAAAAGCTGTGTCAGAAATCATTCAAAAGTTACCTACTTTAACCAAAACTAGTATCAGCAAAGTACATACTTATATGGAGTAACAAGATATGGGTATGTCCTTGGTTGCATAATTTGATGCCCAACTAAGTATTGCTACTAGTCATAACCATATGTCAGATTCAGGATTTTTATTTTATTTTTTGGGTGAGACCAAACACTTATAAGAGAATAAAGAACTAGAATGTTAGTTCTGCCTTTTAATAGCTTTCTCTCGTTTTTTATAACCAAGCGGTTGCTATATATGATACTACTTTTGAACCTTGATTATCATTGTATGCATCCAACTCTATCATCAATCATGATTAGCCGAAATCTAAGTTTATTTAGGTATAGAAATGTTGTTGTTCAGTCTATTCATAACACCCCGAGAAATAGACCGTGGTGCAGAGTTTAGGGGACATAACGAGGCCAGCTTGATGTTCATGATGCGATCATTTGTTCCTTTCTCCTTGGAATCTCGTTTTTCGGTTATTTTCAGTACTAATCTGTGCACATGTACATCCTCATTTCTCGTAGATAAAGCTACACAAACATTGGTTGTTCTGGATTTTTGTTGTTGTAGCGATTAGACGATGAACTTGACTGTTTAGTTATGGAGTGTGCAACTATGCATGTAATTATGTGTGCCATGACAAGATACTATAATATAAGATAGACTATGTTCTTGGTTCTTTGTTTTCTTATTTGATTCTGCATAGACAAGACGACATGAAATCTGAAGGAATCGTGACTGTCCGATCTTGATATTCCCAGCTAGCTGATAAATACAACTAGAAGCAAAAAAAATTGGAGAATAAATGTAATAGGAGATTGGTCTTTACCGTCTTGTTTGTTTCATATTGTCAATATGTACTTTTATATACATAATCTTCAATACCATCTATTCCATGTTATCTGAATCTGAACCATGACAGTACAAGCCTTTTCTGTGTTAGGATTGTTTTGGTCGTTAAAGTGTCAATTATTAGTGTATAATTCACACATTATTGGTCTGATTGTGAACTGTTCTTCGTTTTCAGGTTGATCAACACGAGAAATCTGATTATCGTCAATCTTTTCGTGGCACTTGACGAGAAACTCCACCCTCGCCTCGTTTACAGGTACTTGTAGACCCGGAATTTGTATTTAAATGTGAGAATGTGATTAAAACATTTAGTCTATGGTTTGTTTTTAAAACTGGAGCTATGTATGTAGATGTAGCAGAGTCCCATGTGAGGTTACTCCTCCCAATGAATTGTTTGTTGTGTGCACATTTACCAATCTGAATTTTATATGTTAGGGTCGTTGTGTTGTGTTTGGTTACTGTTTGCTATTGCTTGATCATATAAAATAATATGCGCTGAAAAGTGTTTTAGGAACTTTTTGAATTTAAGGGACTTGATTTTCATGAAGTCAATGGATGTAGGGAATAGGGATGGTAATGGAACGAGTTCATGACAGAATTAGTGATTCTCATTTTCTACTCCGTCTGAGTGAGGATATTGAGTTCTCGTCAGGTTCGGGACATTTTATTCTTACCTCTCTAAAGATGGCAACTAGGCGGGTTCACAGCGGATTTAGTGATTCTGTTTCTGCCCCTTTTATTGGGAGTGCCAGATTCTCGTCGGGTTAAGGAATTTTTGTTGTCTCCCAGTGAAAAGCAATGGAAAAAGTTCTTGAACCAGACATGGTCCGGTGTACCCAACCCGACGAGATAGGAGACAAGTATCACTAAACTCATTTCAAACCTGCCCGTTGTCATACTATAGAGAGACAATGACTCTCAATTCTAGTGTCTCCAATCTGACATGACAGGAGCCGGAAATCACTAAGTCTGTCCTAGACGCTATAAATGAATAGTTTATTGTACTTTTATAGGAATAGGTTCTCCTTAAAATTACGCATGAAAATGTCAACCATTAATCACATGTATTTAGCCATTTCATTTTCATCTTCACGCGACTAAGAACTAAAACTAATTCAAACATGCTTCTTAAGCATTATTCAAAAAAATATCTGGGCTGGTCAAATTAATCGTCAATTAATACCTTCATTAGTTATCAATTACTTTTCTATTAAGTATTTTTAGTTTGTGTAATTGGTTAATTATTAGTTAATCTTCTATTAATTCTCGTAAGTCTTATTTTTCTGACTGGCCGCTTTAACATTTTTTGCAACCCTATTTATAATAATATATAATATTATACAAACTCAAATACTTTAAATTAGTTCATACATACTAGACAAACTCAAATGTTTTAAATTAATTGATTGTATTATATATTACTAATACATCAACTCGGGAGTTTCATAATGGATAAAATAAGGGCAGACCAACTCCCAATGTAATTTTACCTTTTTCCCCTTGAAAAGTATAATCATGAACAAATCTCATAAGATTATTAATAATATAATGTGTGTGTGTATATATATATATATATATGTAATAAATAAATTAACCAAAAAAGTTTCTCTTCTCTATGCGAGTATAGAGATGAGAATCCAATGGAAGCATGTCGTTTCTTGTCGGACACATATATCCTCAATTCATTCATTTCATTCTCTTCTCATATTCCCAATATGGGAATTAGGGTTTTTTTTCCCAAAAATATGTTTTTGAAATCCAAATATGTGAGAGAATCAAACTCTGAGAAAATTCTGGATACATGGAGCCAAATTGAGTTACATCGGTGTTTAGGTTTTATGCAGTGTCGAAAATGTTATTATTTGAACTTTCATTTATGTTTTTTCTGGTGTTCACGCATTTCGTTGATTCACCGAAAATTTTCTCAGTGTTTGCTGTTCGGGGGTTATCCCCGTAATCAGATGGACTTCAAAAATTACCTGAAGACACTTTAAACTCAATTATTTTAGATAATAATATTTGCACGGAGAATTAGCAGATACTTATTCTTCAAATATTGTCATTGCTTCTTCTTTGAGAAAAGAAGTAGTACCTTCATGCGTTGACGCTCGCATTACAAAAATTTAAAAATTTGTGAGACTCGCGTATTATCTAGGATAGTTCACATTATTACGAAAAAAATATCACGCTTTCAAGAATGAAACAATATTGAACTCTTTATTTTGACGAATATTGAATTGACCCGACATTGCACCCTCTCTTGAACCGATTACGCACACGTAATGTTTTCATATTAATCAATGTCAGTTTCACATTGTTTCCCTAGCCTACATAAATCTTCTCATTGCTGAAAAAAACATTAAATTTTCCATAAGAAAACCAATGTTAATTTCATGGCCACATATATGAGAGCTTTAGGGAAATAATTAATAAATAATATGAATAAACAGTGCAGGTAGGTATAGTTCAATCAGTGCTGTTGGATATATATACCGAGTGGATCTAACACCAACCACATGATTTCAAATACTGTACGATCACATTCATCTAAAGATTTTATCATTGACTTTCAATTATATGCAATGTTGACCTCACAACTAACATAAAAGAACTGCTTGTGGGTATGAACTAGGGCTCTAAACGAGTTGTTCGTACTCTATTCGTTACAATAGAGTCTCAGTTAGAGTCGAGCTCAATGTTGAACTCGTTAATATTTGAGCAGAGCTCAAAATTATATTACATTTCAAGATTCGGTAGGTTTGTAAACCAGCTCGTTTAAGTATTTAGTTTATTTATATGTTTTAACTTTTAACGAATATTTATAATGAAACTAGACACCCTTAATCGAGTCGAGACAATCTAGAGCCAACTCCTTTAATATTTAATGAATTATTATACATATTATAATATAAATTTCAACTTTTATTGTTATTAATTCGTAAAATAAATTAAATCAATCCAGTCGAGTCGAAATCAAACTTCCATGTTTTCTTTCGAGTTGCAAGAGTTCGTTTGATTTGAGTATGAGTCGAACAGTTATTTCACGACTACCAGATGAACTATTTTTGAGTTTAGACCTTTCATTTTTAATTCAATTATATATACACAAATCTTTAGTTTACAAAAAGTTCAAAATTAATTATGGGTAAAGAGTAAGTGATATATTATCCAAAGAAAAAGACCATGCAATAGTAGATTGAATAGTTTACATCATAAGGCTCACTGTATTTTTATTTATAACTTATGATATCAGTTGGGGTGTAAACAAGCTGAGCTGAGCCTCATTTTAACAGGGCTAGGCTTGTGAAAAAAGTGTTCGACTCGAGCTCGGCTCGGGCTCGAATGAGTTTATACAACTGAGCTCAAGTTCGGCTCAAAATAAAATAGACGAGCTCGAGCTCGAGCTCGGCTCGATTTGGTTCGCTTAAATTTAAATACAAATATTAATTAAAAATTAAACAAATAATAAATGAAGCAACTTGAAATTGGTTTGACTTGATCCAGCTTGTCTAATTCCATTATTATATGTATTTTATAAATATATAATTCAATAAATATTAAACGAGCCGGTTTGCGAACCTATCGAGCCTTAAAAGGTTAGACTCGAGCTTGGCTCGTTTGTTAAACTAGTCTAATCTCGAGCTCGATTATAACGAGTCTGGACCGAATATTTAACGGGTCGAGCTCGAGCGGCTCGTTAAAAGCTCGACTCGTTTACACCCTTAATTTCAGCTGCATAAACTGATTTGAAAAATATGTTGTTCAAATTTAATCATTTCTATATATATATATTATAGTGTCACGGACGGATTGTCCTATATAGACCTCCTCGAAAACTGAAATTCTCTCTCTCTTCTCTATTTTTTTTCATTTTAATTTCAGAAAATTAAAAATCTAATTATGGCTCAATCATTTGTGTATGTTTAGATCTCATCCATGTCCAAAACCCAAACCTCTCTCTCCTTCTTCATGTCTATTTATTTCTCTGTGTTTGTATATACATTTCACATGCAGTTAAGCTTTTCTTGTCCTTTTAGCTCACTATTGTGTTTCTGAACTCTTTGTTCCTTAATTTGTTTTCTACCCATTTTCTTATACCTCCAATCCAATTCCAAGTATGTTCTCAATCTCCTCTCCATCATTTCCCTCATTTTCTCATGAACCAAACACCAACACCAACACCAACACCAACCCTAATCCCATTCCCAATCCAGCTCCGGCGAAGAGGAAGCGAAATCTCCCCGGAACACCGGGTAATTAATAGTCTGTACACCTCTCAAGATACAATTTACTATGTATATACTCGTGATTCAGATTCGTTTTATTTCGATTTATCTTTTAAATTTTTTTATTTATCGTTGAATTTTTCTAACATGTTTGAAGATAGTAACTCAGTTCAGAGCACCTCCAACGTGTAACATCTTTTAGATGTTAGTTTGGTGTAGTGAAATGATTTTATTTCACGGTAACACTATTTCGGTGTTGATTTCAAATTACTTTACCATTTCAATTATTTGGTACCGTATTTACAAAGCGTTAGATTTTAGTCGAATGAATATGGTCTCTGAAAGAACTAACAACTTGAAATTAATATAAGTTTATATTTATATTTATCTTTTAAATTTTATATTCATCGTTGAATTTTTTAACATGTATGAAGATAGCAACTCCAACGCATAACATCTTCTAAATGTTAATTTGGTATAGTGAAATGATTTATTTTCATGGTAACACACTTTTGGTGTTGATTCCAAATTACTTCAGTATTTCGTTTATTTTGTACAATTCTTATAAAAGATCGTCAATAACTAAATCAGACTGATCAGAGATTTTTAGAATACTGATCTGATGTATTATCACAGTAAATTACAAAATAACATAAAAATACCTTTACAAGTGAGCTCTTTATCACTTGACACAACACGATCATTTTATTTATTTATTTATTGATCCACAGACCCAGACGCGGAGGTGATCGCCCTGTCGCCAATGTCGTTAATGGCGACGAACCGGTTCGTGTGTGAGGTGTGCAACAAGGGTTTCCAGAGGGACCAGAACCTGCAGCTCCACCGGCGGGGCCACAACCTGCCGTGGAAGCTGAAACAGCGGAGCGGCGGCACGGCGGCGCGGAAGAAGGTGTACGTCTGCCCGGAGAGGTCGTGCGTGCACCACGGGGCGTCGCGGGCGCTGGGCGACCTCACCGGGATCAAGAAGCACTTCAGCCGAAAGCACGGCGAGAAGAGATGGAAGTGTGAGAAATGCTCCAAAAAATACGCCGTCCAGTCCGACTGGAAGGCGCATTCCAAGACGTGCGGGACTCGGCAGTACAAATGTGACTGCGCCACTTTGTTCTCAAGGTATTTTTTTTGTATTTTAAACAAATCGACCATCAATCATATCGGCTTTAACTCAACCAACAAACAGTGTCGTAAAAATAGGTAGGCGCTAGTTATAGTAGGAGATCGAGAGCTTTCTAGAGACCGATTGGGGATTCTTCAAGAAAATAAAATGAGATGATTATTTAAACAGGTCGGAGATTTTTATAGCATTGTCATCAGAGTTGAAAATGACCCATAAGGGACATTACACACCCGTCAGAACTGCAATAAGGGACATTACACACCCGTCAGAAAATGACCCATAAGCTACTATGTACCCGATCGTTTTACAAAAGCAATCGAAAACATCTTTCAAACGGGCATAAATAAGGGATCGGCTCTTTGTTTCGATCTCACGTGAGATTCAGTGTTTGAATCTGGGTGAGTTGTCGGGTCGAGGAAGTGAGTGTGGCGTGAGGATGTGTTAGATTTTTTGTTTTATTGACTATAAAAAGTATCTGAACGTATCCCCTAAAACTGGTCTGACTGGTCAAAACGAGTGTTATTAGTTTAAAAATCTTGATGGGTCGTGTAGTTTATTAGGAAGCAGGTGTGTACATAGGGGTTAAGTTAAGAATAAGTTCGAATTTCTGTTTTATTGCCAAATACAAAAAAAATATGTCTGAATCAGGCCATCAATATATATCAATCTATAACAATCTAAGTTATGGTTGGGAAGTAGTGCATGTGTGGGATTAAGTTAAGGTTACGGTTCTGTTTTATTGGTGATGAAAAATGGCAAAAGCCTTTAAAAGTTATAAGACTGTCCTCGCTAACTATATATTATCAATTTCTCGTTAAACTTAAAGTATTTTGTCTCTCTTATAAATGACAATTGAGTGCGATTTATTCTAAGATTTGTTCGAGTTAATAATTTAATTTGAGCATTATTTGTTTGCAGGAAAGATAGTTTCATAACGCATAGGGCTTTCTGCGACGCCTTAACGGACGAAAGCGCAAGAACAAGTGTGATTCCTTCTATCATCAACAACATAAGCTTCGACAACAACAATAACGAGAGCAATGTCTTAGCCAGCACGACTCGAACCCACGACCTTCCTCTCGGGTTTTCACGTCAAGACGTCGGAGTGACCCCCCAATTTGTCTCGGACATGATGACGTCATCTTCCGACCACGACAACGTTCTATACGCTAATAATTCGAACAATTCGACCGCATTACCCGCAAACACGTCCCTGTCGGGATCGAGACAAGAAACCTTATTATCCCCGAAGCCTCCGGCGGCGCCAATGTCGGCGACGGCGCTCCTCCAGAAAGCGGCTCAGGTGGGGTCCACATCGAGTAAATTCTCGACCAACGGCTCTTTTGGGTTGATGAGGTCATCATCGGAGAATCGAGACCGTCGGAGTGGCAATGATGACGTGGGCATGGCTGATCTTGAACGGATCATGATGCAATCACTGGGTGAACCAAAATTAAATACCGGTTCGACCGGTCCGACCAGAGACTTTCTGGGCGTGGGAGGCGAGTCGAGCCGGTTCATGCATGATGAGCTGGCAAGATTTGCTTCTTTTGGGCCACGTGCTGCGATGGGATTCGGACAATTCGCCAACAACCATTGACTCTTGTCGGAATCAAGATCTATTGTCAATTCTTATATATACCTCAAAATTCGCACGTGTAAGATTGATTATGTACACACATGTCATATTGATCAACTAGGGGTGTTGAAAAAGAACAACCCGACTCGTGGAAATTTGGTTTGGTTAAAATTAAAACCAAATTATAATCAATTTGGTTTTGGTCCGTAAACATTATTGAGCTGACAAAAATGAACTATAAACTAAAAAATTGACAAATTTGACATTTTCTGATCACTTATTCTTGTTAATTGGACTTACAAATATGGAATCGTCAAAAGATACCTAAAAGTAAAATTACTCAAACAAAACAGAATTATATATAACTTTATATTCAAATTTGATATTTTTGAACCCGACCAACTCGTTTTGGTTCAGTGTTAAGCCAATTCGATTATGTTTTGAATGAACCAAATCGTGAGCACCCTTATTATCAATTATGAGAGCCCAACAATCTAGACGTTGACATGATAAAAAATTTAATATTAAACTATATATCATTATAAATTTTGAATTTTATATTTCAAGCGTTAATGATAACGTGACTCTTATCTTCATATAAATCATAATTTATTATTTTTGTTTGATTTGAGTTTTAATAGTTTGAGCAGTGATGCTCAAATATTAGAAGAATAATTTGTCAATAATAAAATGATGCGAACATTACAGTGGAATCACCAAGTTTATATCTATTACATAGTATCTATGTCCCTTCATTCACAATATTTAACATATTATTGATTCATGTGAGCGTGTAAACTTTTATTTTTATCACATTATGTTGTCACTTACACTAGCAATTCATGTGATTAATTGAAGAATATGTCTTTACATCAATTTTAACATAGAATTTCATATGAACTCCAAAACCCAAACTAAATCTCAAAAGTGTGTTTAACAGAGGGAGCTTAATGGGTCACTCGAGTTCAAATGATTTATTATTTTCATGATTTATATTATCAAAAATAAACTTAGAGCAGGTCAATATGTGTAAGTCATTTATATGATAACCCAATGTGAATATTTTCTCGATCAAACTTTTATTGTCTTATAACTTATAAATAAATTAATTAATAGAACAAGAATTTGGATACCCAACAAAATAATATATACTAAACAGCTTACGAATTCAGCTAATTTTACCAGCTTAAGTTTTAAATTAATTTTTATTGAAAAATAGTGCTTGAATGGGTCTTACAATATGGGCCAACATTAAGCTTATCAAAAGCCTTTATACATGGCCCAATTGGAAGCCCAAACTTTATTTCAATAGCCCGATTTTATGAGCTATAGTTTCACAGCTATGATGACGAAAGTATGACCTTTAAATAATGTGTTGGTCTCTGGCACACCACCAGTGTCTCTCCTACCTACGCCTACGGGTGTAAACGAGCTGAGTCGAGTTTCAATTTGACAAAACTTGACTCGACCTCGACTTGTAAAAAAAGTGTTCGGTTTGAGTTCGGCTGGGGCTCGAACGAGGTTGTGCAACTAAACTCGAGTTCGGCTCGAGAAAACTTAGATAAACTCGAGCTTGGCTTGACTCGATTCACTTAATTTCCGATACAAATATTCAATGAAAATAAAAATAAAATATATAATTCATTAAATATCAAATGAACCAGCTCGTGATTGACTCGACTCGATTTGGCTCGTCTAATTTCATCATGAATATTCCCCAAATTTTTGAAAATATATTATTAAAAATATATAATTAATTAAATATTAAACGAGCCGGCTCGTGAGCTTGTCGAAGCTTAAAAGTTCAGGCTCGAGCTCGGCTCGTTTATTAAAAGAGTATAATCTTGAGCTCGAATTCGGCTCGAGCTCAATTATAACGAGCCCGAACCGAATATTTAACGAGCCGAGCTCGAGCGACTCGTTAAAAGCTCGGCTCGTTTACAACCCTACATACGCATCTCGATCTCGCTCTTAAAAAATAAACAAATTGAATCGTCTCTCTTGCATAATCACTCTCTTCCAGGCTAAATCTTGTCTGATGTAGATCATAAACATGACTCAGTTTTATTTGATTCGGCTCATAAATTAATAATAAATTTAAGATCGAAATGCAATATGTTCCAACTGAATAAATTCGGAACCAAAGCGACCAAAATCATATCTAAAACCGAACCGTTTCTCACATGTTAATTCTATGTTTGATTTAATGGCGGGTCGAAATAGTGCCCACCCTTAAGATGAGAAGGCGACACATGTCTCCTTGGCATGCCACTGTTCTTAATTTAAGAGACTCATAATTGAATTGTAATTTAATAGTTCTCTCAAACTTAGACACAAAATTAAAAAATTATTTGCGATCAAGGTTGTAGATGCCGCACGGTGCTATGATGACGCATAGGACCTTTGAGGCTACGTCGAATTTTTATTTTTTAAAAAATAAATTAATTCACATGTATGATCAAAATACATATCATGCTACAAGTTATAATGTTTTCAACTTTTTTTTAAAAATTAATTAGTTTGGTCAGAACCGGCTCAAATTAGTCAAAAATCAGCTAGAACACTACGACGTTGCACCCGTATGCTTTTCGGTGCCGTGCCGAAACAACCATGGCGACCGCCATTTACAAAATATTTTACCGATTCTCGATTTCTGAAATACAGTTTGACTCGGTTCTCGGCTCGATAACCCTTTTCGGGTCCAAAATGACCCATCCAATAGAATAGAATATCTATCTCATCATCACAGCCGTCCATTCCGTTGACTCTGAGCTGCGAAAATGTCAAATCTCCGAACCACAAAACCGACACCACCACCACCGCACCACACAAGATCACGCCATTGAAGACCAAAGCAAGAGCTGACCAGAAACAAACCTACCTCTCTCTCTCTCTCTTCATCGTCTTCGTCGCGAAGCTCAGAACCAAAACCCTAAAGACTCGCAGCACTGTGATGATCAGTGAGCAATGATCAACGCTCCCAACGGAATGATGTCAACTCCGTCGTCGTCGTCGTCGGCGACGGCTCAGGCACAGTCTCCGGGACTCAAGACCTATTTCAAGACCCCAGAGGGTCGCTACAAGCTCCACTACGAGAAGACGCACCCTTCGGGTCTCCTCCACTACTCCCATGGCAAGACCGTCACTCAGGTACTGCTCGGGGTCTCCGATTTCGAGCTCTCCAGCCTCAATTCGTCGATTCATTGATCAATTGTGTGAATTTTGGTGGATTGTTTGGTATTGTGTGATCAATTTTGCTGTTGTGTGTGTGTTTTTGGTGCCAATGTCAATTCAGTGGATTTGGTTGATGCCCTATTGTTGAATCTTGTATTTTGAACCTGAATTTGGACGATTGTGATGGTGTAGGGTTTTAATTTGATGGCTGTTAGTGATCTTTTAGTGCATATGTTGTTGTTGAGTCATTTACTTTGTTGAGTTCGATTGTTTAGGGTTTTTGTTGATGAACGTTCTTTGGATTCATCAAACTCTGCCCATTTTGGCAGTTTTTCTGGAAATCAGTTTCTAAATTCTGCTCATTTGTTGTGTGCATTATTGGTGTCAATGTCGATTCAGTGGATTATTGATGCCCAATTGTTGAATCTTGCCCTTTGAACCTGAATTTGGGTGATTCTGATGCTCTAGGGTTTTAATTTGATAGTTGTTAGTAATCTATTAGTGCATATGTTGTTGAGTGATTTACTTTGTTGACTTGGATGGTTTAGGTTTTTTGTCAATGAGCATTCATTGGATCGTGTAAATTTTGTGAGATTGTTTGATTTTGTGAGATCAATTTTGTTGTTGTGTGTTTTTGGTGCCAATGTCAATTCAGTGGGTTATTGATGCCCAATTGTTGAATCTTGCCTTTTGAACCTGAATTTTGATGATTTTGATGTTCTAGGGTTTTAATTTGATGGTTGTTAGTAATCTATTAGTGTATATGTTGTCGAGTGATTTACTTTGTTGACTTCGATGGTTTAGGTTTTCGTCAATGATCATTCATTGAATTTGACGAATTCTTCCATTTTGGCTGTTTTGCTGGGAATCAATTTCTAAATTCTGCTCATTTTGGTAGTTTTGCTGAGCATCTGTTTCTATATGGTCGTTCTTAAGGAATTTGGATAATTCTGATGTTCTAGGGGTTTTATTTGGTTGTTGGTAGTGATCTTTTAGTACATATGTTGTTGTTGAGTGATTTACTTTGTCGAGTTCGATTGTTTAGGGGTTTTGTCAATGAATGTTCCTCACAATTCTGCTCATTTTGGCATTTTTTCTGGAAATCAATTTCTAAATTCTGCTCATTTTGGTGGTTTTGCTGGACATCAATTTCTTAGTTCTGCTTATTTTGGTAGTTTTGCTGAGCATCAATTTCTATATAGTTGGTTGTTCTTAAGGAATCTGGGTAAATTTGGTTGTCAGGTAACCATAGCCCATCTCAAGGAGAAGCCAGCCCCATCTACTCCTACAGCTCCGTCTTCAAGCTTCAGTGCTAGCAGTGGTGTACGGTCTGCTGCAGCGAGGCTGTTAGGTAGTGGAAATGGTAGCCGTGCCCTTAGCTTTGTTGGGGGAAACGGTGGGAGTAAAATTAGTGGGACCAGTAGGCTTGGGTCGCTGGGTGCGTCAAATTCAAGTAATTCTATGGCCACTTCAAACTTTGATGGGAAAGGAACTTACTTGATCTTCAATGTCGGGGATACAATTTTTATAAGTGATCTGAATTCTCAAGATAAGGTAAGATGGTTTTTGTGGCTGAAGTTTTGAGGGTGATAGGCTTTATTATGTAGTAGTATATGGAGGAGATCTTCTTTGTTCGAATGATGATGTGAGGTGTTAATTATTGTTTGTAGGATCCTATCAAGTCTATCCATTTCAGTAATTCAAATCCAGTTTGCCATGCATTTGACCAGGATGCAAAGGATGGTCATGATTTTCTTATTGGGTTGAACTCGGGTGATGGTAATATAAATTCTCTTATTGGTATCACATATTTGCTTTGGACATTCTATTTTACAAATTTGTTATCTCTATGTTTGTTGTTTGTAGTGTACACGGTTTCATTGAGACAGCAACTACAAGATGTAGGAAAGAAGCTCGTTGGGGCTCACCACTATAATAAAGATGGTTCTGTTAATAGCAGGCAAGGCATAGTAATAATATCCTTCTTATATCTTAAAATATCTATTTACCCTGTGGATTTTCTGAGTTTTTCCTTTTCCCCCTATGATCATGCCATGTGGGCTGTACTTTACATCTATGCCCTTTATGTTTCTTAGTGTAAATGCAATTATTTTGTATAGTCTTATATGATATAGATGAAATGAAGAATGCTAAGAGATATGAGGACATTATGAAGTCTTGAAAATGGAGTCTTCTAGTATTTTAGTTGTGAGTTTGTGTTATTGTTTTATGAGGTATTGACTAGAGTAGAGCGAATGGTAGCTAGCTACTTGTTTTCTGTTTCAACTTCCAACGCGCAGTAGATCTAATAGCTACCTTGCAGTTTTTCCTTGGATTCTTTTATGTAAAACCTGAACACATAGTTCTGTGAATTAGTAAAACTGAGGAAGATGTGATAACATAACACAGAGGTTTCAGTTCACTTTCTCACCATGTATTGAAATAGATGTAAAGTTGTGTCAAGTACTTACTGAATGAGTACTACTACATTGTTTAAATGAATGTTAATACTCTATGAAATGGATATGCTGACATAGACACCCCATAGGGTGTTGCCTAACAGCCTAATTATTGGGCAAGAACAGTGTATTCCGTTATATAATTATCTAACAAATGTGATGCCCAAATGCACACATGTTCTCTAAGTCAACCTACATGTGCTCATTGTCACAAACCTGGCTTTTGATACTAGATAAAGAACTTTGCCCCAGTAAAAGGAAGCACAGGTAGGAAAGTAAAAAGTGAATATCCATTTTTATGGCTCAAATATAGTACCTTAGTTTTGTCTATGGGAATTCAGTTTTATGCAGAAGTGGCTTTCTTGTACAGTGGTTATTATTATTAATTTAAGATCTTTGTGTTTAGCAGTCGATGTACAAGTGTTGCATGGGTTCCTGGAGGTGATGGTGTTTTTGTAGTTGCTCATGCCGATGGAAATATGTTCGTCTATGAGAAGGCAAGCTTTTATAGTTAGAAGAACCATGTCTTACTCCCTCCCTTTATTTTCTCTTCATGGAGTTGGATCATAGATGTAATGATCCAGTGTAGCCAATGGATGTACTAGCGATTAGTGTTTCTGTTTTCTAATTTATTTTCTTATTTGTGCAGAGCAAAGACGGTGCAGCCGAGTCTTCCTTCCCTGTTATCAAAGATCAAACTCAATTTTCAGTTGGACACGCACGTTACAGTAAGGTACTAACAGAGTTTATATGTATCTGCTCTCGTGCACATAATTATTTTGTTCTCAAATATATCATTACATTAACAAATGTGTCTATTTGAAACAAATTGATGAAAGAAGTCATACCTCCTATAAATTATTATCATTTGTTCCAAAATAACCGTCCACTTTTGATTAGTTTTTTTGCAAAATTAAGTACTATGCCCCCATATCCTCTCAATTTATAGTATGAACTAACACATGCAAGGATATTAGTGATATTTCATGCATAATCACTTCCTCATAAGAAAAGTTAACACTTGTTTTGGAACATCCATTCTAGAAAAAGTGGACACTTGTTATGGAACAGAGGGTGTAAAATTTACAGGCAATTAATCATTGTACCATAATACCGTTCACTGATTCACATATTTGGTACTAGATACGCTGTAGTATGTAAATATGTTTCCTTTGTAAATTTAGCTCTGCAAATCTCTGATGAAATCTAGGAATATTGGACAAGACGAAACTCCCTTTTCAGGGTTGGTTTTGATTATTTTCCTAATGCCATGTAAGTATCACCTTATCATTACTGAAAAACATTATGAGTGGCTTTGATTGTGATTTGAATTTAATGTGTCATCATGTAGAGAACACGAGATTAAGTTCAAGTCAAGAGATTTTTAGTTCAATTCCACATCATATTTGTTAGCTTCACCGGTTTACATATGTTAGTTTAAGATCATATTACAGCTGTGACGTGAGATGGCTACTATCAGATCTTTGACTGACATTTTCAGTTTATTTTTCTGCTTCCGGCCACCAACTATATGTTTGCTAATAAGTTCTATTGTTAAATACAGAGTAACCCAATTGCTAGATGGCATATTTGCCAAGGCTCCATTAATAGCATAGCTTTCTCGACTGATGGAGCCTATTTGGCGACTGTTGGAAGAGACGGTAATATGTTAAATCAATATCATGTTCATCTTTCATTGACCATATATCCTCTTTAATTAATGTTTTTCTTCAACATATGAGCTAAAAGTTATTTACCGAGTGTAGGTTACCTACGTGTGTTTGACTACTCAAAAGAACAACTTATATGCGGCGGGAAAAGTTACTACGGTGCTTCACTATGTTGTGCTTGGAGGTGACTTAACTTACTTCTTTCTCCGGCATATTCCATATTATGCCATTTTTATTTCGAGATTATTTGACATCAAAAGGACTCTTAACAGCATGGATGGAAAATATGTTCTTACTGGAGGCGAGGATGATTTAGTTCAAGTTTGGAGTATCGAAGAGAGAAAGGTTGTAGCATGGGGTGAAGGTCACAACTCGTGGGTAAGCTTATCGTCATACAAGTTAGCTTTAAGGTTTCTGGCAAAATGATCATCACCAATTCACCATATTCAATTTCTATCGAATAATGCTGGCAGGTCAGTGGAGTTGCTTTTGATTCATATTGGTCACCACCAAATTCAGATGGCACGGGGGAAACCATCATGTATCGCTTTGGCTCTGTTGGTCAGGTATGGTAGAAAATTGAAATTTTCTGGTATGTCATATACTTTATGCTATGCCCTCATAATGTAGTTCAAAACTGTCTGTGTCCTAAATTTGGCCTATGCGGGGACTTTAGAACACCAACCTGATTTTATAGTCGGTCGGTTAAAGTTACTGGAATGGACATAGGAGGGTTAAGGCAGATTTCGGCGATTTCTTCTATAGAAAAAACCAAAAACCAAAAAATAAATAATCTACTCATTGGTACTGCTATTAGCTTTTAAGGACATGTATGTAACAAATATTGTTTTTATGTTTTTGTATTTATTATTCTTATTTTTATTAGTGTAACTCATATTTTGATTGTATATATATAATAATTTTTTTGATAAAGTAATAGAGAAGTACAAATCCAATTAATCTCTCGATGCCCTATCTTCCCCGCCTAGCGTCATTTAGAACACTGCAAACTAATGTTAAGTGCTACTAGCGTGTGGAATATAGTTGCAAGATGGATCGGACCATAGTGTGAATCTTTTAACGAACACTATTAGGATAATCACACCAAGTTAAAGGCATTTTGGATGATAAATATGGTAGATATAGGAATAGAAATGGAGACCTACTGATTGTGACATTGTTAAATGAAAGTGAAGTGTTTCGAACATGTTTATCGAATGAGAATTATATAATGTTTATGACCAGGACACACAATTGCTGCTGTGGGACCTGGAACTGGACGAGATCGTCGTCCCGTTGCGTCGCGCTCCTGGCGGGTCCCCAACTTTCAGCACCGGAAGCCAGTCATCCCATTGGGACAGCGCCACGCCCGTGGGGACCCTGCAACCCGCTCCCAGCATGCGCGACGTCCCAAAGATCTCTCCTCTGGCCGTCCATCGTGTTCACACCGAGCCCTTATCTGGCTTAATCTTCACCCGAGAATCCATCCTCACTGCCTGCCGGGAAGGCCACGTCAAAGTATGGAGCAGACCGAGCAATGCAGAAACCCAAAACCAATCAAGCAGCTCGGAAACCGCATTGAGCACCAAGCCACCGTCGTCGGGCAAGGTTGGGAGCTCAAATTACAAGCAATGACATGAAACCCGAGATTCTTTCTTGCAGGAGTTCACTTCTCTTTCGTCGTCGCGCTGGTTCTCAGCTCCGAGCACGGGTGTCTCTCGGGGAACCTGCACTGTGCATTGTGTGGATGAACTAGCCATTGATGGCAGGTTGAGTGAGAGAGGAGGAAGAAGAAGCTCCTTTGTAAGTACAAATCGGCTCTAATGACTGACATATGAATAATCTGATGTTTGTGTTTCATAGTGAACCATTGAGTGTTGTTGATTTATTTAACATTGGTGATGATGGATTGTTAATTTGTCATATCGAGTCTTTGCTTTGTTAAGGAAATTTGAAGGATGAAACATACATTAAATGGGTTGTGGTGACTGATGACCCATACATATGTATATTATTGCTATTTGGTTTGGTCTTTTATTAACAAAGAAAAATGACAAAAACACGTTGGATTCTATCACACTTTTACAAGACAAAGATATGTTCTTTGTATTTTTCTGTGTAAAATATATGTATAGTTACAAAAATGATGAAATTGCCTCTAAAATTAAAAATAATTTTATAAAATAATTTTGAAGTTAAAATTTATTGGGTTTTGGAGTCAATTCTGGCTGAAGCTGTGGCGTTTTGGGAAAGTCTGAAGTTCTCCGTAAAATCTGTAACCGGCAAGACGGCTGCTTTCGAGTTTGAGAGCTTGGATTTAACCTATAATGTGAAGGCGACGATCGAGGATGGGACGGGGATTCCACTGGAGCAGCAGAAGCTCGTCTTCGCCGGAAAGCGGCTTGAAGATTGCTTTGCTGGACACTCGGTGATTACAACAATGATCTGTCTAGTATAGTTTCATAATCAACCACTGGTATTATGATATTTTGTGTTTTGCGAATGAAAGTGTATATTTTGCGATTGATAGTGTTTTGTATTTATACGAGAGCGAACATGAGTCCAAATATTTAGCTAATGACGAAGAGATTTAACATAGAGATAAATGAGTGACTAAATCATGAGTTCGCTACTAATATTCACCTTAAAGTCATTGCTGAGTAAAACATCAAACCCTTGGCAGTAAGGGTTTTTAGTAAGAATGTATATATCTTGTCGAATTTGTTCATGAACAAAATGATAAGTATATCTTTCATCCGAGTTGTTATATTCAGCCTATATAAAATAACGAGTGACCAAATATTGTTTCGTTAAACTCCATAATATCGAAGTTAAACCAAGATCGGCTAACTTATTACTACATTTGAAGCACTTGTTCGGCTTATTAATAGATTTTGGCAAACCCGTGTTGCGTGTGAATCTGGTTGCGGATTGGAAATAGCATGCTTGTCGTTCATGCTCAGGTTACTACTAGAAAAAGGTTCATACCCTCAGTTGGATATGGGCTATAAATTAGTAGTCGGGACTTCATACTTAATAGTGACCATATCCGACTAACATGCTCGTAACATAAGACGATGCTACTTCATCAATTACATTTAACAAAATTTATTTGTCGGCTCTAAACAAATTTTTAAAAATTTATTCTCTGACCGTTGCGCCAAGTCCGCTCTCAAGTCTCAAACTTGAAGCAAGTCTCCGGAATATTTGTCATTATATAAAACTAATTTTCTCTTGTAAAAGCAATTCGTCAAGCTGATCACACAAATTCATAATTAATCCACTATTTGTTTCCGTAACAAGTCACGAGAGCTAAGTTTTTCTCACAAAAACTGAACCAAACAACGAAAAAAGCGAGAAAAAAAAAAGAGCAATCAATCATACGGAAGCGGTGACGTGGAAGTGGTGACGTGGAAGTGGTGACGTGGAAGAGGTGACGTGGAAGAGGTGACGTGGAAGAGGTGACGTGGAAGAGGTGACGTCATACATCCATCCACCCCCTAAGAAGGTGACGTCAGACGTGAGTTTAGGAGAGATGAATCCGTTTTATGGGCCAATAAAATGGGCCTCAATACGGGCCTTGTTTGTTTATTTATTTAGTACCCAAAAAGGGCCTTTTTTGAGGGGATGCAGCTTTTAGGCATAAATGGACGCGTTTTGTACGCGGTAAAAAGGCCAAAATTTGGCCTACTTTTAGTTTTTTTTTTTGCGGGTCAGACCCGGCCCAAAGTCCGACCCATAACCCGAACCAAAGTCCGGCCCATGACCCGATCCAATGTCCGAACCATGACCCGATCCAAGGTCCGACCCACAACACGACCCAAGGTCCGACCTACAACCCGACTCAAGGTCCGATCCACAACCCGACCCAAGGTCCGATCCATAACCCGACCCAGGATCCGATCCATAACCCGCCCCACAACCCGAACCAAGATCCGGCCCATAACCCGACCCAATATCCGGCCCATAACCCGACTTAATATCCGACTTATGGCCCGAACCAGAACCCGATCCAAGACCCGACCAAAAACTGACCCAAAAATTTTGGCCCAACCGTTCACGCCAAATAAATTTTCCATTTCCGCCAAAACTATAATCTACATAAAAGTAAAATCCTATAAGTGTCACGTGGCACTACATTAATTTGAACAGATTTATGATAATGAATTTATTACTGCCTCTAATCACATCAAATATAATATAATGCATTCACGATTGGTTATTATTCTTAACATGAATCCTATTTAGTATGGGATATAATCTCTTAATTAAAGAGATAATTAGAGAAATAATTTCCTTCGTAATTATTTTCGATCATCAAAAATTCCAGACCGAATTGTTTTCTCCATTCCTCGCTGAAACCCTAACCGCCGCTCCTAAGTTCTTCACAATTATTGTTGCGGATACGAGCCTTACAAATGTCACGTGCATCTTTTGATTAAGAATAAGCCGAAAGGAAATGAAGAACCAAAGTGTCATGATTTACAACAAGAAGGCGGAGGCTTTGAAATGATTCAAGTCGCTTGACACAAAAGAATACGACATTACACATATCGAATAAGAATGGAATATATCGTTTGAGTAATACTGGTAGCACATCAATACAATCATATAATACAATCATATTGTTACATTCCATTATAAACCATATTGTAACATTTAATGTTTACTATGATTAAGATTTTCGTCTATATTTCTTCTAGTAATCTCTTTTTTTTTTGCCCTTTACGAGATACTATAGACATTTTTTGCTCAGCTAAAAGTTGTATTGATGAGCTAACAATTAAACTCAATCGAGATAATGGCTAGAAATGTCAAAATACAAAATTGATAAATTAAAATTGATGAGAGTACATAAAAAAGAATAATAAAGATTTTAAGCAGAATCATTCGCCATCGAAGACTTTTTTTGATGATGATGAGACCGGCCGGTGAGTGGGGGACTACACTGTCTCGATCCAGAAGCTCGATCCAACCATGCCTCCATCATACCTAAATTTATTTTCACAGAATCTCTGCTCCTACTGCCGCACTACGCTGACGTCGCTGTCAGTACCACGCAAACGTCGCGAGACTTCGTCCAACGATGAAAACCCTAAAAATAGGGTACAGGCCACCGCTTTCGAGAGCGTGTTGGCGTAATGCCGTTTATAAGGATATGTTTCTTTTTCAATTTAGGTGAATATATAAATTGTTTATATTTAGTTTGATATATAGAAATTGTTCAAATTTAGAACCTCTTTAACCAATACACGATTAATTAATTAATTAATTCTCCAATACAATACATTCCCGACTAAATATTAACATATTTCAATTTGATAACTTTATATAATTAAAACCCCATATATTAAAACTTTAAGGTCATATTAATCTCACAAAGTAACAAGTATATAAATTTATGCGAACATAAACCAAGGCAATTTTTTTTTCATAAAATTTAAGATAGGTAATTAAAACTCATTTCTAATTTTTCTTATTACGTACGTTCGAAATTCAAGCTCATCATACCGTCGGTCTCTTCTGCCTTTCTGCGAAGCGCTTCTTCCCGACGACGAATCTCTTCATATTGAATCGTCAGCACTTTGAATTGGGATTTTAATCAGCGGTTTTAAAATTGTTAAACCAAATCGAATCGTATGATCAACCAGTTACTCTATGTTTCGATTTAATTTCGGTTGGTTTTCCGGTTTTCGACTTACATAAAATTGTCTTTCATTTAAAGGCCTAAAAGGTGTTGAAGTCTCGATCTAAGCTAATGTACGCACAATTATTGATGATGCAACTTTCAGTTTTATTCAAATTAGTAGTTTAGGAAAGAGTACAACACTAATGTATAATCTAAATTATAGGGATTATTATTAGTTAATAGGATCTTCGAAAAATCTTAACAAATTTTATTTTTGATTCATGCCATTGTATATAGGGATTTTCTTTTGAAATTTTATATGTAAATTGTTCTTTCCTTCATATTATTGGTTTTTAATTAAAGGATAATTCTCAATATATTTCATCAAATAACATATAATATTTGAATATTTCTATTTGAAATTCTAATGTCTATCTTTTTTTTTGAATTATCTAATGTATGTATATATATATATATATATAATCGTGATGAAGCATACGTGGCTAAGAAGAACTCTTTATCAAGATTCGTTAATGCTTGCGAATACCGAAAATGATAAATTTGAGGGAAACTTCGATTTTTTTATTAAACTTCAAAATCTAAATAATTGGAAAAAGGAAAAAAATTATAAAAATTGTGAAAAGTGTCCGGAACTTAAGCAATTGCGATTTTGACCCCCAAGATGACATCGGATGGCCGAAATCCATAATACGTCATGGCGAAGTAATGAGTTCTGCTCAGCGTTTCCGCCCATAAAATACCAGTCCTTTGTCAAAATCCGACACTTCCTAATTTGCACAGCACCACATCGTATCACGATAACGAAAATCAATACAATTATAATATCGAAAATCAGTACGATTTCACGACGTAAATATGCGTCTTGATTGATTTGTGTATATCCTCCATTTATTCTACTATTTTCATTTTTATTTCATTTCCATTCCATGACTCACAACCATATATATATGTAATCGAACATTGACGAAGAAAATAAATCAAGTCATGATTAATCAAAATCCTCTCTTCTACGAACAAATTTTCTCTCAAACTATTTCAAGATAAATAATTTAGGTCATTTCGTGTGATTTTTTTTTTCTTATCATAGTCACGAAATGGAGATCCATATCAAGACCGTGAGTGGAAAGTCCACGACCGTGGTGATCGAGAATTCCGAGGCCATAGAGTACATCAAACTCAAAATGCTAGATGACGACGAAGATGACAACGACGAAGATGATAGTTTTCGGGTAATAGTCACTACATTGTCCGGAAGGAGGTTCAATTTGGAAGTTGAGCGGTCAGAGACGATCGAGCAATTGAAGGGGAAGATCGAGGAGGTAGAGGGGACTCCGGCGAGCGTGAGCCGACTCATCTACGACGGGAGGCAGCTAAAAGATGAGCACACAATCGCTCACTATAACATTAAAAAGGACGATGTCATATATTTTCTTACTCGTTTATGTGGTTGCTAGCTATAGATTTATGGTTTAATTACCATAAAAATTAGGTCATGCTATTATATTATGTGCTCTTCTTGTTTTGATTCCAATCCTTCTTACTTGAGTTATGTCTAATAAAAAAATGGTAATGTTTTTTTATCTATGATGATCAGTAAATTTTAATTTAGAAAGTTTTTTTAAAACTTTTTTTTGGGTTTAGGGTTTAGGGTTTTTTGGTTTTGGTTTAAATGACAGCAATTGGTGCATTTGGTTTTCTTGTATTTGTATGCTTTGCTTCTGTTCATCAATTTAAATGACAGTTTCGGTTTTTTATTTCTAAATTTTTAAGTGGGTTGTGGATCGGACTTCTGGCATGACATCAAAGCTTGGCATTTAGGAGGGCGGTATTCCACCCCCACTAGCTTAATTGACAATATGCGGTTGTGCCTATCAGCTTCAGTTTTTAAGTGGGTTAGATCGCTTCTAACAAACACGGGTACAAACTCATGCATATACGAGTAAGATTTGGAAGCATCGAGATAATAGGTAAAGTAGGTAATGTATATACGTCGGGTCAGACTCGGAAACTCAACATCATCTTATTATTAGTTTGGTGCGATTTTTCTTTTCATTCTTTTTATGTAAAATTAATCTCTTCATTTCATGTGATTATTGTGTGAGCTTCTATTTCAATATGGGAAACTCAGAAACCCATTTATAACTTAATTATAAATTAATTTAGATTGATATATTTTTGTGTATTCCAAATAAGTATAGTACAATACCCAAATAGTAGGGTACTTTAATTTCACTACACGCAAAATTATAAACAAAACATTTTCGAAAAGAGAAAAACTAAGTGTTAATGTTCTCTCTCTATATATTTTTTTTCTCTGAAGTCTTGACCGCAAGAGTCATGGATTCTTTCGTTTATGACTTTTGCTAAGAATTGCATTTTTCTCACGAAATCCAAAAAAATAAAGATACAACTTTTTTTCTGGACAAGTTAATTTACAAGCACATTTTTTACTTTATATGTATATATATAAAGAGAGAACAATTAATTAATGATTGTTAAATTGATAAAATAAACAATACTGATATTGCTCTTTAGCTGCAAATGAATATTATTATTGCATGAATACGTTATTACACACGCTAAAGGTCAGTTTCGTGAAAACTCATGAGCTGCAATATTGGGAACACCATGGGTTGGGTGTTGTCATTAATT
Source organism: Geranium rotundifolium (assembly GCA_963920655.1). Lineage (NCBI taxonomy): Eukaryota > Viridiplantae > Streptophyta > Magnoliopsida > Geraniales > Geraniaceae > Geranium > Geranium rotundifolium. The sequence continues at coordinate 45,296,331 of OY987312.1, forward strand.
AGGTTTCATCATCAGTATTTTTTATTTTATCAATTTAACCATCATTAATTAATTGTTCTCTCTCTCCATATATATATATATATAAAGTAAAATATGTGCTTCTAATTAACTTGTCCAGAAAAAAGGAGAAAAATGCAATTCTTAGTAAAAATCATGAACGAAGAGTCCATGACTCTGGCGGTCGAGACTTTAGAGAATATCGACTACATCAAAGTCAAGATGTAACGAGATCAGAGTCAGTTTGAGGATGTACGTATGTGTCACATATGAGGATTGTATTCGAATATAAAAAACCCCTAACTCTATTGGTTGATTCTCGGTCTTCACATAAGTTAAAATTTTAATATTTTTTTAGTAGAATGTTACATAATGTAATTCTAGGTTTTGCCCGCTCCTCAGGATCTTAAACTAGTTATCGTCAATAAAATTTCATATTACTGGGCAAAAAAAAGAAGCTTATAGAAACCATTTTCATAATAATTACCCAGTTTTATTTCATGTGTTGCAAAATTATAAATCAGTCATAAATTATTTTCTATCGAATCTTTTCATTGCTAGCTAGCTCTATACCTATAGAGAGACCTTGGAAACATCAAAGGTCATTAATAATTAGCATTAATTAATTATAGCATTGTTGTTGTGCATTTTTCATAATTAATGTTCTATATATATTAATGTTCACATTTATAAGAACTGTTACCGGAAAGTCCTTAACCGTGGAGGTGGAGAATTCGGAGACCGTCGACTACATTAAGGTATATAAAACATAGTTTCGAGAAAAAAATATAATTTATGACATGTTGGTTAAGTACTATATTCATGCTTTCCTATTTATATTATGTCCAATGTTTTATAAATATTGTTACAGCAATAAACACGTCAATTCAGTACATCAATATTATTTTTATCAAGGTCAAGATGTCAGATGAGAAGAAAACAGAAGATGGACCCACCACAATCGACGGTGATGGTCGTTTTCAGATATATGTGGAGATGCGAGGAGGAGAAATTTATGATTTGTTCGTCTACCCGACAGATACTATTCAAGATGTGAAGGAATCGATTAGACGCGAATATGATTTACCAGTTTATCAGTAGGGTCTTATGTTTTTTGGCGAGGAACTTATTGATGATTACAATACCCTTAATGACTATAAGAATCACAAAAACTCGACACTTCACTTGCTTGTGGACGATGAACATTAACCTTTTAGAAGGGATTGAAATCAGAGACCTCGTGTCGTTTACTAGCAAACACTTTTTGTGAGTGTCATGTTTTAGTTTTTATTATATTTTTGGTTCTTAACCTTTTTCATGTGTAACTTTAATGTGCAATGAAGTTGCTGGTTTCAATGTTTTGGTATTCATTATTGATTTTTGTGCACATTGTTTGGTTAGGTTTTTGTAGCTATATTATTGATACAAGTGTTACAATTTATTGTTAAATTTTGCATGTTCGAGCTGATATATGTATATTAGAAATTAATCGATATGGTGTACTATGCTCGAAACCCCGTTCCTTTAGTCATTGTTGAGATCGGATGAGTATACACCAAGCAAATTTGGTTAATGCAAAACTAATTGGATGAGTGTACTCATCGGGTTGATGAATTATGTAAGTACGCCGTTGTTAAGTTGACACGATCGACACTGCGAATAAATTTTCTTGAGTGTAGTTTGAAAAATGTTATCTTATTCCATTTATCATTTGTGAAAAAAACACAAAAACAAAATGTTTTATAACATGATTCTAAGGACAGTCCAAGCTATTAACCAATGAATTAATAAAGTTTTGTTATAAATATTTAAATTTTAACAACTAATTGACTTATTGGCACATCTTTAAGCTATGGATTGAATCACAAGTGATTGAAATCCTATGCGATGAAAATTATCGCTTAAAACGTAAATGATAAAAGTCAAAATCAAATTCATTTCCACACGTACATAATGAAATTTATTTTACAAGTAAATTATTTTATTTGTTAAATACTATAATTATAACAAATAAAGAAAATAATATTATTTAAAATCATTTTATTATGAATAATTAAAAAATTGTATTGACGTAATTGAGAGGAATTTTCAGAAACGTGAATTGGAGTTGGATGAGTAGGGCTGGTCCGGTTCCGGAACCGGACCGAACCGGCTAGAACCGGACCGGACCTAATCAATCGGTTCTTCATTTTGGAGACCCAAATCCGGACCCAATAAGTGGGTTTCGGTCCGGTTTTGAGCGCGGTTCTAGGTTCTACCCAATTAGACCCAATTGAATGATTAATATTGAAATTAAGGGTCCGGTTCTCTAGTATAGTTGTATAGTTTTGCCTAATTAGATTCAATTAATGTGATATTTATACATTGTTTAATTTATGGTGAAAATTATACACAATTAAACTCTTTTTAGGCTAAAACATAAAATTGAAATACAAAAAATACTAATTAAAACCCCCAAAATCGATTCGATTATGAACCAATTAATTAGAGGTTCTACACTCTTAGAACTGAAACCGAACCGAATTGATTCGGTTCCCAATTTTCAAACCCAAATCCGATCCGATACCCACGGTTCTCGATTTTGCAGTTCGGATCTAGTTTAGATCTCGGTTTCGGTTTTGGGTAAAAAGTGCCCACCCACCCTGTGGATGAGATAGGAGCCTTCACTCTTCACTATTATTAATTAGTAATTTTTGAGGTTTAGATATGAGAGTTGAGTTGTTGCTCTTACCATACTTGTTTATTTTTGTATTTTGAATAATTAGTACAATACCCAAATAAATCATTGGGGATACTTTAATGGCACTTTTATACAAAAACTAAATATTAATATATTCCAAAATCATTTTATATATACCATTTCATGAACAAAATATTGGAAACTCTTTAGCCGCAAATGGAATGAATAATACACACACCAAAGGTCAGTAACATGAAACTCTAGGGTTAGTTTGTTATTTATATTTATTTATTTGTCAAATTAAGCATCATTAATGTTCTATATATATATATGGACATATACAAAGGTTTAGAAACATGCATGTGAAGTAAATCGTCAAAAAAAATAAAATTATACCTTAGTTTTGTGTTGAAAAATGCAAATCCTAGTAAAAACCGTGAACGGAAAGTCCATGACTTTGGAGGTGGAGAGTTCAGAGACCATCGACTACATCAAGGTCAAAATGCAACAAGACGAGAATAATCAGCTGGAAGATGGGCACGCCACGGTCTATGACCGCGAGAAGCATGTGCAGGATGTACACACCACACCTGATGACCGTTTTCAGATACTTGTGAAGACGCCGACGGGAAAATGCCACTCTTTGAGGGTTTCCCGATCGAGTACAATCGGGGAATTGAAGCGTGTGATGGAGGAGAAAGAGGGTATTCCGGTAGATCGCCAGAGGTTCATATTTTTCGGGAGGCAGCTGGAGGGTGAGGCCACCCTTGGTGACTGTGGCGTCCAAAAAGAAGATACAATCTATTTAGTTTTTCGTCTATGTGGTTGCTAGATGATGATATTTAGTACTTGGTTGAGTCTTGATTCCAATAAGTTTAAGATTTCCTTTTGTGCAATTAGGTTTTGGCTATTTAAGCACTTTCAGATGTTTATGTTATTTACTAGTTTTGAAGTTAATAAAAAAATTGAGTTTTTCTTCAAATCTATTACATTCTGTATTTGCGAGAATCAAAAGAGTTTACCTAGCCACGTACGCTGCATCATTTCTCTATTTGAAGTATAGAAAGTACTAAAGGCCTTTTTTTATGTTGTATAACTTTGTCATTGTCTTAGTCTTTAGCTCAATGACATGATTGTTTTGGATATGAGGCCATAACACTGCAACGATACGATGTTTTTGTGCCGATCATATTTCGATTACCTCAAAACTCTGCAAAGTTACGAGACATGTAACATGTGTTTTTGTAAGTCTACGTGGGCCGATTCATCTATGTCCCGCAAAGTATCTTATATTGGGGATTCTGAGGAATCTCTATCTTTATCGAAGACTTGAGCGGATTCAGAAATATTCTTAACTTAATTAAATTAATATTTATTTATTTACATGTGAATTTAACAATCATGATCATGCCCAAAAAAATAAGAGAGAATTAAATGCAATCGCACTGTATTATGTTAATAAGATAAACTTTTCAATGGGGGACTTATATCAACCTAGTATGTAAAATTACTACATAAATATGTTAATTATTGCAATGCAGTATTATATATTATGAAAGCAAAAAAAACATATTAATTTAGATATTAGTTTGATTTACTATTTTTAAATAGTATTATACATTTTAGATTAGTTTTACATAGAAAAACCATAAATATCGAGTGACTCTTTGCATAAACACACATTTATTACATTTATGGAATAATAATTATACTAGATACATCAAAGGTTAGCAAATCATTAAAACCTAATCAAAATTGAGAACTCAAAAACAATATTAATATTATATTTTAATAATATTATTGGGTACTCCAAGGGTTGAGTTCCCATTTATATTTTACCATTAATAATTATTTATTATCAAATTAATAACCTTCAATATGTTTCATTATATATACAAGTGATCTCATGTACCAAAAACTTGTACCTTAAATTCTAATAAGAAAAAAAAATGGAGATCCTTATAAAAACCGAGAGTGGAAAATCCATGACCGTGGAGGTAGAGAGCTCAGATGCGATAGTTTACATCAATGTCAAGATGCAAGATCAGAAGAAACTCGACGGCGAACCTAACAAAGTCGATGATTTGCATGAAATATTTGTCACGACGTCCAAAGGAAGAAAAATACCTTTAATGGTGCATCACTCGGAGACGATGAAGAAATGGAAAGCTAAAATGAAGGACAAAGACATTGCTACGATACAACAAAATCTTAAGGATGGGTGCACTTGGATTTAAATTTATATTACTATGAAATTATGGTTAATTATATGAAGAATAATATATGATAATTGAAGTAGTAGTTTTTATATTCGTTTAAAATGTTTTATTTATGGGTACTTTTATCGTCGTGTCGTTTATTTTGGTGTTTGATCATTGGAATAAAAAAGTTTTATATTTATTGCATTGTTATTAGATTCATTTTTTTTTGGATTTGATTGGTGTTTAATGTTGATGTTATAGATTTGTTTGATGTATTGAGAGTCTAATGCATTGTTGTTGAATTGAATCATTTTGACAAAGTTCCCGACTTGTTTAATTAATTTTCAACTATTTTTTTTGTAATTTTGATTAATCGTGTTGATATATTTTATTAATCTTCGAATAATTTTGGTTTTGATGAATCAGATTGATTGACTAATTCGTTCGGAACCATCACTTTCCAGTTCAGTCTACCGATTTTACACCTCACGCCACAAAACGGTCCCTTAAATCTTTGATTTATAGCTTTGGTGGGAGCTATATGTGAACCCACCACAATTTTCTAGTGTAAAATTGATTGATGAAATTGGGCCATTGAAGAACCATATTTATTATGTGAATCTTTGTGATGCGATTTTCACTTTGAAGTACCAAATTATGGGGATTGACGTATGGAATCAGTGGCTCTTCATCGATGGCCAAAAATTGGTCGACTTGGACAGTTTTGTCGTTTACAACATCCGAAATTGTCAAGTCATTGAATGTTCGACTTAAGCTCGGTTCAAGCTTGAATGAGCTTGTAAAATTAAATTTGAGTTCGGCTTGATTTGGTTCGCTTAAATTTCAATACAAATATTCACTAAAAATTTAAGGAATAATTAAAACGAGCCTACTTGAGATTGGCTCGACCTGATTCAACTCGTCTAATTCTGTAATAAAGTATTTACTTAGAGATATATTAATATAAATATATAATAGTTAGTTCAATATTAAACGAGTCTAGCCTTGAACTTGTTAAAAGCTCGCCTCGTTATTTGCATCTCAAGTTTTTCCCACTCGTTAGTTTATTATGGTTCTCACGAGTGGGTAGGATTCTGGGCGGGATAAGAATTTTCTCTCTTTTCATCACTTTATCATCAATAAAATTTTATTTTCTCCTGAATTCAAATCATAACCCTCCAACAATTAATAGAACAATAACCTACATCTCATACGCCATGGAGACGAACCTTTATAACGCAAGATGCCAAAGAGTCGAAACTCGAGCGCGTGACACGAAAAAGCTAAGCCATAGAGTGCAAGAGGCCAAACATCTGCCCCTCCACGCTAGATATTTTTGAAAATATTGTAAACACTAGGGGTGTTCATAACCGAACCTGCCCAGTAATTTTAATCCACTTCTTTTCATAACCTATCAGGTCGATTTTGTTTTCAAAGGCTTGGTTCGATTAACCGACTCGTGAACAACCTTAGTACAAATATTGGGAATCCTATGGCTGAATTCTCATCCTCTTATCCATAACTTGTGGATTTCTCGTGACAATATAGAAATTTCAGATTTGGTAACGGTTCAATTTTTTGGGCCCTTAATCATGATTAGATTGCGAGTCAGACAGTTTGACCCGAATTATTTTAACAATAAAATTCCGGATATACCCTTAAATCTCTCCCTCATTTACATTGCTCTCTCTCTCTCATTTCCATTGTTTTCAACTTTTCTCCGACAATTTCACACATTTCTTGTCCTTGGTTTCATCTTCATCACCAAAACACACTCCTCGTCACAACATCACATGGCAGATCTGTCAAATCAACAAGTACATTTTTAATTTTATGTCTGAGTTTTTTTGTATAATTTTGTCTTCTTCTCTTTATTTTGTACATGCATGTATACGTAGAGTTAGGGCAAAATTCTATTTGATTCTGGTGTGATTGATAAAATTTCCAATTTTTATATTTGCAAAATTTTTGTTATTTTGTACATGCATGTATTGTTGGGAATGTGTAAGAATATGTGTGTTATTATTATAGGGTTTGATTGTGATATTAGGGTAATTAAGAATCTATTTGTTTATACTTTATTGAATAAAATTGAGCTAAAATTTCCAAATTGTACAATTGAATCATAAATTTTAAAAGTTCTTGGTGTTTGTTTTATATATATAGCATTGCATATGAATTAAGAAGCATGTGTACACATTTCTTTTGGGTTATTCATGGAATTAGGTATGGTAAAATTAATTGTAAACAGTAAATATAAGATCTATATATGCTGGAATTGGAATGGAACATATATAGAACATGTCAGATGTGCCAAAAACAAGTACAATACTATTCAAAAGAATATATTTTATTTTACCTAATATTTTAGAGCATTAATTTGGGTTTGAGATTAAATTTTGTGGGTTTAGGTTTTGATACAGTGATGCTATTGTTAGAATCTGTATTTTTGTCTTGTTAATTGAAAAGGGTTAATTTGGGTAAAATTTTCTAATTTTCATCTGGATTTGATTACTTCAAATTGAGCGATTTCGTATTCTTCAAAAGTTTTTGAGATCGAAATTGACAAAAGGGTTGTGTCATGTTTGAGCTGAAGATCGAAAAAACATGGAGATCGTTATAAAAACCATGCATGAACAGAGAATCCATAATTACAAGTATTCTTCAAACATTTTAACTTTTATTTTGGAGATTTGGGTTTGAGAGGTTAAATTATGTTGGTTTATGGTTTGATATAGTAATTATAGTGTTAGATTATCTATGTTTCCACTGTTAATTGAAAAGGGTTTATGTTAAAATTTCTAATTTCCATTTACATTTGATCATTAGCGCAATTTACTACCAAAAGCTTTTCAGGTTTTATTTTGGGGATTTGGGGTTGAAAGGTTAAATTATGTTGGTTTATGGTTTGATAAAGTAATTCTAGTGTTAGATTATCTATGTTTCTCTTGTTAATTGAAAAGGGTTTTGTGTTAAAATTTCTAATTTCTAATTCACATTTACATTTGATCATTAGTACCGTTTATTACCAAATCGAGCGTCGCAGAGGTTGAGAGATGAAAAAAATTAACATAGAAAGGTTGAATGTATCTTTTTTTTGAGGTGGAGAGAAAAAACATGGAGATCTTCATAAAGACGACGAACGGGAAGTTTGTTACCGTCGTGGTGGAGAGCGCGGAGACCATCGAGTACATCAAGGTGAAGATGCAAGACGAGAAGAAGCAGAGTGAAGATTTGAACTCTGTTTCTTTTCAGATATTTGTGAAGACACTTACGGGGAAGACTATCGCGTTGGAGGTCGAGAGCTTGGAGACGACGATCCTCAATGTGAAGAGGAAGATTGAGGAGATAGAGGATCTTCCTCCGGATCAGCAGACGCTTATATCCGACGGGAAGGAGCTCGACGATTGGAACACCCTTGCTGATTATGGCATTCAGAAGTGGTTCACTGTGCTCTTGGTTCTTCGCCTGCGCGGGTGATCGGATTATAACATCTTGAACGAGGTATTACCTAGCTATCGATGCATATTTTTCGATCGGATTATATGTACATGATTTTGGAATTGACAACAATGTTGTCCTAGTGTTGTGTTTTTTCAATGTGATGTGTCTTTGTCTTTAAAGGGTTGGTGTGTATAAGACTGGGCGTTCTAAATAATGTTGGTCACTGATCAGACGATAAAGAGTCTTTTAGAAATTAATCGAATTAAAAGACTAATTAGAAAATAATTGGTGACTGATCGGATAAGTGGGCAATTTTTATATCATTGACAAGACTAATGCAATGGAATTGTAAGATGTGTGCTTGAGTGTCCTTGATTAGTTTCTTCAATTTTTTGTCCTAATGTTGTGTTTTTCTTCAACATGATTTTCTTAATTTGTCAAATGTGTGTGCATTGGAGTGTCCTTACTAATTTATTTCAATATTCTTAAACAACTGACTTCTTCCTCGAGAACTTGATTGAGTTTTAAAACTCGTTCTCAACGATTTCAAGGATAATGACACTTTGTTACTTTTAACTATATCGAAATCACATTTTCATACCCTAATTATTTTATTCTCTTTTTTAGTATCCTGACAATTTTTTTTGTGACAACTTGTGCTTAAATGACTAAAATACTCATGATTTAAGAAATCAAAATAGAATTGGTCCAATTTGATTTATTAAACCATATTTTAAATAGTTCAAATTTTAATTTTAGATTGTGGGGCATAATTGTAATTGCATTTAAAATACAAATCAAATTGAACCAAATCAATTTATGGTTTCTTAAACCAATGGTAGTTTAGGTATTTTAGGCATTTTAGAGGTAGGTTGTCACAAAAAATTGTCATTGGTACTAAAAAAGAGAAAAAAATAGTTCAGGTATGAAAGTGTCATTTTGCTATACTTAAATGTAACAAAGTGTCATTATCACAAAATTTATATTGGATGTTGAGCCCTTGCAATTACATCGTTAAAATATTTTATATAGAGATTTGTAATTGTTGTCATGTGTTTCGTCGTTAGGAGTGCAAGAGAGCTTAATTACTCTATCAAACCGCTCAACTTGTTAAATATTCTGTCGAGCTCGAACTGGATTTGAGACAGACTGATGCTGTTTATTGTCATTAATTTTTTCAAGATTAGTTTTGTAATTACTTTTTTGTCAACATAATACCCTAACAATATTTCTTAGCACATGGACACATATATATCTTGGAAACAACAAAGGTGATCAGTAGCAAATGAACAGTAATTGGGAACTCCAAAGGTTAAGTTGTAAACCAAATTTAATGTTCTTAAAATCAAAAGTACATTACAAATTAACTATAATTACTTTTAAAATATTCATCAAAAGGTTAAAAGAAGTATATATTTCACTGTAGTTTGTTTTAATAATATTATAATCATACTCTTATGAACATTATGAAATTTTTTATCCCTAGTAACACACATTTGTCATTTTCATGGAGATTGAATAGGTTCTCATCAACAGGTCCGAGGCTCACTCTTCTTATTAAAAAGTTGTGAGTTCAAACAGAAACTGCATTATAATTTGGGATAATTCCAGCAAGCACCTTCTAAAATAGACCAAATTTCACTCAACACCCCTTAAAATTATTTGTCTCACTAGCACCCCTTAAAATACAAAAAAATCTCAGTTGGATTTTTCCGTTTGATTCCATCCGTGTTTGTCAAAAACTGAACTTAAAAAGACAAAAATACCCTTACCTTTATTTTAAATTTTCAAATATTATCCTCTCTCATTCTTTCCCAACCATCTCTTTATCTTTTCACAAACTCATAGAATCAAAATGGGTATTCAACATATTTCAATTCCACAAAAATGAATTTACCTTTGTGTTTACTAATTTACATTGTTAATTTCATTTCAACCATGAGACTCATTCCTCTACTCCAACAACCCATCTCTCAACCCTCCTTCAAATTAGTAACATATACAACTAGTTCACACACATTTAAATCCATGTTTGTAGAGTTAAAATTTGTTGGATACCCATTTGGATTAAGATGAGTTTGTGAGAAAATAAATAAATGGTTGGAGCAGAAAGGAAGAGAGAGGGGATAACATTTGAAAATTTAAAATAAAAGTAAGGGTATTTTTATCTTTTAAAACTCAATTTTTGACGGACATCGATCAAATCAAACGGAAAAAACTCAACTGAAATTTTTACATATTTTAAGAGGATGCTAGTGAGACAAATAATTTTAGGAGATGTTAACTGAGATTTGGTCTATTTTAAGGGGTATTTGCTGAAATTATCCCTTTTAATTTATCTTAAAACAAACTTCTCTCAAATCATAAACTTCGATAAACAAAATACAAGAAACAACACGTTCTAAAAGGGACACCTCAACAGTTGAACATCACTGTAAGCAATAAGAAGCGTTTAAGCTTATATTACTCAAACTGATATGAGAACGATATTGTGCTTCTGAATGTTGTAGTGAGCAACGGTGAGATCATCCACCAACTGCGTTTTGCCAAAGTAGAGCCAATAACGTTCTGGCCTGAAGCCAGACTTTTCAAGAATCTCCTCCCTGACCTTGGCGATCGTGTCGGAGCTGTGAACGTCCAAGGTCCAGACTTTCACTCCCGTCCCCGTCTTGGCAATATCTGAAAACTGATGCAGTGCAAAACATGAAAGTGTCGGATTTCGACAAAATACTAGTGTTTTCTGAGCGAAAACGGTATTCGCAAGAATCAAATCAACGAATTTTGATAAAGAGTTCTTCCTAGCCACGTACGCTGCATAAAAAACGATCATCAAGGTTATGTTCATGACGGTTCTCCTCCTCTTGCCGGTGCGGCTTCTGGTGTTCTGGCATCTTGAACCTGATGTGCTCGATGGACTCCGAGTTTGTGAACTCGAGGATCATGGACTTTCCGTTCACGGTTTTTATATGGACCTACATTTCAATTTCTTTGCTAATTAATTTACTTCATATGATCTGAAGATCTCTACAACTTTATATATATAGGGAAAATAATTTATGTGGCAACTAATAACCTTTGGAGTTAACCGGTTATTACCTAACCGAAAGATTTATGGATATGCTTATATTTTCGTAGCACGAATATCCATAAAATTACCGTCAATTCAGTATAATTGCATGTTCTACATATATATATATATATATATATATATATATATATATATGGGAAAATGACACTTTTGTGTACCTAAATATACACTTTTGACACTTTCATACCCTAGCTTTTTTTTTTTCACCCGAATTTCATTTTGGGACAACTGGTCATTTATATACTAAAAATGGTCCTAAATTTTTGTTCAATTCATGAGTATTTGGTTCAATTCATCTGTATTTTAAGAAAATGGTCAAGAAGTACCCTGAATTTTGGTTCAATTCATGGGTATTTTGAAATTATTGTCCCAAAATGAAATTCAGGTATGGAAAAAAGAGAAAAAAAAAGTTAGGATATAAAAGTGTCAAAAGTGTATACTCAGGTGCACAAAAGTGTCATTTTCCCTATATATATATAGAACTACGTTTCGCTGCAAATTCTCAATATGTCCACACACGTTTGAAGCTGCGATCCAGCCATTCGTTTATGTGAGATTAAAATATCGCGTGACATGTGGCATGTACACTTAAGTGAGGGCGGTTCCGTATTTTTTAGCGCGCGTGAATAGTAGGCTTTTAGCTTTCATCTACAATGTAAGTGTAATGTTTGTTAGAATTGGATACCCTGAATGACGTGACACGCTACACCTTTATCCAAATCAGTATTGATGTTGGAATTATTATATGAAATACTTTAAATGCATTATACGATTACATAGGGTTGTCCATAGTCACTTAATTGAACCAAAACATTCAAATTCAAATCGAATCATGGTTGGATATCTAGGGTTTACGTGACGAATAAGGTTTATGCGTAGAGATACAACACAAGTAACGGCTTTTGGCCCATGTATTAACACCCTAACATGTTTTATTTGAGACAGAACTATCGTCTAAAACAACAACGTATGAAATGTTTGGAAGGCACGACCCTTACCCGACAACTGAATAGACACAGACAAGGCAGCGCTTGCAAGAACATGGATCACCCAGTTTGCTGAACGGCGAAAAAGAACCTATTTTAACATATTCAAGTAAAGATATGAAACGATAGTATATTATGATATATCGTCCAGAAGGATTATATTTAACTCTTTATTCGAATTGAAGAATTAAATTACCGTGTCGTGTTCTCATGAGTTCGCACGATCCATGACATTTGAATTTACAAAATCACTTATAGAGATTAAATTACATCATTACAATAAAGAATAATGATAATTTAATTCATGTTCACATAATTTTCATATTTTCAACAAAATAAAGTTTAATTTTAAGTCTCTATTATTTTATGACTCCATAAACCGATTTTTTCCTTAAAAATAGGATAATTAATCTATGGGTATATAGGGACTTTAATTGAACCTATAGCTACGATCTTTTTTTTACTTCCCCGATAAAAGAAAGCTCGAGGCTCTAGATAATTAATCATTATAACGTACCACAACAATACTAATTATATATAGAACACAAAAATACATATAAACACGTCATTTCAAGAAGATATGCAAGACGAAACGACAGTCCAAGGTGATGATTGTTTTAACTTTGGATTAGATTCATATATCGTTTCGATGTTGTGTTGTTTTTCTCGTTTTTATAGAGTTAATTAATGATAATTATTAAAGCGTTTACGGGTCTAATTAATGACAATAAAATGAATCTGTTTCCATTTATGTATAAAATATATGTTTACAACACTGCTATGAGGTGGCATGGCAATATTTTCTGTCCCCGACAGGAATTTTTAAATCCGAATAAAAAAGGAGTGGAGAATACTCGAATCCGAATGAAAACGGGTCGGGGACGGGTGAGATATTCTCGCCCCGCACCGTCCAAATATATTTTAAATATATATATATTTAAATATATATTTAATAAAAAATAATATTTGTTTGTTAAACTAATATTTTATAATACATGTGTGATGAAAAAAAGTGTTTTAAGTATATATAGTAATTGTTAATGCAAATTTTATTAAAAAATAACATGTTTTAACATTGTTTCTGGGTTGGAAATGGAAAACAGAGAATCTTCGAATCCGATGAAGATACCTCGTCTCCGTTAGAAAAATGAAAAGTTTCCGATCCAATTCTAACAGGAACGAGAACAGGGATTGTAAAATCCATCCCAAGCCCACTCCGTTGCCATTCCTACGAGGAGGGAGCATGAGCGCATTCGATTTTGAATATGTATATGAACTGGATCAAGAATCAATTAATTTGAAAAACTCAGTTGTAATGATTTAGATTCTACTTTGTTTCTCTGTCATCATATTTGGCCACAAATATTATAATAAGTTAATTACAACTTACAAATACGTTTACCACTTTAACAATTTGTTATATTTATTTTAAAAAATTACAACTTACCGTATCTAATTATCCGTTAGATTTTAGATAAGTATTTGAATTAAATTGTAAAATGTCTAGAAGTCGTGTCATAAAACCCGGTTCAAAGAAAATCAAACAAGAAAACAATAACTCAAAATGGCTTGTAATACGAAAATTTCATGAAACTTAACTTAGAAAAAACCAAAACAAAAACCGACACGTTCAATCACATCATACTGAATCCCAACGTTTTGATTTTTATTTCCTTAAAACCGAAACCGTGACCATCCCTACCCGTACATTCAATCAAAGATCCGGCCCGTCCACAGCCCGTACAACAGACGGGTTCGACCCGATTAATATTTGAACCCGCAAAAATGACCCGACCCGACTAGATCTAAAATATCTTATGCTACACTTCTCTCTCACTCACTCTCACTCTCACACACAGCACAGACCTTCTCTTGAAATCTGCCAAAATAGGTACATTCTTGACCTTCTCTTTGATCTTTGTTCTTGATTTAGCCTTCTGTTGCATGGTTTTTTACTTGCATTCTTGATTAGGTCAAAATTGATTAGGGTTTTCAAATGTTTAATGTATTGGATTTAGGGTTTTGTCATGTTACCATAAACGATAACTAATCAGTTCACTTAAAGTTAATCTCTACTTAAATCCCATAAGGCTAATTACACTTGACAAATTCAAATATACTAATGTATTGGTTACAGTTATAATTTAAACTAGAATTGGAGTGCTTGAGTTTCAATAATTATACGATTTCGATTTCAATTAAGGCTCTAAATTCAATGTCCGACTTGTGTAGAAGTGGGTTTATTGAACACTATTACTTGTAATAACCTTATAATTAGTGTAGGATTGTAAGTGAGATGAGTGTTGGATGATCGATTTAAGTTCGTTAAATGTTTTTTTCAAGATCGAACTGGATTTGAAAATTAAGGTAAGACTCTTTTCATAAACAAGTCAATCTCAAGCCTAATAATCTAAGACACGATAGATTCACGACTCAACTTGTTTATTACTTAAACTAATTATATCTTACTTTGCTCTCTTATTATTTTAAATTTTTCTCCCACAGTTTGAGACGTTTCTGGTCCTTGGTTTTATCTTCATCGCTCATACACTATTATTCTCAGGAATCACAGGGAAGATCGGTCGAAAACAAGTATATATTTAAAATTTTATGTGTACATTATTCTGGTTTCTTCTTTATTATTTTTTACATCCTTGTATTGTCTGGGTACAAAATTGTTGGTTTAGTTGTGTTGGTAGCGTAATAACCTCTGTGCTCGACTCTGTTGATAGAAAAAATTTGAGCTTAAAGTTACCAAATTTTATAATTGTATTTTCAAAATTTTCTAGAGCATGCTACATTTAGTTTTGGGTTATTAGCTGAAGGAATGGTAAAACCCGATTGGGAAAAATAACATCTGTGCTTGAACGGTCGGTGTAGGACATGACGGACGTGTCGAAAATGGATATTCTTATAAAAACCTCGAGCGGGAGGTCCGTTACGGTGAAAATAGAGAGTTCAGAGACCATAAACTACGTGAACGTTAAGATGCAAGAAATCGCGCTCGATGATGGTGAGAAGCAACTTGAAGACCGAGAGGAAGGAGACGGGGAATTAGAGTATCGATTCGGGTCAACCATACATGAGACACAACCCATAAATGTTAAGATGGTGGCCGGAAAAACCCTAAGATTTTTCGTGGAGCGGTCGAGTACGATCAACGAGTTGAAGGCTATGATCGAGGAAGTGGAGGGAGTTCCGAAGGCGAAGCAGTGCTTAATTTTTGGGGCTAAGCAATTGGAGGATGATCTCACCATTGGTGACTATAGCATTCACAAGGACTCGACCATTCACTTGGTCACTCGTCGTGGTTGCTAAATTGATGTTCTATGTGTTTTTTTTGGGGTCTATTTTGTCACAAAACTATGTGTAACGTTGAAGATTGTGTTAAGGACTTGTTTACTATTCTCTAGCTATGAATATGATGCATAACTAATTATTCAGAAAGCTACTGATTTTCTTGTTGTTGTTGTTTGATTTTTAGGTTTTTAAAGTTTATTTTGCTTTGGACGAGAATGGGTTGATGAAACCTCTGTGATTTAATGTCGTATACATTGTAAAATTGAGCCTAAGTTTGTTTGTAGAGTGTCAAACCCGAATCAAAATATTATAAAGTGTGCAATATTTTGAAATCAATTAATAAGAATGATAAACCTTATGAATGTAGCAAAATTTAAGATATCATCATGTTTAAATTTACAAAAGATTAATTTATTTTATTTAGACACTATCAGTTCTACTCGTAGTGACGACATACACAACGACAGTGTGCCGTCACTATTGGAGTAAGTGACGGCATGCTTTTTTACTATGGATAGTAATGGCCCCCAAACACATGCGCCGTTACTAACACATTAACGACATACGTTGTGATGTTTGACGTTAGTAATGTAAACGACGAGCGCTGCCGCTATAGATGACGTTCTCACAATTCAAAATATAATCTTTGGTGATAACGTTAAATATGAATGATGCACATGCAGAAATACGTCGTTACTATTGTTCAGGGTTACGACGCACTCTGTTATGTGCCCCATCCCATGTAATATTTTTTTTTAAGTCAATAGAATCACCTCAATTTTCTTCCTTACTATACTATGTTTTTCCCTCACACAAATAACATTCATAAAATCATGGGATAGTAACATTTTCTTACACTTAATTATAGTGAAATGACACTTTTATACCCTAATCATTTTTTTAGAACTTTAACAAAATTTTGTGACAACATATGCTAAATGACTAAAATACTCCTGATTTTGTTCCAATTTAATTTATCAAACCAGATTTAAAATGATTCAAATTTAATTATAGATTTGGGGGCATAATTGTAACTGAATCTTAAATATATATCAAATTGAACGATAGATAAACAATATTAAACCAATTCAATTTATAATTTCTCAAACCAAAGGAAATTTAAGTATTTTAGATATTTTATATGTAAGTTGTTTTAAATATATTGTCAGGGTATTAAAAATGAGAAAAATAATTAAAATAAAAAATGTCATTAAAAATGAGAAAAATAATTAGAATAAAAAATGTCATTTCACTTAATTAAACGTAACAATGTGTCAGTACCTCTAAATTCTTCTATTTAAGCAATTCGCTTAACCCGATTTTTACACAATTGGTGGGAGATGGTGATGAAGATATTATATCTTCAACCTAGATAATGAATGATTAATTATAAAGAAACATAATTAATCATTGACTTGCCCGATAAAAGAAACTCAAAGCTCTAGATAATGAATGATTAATTATAAAGAAACATAAACGCCATATCAAGAAGATATGCAAGACGAAGCGACGGTCGAAAGTGATGATTGGTTTCACTTTGGATCAGATTGGTACTGTTTCTACATAGTGTCGTCTTTCTCCGATTTTATATTGTTAATTAATGATGATTATTGAAGTGTTTAAGGGTCTAATGGATGATAATTATTAATGAGCTTGGTGCTATCTCGGACGTGCTCTCTATGCCATTGGGCTTAAAAAGTCCATGAATCATGCGTCCGCTCTATATTTGCCCTCCCCCCGCTCGTCTGTTTTCACGTGCACAATTTAAACCGGTCTGAACGTGAGTGGGGGTGTTAAAGTCCCACAAGCTTATATGACAATATGAACTCTTACTTATCAGCTTAAACTTTTAAGTGTATTGAGTTTCTGATACGGTTTTTCATGTCAAATTTTAATATAATATTAAGCACTCAATTTGTATAGCGTAATCAAATGGGTAAAAAAAATTTTACTTTATAATATGTTCTTAAAACACATCAATCACTCTTGACTTCTCAAAGGTCTCATATACCATTATAAATGTAGCCAAACCTAAGCTCATTTCATAATGAAACATAAAATTGCTCATAATTTATTATTTTTGGTAATGGCCAAAATAAGTGAAATGCTTGTACCAATCAATACCGAACCCATCGATGTGTACTTCGTCGGAGACTTGAATCCGATCATCGTTGCGGGCAACGAGTCCTCTGAGCACGTCGTGCTTCGAGTCCCCGCCGGTGTGCCCGTCACGATCGAAACGGTTAAAAACACCCAAGCCAATTCAATTATTCAGGTCCAATTATAAGTTCATTTTTGGGACTAAACTTTTCTTGCTAATTATGTGCTTTATAGTGTCTATTGCATGTCAATTTATCATATACATATGTTTAATGATAATTATTAATTTGTAATGTGTATTATTTTTATTCGTTTCCTTTAATTTAAACATGCTTAATTATTTTACAGGTACTCGTGTACGATCTATGGTGTTTGGCGAAGGAACCTAGGTATGACGTAAAGGTTTCCGACAAGATTTTTACGCTCAAGTACCAAATTTTCGAGAGGGAGGGAATCAAGCCTCCGCGACAGACTCTGAGCATCGATGGAAAGACCTGAATGACCTCGATAGTTTTGATTATCGATGTATCCGCAACGGCGATGCCATTAAACTCTTTGTTACAATTAAGGCCTCTCATGTTTTCTTAATCTACATCGTGATGTTTTGGATTGTCGGGTCATGATATATGTTTAATGGATTTCTCTTTAATCGTCTACAAATCGTTTTTGACATTATTTTCATTTGATTTTGTATTTTTTTTATTTTCATTTTTGACATGCATGATATCGGTTCATGATATATTATTTATTTTTGTATAAGATTCTCTCATCTGGGCGGAAATAAATTAAGGTCACGTTAACCCCCATGTTAGGTTCCTCGATTCTACTCTATTGAAACTGGTTGTTTTTAATTTATATTTTAGTATCTATTTGTGTCCCGAATTACATAATTTTTATCCCGATTTATGGGTAAAAACTTTAAATGTGTAATCACATAAAATACTCACGAAAATAACTAGCTAAGATATAATTAATTATTCCAACTCAAGAAAAAACCTATACCCGTCCTTCATTCTTTAGTTCACGTGTCGACTCAGCCAGTCAATTATATTCTTACCATTAACGACGATTCTTATTCTTTGGTTCCAGTTCTACGAGTTTTGTTCTAGCCGAGTTCCCATCCTGGTTCCGAATCTAAAATGCCCACCTATGAATATTCATTTGGAACCGAACCATCCCAAATGATAATGTTCCAATACAATTTACCATAAAACACATCATGCCTAAGACTCTTGACTTGCCCTATGACGACGTAGACTTCTACCAATAGGGCTGGAAACGAGCCGAGTTTTTAACGAGCTGCTCGAGCTCGAGTCGAATTCGAGCTCGAGATTGGGCTCGTTTAATAAACGAGCCGATCTCGAGCCTAGACTTTTAAGATTGAATAAGTTCGCGAGCCGGCTCGTTTAATATTTATATTAATATATTTATAAAATACTTATAATACAATTAGACAAGCCGAATCAAGTCAAACCAATTTTAAGTTGGCTCATTTATTATTTAATGAATTATTTAATTTTTATTTAATTTCTAATTAATATTTGTATTTAAATTTAAGCGAACTGAATCGAGCTCGAGCTCGAACTCGAGCTCGTCTATTTTAATTCGAGCCGAACTCAAGTTTAGTTGTGTAAACTCGTTCGAGCTCGAGTCGAGCACTTTTTTCACGAGCCGAGCCGAGCCCTGCCAAAATGAAGCTCGGCTCGGCTCGTTTACACCCCTACCTACCAACGTATCATCAATCATATACCATTATTGTTAAACGCTATTGTTAGAATATTATAATATGTTCCATATTTTATATTTCTTATATTTTATTCCTACTTTATTATGAATTAGAGTTTGTTATTTAGTTTGATCCAAGGGCTCTCCAATGCTGTATTTTACACAACTATCAATATATCGATAATATTCTCTCCACTATTTTCTATCATCTATAAATACAGTCAAAACATGAGTTCATTTCATATCTGAACATAAATAAAAAACCCACTTCGTTATTCATGCCAATGGCACAAACAAACAAGTGACACTGTCACAATCAAAAACTGAGACCGGCGACGATCGGAGACTTAAATTTGGTAATCTTCGCCGGCAACGAGTCCTCTAAGCACGTCGTGCTTCGAATCCCCCGCCGGAGTAGCGGTCACCGTTGAAACTATAGACAACACCAAAACCTTGACTATTGTCAAGAATTAGGGTAAATAAGTTTATGAAGCCGATCAAATTATTGAGATCCATTTCAAATTTTGTTCTTTTAAGAAAATAAACTTTGATGAAATGTGGCCACCCTTAATTCCCTAGCTTTAATGTTAAATTCTCTTTACTTATATATATATATATATATATATTTAATGTTTATTTTTAATATCACGTTAAAATTTAAAAAGTTCGCAACAATTTGAGTCTCACACTATTAATAGAAAAGTTTGGGTTTCGAACTCTAGGGAAGTAAATTTGATAAAAATTCTATCTCATTCGTGGAGGAAATTGTAAAGAAAATGGACATCTCTAAAAGATTTGTGAATAGATAATTCATGACTCTCGAGTTCAAAAATCCAGAGATCATCAATCACATAAATATTCGGTTTGATATTATTGATCGAGCGACGTACACATTTAACTAATTTATTTTGGAGAAAGATAAAAAGGTACAAAGCAAAATGAAACGTCGGAGGGAGACGAAATGAAAGGGTTTCGACTTTAATATTAAGAAACGGTAAAACACATTACTTTGATTATTAACCCCTCGGATAGGATTGACAAAATTAAGACTAAGATTAGTGACAATAAAACATAATTTAATGATTTGTTAAGAACAAATCTTGGTCAATTCATATTCAATTATTAATTTGTAATAAGCGCATATATACATATGTAGAGCATTTAAATCTATTTAAATAAAATTCCATTCCCTTCAAAAAAAAATCTATTTAAACTTACATAAATTTAGTGATCAATTTTATGTGGAACTGTAAACGGCAGTTCATTCATGCGTTGGAAATGAAAACCTACAAGTCGACAAATTTAATTTCTTATTTTGAATATGAATTTGCCATTAATCAATAAATAAAGCTCAAAATTTTATTGCTATGTCCAACTTTTATAAACATGTATAGAGGCCAAATTATATTATTATGTCCAATGCCATAGTTTCATTTATAAATATCTTAAGTGTATTATTATACAACAAAAAAACAATGCAAAATATGAAATTAGTAGAAAACTATAGATCTAAAAAGCACCATCCCTAAAAAGCATCTATGAGAGCAATATGTCCTACACTTTTGCTTTGCTCTTCTTTTTACTAGTAATAACAAAAGGTTATAGTATCTGTGGGAAAAAATTATAATATTTAAGAACATGTATACTGGATCATGATATGGTGCGAACCAGTTGTGTAGTGATACATGTGCGCGTATTTTTATTATTAAAGTATTCATTTCATAAAACAGTCAACTGATGTTTTCATTATTATGATCTGTATTTTCATAACTTGTTATAACCTCTTGTTACATTCAGGGGGCCTCCCGTTAAACCAAAGAACCACTCGTTACACCGTTTCCTCGACATGGTTCATTGATTTCCTCTAGAAAAATATACGTCTCCCTCGTTACACCATTTCCCCGACATGGTTCATTGATTTTCTATTGAAAAACACCCGCCCCCTCGTTAAACCTGGGGACCCCTCATTACACCATCCCCCTTCAAAGTTCAGTGATTTCCTATAGAAAAATACTCGTCCCCCTCGTTACACCCGCGAACCCCTCGTTACACAGTTTTCCCGGATATTATGGAAATAGATGTTATAATAATGGAAATACCGACTGGCTGCTTTACGAAAATACGCACAAGCAATTGGTTCTTACAGTTCGCACAACCCTCCTGATTCGCACTAGAATGTGCTCCTATGTATATACATACATAAAAGGCAAGGACGCCGTTGGCTTCTTTGGCGAAGAGAGATATAAACATGCATATTCGCAAACATACAAATTTGGTGATATAGTTTTTACTATCCCTCAATTCAGTTTTGAGGAGCTTATTTCAGGCCATATATATTGGGCTTTTTTTGGCTTTCTTATCTCAATTTTCTCAGTTATTTTGTGTTATGTAATCGACTAGCCTCTTTTTTGTGCCTGAAAGAAAAATTGGTTTGGTTTATAATACAATCTCTCTTTATGGAGAATAAAAAAACAGAATTTACATAAATATTGGCCGACATATGGCATATTACTTGACCCGTAATTTGGTATATGTCTGCCACCTTGCTGGCCCTTTTCACTTTTATTATTGTAGCACCTCTTGTGTAATGTGCCATATGTTCGCAAATATTTTTTGAATTTGAACTTGGCATTAATCTATAAATAAAGCTCAAAACATCAAAAAAAAGAACCAACATCTTAACAAGTTGCAGTGAAGTGAGAAAAAACATCATCAATATGCAGTTCTCTGGTCCGAACAATGATGACGTCAAGCCCCAAATCTCCCCCGCGAGTGGGCCCAAAGCCCACGTCACGCTACGCGTCTCCGGCGACGTGCACGTCGCCGTCGAGAGAGACGGCAAAGTCATGTATCTCAGTCACGGTGACGGTAAAAATCCACAAGAAGCCAACAAAATTATTGAGGTCTCTATTTAATATTATCCTTCATTTTTCAATATATATTTATGTGTCGATAAAAGAATTATTTTATTTGTGGATATGATATTGTGAATCCACCGTTATAATCAGAAAGATCAAGCCGGCTAGGTGAATTAGGCTGGTCTAGTCGGGTTTTAGCGGGTTTGGATCGTTTAAAGTTATTTTTGGGATAATGACACAGAAACTATGTTACACTTAATTGTGGTGAAATGACGGTTTCATATCCTAACTGATATTTTTTCTTTTTTTAGTACCCAAACAATTTTTTTGTGACAACTCACATCTGAAATTCTTATAATACCTAAAATACCCCTAGTTGACCAATTCAATTTGAGTATTCTCTGATCCAACCAGGTCAATTTAACTGGTTCTAATTAAATCGATTTAAATCTCTCATCTTCGATCCAATTAAATGGTGGTCAGACCGATTTAGACCGTTAACTCTTTATAATTATACCAAATTCAATTCTTTTTTTTTAAAACATGAGTATTTTAGTTATTTTAATGTAGATTGTCACAAAGAAATTGTCATAGTTATAAGGAAGAGAAATAATCTGTCAGGATATGAGACTGTTATTTCGCCATAGTGTAGCAAAATGTCATTATCCCTTATTTTTATTATATAATAATAAATGATTTTGTCATTGCGTTTATTGTTTTTAAACGAGATGAATGAATGAATATAAAATTTATATGTGAAATATTTATAATTATTATTTTAATATATTATAAATAGTGGGTATATATAATAATTTATTTTTAGAAAAATAAAAATAGAGAGAAATTCTTATTTAATTAATATCCCTTAAGTCCTTACTCCGTCAACTAACGCCTATTATTTTAGAAATTATAACTTTAATCATATGTGTATTCAGTAAATTTTATTTTTTTTCTTAAATAAAGACGTGAATCCACTCACTGCAGGTCTCGATTTACGGTCTGAAAGATATAAGGAAGCAACCTACTTATAAGGTTAATGTGTCGCATAAAATATTCACCTTGAAGTACCAAATTTTCGAAAGAGAAAGAACCGAATTGAAGGATCAACGTCTCTCCTTCGATGGAAAAGCTCTTGACGACCTTCGTAGTTTTGGTGATTACAACATCAGAAATGGTGATGCTATTGTTTTTTCTGATACCAGTAATGATGGATCTGGTTATTATGGTTATTAAGCACTTAATTTTGATAATGATTATGCATTCAGATTCTGGCTTTAAAAATGTTCTTCGTCGCTATTTTAAGGAGATTTTAGTGTTTTTATGGTTGTATGGAATTACATGATGATGGACTTTTATTTATTTTGTTCTAATCGAATCAATATTGTTGGTGTTCGAACTTGAAGATGTCATATCATAATTGATGTTCAAATTCGAAGATGATATATTATATGAACTATGGTCTACATTTATATTATAATTGCAAGTCTCCTTATTTTGTCAGCATTCTCCACGATTAATTAATTCACACACATTGTTTTCACATGATTAATTCACACACGCTGGTTAATTTTGAGTTAAATTGTAGATGTTCATTTTTGTGGCCATCAACGATAAAACATTGGAGGTGGAGGGCAACGACGACACGGTCAATAATGTTAAGGCCAAAGTCAGTGGCAATGATGTAAATTCCGGAAACCGGAAGTCACTAACAGATTTTTTTTGTAACGGCGTACAAACCGCCGTTTTACGGTGCGCCGTTACAATTTGTAACGGCGCACAAACGGTATGCGCCGTTACAGACTCTAACAGCACCGTTTGTTTGAAACGGTAACGGCAATATTTGTAACGGCGCACATTTTAAAGTGCGCCGTTACAAAATTGATATATTTATAAAAAAAATGGAAAAAATAATAATAATTAATTTTTAATTTTCAGTTTTTTTCCATTTTTTTAACAAAATTAAATAATAAAAATCTAAACTAATATTATACTGTTTCTTAAAATTACACAAACAATTTCATACACGAACAATTTTTCATACAAACAATATTATACAATTTCACAAACAATATTATACAATTTCAAATTAATATCTAATAATTTCAAAAAATTCCTAAATTAATATTATACAATTTCTTAAATTACACAAACAATTCCCAAAAATTTTAACAAATATTCAAAAAATTTGTTTAACATGCACACTACAAATTATTGTAAAATCTAACATACAATCTAAGAATCAAACACCCAATTAAATCTAAAATTAAAACCTCTAAGTACATACCTTAGAAAAATATGAAAGAAGGAGAGGAAGAGAGACGGTGGCGGTGAACGGCGGCGGTGGACGGCGGCAGTGGACGACGGCGATGGCGGCAGGGAGAGGCAAGGAGAAAAGGGAGAGGCAGAGCACTGGAAGAAGAAGGGTTCTGTGAAAGTATATAATTGGATTTTGTAACGGCGCACTTTGCTATGTACGCCGTTACAAAAAAAAGTTCGCAGGAAACTTAATTTTCGCGAAATTTACCCGCGAAATTTGATTTTTCACGAAAATTTCGTTTGGCGCCACTTTTGTAACGGCGCACATAGCAAAGTGCGCCGTTACAAACTATAACCATAAATTATTATTTTAATATTGTCGGTTCGATCGTGAATGATTATCGGTGTTCCCGTGGTTTGATTTTCCTAAAATTTTTACTATACCACGTACATGTTATATACAACTAATTGAACGGTTTCGATTCGAAAAATATATATTAATCTACCGAACGTTTGATGATCAGTGTGTTTAGGGTTTATGTTAGGTTTTACCTTCCTAAACCTTAAACTCACGCTTTCAATGAAAGTAGTTTATGTTGAAAATCAAGTTTTAGTCCAACCGTACGGATTGGAGCGCAATGGATTGCTACTTCATGTGCCAAAATTTCAGTCAATTCCAATAATGTATGAACTTCGATCCAAACCGGTCAAGGGGAAGTCAACTCTGTTGACTATGAAATTTGACCATTTGTAACGGCGCACAATAGTAAAGTGCGCCGTTACAAAACTAACCCTAAATTATTATTTTATTCATGTCGGTCCGGTCGTGAATAATTAGTTGTGCTCCCGTGGTTTGATTTTTATAAAATTTGTAATATACCAGGTACATGTTATTTACAACAGATTTAACGGTTTTGATTTTTAAAAAAATATATTGATCTATTGAACGTTGGACGAGTTATGTGTTTAGGGTTTAGGATAGAGTTTACCTTCCTAAACCATAAACTCACGCTTTCAACGAAAGTGGTTTATGTTCAAAATCATGTTTTAATCCGACCGTACGGTTTGGAGCGCAATGTTTTAATACTTGATGTGCCAAAATTGTAGTTAATTCCGAGAATGTTTGAATCTCGATCCAAACCGGTCAACCTTGATTACCTCCGTAAGTAAAGGTCAAACTCTCAGTAGACACTTTTTTTTTAGGACATGGTACATCGATTTTAATTTTTTATTAACGTATATGAATTTTAAGTCGTTTCAAATGATTATGGTAATTTTGGTCTACAATTAGCATATGAAAAGAGAACAAAAAAACCGAAATCAAGCGAAAGTCAACAATCTTGAGTAGGGAGTAGTCAAATTTTTTGACCATTTGCGACGGCGCACTTTCAAATGTGCGCCGTTATAAAATCTTAGTAACATCGCACTTTAAAAGGTGAGCCGTTACAAACTAACGACAACAAAAACGGTTCGTTTTCGAACTGTTTACTCCTAACAGTAAAATTTTGGTCAACGGTCAACAATTTTGTAAGGCTTTGGATATGTGCGCCGTTACAAACGCCGTCATAAATTGAATTTGTAACGGCCCACATACCGAAAGTGCGCCGTTACGAATGCAAAAATTGATAGTGAGTGCCTCACCGTCGAGACCGTCTCCGACTCTCCGAAAAAACAATCACTTTTAACGTCGACGACGCTGCGAAGAGCATCGCCGACGATGAGATTGAGGTTAAAATTGATGACTTCAACGGAATATTTATATAAGGATGCCTTCAAGGCTTCAACTACAAACTATTCGCTTTTTACAAATCAATCACAAGCGTTGCTTTATGAAAATCTGCGCACACACTATTCTAGCGTGTTTATAAAAGCTGACACGCAATGACTTTTAGAGTCGCAAAAAGTTTCACATGCACCAAAAATTCCACCTACAATAAAAACAGTTCCACCTTGAACGCAAACAAGTTCGATAACCTAGAGAGACATTTTTATTATTAATGACACCTAAGTAATTCTTCCAAAACCTAAAACTCTATTTATTACACTTTACTTCATAAAACACATCTACATTTTAAAAGCTAAAGCTTCCCAAAGAAGTTCATAGAAATGAAGATTTTTGTGAAGCCCGACCGGTACGGAAAATCCATAACCATTGAGGTAGAGACCTCGGACACGATCAGCGACGTGTCGGCCCATACCAACAACAACAAGAAGTGCTTTCAAGACCAACCCCGACAAGACAATCACTTACAACGACGAAAGCGACGAAGAAGAAGACGATACAAAATCAGATTCAACATTTAGGTGACAGAAAATATTAATTGAGTTATTAATGTTTTTGTGTATTGATTTGTTGTTGACATTATCAATCTTTATTGAGATCATTATCAATGTTTCATCTATTTTAATATATGTTCAAGAAAACAGACTTTTTGTTTCTTTAAACATGGGCATGCATGTGTAGGAATTAAAATACCCAATTGTCATTTATAGAACAAGAACTCGATTCACTGGACAGTGAAGTTGTAATGCTAGTTCAATCGTTTAAATTGAAATTGAACCGATCGCTGAACCGCAAATTGAACTGGACTGGATCACTGGTTGGACCGCTGACTGGACCGGAATTGAGCATGCTGGAAATTAGAAGATGGAATCGAAGCTGTATCGTGACGGGGATGCCACTGACCTGAAAACAAATATTCCAGGTAGACCGCGGTGCTGATTTAATCTGGTTGCTCCTGAGGTTTTTATAGCAACTTCTGCAGAACGCACACTCGAACGGGAGAAGGTGGAACGTCGGTACGAACAATCTCATGAACCGAATACTCGTACGAAATGACAAATGATCGAACAGACAACAACACGAAATACAGTCTGATCGACCGACCCAGCCAAGTGCACGAGTTCGAGAAACTTTGTGTAAATCGAGAAAGTAGAGTAACAATTACGTAAAAGAATTCTTTTGTGTTTAAATGAGAGCCCCAGCTCTCAATTTATAAGAATGACAAAGCTATATTTAGGATAAATCAAAATAAAATAAATAAATAAAAACTAAATATCAAATCGTGCAAAAAGAAATGGTCTGAGTGACCAAGTCTTCCGCAACACGACCTATAAAGATAAGAGAGTGAGAGCAAATGGGCCAAGCTCAAAAGAGCCTAAATAAAAGTCTTCAACACATTTTGAAAATATGGGCATGCAGTAATTTTCACGTTTAGAACTCAGGCCGAGGCCAGAGAACGAACAGCCTGCACTACTGCGCCAGGAGCAGTTCTCGATAAATTGATTAAAATTTTATAATTATTCAGACATACATGCAAACTAAATAAAAACAATAATGTAATAGGAACACTCGCCGCCCAAACCCAAATAACAATACTCTCCAATCAGGTCAACGACTCCATAAGTAATGGTACTCGCATATCTCTTCATGCCAATACCTCTCGTCACAAACTGTCTCAAAGGCTTTCGACGACCAATATGAACCGTCATCAACAAAATACGCGTGTGGGGAACCCCTCTCAATTGATCCATCTCCTGCTGTGGTATACAAGACATGCCCTTAGGTGCGCAACCCGAAACCCAATCGCCGGAAACATAATCAAGAGAGCGTTTCTGGAGTTTTTCATCAAGGTGTTATAGGACTGGATACTTACGAGTCTTGAACTGCCGGATCAACACCCCCTCGAAAATCACCTAACTCCAAAACTGGGCAGAAACTGAGGGATAGGGTTGTAAACGAGTCGAGCTCGAGTAGAATTTGAACTCAAGATTGGTCTCGTTTAATAAACGAGCCGAGCTCGAGCTTAACCTTTTAATATTCGATAGGCTCGCGAGCATGCTCGTTTAATATGTAATTAATTATATATTTATCTTAATATATATTTAAAATTTTAATAAATAATTATATTAGAATTATACAGGCCGAACCAAGTCAAGCCAATTTTAAGTTTGCTCATTTATTAATTAATAAATTCTTCATTATTTATTTAATTTTTAATTAATATTTTTATTGAAATCTAAACAAACCGAATCGAGCTGAGCTCAAACTCGAGCTTGTCAATTTTATTTCGAACCGAACTCGAGTTTAATTATATATCAACTCGTTCGATCTCGAGTCGAGCTCAAGTCGAATACTTTTTTCACGAGCAGAGTCGAGCCCTGCTAAAATAGCCTCGATTCGGCTCGTTTACACACCTACTGAGGGGGTTAAAAATTTACTTTTCAATTAACTTTTGTTCAAGCAGTCCATATATTTCAATAAGTTCATTACACCAACTCCTCGGAGACACCAAAGGTTTGTGCCATTAAACCCAAATAAACCTCGGGAACTTCAACGGTCCTATGATTATCATCGTACGTAAGCGTTTAAATACAGGTTAATTAAGCTATTCTCCATATTCAACTGAAATGAACCCATCAATCAAAATCGAACCCGGTTCAACCGGCGACGGTTCTCGCCCTCTGGTGGTGGTTCGTGTCCCCACCGGCTTCGACGTCACCGTCGAGAGCGTCACCGGCAAGACCATGACTGTCTCTGTTGACGACATTGGAAACAAAAAACACCTGGCCAACAAATATTCAGAAGAACACAACATGATTCAGGTTTGGTTAATTTGAATCCAACCCTTAATTTTTATAATATTTAAAATTTTATAGTATACACCCAACTGATTTTAATACATAATTTATATGAAAATATATTATTTTGCTTCTTTTATATGAAGAAGTCTCTTTATTTAAATGAAAAACCTACTACAAAGAGAGGCCATTAAGGTCGATGATAAAAGTTGCAGAGTAATTTAGGGTTTAGGGTTTAGTTACAGAGTAATTTACATTTTTTTACAATAAGAATGATTATTGGAGTATTTATTTTGTGACAATTAGTTTTCATTTAAACAACCATGTGTATTATGTTCTTATTTAATCGTAATTCATATAATTTTTATTTGTTACTGCATATAATTTTTTCACTCCCTTTGCATTATATATATATATATATATATATTAGAAAAGAGACCTTCAAAATTATACTTTTAAAAAAATGCGTTTCATAATTTTTTATTGAATATTTTCTTCTTTTCAGGTTTTTGTTTACAATCTTCAGCGGCTTAAAAATAAGGATACTAAGTATAAAGTGAATGTTTCGGACAAAATATATACCTTAAAACATCAGATTTTCGAAATAGAGGGAATTTTGCCAGGCTGGCAGAAATTTTACAAGTTTGGCACTGAGCTCTCTCTTAACGACATCGAAAGTTTTTCTGGTTCCAATATTCGAAATGGTGATGTCATTGTGCTCCGTGTTAGTTCTTTTGTTCGTTAGTGATGTTTAATTTTTGTTAGTGATCGTACCCAGACTCGAAGTACGAGTTACTCTTTTTGGAGTTGTTTTTTTCTCGAGTCAGCAATGTGCACGACAATAATCATATTAAGTGATATCTTTATCGATTAATGTAAACTGTCTCTCTTGAAACGAGTACAAAACTTTTAAAATTATCAAACTCAACCTAATTGACACAATTGAATCATAAATATCGAATTCAACAATCAAGAATTGGGTATGTCATGACTATTTCACGAAAAGTCCACGGAAAATATAACATATCTTAAAAATTTTGTCGCTTTAAATTTGCTCTAAATGTATTTTGAATAATTTGATCGTGTGTCACAAACACTAAAATAATTGAGAAAGCATATGTATTACTTGTTATATGTAGAAGGCCGATCATATTTCATATTCTTTCTATGTTGGATTCAGTTATCTTATTTCACTTATTTGCTTATATGCGTGGGGTTTATTTTCACTTATTCATCCTAGTTTTTCATTTTAGCTTCTAAAAGCCTTGAAATTTACAAAATTGGCATTCATGCCACGACATCGAAATTGTAGAGGAAGATGGGTCATGCGTTGATCACAAACAGGCTATAATTATATATATAAAAAAATTCATGGTTGCCCTTATGATAATCAATTAAATGTGTGCGGTTCGTTGAGAATTCGGTGAGGAGAGAAGACGGCGTTCGATGGGGCTGTACTCGACATTCAGGGTCGTCTTCTCTTCTCAACGAACCCTTAGCGAACCATGCATTTACTCGATTATCATAAGGGCAATCATGAGATTTGTTTTGTAAATATAGACCGCTCGTGATCAATGCGTGACTCATCTTACTCTACAATTTTAATGTCGTAACCTGAAGTGCCAAATTTTAAAATTTTAGGAGATTTGGAAGCTAAAATAAAAAGTTGGGTAGGTAAGTGCAAAATTGGTAAAATACAGGGTGGTTAAGTGAAATTTTTCCTATTTTGTATTGATTTCAACTGATCATCAAATTCTGAATCTTAATTCGAGTCTCATGTCTATTTTTGCTTGGCTTAACTACCATTTGGCATCCACCACTTCATCGTAATATCAATACGATATCATGTCCGACTATATCCGATCGAGTTACCACAAACATTGAAGACATATTTAACCTAAAATTTGTGTTTCTCACATTAAGTATATAGGGTTGATGAAATCAATTACAGAGGATGAGAATTTCATGGTGACATGATCAAAATTATAAAATCGAACAATCCAAATTCGGCTAGAATATTGCATATAATCAGTTTATATTCTACATACTACTTCAAAATAGAAAAACTAAACTTATTTTAAGTGAACCAAAACATACAACTTGAGTGAAGCTTTCTTAATTTTTGAGGGAAAAGCGAATTTATTGATTAAATAACAACTAACTCGACATAAAGCCGGACAACTGAAGCCACAGATGGTGGGACAGACTGTTGGGCTTATATTAAATAAGTGGAGGCCCAAAACCCATGTAGTTAGTATACTACATGGAAAAGGAAACCCTAATTGCTTGCCTATAAATAGGAGGCAATAGAGAGAAGGAAATAAGACCAATTCAAGAGAGAAATAGAGTGAAATTCGTGCAGAATTTTCTGCTACTTTCTGGGCCGACCAGCAAGGTTCTCGAGTTCGATCGGAGGTCGATGCACCGTTGGATCGTGCTGATTTTTGGACAGAGTGTTCGGAAGACGTGGTACTACGTTTTGACCATTAGAATTTGCGTTTGGAGGTCCGAGTGATTTGATACGATTTTCTGATCGTGCACCATCGATTCGGTAAAGTTTCTCTACTCTTTCTTGTAATTGTGGTTTGAGCCAAGATTAGTTAATCTTGAGATATTGTGATCCTCTAATTGTATTTAGAGAGAACTCGTTGTACCCATTATATTGATAGTGGAGATTAAGCGGCCTCGAGGGTCCCGTGGTTTTTCCTCTCTCGCATTGAGGAGGTTTTCCACGCTAAAATCGTGCGTGGCTATTGTGTTCTTGTTTGCTATATTTTATTAGATTGCTTGATTCGCTCTACTTGATAGATTCATACGAGATTTGCACAGGTGGGGAGAATTATTTAATTCCGCTGCATCTAATTATTCTATTAGATTCGTTTTTCTCCCAACAAGTGGTATCAGAGGCAGGTTATTTAATCGGTATCTTGTGTTAAATAATGGAAGTTAATACAAGTAGAATAGTTAGTCTGAATGGTTCAAATTATCATGTCTGGAAAGGGAAGATGGAAGATCTTCTTTATGCGAAGGATTATTATCTGCCGGTTTTCAGTGAAGCCAAACCTGAAAACAAATTTGATGGTGAATGGAATTTATTACATCGTCAAGTATGTGGTTATATTAGACAGTGGGTGGATGATAATGTTTTGAATCATGTCAGTGGAGAGACACATGCACGCAGTTTATGGAGCAAGCTTGAGCAGTTATATGCTCGAAAGACTGGTAATAATAAGTTGTTCTTGATAAAGCGGATGATGAGTTTGAAGTATCATGATGGGGCTCCGTTGACAGATCATCTTAATGTTTTTCAAGGAATTATTAACCAGCTTGCAGGAATGGGTATCAAGTTCGATGATGAGGTGCAGGGTTTGTGGCTTCTAGGTACATTACCGGACTCGTGGGAGACGTTCAGGACGTCCTTATCTAACTCAGCTCCAGATGGTGTTATCACCATGGATTTGGCTAAGGGGAGTGCTCTGAATGAAGAGATGAGGAGAAAGTCACAAGGTTCCTCTTTGCACTCAGAAGTCTTAGTGACAGAACAAAGAGGAAGGAGCAAAAGCAGAGGTCCAAAGGGTAGAGACAAAAGCAAGAGCAAGAACAGGTATACCAATGCAGAGTGCTATCACTGTGGTCTAAAAGGGCATATTAAAAAGTATTGCCGAAAGCTCAAGAGAGACAACCAACATGACAAAGAGAAAGAAAAGAAGGCAAGTCATGACGATGATGTTGCTACTATTACTGAAGAGTTTCTTCTCTTGTGTGATGAAGAAGATGTTAACTTGGCTTGTGATGAGACCAGTTGGGTAGTAGATAGCGGTGCCTCCATTCATGCTACAAGTCGAAAGGATCTCTTTTCAACTTATACATCTGGTGATTATGGCAATGTTAAGATGGGAAATCGAGGCATGTCAAAAGCTATTGGCATAGGAGATGTGCGATTGGAGACGAAAAACGGTACAATTCTTATTCTGAAAAATGTTAAGCATATTCCTAACATTCGCTTGAATTTGATATCAGTAGGCAAGCTAGATGATGAATGTTTTCATCATACCTTTGGTGGTGGTTCATGGAAGCTCACTAAAGGTGTTATGGTCGTGGCTAGAGGTGAAAAGTGTGCTTCGTTGTACGTAACACAAGGTAGAGTTTATGGTGGCATTATTAATGCAGTCGAGAAAGAGAGTACAACTGAATTGTGGCACAAGAGACTTAGTCACATGAGCGAGAAGGGAATGATGGTTTTGGGAAAGAAGAACCTCTTACCGGGAATGAAAGGTGAACCGTTAGAGAAGTGTGAGCATTGCTTGGCCGGCAAGCAAACTAGAGTATCTTTCAAATCATCCCCTCCCTCGAGAAAACCAGAGATGCTTGATTTAGTATACTCTAATGTTTGTGGTCCTATGAAATCCAAGACACTTGGAGGTGGTCTATATTTTGTGACTTTTATAGATGATCATTCAAGAAAAGTGTGGGCCTATATCTTGAAGACTAAAGATCAAGTGTGTGGTGTCTTCAAGAAGTTTCATGCCCTAGTTGAGAGACAGACTGGGAAGAAGTTAAAGTGCATGCGAACCGATAATGGAGGTGAGTATTGTGGTTCTTTTGATGATTATTGCAAGGATCAAGGCATTCGACATCAAAGGATGCCTCCAAAGACGCCTCAGCTAAATGGGTTAGTTGAGAGGATGAATAGAAAGCTTATTGAAAGGACGAGATGCTTACTTTGACAAGCAGGGTTACCAAGATGCTTTTGGGGTGAGACTTTAAATACAGTGGTTTATGTATTGAATCTCACACCGTGTGTGCCTCTTGAGTTTGATGTTCCAAATGGAGTTTGGACAGATAAAGATGTCTCCTACAATCACTTAAAGGTATTTGGATGCAAGGCATTTGTGCATATTCCAAAGGATGAAAGATCTAAGCTTGATATGAAGACTAGACCATGCATATTCATCGGTTATGGCGAGGATAAGTTTGGGTACAGATTTTATGATCCGGTGCAGAAGAAACTTATTAGAAGCCGCGATGTGGTATTTATGGAGAATCATGACATCAAAGATATTGCGAAGTTTGAAGAAAGTGCTCCGCAATTTATAACTGAATTGATTGATTTTGATATAGTTCCTTCTACAGTTGTGCCAAGTCAAGTTGAAGATGAAGTTCTTGATGACCAACAGGGTGCAGGTGATGTTGATGCTCCTACAGAGGTAGAGATGGATAATGAAGTTCATGAGCAGTTGCCAGTACCAGATGTTCCACCAGTTGTTCCACTCAGAAGATCTTCTAGAGATCGACAACCGTCTATAAGGTACTCAGCTGATGAGTATGTGTTAGTATCTGACGAGGGAGAACCCGAAAGTTACAGTGAAGCCCTTGAAGATGAGAACAAGAAGGAGTGGGTTGAAGCCATGCAAGATGAGATGAAATCATTGCATGAGAATCATACTTATGAGTTGGTGAAGTTGCCGAAAGGCAAAAGAGCTTTGAAGAACAAGTGGGTTTATAGAGTGAAGCAAGAAGAAAATACTTCACGTCCCCAATACAAAGCTAGATTGGTTGTCAAGGGTTTTAGCCAGAGGAAAGGTATTGACTTTGATGAAATATTTTCTCCTGTTGTTAAGATGTCATCCATTCGGGTGGTTCTTGGTTTAGCATCTAGTCTTGATTTGGAGGTTGAGCAGATGGATGTGAAGACTGCATTTCTCCATGGTGACTTAGATAAGGAGATTTATATGGAGCAGCCAGAGGGCTTCAAAGTAAAGGGAAAAGAGGACTATGTGTGCAAACTTCAGAAAAGCTTGTATGGTTTGAAGCAAGCACCAAGGCAGTGGTATAAGAAGTTTGAGTCAGTCATGGGTGAGCAAGGCTACCAAAAGACGAAATCTGACCACTGTGTTTTTGTGCGGAAATTATCTGATGATGATTTTATCATACTATTGCTATATGTTGATGATATGCTAATTGTTGGCAAGAATGTCTCAAGAGTTGAGAGATTAAAGAAACAGTTGAGTCAGGTTTTTTCAATGAAGGACTTAGGTCCTGCGAAGACTATTCTTGGCATCCGAATTACTCGTGATAGAGTTGCGAAGAAGTTGCATACGTCACAAGAGCGATATATTGAAAAGGTGTTGCAAAGGTTCAATATGGACAAGGCTAAAGTGGTGAGCTCTCCTCTTGCTACTCACTTTAAGCTAAGCACACGACAGAGCCCTTCTACGGAGAAGGATATGGACGACATGGATAGAGTTCTGTATGCCTCAGCAGTAGGAAGTTTGATGTACGCAATGGTGTGTACAAGGCCTGACATAGCTCATGCAGTTGGTGTTGTGAGCCGTTTTCTGTCAAATCCGGGTAGAGAGCATTGGGATGCAGTCAAATGGATTATGAGATATCTCTGAGGTACCTCTAATTACAGACTTACTTTTGGAAATGGAGAACCAGTGCTGGTTAGCTACTCTGATTCAGATATGGCAGGAGATGTTGATAGCAGAAAATCCACCCCAGGCTATTTAATGACATTTGCAGGTGGAGCAGTTTCTTGGCAGTCAAGGCTACAAAAGTGTGTTGCACTTTCTTCTACATAAGCTGAATATATCGCAACAACTGAAGCATGTAAAGAGTTGTTGTGGATGAAGAGATTCATAGGAGAGCTCGGTTTCAAGCAGCAGCGCTATGTGGTTTACTGTGATAACCAAAGCGCGATTCACTTGAGTAAGAATTATACGTTTCATGCAAAGTCGAAACATATTGATGTGAGATACCATTGGCTTAGAGATGCACTTGAAGACAAGTTGTTTGAGATTGAGAAAATCCACACAGATGATAATGGTTCCGATATGTTCACGAAGGCCTTACCAAGGGAGAAGCTTGATGTTTGTCGTAAGATCGCCGGGATGGCGATGCCCTCCACTTAGTTGAATAAGGGGGAGATTTGTTGGGCCTATATTAAATAAGTGGAGGCCCAAAACCCATGTAGTTAGTATACTACATGGAAAAGGAAACCCTAATTACTTGCCTATAAATAGGAGGCAATAGAGTGAAGGAAATAAGACCAATTCAAGAGAGAAATAGAGTGAAATTCATGCAGAATTTTCTGCTACTTTCTGGGCCGACCAGCAAGGTTCTCGAGTCCGATCGGAGGTCGATGCACCGTTGGATCGTGCTGATTTTTGGACAGAGTGTTCGGAAGACGTGGTACTACGTTCTGACCGTTGGAAGGTACTACGTTCTGACCGTTGGAATTTGCGTTTGGAGGTCCGAGTGATTTGATACGATTTTCTGATCGTGCACCATCGATTCGGTAAAGTTTCTCTACTCTTTCTTGTAATTGTGGTTTGAGCCAAGATTGGTTTATCTTGAGATATTGTGATCCTCTAATTGTATTTAGAGAGAACTCGTTGTACCCATTATATTGATAGTGGAGATTAAGCGGCCTCGAGGGTCCCGTGGTTTTTTCTCTCTCGCATTGAGGAGGTTTTCCACGCTAAAATCGTGTGTGGCTATTGTGTTCTTGTTTGCTATATTTTATTAGCTTGCTTGATTCGCTCTGCTTGATAGATTTATACGAGATTTGCACAGGTGGGAAGAATTATTTAATTCCGCTGCATCTAATTATTCTATTAGATTCGTTTTTCTCCCAACACAGACCCCTCACCATATCCCATCTACTGTTAGTTAAAACAAACTTGGACAATTCGTGAGCCATTTGATACCGAGCAAAAGAAAGACGAACACATATTCTGATATAGTGAACAGTACGCAACACATTTCGCTAATGATTCTATTAAAATTGTTCAGCTCTACCCGATACCATGATTATAAAACTAAGAAGACATTATTTCTAGAAGTTATTACCATGATTGTAATGGAATTATAAAGATTTCATTCCCACTTTTAGGAGTAATCAACTTGACAAATACATATTAGATTCGGGATCGGGGACTAAATTGGAATTGAAGAACCCAAAAATTGGGTGGCAGTTACTGGTTTTAAAACTGAAAGAATTATATAATTATGGTCGGTTTCAATTTTTAAAATAAAAATCGTCGGGTACTAACCCAAAATCGAACCAATTCTCTGATACAAATGTGTTGTTGTTGATCATGAAGAGGATATGTTACTTACTGTTTATTAGTATTTTATTTGCAAAATTTATAATTTAACCGGGTTGCAATAATTAAGTCTTAGCGTTCGGTTTTCGCTAAAACTTTTAGTAATTACAAATTTTAAGTTTTTTTTCTAAAAATCACAACAAAATCTTTTGATTCAAACCATAAATTACATAATTAAAAAAATTGAGAATCGATATGTTAAAACGAATAGAACTGACAAACCAAATCAAAGAATCGGTCTAAAACCGAACCAACCCTTTATGTAATAGTTTCGAGTCCGATTCTCAAAAACTAAAAACCGATGAGTTTAGTTCGATTCAGTTCCTAATCGGTTCGGTCCGGTTCTAAGCCCGTGCCCACCCTAACTCTTTATATAAGAGATAAAAAGTCAATTAGAGTGAATAGGATAATATTAATTAAGGACTAATGATGGGTAAATAGAAAACTAAATCACACAATTCCTCATCAAACCGAAAGCACAAATTAAATAATTAATTCGAAACCATTTTCATGAATTGGTGCAGAAACCATAAAACTAGTGGCTTCCATGTGATTGTAATGAATTGTTCCACTAAACACTCCTCATTTCAATGAATTGCTGACTTAGCTCTCCACATTCTAAGGTCAATAATTCTTGCTCCGATCCAATCCATTTTCAATAATCTCCTCAGCAAAATATATAATTCTTTATTTATTATTTTATTTTATTTTTTGAAAATGAGAATATATATAATATAGCATCAAAATTGAAAATCAAACACTAATTTCCAAGCAAGCACTATACATATCCTCTTGGTTGAGACAATAACAACCACCAGGCGGCTTTAGCTTATATGCTCAACTTGTGACCACCACCCAACTTTATCTTTTAGTGCATGCCCTTCAATTGTAGGGTTATGTAAACTATATTGTCCTTATTCATTTGAGTTTTATTCGTTAAATATTCGGTTTTGTTAGATGTGTTTTAATTGAATAAGTAGATTGTAGAATGAGTTAGTACGCTGTTGTTGGGGAGATACGGGTTTTAGCGCTTAATGGCAAAACTCACGTTTACATTGGAGTCCAACTTTAACCCGAAAGACTAGTCTGGTGGATTTAGGGTCGAATGTGTATATAAATCTTTCTTATATATTGTAATCTTTCGATGTGATACTTCGAACTCAAATTTAAGCCTAACAATGTGGTGATTTAGTTGATCAGTCAGCAAGTTGATAATGGGAGAGCAAAAAAACTTTTCATCCAATGATAAGCTGTATTTGTCGAAAGACTTGTCATGAAAACATGTTCGACAGAATTGTAGTGTAGGAGCCGAATCCACGAGTGAGCATAATTGAGTTCGAATCGATTTCACGTTTAAAGTTAGGCTTCTTTAATAAACGAGCTTGGACCAATCCTATAAACTTCTAGAAATCATACGTTTGGTGCTGACTTGTTTCACTATAGTATAATCGACTCTAAATCGTAATACAAAACTTGCTGGTCGAGAAAAAAACAACCTTAGATCTAGCCTATTCTTTCAAGGTTGACAAATGTTTGCGACCCAATTCGCTTTTAATTAATTTATATTTTTTCAATACGATCAAAATACAATTTATAACTTGTAGTGACTTTTTGTTATTAAAAATAGATGAGATAAGTCGAATCAAACTTTAGTGTGACTATTTTTCTACAACCAAACTCAAATTTAATTATATAAGTCTTGATTTAGCTCGTTTACGTCAAGATGCTAAAATCTTGAAAGAATTTTACAAGTATCTATCCATTCTCACGTACCTGTCGAGTTTTTATTAAAAATAAATGTAAAATAAATTTAATATCATGTTAAAATTTGATATAAGGTACAAGATTTCAAAATATCTGAGTGCATGAGCTATATATTTTGAGTGCATAAATAATCACTATGTGGCCTTGAATTTTGTCTACACGAACATGTCCAATTGGTATAATTAAATCATAGCAACATTATTCAATCTAATTATTTGATTTTGCTGCTTCAGATCTTGAAAGATTGATTAATTAAGAGGATAAGTTTACAAAATAATTATTTGGGTCATCATACATGCTTATTAAAGACTATATATAAGTCAAATACAGTGTTGATTATCCACAAAATAATGTGTATTAGAATAATAATTAGTATTTTTTTGTTTGGATATTCGGATGTTATTGCACGTAACAATCACTATTATAACTTTCGGGAATATAATCATTATTAATTTAGACATATAGAGACACACAGACTTGTCTTTCTCATTAAATGTCTGAATTTTTACCGCCCCTTATTAATATATATTTTTTAACACACATATAATTGTAACAAAATTTGCTAATCAATTATATATGTTTTATGTGAAAATGTATAAATTTATTGTTTATCACTTGATAAACATTTTGTGTGCCCACTTATCCACTTTCTATTTAAATTATTATATGAAACTTTAATTAACAAAACTTACAAACCAAATTTGTGACATGAAAGTCTACCAACCAACCATTGATTCATTGCTTGTTTCACATTATTTTATTTTATATTATCTTATTACGAGTATTTTTATTTAATATCTTAACATATTATACATTGCTTACTACATACAAATACTATTCATATTATACATAATTCAATCAATATTGGCATAAAACATCCAAATAAATTATAATTTGAATATATGTGTAATCATTCCCTCGAAACATACCCGAGTAACCAATGCGATAATTGTGTATACTCAGAACATACTTGATTGAACATTTGAACTTGTTGTTAACCATGTAAGCTTGAGTATACCCGACTAACGCCGTGTTATTAGTTAGTTGTTTTGAATCATACTTAATCAACCTATTTTACGTTAATTAAGGAATTACTGAACGTACAAATATATCATAAACTTTTTTCATCTGTCATACTAAAAGAAATAGAAGTTTAAGATTAAATATTTTATTCGAACTAAATATATAACTGATAAACTTATATTCAATTCAATTTATTAATTATTACAATATCTATTAACGTCAATCATTTATTTTATTAGTTTAATGAGTCGTAAGAATTTTTAGCTTTCACCATAAAATGTGAGCCGTCACTATTTTATATGTATTTGATTTACTTAACTCCCCTAAACCTTATACAAATTTTTTTTTAATGCATGTGATGAAATAACTGCAGATGCTTCCTCTAATCTAAATCCAAATAACTTAAAACAATGCCTTTCTTGACCGATAATGCTCGAATAAGGGAATAATTTGGTACATCCATTTATTTAATTTACACAATATATATGATAAAAAAACACAAAATTTAATTAATTAATAATTATATAAACGAAAAATTGGGTATAATTGGGCCCCACAGCCACGAGCGTGGAGATGATAGAGCCGAAAAGTCAAAGAAAGTGTCCCAGTGGACAAAGCCATGAGCTCTTCCACTTCCACAAGGTTTCTATAAATAGGCTTCGACAATTCCCACAAAAATTAGACCACAACACATGAGAATCGAAACCAAGAGTTTCTAATTATAGATTATGGCCACTTCTCGATGCTCTCTCAGTCTCGTCTTTCTGTTATTACCGTTGATCTTGCAGTTTTATTCCGGTACTCACCACTTTCTTTCGCTTTCAGTGTCTCGTGTCAGCGTCACGCGTTGAAAATACTGAAAGTTAAATAAGTGAATAATTTTTTTATTATTTATTGGTATCTTATGATTTTTGAAACGTGTAGGTGCGTGCAATCTGCAGGCGAACTATTATTTAGAATCATGTCCTGAGGCGGAAGACATCATCAGGGAGCAGGTCGTCGCATTGTACCACAAGCACGGGAACACGGCCGTCTCGTGGGTCCGGAACCTCTTCCACGACTGCGTCGTCAAGGTACGAAAAAATTGTTAGAGTATAAAATTATAATTCTGGCGGGTATTTGTATCTGATGGGCGTTACGCGTTATCCAGTCCTGCGACGCGTCGCTGTTGCTGGAGACGGTTGGCGGGATCCAGTCGGAGAAGTCGTCGTCCAGGAGCTTCGGGATGAGGAACTTCAAGTACGTTAGGACGATCAAGGACGCGCTGGAGAAGCGGTGTCCGGGGACCGTCTCCTGCGCCGACATCGTCGCTCTCTCCGCCAGAGACGGCATTGTCATGGTAAATCAGTTTTCTTACATGGTATCAGAGTCTGGTTGATTTCAACTTATTTAACGGTTCTAGTGCCCGTTTCATATGCATATGAGTTGTTTGTTACGGTCGATTCGCTGACGTGTCGAGTTTTAATCACATAGTTGGGAGGTCCACGCATGGAAATGAAGACGGGACGTAGAGACAGCAAAGAAAGCTACCTTAGCATCATCGAATCATCAATCCCAAATCACAACGATTCAATCTCAGCCGTTCTTTCTCGATTTGAGTCGATCGGCATCGACACTGAAGGAACTGTTGCTCTCTTAGGTACCAAAATTTTAATATATTTCACTATAAAATGTTCTATAATTAATTTTAAAATTCTACTATGTTCTAAAATAAATAAAAAATATTTTACCGGGAAATAAATTATTTAAAATATATAATAATAATATTATAACAAAGCTGGCCAATAATTTCATGCCAGATCATTGATTGGAATCTTTGGAGCTACTAAACAATATGACTTATTATAGTTATAAAAAATTGTATTAATTGCATAAGATTACGTAACCAATTCAACAACCTAATCAATGTACACTATTGTTGACGGTGACTTGTTAAATAATATAAAAAAAACCGAAACAATTTAACTACAAAACAAAAAAAAATAGTGTATACGTATAAAATAAGTGGTGTGTTTTATAAGTCCCAAAATAAGTGGTGTATTTTTTGTCATAAAAATTAGATATATTTTCAAAAAGAGTAACAGGAATTCACAACTATGCACCGAGCAAGTTTTGCAATTTATGTACTATTTTAAAAAAATAATAGGCACTAATCGAGCGGACAAGAACTTTGAAGATTAGTTAAAAGTATTTTATACATTCATTAGATTATTATTTTAATTAATAATTAATAGAGAAATAACTAGTGACTAATTAAAAATTAAACGGATGGTAAAAAAGTTTAGAACATGTGAATTAAAAAATTTTGATTTAGAATAGCAGTTCGTTTCTGAAGTATTAGATCATGCATAAACTTACACGAAAATATATTAATATTAAATTTTATAAACAAGAAATAATATGTAATTAAGTTACACAATTTCGTGTAATTAAGCCTGCGAGAGTACTTTTGATTTATTTGTTAAAATTTTAATTCTAGCGTGTTTTACGTAAAATTTTACCGATAACCTACTGAACTAGTCTTTTGGGTCATGACTCATCAGGAGCCCACTCGGTCGGGCGGGTTCACTGCGCGAACATCGTCCACCGGCTCTACCCTGAGGCCGACCCGACCCTGGACCCTAACTACGCCCTGTACTTAAAGAAAAGGTGCCCGACGCCGAACCCGAACCCGGCCGAGGTTCTCTACTCGCGAAACGACCGAGAGACGACCATGATCCTCGACAACTACTACTACAAGAACGTTTTGGCCAACAAGGGCTTGCTCACCATCGACCAAGAGCTGGCTTCGGACCCGTCGACGGCCCCGTACGTGGCCAAGATGGCCTCCGACAACGACTACTTCCACGAGCAGTTCGCTCGGGCCGTCGTCTTGTTGTCGGAGACCAACCCGCTCACCGGCGACGCCGGTGAGGTCCGCAAGGACTGTCGATTCGTGAACAAGGCCTGAGTTTGGTGGGGTCCGTGTTTAAGTGGTTTGTGTAATAAAATGTTTGGTCGGTACGTATGTGTCGTTATGGTCCGTCGTTACATGATTGTTTTATATAGTGATGTGGAAGACAAAAAAATATATGTTTGTTTCACTTGGACATGATTTGTGGTTGTGCCGACATGTTAATTATAAATGGAATGATAAAATTCGGGTTAGATGTGTTTTCTTAAATCGTGTTTAAGGAATGATAATGAAGTGGGTTTTGTGATTTCATTCTCACTTTGTTAATGTCTGAATTGAGAACACATAGTCTTGTTTATGAATGACAATATAGTAAGTTTAGTGATCTTTACTCTCGTTCTGGTTAAATACTCTTTGAACCTGGCTCGCTTGAGTATTTTACCTTGTCGGTAAACGAATAATTAATTAAAGAAAATATAAATCAACAATTCTGTTTATTCGTTGACCAAATAATAAATCAGGTTTATCTGTATTTTAGTTATTACAATCTAAACCGTAAAAATGTTTATGATCTGCAACTATTATCGCACAACAAATACCTCGGTAGTTTTTTTTACTTAATATTATAAAATATAATAATTTATTTATAAAAAAATGTATTCGGTACAAGGCGGGGAGGAGCAGCCCCTGACCGATATGACCATGCGAAAGTATATGTTACCTGCAATGTTCCTCGCTAGTCTTCTGAATGCCACATTTCGATTGGGATGGGAGCATCGAGTATCTGTTGGGTTATGTTTTTTCCCTTGTCATATCTTTGTCGAATTCGGAAAACAAATCCATCTCTATATGACCATCAAGTGTTAGATTCTCATGTAAGTTCAAAGTTTCATATCGAAAAAGTATCTGGTATAAGAAGGTTTACATACACATTGGACCTTATACCTGATAGGCTAATCTTTTGAATCAAATATTAGCTCTAATGTGTGTATGGGCTTGCTTGGATGCTTCTTCTAGGTAATGTCCAAATTTGTCCCAATAGGGATATCAGAGCCTGGTTTGATAGACTCTGTTGGTAAAGTGAGTCGAGTACTCCTATAACTGATAAGACCCGAACTATGATCGCCTCCTCTCAT
The DNA here is from genome assembly GCA_963920655.1 of Geranium rotundifolium. Lineage (NCBI taxonomy): Eukaryota > Viridiplantae > Streptophyta > Magnoliopsida > Geraniales > Geraniaceae > Geranium > Geranium rotundifolium. The sequence continues at coordinate 45,340,474 of OY987312.1, forward strand.
AGTGAGGAGATGATTGCTATGACAATGTTCTAGTAGTGAATCTAGACCGTCTAGATTAATCCTTAAAAATCTTCAATTTAGCATGGATGTGAACTACAATATCCGTCTAAAATAATGAGGTAAACTTTCACTTTAAATATTACGTAGATCAAATTTCTAACTTAACATCAAAAGTTTCATCTATTTCGGGTCTGAACTCATGAACTTCTGCCAATCCCGTCATCTAGAAAAATCTCATAATTTGCTCTGCACGTGTAAGTGTTAGAATCACAAATAAAAAAGATGTGAATCACACGATCAATTTACAACAACAGTAAGACCGAGCATCTGCTTATAATCTCGAGTTTTTAGTTGAGTCGGACTTCTAATAAATGCAACTATTCGGACCGCACAGGGTAGCTTTCGAATTTGGGCAATTCCGAGGAATGGGCCTAATAAACCCATATATCAATCTAAGGTTTCTATAAGGCCTAAAGAAACCCATCCAAGGCCCATTCTCTTGTCCATGGGCCTAGAGGGAAAAAACAGAAATAAGTAGAAATATAGGGGTCGAAATAGTATTTCAACGGACTCTGATACCATTAGGTACTGGAATTTATTTCTCGTCCCTCTCTCAATTTTTTTTTCTCTATCGAAGCTTTTTTATTTTCTCTGAGCCTTTCTTCTTCGTCTCGCGAGCTGATCTCTGCGAATCAATTTCATGGCCGACGATTTCGAGCGCATGGTATGTTTTCGCAGATTCAATTTCGTGACCCATAGCTCCAGATCTGTGTAATTGTGATTCGATTTGTGTTTTCTGAGTAGAGATCTAGTTTTCTGAGTTGTTTTTTGCTGATCTGGTTCTGGTTGTGATTCTCATTTTTTTGCTTAATTTGTATGGAGTTGGATTGATTGATTTGTAGAGTTTGTGATTCGATTTGACATTCTGATCGAGAAATTTTAGCTGGGTGGAGTTTAATTTGATCGATTATTGGCTCTGTTTGTTCGTTGGGAATTTGACGTGAAAAGTAAAATTTGAGGTTGATTTTTTTATTGGTGAAATTGAATCTTGTGTGGGTTGAATCACTGATTGTATGAAATATGCTTTCGATTCATTAGCTGCTCTATTTAGTCCCCGAGAAAATCGATCCGAAGATTCAAGAACAGAACTGATTTTTTTTCCATAGAAAATGACGATGTGTGCGCTTCTCAGCAAAATTTGCAGGCGCTATTTGAGGTTATTTGCAGTTCCTAGTCAGTGTAGTAGCATAGGTTTCTTCACATTTCCGGTTCTCGTGTTGTGTTTAGGTCTTGCTCGTTTCTTAGTTGCCTCGTGATGGATATAAGTTAAGTGTCATTTAGACAGCAAATTGCAACTTATTATTTAAAGCGACCACCTTTTTTGGATTTCTAAATACTTTTCAGCTGAATATAAACTAGTGTAGTATTTTGTTCTTGTTGACGAGTAGAGGAAAGGGTTGAATATGTGATTTATACAATTATTTACTCACACTGGAAATTTCCGATGGGCGCAAACAAATGAGCCATTTTGTATTTCTCCTTTCAACTTTTTGAGTGTTTGTAACAGTTAAAGCATTTGTTTTGTTACAGCCAAGCTATTATGGAACTGTTCTTTAAGCCATTATGCATTTATCCTTTCAACTTCTTGAATGCATCAGTTACATCAATAGCATATTAGCATTTAGTTTGTAACAGCCAAGCTATTATGGAACTGTCCTTTATGATTATATTTATTTCCATACATATTATCCAAAAAGAAACTGAACCCTGTGGAAGCAAGATATATAACCCCCATAATCATGATTATGTCTAGCAAACAAAGTAGGAGTGATTATGATCTTATCAGACTTCTCTTATTGAACAACACACGGGCTTTAGAAACTGTTATTTTAGGTGTTCAGTAGTGTGCACCTCAGGGTAAGATTTTGCCGATTCTATCTGTTTTTATCTTCACTGCTTCGAAAGATGACTAATTGTAACGTGAATAGGGAAATTTGAAGGATTCGGAAGTCAAAGGGTTTAACCCGGGATTGGTGGTGCTGATCATTGTTGTCGGGCTACTGCTTACATTTCTCGTCGGGAACTATGCATTGTACATCTATGCTCAGAGGACTCTTCCTCCTAGGAAAAAGAAGCCCGTCTCGAAGAAGAAGATGAAGAGGGAGAAACTGAAGCAGGGCGTCTCTGCACCCGGAGAATAGACATATTTAAGGCTATCTGATACAATCTCGGTCTTCTCCGAAAGTCGAACTTGCATGTTTAGACGTTTTATCTCTGAGTTTTGAACTTTTTTACTAGAACTCTAGACTTGGAATTTACAAATGCCATGTCTTCAGTAATTGAGGAAGTGAGTGCATTTTTTAGACTATTTTTGTCTTTGAATGGTTATGAACTGAATGTTTTCAGGGCCACCATTTCCCTCTTACAAGAGCTCACAAGCTCAAGTTTAAGGTCGTAAACGAGCCGTGCTCTTAAGGTTTGAATTCATTTACATATCGAGCTCAAGTCGAATTCAAGGACTAAGCTGTGCTCGTTTATTAAGCGGAGCTTGACTTCAATATATCAAGAGCGTAAGCTCAATTTATTGTTAGGTTCAGGTTCCTTATTGAAATAGAATTCAATATATGTACATGTAGAAAAGAGAATTTATAAAAAAAAATCAGATAACCGTTTTAATTTCTAATTGAAATCAAGTTGTTGATTAATTTAACAAAATTAGTATTCTAAAAATCTCTAAAATCATTTCTGTCCAATTAGTGTTTAAAACATTCTTTATGAACATTAATTTATATATGATTCATTTAATACAATAAAAATATAGTTTATGGCAAATATAATTTTAGTCGAGTTCGAGCTTGTTTGTAATAAATTTGTTTTAAGTCCGATCTCAGCTCGGGATGAACAATAGTTTTTTTTCAAACCGTGTCGTGACAAAATTACACTTGATTCAACTCGTTTATACCTGCTCAAGCTATGCTTCAACTCAGAGACAATAGAACATTGTTTTCAAGATATATTTGGTTCATGAAGCAGTACAAGTCAAGACAATCTACACACTACTACTGGTTTTACATACACACAAGTCACAAACAAAGAGCAGTTCTAATCAAAGCACAAACCTCCAAATTTCACTCAAAGACCGGACCGGCGGTCTCGTTAGGCACCACGACCCATGCTCTGCTCTCCCGGAGGGATCATGACCAGGACGGGCTGAGCGTTGAACCCTGGATGAGGCACCCTGCGGCGAAGCTCGCGGCCTTCCTGGCAAAGCGCACACACGTGACAGCAAACGTGGGTCACAAAGTCGCACACCAATTCACACTCCTCGCGCACATAGTCGTCCTCCACGAAGCTTCCGCAGCACCCGTAAGATCTATGCAGGGACTCGAAAGTGCCCTACAGTGTCAAGTATTCAAACTCCAATCAAATCGTCTTTCTAAAGAGCAATCGTCTGTAAAATAAAGATGAGCTATAGAAATTGGGAAATCCCGGCAAGGTTGCATCTCCATCCAACTACAACCCAGGTTGCCAAAATTTGTTCCAAGCGTACAATCAATATGACTTTTCAATATTTCAATAAAATGATTTCAAATGTGATTGATCCATTGGTTAAATCAATATAACAATATTAAATTTATGCCAACTTTGCTACAGTGAGTTGGCAAATATGAAAACTCACTATAGCAAAGTTGGCAAGTGTGAAAATGGAGATAGCAATTTAGCAATGGGTTGGAGTTAAAGTTGTCAAATTGCCATATTTATGGCAATTTGGCAACCCTATTAGAGTTGCTCTAACACATGAAGAAAAATGATCTAATATGTGATGCTTCTATCAAGAAGATATACGTTTTCCATTATCTGTATTGTCTTTGTACATTCATTAAAGTGACAGAACATGTAAATATTAAAGGTGTGACATTTTTTTACCTCTAGGTTGAACTTGTGACGGATGGCGGTACGAGTAGGATATGAATACCACGGTGCAAGACAGTTGGAGCCGAAAAATGAGTTTCCAATAACATACAGACCAGAATAAGGTAAGCAGTGACTTGCAAAAGTCCCGGGACCAGATGTGATTCTCTCAACGTTGCTTCCGTACAGCACACAAGGGGCTAAACTGCCGAGAAGACCTAAAGAGACCATCAAAATTGTCAACAAGAAAATGTGGAAGCTCTGGCATGATAGTAATTAAACGTCAGTCAAACTACAGTGCCAAACCACAAAAGCATAGCTCAAGAATCCACCCATCACAATTTAGGCACCTCACGAACAATTTTTTAAGCAGTGTTCTAAAAACGCTAGGCGCTAATCGGGCAGAGAGGGCCTTATGGGGACTCATCGGAAAATAAATCAGATTGAAACTCTTTTTTAAGTATTAAGTACAAGTGATATCTTTATACTTAAAAGCATGAACTTCACAGTATTACTATTTCTGAAAAGGGTAGCTTTATGTTTATCATATTTAGAAAAAGTGTCTTACTTTTATAAAAAAAGTCCGCCCAAAAGTGTTCCATTTCAGTGTCCTTAAAATCGCGGACTAGCCCAATTAGTCCTCGGAGTCCCTATCCTCCCGACTAGCACCTAGCATTTTTTAGAAGACAGCATTTCCATTTCCATTTTAGTTTGGTACAGTCATGGAATAGCAATTTGAGTAGTGGGAACATGGGAGCATAAAGGGTGCGTCAAGCATTAGAAATATTGAACCCTTAATCTTTACGTGTAGTGAAACATAAATCTATTTCGGAGCGGAGAGAATATTGTAAAGTTCAAATATTGAAATACACACAAACATGCCACTTTCATGAGGGTCACTAAAAAGCATAGCAAGTGAGACACAAGATGAATCATTACTAGCTTTAGCTTTTCAATGAAGAGACGCATCCATTATACTATTATTTTGAGCAATTATAAAGAAAGTTTCAAATTGCAAATCTTGATTCCATTTACATGAACATGTTCTTAAACAAATAATACATAAATTGTAAACTGATAACATACAATCTCAAGATTCTCAACAACAACAGCAACAACAAAATAGCATATCATGAAGTTCAAATATTGAAATTCACACAAACATGTAACCTTCATGAGGTCACTAAAAAGCATATCGTCCATTTAGGCATTGTTTGCATTTCCTGTTTCATGTTAATTTAATTTTATTGCCGATAAAACAACGGAGACACAAAATGTAACATACACACATTAGCTTTTTAATGAATAGACATGTCCAATACATGATTAATTTGAACATATTTAAAGAAAATCACAAATTGCAAATCTTGATTCGATTTACATGAGCATGTTCTTAAACAAATAATGCATAAATTGTAAACTACATGACATACAATCTCTTCTCAACAACAACAAAATGGTTTCCACTATCGAATACAATCAGCTATATAGGATCAAATTCAGCATATACACACAGTAATGACCAAAAACACAATCACCCATTAGAACCGAAACAGCACAAAACTTCACCAAACAAACCCAAATAAATAAATAAAAACGATTCGGGCACTCACAGACTTCAAGATCGCTGCTACAGAACTCATCATTCCGCCCCAAGCAAGCAATCAAGCTCGAGTCCCATTGATTCCGAGCCACCGACTCGCCAACCACACCTCCGAGGCTAACAGGCACGCCATCGGCGGTCCAACCATACACGCAGGCGGCGCAGAACCCACCGTCCGGATCCACACACTTCGACGGAGTCCGATCCTCCGCCGCCGCCGGAGGAGCGACCTTGGCGTCGTCTTCGTTGCAGCTCCGATCCAGCTCCCTGGTCAGAAGCGGGCTCGATTCGTCCCGGTTCTGGTCATCGCAACCACCGATTCGCTGATCCTCGCTCGCCATTTCCGAAGATTTGAGAGAAATCGAAACCCTAGAATCGATCGAGCCTCGAGAATTGGGGATTTTCTGGGTTTCTCTGAGAGAGGCTTCGGATGCGAAGAAAATGAGAAAATCGAAATCAATTCGGCACGAAAAGGCTCAATACCGCGTTGAGGGGCATTTTTGTCTATTTGCATGTCCTGAGTATTGATTTCATGCGGACAGATCCACAGTAAGGTTCAGTACAGTTTCAATGCGCGGTTTTGGAACATTGCTATTACTTTTGCAAATTTTTGTCTTAAATGATGGAAATGTCTTTAAAAATAAAAAATATATTTTTTCAACTTAAGATCACCTATTTTTTTCTTTTTCGACTGTCGAGCTGATCCAACTTCGTCTATACCATCATGTTAATAAGTTGCGGTCAATGATATTCAATCGAAAATAATAAAAATCGACAAGTTAAAGTTGAAAGAAGAACCGGATGAAGACGAAGTAACGCCGATATGGGATTGAAACAATATGATCGATGTGGAGATTGAAACCAACACAACTCACCCACATCCTTCGATTCCGATCAATATTATTAATTCTCGATTAATTCATTATTTATTTTCAAATATAATTCATCAAATTTGTTTCAACTAGTGTCTAGTGTTCTTTAAAACTCGTGTAATTGTCAATAATATATACAGTAGAGTTGTAGGAAAATAAGACCAAAACAACCTACATGTTATTAAAAACATTTTTTCACAAATAGTATGATGTTCAACCCTTAAAATCCATCTCTAACTTCGTGTCCATTTCAAAAATGGGGGCACATTTTTTTATTTAAAATAAATTCTATAGCAGACAGAAATAGAAAAAAGTTTAAATATAAAAGTAATTATCACACAAACCCATTGATTCTCTACTAATCACAATTAGTCGTCAATTATTTTCTAGAAGTCATATCCGCCCGACTAACATATAATGTTTTTTTTAAAAATAATATGCTAGCAATACTTATTTTAATCATAAAACCAAACCCGATACAAAAAAAAAGTTCTACCGTAATAAAAATAAGAAAAAAATTAAATATAAAATAATCATCATATTGGCACTTTCTAAAAAATCTTCCACTAGGATGATTAACTCTATGCTAGTTACAATTAATTTTGTAAATATCATTAGACGCTAGTCAGTCGACAAGGGTTTTTTAGGGGTTAATCGGGGATTAGTCAGAGATTAATCGAAAAATAAATTGGTTTAAATAATTAATCGGTAATTATAAAAGACTAATTGAAGACTAGTCGGAAGAATTAATCTGGAACTAGTCGGACAAGTCGGAGATTCTTACAATATTAATTACAATTAGTCCTCAATTAATTCATGAAAGTCATATACTAACAATACTTATTTTAATGATAAAACATAACTTGATATAAAAATATTATATATATATTATGGGTTTGTTTGAATGGTTGGTACTGTGAAGTGTGAAGTGCCATTAATGTGACAGTTGAAAGGTTGTGTTGTTGTGTTGTTAAGCAAATGGTGGTCCAATTCAACACACATACTACAAATTAAGGGCTCACAGATCTTGCTCTCTTGAGCTATAATTACAAGTTTTGACCATTTTCTCAGAACACAACTGCACAATCTTCTCTTCTTCTTGGAGCCACTCTCTTGTGTGGTGCCTCATGGCCTGATAGCAACACTTTTGGGTTCCCAACAAACACAACCTTATCATCAACCCCCAAGTTTTGTTTGGATGGTGAGAAAAGAAAGCAAGAGGAAATATTGTGTTTCTGTGGGTTAAATTTAGAGATGATTGTAAAATTTTATATTTTATTGATGGTAGAATATTGTTGTGAACTCAAAATATTTGTTATTGAAGAAAATGAAAAGAAACAAATTTATCATCATACAATTACATGTAAATATTAAAAAAAAAAGATAATAATGACACTTTCATACCCTAACTATTTATGTCTCTTTTTTAGTACCCTAACAAACTTTTTGTGACAATATATGCTAAAATGACTAAAATACCCCTGATTCAAGAAATCAAAATAAAATTAGTCCAATATATATGATTTATCAAACCATATTTGAAATGGTTCAAATTTAATTATATATTTTCGAGTATAATTGTATTTGCATCTTAAGTACAAATCAAATTGAACAAGAGATAAAAAAAATTGAACCAACTCAATTTATAATTTCTTACACCAATGATAGTTTAGGTATTTTAGATATTTTAGAGGTATGTTGTCACAAAAAAATTGTTAAGGCACTAAAAAAGAGAGAAAAATAGTTAGGGTATGAAAGTGTCATTTCGCTATAGTTACGTGTATCAAAGTGTCATTATCCCAAAAAAAAATTATTCGAGAGGCAATTGTGTCATTTTGAAAATAATTGATGTCTCGTGAGTAATTTTTAATATTGCACGACAAATTATAGTAATTAATGAAAAATTTTAAATAATTAAATATCATATTTTATAATTAAAAAAACATGACCTTCCGTTGATAGCGTCGATCTGAGATGCAGAACGTTGTTCTGAGCTTGTTTTTGGATTTGATTCAAAAGTAGATCTGGATTCATACACGAGAGAGAGTTTGCTATCAAGCGTGTCCTAATATGCTATGCTCTAGACTTTTTTTGCAAAAATTATGATACTACACTGCTAATTTTTGCAATTATCACTTATATTTATAGTTGCTCTTCATATATATATATAAATCATATAAACTTTAAAGTTTTTACAAACCTTACAAAACCGATAACTAAACAATTACAAATATTGCGTTTAACATATATATATATTCTTATTTTGTATTTTGAAGACATGTTTTTATTTGATTAGGCCCATATATATGTGAGCCGCTAAATGAACAATTCACATAAATAAATTAAGGTCATGAACTCATGAATCATGATTGATGATGATATATCCATGCATGAACAGTGAGGCTTTTTACTTGACAAAGATTTCAGACAAGTCAGAATTCAGACAGAGGTGAATCTGAAACTGTGCTGAACATTGTTTTGTGTCAACTGTACTATGAAACACAAGCAGAGGGATGGTCATTTTTTGTGGTAGAGATTGAAAAAATTTCAGGTTTGTGAAAAGGTTCTTAGTTCAAGGAATGTTGGTGATTTTAAGCCTACCCCATTTATAGAGGATAAATGCTTAAAAAGTTTTTTTTTGACTTTTTGGGTGCAATGGACAATTTTTTAACTTATCATGTCTATTTTGTTGTTTTTAGATAATAAAAAAAATTATGTATTTACTAATTTTCATGTAATGTTAAAGTTTGGTTTTTCTTCCTCAACTTACATTTCTTTTGTCAAATTTTTTACTCTAATCAAATGGTAGTAATAGGTCTATCTCAAGAGGCTATCAACATCTCATATCTAGAAAATTAATTTATGAACTGAATTCAAGGCTAGTCAATGTTTTAAAAAATTGACTCGTGTATATATGACCTATGCGAAATTTTTTTATGACGTCGACACAATTTCCTATACTCTCGTAATTTAAATTAGTGAGACGAGTTTTTAACTTATAATTTTAAGAAAATAAAGTTGTTATGAGACTAAAATAATTTATACTAATTAATTAATAATGTTGGAGTAAAGGTTCATACGTATAAAGCGTGAAGGAAAATAAGTATCACGTGTACGGAAAAAGTTCATCCTCCTAAAAAATTGAAATTTAAAATGATAAATACAAAAAAATAGTCAAATCTAATTAACAAATTCGAATTTTTATTTGCGGAGTCTGACCTGATATATGTATACCCAATTTTACAGTTACTTGTATTATAACATTTCTAAGATAGGAATATAACCAATATTAAAGTAGTTATGCTTTTAAGTCTTAAACATCTATTGTTATTATTTTTTGAGGTAATACAATTCATAGTTTGATGATGTGTAGTTAATAAATTATTTTTAAAATGTCAAAAATAAAAGTATATAATTAAACTTGAACGATTTTTAGAGGCTTTATACCGTCTAACATTTTCTAAAACACCGAGACTGGTTTGTTATTCTCAATCAGCTGATATGATAGTGATTTCGTCTAACATTTTTTAAAATATCGAGACTGGTTTGTTATCATCAATCCACTTATATGATAGTGATTTTATGGAAAGGAGCAATGTTGGAGAGGTGCTTTATGACCACATTTATGATGTATTGCTTAAACTAGCAAAATTTAATCATGAACATTTGCTCTCCAAGTGACAGTCTCATGGAACATCCTCCCTAAAGCTCATAGCAACCATCATCAATGTTGCTCTACCTGTACATAACTGCATGGTAATGGAGGGTCCCAATTTCTATTTTACACCAAAACCTAGCAAGAACATAAGTTATTGTTGTGTAACTTAACATATCATTCATGATGAATTGTATATGATGAGACATATTATAGACTATAGAATCCACCTTTTAACTGTAAGCAATTACAAATGTGTTTTGTTTCGAGTTCGAATCTAGACAAAGATATTTAAATGGGGAAATTCCACTTAACCCACCTGGAAAAAATTACTTTTTTACTTATCATTACCAGAAGATAAAATTGGTCTATGGAGCACCTGAAGTTGTCGACTTTTGCACTTAACCATAACGGTGTTAACTCAAAGGTGAAAAGTTCAAAATGCCCTCTATTACCTTCTCAATTTTCTTAATGGATGGATGGTATTTTTGTATTTTCATTTACACAAATAAAAAATTAATTAAAAATTAAAATAAATTATGAAATGACAAAAATATCCTTGTGGGATGAGGAGGAGGGCTGGTCGAAGACAGAGATATTTTTGTCATTTCATCTTTTATTTTACCTTTTTATTTGTGTAAATGAAAAGACAAAAATACCCTACATCAATCAGTTATAATTATTATACATTTGAGGGTGAAATAGTAGTTTTAGATTATCAAATTAATTTTTTATTTTTTAAATGAAAAGACAAAAATACCCTCCATCCATTAAGGAAATTGAGAAGGTAATAGAGGGCATTTTGGACTTTTTCACTTTTGAGTTAACATCGTTATGGCTAAGTGCAAAAGTCGACAATTTCAGATGCTCTACAGACCAATTTTATCTTCTGGTGATGGTAAGTGAAGAAGTCATTTTTCACATGTGGGTTAAGTAGAATTTTTCATATTTAAATTGATAAAAAAATAGTAGACAATCAAACAAGGGTCAATATGATATGAGCACATAAAAAATAATGTGTATAGTGTTCAACTTAATATATTTTTTGAAAAGATAAATGTATACAGTGCTCTTTAACTAAGCATTATTTTTATTTAATTACTTAAATTCTTTTAAAAAATCATTTTTTTACTTTATTAGTACAAGCATGACACCATTAAAATTCATTTTATTTTAAAGTTAAATAACCAAAATACACTTCTCAATAGAACCACTATTTTTGCCATTTAGTCTTAAAATAGTGTTACTTAAATAATTTATTATTGAAAATATAACATATTTTAACAGTTCCATGCTTGTAAGTTGCAACAGTGAGAAATAAATAGCTAAGAATAGTGAAGTGATATTTTTGATTTTGAAGTTTAAGTACAATAAATTGAAAATAAATCTTGGTTAAAAGATATCATTTGTAATCATCAACATTTTAAAATCTTCGTATTAAATTAACATTTAAACAATTCCAAATCTCTAAATCTCTCTATTTTTCAACTTTTAAATACTCTGAACTTCAACCCAATCACAAAAGACCTGTTAAAATATTTTATTATTGTATAATCTGTATCAAATAAGTATCTACAATATTAACTACAACAATTTCTAAAAAATTTAAAATATAATTTTATTAAATAAGTATCTATCTACACTATTGAGATCAAGATGCATTGAAATTAGTTTTTGTCCCCAAGTTAATCACATCAAGCCATCAATTACCCACCAATAATCAACCCATAAAACAAAAGGGTCATTATTGCATTTTTTATTACATTTCTATTCTTTTACCAACTCAAGTAAAAGCAAAGAGTGTCAGAGTATCCAAAGTGCTTACACACTAATCCAAGTTCCATAACCACAAATAAAATATTAATCAAACACTTACAAATCACAAGCATAAATAAATAAATAAAACAAAAGTACTTCCAATAAATTTATCATATATAACAATTAAATACCACAAAAGACAGTAATAAATACAGAGAGAGAGAGAGCCCATGAAAACACTCCACAAACTGATTTTCCTCAGTGTTCCATCTTTCAGTGTACGAAAAAACTTTAGTTTTCCACTTAATTACAGCATTGCCACTCCACCATCACAGTTCACAAGACACCGAACCTTCTCAGTCTCCAGAAACTCATCTCCGGTGAGAGCTTCTCGCCGGCGGTCCTCGCCGGCTCCGACTTGCACCGGGTCAGCAGCAGGGGGTGCACTGCTCCGGCGCCGGAGGCCGCCCCGAATTCCTCGAATAGGCCCGGTTTTTCGACGTTTTCGGGGTCGGTTCTCGGGTTTTGGACGGATTTTAGGGGGTTTGAGCCGGTTTCCGATGTGGATTTTGGTCGGTGACGGTCTCCGGCGACTCCTCCGGCGCCGGAGAATTCCCCTGTTTCGAATTCCGGGAACATACCCCGTTTTTGATCGGTTTTTGGGTTTTGATCTGATTTTCCGGGAATTGGGTCGGTTTCCGATGTGGGACTTTGTCTGAGACCGTCTCCGGCGACTCCTCCGGCGCCGGCGGGTTCCCCTGTTTTTACCGCCGTTTCAAATTCATCAAAAAGACCCGATTTTTCTCCGGATTCGGAGTCGGTCCTCGGTTTTTGACCGGAGTTCTCGGAAATCGGGTCAGTTTCCGATGTGGGTCTGGGTTTGTCGCCGTCGCCGGCGCCGGGAAATTGCTCTGTTTTCGATGCTTCTTCTTGTTCTTGCTCCTCTGCTTCGTCGCTTCTCAGAGGAGAGCCCCAGAACTTGCTGGCGAGCGACGAGGATCTGTACGGAGCAGATCTGCTCCTCGTCAACAGCAACGCGTTGATCGGAGGATTAACCGAAGAAGAAACCGAAACCGAAACCTCAGCCTCCTCGTCGCCGTCGCTCTCTTCACCGACTCTCTGTCTCTGTCTCGGTTCTTCCTCAATCTCGGCACAATCCGGGTTCGTCTCGGGTTTTCGGACCCGAAAAAACAGAACCCACCTCCCGAAATCGGGCCTCAGCGAGACCTTCCCTCCGCAGAACAGAGCCTTCCGGACCCACCAGCACCTCCGGCGGGTCGACCCGACCCGACTCGCCCCGCCGGGCCTGCTCCTGGACCTCCGGGCCCGGACCTGGCCCATGCAGGTGACCTTCGGCGACGACGGCTCCTCGCCGGCGCCGGAGGCTCCTCCGGCGACCTTCCGGCGGAGGAACATCGGGCTCGACCGGGACCTCCCCCTGCTCCTGCTCCCGACATTGGTCTTCATAAACCTCACCAGGGTCGGCGGGTACTTGTCGGCCCGACCCGGGCTCGCCGACAGCTTCATCATCTTCTCCGAAGCCGACACAGGAGGAGAGAGGAGAGGAAGAGAGAAGTGAGGATTTTGATTTTGATTTTCTTGGATTTGGGTTTTTTGGTTTTTGTTTCTGAGAAGAAGCGTGTGTGTGGGTGATTTTGTTGCTTGTGTTTGGGGCTGTGACTTTAGTATTTGTTTGTTTAATTCTTTTTTTAAGAATAATTAAATAGCAACTAACTCGACATCAAGCCGGATAACGGATAGCTGAAGTTACAGATGGTGGAACAGACCCCTTACCATAATTCCATTTAGTTAAAACAAACATGATCAATTCGTGAGCCATTTGATCACGAGCAAAATAAAGCACAGAAATTCTGATAATGTATAATGCGCAATACCGTTCGCTAATAATTCCTCCAAAACCGTTCAGCTCGACTTATTTAACATCACGTAGAGCCACGACCTCCAACTCATTCAGATGGAAAAATCTCGTAATCTTACTGCTGAATGTTTTACACATGCATCCCTGATAACCCCAGAGTACCTTGCAGAGTCGCGGCCTCCAACTTATACGAATGAAGAAACCGTGAGTTTTGATTTTGATTTTCTTGGATTTGGGTTTTTGGTTCTTGTTTCTGAGAAGAAGCGTGTGTGTGAGGGTGATTTTGTTGCTTGTGTTTGGGGCTGTGACTCTAGCATTTGTTTGTTTATTTTATTATATATATTTGGTTTCGGTTTTTAAATTTTATTTATTTATTTTATATTTGTTTTCGCACGGATGGGTGAGATTGAGAATCGACTGTTGTTTAGATTTTTCTATTTGTAGGTTTGTAGGCTTTTTCTGTCTTGTTTCGTTTGGGTTTTCTCGAGGTGCTTTTCTCTAGAATATGATTTGTTTTGTGGGTTTGTTTGATAAGTTTTGTTTCATGATTTTAAATTTTTTGATTGATTTATGAGTGGTGATATTGATTGAAAATATAAGATTTGGTTTTTGAAATGATTGATTGTAATTTGAAGGAAAATTCTAGAAAATTGTCAAACCATAATTGAAATCGACTGACATTATAAATTTTTTGTTGGGACTTAATATTCAGAGTTCGTCCAGGATAAAATTCTTTATGAACATCCGTTTAAAATAATTTAAATTTGATGAAAACTCGCATCCGTGTTTTGACTGAATAAGAGACTAGTGTGACTATCAGTGTCGTAAAAATCCATGACTTGTCCGATTAATCTTTTAGTTCCATCTATTTTGTGATTAGTCTCTAAAAATCTTTTTCGTTTAACTAACGTCTGACATTTTTAAAAACAAATCATTATTGTGCATGCATAAACCCACGTCGTTGTCATCCCGTAATCTAAATCTAGAGGACCCATTTGAAGGCTTTTGATGGAGGAGAGGTACCAACCGTTGGATTGAGGAGAGAGAGAAAGTACAATGGATGGCTAGGATGGGACATGGGAGGTCTATCTAGAAAGTAGAGCACCCTGTAACTGTAAATAAGTGAAAGATCTGTGTAGTTCTCAGCTTCTCATGTTGTGATGATGATAAATTGTCCTGAAATGTGAACTCTCTCTCTCTCCAAAAAAAAAAACAGAGAATGTGAGTAGAAATTAAGGAGATCCTCTATTGTCCACTAACTCAACTATCTATGGTTTGGTGGGGAAGAAAGATCTTAATAATCGATTTAATAACATGTCGAGGCATGTTGGAATTAACTTACGATCTCGTCGAGTTTATTGTATTTTGTTAAGAAAATTCCGGATTCAGGACAGATTCAGTGATTTCTGCCGGATTTAAGGTGCTTAATCTATCTAAAGGGTAGTGGCATAATGGGTTTAAGGGATTCGGTGATCTTGTTTCGTGATTCGTCGTATCAGGAATACCGGGTGTTTTCATCAAATTCAGGCATTTTTGTCGTTCGTATATTTTGCTTCTCTGTAGAAGTGACAACGCGTCGTGTTCGTGATTAATTATGTGATCCGTCCAGATCGAATCAGAAATAACGAGTCCTCGTCACATCTATATCTACGTATATTGTGATAAAAGCATACAAGTTTGTTTGTTATGCCCTTCAACCGTATTCGTCTTCTACTAAAAATAGGGAGAAATACCTCTCTTCCCTACAAATCTTTTTTTAAATGGAACAATGGAATATGCAAATAGATGTTAAAAACCCAATTGGATATTATTTATGAATATTATGTTTTTATTATCACCGGATTGAATATAAAATATCATGATAATGACCAAAACCGAATCATTTTTCTATATTTCTATATAATAAAACTCCATTGGTCTAATCCAAATGTCTCCTATCAATTTCTTCTCGTTCGTATCTGTTTCAAATTTCATTCCAAGTTAAATATAAAATTCTCTTAATTCAAGATAATTTACCATCAGAGGATCCACGTTACGTGAGACTCGGGTTAACAACAAGGGGTAACATCAAAATTTTAACAGTTAGTTCTTGTCAATGTTGTTACCTGAATCAACTGTGCAGACCCTTCCAAGTTAAGGTTTTGAGTCATCACCATCCCCAGAGGAGAGCCTTCAAGAAAGAAGAAGAAAAAAAGAAGAAGTCAATTTTGATTCTTTCTGTAAGAAAGAAAAAAACAAACAAACCTGAAGAACCCACCATGCCCATGGCTCCACCAAGGCTCTGCCTCTGTCTGGCTCTGAACAAGCCAACCACCACCCTCATTATGAGCCTTCCTCCACAGTGAAAATGCAAAAATCAGAGAACAATCTCTTGAGGCCTCTGGTGCAATCTAGGAAAAGTTTACAATCTGCTTGTTGACTTAATGGGTGGTTTTGTCAGCCAACAAGAAAACAGAAAGTCAACTGAGGTTTCAGGGTTTTTTTCCCTTCTGGCAGTCCAGTAAAATAAATTAGGGATGACAATAATTTCCGAGTCCGTGGGGCAGGGGACGGGAATCACTGAACGCGCCTCGTAGCTCGTAGGTTGTTATCTTACCGAGATGCAAAATATTTTGAACCAGAATCCGCCCTGTTGCCATCCTTACCAAAAAAGGACTTGGGGATGACAAAAAGTATCATCGAACCTGAAGAGGATCCAGTGTCCCCGATCCGACGAGGTATGAGACGGGAATCACTAAACTGCCCCGAACTCATCTCCTATAGAGAGACAGTAATCCTCAAACTCGGTGAGAATAGGTGTCCTTGACCCGACATGATAGGGTCACTAAATCTGCCCCGTTGCCATCTCTATCAAAAAGGACTTATGGATAGGGTTGTTAAAGGTTCAGTTTAAGAGAATAAAAAAAAAAAAAAACAAATCGATGGAATTCGATCGGGTTCTTTATGAACCGAGTTTTATGAATTTTTCAAATTTTAAACCTTTTTGACTTATTAGTTGACTTATCGATTTTCGGTTAGATTTTCTTTGAATCGATATTCATAAAATTCTCACATTTTGAGCGTGTCTTGACTTATTTTTTGTTGGACCAATATTTTTAAGTCCAATTAATAAAGCTCGATGACTTAAAATAAGTCATGCGTCCTAAACGATCCATTTTCAATTTGGTTTGATTTTTTTATCGGTTCCAATTTTATAAACAAAAACCGAACCGATGAAATTTGATTCGATTCGATTTTGAACCGAATCAAGTCGAATCTATTTGGTTCGGTTATTTTTGGACACCCCTACTTGGGGATGACAAAAATCCACGAACCTGATGGGGATCTGGCGTCCCTTATTCGACGAGGTAAAGGACGGGATCATTAAACTCATCCTATAGTGAGGCAGTAATCCTCAAACCCGATATGAAGTCGATGTCCTCAATCTGGCAGAAAAGGAGTCACTAAATCCACCCCGAACCCGCCCATCTGCCAACCCTAAACAAAAAACTTGACCACAATGAAGCCAGCTAGGTCAACCAGGAATCAATTGATGAAACAAAACAAAACAAAAGAGCAGAGCTCTAGACACAAGACATGTGAGAAATAAAAGATGTGTTGCATTAAACAAATGAATGTGCAGAATGCAAGGAAAGAGGATGTAAATTTTCTACTACATAAATGGGGGGTGGGGTCAAAGTTTGTGTATGTATAGGCCAGTTAAGACTTTACAATGGCATGACATTGACCCACCAAGAGGACATTAAAGTCTATCTATTCTAGGGTTGATTAATAAACTAAGTCCTACACCACAAAGAAAGAAACCTGCATTTTTCTCAATAACCACACAATGCAGAGTCAATGTTAGACCTTTTCATCACAGCCAATGACTGGTTGGACTCAGATCCCACCATGTTATTGTAGTCCCAATTGCCAGGACACCCTACTGATCCTCCCTCATGTGCTTCAGTTTCATCATCTGAGAAAAAAAATGGTATTTATTGTTAATGACTTTGAAATTATGTATAATCTCACTTTTTTTATAGTTAATCATACATATTTCTCACATGACTACAGTTTATTTAAATTTGTTTTTTAGAAATCGTTGAGAAGTTTTTCGTCTCACTTTGCTACATTTTGTTTGTGTTTTGTTAACCTTCGAGTTGTTTTATTTTTTAGTCATTACGAAATGACTAGAATACTGCTATTTATCTTTTATATTTTCAAACTCGTGCCATTGACACAAATAATTTTGGTCATTTCATAGCAAAAATAATGGCATTAAATATTATTACACAAACATGATGTAGTGAGAAGTAGGGCAAATAAATTCTTGACCGCCCTCTCGAAAACAAACATGAATCAAACTGTGATAGGGTGAGAAAGAGGGGCAGTTAAATGTAGCAAAGTGAGATTATACCTTGAAATTATTAAACTAATCTTTTCTTATAAACATGCGATAAGTGGAGCATCATGTAAATATGCATTTACAGTACACATATGCAAAGTTGTGGTTAGAAAGCCTTGCCTGTGACAGTTGAGAGGGAGGGTTCGGTCAGGCGCCTGATGCAGTCCTTCAACGCTCGGAGTTCGGATTCCTTAACATCTAACTTCAATTGGACCCTTTGCAGTTCAGATTCCAGCTCCATAATTTGGGTTTCCTGTTGCTCGATGAGCAAAGAGGACAGTTTCTGTTCCAGTTCAGACGGGTCTACTCCACAAAATTGGTAAGGGTCCGAACTTAGGTTCTTCGATTCATTTTCTGTGTCATTTACCAGGTTGAACTGAAACCAAATAAAATCCCATTGGATGAACCCAAGACCAACTAAAATTCTAGACACTCTTGGATATAAAAAAAAGAAGGGAAAATGACAAAAGCTGAAAAACGTGTCGTATACTATAACACGCTTGCAAAAGCGTGATAGTATACAACAGGTTTTTGTCGTTTTCCCAAAAATCTAACAGCACGCATAAGAATTACTCTGAAATTTGACAATTGCAATAGCATGTCTTTGTTTGAAAATTAAAACTGAAAGGGAATAGTTATCCATAATAGTTTGTCAGTTTTTAATGCTCCAGCGCGGACATGAAGATTTTGCATCCTATCTATTATCACCCTCACACCACTTGGGAACTGGAAGGCGACAAAACTTCCTAGTTGGTAGCTATTTAATGAACTCACCGCCCAGCATGAATAACACAACTATTTCAATGGACAATAACAAGATGCAGACACATGTAAACAATTCTTGTACTCGTAGGTAAATGCACTTGATATGAAAATAGACAAAATACTAGGTAAGAACTCGAAACTCACTTCATGTAAATTATGTCTCGTGTCATCAGGTTGAGAATCCTCTGTACTGCACCAGGGTAGTTTCTGCAGTTCCAGCACGAGCTCCGCTTCCAACCGATCGATCTCTAGCCGCTCCGGGCCCTGGTCCTCGGTGAGAACGCTACTTGGACATTCACCATCGTCACCATCGTGGCTGGGAAATTTTATGTCACAGTGTTCATTGTTCTCTGTGAACGACAAGTTAGGTTCCAGTGGAGTGTGTTCACCGTTACGCTTGCTTGATGAATTTCTTTTATTAACCTCGGCTCTTAACTCCCTGACATTTTTTGCAGCCTCTTCGATGGCTGAGTTTAGCTTACTGATTTCAGATTTCCCGGCTGCCATCGTGTACATAATCCCCACTCCAAGCCCCCAACCAAAGGAACAACCTCCTAAACATGTATAACACAAAATTAATCAAAGCGTGAACATGAAGTTTCACAGACACACAAAACAAATGTGCAAGTGATGTTGATGAATCATTGCTAAACGACTAGTTTGCATAAAAGAGAGTTCATCTGAAAGAAAAACGATACATATAAATGTTGAATCTACAAATTCAAATGAAAGTGACAAGTTGACCGAGCAATCACCAATTAGAGAACCAGGATTAAATGGGTAATCTCAATACTAATCGGCAATTAGGGACTTAAAATAGTAATTAGAACAGTAAATGTTATTATATTTGTAGTTTCTTTTCTTTTCCCATGCATTTTCTCGGTTACTAAACACAAAACAACACACAATCTCAATACTATAATTGCCCACACATTTTCTCAATACTAAATTTTATACTTCTACCAAACACAAAATCTCAACAGTAAAATTTCCCAACACATTTTCTCAATACTAAAATGTTATATTTTCTCAGTTACCAAACACAACAAAATCTCAATACTAAATGTTATATTTTCTCAGTTACCAAACACAGAACAAACACAAAATCTCTATACCAAATTTTCCCACGCATTTTCTCAGTTAATCTCAATACTTAAATTTCCCACACATTTTCTCAAAATTAAATGTTATATTTTCTCAATTACCAACCACAAAACAGGCACAAATCTCAACACTAAAATTTCCCACACATTTTCTCAATATTAAATGTTTTATTTTCCCAGTTACCAAACACAAAATCTCAATACTTAATTTTCCCACACATTTTCTCAAAATTAAATGTTATATTTTCTCGATTACCAACCACAAAACAGACACAAAATCTCAACACTGAAATTTCCCACACATTTTCTCAATGCTAAATGCTATAACTTATATTTTCTCAGCTACCAAACACAGAGAAACACACAAAATCTCAATACTTAATTTTCCAATTCATTTTCTCAGTTACCAAACACAGCACAAATCACAGGACCATACCTTTCAAAGTACACAACCCACACCCATCATCAGAAACCACCTTCCTCCCAATTCTCCTCCTCCTCCTCGCGCCCTTCCTCTGCTCCACACCAAATCGAGACCCACTCCCAGACCCAACACTCCAAAACCCGAAACCAGCCTCTTCCTCCTCCAGATCCGACCCAGAAACCGCCCGATCCAATACCTCAGCCCCTCCTCCGGCGAATCCGCCGCCGCCCACGGCGGCGCGCAGGCGGTCGGAGACGAATCCGGCCACCGCTGCGACCAACAGGAACTGCCACATGTAGAAGAAGAACAGGAGATCAAAACCCAGTTCTTCGATAATCGAGAGGATCGTGCACGACTCGGTGATTTTGAATCGAATCGAAGACGATACACACACAGAACTGAGTTTCTGGGTTTATTATTTTCGTTTTCGTGCCTCTTTATTTGGTCTTTGTTCACGCTGTTCCCGCTATGGGCAGTTTCTTTAAACGGCGTCGTTTTGCGAAACAGAATTTTCCATTTTTGAAAGAATTGAAGAAGTTTCTGTTTTTTTTTACTTATATGAGAAAAATCAAACTTTGCTTTTTAGGAGGTGAATTTAACAATTTTTGTCCACATATAATAATTATTAATTAATGGGAATGAAAATAATTATTACAAAATTTGCCATCGTCATTAAATGGTAAATATTCTGTCAAATTGTAATTTCAAAAATTATATCATTCGGTGTTTAAGTTTGTGATCTCAAGTTTGATTTTTAAGTAGATTTTTTGTATACCCTCAAAAATTTAAAAATTAAGTATAATTATGAATAACAATTATTAGTTAGTTATTCATTTCACTGACTAAATATATATATCATGTCTAGTTAAGAGATCGATCGGTTTAGAGTCGGTTTGATTTGATTTTGAACCAAATCGGTCAATTTAGTCTTAAGGAAGTAAAAATCGAAATTGAATCAATAGAATTCAGTTTGGTTCGATTTTTATGAACAATATTTCATGATTTTTTTTACTATTTTGATTTACTAATTTTCTGTTGAATTTTCTTTGAGCCGATCTTCGTGATATTTTTACATTTTGGACATGTCTTGACTTATTTTTTGTCGGTCAAATATATATATAGATGCCTTAAAACGACTCACTTGTTTAAATTGATCGGTTTTTGGTTTAGCTTGATTTTTTTATCGTTTTTTGTTTATAAGCTGAAACTGAACTGGTATAGTTTCATTTTTTTAATTTTAAATCAAACCAATTTAATTAATTTCAAATCGATTAGTTTTTAGGTCAAGTCAATTTGATTGGTTATGTTATTTTTGGACAGTCCTAGTGATTAGATTAACGTTTTCAAGACCCTAATAATAGTAAATTATGTCTTTGTGTCTAAGGTACTTATTAAAATTTCCAACCATAATTTTTTTATCTAAATCTCTCATTCTCTTCGTAGAACAAAAATAACGTACATTTTATTGTTAATCTCGCGCACGACAACAATAATAACGAATAATGAATTTAATTTAAAATAATATTAATATTTCGTGTATAATGTACTTCTCGAGAATAAAATACACATAACTACAACCCAAGACCTTGAAAACATTAAATTTCACATGACATGTCTCTCATTTGATGCCATTTAAACCAAAACTAATAAACATAGGAAAAAAATAGGTGTGAAATATTGAAATGTGAACATGACTTTCATTTTCATGAACAAAAAAATAATGTAACCAAAAAAAAACCAAACATAAATTTATCATCCTAGGATTTGAGGTTTGTGTGTAGTCAACTATATATATATATCATCATTGTCCTCAACCAGTGTCTTCTACTTGGGAGAAAATAGAATCTGAAGCAATATCAACCTGCAAAAGGAACAAAAAAAACACTTCATGATGATGATGATCCCAGAAAGAGATAGCAGAAATGGTGATTTTATGATTGTCCCCGATACGCTCCTGCAGTGTTCTAAGAATCTCTGATTAGTTTCATGTATCGCCAACCGTTTTCTAGAACACTGCTTTCCTGCATGGAAATGATAAGAAGACGGGTAATGAAGATGCGAAGCTAAGATTTCGCTTTCATTCAGGTTTTCATAATTGGAATTAACGACGAGGGGATACATTGGTCTCAGGCTCGGGGATTCTACTTTTTCGAGGAATGCTACAAGGTCGAGTGGAAAGACCAAACGCCATGTTGCTAACCAGAGTTGGTTCTGTTTTCACTTCGTATCTCCGTAACCTATGAAACTATGTGATGACATTCTACGACGAATCGGGGAAAGTAAGAAATACCTTCCAGAATTCCTATAGACTCATTCACACAAAATGTACTTCTTGTTGTTTCCTACCAAAAAACTTATCGAACTCGTCGCCTTAGAGTAAAGCTATCAGACATCATTATACGAGAATTATAACTCTAAGTTGCAACGAAATGAAATGCAAAGGTTCATACACGCACACATATATATGTATGAACTGCAAATCAAATTCAACAACAAACGAGTTTCATTGAACCCGAATGATCAGCAGAACGCACAAATCAACCCGACACCAAATAAGAACCAAATAGCAATATAATCGAAAACTGACATACCCATATATGAATTGCAATGAAAATGAAGTGCAGGGAATCATAAACACATATGAGAATTGCAAATCAAGCATATTTAACACCAACGAAACACACAAATCAATCCAACGCCAAATGCCAATAGAATCGAAAACCCACACGCCCATATATGAATTGCAAATCATATTATGGGTTCGCATTGTGACAAATTGCAATGAAAATGAAATGCAAAGACTCAAACACACACATGAATTGCAGATCACACACATTCAACACCAACAGAACCCACAAATCAACCCAACGCCAAATAAGATCCAAACATCAATAAAATCGAAAACCCGCACACCCATATACTAATTGCAATTCATATTCCGGGTTCCTATAAGGCATTAGGATAAAAATGCAAAGAAAATGAAACACAAAGATTCATAAACACGTACATGAACTGCAAATCACACACATTCAACACCAAATCAGCTCCAAACAGCAATAAAATTAAAACCCACATTGCCATATATGAATAGCAAATCATATTATGGGTTCGCATTGCGATCAATCGCAACGAAAATGAAATGCAAAAGACTCAAACACACATATGAATTGCAAATCACACACATTCAACGCCAACAGAGCCCACAAATCAATCCAACACCAAATCAGCTCCAAACATCAATAAAATCAAAACCCACATAACCATACATGAATTGCAAATCATATTACGGGTTCCTGCAAGGAATTCAGATAAACTGCAAACGAAAACGAAACACAGAGATTCATAAACACACATAAGAACTGCAAAGCAAACACATTCAACTGCACCAACATAACACAAAACCAGACCCAAACACCAAATAAAATCTAAAAACCAACATACCCAGATACGATTCGGATCCACCACCACCATCACTGAGCCTTGGAGGCCATATCCCTCCTCGCAGCCCTGGCATTATCGTACTCAAACTTCAACACATTGGCTATATGAGAAGTGTCCTTGATGTAAAACCTCCTCCCAAATGCACTCTCCTCAATCGCCGGAAAGTGAGGGAAAATCAACCCATTCACGACCCGAAACCAAGCAAACCCCAGGAACGTCCCCAGAGCCGCCCCTGCACAGACCTGAACCACCGAGTGGTACCCCAAATACACCCTCGAGAACATGGTCAGCACCGCCATGACCCAGTTCAGCAACGTCGCTCCGTACCTGTCGAGAATATAAAGTCCCACGTGTAAAGAATTGGAAATGTACATGGTGTTAACGAGACCAGCTTTTAACTAGTCGCTCGAACTCTACTCGTTAAATATTCAATTCAGGCTCGTTATAAACAACCTCGAGCTGAGCTCGAGTCTGACGTTTTAAGCTTCGACAGGCTCGCGAGCTGGCTACCTTCATTTTTATTAAATGATTACGTATTCTTAATAATATATTTTCAAAATTTCAGTCAATATTTACTATAAAACTAGACGTGACGAATTGAGATAAATCAATCAAAACAGCCGAAACCCAAAATAAAATTGGGTTTGGGGTTTTGAACGGGTGCGAGTCGGGCATCACTCGCATTGGACGGTTTTTACGGGTCGGGCACTCGTTCAATACGAGCGGGGTCGGGTTTGGCCGTTGACATTCCTAGTGTATAGAAAGGGTGAAGAAACCCAAATAACGATTTTTTAAAGCTGTGGAGCCCAATCTGATATACGTTTTGAAAGTAAATGAATCAAGCTGAGCCGAGCTCGAGTTTATCTAATTATTTTTTTAGCCGAGCTCGAACTGAACACTATTTTCGTGAGTCGAGTCGACCCTACCAAATTGAGGCTCGATTCGACCCGTTTACACCCCTACTCACAAATACCCGAAACGCCCGCCCCAATCAGAACGGGCGAAACAACCCGAAATAAAAATGAATAGGTGCTGAGTTTTGAACGGGTGCGAGTCGGGCATCACTCGCATTGGACGATTTTTACGGGTCGGGCGCTCGTTCAATCTGGTGTATAGAAAGGGTGAAGAAACCCAAATAACGATTTTTTAAAGTTATGAAACCCGATCTGATACACGTTTTGGAAGTAAGCGAATCGAGCTGAGCCGAGCTCGAGTTTATCTAATTATTTTTTTAGCCGAGCTCGAACTGAACACTTTTTTCCACGAGTCGAGCCAAGCCCTACCAAATTAAGGCTCGATTCGACCCGTTTACACCCCTACTGACAAATACCCGAAACGCCCGCCCCAATCAGAACGGGCGAAACAACCCGAAATAAAAATGGGTTCGGAGTTTTGAACGGGTGCGGGTCGGGCATCACTCGCATTAGACGGTTTTTGCGGGTCGGGCGCTCGTTCAATACGAATGAACAACCCCTTCTTTTTTAAAAGTCGGGGAGCTCGCCCGACCTGATACGTACAGCCCAGTTTTACAGTTACCTGTTCTTCGTCTCCAGCAACCCCATCCTGTAGTAGGTCAGCAACGTGAAGTACATGGCGAAGAAGAACATGTACTGGGCGTGGCTCGAGGGCCACCCATGAGAGTCGCACATCTCGAGCATCGCGCAGGTCGCGGGCCGAGCCTCCTGCACCGTCGTCTTGATGACCTCGTTGATGACCTGAGAGATCATGAGCCCGAGAACGAAGAACACGATCTGGAGCTCCCTGCGGAAGAGGAGGTGGGAGACGAAGCCGCCGAAGGAGATGAAGACGGGGACGAGGGAGACCCACGCGAGGAAGTGCCCGATCTGGTCTCCCCTCTCGTACCTCACGTGGGTCAGCGTCACCGCCTTGAGCGTCGTCGACATTGGTGATGAAGATCGATGGATTGTTAGTTTCTGGGGAATTTTTTGGGTTTGTGGGTCGATTTGGGATCTGGGTTTTTGGAGGGAGAGGGGAGGGTTGTGAGGTCGGGAGGTGAAATAGGGGAATTTTGGGTGTTGTGGGGTTGGAGGGAATTGAGTGATTGTTATGGAGGAGATTGGTTCTGTTTTTTGAGTTTTTATTTTCTGTTTGTTTCTCGGGAAAATTCGTTTTCTGTTTGTTTCTCGGGAAAATTCGTTGGCGGGGAGGAGGGAAAAGATACGTGAATGATTAGTGGCCAATGGGATTCTGACACGTAGAGAACACGTGGATTACGTGTCAGTGTCATGCGAGTTATGGTGTCCACGTAATTGAATAGAAAATGTAAATTGCCAAAAAGATGCCAACTATTTAATTACGTGTGAACTATTTAATTGCCAAAAACCGAACCGACTGATTCGGTTCAAATTATGATGAATTATCTGGTTTATGTTTCAATTTAGGGTGTTTTCAATTGTATTTTCCTTTTTGAGCTTTATTAACGTTTTATTTTGATTAGTGTAAAATTATTATACATAATTCCTCTAAAAACCGACCGAAATCTAATCATTTTTTGCTTGATTATGAATTTTTTTGGTTTTGTGGCTGATTTTCGGTTCAAACCAAAAACTGACCAAATTTTTTCGGTTTGATTTCTTCGAGAAACGAACCGGTCAGTCCAGTTCGGCTCGATTTTTGTCGATTCAGTTTAAAAACCGAACCGTGAACACCCCTATAGAGAATACCCTTTCCCGACCAATGTTTAGGCAATGTTGGTTGGGAATAGTACCACATATACCCTACTGACATCTTGTTGGTCGGGTGTGTGGTATTATTCTTTACCAACTACGTTGGTCGGCTTTGTGGTTTATTTTTCGACCAACATCGACCTAAAACTAGTTGACAATGGAATTAATATATCGGACCAACTTTGGATCGATGATGGTCGTGTATGACATAAAGAGAATTAATTTTTTTTAATATACTATTAATTCATAATTAACGTTTTTCTTCAGTTTGACGATGGCGACGGATCTCCGACATCTAGCATGTACTTCTCCATCATCCCGAACAACTTATTCATCTGTGCCTTCGTTTCCCCATTTTTTTCGAGCATTTTCCTCGTCATGCCTCTCTGTCACTCTTTTGTTACTCCTACCCATCCCCTTCATATTAGCTAGTCAGGAATGCAGCCACCGACTTGCCTAGGAACGATGCAAGAATATGAAATTTAAGTGTACTTAACTACAATTATCTCTATATATGATTTCGATTAATAGTAGTGTTGTTCACGATTCGGTTTTGAATCGATCAATTTGATTTTAAGAAAATAAAAACTAGAAGTGAACCGATATAACTCGATTCGGTTCGATTTTGAACACATCATTTCTCGACGAGTTCTCTTTTGAATTGATAGGACCAATTTCGACTTATTATTTCACTTAATTTTAAAGTGAGTCATGCGTCTAAATTTATAGAATTTGATTCAATATAATTTTCTTATTAATTTTTATTTTATAAATTTAAGTCGATTTGGGTCGGTTCGGTTATTTTTGGGCATCTCAGTTAATTAAAGTGAGTAAATCACAAATAAAGGAAAAAATGAAACAAAAATATTGTCCGTTACCGAAGTCTCTTCTCTACGGAACTCAACACTCAAACGACCTAAAAAAACCAAACCCTCTCTTCTTCTCCGCCGCCGACGGTTTCAGGTTCAGTCCCGGAGCAGCTCGAAGCTTCTAGAAGAATTCGCCGGACTGTGTCAGCTAGGGTTCGTCGAAGAGGAGAGCTGGTGAGAGCTTCATCGTCAACAATGGAGAACGCTGCTTCGTTTCTGTTTGCTGGAATTCACTTCGACAAGAAGAAGTTCGCTGGCGATTTCTCCAGGTTTGAGGTAAATGTTTCAATCTGTTTGGTATCTGAGAAAGTAACTTGATGATTTGTGTGATAGCTGGATTGAATTGATGGAACACGCTGAATTTTGGTGGTAAAGTTGCACAGGGATTGATGTGAAGTGGATGGTTTTTTAACTGTTTTAATTGAGAATTGATGATAACTCTGTTGACATTCTTGATAGTTGGATCGAATTGATAGAGCATACTAAGTTTTAGATATAGAGCTCCATTAAGATTGATGAGAAATAGACAATTTTTAACTGTTTTGGTTCTGAATTGGTACTATGTGGACATTTGTGTTTTAGGTGTATAGTAGTTGGATCAAATTGATAGAACATAGCGAATTTTTGAGCTAGAGCTCTGTGAAGTTCAATGAGAAATAGACAATTGTTAACTGTTAACTATGTTGGAATTTATGTTTTAGGAGAAAAAGCAAAGTGATGATTCAGTGAATGAGTTGAGCTTGATTGGGAGTGAAAAGTCTGAGCTCCATGAGGAGAGTGAAGAGGAGAAGGAGAAGAAGAAAGAGAAGGTGTCTTCATCAAAGAGGAAGCGGAAGGCGACAGCTACCGGTACATTTTTTTATTTTGGCGTTGTCTATCGATATGTCCACCAGCTGACCTATGTTTTTCATTTCTTTGATTGGTATCAGAAAAGGTTGACGGATTTAGTGTCTTCAAAAAGTCAAAATCAAAATCAAAGTCGGGAGTAGAGGAAGTGACAAAGCAAGCCGTAGTGGAGCCATCCAAAGAAAAGAAGCAATTCTACAGGAAAATGGAGGTATATTTCATTTTCTTTTGTAAATATAACGTGTATATTAATGATTGACATGGATTCTTTTCAATTTTATTCTCCTAACACCTTTTGTTTCATGGGGTTAGCAAGATGCTCTGTTTCGGAAGAAGCACAACATTCATGTTTCTAGGCATAACGTCCCTTCTCCACTCCAGAATTTTGCGGAGCTAAGTTCAAGGTATTTCACCGGCTTTTTCCTTCTGCCTTAGTTCCAATCATTTTGTTTAGTTTTGGCACCTTTCAGCTGATTTTAAGATCATATATAACTCTCTCTCAAATACTATCTTCTACAAATGCATCTATTTACATTCATTTCATTTCAATCTTATTCAAGTTTGGTTATCATCGATATGACTATAATTCTATACATTCAATCTTTCAGTATAGTTTTGGCACCTTTAGCTTGTTTAAGCAATGGCTGTCAAAATATAATCAAAGGAATATTTGTTCAATGTTCAGGAATGGGAACTTGTTACACTATCAGTCTGCTTTGTTGAACTTGCAGTATCTATGTTTGAAATTACAAATTTAATTGGTTTCCATACAGATATAAATGTGAGCCTTATCTACTGCAAAATATGGCAGAACTTGGATTTAAAGAGCCCACACCGATCCAAAGGCAGGCTATGCCTGTCCTCTTATCTGTATGGCCTTCTATTCCAACTCTTTGTGTTCCCTATAGTCCAAATTGTCCAATTACTTGAGAAGTGCTATTTAATTCATTGTATTGACCCATGTCTCCTTAGAGCTCAGTATGTGTGCAACTGTGCATAGATTGGGGTGTTGTGAAATGATTTCATAGCTTAACCAACACCTACTGTCTCATCGTCTTGTGTTAGGGTCAGGAATGCTTTGCGTGTGCCCCAACTGGATCTGGAAAAACTCTTGCATTTGTCTGCCCCATGCTCATGAAGCTGAAGGTATCTTGAATATCTTTCAATTACATTTATGAATAATGATTCTTCGATCTTCTCTGATGAAACATCATCTATACAAACAGCAAGCATCTAAGGGTGGAATCCGGGCTGTAATCCTTTGTCCTACACGTGAATTAGCTGCTCAAACGACTAGGGAGATAAAAAAACTGACCAAAGGAAACAAACTTTATGTCAGGTTCATGACTAAAGAGATTGTAAAAAATGGTGATCTCTCAAAACTGAATTGTGATGTACTTATATCGACACCACTTCGGTTGCGGTTGGCTATCAAGAAAAAGAAGATTGATTTGAGCAAGTAAGTAGAGATCAATACTATATACTCTTGTAAAAGTATTTATGTACATGTCTTGTAAGACTTATTATCTGATATAGTTTGAATAATAGAAGAATAAAAGAAAAACAAAGCAATTTTAGCGTACAAATGGAGCAACTATCTACTCTTGTGGGAGGAGTGAAGTCGTGTAATTGCATATATTTGGCTTGTGTGTATTTCAAATATTTATAATTGAACAAAATATGAAATGTAATGTTCATACGGTTAAGTGAGTTATCAGATCACTCTACCTTCTTTAGATTATTATGCACAATAAGAACATATTGTTTTGTGTTTAGCACGTTTTTGCAACAAATCACAAAGTTCAGTTATAATAGTTGAACATTGTTTTCACACTGGTACTTACACGTGATCTTGTCCGTGCAGGGTTGAGTATCTAGTCTTGGATGAAGCTGATAAACTTTTTGAGCTCGGTTTGGTGAAGCAGATTGATTCCGTGGTCAAGGCTTGCTCGAATCCTCAAATAATACGCTCATTATTTAGTGCAACTTTACCAGACTATGTTGAAGAGCTTGCACGCTCAATGATGCATGATGCAGTTCGAATTATCATTGGCAGGAAGTAAGCATCACATTCATATGACTTAATAGAAAATATTTTTTTGTACTCTTCGCAACTGACCACTTATCTGTTAACTTTGATCAGGAATACCGCTTCTGAAACAATTAAGCAAAAATTGGTTTTTGCTGGAAGTGAAGAGGGGAAGCTTCTGGCACTGCGCCAAAGTTTTGCAGAGGTTTGTGCATAATATGTTGTCATAGAAAAATCTTGTTTATATCACTGCTGCCATATATGTGTGTGTGAAATGTACTCGGCATATGTTCCAAAGTTAAATGTGATAAAACTCCATATCTGAGAACTGTGCTTACATACACTAACTATGAAAATGATCCTTTAAAGTATTCTATTCTAAAATGTCAATTGAACATACGATAACTTTCAGTTCATGTTCACCTAATGTATGAGTATGCTGAACTTTCTAATGTTTATAAATGCATCGTATGAACTAGAGTAGAGTATGAATTGTTGCAAGATCTATCGATATTAAGCTATCCTTCTTCTGCATTTCATCATTAATGTTTTCTTTCTCTTGACGTACTGCTTGTTTTTGTGGTATGTAATACCTGTCAACAGAGTTTGAATCCACCAGTGCTTATCTTTGTCCAAAGCAAAGAACGAGCAAAGGAACTACATGGGGAGCTGGCATTTGATAACATCAGAATTGATGTCATCCACTCCGACTTGACGCAAGAGCAGGTAATTATTAATTATATTCATACTGATTCTGTGTCTGTGTCTGTCATATCCTATCAAACCTATCTATTAGGAGAGTAGGATGTTTTGCTCAAAATTCATCAATAAACACTTAAGTTTGTTGTATATCATAGTATAGTTTGCCTAGGATTCTAGAGTTTGTGTATGTATATTATCGGCACCATTAAAAGATGTGCTTAAAGTCTATTAATGAGAAGTGTGTTTTGGCCTTCTAATCGTCATAAACTTTGCCGTAATCTATATCTGCTGATTCTTTGTTGTTTTCCTGGTTGAAATATAGCGAGAAAATGCCGTTGACGATTTCAGAGCCGGAAAAACTTGGGTTTTGATTGCTACCGATGTCATTGCCCGTGGCATGGATTTCAAAGGCATAAACTGCGTGATCAATTATGATTTTCCCGATTCAGCTTCAGCCTACATACACAGGATTGGTACGTCCTATCATGTCAATCTTCTTCCTATCCCCCATATCTTTATTTTTGCTGTGGTTAATTAGCTTTAATGCAATTTCATAACAAATATAGCAGCTTCTCTCTAACAATGTTATGGAATATACATCAGACAACATTAGAGGCCTGTTAACACACTCTTACTGGAATTATGGCATGTCCGATAATGTCAATCCATTCCATATCCCTCATATCTTTATTTTTGTTCCTGTTATCAGCTTAAATTCAATTTCATAACAAAAAAATATAGCAGCTTCTCCTGAACAATGTTATGGAGTATACGCTGTGCAGCATTAGAGAAACATTAACAGAAGGGACTTTGGGCAGCGTTTATTTTCTTGTCTTTTGAAAACTACCCGAAGGCGTAACCATCTCGTCACATGTCCATGGAATTTGTTCGATTAAATTATAATGCGCTAGAAAATAAATATTTCAGAGAAACTATTTATATTGTTGCTGATATCAAGTTTCGTTGACATTTCACACAGGTCGGTCTGGCAGGGCGGGGAGGGCCGGAGAGGCCATCACTTTCTACACAGAAGCCGACATTCCGTTCCTTCGCAACATAGCCAACGTCATGTCAGCATCGGGCTGCGAGGTTCCGTCCTGGATATTGGCGTTGGACAAGAAGAAATGGAAGAAGCATCGCCCCCGGAGAGAGTCCATATCAACCAAACCGAAAGGCGAAGAATAGAACAACGATCAAACAATGTATTTGGGATCCTCGTCTTCTCCGAGCTGAAGCTGAAGAAACCTCAGCTGAGAAAGGTGAGTTTTAAGGATGACAATAGCCTTCTGTGTATGGTTTCTCAGTTCTGCAACAATTTTGGATCAAAATTTTGTGGTATTCTAATTCTATAGGTTTGGGACCAAACCAAGTTTTGCGTTTTGTAGCATTTGTCATTAGTAGAAGGTAATCGAAACCCATGTCGTTGTCTTTTCATTAAAGAGTTGTTGATTATAGCAATTACTATTTTCTTTTATTATTTCCAATTGCTTGGAACGAATCTATCATAATAATTTAAGTGCACAAGTTTTGACATATTAACTTCTAATAAATTACAAACTCACACATTAGCCGTTATTATTCAATTGAATCACATTGATCATATTATATTCAATATATAAAAGTAATAATCATATATTGATATCATTTCGACCTTCTTTTAAAATGAGAAGCGACGAAATATAACTGAAAGAATCGATTTTGAGAACCAAGACATGGAAGAAGACCAAGTCGAGATGAAAATACAAAACCTGCTCTCATTGTCATCTCTAACTACACGTCGGTACTGATTAATTTTTAATTAAACTAAATTTATTTTTGAAAACATTGCTAATTATATGGCAGGTGAGGTCACAGTCAACCCCTAAACAACCCATCCAACAAAAGCCATATCAAATGATTCAAAAACCCTGGAAATCAAATTTGATTAAACACTAACCACTGCCTTAAACTATTCAACGAACAGATACATTACACCAAACATTTGGTACACAGACAGCAACTCTCCGAATTCGCATAAACGTTCCTTTCCCTCATTTCCTTCAATTTCAAGGAACCACATTTCCAAGCAAACCCAGAAAAACCAAATCAAATCAAATCCTTCAGTGAGTTTATAAGTTCCAATCATCACCTTCAAAATTCACAGAAATCGAACAACTTAGATAAATTCAGCTTCTGGGTTTCTCGTTTCTGCTCCAAAAATCGGATCTTGATCAATTGAGATCGATGGAGAGGTCGAAGAAGAAGGTCCAGCTGTGGCAGAAGGCGATAGTTCACTTCTTGCTCTGCTTCGTCATGGGCTTCTTCTCCGGCTTCGCCCCCACCGGAAAATCGTCCCTCCTCTCCGGCCGCCACGTCCTGCCGGAAAAAACAGTCTTCAACCGGACTTTCTCGCCGGAGAAAACGGCCCCGACCTCGGATTCCGCGAACAAGGGCTCGGGGGGCACGAGGTTGCCGGAAAATCGAGAAACAGGGGGTGGTCGCGATTCTGCGTCGGCGGCGAAAGGTTCGGAGGGTACGAAGTTGTTGTCGTCGGAAAAAACCGCGACCTCGGAGAGTACGAGGTTCCGCACGAGGCTGTCGGAACGGGAAGATCGAGAAACGGGCCTGTCGGCGGCTGCTGGGAGGCTGTCCGAATCAGACCGCACGAGGCTGTCCGAATCCGACCGTACGAGGATGTCCGAACCGGAAAATCAAGAAACTGGGCTGCCGGGAAATCAAGAAACGCTGTCCGAGCCGGAAACTCAAGAAACCGGGCTGCCGGAGGATCAAGAAACTGGGCTGCCGGAGGGTCGGCTTCTGATCCTGGTGACGGCGGCGAGCTCGCGGGGGCGGGGAACGGGGCACGGGCTGGTGTGGCTGCGGAGGATGGCGAACACGGTGAGGCTGGTGGGGGCGCCGGTGGTGTGGATAGTGGTGGAGGCGGGGAAGGCGGAGACGGCGGGGGTGGCGGAGATGCTGAGGAGGACGGGGGTGATGTACAGGCACCTCGTAATGAGGGACAACGTCACCGACGAGGCGGAGGAGATGGAGCAGCAGAGGAACCTCGCCCTCCGACACATCGAGCACCACCGCCTCACCGGCGTCGTCCACTTCGCCCACCTCAACAACGTCTACGACCTCGACTTCTTCCACGAACTCCGCCAGATCGAGTACGTTTACTATATTTCATTATGTCGAAAATTAATCAGATATCAATAAAATTTTAAAAATACAAATTAAGATGAGTTCATAAATATTAGTATTACGTAACATTATTGTACAAAATTGAAAAACGTATACAATAATCACATTCGGTTGTAAAAATTAAATTGAACCGTAATACAAAAATTTATAAAATATTAATTAAAAACTGATCCAAATTAATTGAACATGTAAATTTTCTTAAACACTAAAAGTAACATACATTTGTTTGAATTGATGTGATTGACCTATAATAATACATCATTACATATAAAAAAATTCACATTATAATGACAAAAATTTGTGTTATGTATAAAATTAAGTCACTTATAATTAATAAAGGTGAATTTATATACGTACAACTCATTCAAATATATATATAGCATGATGTTAAAATTTTACATATATTATTATATAAATACACACATTTTTAATATTAAAATTACTCTGATACCATGCCATAATCATATAATGATCCAAATCAAATACATACATTTATTTAGTTTAATATATTCTAAAGATGATGATTAGAGGAGATATCATCTGAAGTTCTAATTTTATTTATACATTTTTGTGCATCACATATAATTAATATTTAAAAGAGTATAATTACAGCAACAAAACATGATCCCTATTGGTGGTTCCATTAGTTGGTGTACCAAACATTAACCTAAATATTTCCATATATTATATATTCTTATTATGTTCGTGGGTCTTAATTATTCACTAAATTGGGACAATGGCATTTTGGTGAATATTGTGCAGGGTGTTTGGGACATGGCCTATGGCAATCCTGTCGCCAAACAGGAGCAGAGTGATCATAGAAGGACCAGTTTGTGACTCTTCCCAAGTTCTTGGGTGGCACTTGAAGAAGATGAACAATGAGACCGACTCAAAACCTCCGATTCACATCTCTGGTTTTGCCTTCAACAGTTCCATCTTGTGGGACCCGGAGCGGTGGGGCCGCCCGTCCGCCGACCAGGACGTTTCTCAACAGGTACGTACGACTCGGTAACAGAGCAGTTCAGAAAATATGTAGATAGAGAAAAACCAAACTGAATAAAAAGAAATTAGTTTAGTTGGGTTATGAATAAAATTGAAATTGAACCTGTTTAGTTTCGGTTCATGGAAATAAAACTGGTCAACAGTGAACCGAGATGAGAAGTGGTCGGTTTGGATTGTGACTCGTTTTGGGTCACCGACTTTTGTCATTTGGGCCTATGAAAAAATAGACAGTGTTTAAATAAAATGTTAGACGGTAGTCA
Organism: Geranium rotundifolium; assembly: GCA_963920655.1. Taxonomy (NCBI): domain Eukaryota; kingdom Viridiplantae; phylum Streptophyta; class Magnoliopsida; order Geraniales; family Geraniaceae; genus Geranium; species Geranium rotundifolium. The sequence goes on from OY987312.1 coordinate 45,375,851, forward strand.
GGTAAAGATGGTATTTTAGATGTTAACAAGAGTTTAGCTAGTGGCTAATAAAAAAATATTCAGATTAATCATAAATTAAGAAGGGATTAATCAAAGGCTGATTAGGGATTAATTAGACAAATAAAAAATATCCAGACGGGTCTAACTTATTCAAACCGAGAAAATTTTATTTGAATAAAACCAAATCAGTTTGATTCAGCTAAAAATGAAACCGAAGTTGAATCGGTTCAACTCAAATTTTGGTTCATAAAAATAGAATTAGTTAAAAATTAAACCAAATCAGTAATTGATAGTATACGCGGCTTATTTTTTGTCATCGATCTTCACTCTTCATCAATTGAGTCTAGAATATGAAGTTAACAAAAATATGTGAAAATTAGCTTATGTTAGACTGAGAATTTTATGAAAATCAGTTCAAATTTAGCGAACTAGACTGGACCAAACAGAATACTAACCAGTTATAAACTGAATGTTAAGAGGTGAGTTCCGTTTTTATAAAATTTGAACTGATCAATTTGGTTTGATTTTAAACTGATTCACTTCAAAACTGAAACATGGACATTATTTACTCGATATTATAGCACGACCGTTCATTTTTTAAACAAATATCGTACAATCTCAGTATTATAATCTGATCGTTCCATCTTTTGAACAGAATTCGATAAATTTTGTGAAGCAAGTGGTTCTTGAAGATGAGGCCAAAGTGAAGGGAATGCCATTAGAGGATTGCTCTAGGGTTTTGCTATGGCACCTCAAGCCTCAAATTGGGTCATCATCACCATTGAGTAGCTATCTTCCACTTGCTGCTATTTCTGGTGAAGATGAAGATAAGTGAAAAATAAAATAAATTTTCTTGTAATTTTAATTTTTTTCTTCTTCTTATATTTAGTATTGTAGTTGTAAAATGTTTGGGATTGTTCTGTTCTCTTGGATTAATTTGTAGAGCATAAATCTTTGCAAATAGATAAAGTTCCTTCATTGCATGAATTTAATTGGGCCTTTGGGCCCAATAACATCTCAAACAGGGCTTTAGATTCTGGCCCACTTATGGGACCAATTTTATCTATATTGGATGGGCTTCTTGTTTCACCTCCGGTCCGCATGATACTGCCTTATTTGTCGAAAAGACTACTCGTGGCCATATTTTGCTTCTCATGCATGTGAACGATACGATCATCACTACTAAAGATGATAACTTTGGGATCTCATACCTTAACTATCACCTCAACGAGCATTTTGAGATGAAAGATCTCGACACGCCTACATAGTTCCTCGGTCTGGAAATCTCGTTGGTGCCCTATGGTTATCGCTTGTCTCAACCCAAATACGCAGCTGATCTCGTTTATCGACCAGATTTATTTGACAGTAAGATTTCCTCCACTTCCATTGAGGCAAACGAGAAGCTTACACTCTCCGATGGAAAACCTTTTCAGGAAGCTACCATGTATCTAATTGTCACACGTTCGGACATTGCGTGTGCAGTTCACTTCATCAATAAAAGCACGAGAGCACCACGTACCTCTGAACTCCTTATGCTACGATGATTGCTTCGCGACACGAGTGTTGTTCACAGCTCGACTACTCCTATTCATTGTGACAGTCGAAGTGCTACCCAAATTGTTCACAGTGATGTATACTTTGAACCCACTAAACATATAGAAAATGATTATCATTTTGTACGACATCACCTTACTCAAGGTACTATCACTATACACTATAACACGTCTCTTATCAGAAAACCAGAATGCTAATATATTTATCAAGCCTTTGCTTCCGGGAAGGTTCAATACATTAGTTTTCAAATTCAATCTGGTGCCACCATCTTGAGTTTGAGCGTGTATGTTAAGTATGAGTTTCGGCCTCTGTGTAAACCCTAATGTAAACCCAATACTGATGTATCCTATATATACTCATAATTCTCATCAGAAAAAATCAACTCAACAATGATACAATTAATTTCTCGCGTTTATTAAATTTTCTCTATGGCCATTGCAACAGTACACTTGAAATCGTAGAAACAAAGATTTAAATATATTATGAACTCATTTAAAACAAATTGTGATGGGACAAGAAAATAATACTATTTTGTATTGGACAAAATATTAATTGAATTTAGGCAGTGAAGATTATTTAAAAATTCAATAACGCGGCACATTGTCTGGTAAACGAGGGCCCACACAAATGCAACCACCAACTAACCAGCCCGGCCCATGGGGCCCATTATATTAACCACCCAATAATCATTATATCCAAAAAAATAATTATCAGCAAGAATCATTATAATTTACATCCAATCACTTGTGAATTTGACTATTTTAATGCTACTAAATTCAAATAATTTGTATTTATGGGTAAATTTGTTAGAGATAACGATAGAGAAATATATTTAATTTGATGTTGTTTTAATTTATATTCAAATATGTTTTATGTGTATTTTGACTTTTTAATACGAAAAAAGTAAAGGTTGATTGTAGCGTAATTTTGATATAAAATGTTAAAAATATAATTGAAAATAAAATATTTATTTGAGAGTTTTTGACATTTGACATCAAATTTCTATCAAAATTAACGAAAATTACCTCAATTATAACATTACAAAATTTAGAATATATGTACAAAAATCGATCTTTCATTAACCTTTATTTTTGTTTATCATAATATAATAGACTATTTTTTATTTTGCAATATATTACAATACTTGAAAATTTGCAACCCAAATAAAAAAAATTGAAACTCAATTAAACTATTGAGATTTTATTTTCTATTATTTCATCAAAATCTACTATCAAATCCAAAATTCAAACATTTATGGGAATATAATATACTTTTATGATTAACTGTTTTAGTTAATGCAGTAGACTCAACGGTTACAAATTTATTAGATTTTATTGTTTTCTTTAATTAATGTGTAAATTACAAGAAAAGTTACCAACTAATTAAATACAAACTAATTAATTTTTTAACTCCAACCCATTGGCTTTTACTGTTATCTTTTTGATAAATTCAAACTTAAACTCTCCAAAGCTTAGCCAAGACTTTTAGTTACCGTGCAAGTCAAGTTGCTTTTGCTCTACACAACACTGTCAGTTTTTACCGTTGGCGACGGTGACTTGACGGTAGCAACTAATTAACTATACTTCCAGTAAATATAAAGTTGATAATAAATAAATAAAGTTTACCTTACATTTATTATTATATAAAAGTAATTAAACTCATGTGATCAAGGAAAATAGTTGTATAGTATATCATTTAACAATTAAATTTAGATAAAGAAGAAATTTCTTGGATAATTATGAGTTTATATATGTGATAAATATAATAATTATATTAAAATCGAATCATAGTAGAGTTTTAATCCTCATAAAATTTGAAGATCATTGCAACTTTTTTTTATCTTGAAATCTCGTCTAAAATCTATTTTTCTCCACAAATTTTGTTTTTTTTCCCGCTAATTTCTTGTTATATAAGTTGTCCAAGAACGAAGTTGCGGATTTACTTAGTGTAAGTGTCAAGATATAAATTATAAGTAAAGTGACATAATTGTAAAGAGTGTTTTTATTATATCAGTTGAAAATTTATTTAAGATACAAAACACCCTTTATAAATAATCACAAGTTTATATATCTAAGAAATATTATTACATCAAAACTTGACAAAAGTGTTTCAAATCTAAAACATTTTGATTGTAAGATCCTAATATTTATATTAATTTAGAGATGTTGAATGTATTATAATATAAAAAATCAATTATAATCACATCTACACAACCCATATGTAAACTTAAAACTAATCGATCAACTAACTTATAGATTTAAGACACAGCAAGTGTCAATAACTGGAAAAGGTTAGAAGTAACTCAACTGTTAACTTGTTGTTTTAAGGTAAACTAAACAAAAGCAATCTGATACTTTTAGCAGAATACAATGTGGGCACTGCTTCTGTGGGACCCACACATTTTCCCAAACCAAGGAGTGGGCTCACACTAAAGCAGAAACAGCTGGGTCTTCTTCATAGTCTCATCACCATCTCCATTGATATCTTCTTGCCAAGATCTGATTTTTTTTCTGTTCCTCTCATCTCCTTCCCATAGAGTTGTGGGTCTTTTCTCCAACTCTTCAAGTTCTGAACTTTTCTGATTGTTTCTTTGGAAGGGGAGAGAGAGAGGAGAGAGATTGGGGTACCTGTTGAATTGGGCAAAGCTTGTTTGAGATCTGAGCTCTTCTTCACCTCCAGGTTTCAGGTAATGAGCCACAATTTCTTAATTTTGGAGGAAGATTGAGTTTTGAGCTTCTTATTGGTCATTGTGGATTTGGAAATTTAGTTCATTTATTTTATTTCCTTGTTTGAACTTTGAATCACTAGATTTATGTTGCTTGTGGTGATTTGGATGTGGGCTCTTGCTCTATTTCATTATGGGTTTGAAAAAATTGCAATTTTAGCTTCTGGGCGATGCGCCATTTTCTTGTGAGCTGGGTGCTTAAAAATCTTGACTTTTTGGTGTTTGGTTGCATAGAAAGTGGAGTGAAGGAACTTTGGGTTAATGAAGTTTGTGACAACTTGATGTGTGTTGTTGCTCTTTTGCCATATGGATTTGGAAGGAAAAAAATGCAATTTCAGCATATGGGTGATGCACTATTTTATTGGAGAGATAAACATTAGCACAGATAGGGTTTCTCCAGATCTGGCCTCGTTTTTCCAGATCTGGGCTCTTGCTAGGGTCTCTCTTTCTTGAGGAGCTCGACGGTGGCTTGGCGAAAATAGCAAGGCCTGGAGCTGCTGATTTCTAGGCTTGGATACTCCGGAGGCGTTTTCAGGGAGGCTCGGACGAATCAGAGAAGATGAAGGTGGTTTTCTGGTTGACTGGATGGTGGCTGAGCTTTTCTTGAGAGGCGCCACCACCCGACGCAGGTGGAACCTGGTCGGGATTCATGGTGGTGTTTCTCTGGGAGGGGTTTGGGCTGTTGCGGCCATGGCGGTGATGTCGGTTCTTGCTTATCTTTCTTATGGAGTCGAAGAACTTTCAATTTCAGCATCTGGGTGATGCACTATTGTATTGGAAGCTGGGAAATTGAGAGTTGGGCGCTAAAAAATCTCGACTTTTGGGTGTTTGGTTGCATAGAAAATGCAATGAAAGGGAAAAAGTCGAGAATTTGGGGAGCTTGAATGAGTAGGTTTAAGTTCTTTGTGATGATTTAAATTTGGGTTCTTACTATTTTCCCATATGGATTTGAAAAGCTTGAAATTTCAGCATCTGGGTGATGGGAAATTGGATACTTACAAATTCTTGACCTTTTTTTGGTGTTTGGTTGCACAGAAAATGTAGTGGAGAGAAAAATTTAAGAATTTTGTTTGAATTTGTAGATATAAGTTCTTGCTCTTTTTCCATATGGATTTGAGAAAAACAACTTGCAATTTCAGCATATGGGTGATGCACAGTTTTATTGGAAACTGGTAAATTTTGAGTTGGGTACTTAAAAATCTTGACTTTTTGGTGTTTGGTTGCCTAGAAAATGTTGAAGAAAAAATTTGAGAATTTTGGGAACTTGAATAAACTGTCCCCAATTACCTTTAGGCTTAATGAAGTTTTATTTCTAAAAAAACCAGAAGGTTTATGGTAACTAAAATTACTAAGTGATTTTATTTGAGTTTGTGGTTTATAATTTTGGAATTTCTATTTGTTTTCTTTATAAGGCTCAAATTGAGGAATGATATAATGGGAAAAGGAAATTGGTTTTCGAGCGTAAAGAAAGCTCTCAGCCCGAGCTCGAAAGAGAAGAAAGAACAGGTTTGAAAAAAATTCGACTTTCTTTTTTTTTCATTTCCAATTTGGTGCCTTTTCAAATAATTTACTCTTCGCTTATTCAGAAATCAAAGAAAAAATGGCGCGGGAAGGAAAAGTATCCGGCTTCCAATTCCGCTTCTTCGGAAGTTGTCACGATGCAGCCACTCTCGCCTCCCCCTCCTCCCGAGGAGGTGAAACTAACAAATGCCGAGAATGAACATAACGATCACTCTCACTCTGTTGCAGCTGGCAGTTCTTCGGTTGTTGAGGCTGAAGTTGTTGTTCCGGCTCCAGTGGCCGTCCAGGTCGTTCAGCGTAGTGTGGTCGCTCGATTTGCTGGCAAATCGAGCGAGGAAATAGCAGCGATCAGAATTCAGACAGCTTTCCGAGGTTACATGGTATGTTTATCCCATTTGAAAATGTCATGATTCATAGTTTATCTGGCAAGAGTTGACTAAAGGGTTTTCCGTATGTTCAAATTTACTTATTTATCAGCAATACCGCCTACACATGAAACACCCACTATATGCTATTTAGTGTTTTTAACATTCCCGGCTTGTATGATTAATCTTTAATCAATCAATTTCCGACTAGTCCCTAACCATTCCCCAATTAGTCCCCTGAAGGTCCTCTCCGCCCGCTTAGCGCCTAACGTATTTTTAGAACACTAGTGCTATTAAATTGCACTCACTTGCCATAAAATTTCATACAAGGAGAGTTTACTTAACTAATTGAATTCCTTTGTTAATCTTCGTTTAGTCTGATTAATCCCCATAAGACCCTCTCTGCCTATATAGCGCCTAACATTTTTTTGGAACACTGATTTTCCGTTAGATTGCGCTTACTTTTGATATCTCCCGTGTTCAAAAGAAAATACCCGGAAAAATCATACCCATAAAAGTCTGAGATAACATTTCATGCGGGGACGAGTTTAGTTTAACTCATCGAATTCTTCCTCCCACTACCATAATTTCACCCATTCTCGCACTTTTATCTATTTTCAGTACATTTGATTTGTTTCCTTCTTTTTCAGTCAAAAAGAGCGTTGAGGGCTTTACGTGGGCTGGTGAGGCTCAAAACCCTAATGGAAGGCTCCGCCGTGAAACGACAAGCTGCAAATACCCTCCGATGCATGCAGACCCTAGCCCGCGTCCAGTCCCAAATTCGGTACAGGAGAGCGAGGATGTCCGAGGACAACCAGGCGCTCCAGAGGCAACTCCTGCAGAAACACGCGGTCGAGCTCGAGAAAATACGGGTATTTTGTATTTTCTCTACCATTACATAGCTCGGAAAATTATGTTTGGGAGATTTGTGTAGCTTTAAGTTGTGTTCCTGAAAAATGATTACTGGACTGTTGATTACAGCTCGGGGAGGATTGGGACGATAGCGTGCAGTCCAAGGAACAGGTCGAAGCGAGCCTGTTGAGTAAACACGAGGCGACCATGAGAAGGGAACGAGCGCTGGCTTATGCTTTCTCTCACCAGGTGATCGATCTCTTATTGTCTTTATTTATTTGATTTACTATATCGAACCGGGCTGTTAGGGTAAGAACCAAACCAAACCGAACTGGATTAGCAGGTTCTTAGTATTAGGGGAACCTATTCGGCACTGATGGAAGAATTTGGGTCGGTTATATTCGACACAATAATCGAGTTAGAACAGACCTAACTGTAATGACCAGATTTATGTGCTGATTTGAATTGAACATCCTTAAATAGAACACATTTTTTACTTTATACTTGAAAATTGCATAATTTCCCCCGAAATAAAATTACATTTTTTTACGCTGCAGCAAGCACGGAAGAATCTTTCGAAATCCACGAACCCTATGTTCGTGGACCCCACCAACCCCGCCTGGGGTTGGAGCTGGCTGGAGCGGTGGATGGCCGCCCGGCCATGGGAGAGCCGGAGCATCCTCGAGAAAGACCTCAACGACACCCCGTCCGCGAAGAGCGCTAGCGTTGTCGGAGAGGGAGAGATCAGCAAGGCGTACGCCCGCCGCCAGCTGAATCCCGACAGGCGCTCCCCGAAGCCCCCCTCCCCGAGGGTCGCCAGGAAACTGAAGCAGGCGAGCCCCAAGGGCTCGTGGGCCCCAGACGACGACTCCAGGAGCAACGCGAGCGCGCAGTCCGACCGCTTCAGGAGGCACAGCATCGCGGGGTCGGTCTCGTCGGTCAGGGACGACGAGAGCCTGGCGAGCTCCCCGTCGCTCCCCAGCTACATGGTGCCCACCGAATCCGCCAGGGCCAAGTCCAGGCTGGCGAGCCCGACAGATGGCGCCGAAAGCGCCCTTTTCTCGGAATCCGCCGACAGCCACCCTGTCGTTGCCAGGAAGCGGCTCTCCTATCCGCAGTCGCCAGCTAGGCCGCCGAGGAGGCACTCGGGCCCGCCCAAGGTTGACGTCAACATGACGTCATCGGCAAATGGCGTGAGCAGCAAGTAAGAGGTAAAAGGATTCAAATTTGATTTGTTACTTGTCAAAAAAGAGGGAGAGATGAACAATGAATTTTATTTTATTTATTTAACACATTGCTATTGTGAAAAGCTTTTATTTATTTATTTAGTTATTTATTATTTTCATTTCTTATATCATTCATGAAACTGAAGTTATGTATGTATGTATGTATATCATTTGAACTATGATCCTGTCGGATTGTTGTTTGTGGATACTCATGATTGTGATTTGTTCATTATTTTCTACGAAAACATGTTTGTGTCCTATTGAAATGTGTACAATCATGTTTATAAATTGTGTAGCCCAAAAATATGAGTGATGAAGAAATTGTCTTCATTTATATGGTAAAAGTATTAATTTATCATTTACCAAAACTAAAATATTTAAAATTTTAAAGACTGATTAAAATATATGCTATTATAAACGAAAGAGATTGTTGAAGTAAAAATCATTATTGTAACGAAGAAAATAAAAGTAGGCAACATTTATTTTTTAATCAAGGCATTTCATTAAATTTGGTGTGACAATTCTCACACCCATGAGTCGATCGTATACAAGATGCACTGTTTCTACGAACAGTAGCTTACATTCCGTTGACCTGTTAGCATAACGTAAAGTCACGGCCTCCACCTCGACTGACTGGAAAAACCACCCCGATCCCACTGCATAACGCAATAAACACGTTTTCTCGATCAACCCCGCAATCAATCCATACTCTAGACACTAGTGGTCAACACAAACAAATGACAAACAACGCCAGAAACACTAACAGTTGACGAACAAATTAAATACGATAAAAGCTCATCCAGATACCATACTGAGATTCGAACCCTGAACCTGAATCTGAAGAACAAATAGTGTGTAAGATTAACCGTGAAAGTATTGTAATTTGTAATTTTAATGAAATTAAGTTTAAAAAAAAACTGTTTAAAAAGTTAAACTAAGTTTATTTAATAATGTGTTTTATCCTCAACTATATTCTATTAAATTTAATATTTGAAATGAGTTCTTAATTTATATATCTTATATAGAGTGGGCCTCTAATATCTTGAAGAAGGTTAGATGGGCCCATTAATTTATTTTGGGTAACGGACAGGCCCAGAATCTGACGTGTCATTAAAATAAAAAATAATATATACTTTTAATTGGAAAAGAATTAAACAAAAACCCTATAAGTCGTTGGCTAAGTATTTACCTAAAACCCCAATTTCTCATAGAGCTCTGAAGAATCATCACAGAATGGTCAGTTTCACTCTTTTTTCTCTGATGAATCTATTTTTATTTTTTATTTATTTGTTCTAGTTGATCTCAGATTATGAATCTCACGATTTTGATCGTATCTGGGTTCTGATTATTTGGTGTTTTTAGGAGTAGGGTTTTGGGGGAAATAGATTGAAAATAGTATGTTATGAAACTGTTAATCAGATTATTATGTTTTGTCGTAAAAAATTTCTTGCTGATCAAACTTAGAAATGTGATATTATCTGCTTCTAGTTTTTGGGATAGATCATGACATACAGTTTCTGGTGAAAATTTTGAGATTTATGAATAGTTGGGTTTGAAATGAAAATAGTTGCTTGAGGATTTATGGGTATTGTGTGATTTTTTGTAAAATGATTGAATGGACATCGCGTGGGATTAGTGATTTTCTTGAGATTTATGTATGATTGGGTTTGAATTGCAAATAGTTGCTTGTTCTTGAGATTTATGTATGATTGGGTTTGAATTGCAAATAGTTGCTTGAGAATTTACGGGTAGTGTTTGATTTTCTTGAAATACTTTATCGAACATTGTGGTAGATTAGTGTGGTTTTTGAGATTGATGTATAATTGAGTTTGAATTGCAAATAGTTGCTTGACGATGTATGGGCAGCATTTGATTTTCGTGAACATAGGTGAATGAACATTAGGGCGGATTAGTGCGGGTCTTGAAATTGATTTATAATTGAGTTTGAATTGCAAATAGTTGCTTGATGATTTACTGATATCATTAGATTTTCGTGAAATAATTAAATGAACATCATGGCAGATTCGTGCTGTTAGCTCTGTTGGTTAACTCTTCACCTAAATATCAGTCTTCACATTCATGCTAATTCGGTCCCTCTCGACCCGTCTCGTAATCTGCTATTGTCACAGTCCTCTAAACCCATACTCGAGTTATTGGTTCTGTGAAACATGTTTGTCTTGAATCTATATATTCTGTATAAATTTACTTATATGCTGTTCAAGTCTGTTGGATTATTTAAGCGACTAAATTGCATAGGTTAATTTATAATAGCGCAGAAACCGTTCTCATAAGAATGTTGTAATCAACAAATCATCTCTTTTAAATTTTTTTTTCGGTTTCTTGTTTATGTGATAGTCATTTATATGCTCATAGTTCATAATCATGTTTCAAGACATCATTTTATTACTTGAAATTTTAGACTGCAATACACTTTAAGCCTTACCCCGCACTGACGAGGTTTATATATGGAATTCGCATCAGGTCGTTCCAATTATAGCCGGTATGGCTGTAGTCGCTGCTGCTTACGCTGGTAGATATGGTATAACGGCCTGGCAGGCATTTAAAGCAAGGCCACCCGCACTGCGCAAGTTTTTCGAAGGTGGGTTTCAGCCTGTAATGACAAGGAGGGAAGCGGCTCAAATACTCGGAGTCAGGTATGTCTGGGACATTTTATATAAAACCGTTGAGTCCATATTCTTTTCTTGGATAAATATTGAAAGTGTTCAAAATTCAAAACACGTTTAGGATGCTCTTTTAGGGCAAGTTCAAATCTTCCACTAGATGTTATTTGAGATTTGGATTCCTCCCATTTTTTCTGTGGCAAAATCATTCAACAAACCGCCATGCTTCACTTCATATTCTTTCTGCATTTTTGCCGCAACTTCATATATTTATTCTCAGTCACTCAAGCTCCCGTTGATGTGTAATTCATATTCTTGCATAAACCTGTTTAGTATATTGTATTGTGAAAGTGAAGTGCAAGTTCTATGAAGTTTGTTTTTGGGGAAAATCAAATACTTATACCAAAGATTATTTATTGGATTTGGTTTCCTCCAAAAAAAATTTAATGGCAAAGACGATCAAGAAAGAGCTATGCTTCATATTCATTCTGCATTTTTGCTGCACCTTCATATATTTATTCTTGGTCACTCAAACTCTCGTTTTCTTTTCCCGATTCGTAACAGGGACAGTACTCTGATCGATAAGATTAAAGAAGCGCACAGGAGGGTAATGGTAGCAAACCATCCCGATGCAGGCGGTAGCCATTACCTTGCGTACAAAATCAACGAAGCCAAAGACATGATGGTTAGGAAAAATGGCAATGATTCTGCATTTTAGTGGAAGGTTGTGTTAGTGAGTGCAGTCTCAGTAATTTCCATTGCTGTGATGTTAAAGATCAAGAAAGACTCAAATGTTGGTTTCTCTATGTAAAAATATGATATTTTCAAGTCTATATAGCACCTGTTTCAGCAACAATTAAATGGTTCATATTGCTTGTTTAGGTCTCAAAACCAGTGCTATAAAAATTGGCCTAACGGCTTATAGGCATGTATTTTTAGAACACTAATCGAATTTTACATGATTAGGCAATTCAAGTGGGATATTTTTAGGACTAACTCATTTCCTTGTATATGTGAAGAACTTTTAGATGAACGAGGAAGCTTATCCGAACAAATTATAATTTTTTTTATGATTGATCGATATAAACATCTTGTATCAACAATTTCAAATTGGACTAATTTTTCTACAACAAATAAGTGATTTGGCCAATAAAACCCTACCCATTGGAGAGGTAACAAAAATCCACCTCTTATGATATAAACTAAAAATTCATCAACATTCAGATTTGTAAACTAAATAGTTTAGATTAAAATACATCATTAACAATAAATAAAATTAAATAACTACAAGTTCACCATAGGTAATTTTTCACTGAATTGTAGGGTTTAAGCTTATGCCTAGATTTTATTAATCCACTGGTTGATATGAGTTTTCAATTTGCACCACAAAAGTAGTATTCTTCATATCTAATAGAATTTAAAAAATTTAAGAACACTGACTGAAACAAACCTTGTAAATCAAAAGGATGATCTAAATCATTATTACAATGTGCTAATTCTCATATTTCTAATTCTGTAAACCAACAATTAAGAGTTCACAAGAACTTCACTTTGAAAGCTGCACAGCCTCAGTTGCTTCATTAACATTTCCCTAAATCAATGGCACCATCCAAAAACTGAAAACTATCTTTCTTGCTCTACAGAGCATAAGAGCAAAGCTTGTGATATTTACCGAAATTTCAAAATCCAAAACTAAAATTAGTGATACTATCTGATATTTCAGTCTGGCAGGACCAGAGCAGGAGTATCAACCTTTTTCTGCATCTCCTCCAGTCGGGTTTGGGTCATTTTCGACGGTCTGATCTCGTGGACCTTGAGGCGTTCCGAAGAGTGTAGTGAGTATCTGCCGATGGCACTCGCTGCAGAAACAGAAGTAAGAGAAATGTCCTTCATTTGGGAGCTTATGGACAGTTGCTTGTGGAATAACACGTGATATGTAGTCTGTTACCGATGGCGGGACAACTCGATCATCCATTCCCTGTGCATTAACAGAAATCAGATAACCTCGAATTTAGATGCACCCTGTTGACATGGTAATGATCAAAACGATTTGATCCGTGTCAGAATTTTTGGTTATAGAGAAGGTATTGATTCACAAATAGGTATAAAATCAAGAGGAAATGTCAGTTTACTGCGCCTAAAATAGGGTCATTTGCATTTATTTTTGTTTTGATCGGCAATTATTCGGGAAATCCTACACTAATCATTATCTATTTGTATGTACCAAGATTCGAACTCAGGGTCTCACACGTGTTTAACTGCATCAATGCGTAAAATTCGCTTAAAGAGTACCCTACAATTGCAAAAATTTCACGGTGTAAAACCCAGTGAAGTTTTTTTGGTTAAAGATACCAAAATGCCCCTATAGTCTTCTCTCTCACCTCTTCATTTCCGTCTCTCTACCCTATGGGCGTATATGTAAGAAACACAAGCTATTGAAGAGAAAATACACGCACCTGCCATATGTGTATCGGGTTTAGAAATCCGGCCAATTCACATTTCTCTGGACTGTACATGGACTTGAGCCAGGGAAGAAAGCCTCGTCTTTGGCATTTCTTCTGCACCCGTAGATCCGCCAAGCTGAAGCCCCAATTTGATACCTGGAGCACAGCTTCTTCTGCAAAGGGTTTTGTATATCCTTGGCGAATCGACTCCTCCACGTCTCTATGCCAAAATTCCACAAACTCTGGCTCTTCGGTTTTAATTTTGTCCTGAACATTTCAATTCATATATAATAGGTGTTTTGTCGAGGGTAACTGATGCGAAAAGATGAATAGAAACTCGCCTTCTCTCCCAATTCGATGGACAGCCACTTTTCGATTTGACCGTGCTTTCCGGAAAGAAAAGTTCGGCGGTAGAAAGATGAGAGAAATTTGGGAAATCTCCGAGCTAAATAGTACATAAGTCTCTTTCTTCCGACCCAATTTTTCCAGGTCAAGGAACGTTCTTGTTTAGTCATGCTCGGGTCATATGGATTAATCATCGGAGCAAGCATAGCAGCACCTGCATTTCAGATGTATATGAATAGAATGAAATACGCAAATAGCAAAATTTGACTACAAGTCACAAACTGGCACGATTGTGGATGAAAAAAACACCCATCTCTCAAGAATATAAGCAGTTCACATGCAAATAATACCCACTTTTGAGCCCTACTTTTGCATGAAGACACGGTAAAACGGACACACAAGCTCAAAGGACTGACTATAGCCTAAGTGTAACATTATTGTCATGCGAAGGTCATTTATCAGGTTGCAGACTAAAGCCTAAACGGCAACAATTTCCCATTCTTTCTTCTTAGTTGCCGATTTATTTTGAATACGGAGTTATGGGTGCTCATTTCCTCAAATATTGGCAAGACTACATAACAGGTCCTGGATAGGAGTTTGGTCAACCATCAACCCTATGTCATACAGATATATAGTGTGAACCAGTCATCTTCCTATCCAGTTTGATTCAGCAATAGAATGATGGTACTCTTCATTCACTATCATCGTTATGGTCAGTTGCATGGAGAATATAACTGAAGTACAAAAATAAATGAAAGGCGGGCATGGATATACCTGCAATTCTGTTAGAAATGTATCTAAGTGCAGCCCAAGCATGCATGGCTCCACTTGAGTACCCCAACACCCAGAATTTGTCACTAACACCAACAGCATCCGCCAAGTATAGCATATCCCATGCCGAGGAGTTAAGATTCCTACTTGGATGAGGATCACTCTCCCCAAAACCAGGAAGGTCGTATGTGACTAAGCGGACACCAAACTCTTCCAACAATGAAACTTCAATTCCCGGTATTCCTATAACATAAAACAGACATATATTTTCAATTCCCAAGTTCACACCAAATTTCTGCAAAAACTATTATTTGATTCATGAATAATATGCCGTATACGAGTTTGAGAATATTAACTATTTTCTACCTGCAAGTCGAGATGACAGAAACGAATGTGGGGCAATCAGCGAAAATCTAGCTATTTCAGCTGGAACGCCAAGCTCTTGATAAGCCATGTGTCTGCCATCTGGAAGTTGTATGCGAGTCGCACTTGGAGGATGTACAATTACTCTCTTTGTTTGTGGAACCAGATTATCAGATTTAGTATTTACGCTCAAAACTGCACAAAACAACGCAAATACGACATATCATCCATAAAATACCAGAGTGGAGGACAAAAAGCCTTTTTCTCCCGAAAAGAAAAACACACATGCATTTTATTAGGAATTTGAGTTGGCAATCAGAAAAATAGAAAGTCATTAAATATCTAAATAAACACTTTTCAGGGCATCACCTATAACACTTCCCTGCATGGAAGGCTATTGTTTTTCCTAAGAAAATGAGAACAAAGAAAGAAGATAACCATCTTCATTAAAGTCAACCACCAAAAGTCTCGTCTTCACAGAATAGCGACACTAAAATGCATTAATGGATGGAAGGCATTAAATGCATTTATTTCATAGTTTCCATTTATAACTACATATAACTAAGGTGTATGCACCGCATCTAAATTAAAATGTATAGTGGCAATCACGACAACCTCCAAGTACATATGTCTATCACAAACACCGACTACATGGTACCGTATTACTATAATTGAAACACTTGTGTAGAGTGCAGAGCTTGTAGGATCGATTCTATCGATTCGAAGGAAAAAATGAATGTGACTATAGCAAAAATACCATCCTTGAGCCAAAATCGTTCCTCTCAATACAGGCACAATATTTCAAACGTTAAATTGCATCAATAATAAGATGGACTAGGATTGAAACTGCCAATTTAGTTCAATAACAACGTTAAAAATCAAAAACCACACAAAATTATCATTATGGCGATCAAAACACAGAATCCTATCATTTCTATATCAATTAAAAAATCAAATATACCTGCAAGTGCGAGAATGGCAACAAATAACACCACAGACCAAGCATGAACAGGATCCCGATCCTCAGGCAAGAAATCATTCAAAAAGCTCAATCTACCCGAAACCTTCGCCAACGGCTTGCCCACCTTCTGTACTACGTACGAATCCTCAGTCGCAAAACTCTGCACCACTATGTCCTTACAACCCCTCCCCAACTCCAAAAGCAACTCCCCCCAAGCCTTCGCAAACTCCTTCACCTGATCCTTAAAGCTCTCTCCTTCCACCGATTCATCCCCGTTCGAGTAACCCATTTTCTTAGCCTCGTACGATGGAGTCGAAACTCCAATTGGATCATCCATCAGGCTCGCAAGCTCGTCTTGCCATGAATTGGATCGTGATTCCGCCATCAGCACAAAATCACTGAATCAAAACACTCCTCAGATCATCACCAACAAAACCAAGAACAAAACAGCTTTTTTACACACTGGTTTCAGTTTCCACAGTATGTGAACTGATAAAGCAAACATACAGAGATTTACAGCACAGAGTATCAATATAATATATCAACACACACACACATATATAATATACAGTGTTTAGGTCAAGATTCCAAGTGAACACAGAGCTGAAATGGAGCTTTAAAAGCGTGATCTTCAAGCTGGCTTTATCAAAATCCCCAAATCAAAACCCTAAACCGACCAAGAATCAAAAATTCCCAAAAAAGCTCGAAAAAAACACAAATAAAAATCCAAAAAAGAGACCCAAAGATTCTCTTATCCACTACCATCTTTCACTTTCCGACACAATTTAAACCTAATTTTTTCCTTTACCTTCTCAGCGAATCTTCTCGTCTCGACCACCATTACTGGTTCTTTCTGAAGCTTTTTTTTGTTTCTCTACTTCACTCTCACTGATCGATCCGGAGGTTGAAGAGGTCTCCTCCACGTGGAGGGCTCAGATGTTCCCATGTCACCACCCGCAGCGCCGCGTAAATCGACGGCTGGCGTGGCTGGCCACCGGCTGTGCCGGTTCGTGTCGGGTGGCGGTGCGCGCGCGCTCACCGGCTATTGCCGGTTTCGTTACGGCGCTTTTACTTTTATTTTTACCAAGTCGAGGAGTGATGTGTGGCGAGAGCACGTGACTTCGGGAGTGTTGTCGAGTGTACGTGTACCTTCAATCTGGACCGTTGGTGAGATCGGGGGTCTTGGACGTGAGATTCAGTAATCGCATCTAACGGTCAGTATCGCGTTGTGGTGTTTTTATCTGTAGTGCACGTGACTTTGGGAATGTTGTCGAGTGTACGTGTACCATGAATCTGGAGCGTTGGTGAGATCGGGGGTTTTGGACGAGCGATTAGTAATCAAATCCAACGGTCAGTGACGCAGTGTAGTGTTTTTTATTTATTTACTTTATCTAAAGTGATTTATTATTGTTTTTGTTTAAGGAGTAGGTGAAAGAAATGACGTGGCTCGCTAATTGTGGTTCTGTCGGTTACACTTTCACCGTCAGTACTCATTTCCCGACAAAATTGATGAGTTCTATTTGTATTTTTATGGTTTGTTTAGTAGTTAGTTAAATAAAAATATAAGTTGATACTCAGCATTGAGTAATGTGCCATAAAATGGATAGGACTGGCCAAAAATAAACGTACCGACCCCAAAATCTTAAGCTAAAAAAATAAAATTGTTCGGTTGGCTTTCAACCGATTAAATAGTTAAAAAGTTTTTAGTATAAGTTGAATTAATAAAATTTCATAGGCTTGACATGTGGGTATGTCATTCAAAATTCAATATATTATTTGAAACATATTTTAAGTTTATATATTTTTATTTAGCTTCAAATTTGTATGCGTTCAACTATATTCTATCACAAATATATATAAACAAGTGAACAAGTCAGACAAAACATCATCTCATTTTAAAGAGAATATGTTCAACATTCGTGATGGCGACACATATTATATTAAGTTAAGTTCGATTTATCTTGATTAACCATTGGTTTTGAGTTATGTGACTCATACTCGCACCCAAACTAAAATTGATTGTTTTTCTTAAAAATTGAACCATAATCAAACTACTATCAGTGGTTCATGATTTCTCAGTTTCAGTTTAGTCTGGTTGGTTAAGAATTTTAATTAAAAATGAACAACCTCACTCATTTTATGTCATTACTCTTTATAAATTGAGCCCAAGAGTATTTGCCCAACAAAAAATACGTGAAATATCAAGTTAATGTCAGTTCAAAATGTGAGAGTTTCGTAAAAATTAGTTTAAAGGAAATTGAACCGAAAATCTTGTCCAGTAACAAATTGTTTTGGTGTTTTCATAATTCTAATCTTAATATTAGGTTTCTCGATAGCATTTTTTCATATTTTAGATGTGAATTTTTTGTCCATAAATTTGGTTCAATTTCATGAATTTGAGATAAAAAGTAATTGGTTCCGACCAAGTAGAATCAGAAAACCAAACTAGGGACTAAACGAAATCTTTTCCTACATCGTAATTTCGAGTCTGGTGAAGAGATTCGATTTGATTCGCTCCAATTCCAGTCAGTTCGGTCTAGTTCTAGAATAACAAGTTAATGTCAGTTCAAAATGTGAGAGTTTCGTAAAAATTAGTTCAAAGGAAATTGAACCGAAAATCTTGTCTAATAACAAACTGTTTTGATGTTTTCGTAATTTTAATCTTAATATTCGGTTTCTCGATAACATTTTTTAAGATTTCGGATGTGAATTTTTTGTCCATAAATTTGATTTAATTTCATGAATTTGAGATAAAAAGTAATCGGTTCCGACTAGGTAGAATAAGAAAATCAAACTAGGGACTAAATGAAATCTTTTCTTACATGATAATTTCGAGTCTGGTTCCCTTGAATTGAGAGTGGAGAGATTCGATTCGATTCGCTCCGATTCCAGTCAGTTCGTTTTAGTTTTAGAACCGTGCCCATCCCTGCGTAAGAGATTAAAATAGTTATTTGTCTAGAATATGATACATATTTATATATTAAATAAACTATTTTCGGAATATTATTAGAGCATGACAATTCTTACAACCTTGAGCCCAACTGGCCCAACGTATTTATGGGCCTCAAAAGGCCTTCACGAAACCACAACATAGGATCGTCTATGGCTCAATATCATATCAGCCCACACAAAACCGAGGACATTATTGAAAAGTCTAAACTACCCATGAAAAATTGCGCGAATCACACCCGCGGCCATACAAAGTAAAAACGACTCTCTGCTATGTCGTTTTAACCTTCTTCTTCTCTCCTTCAGAGCTTCTCCACCGAAACACACACAAAACTCGCCGCCGTCGATTGACCTATCGCCGCCGCTGAAGCCGCCGGAGTTTCTCACGAGAGGTTGGTTTTATCTTTCTATTTCATAAATTGTTGTAGAAACTGCGATTTTTGAAACGAATCGGAAATCGATTTTTACGTGTCCTGTGTTGTTGCAGTGGTTCTCTGGGTTTTCCATGGCTTCCGCTGAATCAGCTGCTCAGGATCAGAAGAAGCGCAGCTTGGAGGCGCTGGAGCGGAGGTTCGCTGTGGCGAAAGCTGAGATTCTTCAGCAACAGAAGAGGAGCAAGAAATCGAATGAGGAACAAATTGAGAAAGAACCTGAGATGGTGAAGATTGATGGTGGCGCTTCTTCTTCGGGAAAGCTGATCGATGCAGGTCTCACTCCATCAAAGAGAGGTTTGAGCTTGTAATCAATTTCTCTTTTTTCTCTCTCTCTCTAGATTTTAGTACCGTTTGTGTTTTATGATTTATTCATTTTCATTGATGTTAATTTGAGGTTTACATTTTATACTATGAGTGAATTGTTTCTGAAGTACTAGACAATTCTGAGTCTGCTTGGTTGTGGTGAAATTTGATGTGTATTTGTATATTGTTATAAGTTTAAGGTTGGTGAGACTCATTTGTTTATCACCATCAGCTGTTTGACATTGCTTTTGAGTGTAGGTTTTGAATGGAGACAGTGTGTTTTGTTCAATAGGTCATAAAATAGATGTTTTTTTTCTTCAGTTTCTAAGTTCTTCCTCTTTTAGAGAGTATTAATATATATATAAAATATCATCTTGACATTGCCTTTGAGGATAGGTTTTGAACATAGATAGTCAGTTTTGTTCAATAGGTCTTAAGATAGATGTTTTTCGGTTTCTATGTTTTGTTCTTCCTCTGTTAGAGAATATCATCTTGAAACTCAAAGTATTTAGATATATTATCTGTTATTTACCCAATTCGCGACTCTCGTCAAGGAATAGTATGGGGCAGTTCTCTATTATTTTCCTTTCTTCGGGGTTACTTTATGTTATCGTGGTGTGAAGATGATCATTGTGAACTGCCATGGACAGATGAGGCGGCAAATGGTCCGTCATATTCACGGCTCTCTCTCCCCGTACACGACAATTTGCTGTCAAACAACGTCAAGGTACCCTTTTGCTGTCTGAGTTTGGATATTTTTCTATCAATGTGTTACCTATGCAGCTGCATTGTCTTACGATTGCTTATATTTCGGCCTAAGTAGATCTCTCCGTGCAGATGTCAAGTAGAAAAGGAAGCATAGTTGACAAGATTTTGCACGAGCTTCTTCAGAACGGTGATTCAGCCCAGAAGTATATGCAGGGATCCAGGAGCATGAAAATTGATAGTTGGATACCGCTTGACAATTACGTAAAGAAACAAAACAGATTTGCTGGTTCTCGTATGCGAGCTTTGCAGATCCATTCAAGGCGCTCTAAATCTCACATGTCCATGAAGCAACATAAAAGATGTGGGTCACTTGACTTGCCTAAAGATCTTCACAAGTGAGTCCAATCCCTTCTTTCAGTGCATGCAGTACTATTTGCAAACTAAAAAGTAACTCGTCTTAGCAGCCAAACTGGCATATTATCAATTATAATTGTCAATCTCTAATTAGTGGACTTATATTGTTTCAAATCTCCCTTGTTTATACTTTCTCCAAGTCCTTCATGCTTACATGTATATATACAGAGTCTACGCTTTCTGTGAGAGTAGATTCTAGAGAGGAAATACAGGGAGCGGTAATATAGCACAATTATGGCTTTGAAACTGTTAAGATTGCTTGTTGCTTACAACATTTGTGATACGTAGGCCTAGGGCCCTAGACTGAAATATGCTATAGAGGCTGAAAACTGAGGTTGACTATTTTGGTTGCTTAATATTTGATTCTTTGGTTTCTGGTGTATTATGTAGTGGGATGAAATATAAACCTATATAGAGTAAGTACTGTCTCATGTCTATATACAATGTTCTTTTCAATGAGACACATACACTCTGGATCAGTGAGGTATAAGTTTATCCTTCTTAGATGAAATGCTCTGGGTAATAAAAAAGTATTGAGTATAACTCGGTCATTGCCAAATATTTGCCTTGTATAATGTATTGTGTTCTAACGACTAATGTTTATTATTGGTTTACAGATTTGATATTTTTAAGCCGATGCATGATATGTGGAAAGACTACATGACTGAACTTCTTAAAACTGTTGGGTAAGATCCTTTTCTTTAACTTTGACGTTGTTGCAATGATGGAGTTTCTAACTAGTAACTCTCTGTTTAATATTTGGTAATATGATGTACACTATTCGATCATACCCGCGTTCAATCTTGCAGGAAAAATCAGCTGGCTCAGGTTCTTCTTACTGCAGATCTACACGGTGCCATTATTATAGGTCAGAATATAAACTTTTCTCCTACACCTTTACAATTTATTTGTTACTGAAGCTCATACTGTAACAAGCAGTAGCATTATTCTATTAAAAATGTATGGGTTACTCATCACTGTCTTCGTGTCTATTTTATGACAGTTGCTGACTGTAAAGTAACCTCTTTTACCGGAGTGAGCGGTATAATGATTCGGGAAACTGCGGAAACATTTGGGATAGTTACACAAGATGATAAATTCCGAGGTAAAGTTATGTCTAATCTTTGACGAATGGTTTATCAAACTTGATGTTCTCTATCTTCCACTTGTACTATTATTTTGTTTTCCAGACTCATGATACAGTTATGGTAAAATGCAGTTGTGCCCAAAAAGGTGTCTGTATTTATTTTTCAAGTTGATTCCTGGAAAGTTACATTGCACGGAGACAAGCTGATCTCTCGAGATTTGGGGCTGTAACTTATTCACCATTGATTTGCAGGTAATTATTTCTGCCTTGTTTCAATATAAGATGTTGCATCAATGTATAATAATTTTATCGCGCCCTCCATTGATGCAAAACTCGTATTAGTGATGCTGAATTAAGATCGCCAAATATGAAGCAATTAGAGCAGACTCGTTCTTTAGAAGAGAAACGTCAGCATTCTTTTCCCTGTAAAATCTGCCGATCCTGAATCCACACCCTAATGCTTATACGTGTTTCTTTCTAATTGCTGTTGTCAAATTTCCTCTATTGCTTCTACTTTCATCATGTCTCGTAAAAGTTTGATGTAATATGTTTGGTTTCAGGCGTAGATGCCTAGAAAAGGCGATAATCATGCAAGCGATCACGACGATGACCATGTTAGAGATTCAGCAAAATTTGGTCCTTTCGCCATATCCCGGATAGTGCAGGTGGGAACAACGACCTGGATTCTTATTATCCAGCATTCACATTTAGGATCTTGGAGTTAAAAAACAGAACATCATGGACTGTATTGTTGTGCATTGTTTCAACTTGTTGACAGGTTTGGTTAGTTTTGTCCTTCTTTAACTGTATCTAAATGGAACATGTGTTGGATATGGTTTTGTGAATGTGTCATTTGTTCTATACTATATTCCTTCTTGTGAACTAGAAATTGCTGATAAACCTTTTTAACTCATACTGTGGGTGTCCCCATTTCGACGATCCACAGTGTCCCCATTTCGACAGGATCACTGAATCCATCCCGTTATCATCGTATAGAGGCAGGAATACATGTACCCGACGGGGATCTAATGTCCAATGTGGTAGGGAACATGATCACTAAATCCACTTCGAACTCGCCACGTTATTACCCATACAGTTTGGGCCGAATTCAGCGATTCGCGTTTCTTGTCCCGTCGGGTTCTGGGTATTCAACCTCTTTATAAGATGACAACAAGGCAGATTCAAGACCAATCTCCCGTCAAATTGGGGATTCGGGCCTACGCCAAGTTCGAGTATTTTTGCCAATATCACAAAGTCTACGTCACCATACATTAAAAATGAGAGCATTATTAGTAGTATGAGTAAGCTTTTTGGTATATTATAATGAGTGAGACCGACCCACTTGAGAAACAGAGATTAAGCAATGTGTTGTCAAGAGGCCGAAAGTAGAAGAATGAAATTGTTTGCGATGTTGCTTTTCTTGGTTGCTTAGTGCAAAAATGATCAAACTCACAACCAATACCTATCAAAATCATTACTTTGCTTGCTTCCATTCCAAGCAAAGCAATGCCTCATAACCCATATGATTATTTATTCCACTTCCTCTCTTGATTTTCCTCAATTTCATTATCTGAATTTTAAACCCATGTCAAAATATTTGGCACAAGACACTAAAAATCTTGATTAATCTTCAAGTAAGTTTAACTAGTAATTTATAATTACTCTGCCCAGTTTGTTCGACTAGAGTCTAGCTTTTTCTAAATATTTTCATATATTTCAAGACACTCATGAGACAATTCTCTTCATGAATGGTCTTGAGAACATGCTCTACGATTGTATATACATAAATAGAGAAAGAAGAAATTCGCTACAAACCAAATCTGCTAAATCTGGGTGTCTAAACGTTTGAACTGTAAAATGTGTAGTGCAATATTGTAAAACCATGTAGAACGTGTAGTACAACGTTGTAGAACGTGATGAGCTTGTGAAAAACCATGTAGAATGTGTAGTGCAAAATTGTAGAACGTGATGGACCCATAAAACTCTTAAGTGTACGTTATAGAACCTCGTTGCCACGTGTCGCACGCTGAGACAACACGCGTTCAGATCCGCACTGATCTAACGACTGTAAAATATTCAGATACAGCCCGTTTGTAGCCAAATGTGCCCTGTACATATAGTCATTTTGATTGCATTTTATTATATTTAATTGTGCCTCGGTTAATTGACAAATGAGGATGGTTAACATATTAGCTGCATTGACCCACTTGTACTAATGATAGTAAAAAAAACAATTGAAAACAAGTTTCAAAATTTTGGTATCTACAAAACATAAATATTGGATCCACATGTTAATTGTAGACTTCTAAGCTCTATCTCTATCATCAAAGCTTGTGCAAAACAGCTATTTTTTGATAAATTGGTGCAATATTTGGCTCCATGAACATAAGCCAAAAAGCATAAACTATTGTAAAATTAAGTGTTTAGGTCATTAGTATTTACTATTTAGAACATGTAAATTATTTGTGGAGACATTAATTTAGATTTTTGGACAAACCTAATATCCTTCAGCACTTTATATTAATGATGCCATTTTATTATAAATAAAATAAAATTATTTTTCTTCAATCAAAATTGCATACCAAGGAATGATAATATTATATTTTAATTAATTAATAGGGTGACATCTACCGTTAGAATATTAATTGTTGGTTAATATAAATTAAAGTTGTTAACATATCGTAGCGATTCTACTATTTTGGATGTCATGTAACAAACTTATTAATATATGTTATTTAAAAGTCAAGAAAGAATTGATAGTGAAATTAAGTAATATAAATGAGATTAAGTAACACCTACCATTGTACAAGTCAACACACATTATCTATATTGGCTATTGCATTAGATTCACTAACAGCATAAAATATTTAATTTTAATTATTCGAAACGTAAGTTTTAAAGTGTGGCAAGATATTCAAATATTTGGTACATTAAAACCAATAAATGTTGGTTAATTTTAATGTTATAAATGTTATTTTTCTTTGTAAATCTTAATGGTAAGATCGTGTATGGTTTGAATCGAGATTAATTTTGTTTAGCATGTTTGAAAATATAACAGTTCAGTTTGAGCTCGAACGAATTTATATAATTTAACTCAAGTATGAGTTTAAATATATAAGTCAAGTTTAAATTTAATTTGCTTATTTTTACGTTATATTTATTAAAAAATTTAAATATTAAACAAATCGAGTTGTAACTAGATATGTTCGTAATTGATACAAATAACATTATTCGGTTTTTAATATATGGGAACCAAACTCGAATCACTATGTAAGAAATTGTTCGATTCTTGTTTTGTTCGGTTGGAGCCGATTAGTTTTCAATCTTAAATTCGTGAGACGATTTTGGATAAAATTGAGCCTAATTTATAGGCAGAAACTTTAATTTACACTTCAGAAATATACCAATCGAAATATAAAATTTGTAAAAAGAACGATACATGAGCATGGTAGCTGCGGTTTTGCACTGTAAGAATCGAATTTGAACGATTTTTTAGAGTCAAAACCGAATCTGACTCGTTACCCACGATTTTTTTTTAGTTTTTCAATTTTAATTTAGTTTGAATCTCAATTCGGGACCGATTTTGGGTCTAAAGTATCCACCCCTAACCGGCATAACCCGCACCAACATAATTTTATTTATTTTAATCAATTAATTGCTTTTAACAGTTCAAAAGAAAATTTGAATCCAAAATCTGATCCTCTATTTTTCAGCAGAGTTAGTGAGCAATTGGGACCACGCGAGAGAGCGCGTGAAACTAGGCGCGTGGGTCTATTCCGCTCCTCTACCTGGAAATTAGAAAGGCACAGTCTCGGCTCTGTAAACAATGACACAGATAAAAAAAAGAGAGAGACTTGTTGGGAATCGAAGAGCACATAACAGAACCAGCACGAGAAAGAGAGCAAGGAACTATAGTAACTGACCTTCTTCAACCTCAAGACCTATAAAGTTTCTTCATTTCAACCTGTTTTTGCTAGATTGTGATTGGGAAAGTGGAAAAAACCAGACTTGGAGCTCATTGTTTGATCTGGGTTCAGAGGCATTTTGGTGGGTAAGATTAAAAAAGGTTCCCTTTTGTTTCAATGCTGTGGTGAAGGAGTTTTGGACTGTGACTGAGCTTGAGGGTTGATGGGTTCTCAATCTCATGCAGGTTCTGGGTTTGTTTGTTTGTTTTTTATTTTTATTTTTTATATTTGGAATGAAAATGTGGGTTTTGGGTTGTGGTTGGGAGCTTTAGAGTTGACTGTTTGGTGGACAAGAACAAGTAATGTTTGATTCTTCAAAAACTCTTATTTTGGAGTTATTTTTGGGTTTATCTGTTTGTTTGTTTGTTTGTTTTGGCTTGAATTAGTGATTTTAAACAGTCTGTTTGTAGATCTCTAATTCAAATTTGTTTATAATTTTCATTTTTGTTTTTGTTTTGTTATGTACACTATATTAGTGTTCTAAAAAAGCTAGGCGCTAGTCGGGCGAAAGAGGTCATTTTGAGGACTAATCGGGGATTAATCAGAAATTATAGAGGAGGATTAATCGGACAAAGCGGGGATTTTTAGAACATTGCAAAATATATTCTGTTCTTCACTGTTCTTGTCTGGAAAACATGTTTATTTGAAATGCCAATCTCAAATTTAAGTTATGGTTAGGTGATATTTTCTAAACTCTTGTACACAATTTTGATTTGCTAATTGCCAGATTTGTAGAATATAGTTTTCATTGCTTTTGCAAATATTTTATTTTGAAGAGATTGTATTTTAGTGACAAAGCCCTCCAATTTTGTATGCATAATCTTGTTTAGGTTTGGATGATTAAATTTAAAACCAAGCAGATTCTATATAAACTGCAATGCTCATTCTTCTGTTTTGTTTTGTATTGTGGGTTGAATAATGTGTTTGGAGTGTAGTGCATATAGTGGAGTAAAAGGAAGGTAAAGCAGGTGGAAGGATATTTGGTTAATGATATTCAATTGTGTTCTTTGATTGCAACCTTTTAATTTCATTTTGGGATTTTTCGGTATAATTTTTTTTAGAAGTCTCAATATTCGTTAGTTGGCATGGTGGAGTTAGTTTTTATGTGGAGTTTCTTTGAAGCAATTGTGAGTTGTTTGTTTGTTTGTTACATTTTTATATTCAATATTGAATTGAAGTTGGCTGCTCTAT
This sequence comes from Geranium rotundifolium, assembly GCA_963920655.1. Lineage (NCBI taxonomy): Eukaryota > Viridiplantae > Streptophyta > Magnoliopsida > Geraniales > Geraniaceae > Geranium > Geranium rotundifolium. Next base: position 45,402,650 of record OY987312.1, read on the forward strand.
GTGGACCTTACTTGTTCATGCACTTATATGTGTATATATAAATACACACACACACACCTTGTTATTGGTCTTTTTCTAAGAACACGAGCTCTCTGAACTTTCGCAGGTGGTGTGGGTCTAGTTCAGCTGTTTACTACGAAAATATGCAGACTCCAAAATCGAAGTAAGTTTGTTATTTATTTGATTTGAAGCTTCTCTAAACGTAAATGTAAATGTAAATGGCTTTGGTTTTTGTGTTTCCTCATTTGATGATAAAATATTGAAAATTGTTAAAACCCACTTTTTATTGGATGAGAACAGATGTTTGATTGGAAGAAGTCTTGATTCATGAATTGGAAAGTGATACTTGTGAAAGAGTTTGTTTGCTTTTTGGTATTTTTGAGATTTGTTGTTGGTTTTGCAATTTGTTATATATCAAGTGTAAATTGTTCGATGTTAGCTGCTTGAATTTGGTATGACTTTTTCGTTAGTCAAATTTTCATTATCCGAAACAATACATAAACACCCATTTGAAGAGGTTCTATAATTCATTAATTCACATTACCAAGCAAATTTACTTGCTGTGGATGATTTGTGATTTGTATTTATACTCTAATTTTTTTGCATGTTTGATACTTTGATCGTTGAAGCAGAGCTAGGACTTTGGAGGTGCCTAAGAGGAAGTCTCCGGCTGCAACACCCAAAGCTGCTCGCCAGCTCAAACCCGGACCAGATGGGGACTCACTTTCGTCTCCAAACCAGGCGAGTCGGACTCCAAAAGACGGAAGTCCTAAAGTGGGTCAGCGCAGGTCACCACAAAATCCGATATCTGAGGTATTTTCATTATCACCGTAATTAGACTGCTTTCACTCCAATTCAACTAAGAACACTACACATTTGCTAATCTTTTTTATATGTTAAGTTAGGTCTAGACTCTTAAATCCGACATATTAGGAGAAAAGTGTTGTATTATCGAACACCAACACAATTTTATATAATCGGCCGGTTTAAGTCGGCTAGGACGACCTAATGCTGATTTTGCCGATTTTTTTAAAAATTATATGGTTTTGAAAAAAAATTAAAAAATACCCAAACCTGAAGTAACTTATAATAATAGGCACTTTTATTATATTTTAGGGATGTGAATGTAAGAAATATTAAAATATTTATGTGTATATTTTAATAATTATTGTTTTCATAAGGTATAATACTATTATGTAAAATAATTTTTTGAAATTTGAAAATACTAATCTGATTAATTACAGATTAATCCTAGTTTCGAAAAAAATCACGGATTAACCCCTAATTAGTCCCCGGGGTCATTATACGGCCCGATTGCCTGATGTCTTTTCTTCGTACTATTCTCGTGTTTGTGTGTTTTTTCCTGAAAAAGTTTCTTTGTTTTTGCTGGCTCCAGAAGAAACGCCCGAGCAAAGTGTCCGATTTGTCAACGCAGCTCACCCAACTCCAAGAAGACCTCAAGAAAGCGAGAGATCAGCTCAATGCATCTGAATCATCAAAGAGACAAGCCCAGCAAGAACACGAGGACGCCAAGAGGCAGGTACTCACCATGTCAGCAAAGTTCGAGGAATCGCAGCAGCAGCTTCAAGAAATCTCTGCCTCCGACGATGATAGAATTCTCGAGCTCAGGAAACTCTCCCATGAGCGCGACAGAGCATGGCAATCTGAGCTGGAGGCCGTGCAGAAGCAGCATGAGTTCGACTCTTCTGCCTTAGCTTCTGCGATGAATGAGATTCAGAAGTTAAAAGCTCAGTTGGCAAAGGTTTCTTCTGAATCGGACACTAACGCTGAGATTGAATCCATGAGAATCGAACTTGATGAAACTCGGACACTAGTCGAGAATTTGAATGCCGAGATCTTCGATCGTAAAGAATCTGAGGCCCGAGCGATGGAAACTCTCAGCAAAACCGAAATGCAGTTAGATATAGTGAACACGACTGCAGAGTTATTGCGCTCGGAAAACATGAAAGCCAAAGAAACCCTAAACACGATGTCATACGAGTTGGAGCAGTCAAAATCTCGCGCTCAATCGTTAGAGGAGCTCGTGAACAAACTCGAGGAAGAGCTTGATCAAACGAAATGCGAAGCGAGTCAGCTGAAATCCGCGCTAGAGGCTGCTGAAGTCAGATACCAAGAAGAGTATATACAGAGCACAATGCAGATAAGAAACGCTTACGAGCAAGTCGAGCTCGCAAAATCAGAATGGAGCAAGAAAGAGTCTCGTTTAGTTGCAGAACTAAACGCTGCCAATGCCAAAATCGAGGACCTGAGAGCAATCTCGATCGTTAAAGAAACCGAACTGCAAAACAAGTCAAACCTGGCAGATTTGAAAGAAAGGCTCATGGACAAGGAAATGCATCTGCAAGAAATATCCCAAGAAAACGAGAAGCTGAAGATTGAAATCAAGAAAATGGAAGCGGGACAGAGTGAAGGCGATCAAGAAGCTATCTCCTCGCAAGAACTAGCAAGAACATCCGAGAAAGAGGTTTTACTGAAGCTTGCACACTTAAACGCTGAATCAGAGAGAAACAGTAAAAGGGCAGCGCTCGTGAGCGAGCAGCTCGATGCAGTGCAGGCTGCAAATATCGAAATGGAGGCAGAAATGAGGAAATTGAAGGTGCAGTCTGACCAGTGGAGGAAAGCGGCTGAGGCAGCTGCAGCAATGCTCTCCAGCAACGGGAAGATCGGGGAGAGAACAGGCTCGCTCGACAGCGCCTACATTGCCATGGAATCGCCTTTTTCAGAAGACAAGAAGAATGGGAATGTCTTGAAGAAGATTGGAGGGTTGTGGAAGAAGGGACATCCATGAAGAATAATTGTTTGCAGGTTACATATTGTTTTTTTCTTTTTTGGGTTTGATTTCTTGTTGGTGTCTTTGAGTCTGGTTAGTGTAATGTTCTTCATTGTTCTTGAATTGAATTGGTACTGTGGTTGGTATTGTGATTGTGTTTTGAAAAGTAGAAGTTGGTTGAAAAGAAAATGCTCTTTGAATAAACAATAGGGTAATGACATTTTGTTACGCCTAATTTATAGCGAAATAACACTTTCATAACTTAACTATTTTATATTCATTTACCCGATCAGGGGTATTTTATGTACATTAGACATTTTAGAGGTAGGTTGTCACAAAAAATTGTCAATGTACTAAAAAAGAGAAGGTATGAGAGTGTCATTTCGCTTTAGTTAAGTGTAACAAAGTGTCATTATCCCTAAACTATATCTAACTCTATCTGCTTTAAGAAGGGTAAATGGCTCGATTCGAGCTATTTGTTGAGGTTTTGTTAGGCTTGTATAATTGAGCTTAAAAATTCAGGAATTTAGCTAATTACTATGGTTATGACCAATAGATTGAAAGGAATTCTCCCAAGCATCACATTTGAATCCCAAAGTATGTTTATCCCATGTAGATTGATCATTGACGATATCTTGATTTTGTTCGAGTTATTGCATTATCCGAAGCGGGGGATTAAGGATAGATAGGGATTCATGACTCTGAAACTGAACATGAGCAAAACCTATAAAATGATCAAATGGAAATTCTTATAAGCAATGACGCTCAGAATGAGATAAAGGGATAGATGGGTCCGCCTGATTATGGAGCGTATCGCTTCTGTCCAGTATTCAGGGGTGACAGGTGAACAAATTTTGTTTCTCCAACCTCCGTCGCGAGGAATTGGGAGTTTAGGGTTTATTGGGAATTGTTTATTTGATTGTAGACATATTTTGTTAGCCCCCCATATTTTGTGCTACCCTCAGTGGGGAGAACTGGACCTTGGGTGCGGGAGAATGTCGCGTCCGATTTTGACGTGTTTCTTTCTTCTACTTTATTTAAGCTTTGATCCTAAAAAAAAATCAAACGTTGCGCTCCAATTAAAAGTAGAATTGTTAATTTTTACATTTTAAGCTAATCATTCTCGGGGTGATTACTGAGCATCGGAAAATCCCATTCCAATCCAGTATTTGAGCAAGTCGATAGCGATATCACTAAAACCCGTCACGTTGTCATCCCTATCCGTTGTAGTTCCAAATAAAAAATGGGCCTATAAAAAGAAAGAGTAACTTCGAGGGTCCAAAAAAAGAAGGCCCAATAAATCCAAACGAGCCCATCTAAACTTAGCCCAAACCAAACCCTATCGTCATCATATAAAGCTTTAGGGTTTTGCTCAGTGGCTTGTGCTTCTTCTTCGTCTTCATCTCTTCAGAGCCTCTCAAACCCTAAGTCGCAGCCGAGCACTTCAATCCACAGCTATGGGGTACGGTTCGATTCGTACTGTTTCTCTCTTCTCATAATTTATCTGCAAATCTGAATTCATCGCCTGAGCTTAATTTTTCCGTTAATTTTTAGCTTATCACTGTGCTGAAGTTACATTTTCTGTTGATGTTAGATCTATGGAGTATTTATTGGTTTCTGTGTCTGGTTAGAGGATTGATTGGATTGTTTCTTCTGTAAATTTAGATTGTTTATGGAAATTTCAAGTTTCGAATCTCGCAGCTCAAGTGAGCATTTTTTGGTTCTAGAGTGTTAGTGTTGAATCATTGTTCAGAAAAATAATCTAATCTTTGTGTAGTTATATGGCGTGAGGATAAAAATGTGTAGCATTGATTCTGTAATTGATCTATTAATTATCATTTTGGTTTAAAGGCTCATCATTTTAATTGGGTTTGGTTCAAGTTTTTTGATTGAAAATAAATTAACAATGAGGAGAGATGCAAAACTACTGGAAATTGAGTCCTTTAGTGATTATATTAAAACAACTTTTAACTTGTGCATCAGTAACCTAAAGTGGCTCATAGTTCCTTTGAGACGATTTTTTTAGAGGTATATGATTCACTTGCTTGTGACATAATCTAGTAGTCATGATGCATACAATTTAGTAGATTGGATTACTCATCCCCGTGTAGAAGCGAGAATGCGTTTTTGGCCTTGAATTGTTCTCACGAGTTTTCTGTGACAGGAAAACACGTGGAATGGGAGCTGGTCGCAAGCTGAAGTCTCACCGCAGACGTCAGAGATGGGCCGATAAGAGTTACAAGAAATCCCATTTGGGAAATGAGTGGAAGAAGCCTTTTGCCGGGTCTTCCCATGCTAAGGGCATTGTCCTTGAGAAGATGTAAGTCCACATAAACACACTAACCCGCTTCTCAATCTTTTGAGTCTTAATTGCTGAAAACAATTGTTTGATAAACACAGAGGTATTGAGGCCAAACAGCCCAATTCTGCTATCCGTAAGTGTGCGAGAGTGCAACTCATTAAGAACGGAAAGAAGATCGCCGCCTTTGTGCCAAATGATGGTTGCCTCAACTACATTGAGGAGAATGTGAGCACATATTCCGTTTTTGGTTTTTCTCTCTGGACGTGATTAGTTTTACATTGCCCTAATTACTTTTACTCTTTGTATGTGAAGGATGAGGTTTTGATTGCTGGATTCGGGCGTAAGGGCCACGCTGTGGGAGATATTCCCGGGGTTCGGTTCAAGGTCGTGAAGGTTTCTGGTGTCTCCCTGTTGGCACTCTTCAAGGAGAAGAAGGAGAAGCCTAGGTCTTAAATTTTGTTTTCGAAGGTCACTTGTTCTTTTCTTATGGTTTTGTTGTGGAGAATTGGCTATGGTACTGCTTGCTGCTGTTAGGTTTTGTGGACAAGTTTTTGGTCTTCCTTCCATATGCTTATTTATGAATTGTTGACTTGTTTTGATCAAACTTCAAAGAATGCATTTGGTTTATTTGGTGTTATTAGAATAAGCTCATATACAAACTTGTCATAATGCACTATTTTGATTTGTAATCAATCTTGCTTGTTATTTGATCATAAAATGCAGTGATGAGAAGTTACATTTTCATTTATGCTTTTAAACAAATGTATATATTTGTTTAATCGGATGATTTCTACATATATTTGACATACATAAGGATGACAAAATAGAACTTGACTTCTCAATTTGTGTTGAATTCAGAGATAGTAGTGACATTCCACAGTAAATTACCTTCTCAATTTGTGTAAAATAGAACTCAAGCATCTCTGATTGAGATTTAATGATCTGCCTCAAGCCCGACCTATTGCCACTCTTGAGGACAACTATCTCTGAACTCAAAGACAATCTATTGTTTACAATCCGACGAGATAAGAAATACGGATCAGTAATTGGGAATTAATTGAAAAATAAATTGGATTGATGAAAAATTATAGAAGATTTATTGGGGATTAATTGGAGATTAATCAGACAAGTCGGGGATTTCTATAACACTATCTACAGTACATGCATTTCATAAAAGAAAAAATTCATCACATTTTTGTCGTCTAACAGAATGCATAACACTCTTGCAAAAGTGTCATAGTATAGAGTGACAAATATGTGAAAATAATCAAGACCTGAAGTTGTTCTCTACACAACAATGCACACAAGCAAGCAAAAGCTCTACACTAATGATTCCCCAATACTAACCTAATCACTACCACTGGAAAATAACATATTTGCTTCTCCTGTAACTAGCAGCAGACAGGCAGATGTTGGCACCATTGTCGCCTACAGAGTTCTTTCCCCAGAAATGTCTCAAGTGTTCAAGCACCATGTCCTGTGTTTCAACAAAATTGATAAGGCACTACTCAATGACCTCAGATTCGAGTAAAGCACATTACTAAGCCTTCATTTTTTTCAGGCTAGATATGGTTCTCTTCATTGTTTTTAGGACTGATCTTACTCTGAACCCTACGAGGCATGGCGGGAGAGCTAGTCACGCTCCTGGAAGCGCTACTGATTTTCTTTGAAGCAGTTGGTGGCTGTTCCGGGGCGTAGGAGATTTGAGCTTGGGACTTAATGTCTTCTGCTGGGTATTAGGCTTGGTGTTACCTGTCCCAGCAACAGTTCTAACAGGTTGAAACTTCCCAGTGTTTGCCTTGTTCGGGTTTTTACTATGACTGGTTTGTCCTGCTTCAGCTCTGTGTTAAATGCCACTAGGAGAAGATTAGGTGCTCTCATTTGGAGTGCAGACCAATGACTTTTACCCTGCATAAGATAAAAAACGCCCTCTTCTACTTAACTACATAGTAAAGATCAATATGGAGAATAAGGTCACATACTATTATAGACCTTGCTACTATTTATGCTAGTTCTTGAACGGCTAGACCTTTGATTGACGGTAGAAGTTGATGCGAACGACTCTGATGACCAATCACTGATAGAGCTGGCCGGTGAAATGCTCGGAGAAGCCTTGGCAGACTTCTGTTGAGCTGAGAGCTGAGAAGCGCCGGATGCAATCTTAGTTTTTGGTCTTGACAAGGGTTTAAGGGGTAAACCAGATGAAGTTGGAAAATTTAGATTTGTTGTCAGATGAGGCAATCCCCTTGTAGCGGCGCGCTTCATTACAGGCAACATAGAAGAGTAAGTTAAACCAAATCATCAGACTTCTATAATCTGCCTAAAGATTGACAAAAACGATTATGGGTTATCAGTAAATACATGCCTTTGGTGTTTCTGGACAAACAGAAAGCGGGTTTGTTGTTTTTTCCAGATCCTAAAATGACACAACAAGAAACTACAGTTAAATTACAGTCATACAAGTTATAGAAAGAGACATTTTCCAGCCTTAGTTGAACTCACCTGACTTTGAGAAGCTGCAAAGAGAAGGTGCATAGTTTTCTTATGATATGCCGTCGCATACAACTCGGTTCACAATCACATCCTTGTTTTTAGCTGGAGTTTTACCATAGATTAATGGGTTTGATTTGACTACTATATAAAACTATCAATGCAAGTCAATATGGAGGAGGTGGCAGGTTAGAGCCTGTGGCACCAGAGAAGATGACAATTGAGATATTGACATGTTTGAGGATGATAGCTGGATAAATGTTATCGTGCAAGGAAACGACGCTGAGGTCACAATACTTTATGTATCTTGTAACGAACTATTTTGGAGAACTCAATATGCTATATACACCATGTGTCTTGCAGATACAAGAATGCATTAGTTTAAATTCTGTTGAGCATTTGCATTGTCATCTGCTATGCTTGGAGAATAGTTATTTTCTTTCTTTCTAATGTGGAATTGCATTGCCATTTGCTCTGCTTGGAGAAATTTATTATCATTCAGACTTTAAACATGCTTATTCAAACTCGAAATAGAGTCTTTGCACTTGTAACTGATGATGCTACTGATCTTGTAGAGTTCAAATCTGCTACTTTCCTGTATGAAGCAACCATATCATATTTCCAACAATTTTCCAGGCAAAGGAGCAGACATTGTCAAATATCAATCTGGACAAAAACAAAGGGTTTCCATGGCTAGAGCTGTATATTCTAATTCAGATGTGTACATATTTGATGACCCTTTCAGCGCTCTAGTTGCCCGACATGTATTATTTGATATAATGTTGATTTTCAGTCCACATTCTGTAACAGGCCTTTACCAACTGTATCAAGGGAGGGCTGCAAGGAAAAACTAGGGTTCTTGTCTCAAACCAACTACATTTTCTTCCCCAGGTGGATGGGATTATCCTGGTACGTTTGAGGAGCTTTCGAGAAATGACATGTTATTCCAGAAACTAATGGGAAAATGGAGGAACAAGTGTAAGAATCTTTGATATGCGTAGTAATGCTCGAGCAAGACTTGATAGTTGATCTCATCAACACTGAAAATCTCCCCTCCTTCGGAAACCTTGAGACGGAAATGCATGCAAATTCAGAACCTATCTTTGTTCTGAATACAAGGCATTAACTAGGCCATGAGTCTAGAGGCACGAAAACAAGAAAATAGAGGAGGCGAACTAGATATAGTTTTACTATAGTTGATTCTGCTACATTAGTAACATTTGACTGCTCTTAATTCTCTGATCACAAGAAATGTAAACTAAAATTACCTACTCGAACCTATATCTGAATACAAGTACAGACCGATGCATCATTTACACCATAGCAAACATATGCAGCACTTTCATCGATACCCATTTCCACAAAACTTGATTGTGAACATCTTATCATCATCAATGAGATGTTCATGTAATGATAGGATCCCACAAATCACCACATGAACAGTCCTTCACCAATTCTACAAAACTAACTCAGCTAAAACAAACCTCAACTTTTAGGAAGTTGTGAAAACAAGAAAATAAGAAGCAAACTGGATATAGTTTTACTACAGTTAAATGGGTTTGATTTGAGTACTATATAAAATTATCAATGCAAGTTGTTCGCATATAGAGCCAAATGCTTATAACTTTATGTATCTTGTAACGAACTATTTCGGAGAACTCAATATATATTATACATCATGTGTCTTGCAGATACAAGAATGCATTAGGAGGTCTATGGGTGGTTATGAGACTTTTTGCTTGTTACTTTTCTAGCAGAAGTTTATAAGTAGTACATTGCTAAGTGTTTGGACAGACCAAAGCACTTCAAAAAGTGGTTATGATTCTACATTCTCATTTATGGCACTGCTTTCATTTGGTCAGGTCCAGATCTCTTGTCTATGCACAATTTGGAGAAGCAGTAAATGGGTTGTCAAGTATTCGTGCATATGATCGTATAATGGGAAGTCCATGGATAACAATATCAGATTTACCCTTGCAAATATTAGCTCAACTGGCTCGTTTAAGGTTAGAAACATTGGGAGGGGTCATGCAGAATGGAAGAGCTGTATGTTGTTGACAATGTCCGCCACGAGGAGTGAATATAAGTGGCGGGCAAAAGCAAAGGGTTTCCATGGCTAGAGCTGTATATTCTAATTCAGATGTGTACATATTTGATGACCCTTTAAGTGCTCTACATGCTCATGTCGCCCGACAGGTATTATTGGATATATATCACTCTCTGCAGCAAAAAAACTCAGAAACATACTAATTTACTTGTGACATTATACTTCCTGAGCATAGCTTTCAACTTTTATAATGTTGATTTTTAGTCCACATTCTTTAACAGGTCTTTAACAACTGTATCAAGGGAGAGCTGCAAGGAAAAACTAGGTTTCTTGTCACGAACCAACTACATTTTCAGTTTCTGAAGGTCTGGTTAAAGAGGAAGGAACGTTCGAGAAGCTTTCGAAAAATGGCATGTTATTCCAGATGCTAATGGAAAATGCTGGGAAAATGGAGGAACAAGTATAAGAATCTTTGACCTGCGGAGCAATGCTCGAGTAAGACTTAATAGTTGCTCTCACCAACACTGAAATTCTACCCCTCACAAGACTTGATATTTGTAATAATTTACACTCCTTATAAGACATGGAAATGCATGAAATTCATAACATATCTTTGTGAAGTTGGTAATGCCAGTAATGGCAAGACGAATTAGCGATACAGCCACTGGCTTGTTGACAATGACAAGGATATAGACGAGAATATGAATTGGATCTCTCGCTCAACATTAGGATTTAACTATTCAGATGGGCTCTCTCCAAAGCTTCCCAGAGGTAAGCACTGTTATAGATGCATTAAGCATTATGCTAATAGAAAACATAGGCAGGAATTGATGTCGTCGGTTGAAGGATTTATCGAGTATGACATAAATATAACATAGATGTTACATCATAATCCTGCACTGACTATAAGCAAAGCACTACTCATCAATAACCGATATTTGCAACCCTGAAAAATGTTACTGTGCAAGTAAACGACGCTGAGGTCACAATACTTCGATTAGTAGCAATGGAAGGTAAGTTAGTGATTTGACTTAGTTGGCCTGCAATTTGTACAACTCAACACAAATAATGTAACAAGAACCAGGTTGATGTATACTTACTACAGATGGTTTGAGTTTCTTCTCCTCCTGATCCTGAGTTACTGCTTGATTTTGCTGCTTTGGTTAATTTACTTGATTTTTGAGTTGAAGCTCTGATGTCTTCAAACAGATCAGCCTCAAGTCTCTCCAATGTCAAATTATCACTCTCCAAGCTAGGCATCGACTCGGTGGATCTCTGCACATCCTCATGAATTCCAGGCAATAAATTTTTCTTGCTCTTGATTCTCTGCTCACAAGAAATGTAAACTAATATTACCTACTTGAACCTATAGCTGAATACAAATATAGACTGATACATCATTTACACCATAGCAAACATATGCAGCACTTTCATCAATACCCATTTCCACAAAACTTAATTGTGAACATCTTATCATTATCAATGACATGTTCATGTAATGATAGGACCCCACAAATCACCACATGAACAGTCCTTCACCAATTCTACAAAACTAACTCAGCTAAAACAAAACCTCAACTTTTATTTCCACCACACATTTCTGTAGAAACAAACAGGATTCACACTGTTTGTGAGGTGCTGATTGCTGGATTCGGGGCGTAAGGGCCACGCTGTGGGAGATATTCCCGGGTTTCGGTTCAAGGTCATGAAGGAGAAGCCTAGGTCTTAAATGTTGTTTTCAAGGGTCACTTGTTATTTTCTTATAGTTCTGTTGTGGAGAATTGGCTATGGTACTGCTTGCTGCTGTTAGGTTTGGTGGACAACTTTTGGTGTTCCTTCCATATGTTTATTCATGAATTGGTGACTTCTTTTGGTCTAAGCTGATTTTCCAAATGTTGCTTGTTATTTGATCAAATCTGCTCAAGTTTATTCATATGATCATAAAATGCAGGTGTTTGTAGTTAGATTTTCTGTGTTATGGCTTGTAAAGATATAAAGAATTGATCAAATTTGTTTGATTGGATTATTTTCATATGTAGCTGACATCAGTAGGGTCTGAGCTCATGGGGGCCTTGTATTCTCGATCGGACGTGATAGAGGACAAGACATTGTATTCCCTGTACGATATGTCAATGTCAACTCATAATCGTGAATGATTGTTAGTCGACAAGCACAGTGACCGTCATGATCATAAGAGTTCAAATAACGTGTAACAATTATGTTGTGCCGAGCATAGTGACCAACATAATTGCTAGAGTTCAAGAACAATATTGTTGTTCATAAATTGTAAATGCCACTTTAGTGAGCCTACAAATAAGAGGGCTTGGCAACAATAACATTCATACTTATAATGCTCAGATAGTAAATGACAAATATGTGAAAATAAACAAGAGGAACTGAAGTTGTTCTCTACACAATAATGCACATAAGGGAGAGAACCTCAACATAACTGACTCCACAATACTAACATAATCACATCACTGGAAGAAGAAAAAAACACAATATTTGCTCTTCCTGTAACTTGTTGAGCAAGGTAGTTCGATGTTGGCAGCAGTGTTTTTGCCCCAAGAATGTGTATCTAGTGTTCAAGCCCCATGTCCTGGATGCAATAAAATTGACAAGCCATTACTCAATGACCAGAGATTCAAGTAAAGCATATATTGTTATAGAAGGCTTGCAGTCGCATTGCATCTAGCATGTCTATATAATGGCTTGATCGAATTTAAAGGTCTCGGGACTCGTGTACCTTAAAAAAAGATATCGTGAGAAGTTTTGTCGCGATCACATATTCTCCATCTTTCCCTCTGGAAGAGATGAGACGGAGATCTTCTCTTCCGCCTTTGCTGAGATTGTTGTATCAGCAGAAGAATCATCACGGTTGCAAAACGAGTCCTTGACTGCCAGAGGAATCCTTGTGTCAGTACTCGCTTCCTTATTCAGACTACTGCCTTTGCTGCTCCCGTCTGCAATCTCAGCATCCACGTGATTCTCTCCGTTGGTTTCGAGTGAGGTGTTATTCAGATCTATACGAATCATGGCAGGTAAGCTATTCTCATTCCTGGAAGCCTCACAGTTAGAGGATTTGAGTTCCATACCATCTTCTGCACTCAAACTAACCTTTGGGTCAACGTGCATAATAGCAATATCAGATTCTTTTGCCTGAACCTTTTCAAGCTTGATATGGTTCGCTTCATTGTTTTTAGGACTGCTTTTACTCTGAACCTTACGAGGCATGACGGGAGAGCTAACCACACTCCTGGAAGCGCTATTGATCTTCTTGGAAGCAGTTGATGGTTCCGGAGGTGTAGGAGATTTGAGCTTGGGACTTAATGTCTTCTGCTGGGTATTAGGTTTGGTGTTGCCTTTCCCGGCAACTGTTCTAACAGGTTGAAACTTCCCAGTGTTTGCCTTGTTCGGGTTTTCACTACGACTGGTTTGTCCTGCTTCAGCTCTGAGTGAAATGCCACTAGGAGAAGATTGGGTGCTCCCATTTGGAGTGCGGACCAGTGACTTAGCCTGCATAACATAAAAATCACACGCTCTTCTACTTAATAACACATTAAAACTGCAACAATAATAAAATGATCCATAGCAAGTATAAGATCACATATTAATATAGACAGAAGAGCAACACTTACCCCATCAAAGAAGCCAATCTTTGGTGATGGCAGCCGAAGGCCAGATGGTTTTCCTAAAGGTGGATGTGTGGTCGTCCCTGTCAAGCCTTTCTTAATACCTCGACCCAGCATCCCTGTTGCTTGAGATCCATTACGACTCCCGGAAGGCACAACTTGAGGAACATCGCTTCCAGTGGAGACCTTGCTACTATCTATGCTAGTTCTTGAACTGCTAGACCTTTGATTGACGGTAGAAGTTGATGCGAACGATTCTGATGACCAATCACTGATAGAGCTGGCTGGTGAATTGCTTGGAGAGGCCTTGACAGACTTCTGTTGAGCTGAGGCCTGAGAAGTGCCGGATGTAATCTTAGTTTTTGGTCTTGACAAGGGTTTGAGGGGTAAACCAGATGAAGAAACGTTGGCAGTTCTCAAATCAACTTTTTTCTTAATGAGATTCAAGGAAGGTTTAGATTTGTTGTCAGATGAGGCACTGCCAGAACTGCCAAATGAAGAACAGGAGGATCTAGGGTCAATCTTGGTTGCATTTGAAGTACCCAAGGTGGAGGATTTTAATGATCGGATAGGAGCAGGTCTGGGTGCGTTGCTACGAGAACCACTGATGGCAGATGTCTTTGACACTGGAGGCCCTCTTCCTGAAGTTAGAAAAAATCAAGTCTACAGTGAATAACAATATGGAACAACAGCACTAGAATACTTGAATTGTATGTAATGAATCTGAACTAACAAAATTTCTATTCACCAGTACAACCTTTTGCATTATCCATTTCCTTTTTCATACGTTCAGAACTGAGAGAAGCCCTCCTGGGCGTTAGTGATGTCACGGGGGTACCATTGCCAACTACCTTAGGTGGGTTGGAAACTGACGGAGTAGCCACTCCTCTTGTAGCAGCCCGCTTCAATATAGACAACATAGAAGAGTCAGTTAAACCACACCAAACTTCTATAATCCGCCTAAAGATTGATAAGAATAAAACAGACCAGACATTTTACAGATATTCAAATTTATGTTGTAAAAACGAAAATGGGTTATCAGTAAATACATGCCTTTGGGGTTTCTGGACAAACAGAAAGCGGCTTTGTTGTTTTTCCAGGTCCTAGCCTGCTCACAAGTGGCTTCTTAGGAGTAGGTTCGGGCACCTCCTAATATGATACAGTTAGAAACTTCAGTTAAATTAAATTCATATAAGTTATAGAAAGAGACAACTTCCAGCCTCAGTTGAACTCACCTTACTTTGAGAAGCAAGGTCCATCTTTGAAGCTGCAAAGAAAATGTGCTTAGTTTTCTGATGATATGCAGTCACATACGACTCGGTCCACAACAATGACCTAAATCTCATGACTAGGCCCTGAGTCTAGAGGCATGAAAACGAGAAAATAGGAGGCAAACTGGATATAATTTTACAGTAGTTAAATGGGTTTGATTTGACTACCATATAAAATTATTGTGATATTGACATGTCCCAGGATGTTAGTTTTACAAAAAGAGATAGTGCCAGCTGGAAAAAAGTTATTGTGTAAGGGAACGATGCTGAGGTCACAATACTTTGATTAGTAGCAATATGAGAGTTATAGTTATTAACTAGAGTTGGCCTGCTTACTAATGGGTGGCATCAGAAGTTGAGGTAGTTTGTACAACTCGACACAAATAAGGCAACAAGAACCAGGTTGATGTATACTTACGACGGATAGTTTGAGTTTCTTCTCCTCCTGATCCTGAGTTACTGCTTGATTTTGCTGCTTTGGATAATTTACTTGATTTTTGAATTGAAGCTCTGATGTCTTCAAACAGATCAGCCTCAAGGCTCTCCAATGTCAAATTATCACTTTCCAAGCTAGATATCGACTCAGTGGACCTCTGCACATCCTCTTGAATTCCGGGTAATAAATTTTTCGTGCCCTTTTCAACTCCTCCCATCATGCAAGATAACTCTTCAGGATCCAGAACACCTGTCATAATACGAAATTACCAATCAAGACCAAGGAAACGAAATGGACACTGCTTCATACAAAAACATAGAAATTTCCAAATTGAATTGTGCACCATACCAGCATTGGTGAAGAAAGCGTTGTCCCAAGCTAAACTTTTGCGCAGGTTGTACTTGCCATTTCTAATTGTTCTTTCTGGTTCTGGGGATTTAAATAGTTGAGGGACTTGGTCTGTCTGTTCAAAGGTGCCAGTTGATTCCGCTAGATTAGTAGTATCTGACCGCTCTTCATTCTCTGATCACAAGAAACGTAAACTAAAATTACCTACTTGAACGTATATCCGAATACAAATATAGATTGATATATAATTTGCACTATAGCAAACAGACACAACACTTTCATCGATGCCCATTTCCTTAAACCTAATGCAATACGTGATATCATCTACACACATACAGTGACAACTCCTAGAACTTTAGCTTAACAGATAAACCCTTATCAATGAGATGTTCATGTAAGGACCCCACAAAACTCCACATTAACATTCCTTTACCAATTTTACAAAACTAACTCAGCTAAAACAAAATCTCAACTTTGATTTCCACATCACATTTCTGTAGAAACAAACAGGATTCACACTCCAAAATTTGCACCCACTAGATTGATATATCATTTGCACCATAGCAAACAGCCACAGTACTTTCATCAATACCCATTTCCCGAAACCTAATGCTCTATGGGATACCATCTATACACTTACAGTGGCAACTCCTAGAATTTCAAAACTCCAAATTAACAGTCCTTCACCAATTTTACAAAACCATTTCTGTAGAAACTAACACAAAACCTCAACTTCGATTTCCACAACACATTTCTGTAAATTCAAACTCCAAAATTCACATCCACCGCATTTCAACCATTCCACAAACCAAACAACTCGAAATTCATTAAGCGAGCAAATTCAAGAGATAATATTCCAACAAAACCCTAATCAGAAACATAAAATTGCTTGAAAACTTGAAATCACCAGTTCAGTCAACTAAATAGCAGATAAGAGCTCGAATCGAAGAAGATCATAAACCTGAGGAGCGGTCGCCGAGAGGCTCGTGGAGCGGCGATTTGAGCAGGAGCGAATCGTCCTCGGAGGACACATCGATGAGATCGCTCGTCTTCTCCAAATCGCCCATTGAAGTAACAACACGAAGAAGAAGAAGAAAGTCTCGCAGATCAGATCCGATCTGAACCGAACTCACCGTATCGATTCGCAGTGTAGAGATCGAGCGAGAACCAAAAGCTGTTTACTGTGGTTTTGAGAAGAGAGAGAGAGAGTGAAGATTGCGCGTTTTTTTTTGAACTGAGGTTTCAAAGTTGCAACTGAAATTTTTTGCAGAGAAGTTTTCGTAAATTACAAACAAGGACCTCAACTTTTGGGATTTCCGAGTTCCAAGAAATACCATAAAGCAGTTTCCTATTTATTTTAAAAATTTCAATTAATATTTCATTCGAGTTTGTTATAAACGAGCTTAAAACAAATTTAAACTCGCATTTGAGCTTGTTTATAAGCCGGACGAACTTGATACTAATCTTTTATTAGTGACAAACTCTCGAATAGGTTTAATTAAAAATTAACTAATATTTTTTACAACAATGATTAATACTTTTATTCTATATATATACACTAAATATATATGTTAAGTACATATATATCGATTTGAGTCCAACTGCTTTTAAGTTTATTGGTTTGTTGAATTAACTCAAATTTAAGTTAACGGCTTAAACTAGATTTAGCTCTTTATATATAATATAAATGTGCATATTTTTGCCTCAAATTTCAATTATTTCATAACTGTCTGCATCATGTAACTGATATAACTGAAAATTCTAAATAAATTTTGTACAAGTTGAAATTTTGAAACTATTTTACAATATTTCCCATCGCATTTTACAAAATCAAACCATCACTATATTTTTAGCTACGTAATTGTATTTCCCCACTTCATCTTTCAATTTTACTGAAAACTAATAAAATGAAGGAGAAAAACTCATCACTGCATAGAACAACTCATATTCAGAACCAAACTATCACAGACATTGATCAACAATCCTGGAATTAATAAAAAGAAAACCTACTATTAATAAAATGACATTCAAAAGAGAATGAGAAGAAAATAAAAACAAGAAAAATCTCATTTCTTTTCTCATCCTTGTACTACTGAGAAACTCTTAGATACACATATTCTCCTCCCAATCTCACCCCCTTTAGGCTCTTTCTTCTCTGCATCTTCTTCGTGTCGTCGGACACAATCATGGAGCTTTGCAATAGTTTCTGACAGTGACCGTAAGCGAGGAGAAGGTACAGGAGCATTTGAAGCAGAAGATATTATTCAAGAATCGAAGTTAGTTTTTTTTGGCGCCTGCAGTGGTTTTCTATGTTCCTGGAACTGCGTATGAAAATAAGAGAGTTCAACAAATTATAACACGAAGCAAGAGCAAGTAAAAATCATTGACTGATCTTCACTGAAGGAAATAATAATCTGCTATGAATTCAGAGCATAAAGAGAGATCAACATGTAAAACGAGGGTTGGAGTCTGAATTCGGATCTATCGTATGCCAAAGTATCATGATTAAGATAAAAAGACGAAGAACCAACGTTTGAGTCGATTTCTTAAGTCATGTGAATGTGATTCAAGCCTAGACCGACAAGCACTAGTGAAGCATCCCCTTACGCTACTCTTGTTTTGGACTCTCTGACGTTTTAACAACTTATATGATACAAGGCATATAGCATAATATATGTAACTCAAAACCTATTCAAGTAGAATTGAAGTATTATATTTCTGAAGGGACCTGAAAGCAATGTTCTAAAAACCGCTAGGCGCTAGTTGGGCAGGGAGGGCATTTTGAGGACTAATCGAGGATTCAATCGGATTGAGGGATTAATCGGATATTATACAGGACAAATCAGGGATTAATCAGACAAGTCGAGGATTTTGAGAAAACTAACTGGAAGCCAGCCCAAACCTAGTAACAGTTGTGTAGAAACAGTAAAATACGGTAACTCTATTTTTATGTGGCTATCCAGTTACCGATTTGTCCAATAAACCATAGCAGCAAACTAAATCGTATCTTAAAATCCAACGATAGAGTCGATTACTCCTATGACTCGAGGACTAGAGTTCGAATCCTGGTGGGTCACCTGTTTGGGAGCAGGTGTAGGGGTTAAGAACCTAAGGTAGGGGTTAGCCTTTGGTTAACCTAAGTTAAGTAAAATTTCTAGCAAAAAAATCTCATATGGGTCGGTTTAATTTTAGTCGAGCCAGGAACCTCACTTGGGGGTAAAGCTCTTTCAATGCCCATATTCTCTCTTATACGCGAGACTCGAGATATGAGATCTTGCTTAAAGGAGATCAAACACTTTTATACCATTAAGCCCTATAAGCATTGGTATTGTAAACTGTGTCGAGTCAGATAAAAAAAACATAGTCTAGCCAAGATAATAATAGATTGACCTACACGAGAAGCACTTGGCGAATTTCATATTTACCTTAAGGTAGAAAGGGTGTCAAGTAGCAACGCCCTGCTCAGATGTTGGCTTTTTTTTACTTCGCTTTTTTGCATGTGAAGAGGCTTTAGTTGGAGTAGAAGGCATGTATTTGAGGCTGTAACTAACAAGCGAAGGCCCAAATATTTTGTATTTCCCGGCACTGCTGAAAGCTGTTTCCGCATCGGACCTTCTCTTGAAAACCACCTTGGCACGGCTGCTCTTCTTCAGCACTTCAGTCCGTGATTCATTCAGCGGCCCAAACTGGCTATATATCCTGTTCAATGTAGTGATTGAAGGAACGGAATCAAATGCAGTGAAGTTAAGAATCAGAGCAGTCGGAGATGGTTCCTCATCCAAGTGATTCCCTGGATCTACTGCTTCCAACGCCTGAGTTCCGCTAGAAAGTTGCTGGTCAGTATCCGAATTGGAAACTAATTTTTCACTTGGATTCAATTCATTTGGAGTGCTTTGAACGATCCTGCTGCTCAAGTACTCCAACTGAGATTCTTCAGCATCTTCTGATAACTTACTGAAATCGGCAGGGTCCATGCATACTGAACTTCTGTACTCAGAGAAGAAACTCACTATCGAAATAGTGAAATTGTAACCTTTTACGGGATCTTTAGCAGCCAGCCAGAGTCGAGATAACATCTCACCGGGAGCACAGTACTCTGTTGGAATGAACTTTGTGTCAGTGGATTCCTCGGAGTTCTTTGGACTGGAAGCTAATACTGGACTGCCCTTGGAACGTTTTCCTTCACTTCTATTCTTAGGTGCAGATTCATCACGATACTTTGTATCTGAGGATTCCTCGGAGTTCTTTGGACTGGAAGCGGATACAAGACTGCCCTTGGAACATTTTCCTTCACTTCTATTCTTAGGTGCAGATTCATCACGATACTTGAGTATCGAAGCTGACCCATTTAGCTGGCTTGCAACCCTAAGGATACTCTCTCCAACTCTGAAAGTTTGCTTAGGTTTGTTGCCACTCATAGACACATCGTTCTTCTTAAGCTTAACTGCCATGTCATCTGCTATGGAATCAATTGCTCGACGCTTCTTACTGGAATATAGAATCAACTTGGCACCAGCCTCCTTTTTGGACATGTTACCACCATTGGATGAACTGGGTTTAACAGACTCGTATGGCGCGGGATCAACTGATTTGCGCTTCTTGCTGGAACATGACGAAAGCAATTTGGAACGAACCTCCTTTTTGGGCACTTCGTCATCACTCAACATCGAGTCGTCTAGTATGGAGTCAAACACCTTGACCTTCCTACTGGAACTTGATGAAATTGACTTGACATCAACCTCCTTTTTGAGCACTTCATCATCACTCGATGAGCTGGGCTTAGATGTCGAGTCGTATACTATGGAGTCAAAAACCTTGACCTTCTCACTGGAACTTGATGAAATCAACTTGGCACCAACCTTGATCTTCTTACTGGAACTTGATGAAATCAACTTGGCACCAACCGCCTTTTTGGGCACCTTATCACCATTTGATGCACTGAGCTTATCTGCTGAGTCAACTGCTTTCCTCTTCTTACTGGAATTTGATGAAATTAACTTGGCACCAACCTCCTTCTTGGTCATCAATTCTGACAAAGTTCTCTCTTTCTCACTGGAATTTTTATTACGCCCGGAGATTTTTTTACGCTTATGACTAGAACTATCTTCACTCTTTACCTTTTCTTTTCCAGATAAAACCTGTTTCTCAACCTTGACGTCTAAAACTCTATCTACTCCCATTTTATCTGAATGTTCACCATTAACGGAGAGAGAAAACTCTTCATCCTGCTCCAGTAAGCTGCCAAGCATTTTAAATTCAGGCAGCTGAGAATACCCTTTCGATCGATGAACTGCTAGGATTTGGGCTTGTGAGGTTGTATGTTCAAGTCTATCAACTCCGCTGTTAGGAGACAATGCTAATGATTTGACATACTGAACAAGTTTTGCTGGTTCAAAAGATTCCACCCCCATGGTCTCATCCCCGCCATAAATTCTACTCAATTCTTCCTGGATACCCGGATTAACAATCTCCTGACTCTTGATACTCGCAACAATCTCCTCTGGCAAGCAAGCACACGCCAGCCCAAACTCTACCCGTCTGGAGACTTCATCCAGAGCACAGTCCACCGCATAGTGGAAATCTTCGGAATTGCTTTGCTTTTCCATCTGGGAGAAATGCTCACTAAAGGGCTTTATCAGCGACGCTTCATTCCAAGCAAATGTCTGGTCCCCGAAATAAGCTATCAAAAACCTGTCCTTTTTATAGTACTTGTTTGCCTTTTTTGTTGCGGCTGAAGGATCAAATATCTGCCCGGGCCACCAAGGATGGCTCCTCACCTTTCCCCATATTATATCGGAAGCAAATGGTTTTTCCCACGTCGGTTTACCACTTTCCTTTCCATTTCCCTTCGACCTTCGACCTCTTTTTGTCCTGTTTACTTCTACGTCAATCTCATCCTCAGACTCTGAATTCCCTTCCACGGCCATACACGAATCTGAATCCACAGAAACATTAGATGCATCAACTTCATCATCAGAAATCTCGGAAACCCCTTCTCGCGGAACACCCACGCTCACCCTCTCATTGTCCTCGGCCTCGGCCTCCAACTCCGCATTCTCTTCAACGGACTGATCTTTCCTAGTTTCAGAAGTCACCCCGACTGAAGCATCATCAACACCTTCGCTCGCCCTCTCATTATCCTCGGCCTCCAACTCCACATTTTCTTCAACAGACTGATCTCCCCTAGTTTCAGAAGTCACCACGACTGAAACATCATCAACACCTTCGCTCGCCCTCTCATTATCCTCGGCCTCCAACTCCACATTTTCTTCAACGGACTGATCTACCCTAGTGTCAGAAGTCACCGCGGCCGAAGCATCATCAACACCCACCTCACGGTCTTGGCCAGGATCAACTCCGTCAACCTCAGCAACCTCCGCTCCAGAAACATCACCGTCACCATCAATTCTCATTTCTATATCACCCTCTACCCTCGCCTCCATGGAACCTTCCACAGTCTGATTTTCCAATATCTCAGAAGCTACCACAACAGAATCATTGGGGCTCACATCCGTAACCTGTACAGAACCATCTTCATTACCAACACTGATCACTTTCTCTTCCACCACTCCCCCACACTTCTCATCAACCACATGAGGAATTCCCAATTCCTCATCAACAGTTTGACCTAAACCCTCCATACCCAGTTCAACACTCTTCACCCTCTCCACAGATTCCAAATCTCCCTCCAATTTCTCACCAGAACCCTCAAAACACTCCATATCTCAGCCACACTCTCTCGCCGCAAGTTCAATTCAACACGATCACAATTTTCAGCAGCAAACACAAACAAACCCTAACCAGGCACAAAACATAACGGAAATTTAAACAAAAAGAAAACACAAATTTAACAGTAAAAGCTTCACAGAACTAGACTGTACCTGGTTTTGAGGAGTAGAGGAAGGAGGAGAGAGGAGCTATGGCGTTGAAGCGTTGCTCTGTGAGTTCACTGAAAGAGAGAGAGAGAGAGATCGGCGCGAGTTTCATAGCGAAGATTGGTTTCTATTTCTGGAGGAAAAAGAGAAAAGAAAAAAAAAAGGAGTGAAAGTCAAAGAGATTGTGAAGACACGTGGCGGGAATCGGATGGAGTGTTTAGGAAACGGACGAGGGTGTGGAGTGAATCAACGGGCGGTGATCGAGTGGAGTACGGACACAATATAACACCAGATCTACTTTCTGAAACCGCCTATACGCCGCCGTTTCAGAAACGTTACTGAAAGCCCATCGGATCGTAGCGTTCCGAGCCCAAAACATGACCTCGTTGCCTTTGAGTATTTTAATAAATGAGCCGAGCCAAAATTTGATATTTAAGAATATATTTTAGAGTAAAATTAGAAGAGTTAAGTCGAGCTAAGCTCATCTCGCGTTGACTTGTTCAATATTCATACTGAACTCGAGATTAGTTGTATAAATTCATTTGTAGCTTAATCAAGTTAAAACAAAACATTTTTCACGAGTCAATCATATCAACTCGGCTCGTTTACATCCTTGATCATCCTTTGGTGAAACACGATGACAACATACTTCGATCACCAAACTGAGATTCAAGATTTCCGAAAGAATTCAAGGTGTCAAATGGGTAATCCCCAAACTTGATTGAGGTCCAGTCGAGTCAAGACCAAGACGAGCAAAATTCATTTGTATCCACCTTATTGTCATTTCTATTTCAATGAAGATTTCGATAAACAATGATCCAAAATATTCCGTTGAGATCGAATGAAATATACTTCAAAAATAATTTTAAGAAACAATAATATTACAATCAAATATAAGACTAACAAAAAAAAACTATTTTCAAAAATCGAGACGGATCCTAACCCGACCCGAAAAACACACGAACCCGCCCTGTTGCCACCCCCATGAGTCAGTCAAAGGAGCAAACAAAATCACCCTACAATAAACTATCAACATTCATTACCAAATACCAAAATTTGGCCACATTCTTGAGATTTACACAGAATAAACTCAACAAAGACTATCTAGCCGTTGGCCCTGCATAGGACTCATCGAACGACAAGTAATTATCGGCTCCTGCCATCTCCAGCGATCCGACATTGAGTGAAGAGTGCATCGAGTTCCTCGAGAAGTCATCGGAATTTCCGTTCCTCGCGGCCAATGCCTCCCTCTCCGTCACCATCGCCTCCTGGATGTCCTTGATGACATCAGACATGGAGGGCCTCATGTGCCCGTGGGGCTGAACGCACATCATCGCCTTCTCCGCTATCTTCCATATGGACTGGAGCTCGTACTCGTCTTCGCGCAGGGATGGATCGATGATCCCGCGGATATCTCCCTTCTCGAAGTGCAGTTTCGCCTGCAAAACAAAAATATTGTTCGTGACAATGTCTCATAACCAGTGTTCTAAAAATCCCCGACTTGTCCGACTAATCCTTCAATCCGATTTGATCCCCGGTTAGTCCCCATAAGACCCTATTCGCCCGACTAGGGCCTAGCATTTTTAGAACATTGATCATAACCTGAGTCAAGTTGATAGTATATGGTAACATTTAACAATGTTGTTGAAATATGACTTGAATCAAGACTGAACCCACTTCTATCAGGTCAAGGGGCAGCCCTAAGTGCCCCCAAAGAATCATATGTTATTTTCAGGTTTTATTGATATGGTGACATAGCTGAACTACTTAGTGATTCGATAATCCCTGATTTTGTTCTGCTTTAATCTTTCTCGTTATAACAAAGACACTTACCCATTGGACTATGTTGCGACAGTTGGCACCGAAGTTTTCGTTTGAAATCGCTTCTTGGCCGGATATCAGCTCGAGGAGGATGACGCCAAAACTGTAGACGTCACTCTTGTCTGTTAACTGCTGGGAAATGTAGTACCTGCATGTGTTGAGGCATCGTATATTAATAGTGTGATGTGCTTCAATGATTGTGGTCATCAACTTAACACAACGGGGAGTCAGTATCCCCGATCCAATAGGATAGGCGGGATCACCAAATTCATGTCAAACCAATGACATTGCCATCCTATATGGAGGCAAAATATCTCGAACCAGACGGGGACTTGATATTCAAATCCGATGGAAAAGGAGACGGGATCACTAAATACGTCTCAAACTCCCCCCCCCCCCCCCTATGTTCCAATTGGATTAGTTGGTGGTCTCGCTGACTAGTAAGCAGGTCAGGGACGAGGGCAAACCGCCCGTTGGTATCTAATGTTTGGGATTTGGTGAATAGGTATGGGCTTAATTTATGCCGCCTATTAGACAATGTTCTAAAAACACTAGACACTAGTCGGGTGGAGACGGCCTTTTGAGAACTAATCGGAAAATAAATCAAATTGAAAGATTAATAGAGAATTATGGAGGACTAAATCGGAGATTAATCGGACAAGTCGAAAATTTTTAGTACATCGCTATTAGATTATGTTTCATGTTTCCATTTTTGTATTTAGAATCTGATTGTAGGAGTATAGATACTACATCATGCAACCTAGCCGAACCATTTAGTGACTCTTAATAAGAATTCCTCTCCTATGCACGTGGACGTGGTCCACACATTGTCGACAAAATCATGAGTTCTTGTTTGTTGCTCGATTTCCGACTTTGTTCCGCTTTATCTTTCTTGTTATAACATAAAGAAACAAAGAAGTTAGAAGTACTT
Source organism: Geranium rotundifolium (assembly GCA_963920655.1). Lineage (NCBI taxonomy): Eukaryota > Viridiplantae > Streptophyta > Magnoliopsida > Geraniales > Geraniaceae > Geranium > Geranium rotundifolium. The sequence goes on from OY987312.1 coordinate 45,427,594, forward strand.
ACTCGGGATCCAGATACCCTACAGTACCCCGGACGATGCTTGAAACATGGGAGGCTCCATCTATAGCCAACTTCGAGAGGCCAAAATCCGAAACCTTTGCTCTCATCTGCCTGTCAAGAAGAATGTTGCTGCTTTTCAAATCCCTATGGATAATAGACGGAACACAGCCCGTGTGAAGGTACTCGATCCCTGAAATACGAAAAAAGTATTATTGTCATTGAGATCGTATAAGAAAAATGTTGGAAGGCAAATATTTCTCTCTTGTGAACCTTTTGCAGCATCCTCGGCAATTTGAAGACGCTTGATCCAATTAATGCTCCGCTCGCGTGTTAATGGGCCTATCAAAACAATACAGATTGACGAGTATGAGTACTCGAGCCTGAACTGCTCTCTGCTTAGAAATGAAATGCATGCGCTTACCGTAGAGATGTTCCTTGAGGGTTCCGTTGTGCATGAACTCGTACACAAGCAAACTCCTCCCTTCTTCTTGACAGTATCCGAGAAACTGAACCAAGTTCCGGTGATGTATCCTTGAAAGAAGTGTGACCTGAGTTGCAGAAAATAACGCCTTATTTTTACAAGTTTTGGCTTCCGATTGTTCAACAGATGATTCAATAATGAAAGCAATACAAATCTAACTAACTCGATAAATATTTCTACTTGCTTGGTTTAGGCTAGACTGATTTTCAGAGACAAGCAAAACCAGTGTTCTATAAATTGCTAGGCGCTAGGACGGATAAGCTCTATGAGGATTAATAGGAGATTAATTGTGGACTAATCGAACTAGTCAAGGATTTTTTAGAAAACTGAGCAAAATAAGTTCAGAAGTCAAACCAGGATTCAGCTGTAAATTAGATTCAACCATTATTTTCATGCCTGTTACTCTAAGAAATATAAAAACTAAACTAACAGAAATATTACCAAACACATATATAACATCGAGCTAAAGATGAATTATATAACAGGAAGTTACCTCGTTTGAAAATTCACGCCTTCCCTGGTAGGAATCACTGGTAAGAACTTTAACCGCAATTTCCTTGCCATCATCTAATTTGCCATAGTATACGACTCCGAAACCTCCCGAGCCAATTTTCTTCTCCAAGTTGTTTGTCGCGTCTTCAATTTCAGACAATGTGAAACAATGTGCTGCTTCTGTTGGAGCCTCACTCAGGGATGAAACAATCCTTCGAGGAGGGAGGGACTGTCGATCTATAACATATTAATATTATACAGGATGAGCTGGACTGACTTCGAAATAAATAAAAAGATACATATTCGGATTTTGTAAATGCTACGAATCAGCCATACCTTCCTCGTAATCTCTTTTTTTCTTCCCTTTGCACAGCAACAGACACGATACTATGGTGACTATAAGCAGCACGGCAGCACCAATTGATGTGCCGATAATAATTTTAGTGTTGCTAGCACTTTTTTTCCCATTGTGAAGATTAGCATTGTTGGAATAGCTGCAAGAAGCCCATGTTAAATGAAATAGGGATGCAACTTTCAAATAGGAAAGAAAATTTAACCCAAAATAGACTTCTTGAGATACATCGAATGATGATATTTCCCATTACTGCACCATGTTGACCAAAATTAAAATCCTACATGTTACATGCATTTCATTTATGTGTAAGATACAATACCCACTTCAAAATCAAGTTGTCTTTGATGAGACCCTTTGGCACTGTTCCAGTTAACATATTGTTCTGCACATACCTGTAACCGTAAAAAGTTGTTAAGCTAGAACAAATGTGGTAAACATGTATCATATAATATGTACAATTACAATTATAGTCACCAATAAGCATTATTTCGGATTTATATTCTAAAGTCCCAAATGAGAAGTGATGACAAGTTATTCTAACTTTAGAGATGAAAACACTTACAATTCTTTCAAATTTGCTAGGTTCGTAAGAGAAGAAGGAAGCTTGCCCGTCAACTGATTGTTCTCAAGATGACTGCATAAGAGACAGAACCCAGTTAGCTTTGATTGGGAGGAAAAATAATACCAAGAGAAGAAGTCATCTGATTTACATGATCTTCAAGTCCACGCATTGAGAAAAATCAGGTATTGAACCAGTCAGTGAATTCCCATCAAGCCATCTGAAATCATAAGAAAAAAAACAATGTATCATTAGTGCATGATAAGTCAACTGTTGAAATAATGTGAAAATTTTGCAATGTCCAGCAAATTTGAAAGCAATTTAAAACTTACATCTCAACTAAACCGCTCAACTTTGTCAAATCTGAAGGGATATTGCCGGTTAGATTCTTATTAGACAACAAGCTGCAAAGCAGAGTCACAGAGAGTTGCGGTGATAGACACGAAAATAATTCTTCTGAAGTAAATTTGACTAAACCTTAGCAAACATCAAAATAAATAAATCCTTACATTGCAGTTATTCTTGGCTGTGGGTCTGAGTTGCACCGTACCCATGACCATGGAACTGGAAGGCATGGATCGCCACCTTCTTGAGCCCAGTCTGCTGCTGGGTACTGTGAAACTACACTAGCAATAACTGCTACTGCAACTCATGCAAACCTATATTAGATATATACCTAACTTATAAAATAAGATAATGATGCACAAGACTATTACTTGGAACTTTGGGCTTGAAATAAATTCCGAGAAATATGCATAAATTCCGGAATAATAATGCTTACCATCTTGAGAACCGTCATTTTTCTCCAGATACTTGTTTATCTCCATTGCATTGATTAGTGGTCCCCTTGAAGAGTCGCTTGTTTGGCGAAATGCAAAAGTCAATACAAAGGGTAGAGATATGTTGGTCAACCCTGGCTCATAGAGACGATATATTCCATGAGCATTTTCTTGGATATTAACAACAGGTTGGCTAAGGGTAGGATCATCATTGACGTGTAGTTGGAACTTTCTGGTTTCACCTGCAGCCAAATTTTCAATTTCCGCAAGGTAGGTGACTGCCCAGCCAAACCCAGGAAAACCGTCCAAGTTAAGCCGATAAGTTAGCGAGCCATTCGTGCCAATGACAGCCGACTGCATGACTTTTTGAGGCGGTCTCTCTTTCTGGTTAACATCAATTGGCCTTGTGGTTGAAATTTTCTTGGTACCAGCAGCAACATCAACCAGATAATTTGCTTTCCTCAGTGAATCAGACTCCCATATTCTATCAAACGGGTCGTCGGGATACCTAAGATAACAGATTTGTGTACATATTTTAAGGAAAGATCAATTTTGGAATGACAAGTTTGTAACTTTGAATAAACCCAATTGATATCTACATGCTTGGACAGAAGTGCTAAATCTGTTAGTGCATATATCTTTGATGGGCCTTTTTCAACAAGTATTGAGACACAGTAAGCAAATAATAAGAACGTCAAAAGATTACCTGACTGGAGCTTCAGTGTCGGAACCAAAATTTATTCTTGCCGAGACACTGAGATAAAACTGGTTTTCGTAGTCTGTATAGTAGATAGAGCCATTGAACGGTCGGAGCTCAAGAGTAGAAATGAATGGCTGCCCAGTTGTAGCATTGGATAAGCACACACTGGTTGTAGGACTCGAAGCCAGAAATATTAGCTCTATCACCTCCATAGTATCGGCATCCGAAATGACAATAGTTGACCAATGAGTTGCCCCGAAAGACACGTCAAATTTTGGATACACATTATTGCTGTCAAAGTTACCATACAAGAACGACGCTCTTACAAGGTACCTAGTCCTGCTCGTGACATTGAGTGAGTAACAGTACTTCCTGTCATCAGCAGGAAAGTGTCTCAGAGTCTGATATTGCTTCCGTGTCTCATTTGCAACAGATATACTAGCTACTTCTCCATAAGCTAATTGATCAGGAGTCCACTCGAGGCCAAGTTCATCGGCATAATTTTCTGTACCTCCACAGTCCAAACTAACAAAACCTGTGCCACGGGCTGTTCTTAGCAACATTGTATAGAAGAAAGCTAGAGTTCACAAATCTAACCCCCAACTCTTATGAAACTTTACAAAAGAGACGCTTTATCAAGAAAACACTTTAACATAAATCATGCAAGAAGAAAAGGAAAATATAAGGAAACCGACTCTAATTAGTAGAAAGAAAGAACCTCAATGTCATTCATTGGACTTTTAAGCTTCCCCAAAGGTGTCACTCTCAATATACCATGTTAGATATGAGCGGATTCGCCGTGCATAGTAACATTGTCGACTATCTACTCAATACCGAACAATCTTAGGCAGCTGTTAATATTCAAGACGTTGCCAATATAAGATGCATAAGAATGTGATAATATTTCTGCAGAATTCCTTAGTCTTCAATCCCTCACCCCTCAGACCCCGAAAGCTAATATGGTATAAGAGCAAGACCCCAATCACATCATCACTATGTCCAAAGAGTGTTCTCACTGTTTTGACTCCTTCCAACAATCCTTTCCCTTACGATACAAAACCCAATTATGCAATAAGAAAAGTTTTATTTCCAAAACCCAATTATGCAATAAGAAAAGTTTTACATAAACCCAATTATACAAAACCTCAATTTCCAAATCCTCTTGTTGCAGCCAAGCATTTCTAGATCACTACATAAACATCAACAACACTGTGCACCCGCAAGTCTCAACAACCAAAAAAAGTCAAACTATCAGCAGTTAAGAGTTAACAACCAGTTAATCCTTCCAAACACCACCAAATCATAACAAAACCAACAACAACAAAACATAAATACATAAACACCATGAACCAACAAAAAAGAAGTAAAAAATGCCTTCACTCCAGCAACCACATCACCAAATTCATACCCAAAATCATCAACAACAACCACATAGAACACAGCCCCAACACAAACCACACTCAAATCAACAGAACCAAAATCTCCAAAAAGGCAAAAACAAAACACACATATCATCTATTCGAATCAACAACAACTACAACAACAAGCAGATACGGAGTAGAGATCGCACCAGGCACCTGAGCAGAAACACCTTCATCTCGTAGAAGAAAAAGACACGGCCAGAGACCAAAAAGCAAAACCCTAAGCTCCATTACCGAGAGCGAAAAGCTCAATCTCGTAGTAGGCCACAGAGACCTCAAAAATGGAGGTGAAAATGAAAAAGCGAGGACGAAGCAAAAGCCACTATCTCCCTCTTTCTTTCTAGTGCACAGTACAGAAAGTAAAGCTCAAAATCACTCCGAAAACTATTTTCCCGAGAAAATAAACACTAATTTTCTCTCACTTTCTTTTCTGGAATTTGCTATGAAGATCGATAGAGAGAGTGACGATTCTGTTATTTATTTTGTGCTCTGCAACGATATTTTAAAAAAAAAATTAAAGACTCCAGAAATTGAATTGGTCACACTTATGTCTACTAATAGATTTTTTCAACCAGTTAAAAATTAATTATTTTTGACGAAATTTTTGTTAATTTAATTAATGGGACCCTTAAAGATAGGAACAATTATTTGTTAGGTATAAATGAGCTTAATCAAGTTTATATTTATTTATTTGGGTTTAACTCGGCTCGAGAAAAATCGAATTGAATTTAGCTCATACTCAAAAGATATTTAAATTCAGATTCAGCTCGATTCGGTTCGGTTCGACTAATACATTTTTTACTGTAAATATTTGATACAATGTATGATTACTGTAAATAGATGCGAGTAACCGAAACTTCTTGTTCTCTTCTTTTTGTGGAACTATATCCGAAATAATCGTACAAGTAATCAGTTCGGTTCCCTAATTATATTGGTTGGAATCGATGATTTTAAGCTTTCAATTTAGACTCGATTTACAGATCGAATTAGACGAAACTGACTCGATTTGTAGCGAAAAAAACTCTCTAAATTTTCAATTATAAAAGATACTGACGAATAGCAGACATTGGGATTTAATTATTGTAACCAAATCAAAATGTAAAGTCTGCAAATAAATAACATATTCTCGGTTTTCATTCTTTAATCCATATGGCAATACAAACCGGTATGGTTTTTATCGGTTAAATGACAGTTTTAAATTTTAAGAACAAGAATCGAACCAAAATTAAATCATTCTCTTAAATTTAAAATCAAACCCAAATTATCAATTATAATTTTCAATATACTGATTCTGAATTTAAAATACTCTTTCTTACTTATATATTGTAAATAGTTAAGTTCGAGCAAAACACTTAATGAGTTGAGTTTAAACTATTCTTTTATGTCCTCTTATTTATCCAACTGAAGTTTTTTCTTAATCAAAATTTATTTATTTGATTAACCGATAAGTACTCAAGTAATTATAATTTAATTGGATTTACTTTCAAAGAAAATATAAAATTTACTCTTCAAGAAATGTGTGTGATTGACAATTATACTGTAGTTTAATAATGGACCAACCAAGAAAATTTTCATGATAAAGCAAAGACAAAGTGAGGGCAGTTATGAGCTAAAATTAAAGTATGGAATATAAAATTATGGAACAAAACAACCAAACAGTATCGTGATTTGTGAAAGCTCACATTTGCTGTCAGTCATTTTTTTACTCCACTTCAATTTTAAATTCAACTTAATTAATGTGCTTCAACTTTTGATATTAATTAAAGAATCAAAGATTATTTAGTTTAAGTTAGGTTGTCACGTTTTGAGCCGAACCGACTTCAAATCGAACTAAATTAATTATAAGAATAAAAACCAAATAATTTTGATTCGGTTTTAAATTAATCAGTTTTGAGTTTACTTTGGTTTTACATGAAATTCTCATATTTATTTTGTATTGACTCATCAAATTTTTGTTTGATTCTTTTTTAATCAAATTTCATGGAATTTTCACATTTTGAATTTTTTTCGATTATTTTTTGTTAACCCAATATTTTTAAACCCAAATAATAAATATCAGTGAACGAAAATGGATCACGTGTTTAATTAGATTAATTTTCGAATCGATTGATATTATCAGATATCCAAAAACTCAACATAAACTAGGTGTTCTCAATTTAATGAGGTATACGATATGAATTATTAAATTTGCTTTGAACCATGTTATCACTCTTGAGAAAACACAAAATACTATAAATTCGACGGGATTTGACATCACCGATATGAAAAGATAGAATCGCGAATCACTAAATTCGTCCCGAATCTTCTTTTACTATTCCTAACAATAGGGCATTTTCTTATAATTTCGCCTCTACCTCAATTGCATAAAAGATGTCAAATACTCGTCGAATTCATATTTTTTATCATCTTAAATGTTAGCGGTGAGCATGGTTCTGGATTCAGACTGTGGTTCCTCAGTTCTACCCGATTGGAAACTAATTATTTTTTAATTTTAATTTTGACATCATTCATAGGCCGAAATAAACAAATCTGAACCTGATTATGGGAGAAACTTTAAATTTTCCGTTCTAAAAAATACCAACGAATACCATGTTAAAACAAATAACATTGTGTTAGCGTTATAATTTCCGAGCCAAAAGCGAGAAACACAACAATTGGCGGCAAATCCACAGAGCAACACCTGTCTTGGTAAACCGGTTCGGTCTCAAACAGACTAACCGCAATTCTTGGTCTGTAAAAATTGAAACTTAGCTAAAGTTAATTGTTCTCTCAAAATTAGAAACAAAACAGACTATTATCCAGAATCTTGAATTTCTCAATTTTAGTACGGGAACTGGGACTGAACCGAAGTTAATAACTCTCTCAAAATCAGAATCAAAACCAAACCACCGTCTAAAATCTTGAATTTCACAATTTTATTTTCGGTTCAGTTCCGGTTCCAATCCATTATTCACACCTTACTAAATATGACATATTGGTCGTTTTGGAATTAATTAAGAACTGGGTCAACGTCAACGGGTCAAATCGTTGAATATCATGGCACGTGTGAATAAAGAGACCGAGGCAGTTTCATTATTGGGGTGGGGTCCACAACGGTCCAAAGACTGGAACACGAGACGTTACGGTGTGCGTCGATACATAGGATAATAAATATGTGCCATACGAAACGTGACAAAAAGAGATCAACTTTATTTAATACACAAGTATATGATAAACGACAATCACTACGATAAATATCGTATCATAAAAGAGAGACACAAATCATGCTACGTAGAAACCATATATTTATTTCTACTCATTCTCGTCACACTTGCATGGCAAATAGATCGGTAAATAATCGAACTGAAAATACTTAGATTAGTTCAATTTAAAGTTGAACAAACCTAAAAACTAATCGATTTGACTCATATTAAGTTATCGATTTTTGTTTATCGAGCCGGGTTATTGAGATAACAAAACATAAGTTAGATAATACGTCAAGAGTTGTTTAAAGTGTAAAAATTTTATGAAAATCAGTTTATAAGAAAACGAATAATAAATCGATAAGTCAAATAATAGTTCAAAACAGATTAAATTGTGAGAGTTTCAAACATAATAAAAATTTGTGGGTTCAAAACTGGATTGAACCGAATTCGATTAATTCAATTTCAGTTTATATTTTTTTTAAATCGAATCGTGAATAATCCTAACTTTGACAATCGCTTTGTCGATTTCATAGTGATTGATGCTTCTGTTGTGTCAGTTACTTGGAAAAGTAAACTAATTTTCTTTTGTTATAAAGATGAGAACAAAGCAAGTTTCGGGTGATTTGTGACTTTTGTCTCTTGCATCATTAAATCAGGGACGTTGGGTCTAGAGATGTAAACTAGTCAAGCCGTTGATAGGCCACACAAAGTCGATTTATTGAAGATTATGTTCGGGCTTATTAATATCAAGAGGTAGTAGTTAAACTGGAGTCAACATAGAATGACCGATTGAGCGTGATTGACGTACATAGTTAGTCAAACCTGAGTTGACATAAAACGACAAACTAGAGCTTGACTAAAATGATAGATATAGGTGTTATAAGACATTTGTAGACAAGTGTTGTGATGCACTTGAAGACGAGTGATGTGATATACTTGAAAATAACATTAGTACGCGGGAGCGATGAGATTGTCTTGTCTTGCCCACTCGTTAGGAACATATCCAACGAGTGGGCAAGATTACTATTTCAACGAAAGTTTCACCGGGATCAATCTTCCCTGATATCATAACAAAAATAGTGTAGGATAATATTACAGATAACAATGTCGTATGAAAACCAACTAAATAGGTATTGTCGGAGTCGGGCACGGAGAGAGTAGAATACAAGGGTAGATGTCGGAATACGTATCGTCGTCGAAACTTCTGTCGTCGCCGATTCCACGGGGGCCCGACCAGGCCGGCTCCCAACCGAAGGGGCGATACACCACTTTCTTGTTGCGAGCGTCGGGGGGATCTATAACAGGATAGTATATGCACCCGGGAATGAGGTTAGGATCGTCCTCGACGTGCACCATATTGAGCCCGTCGTGGACGACCAGGCACGAGTCGTCCAGCGACTCGACGGGGCTCCACCGGCCCGACGAGAGGTTGAAAATCTGAACAATACAGTCTATGAAATTCGTCATGAACCGGACGACCAGGCAGACTTGGCCTTTCATCACCACGAGATGGTAATTTACGCGTGTGGAGCTGTAGACGATAGTTCGCATCTCCGTTCCCGAAGTCAGGCTGCGGTCCGGCGGCGGCGGCACGACCTCGGGCTGTGGATCGGACTCGGAGAGGTCGTAACAGACGCAGCGGACGCGGTCGGACGGGTCGACCGCGGCGCCGCGTGGGAGGTGATGGAGGAGGCAGTAGAGCCTGGTCCCCACGCACGCGAAGTTGCGCGCGTGGAGACCCTTTAGGTCGACGCGACGCCAGCTGGCGTCGCGTCGAGGCCTGGCGAAGACCAGCTGCCCCTCGGCGTGCTCCGCGACGACGGAGCACCCGGGGTCGGAGGGGGCGGCGGAGAGGGCGGCGTTGAGGACGCGGAACCCGGGGCCGTCGGGGTCGGGGAGGGGGATCGAGGCGGTGGGGATGGAGATGGGGTCGAAGAGCATGATCGAGGAGGGCGATGCGGCGACGAGCCACCCGAAGCGGGAGCCGAAGACGGCGAACCCGGCGAGCTCCGGGAGGTGGAGGCGGAGGCGGGGCCGATCGGGGGAGGCGCGGTGGAAGACACGCGCGGCGGCGGCGGAATGGGTTTGGTGGGAGTAGTCGCCGGCGGTGGGGACGGGCAGTAACAGATTCATGTTGATCGATTGCTTGGCGGCGGCCCGGGTCGCCGCCGGCGAATTCTCGGCGGCGGAGCGCCAGTGCCGGCAGGTGGCGGCAAAGGAGAGGCGGTCTCGCAAGGAAGAGCTGAGCCTTAAGAGGATTAAATCTAAAATCAAACCGGGAACGGAGGACCAATCCGCCGCCGCCGCCGCCGCCGGCGAGGCACTTCTCTTTCTTTTCAAGGCCATATAAATTACTAACCTTCTTCTATGTCACTCTATATATAGGCTAAATAGTAAATATGATGCCATAGGAAATAGGAAATAGGAAACCTAGTACAAATTGTAACCTCAATTTAGGAATCAGTGAAAAAGTCGAACAAACTCAACCGCCGTTTCGACAAAAATTACAACATGTCTAAAAAATTACTCATTGGTCAACTATTGACTGACAATTCAAAACAATACTATGGAGCTCTATCACCTCCATAGTATCGGCATCCGAAATGACAATAGTTGACCAATGAGTTGCCCCGAGAGACACGTCAAATTTTGGATACACGTTATTGCTGTCAAAGTTACCATACTAGAACGACGCTCTTACAAGGTACCTAGTCCTGCTCGTGACATTGAGTGAGTGACAGTACTTCCTGTCATCGGCAGGAAAGTGTCTCAGAGTCTGATATTGCTTCCGTGTCTCATTTGCAACAGATATACTAGCTACTTCTCCATAAGCTAATTGATCAGGAGTCCACTCGAGGCCAAGTTCATCGGCATAATTTTCTGTACCTCCACAGTCCAAACTAACAAAACCTGTGCCACAGGCTGTTCTTAGCAACATTGTATAGAAGAAAGCTAGAGTTCACAAATCTAACCCCCAACTCTTATGAAACTTTACAAAAGAGACGCTTTATCAAGAAAACACTTTAACATAAATCATGCAAGAAGAAAAGGAAAATATAAGGAAACCGACTCTAATTAGTAGAAAGAAAGAACCTCAATGTCATTCATTGGACTTTTAAGCTTCCCCAAAGGTGTCACTCTCAATATACCATGTTAGATATGAGCGGATTCGCCGTGCATAGTAACATTGTCGACTATCTACTCAATACCGAACAATCTTAGGCAGCTGTTAATATTCAAGACGTTGCCAATATAAGATGCATAAGAATGTGATAATATTTCTGCAGAATTCCTTAGTCTTCAATCCCTCACCCCTCAGACCCGAAAGCTAATATGGTATAAGAGCAAGACCCCGATCACATCATCACTATGTCCAAAGAGTGTTCTCACTGTTTTCACTCCTTTACAATCCTTTCCCTTGCGATACAAAACCCAATTATGCAATAAGAAAAGTTTTACATGAACCCAATTATACAAAACCTCAATTTCCAAATCCTCTTGTTGCATCCAAGCATTTCTAGATCACTACATAAACATTAACAACACTGTACACCCACAAGTCTCAACAACCAAAAAAAGTCAAACTATCAGCAGTTAAGAGTTAACAACCAGTTAATCCTTCCAAACACCACCAAATAATAACAAAATCAACAACAAAAACACATAAATACATAAACACCATGAACCAACAAAAAAGAAGTAAAAAATGTCTTCACTCCAACAACTGGCAGTATAAGAACGAAGCAAGACGAAACAGAGTGTGTTTTGGTGAACCCAGCCAAGTCAATGCATTCATTAGCTGGTTCTTTCCTTTTATTTTATACTGTAATTACATGCTGGATAGTAGGGTCGTGCTAACTGCATACACAAAAGTAGCAGCTCACACCATATCCCATAAATATAGGAGTTGCTTGCGGAGCAAGCAACTCCATTTTCTTCCTCGCTTGACTCGGTCCCTGATGCATGAAACGCATCGTTTTATTAATTCAAGACTACAAAACTAACACTTCCCCCTAATCTTGAATTTCGATCTCCTCTATTTCCAATCTGTTCCTCATTTCCAGAAACGCGACCCTGCCAAGAGCTTTTGTAAGGATATCTGCTTTCTGCAGATTCGAGCTCACATGCTCGAGCTTGATCCTGCCCTCCTGTACACACTCTCGCACAAAGTGATAACGTGTGTCAATATGCTTACTTCGGTCATGATGCACAGGATTCTTACTAAGCATGATGGCCGATTTGTTGTCGATCTTCAAGATTACTTCTTCTGGCTTTCCTCCAAGCATTTCAGCTATAAGTCGAGCCAACCAGATCCCTTGGCAAGCCGCAGCAGTGGTTGCAATGTATTCTGCCTCACAGGATGACAGAGCCACAACCCTCTGTTTCTGCGACGTCCAGGTGACCAGGCTGTCGCCCAGAAAATACACAACTCCTGTGGTGCTTCTCCTATCATCGACATCTCCTGCCAGATCACTGTCACAGAAACCGACCAGCTTTCTTTCGTTGCTGTCACGAAGATATTTCAGACCAAAACCTGAGGTTCCTTGAACATATCTTATGATTCTCTTCACTGCTGCCATGTGCTCGTCTCGGGGAGACTCCATGAATCTGCTAGCGATTCCCACAGAATAACATAGATCAGGGCGAGTGTTTACCAGATAACGAAGACTCCCAATCAGGCTTCGATAGTAGGTAGGATCGACTGGTTCTCCACCCTGTTCTTTGCTCAGTTTCTGTTTTTGCTCCATTGGTGTTTTGCACGCATTGCTGTTCTGAAGCCCTGCCATCGTTACTACTTTCTGGGCATATCTCTTCTGGCACAGCGAGATCCCTCCAGCACTCTGCTTCACTTCAATTCCCAGATAGTAGGAGAGAAGCCCCAAATCACTCATCTGAAATTCTCTGCCCATTTCTTCTTTGAACAGTCTCACCTCCGATGTCTGTGATCCTATGATGATAAGATCATCTACATAAACACCAACGATGAGTACAGACTCCCCGAATCTCCTTGTGTAGACAGCATGCTCGGACGAGGATTTTCTGAATTTTACCTTGCAGAGGCTTGAGTTGAGCTTCTCGTTCCAAGCCCGAGGAGCTTGTTTGAGGCCATACAACGCTTTTTTCAGCTTCATCACACAGTTTGCCTTGGTAGAGTCTTCAAAACCAAGAGGTTGTATGACATACACTTCTTCTGTCAGATTTCCATTCAAAAAAGCCGACTTTACATCCATGTGGTGCACTTCCCATCCTCTTTGTGCCGCCACAGCAAGAAGCAATCTCACAGTTTCAATGCGAGCTACTGGAGCAAAGACTTCATCATAGTCGATTCCTTCCCTCTGAGCATATCCCTTGGCCACAAGACGAGCTTTGTGGCGCACAATTTTTCCCTGAGCATCTCGTTTTAGTTTGAAAACCCATTTCAGTCCAATTGCTTTCACACCGGGCTTCGGTTCTGCTAGCTCCCATGTCTTGTTTTCATGGATGCACCTCAGCTTATCTTCCATGGCTCGTCTCCATTGCTTCTCTGCAAGCGCTTCACTTACACTCGTAGGTTCATCAGATGCCAGAAGCAATTCATGAGGTTCCAGTTCAATTTGAACTGTCTCCTCATAGATGTCACGCAAAGACCTTTCACGCAGAGGAGCCTCAGGTGGTGTTTCTGGCTCTGTCACTATCGGTGGGGCTGATTGCGACGTTCGAGGAGGTTGCGGCGTTCGAGGAACCTCGCGTGCGGAGCTAGGGCTAAGAGACAGATTTGACGAGTCAGTAGTCGACGCAGCTCGACTCGCAGCTTGGCTCGAGGCTCGGTTCACAGCTTGGCTCGTGGCTCGATTCGAGGCAGCCTGGCTCGCAGCCTGGCTCGCAGCTTGGCTTGAGGTTGGACTTGAGGCTTGAGCTTGCTCACTGTCTTCTTCCCCCCCAAGCTCATAGCCCCAATCCACACTAAAAATCTCAGAACACGCAGACGCATTTTGAGCATCCTCAGACGTCCAATCCCAGCCTATCTTCTCATCAAATACAGCATCTCTGCTGATAACGACTCGCCTCGTGAGAGGATTGTAAAACCTGTACCCTTTAGTTCCAGCTTCATAGCCCAGAAACACAACCCGCAAGCTTCGATCGTCCAATTTTTTCACAGACGTCTCTGTTTTCTTGACAAACGCCACACACCCAAAAACCTTAAAATGATTGACTGAAGGTTTTCGTTTGTATCATACCTCATACGGAGTCTTGCTCTCCAAGCTCTTTGTAAAAGAGCGATTAAGTATACACTGCTGTCATCACAGCTTCTCCCCAAAAGCGACCAGGGACGTCTCTGTTTTTCATCATGCATCGAGCCATACTCACGATGGTCTGATTTCTTCTTTCCACAACCCCATTCTGCTGTGGTGAGCGAGGGGCTGTGAAATGTCGGTTCAAGTCTTCATCATCACTGAATATTGTGAACTCGCCAGACAGGAACTCGCCTCCTCTATCCGTCCTTAACGTTTTTAGCTTCGTTTCTGCTTCCACTTCTAGTCTCTGTTTTAGTACCTGAAACGCTTTCAAGGCTTGATCTTTGGTTTTTAGCAAAACTGCCCACATATATCGAGAGAAATCATCGACAAGTAAGAAAAATAGCTTGTTCCTTGCTGGTGTCTCTGGTGTGATCGGGCCACAGAGATCAGCGTGCGTGAGCTCTAGCGGTTTCGAAGCTCTGAACAGAGACTTCTTAGGAAAGCTCTTGCGTCGTTGCTTTCCCAGCATACAAGCCTCACAGATTTGATCTGGGTTCTGAATGATGGGAAGACCTCTCACTAGAGCTCGATTCATCATCAGTTTCAGGGCAGAGAAATTTAAATGGCCATACCTTTCATTCCACCCCATTTTTGATAACAGACACACTGGCTTGACACTATCAAGTCTGAGAGTGTAAAGCCTATTACTTGATCTCCCCGTCTTAACCAGAAGTTTGCGATTCTCATCGAAGATCTTCATCCAGCCCTCCTTGATCTCAATGTTGCACCCTTCTTCATCTAGCTGCCCCAGACTGATTATGTTCGACTTCAAACAAGGTATGTAGTGGACATTCTCGAGCAGCCTGTGTTCTCCACTTCTCCCTTCCAACAACACTGACCCTTTTCCCTTTATCTCTACCAACGAGCCATCACCGAACTTCACTGAACCTTTCAAGCCCAGATCTAGCGTTGTGAAGACTCCCTGGTTTCTTGACATATGGTTGCTTGCACCAGTGTCAAGGTACCAGATGCTATCTCTTGTCTTTGTGGGGCCTCTGCAACTCGACTCTGCTTCCTTTTCATTAAGCAACACGAATTCTTCAGTGTTGCTGCAAGCAGTGACCTTCTGTGCTACTGACATGAACAGCGAAGGTTCGTCTTCTTCCTGCTGCTCGACCAGGTTTGCCTCCTCTGTCTCTTTGCACTCATTCGCAAAATGGCCGAAGCCTGCACAATTAAAGCATCTCACTTTGGTTTTATCAAACTTCCTTCCTGATGCACGACCACCTCCTCGGCCTCCTCTCCCTCTTCCTCGTGAGGAACCTGGCGCATCTCTCCCTTTCGTTTCTCGAGTAGCTAGAGCCTCCCATTGCGCTTTTGTAAGCAGCAACTGGTCTCCTTCCTTGTTCGACTGCCTACCCTTCTGTGAAGCTTCGAACGTTCTCAATCTTCCCACTGCTTCAGACAGAGTCATAGTCTCCATGTCTCCCCATTGTTGAATGGTTCCCACAATTGACAGAAACCGATCCGGCAATGAACAGAATAGTTTTTCAACCACGATTTCCTCAGACATGAGACTTCCAAGAGAGCGAATTTCACTTACCACATTCGACAACCTCATTGAAAAATCACTGACTGACTCAGTCTCTTCCATCATGAGTCTGTTGAACTCTCTTTTCAGCAGGATGATGTTAGCTTTTCTGACTCGGCTTTCTCCAATCCGCATCTCCTTCAGAGCCTTCCAAGCCTCTCTCGCAGTTCTCTTCTCTGCAATCTGCATTAAGACAGGTTTTGGAATGGCTTGCGAGATCATTGCCAAAGCCACTCAGTTTGCCTCTCTGCTAACTTCTGTCTCACCTTCTACTGCCTCCCACACCTCCTGAGCATCTAACAATATCCTCATCTTAACAGACCAATATCCATAGTTCGAATCAGTGAGCATAGGATAATTGATCTGTAGGCTTCTCGGTGGTGCTCTGTAGTTTCCTGAATCTGACATGACTCTCTCTGTAGTGGTTGAGCTCTGATCTCTCGTTTGTGGTGTTGACTCTGGATTCTGTGTTCCACTCATGGTTAGGCCTTACTGGGCTCTGATACCAGATTGACAGTATAAGAACGAAGCAAGACGAAACAGAGTGTGTTTTGGTGAACCCAGCCAAGTCAATGCATTCATTAGCTGGTTCTTTTCTTTTATTTTATACTGTAATTACATGCTGGATAGTAGGGTCGTGCTAACTGCATACACAAAAGTAGCAGCTCACACCATATCCCATAAATATAGGAGTTGCTTGCGGAGCAAGCAACTCCATCTTCTTCCTCGCTTGACTCGGTCCCTGATGCATGAAACACATCGTTTTATTAATTCAAGACTACAAAACTAACAACAACCACATCACCAAATTCAAACCCAAAATCACCAACAACAACCACATAAAACACAGCCCGAACACAAACCACACTCAAATCAACAGAACCAAAATCTCCAAAAAGCAAAAACAAAACACACATATCATCTATTCGAATCAACAACAACAACAAGCAGATATGGAGTAGAGATCGCACCAGGCACCTGAGCAGAAACACCTTCATCTCGTAGAAGAAAAAGACACGGCCAGAGAGCAAAAGGCAAAACTCTAAGCTCCATTACCGAGAGCGAAAAGCTCAATCTCGTAGTAGGCCACAGAGACCTCAAAAATGGAGGTGAAAATGAAAAAGCGAGGACGAAGCAAAAGCCACTCTCTCCCTCTTTCTTTCTAGTGCACAGTACAGAAAGCAAAGTTCAAAATCACTCCTAAAACTCCGGCGAAGCTTCAGCGATAATTCCCTCGCGGCCCATGTCTCAGGCGAACCCTCCCGACCCAGAACCCAAACACCCGTTGAGCACCTCTGGCAACGTGACATTGTCGGCCAACATTGACAAAAACTCCGGCAAAATCGCGGGAGGCGGAGGCGGGGCCGATCGGGGGAGGCGCGGTGGAAGACACGCGCGGCGGCGGCGGTTGAGTTTGTTCGACTTTTTCACTGATTCCTAAATTGAGGTTACAATTTGTACTAGGTTTCCTATTTCCTATTTCCTATGGCATCATATTTACTATTTAGCCTATATATAGAGTGACATAGAAGAAGGTTAGTAATTTATATGGCCTTGAAAAGAAAGAGAAGTGCCTCGCCGGCGGCGGCGGCGGCGGCGGATTGGTCCTCCGTTCCCGGTTTGATTTTAGATTTAATCCTCTTAAGGCTCAGCTCTTCCTTGCGAGACCGCCTCTCCTTTGCCGCCACCTGCCGGCACTGGCGCTCCGCCGCCGAGAATTCGCCGGCGGCGACCCGGGCCGCCGCCAAGCAATCGATCAACATGAATCTGTTACTGCCCGTCCCCACCGCCGGCGACTACTCCCACCAAACCCATTCCGCCGCCGCCGCGCGTGTCTTCCACCGCGCCTCCCCCGATCGGCCCCGCCTCCGCCTCCACCTCCCGGAGCTCGCCGGGTTCGCCGTCTTCGGCTCCCGCTTCGGGTGGCTCGTCGCCGCATCGCCCTCCTCGATCATGCTCTTCGACCCCATCTCCATCCCCACCGCCTCGATCCCCCTCCCCGACCCCGACGGCCCCGGGTTCCGCGTCCTCAACGCCGCCCTCTCCGCCGCCCCCTCCGACCCCGGGTGCTCCGTCGTCGCGGAGCACGCCGAGGGGCAGCTGGTCTTCGCCAGGCCTCGACGCGACGCCAGCTGGCGTCGCGTCGACCTAAAGGGTCTCCACGCGCGCAACTTCGCGTGCGTGGGGACCAGGCTCTACTGCCTCCTCCATCACCTCCCACGCGGCGCCGCGGTCGACCCGTCCGACCGCGTCCGCTGCGTCTGTTACGACCTCTCCGAGTCCGATCCACAGCCCGAGGTCGTGCCGCCGCCGCCGGACCGCAGCCTGACTTCGGGAACGGAGATGCGAACTATCGTCTACAGCTCCACACGCGTAAATTACCATCTCGTGGTGATGAAAGGCCAAGTCTGCCTGGTCGTCCGGTTCATGACGAATTTCATAGACTGTATTGTTCAGATTTTCAACCTCTCGTCGGGCCGGTGGAGCCCCGTCGAGTCGCTGGACGACTCGTGCCTGGTCGTCCACGACGGGCTCAATATGGTGCACGTCGAGGACGATCCTAACCTCATTCCCGGGTGCATATACTATCCTGTTATAGATCCCCCCGACGCTCGCAACAAGAAAGTGGTGTATCGCCCCTTCGGTTGGGAGCCGGCCTGGTCGGGCCCCCGTGGAATCGGCGACGACAGAAGTTTCGACGACGATACGTATTCCGACATCTACCCTTGTATTCTACTCTCTCCGTGCCCGACTCCGACAATACCTATTTAGTTGGTTTTCATACGACATTGTTATCTGTAATATTATCCTACACTATTTTTGTTATGATATCAGGGAAGATTGATCCCGGTGAAACTTTCGTTGAAATAGTAATCTTGCCCACTCGTTGGATATGTTCCTAACGAGTGGGCAAGACAAGACAATCTCATCGCTCCCGCGTACTAATGTTATTTTCAAGTATATCACATCACTCGTCTTCAAGTGCATCACAACACTTGTCTACAAATGTCTTATAACACCTATATCTATCATTTTAGTCAAGCTCTAGTTTGTCGTTTTATGTCAACTCAGGTTTGACTAACTATGTACGTCAATCACGCTCAATCGGTCATTCTATGTTGACTCCAGTTTAACTACTACCTCTTGATATTAATAAGCCCGAACATAATCTTCAATAAATCGACTTTGTGTGGCCTATCAACGGCTTGACTAGTTTACATCTCTAGACCCAACGTCCCTGATTTAATGATGCAAGAGACAAAAGTCACAAATCACCCGAAACTTGCTTTGTTCTCATCTTTATAACAAAAGAAAATTAGTTTACTTTTCCAAGTAACTGACACAACAGAAGCATCAATCACTATGAAATCGACAAAGCGATTGTCAAAGTTAGGATTATTCACGATTCGATTTAAAAAAAATATAAACTGAAATTGAATTAATCGAATTCGGTTCAATCCAGTTTTGAACCCACAAATTTTTATTATGTTTGAAACTCTCACAATTTAATCTGTTTTGAACTATTATTTGACTTATCGATTTATTATTCGTTTTCTTATAAACTGATTTTCATAAAATTTTTACACTTTAAACAACTCTTGACGTATTATCTAACTTATGTTTTGTTATCTCAATAACCCGGCTCGATAAACAAAAATCGATAACTTAATATGAGTCAAATCGATTAGTTTTTAGGTTTGTTCAACTTTAAATTGAACTAATCTAAGTATTTTCAGTTCGATTATTTACCGATCTATTTGCCATGCAAGTGTGACGAGAATGAGTAGAAATAAATATATGGTTTCTACGTAGCATGATTTGTGTCTCTCTTTTATGATACGATATTTATCGTAGTGATTGTCGTTTATCATATACTTGTGTATTAAATAAAGTTGATCTCTTTTTGTCACGTTTCGTATGGCACATATTTATTATCCTATGTATCGACGCACACCGTAACGTCTCGTGTTCCAGTCTTTGGACCGTTGTGGACCCCACCCCAATAATGAAACTGCCTCGGTCTCTTTATTCACACGTGCCATGATATTCAACGATTTGACCCGTTGACGTTGACCCAGTTCTTAATTAATTCCAAAACGACCAATATGTCATATTTAGTAAGGTGTGAATAATGGATTGGAACCGGAACTGAACCGAAAATAAAATTGTGAAATTCAAGATTTTAGACGGTGGTTTGGTTTTGATTCTGATTTTGAGAGAGTTATTAACTTCGGTTCAGTCCCAGTTCCCGTACTAAAATTGAGAAATTCAAGATTCTGGATAATAGTCTGTTTTGTTTCTAATTTTGAGAGAACAATTAACTTTAGCTAAGTTTCAATTTTTACAGACCAAGAATTGCGGTTAGTCTGTTTGAGACCGAACCGGTTTACCAAGACAGGTGTTGCTCTGTGGATTTGCCGCCAATTGTTGTGTTTCTCGCTTTTGGCTCGGAAATTATAACGCTAACACAATGTTATTTGTTTTAACATGGTATTCGTTGGTATTTTTTAGAACGGAAAATTTAAAGTTTCTCCCATAATCAGGTTCAGATTTGTTTATTTCGGCCTATGAATGATGTCAAAATTAAAATTAAAAAATAATTAGTTTCCAATCGGGTAGAACTGAGGAACCACAGTCTGAATCCAGAACCATGCTCACCGCTAACATTTAAGATGATAAAAAATATGAATTCGACGAGTATTTGACATCTTTTATGCAATTGAGGTAGAGGCGAAATTATAAGAAAATGCCCTATTGTTAGGAATAGTAAAAGAAGATTCGGGACGAATTTAGTGATTCGCGATTCTATCTTTTCATATCGGTGATGTCAAATCCCGTCGAATTTATAGTATTTTGTGTTTTCTCAAGAGTGATAACATGGTTCAAAGCAAATTTAATAATTCATATCGTATACCTCATTAAATTGAGAACACCTAGTTTATGTTGAGTTTTTGGATATCTGATAATATCAATCGATTCGAAAATTAATCTAATTAAACACGTGATCCATTTTCGTTCACTGATATTTATTATTTGGGTTTAAAAATATTGGGTTAACAAAAAATAATCGAAAAAAATTCAAAATGTGAAAATTCCATGAAATTTGATTAAAAAAGAATCAAACAAAAATTTGATGAGTCAATACAAAATAAATATGAGAATTTCATGTAAAACCAAAGTAAACTCAAAACTGATTAATTTAAAACCGAATCAAAATTATTTGGTTTTTATTCTTATAATTAATTTAGTTCGATTTGAAGTCGGTTCGGCTCAAAACGTGACAACCTAACTTAAACTAAATAATCTTTGATTCTTTAATTAATATCAAAAGTTGAAGCACATTAATTAAGTTGAATTTAAAATTGAAGTGGAGTAAAAAAATGACTGACAGCAAATGTGAGCTTTCACAAATCACGATACTGTTTGGTTGTTTTGTTCCATAATTTTATATTCCATACTTTAATTTTAGCTCATAACTGCCCTCACTTTGTCTTTGCTTTATCATGAAAATTTTCTTGGTTGGTCCATTATTAAACTACAGTATAATTGTCAATCACACACATTTCTTGAAGAGTAAATTTTATATTTTCTTTGAAAGTAAATCCAATTAAATTATAATTACTTGAGTACTTATCGGTTAATCAAATAAATAAATTTTGATTAAGAAAAAACTTCAGTTGGATAAATAAGAGGACATAAAAGAATAGTTTAAACTCAACTCATTAAGTGTTTTGCTCGAACTTAACTATTTACAATATATAAGTAAGAAAGAGTATTTTAAATTCAGAATCAGTATATTGAAAATTATAATTGATAATTTGGGTTTGATTTTAAATTTAAGAGAATGATTTAATTTTGGTTCGATTCTTGTTCTTAAAATTTAAAACTGTCATTTAACCGATAAAAACCATACCGGTTTGTATTGCCATATGGATTAAAGAATGAAAACCGAGAATATGTTATTTATTTGCAGACTTTACATTTTGATTTGGTTACAATAATTAAATCCCAATGTCTGCTATTCGTCAGTATCTTTTATAATTGAAAATTTAGAGAGTTTTTTTCGCTACAAATCGAGTCAGTTTCGTCTAATTCGATCTGTAAATCGAGTCTAAATTGAAAGCTTAAAATCATCGATTCCAACCAATATAATTAGGGAACCGAACTGATTACTTGTACGATTATTTCGGATATAGTTCCACAAAAAGAAGAGAACAAGAAGTTTCGGTTACTCGCATCTATTTACAGTAATCATACATTGTATCAAATATTTACAGTAAAAAATGTATTAGTCGAACCGAACCGAATCGAGCTGAATCTGAATTTAAATATCTTTTGAGTATGAGCTAAATTCAATTCGATTTTTCTCGAGTCGAGTTAAACCCAAATAAATAAATGTAAACTTGATTAAGCTCATTTATATCCTAACAAATAATTGTTCCTATCTTTAAGGGTATTTTTAACTGGTTGAAAAAATCTATTAGTATACATAAGTGTGACCAATTCAATTTCTGGAGTCTTTATTTATTTTCAAAATATCGTTGCAGAGCACAAAATAAATAACAGAATCGTCACTCTCTCTATCGATCTTCATAGCAAATTCCAGAAAAGAAAGTGAGAGAAAATTAGTGTTAATTTTCTCGGGAAAATAGTTTTCGGAGTGATTTTGAGCTTTACTTTCTGTACTGTGCACTAGAAAGAAAGAGAGTGGCTTTTGCTTCGTCCTCGCTTTTTCATTTTCACCTCCATTTTTGAGGTCTCTGCGGCCTACTACGAGATTGAGCTTTTCACTCTCGGTAATGGAGCTTAGGGTTTTGCTTTTTGCTCTCTGGCTGTGTCTTTTTCTTCTACGAGATGAAGGTGTTTCTGCTCAGGTGCCTGGTGCGATCTCTACTCCGTATCTGCTTGTTGTTGTTGATTCGAATAGATGATATGTGTGTTTGGTTTTTGCTTTTTGGAGATTTTGGTTCTGTTGATTTGAGTGTGGTTTGTGTTGGGGCTGTGTTCTATGTGGTTGTTGTTGATGATTTTGGGTTTGAATTTGGTGATGTGGTTGTTGGAGTGAAGACATTTTTGACTTCTTTTTTGTTGGTTCATGGTGTTTATGTATTTATGTTTTGTTGTTGTTGGTTTTGTTATGATTTGGTGGTGTTTGGAAGGATTAACTGGTTGTTAACTCTTTAACTGCTGATAGTTTGACTTTTTTTGGTTGTTGAGACTTGTGGGTGTACAGTGTTGTTGATGTTTATGTAGTGATCTAGAAATGCTTGGCTGCAACAAGAGGATTTGGAAATTGAGGTTTTGTGTAATTGGGTTTATGTAAAACTTTTCTTATTGCATAATTGGGTTTTGGAAATAAAACTTTTCTTATTGCATAATTGGGTTTTGTATCGTAAGGGAAAGGATTGTTGGAAGGAGTCAAAACAGTGAGAACACTCTTTGGACATAGTGATGATGTGATTGGGGTCTTGCTCTTATACCATATTAGCTTTCGGGGTCTGAGGGGTGAGGGATTGAAGACTAAGGAATTCTGCAGAAATATTATCACATTCTTATGCATCTTATATTGGCAACGTCTTGAATATTAACAGCTGCCTAAGATTGTTCGGTATTGAGTAGATAGTCGACAATGTTACTATGCACGGCGAATCCGCTCATATCTAACATGGTATATTGAGAGTGACACCTTTGGGGAAGCTTAAAAGTCCAATGAATGACATTGAGGTTCTTTCTTTCTACTAATTAGAGTCGGTTTCCTTATATTTTCCTTTTCTTCTTGCATGATTTATGTTAAAGTGTTTTCTTGATAAAGCGTCTCTTTTGTAAAGTTTCATAAGAGTTGGGGGTTAGATTTGTGAACTCTAGCTTTCTTCTATACAATGTTGCTAAGAACAGCCCGTGGCACAGGTTTTGTTAGTTTGGACTGTGGAGGTACAGAAAATTATGCCGATGAACTTGGCCTCGAGTGGACTCCTGATCAATTAGCTTATGGAGAAGTAGCTAGTATATCTGTTGCAAATGAGACACGGAAGCAATATCAGACTCTGAGACACTTTCCTGCCGATGACAGGAAGTACTGTCACTCACTCAATGTCACGAGCAGGACTAGGTACCTTGTAAGAGCGTCGTTCTAGTATGGTAACTTTGACAGCAATAACGTGTATCCAAAATTTGACGTGTCTCTCGGGGCAACTCATTGGTCAACTATTGTCATTTCGGATGCCGATACTATGGAGGTGATAGAGCTAATATTTCTGGCTTCGAGTCCTACAACAAGTGTGTGCTTATCCAATGCTACAACTGGGCAGCCATTTTTTTTACTCTTGAGCTCCGACAGTTCAATGGCTCTATTGGCTCTATCTACCAGACAGACTACGAGAACCAGTTTTATCTCAGTGTCTCGGCAAGAATTAATTTTGGTTCCGACACTGAAGCTCCAGTCAGGTAATCTTTTGATGTTCTTATTATTTGTTTACTGTGTCTCAATACTTGTTGAAAAACGCCC
Source organism: Geranium rotundifolium (assembly GCA_963920655.1). NCBI lineage: Eukaryota > Viridiplantae > Streptophyta > Magnoliopsida > Geraniales > Geraniaceae > Geranium > Geranium rotundifolium. Next base: position 45,451,880 of record OY987312.1, read on the forward strand.
ATCAAAGATATATGCGCTAACAGATTTAGCACTTCATAGTGTTATTCTCTGTCCAAGCATGTAGATATCAATAGGGTTTATACAAATTTACAAACTTGTCATTCCAAAATTGATCTTTCCCTAAAATATGTAAACAACTCTGTTATTTTAGGTATCCCGACGACCCGTTTGATAGAATATGGGAGTCTGATTCACTGATGAAACAAATTATCTGGTTGATGTTGCTGCTGGTACCAAGAAAATTTCAACCACTAGGCCAATTGATGTTAACCAGAAAGAGAGACCGCCTCAAAAAGTGACGCAGTCGGCTGTTATTGGCACAAATGGCTCGCTAACTTATCGGCTTAACTTGGACGGTTTTCCTGGGTTTGGCTGGGCAGTCACCTACCTTGCATATATTGAAAATTTGGCTGCAGGTGAAACCAGAAAGTTCCAACTACACGTCAATGATGATCCTACCATTAGCCAACCTGTTGTTATTATCCAAGAAAATGCACATGGAATATATCGTCTCTATGAGCCAGGGTTGACCAACATATCTCTACCCTTTGTATTGACTTTTGCATTTCGCCAAACAAGCGACTCTTGAAGGGGACCACTGATCAATGCAATGGAGATAAACAAGTATCTGGAGAAAAATGCAGGTTCTCAAGATGGTAAGCATGATTATTCTGGAATGTATGCATATTTCTTGGAATTTATTTCAAGCCCAAAATTCCAAGTAATAGTCCTGTGCATCATCATCTTATTTTATAAGTTAGGCATATATCTAATATTGGTTTGCATGAGTTGCAGTAGCAGTTATTGCTAGTGTACTTTCACAGTACTCAGCAGCAGACTGGCACAAGAAGGTGGCGATCCATGCCTTCCAGTTCCATGGTCATGGGTACGGTGCAACTCAGACCCACAGCCAAGAATAACTGCGATGTAAGGATTTATTTATTTTGACGTTTGCTAAGGTTTAGTCCAATTTTACTTCTGGAAAGAAGTATTTTCGTGTCCATCACCGCAACTCTCTGTAACTATGGTTTGCAGCTTGTTGTCTAATAAGAATCTAGCCGGTAATATCCCTTCAGACTTTACAAAGTTGAGCGGTTTAGTTGAGATGTAAGTTTTAAATTGCTTACAAGTTGCTGGATATTGCAAAATTATCAAATTGTTTCAACAGCTGACTTATCATTCGCTAATAATAGTGTTTTGTTCTTCTTATGATTTCAGTTGGTTTGATGGGATCACTGACTGGTCCAATACCTGATTTTTCTCAATGCCTGGTGCTCGGCCAGATATTTTGATCTTCAATCTGTGCAACTTCTTTGCGAATTTATCTGTCTTCTCTAAATCATGTCCTCAATAATCCTATACAGGGTCACACTGGTTGTGTTAATGCCGTGGCTTGGAATTCTCGAGGCTCACAAATGATATCTGGATCAGATGACACACAAGTATAGTACTTCTATATATTTATATATATCATTTGTATGAATCCTAACTTGTATGTATTTCATTGACTACTTATTCTGTCAAAGTGGTCAAGAATTTAGGCCTTAGCATAGTATTGTGATTGTAAACTGTAAAACTGGCAATATCTGATTTTGGAGGGATCTTGTCATTTTACAAGTGCTATCAGTCCATAGCACATACCTCAATGATTTTTGATGACTTTTTCCCCTCACATGCATACATACATGACTTATGCTCTGCATGAATTTTGTTTTGAATTGTCAGTCAATCGTATTGTTTTTGCACGGATCTAGTTTGCCTTTTATTTGGCATAACTTTCTGGAACTTAACACGCTCTTTCTTTCACATGCTAGTGATGGCGAAACTTTTATATCACCCGATGATCTGCGAATAAATCTTTGGAAACTGGAAATAGCAGCCAAATTTTCAATATTGTTTATGTGAAGCCTGCAAATATGGAGGACCTAACTGGTAACTGGCAAGCTTGGAGTTTTTATTTTATTTTTGGCTATATACACAAAGATATCTTGAAAACTCAACATTCCCAAGAGTTCATACATTTCAAAACCCATGCATCACCTGTACTATCTCGCTTTCTTGCATTCCAATCAATATCCTATGGACCAATCTCTTGCTCATATCATGCAAATTAAAATGTTGTAAATATGATGAAAAAATGTCAGGCCACTCTTTTCACAAGTTCAGTGGAAGAAAAATAGAACTGTTTTTGTGGGTTTTTAATGTGTAACTTTTGTACGCCTTTAGCTTTCATGCTGAAATTTCGCTCTTGAGCTATTACTTATTGATTTTTAAGTTGTAAATTTTTAGTCCAGTGATAAATTTTCGGTTTAACATTGAACTGATATTCTTTTTCATCTTGCAGAGGTGATAACATCAGCAGTTCCAAAGGCTCAATCCGTCTCATCGATTCGAGGCAATCACCTCTATGCGGTTCTCGAGCAAAATTGTTGAGTATCAAACTAGTTTTTGCTCTATCCAAACCATCTTTATGCTCTTTTGATACTTGTTTGAGGAACAAGAGGCATCCGGTTGAAGATCGTTTTTCACGTAGATAATTGCTTCAATCTCCGATTTTAAATTTGCAAAAGATGGAAGATGTATACTTAGTCGTGATCACATTACTCTTAAGGTTTGCATCTTTCAGCTACTTGTCTATGACAGTTGTTACTTTTAGATGCGTGCTTGTATCAGTGTAAGTATACTAGCTTCCTCAAACATGGTATGATGATATTATGTGCTATAGCTTATATTAATGTATTATATTATACCGATCAATCCTATTGTTCGTGTTTTGTTAGTTGAAAGAGGGGATGTATTTAGTAGTGTGAGTCACTCTTCTAAAAGACGTCAGGCTCTAGTCTGGTGGATAGAGTCTTCCGAGACTAATCAGACCCGCCTAGATAAAAATAAACCTCCCGACCTGCCTAGATCCGGTTCCACTGATTTAAACCACCTGATTATATGAAATTGGATCGTTGTTCAAAAAATCCCCGCCTAGGCCAATTATAAGAACATTGGTGTGTGTACTTTCCATTTACTTTCACTTTAAAACCATGCATGGTTGATCATCTTATGTATGAATCTTGTTAAGTAACGTTAATTTTTACATGATTATCTGTTGTGGGACGTCGTTCGGGTCCAGTTTCCACTTTCCAGGTGCACAAACACTTACCGTCTGGGGTAAGATTCCACTCTCCGACCCAAACATTAAAAAATAAAAATTGTCTAATTTCAACCTGATAAAATTTTTCTGAATTTCTCCAGTTGTGCGATCTATATGAAAACAATTCCATCTTTGATGCATACAACCTGATTAATTAAATGTCGCATAAGAAAATTATAATCAAAATCTAGGTATGCCCTTTATCAATTGACAACAAACATCAGATCCTATCTAAGGAGTATTATGGAATTGTTGATTGGCCGACGGGTATTGGTATAATTATGAGCTCTCACGACTCATGTTGGTACGAAAGAAACAATTGGAATAGTTGGGCGAGATCTTTTAAACAATACATTGTTTTGGAGGGTAGTAAGTGTTCTCATGATACTTATTTAAAAAGTTTGGATGGGGATATGGACAATGCCTTGCTGCTAATTGCTAAGAGATTAGAGGGGTTTGTTTATGAGTTTTCCATGCCGCCTTATTTAGAGAATTATGGGAAGAACAGTTTTAGCCAAAATTATGGAAGCTGCATGAGTATGGGAGATGAGAGGAAGGTGTCCGGGGGAGTAGATGTAGCTAATATGCAATTGACTGTTCCTTTTGATGAGTTTGTTGGGAGGAAGAGCATGCATTCTTACTTGGTTGAGAAAAATAACCTTGAGGATGATGTAAATCAATTGTTTGATAAAATGGATCAAAGGGAATGGGTTTCATGGAATGCCATCATGAATGGGTACTTGGGAAATAGAGGTGTAATTAACAAGGAGGTTTATGGTTGTCTTATGGTGGGAGGTACTGTTAATGCCATTAAAGTGTTAAAAGAAAATAATTTGTTGGTAAGGAGATTTTCTAGTCTTGAGATGGATGGAAAGTTATGGTGGGTGAGTCACAACAGGAGAGCAACCAGCGAACATGACGTTCTTGTATATTCTATGTCTAATGCCTTATTTGAACATACGCAAAAGGTTTTGCTGATCATGCTGAGATGAGCTCTTGCAACAATTATGGTGTGGAAGCTATTTTGTCTATGGACATGTTGAATGGGGGTTTAACTGATTATGGGGACATCTGTGATAAAACTCAGAGGATATTGGGGTGTTTGGGTTTGTAATGAATTCCAGCTTGGAACCTGAATCACTCATTTACAATGAGGTTAATAATAATTCGTGGGATCATGGGGCTTATAAGCTGGAGCATGAGATACATATGGAAGTGGAAAGGGAATGGCTTGTTTTAGGAATTCAGATTACTAGAAGTATATCATTCTGCCCAAATCTTAAAACACAATACCCTCTGGGATTTTTAGTTGTACTTAAATTAGATATGACGAGCTTGATAAATTGTTGAATGTCCTGCTGTCAACATACTCTTTGATCGTTAGTTGTGAAAGATTATTTTGGCAATGTTTAGTCTTTTGGGAGGTTTATGAACTATGAGTAGGCTTGACTTCATTAGATAGTCTGACTGTCTACTCCTGCCATTCTACGCGCTTTGGCTTATTAATTGCATGTCTAAATAGTTAAGTCAGAGAACTTGAAAAGTGAACAGTATAAAGAACGAATATTATGTGAACTGTTATTCTGATATAACTGTGCGTTGCAGCCTGTTCATAAGTGGATGGTTCATCATATCTATTTTCCTTGCTTACGGCATGGGATTTCAAAGGTAATGGATTTTTATCTTTGCTTAAATTTCAAAGGAAGTCTGTGGGTCTTAATATGAATGGATTATTGTGATTCTTATTGTGGTGAAGTTGGGTCTAGTCAACCATTATGCCATTTCTTTAGCACTATTTCTTCTAATTTTTTTCTTGATCTATCAATGAGCTCCTACTATATATTATATGTGATGGAATTCTAATTTGAAGGATTCACATCTACACACTTATTGTGCTTCCTATGCTTAGAAAAAAATGCGTGGATGCTCTTACATAGGATTTTGTTTTCTAGCTTCCTGTAGGGGGTATGTGATTACTACTACTGTGGCAGGCTGAAATAAGCTGCAGTGCTATAATGTGGTCAACTTGTGTCCAACATTTTCTATAAATTATATTGTTTACTGACATGTTTTTCTTGCTCTTGAAGTGCAAAAGCCTGAGTGTTAGTGAGTGTTCAGCTTCTTATTTTAGCATATCTTTATAAAGTTGAATTTTGTTGGCTGCTTGAGTCATATGTTTTTTTTGTCCTTGAAGAATACTCCAAAGGTTAATACATACATCCTCTTTGAATTTGTTTGGTACATTTAGACCTTATATGGTAAGGAAATGGATTCATTGCATGTCTTTTGACAACTTTTTGTTTCCAAATGATGGTTTTGTTATCTTCTGTTTGAGCAACATTAAGCCCTTATTCACGATCATTTAAGTTATTTAATTATGGCCTTTAATAGTTTCTCTATATGCCTTTTTCCAGGGAGCTGCTGTATTGATCTCTTTCTTGGTGTCTGCCATATTCCATGAGGTATATGATTCAATTATATGTTAAGAAACACTTTTTTATTTTATTATCTTTTGAATTCAGATATTTGGTTTGGGTTTAAAATTGGAAGACAGCATATCATATTCCATCCCAGGACTCTAAATCAAACCTTTATTCTCTTTATATTTTCTTATTGCAGTTTGGTAAACCTATCTTTTAGGGCATGTTAAGTTGGAAGATGGTATATCAAGCTTGATAGATAGTCTAAGTTAGAGATCAGACTTGGTATTTGGAAAAACGGTTTCACCATATGGATAATTTGGTCACAGAAACAAAGATCCTACTACTAGTTTTAAAGATGCAGATGCAATGAAAACCACATTCTTGAAGGTTTTACCTCTCTTACCAACTTGCTGAACCTGTTGGTTGAGTAGCTGTTTTAGACGGGAAGGAGTTAGACACCGAAAACAAGTAAAGACAGAACAAGCACATAAAAACTGTGGGGTTGGTAGTGTTTTATGATCGATAAAACTAGTGGAGTCAGGACATCCCTAGCGGGGAAAGACCAACTGTTCATACTTTTATTGTTCTTGTTAGGTATTGAATATCTGATTATGTTGTTTTAGCGCCTCTTGAGGACCTCTCACCGCTATGGTGAGTTGTAGACATTTTCAGGCTTCAATCTTGTTATATTCTGCTTTTATCAACTAATCAAAGTATACTTTAGTATATTATTATTGCAATTGTTACAGACTTCGCCCCGACCCAATTTAACACCTCAATTGCGAGAAACTCGATGACTCGGATCACCTTCCTTTCACTCTCAAAACTCTGGTATCCACTTCTCTGCATCTCCATCTGGCACATTTGGCTAGCTCGGAACGCCTTTACATTCGATGGGGCTATGGCATCCTCAGTGATCACCTCCCTCACGATGAAGATCAAGCACTTGGGTCTTTCCATTAATCTCATCTCACTTAATATCTAGACCGATGCAAGATTCACCACATCCCGCAGGCACATAACTCACAGTCGCTGCGCCAGCATCCACAATCAGTTCTTTTTCACCTCTGATACTGAGCACTCTCTTTCTTTAGTTGGCCGGCCTTGCTTTGAGGGGTGTTTTGGTTGGGTTTTTTGTATGCCTTTCTGGTGGTTGGCTTCCCTGTGTTCTGGGTAGTATTTAGATTTTTCTTCTTTTCCAATCTATTGTATTCTCTTTTTTATGCAATAAAATATTTTGTTACAGCATTGTTGTTCCTTGTCATGTTTTTAAGTTATGGGCTTTCATTGGCATAATGTTTCAGGTGAAATATCTTTGAGATTCATATTATTTATTTTGAAAAACAAGGCTGAAATATCTTACCAGAAATTGAATGTTGTGGATAAGAGTCAAAGGACAAACGTGTACATGAACACACTTGCGCGTGTAACAGCAGTGTGTGCTTGACTTGACTTCGAAGATAATCTCTTTGTTTGATTCGAGTGTTATTTTTTTTATAAATGTATCTATCATATTAAAAATAAAAATCGACAATTTAGACGTTAAACCCATAATTTATTAATTAATATTGGATTATAATATCATAGATATAATTATTTTTGGACCAGGCCCAGCCCAACAATCCGGCCCAGCCCAAGATGTGAACCCTAGTTTTTGATAACCCTATAAATAAATGTACGAACAAAGAAACCTAAGATCTGAACCATCTTCTATCCTCTCTTCTCCCACTTCTCTCCTCGACACTCAAATTCCATTACTTTTGTTCATACCAACCAGCCGATGAGGAAATTTATCATTGTTGTTGCGGGATTGATTGGCTTTTTTAAGCCTCCAATTCTTTCTCGATTCTGAGGCTTTGTTTGCTTTATTTTTCGTTCGTTGTGAATCTGGGTGTTTTCAATTTTGTTTTTGTTTCAATCTAATGTTTTTTTTGCTTCGGTTTTGGTCGATTGGCAATCTATTAACACGACTCAGGTTCTCTTCTTTAGCAAATCACGGCATGAATTTCCCAATGCGCCCGCGTCGTGTTTCAACCCTAGAGTCCTTTTTCTCATTTTATTGGGCCCTGTTACGAAGGGTCCATTTTATCATTTCTCATCTGACTGCTTTTAGCCCAGCCCATTTTCTCTCGTCTCAACCCCAATTCTCTTTTTTCCCGGCGCCAGAAACTTGTTCAAGTGAGAATAGTGTTTTAAAGGTTTCAGAAGCTCCTGTGCACCGTTTCTTCTCCGCTGAGCATTCATCGCATTGCAACAAATCGAAGCTACAAGAGAAATCGCGCAGAATATTGTTTTTAGGGTTTCAGAAGCTCCTGTGCACCGTTTCTTCTCCGCTGAGCATTCATCGCATTGCAACAAATCGAAGCAACAAGAGAAATCGCGCATTCGTCTGCATTTCGTCCAACAACTTGTACCTGAACTCGAACAATCTCCTGCTGAGCTTGCTGGACAAGAAAACGGAAATTTCGGTGAAGAATTGGCTTCTTGGAAAGGTATGAAAGATCTAAGCATCACTTTCTTTTTTTCATGAATAGTTGCTGTTACTTAGATATAATTTTTCCCGATGGCATTGTAATCATTTTGGTTCTACAAGTGAGTTCTGGTTAGGAATTTTCCAATTACATTAATGTTTTAGGGAACTGTTTTATTTACTGATCAAGAACTGATTAGGACAGTGTTTCAAATTTATGAGAAAAGTTAAATAATCCTTGTTCTTGTCACTTAGTTCTTGAATGTAATTATACATATAAATATAAATTGGATTGGTTTAGCTCTTGAAGTGACTTCTGGTTTAAATGTAATGGAGTGCATTTGAGGGTTGGTTTTGTAGTTTTTGTCTCATATCCTATTGTATCAGAGAATCTTTATGACATATTTAATGGTCTTACAGTTCAAAGAACTTGGTTGCTTTCATATATTCAATATTTTCAAGTTTATATGCTTATATCCTTTTCAAGTTTGCAGTGGTATCTGTTTTTCTTATATTTGATCTGGGGCTTTGTCTACAGCTCTTGTGCACTGTTAATCGTTGCCTACTCTTGGCAGTTGTTTGTTCTCTTTGGTAACATGTTCAAGAAGTCTCAGAGTGCAGAGTTGTTTAGTGTTTTTGATCGTTTGTTACCAGAGATTTATGATTCTACTCTTGAGGTATGTTCTTATACTGTCTTTTGTTTGTCTATATAAGTTGTTGGAATTAATATTCCCTGAATGGAGTTCTATATTTGATTGCAATTTTATTAATTTAGATTTTTGGTTGTTTACAGGAAATGTGTAATAGGATTCGTGGTTATTCTGATTGCGTTTTAGAATATACATCTGTGGTATTTGGTGCTTTGCAGCCCGAAGATCTTGTGGAGAATATTTTGGATATGCCAACTTACATGTATATGCAGCTCCGTTTTCATATGTATCCAGAAGAGTTTTCGGACAGTCCAAATTCTATTCGTCATACTCTTAATATGATTATTTTTAATAAGGTATCATATTGTGATTTCAACCTTTTGTTTTTTGATGTGTTTTATTTTATTTTGATGTGATAAGGTATCGTATTATGATTTCAACCTTTTGTTAGATTCTCCCGGGTCTTCTGGATCAAAACGAGTGGGATTTGGTTACTACTTTTCTGGATATGAGTCTCCGATATGGATGGGTTGTGGAACTATTGCAGAAGTGGTTCTTGCACGTGAATGTCATTTTGCATTGCCACCGATTCTTTCGATATGCACGTCCTTTGGCGTATTAGTGATTGGTTCGTTAATTTTTTTCAGGATGGTGTAAGTCTCTACTATTTTTAATATTTAATTATGTTTTTGTAAAGTTTTGAATTGTTTTTTTTAAACATTTTTTTTTTATTTTTTTTGTAGATTAATCGTGGGCTGATTTCAGAAGATATTATTTACCGTCTTGATGTTTTAATGAATCATTTTGGGCATGGTGGTTCTCTAATGAAACGTCTTCGACGCCTTCTTCATGAAGATGCCCTCCTCAGGTAGTATATTTAGAAATTTGATGGTTGTTATGTTAACTGTTATTTTTTCTTGATTATGATATTAATGACTTTTTTTTTATTTGATTGATTTTGATCCAGATTTGGGCCAGGGAACTTCCCATTGTATCTGAAGTCTAATGTCCGCTATAGCAGCCCAAAAAAGTCAATTGCCATCCACCAAAATAAAGTAAATTTTCTCCTAACTCTGTATCATTTCTTGCAGTCCAGTTAATAACTGATTTAATACTTTTTAACACCTAATTATGTTTAATTTTGTATCTGAACAACATAGCGACGACGTCTTGACAATTATGTGATGTGATGTTGGAGCGGAAACCCATTAACTTTGATCAGGAATGGGAGATTTTGCAGAAGGGGATCACCAAGATGAAGAACGTTCTTGAAGGACTTCTGGAGTTTAACTCAAATGATATGATGAAGCTTTATGAGTACTCTATATTTTCCCTACTTTATGTTTTGATACATGTTCTTGTCATGCTTATTTTGGATCCTTTGTTTTATCTACAGCATTGTATTCACTATATGTACTCAGGAGCCTCCCAATAATTACTGCCATCAACTTTATGATAAGTACTGGGGTTCTGTCAAAGAGTATATAACATCAATGGTAAATGTGCTATCTGATACTTTTCAAATTAATTTTTTAACTACCCTAGATAATGACATCTAACTAGATTGATGAATTGGTTATTTGGATGATTAAGTGTTGGAGGTATTGTTTTCAGCCCTTATTCCCAACTAGTTATTGTTTCTCACAATTAAATGGTACGTATCCTTAGGTATTGCCTTCTTTAAGGGAGAAGCATGGCGTGATTATGCTGGGAGAGCTTGTGAAAAGATGGGAAATCTATAAAGTTATGGATAGACGGCTCTCCTTTTCCTTCAGTTATCTCTCCAACTATATTGATCGGAATTCACTTAGTCCGTTGAATGAAATTGGCCTAAAATGCTTTCGTGATCTGGTGTGTTATACTACTTGCTATTGTACAATTTTTAGTAATAACATGCAACTTATCTGACCATTGTTATCCTTATTTCAGGTCTACCAGGTGTTAAATTCCAAAGTGAGAGATGCTGTGCAATCTCTGGTATGCTCTCATATTTCCTTCAACATCTCATCATGTCCAGTATTGGCATACCAGAGATAGATTAACATAAATCTTAATGGGATCAGATTGACCAAGAACGTGAAGGAGAGCACATTGACAGTGCTTTATTGAAAAATGTCTTGGATATATTTGTTGAAGTTGGAATGGGGAAGATGGACTACTATGAAAAGGATTTTGAAGCAGCCTTTCTAAAGGATACTGGTGCATACTTTTCTAGGAAAGCTTCAAACTGGTTTCTAGAAAAAACCACTGTAGAATACATGTTGAATGTAAGCTTTGTCTCTTTATGCTATTGGGTTAAATTGTCTTATTTTGCAATATTTTGATGCATCTTGTATTGATTCAGGCCGATGAATGTTTGATACAAGAGATGGATAGGGTTTCACATTACTTGCATTCCAGTAGCAAGCCAAAGTTGCTACAGGTTAGTGTGTACTGCTTTGGTATAGTTTTCCATGTGGTGGTGGATTGTGACAACGACACCTTCTTGATTGACTCATTCACCTCTTTGTATTTTGGGTCTATATTTATATGTTATTCATACTTTACAGATACTTCAACATGAGTTGTTCTCAGTCTATGCAAACCAACTGCTTGAGAAGGTGCTACCTAGTTGTCATACCTGGCTTAGAGATGACAAGGTATTGTATGGTTATATGGATTGTTCTTCTGACATTCCTTTCTTATAAACTGTATAAATTTTGTGTTGATAATTTGTCATAATGTTGTTTTTATAGGTGGAGGAATTATCAAGAATTGTCTGTCTCTTTTCAAAGATACCTTGTAGCCTAACGCCCATATCTAGTATATTCAATCAAGTAAGCTGCCTTTACTTCCCTTATCATCCCTCTCTCCAGGTAGGAAATTCTTATTAAACTGTATTAATATATATTTTTGTTGTGCAGCATGTCACTGCAGAGGGTATATCATTGATCAAACAGGCTGAAGATGCGGCAATCAGCAATAAGGTTTGCATATTTTATTATTGTTCATCTGTATGATTAGTTCATGCAAGTAAGTTTTTGAGATTTTTCATACTAGATTCCGCACAAAATGCTCTGTAGATATGGACTAATTTTTTTTCTGATAACACTCTGTTTTTATTGGTCAAACAGGCTGAAGATGTAGCAATCAGCAAGAAGGTTTGCATATTTTATTATTGTTCATCTGTATGATTAGTTCATGCAAAGAAGTTTATGAGATTTTTCACACTAATTTCTGCACAATATGCTCTGTAGATATGTTCTAATTTTTTGTTCTGATAGCACTGTTTTTTTACAAATGTATAGATTTAGCTGTAGTTTAATCCATGAAATAACTACAATTGCTGGTTATATCCGTAGTTTGATTAATCAAAGCGGTTGACCTGCAGTTTAGGAAAACCTATGAAAGATCAGGCACTTGGACAATGTATTTTTCTTGTTTTGGGTTGTTGTGTTCCGTATAGTCACTCAAGCTGAAAAATATTTTGGGTATTTTGATTGGCTTTTACATGATTACTTTATAAGTTGTGTACGTTTATTGATTCTGCTGAGTTGACTATTTATATTTTCCACAGGCCTAGAAAAAGGATGTTGTTCGATTACAGGAACTTGTACTTTTTGTATGTAATACAGATTTTTCTGGTTTTTTGATTAGTGAAATCTAAACTTAACTTATGTTGGTGTTTAGGTATTTGTCAGAAAAGTCATTGAGCTACATGACAAGTATCTGGCACTTGTCAATGAATATTTCCAGAACCACCTTCTTTTTCGCAAGGTTATTATCATACAAGGACCCAACCTAGCTCTCGCTTTTTCGTTACTGCTGATACTTAAACTCTAATTGCTCTTTTCTAGGCTCTTAAAGAGGCTTTTGAGGTAATCTGCAACAAGGGTGTGGCTGGAAATTCAAGTGCTGAACTTCTTGCCTATTTCTGTGATGTTATTCTCAAGGGTGGAGGGAGTGGAAAACTTAGAGAAGAAGCCATTGAAGAAATGCTAGAAAAGGTCTGTTATGCTATTTTGCAACATTGTGGTGTAGTTTCATAAAATGTTAGTTCTGTCTAAATAGTTCTTATTGATCTGCAGGTAGTAAAGCTTCTTGCTTACGTCAGCGACAAAGATATGTTTTCTGAATTTTACAGGTAAGTAGTTTAGTAAAGTCAACTGCTCTGCATTAATATAGATTTTTTTCTCAACAATTATTTGTTTATTTTTTACAGGGTAAAACTTGTCCGACGTCTTCTTTTCGGGAAGAATGCCAATGAATACCATGAGAAATCTATATTGACAAAACTAAAGCTGGAATATGGTTATCAGTTCACCTTCAAGTTGGAGGGAATGGTCAGTTGTGGAATGTGAACATTTATAACATTAAGAATGTCGTGTACTTGAATCTTGATAGTTTTTCTCTTGTAGGTTACGGACTTGACTTTGGCAAGAGAGAACCAAGCTAATTTTGAGGACTATCTGAGCAATAATACCAATGTTAATCTAGGAATTGACTTGACAGTTGCTGTTTTGACCGCTGGCTTTTGGCCAAGTTACAAGTCCTGTAATATCAATCTCCCAGCAGAAATGGTAGGCTCAGATATCTTTCATGTGAAGCTCTGAAATTATTTGTTGAAGATGATTTTCCATCACATAGTTTAAATTGCTTAAGCATCAACATCTCATCTTGCTGATCACTGCTGTTTCAGGTTAAATGTGTTCAAGTTTACCAGCAGTTCTATGAAACCCAAACAAAGGGTAGAAAACTTAAATGGGTACATTCATTGGGAACTTGTAATCTCAGTGGGAAATTTGACACACAGACAATTGAGTTGATTGTGACCACATTTCAGGTAATTTTCAAAAATTAGCATGGAGTATGTTCAGCTGATAGTATCTTTTGCTCGTCCATTATACTAAGGGATGAGTGTTTGTAGGCTTCTGCTCTGCTGCTATTCAATACATCAGACAGACTGAGTTATATGGAGATAAAGACTGAGTTATCCTTGAATGACGCTGAGTTATGCTTGGATGACGATGATCTCATGAGGATACTTCATTCATTGTCATGTGCAAAGTATGAAATTCTTATTAAAGAGCCAAACACAAAAACCATTTTGCGTACAGATCACTTTCAGTTCAACTCCAAGTTCACAGAGAAAATGAGGAGGGTTAAGGTACTGGGTTTATCCTAAGCTGTGAGCTCAATTTGTTTTGTTTGTCACACTATTGACGAATATGTTCATCATGCAGATTCCTTTACCTTCTGTTGACATAAAGAAAAAAGCTATTAAGGAAGTTGAAAAAGACAGGCGATTTGTAATTGAAGCTTCTATTGTGCGCATCATGAAGACCAGGAAAGTTTTGGGACTCCAGCAGCTTGCCATGGAGTGTGCTGAGCAACTAACCTCTATGTTTAAGGTTTGGTGCCTTTCACTATGGTCATTTAAATGCCATCCTATTGTTTCATTTACCTCTTAAACTCATTGGAGCTTCCAAATGTTTGCATTGCAGCCTGATTTGAAAGAAATTAAAAAGAGGATTGATGATTTGATAACTCGGGATTATCTGGAAAGAGATGAGAGAGATCCCAGACTGATGAGATACTTGGTTTGATCAAATAGATAGTTACTGAGCATATGTAAAGAAATAGATTGACTGAGCATATTGTAAAAATGAAATAGATTGACTGGGCATTTTGTAAAACGTGGTGTCTGATTTTGGTTTTATATTCTAAAAAAGAAATAGATTGACTAGGCATTTTGTAAAACGTGTTGTCTGATTTTGGTTTTAAAGGTTCAAGCATCTCATAGTTTTCAGCGTGACATCTCCGTTATCGTGCTGTATCGCTCAAATCAGGTTGTATTACTTATTATTTTCGATTAGTTTCTAAGAAGTCCTATTTGCCTAACTAGTTAGTGACGTTGTACACGGTTTGATTATGATTAAAACCAGGTGAACCAGACCGATTTGACAAAAAATTGATTCTCAAACCGGCCAATTCACAATTTTGTAAACCACATGTAACAATAACTCAAAAATCGAAAACTAACATGTTTCATAAATGCTCACAATTTATAAAATGGAATTTCACAATTTTGGGTTAAGAGTATTTTTATGATGCTAAAAATAATATAAATAACATAATGGATATGCAATTATAAACTTTGTGTTAATTTGCACTTCATACGTTTAGCACTTTTTGAATACTTGTCATTTTTTAATAAGAAGATTGTCACAGAGAACCATAAAATTTTAGAACCATAAAATTTTAGCAACTTGTTAATAATGTTAACAATTTCAAGCCCTAAAATGAAGTTCTGCAACCATAAATTGTAGCCTCAAAACGAGCTATGAATGAATTTTATTATGGATAGAATAATGACAGTATGTTTCACTCCTTAATGGATTTGCTATTTTGTGTGAATAAAACGAATGTCCATAAATGGATTCTCTAGTATTCACGAATCCGGTACAACCTTAATTTTCAATCACATCAAGATGACTGAATCTATCGTAAGTGAGCATATCATATTTTATTCATTGCAGATATCTCAATATTTTATTTGCAGCTTTACTTACGATTTTTTTTTCAATTTCATTGCATTCCAATTCATTAATTGTGACTACTTTATCTCCCTTATAAATTGGAAGAGTACTTGCATTTAATTGTCTTGAATCTCTCAAAAATCTTATTACTGTATGCTTTATGAGACTATCACAAGTTCACAACCACCATTGTGATCTATCACGAAAAACTTATATTCCGATCACATAATATATCTCAGTCATTCATTTACTTTTAAAGTCTTTAAAAAAGAATTCATTAGTTTGACATAATAAACCAATATCGTAAGTAAGATATAGTCAATATACAAAACTGACACTATAAACGCACTCCCACTGATCTTCGGATATGTACATCGATTAACGATGTCCTCATAAATTTCAAAAGATGTATTGATATAATTGAACTTAAGATATCATTGTCGGGAAGTTCGTTTATGTTCACACATTGACTTATTAAGATTACACACCTTAAGTTATTTTCGTCAACTATAAAACCTTTATGTTGAGTCATAAATATTTGTTAACATGAAATCATGACAATAACAGTTCATTACGATTACAGTATTGTAAAGAAAATGATTAATATATATTGAACCAAGAACATCAACACATGATGATGAAAAAAATAAGTCATGATAATGACGATGAAACTTACACATACATGGCCATGACTATAAATGACCTTCACCATGAGTTCTTGGTTTAATTTCATTAAGATAAAATATCAATCATGTACACGCATCAATAATCATATTATGCACAACATGATGTATAGATATAGAGGTCAAACTTATGCAACATAATCGCAAAACAATATCATGTGTTTCATCTTCAAATAATTATAAGATTATGATGGCTTTATAAAGAATTCATAAGAACACACATGTAATCATGATGATAGCATAATAGCATGCAAAACTTAACAATATACAATGAGTGGTGATACATTAACGATTATTAATGTATTGAGCCGAGAACATCAACAAACAAGATAATGAATACTAAAAGCTAGTTTAAGTCATGATTATGATTATTGTTTGAACATAAGGTTGTACATCCAAAATACACATATATGTTCACATAATATACAATCCACAAATTAAAGGAAAACTCAACAATAAGAAATATATGCACTCATTTGGTGATATGATTATCATATTGCATGACAACAAGAAACATAGAACAATTATTAATCGAAAAATCACTTATTCACAACGACAACATGCAATTGACTAAAATCATTCACGATTGAAAAGTTATCAATTACTTTAAATCATGCATACACAATGTTTTGGGTAACGAATACATACTTGATACTTAAAGTACGATTACGCCTTTTCGAATATCATCTTGTTGCCGTGTTCTTGCATACTGTATTGAGTACAAATGCCACAGCTATAAGGAACTTAGCAAATGTACCAAGGCATTGTGCTCTTCATTATACCCTACATAAAATTCACCATTTTATATGACATTTTTCACATTTCCTTCTAATTGTTTTTCAATCCCACTGACAAACACCATTAGGATATCTATAGATTGAGATTTTTCATGCAACAAATAGATATATCCATAACATGGATAAATCATCAATAAAGGTGTCATAATATTTTTTTTCTCCACCAAATAATGAAATATCATATATAAGGCCCACAAATATCAATGTGTATAACTTCAAGAAATTGTGGGCTTATTGTGGCTATTTTCTTTAAGTATGTGTCTTGTGTGATTTGCCTTAATACACTCAACACAAATAACAAGATCAATAAAATTCAGGTTAGGTAAGATTTCATTCTTTATTGATCTATTAATTATTTCTTGGATACATGATCCGGACGTTTATGCCACAAGTCAGCAAATGATTAATCAAGTAAAACCATGTTCAATAACAACATTATGACACAAGTATTATTGTTTGATTCTTGTGGATATGAGTATATGACTAATTAAACTTTCATAACCTTTGCTAGCCCATTCCCTTCATTTACATGGTTCCCTTTCAGTTTCTTTATGATCAACAATATCAACTTAATGACTTTCAAATTTTTTAAGCCTTGCCTCATTATTGTGCATGCTTTATAATTCATGCACATTCCGTATATCATTTAGAATATCACAATGCATGTGAAATGTACCATACTTAAAGATAAAGAATCAAGGAAAGATCTTTGTAGGAAGCTTCCATTCAATTTCATTCTTGGTCCTCATCTTACTTCATCGTTCACCATTTCAATGACACACTATTACATTATACAATAACTATCGAACTTCATGATGATTAACATACACATTAGTGTCACATCAAGTGAATTATCAGTCAACTCAAATGGAGAGTATTACTCCACATACATAATAAGTTTCTTGATACTTTCAGCTTTTCTCAAGTGCAGACTTAATGTTTACTACATTCATTCACATAAACATCATGTTTAGATTATTAGATTTTTTTAAAACATTATGGAGGAATTTATGCTCAGGATTGCTAACATCGATAACATCAATATAGTTCTCATACAATTTTAATAAACTGAGCATATCAAACATAATAACAGATGAAACTTGTGAATGAATAGAAACAAGAACATAGGCTACAAAATTCTTATTCATGCTCAAATATTATTGCTTTGAGTAATAAAATTCATACATAAGACGGATTCACAAATATCATGTAAAACAAGCATGAAATACAATAATACATTGATGTCCACCTTTTGGTGTAACAACAACATATTATATAAACATGATTGATGCTCAATAATTTCACGTAATTGATAATTTATATACTACAGTTAAATATAATTGTAATCCTTGGATATTCTAAATATACCTAACCGAGCACATAGATTCACCATAATAATGTTCACAAAAGTTATAAAACGAATGATCAACCTTTGGGCGACCCATAAATGTTTAATAATTATGAACTTGAATATAGTGATGACATAACTTTAGGAATATCATAATGTCATTTAATATATGAGCACCACATATGAGTTTATTTTAATTTGATGTCTATGAATCTTTCTAATTTGGCCACTTTTGCCACTAATATGTTAATTCATAATATAGACATCATATTAAAATACTATATTCATTCTCAAATATCTTCATTAAATTTTAATTTGATGTCTATGAATCATTCTAATTTAGTCACTTTGGTGACTAACAAATTAATTCATAATATAGACATCAGATTAAAACTATCATACTCATTGTCAAATAAGTTCATTCAATTTGACATTGTCTATGAATCTTTCTAACTTGGCCACTTTGGTGACTAACAAATTATTCATAATATAAACAATTGTGCGAGTAAATAAATTGTATTTGTTTTGATATCTATACATCTTTATAACTTGGCTACTTTGGTGACTAAAAAGTTAAACCTTATTAGATATCAAACTACAAGTGCATACGAGAATGAGTCTGTAGTTCATAATGAAAACGAAACATGCGATTGAATTAAAAATCCATCATATTTATGGAAAAATTGTTTCACAATATCAATTTAATTAACCATATATAAAGATAAATCATAATATGAACATAATGACACAATGTCAATTCAATAACACGTGCATTTGAGTTTTTGAATAGACAATTGTAATATGCATGGCACAATTTTCTCTTCATCATAATGGATACATCATTCATGTAACATAAACATGCCCAACATGTAACAATATCATACATAAAAGGAATAATGTCACCTGACTACCCTTAAAGTTGACGTTTTTCATATGGGTACCATAAATTTTTTTGGCATTGTGGGTATCCTAAATTTGCAAAATTGTCACCGTTAGTACCCAAGCTATTTTCGTCCGTTTTTTTAAAAAATCTGTTAAAATTTAAGGGGAAAAGATCAAAATACCCCTGTAAGTGTTTTAAATTTTCAAAATGTGTCATTGACCTCCTTTGCCTTGTCCTTCTCTCTTTCATTTGCTCTCTCTCTAAACTCTAAAACAAACTGTTAAATTGTTAACTTTTATCGTACCACGAGTTATTACACGTATATTTTTAAATCTGAATCTGCACTCTTCACTCGCCCTTGATTTTTTCAATTCTGTAAGGACAAATCCAACTATCTCACCAAAGTAATTACAAAAAGATTCAATTTTTATTGCCTCTACACTCCCCAAAGTTGCTACGCTTCTCTGCACTCTCTCAGTCTCTGAAGGAGAGAGAGAGAGCACCACCACCACCATCATCACCTAAAAGATCCAATTCAAAATCCTTTTTTGGGTCACTTGAGCTCATGGGTTGATGACAGTTTCAAAGTGACACAGATTTTCAAATTAAATTAATTTAATAACATCACATAAGGAAAAAAAAGGACAAAAATAAAAAAAAAGAAAAAAAAAGGGAAAAAGTTCTCTATTTTAGCTCTCCCCTACTTCTTGCTCCTATGTTCCTCTTATTAAATTTAGGGTAAATTTCACATAATCTTCTTTAACTATAAGCGAGTCTCACATGAACCCCCTTAACTACAAAATCAATCTGAGAGGTGTCTTAACTATCCAATAATTTCACGTTACCGGTTTCTTCAATTATGGTGTTAACTTTGTGGCGAAAAGACGAAACTACCCTCTTTATATCAGTACATGAGAAGACTTCTCAGTTTTTGTTGTCTTAATCGTTCACACTATTCGTCGAGAGAGAGAGAGAGGCGATTCGAAGGTTGCTGTGAAATCAAGCGCTGGTCGATTTGTCAAGCGAGGAAGAATTCGAAGGTTGTTGTGATTGTTTAGGCTTTGCTTCGTGAAGAATGGAGGAGGTATGTAATTTTCTGTAAAAATATTAGAGAGAAAAGTTAGGGTTTCAGAAAAATCGAATTGGGGTTGAGGTTGAAGGGATTCTGAAAAATCGAATTGGGGTTGTGTTATTTTGCTAACAGAGGCGTCTGAGTTTGTCTTTAAAAACGATTTAGGGTTTACAAATAAGAATTTTTCAGGGTTTTTCGTATGTTACATTACATGTATTGGGTGGGTCGGTTGTCTTTGAAAAAGATATAGGTTTTACAAAATTTAGTTGATCGAGCTCTGTTGAAATGATAATGGAGGTTTTCATTTGTGTTGAAATTATAAATTTGATTACAATTATATTACTTTAGTTGTAGTTTGGCTCTTAAAAGTTATTGTTAATGAACAATCGAAGCATATGGAAAACCCAACTTGCTTCCATGGAGAAGAAGACTGTAACCATTAAAATTTTCAAGTTATAGTTGTAGTAACTAGAATTGTGCACATGTGAGACTGCTATACAAATGTGTAGCTTGGTAAGTTTGGGAAAGGAAGTATAAATTTATATATTGGCAATGCATCATTAGGCATCACTTAGGGGCAAATAAGCATAAATTTAAGGGATAATAACATTTTGTTACACCTAACTATAGCGAAATGACACTTTGATACCCTAAGTATTTTTTTTTTCTTTTTTGGTATCCTGATATATTTTTTGTGACAACCTATGCTAAAATGACTAAAATATCCTTGGTTTAAGAAATTATAAAAAATTGGTCCAGTTTGATTTATCAAACCAAATTTGAAATGGTTCAAATTTAATTTTAGGATTTGAGAGCATAATTGTAATTGCATTTTAAATATAAACAAAATTGAATTAATTCAATTTTTGATTTCTTAAACCAATGGTAGTTTAGATAAGTTAGGCATTTTAGAGATAGGTTGTCACAAAAAAATTGTCAGGTACTAAAAAAGAGATTAAAATAATTAAGGTATGAAAGTGTCATTTCGCTATAGTTATGTGTAACAAAGTGTCATTATCCCTAAATTAACTGAAGATGTTTTGGGTTGTTATGTTACTTATGAATCTCTTTCTTCAAATCTCTGTTCTTGAACGAGAAGTCAATGACAGATGCGATCGAGGGGCTGAGCGACCAGAACCGACGGGCGCAACATCACCGTCTCGTGGATCCGACATCGGTGGTTATGAAGATCTAGACCGTGACCGATGGTGGTCTTTGAGACCCACCTCTCATAATTTCTCTCGATTTATCTATGGATTAGTAGTTTAGGAATCGTCTGCGATAATGGCAGTGTTTTGTTGGGAGCTTTGAGAAGAAAGAGAGAGTAAGAAAGGCATGGTTTGAAAATTGAAAAGAAAATAAGGACAATTTTGTCATTTACACCTCAATTTGTGAAAATATCTAAATGAGATGATTGTCAAAATAGGGCCGTGCCAGTGAAAAGAATAATTTTAGAGAGTGGTGGGTGAGATTTAGCCTATTCTAAGGGGTGTTGGGTGAGATTATACCTAATAAATATTAACAAGGGATGATTTCAGGTGGCTACACCTAGATATTGCTGTTTTTTAGGTGCACATAGAATTTTTTTTCTCACCTAACTACACCTAAAATGTGCAAAATTTTCACTTTACACTTTCCGTCCAAATCTGTTAGCTTTTAACGTTTTTCATGTGAAACGACTAAAATGCCCTTAAGGTTAAATGAGTTATTATAATTGAATTGAAAAGACTAAAATGCCCTTACATATTCATCTAATTTTCAAACTTATGCCACTCCCTCTCTCTTCTCTCTTTTGTCTCTGCAACTCCATCACCGGACACACTCGCCGAAAAATCTCCTCCGGAGCCGGAGGAAAGTGCGAGCTCCGGTGTTGCTCTCGGTGGGGTTCAGAGGTTCTGCGCGACCGCTCCACGATGGTCCGACACTAGCTTCTCAGTCTCCCCTCTTCTTTACACCGTCGAAGGTTTCTGGAGCGGCCCGGTGAGCTTGCTCGCACCGTACTGAGCTCAGCCCGGCGTGGAAGGTTTCCATGTCCGGCGAGTTCATACTCTTCCATTGACGTCCGGCGAGGGTGAGGCGTCGGCTCCGACAATTCTTGACGCAAGCTGTAATCATCACCTCCGACAATCTTCGAAGACATGACTTTGTAACCGAGCACCGCGAGGAGCTCATCCATGGTTGTTTCCGATCTTCGGCGAGTCTCGCCGGAATTGAAAAAACAGAGCACGGCGAAAACATAGCATGACGCGAACGAGCTATCGGCTCTGTCGTCGTGACGTTCGATCCCTTCTCCTCGGTTCGACGGTGGAAGGTCGGGTGAGGCGTCGGCTGGCGGTGGCAGCACAGAGTCGCTGGAAACTTCAATGGAGAGTTGGCGATCCGGAGGTGAGTGAAGCTGACGGCCCGGAGGGGAGGCGGGGTGCAGAAAACAGAGTTTCGACGTGCTCTCTTTTTAGGAGCAGAAAACAGAGTCGTCAGAGTTTTTCGATGCTTCTGGCGAGCTTGAGGTTTGGTTGTTGGCGGTCCGGAGGTGAGTGAAGCTGACGGCCCGAAGGTGATCGGAGCTGTTGGGGGTGATTGAACAGAGTGGGTGAGGAGTTCGACGTGCTCGAAGATGAGCAAGTCGAGCTCTGTGATATGTTCCACGCACTTTCCTCCGACGCCGGAGGGGATTTTCCGGCGAGTGTGGTCAGTGAGGGAGTGGCAGAGACAAAAAAGAGAGGGATTGCCATAAGTTTGAAAATTAGATGAATATGTGAGAGCATTTTAGTCTTTTCAATTCAATTATAATAACTCATTTAACTTTAAGGGCATTTTAGTCATTTCATATAAAACGTTAAAAACTAACAGAATTGGACGGAAAGTGCAAAGTAAAAATTTTGCACATTTTAGGTGCAATCAGGTGAAAAAAAAATTATAAGTACATCCACCTAAAAAACAGCAATATCTAGGTGTAGCAACCTGAAATTATTCCTATTAATAATAACCTTAAATTAAATATTTATACACAAGTTTAGTAACGAGTTCATTAGCATACTGATATTACTCGTTGTAGTTTAAATCTAAAATCAACATCTTCTTCAAGAAGACCAGACCGTGTGTCTCAATAAAAAATAATTCATCAACACATTTCCCGAACAAACAGACATATTCGAAGCTTAATAAAGTAATTATAACCTATCCCGAGAATCGCATATAAATTCACTTATCAAGTAATTATAATGTCAAAATGAGACTCAACTTCTTTCTTAAGAGTTTTTGTTTAAAAAATAAAATGTACCTAAATCGAAAATAAATTGAACTCTATATCACTGCAATATCTAATATAGCTATAAATACACACATCATTATACTCTCGAAAAAAGTCAATTGGGCCCTTAAATATGGGGTCTAGAAACACTTACATAGCCATAGATAATCCACAGTAAAATGGAAGAGATCATAACCATAAATACAAACATTAGTATCTTACATCACTTCAAAGTTTTTGATGCCATAAATTGTTGTTCCTGACCTTAAATTTAGGAATTTCTGAAACCTTGCATAGCTATGTTGTTTAGTCTTCCTCATCCGCAGATGCGTCGGTATCGTTGACCTTGTAGCCTTCACTCGTCGTTCCAGTACCTGTAGTGGCACAAGAAACACAATTTAATGGTCGCTAAAGCTATGAAGTTCATGAAACGCGTAGGTTGGCGACTTGGAATAACGGGTTCTAGTCATTGCACACAATGTTTGACTAAATCCAAGTCTTCCCAACATTTTTACCGGTTACATCAAGAAAATACAATCTGGTAAGAACTACATTCTAAAAAGCGGTGTTCTAAAATACAATAGTCGCTAGTCAGGCAGAGAGGGACTGATAAGGTCATCATCACCTACTCACGACTAAATACTCGGCTTTATTTGGGTTAAAGAATCTTATCTTTTATTTAGTTTGTTGAGTCTGTTGCATTTTATTAGGCCTATTTTACCACTTCTTGAGTCAGTCTTCAGTAGACCAGATATTTAGGAAATCTGGTACTGGTTGGAGTCTATAAAAGAGTCACCCATAATTGTAATTGACATGGAAAAATTGCTTGAGTGATTATTTACATTAGACCTGTTCAGTGCCTACCAGGGACTCTGGAACTGACATGGAATTAATTGGAGCAATAGACTAATAATCGGGAGATGAATCGGGGATTTTTGGAACACTGCTGGAAAAAGTGTTCTAAAACTCCCGAGTGCGCCCCAAAACCCGATAAAATTGAGTTGACCAAGTTTTAGAGCTTGTCCTCGGTGGTTCAGTTTTGCCGAGTTCTTACTCGATCAGAGTTGGTAAAAGTTTATTTTTATTTCTATACATATGATTTGCAGAAAAGACCAAAACCAAACACTGTCCTAGTTTCGGCCTAACTTAACAGTATAGATTATATTTGCTTCTATTTATTTACCTACAACCGGAGCTTCTTCGAGTGCTTTAATGTCTTCTTGGCGTGCTTTAGCAGCTTCTTCTTCTTGGCGTGCTTTAGCAGCTTCTTCTTGGCGTGCTTGTTGTTGTGCAAACAGAGAGGCGTAATAATTTCTCTTATGCTCATCCTGTAGACAAACAATTCCCGGGTCAGATTTTATATATGATTGAGTGCGAGAATAAAGGGTTCACAAGATGATGAGCCTGCATCTATATTCTCCTCATAGGCTTCTGCAATTGAACTCTCTTCTCTGACCACTGGAGTCTTGAGCATCCACGGTGGAATTTTCATGTTGCTCATGGCTCCACAATGTATCCTAACCAAAGAGGTAATCAACCAAAATCACACCATCAAAAATTAGCCCTATTTTGCTTTTAGTAGCTTCCTCAAATCTTGAAATTTCAAATCATGCACAAGAACAAGAAAACAAAACGGGATATTCATAGATTTGGACGATTGATTGCAATAATCATGCACTGAAAGCAAGAATATATAAACATTCAAAACCCAAAGAATAGATCCGAGAAGATATTACAATTCACAACGAGAAGCATAGAAGAGAGACAGAAATTAACCTGAGATGGAGGACGAGGATGAAATTGGGGAAGACGAAGTTCAAGAAAAGACTGAGGAGGTAGGCATTCGTTTTCAAGGAGGCAAGAAAATAGTAACTTTAGGGTTTTGATGGAAACCCAATCTCCTCGCTCCATTATTATTTGGGGTAATTACACTTTGCCCTTACTAAAAGTCCCTTATTTACACTTTACAACAGCTAAAATAAAACTTTTACACAAAAGTCAGCTAAAATAATTTTTTTTACACTTTACCCGTTTCTATCCAACTTCGTTAACTTTACATGTTAATTGACATTTGTGCCCCTGAAATCAATTTATTATGTATTAAAAATATAAACTGTTTTTTTATCTTATTAACTTCAACACAATCAACCAACATAGAGAAAGAGACGTTGTTTGCTGTCGGGTGCGAAAACCAAAAGGGTGAAGAGCTACGGGTTGCGATTCTGAGAGCGGATTTGGAGCTGAATTCCGGTGGGCGTACGTGCAGAATCCGCCGGCAACTTAAACGGGAAGGAAGCTACGTCCTAGAGCAAGTTCCGATGAAAGAGGTAAGGTTTCTGCAAATTAGGGTTCAGGTTTTTAAATTTTAGATCGAGTTAGAGTTTATGATTCAAGTTTGTGGGTTAATTTTTTTGATTGAAGAATTGTATTCGAAAAACCTCTATTTTCAGTTAGGGTTGTGCATAAATTTTTAGGGTTTATGTATTTTTATGGGATTTTAATGGGTTTATGTGTTTTTATGGAATTTGTGGCGACTTGTTCAATTTTTTGTTGAAACTGAATTATATATTCAAACCCACCTCTCCAAGTGTGAGGAAAAAAGTAGCATCTGAGACATAGTTGATGACTGAATCGGAAGTAGAAGAATTGTGGCTAGCTAAGTATGATATGAATGAGGACGAGGAGTATGTTGAGAGAGGGGATAGTGATTTAGAAGAGGAATGGTTAGAGGCACTATGTACTGATAGTGAAGTTGAAGTTGAAGAACCTGCTCCAGAAGAACCTGTAGAACACATTAATGATGGTCAACATTCATGCAGTAGGAAAGGTAAGGAAAAAGTCGGTGAGTGTTCATATGGCAGGAAAGGCAAAGAGAAAGTTGGAAAGGGTGTGAACACTCGTGATCGTGTTGACACTCGTGATCTGGTGGACACTCGTCAGCTGGTAGACACTCATCAGCGTGTGGACATTCGTAGGGCCTGCAAAGGAAAGGACAACCAAGACGAATGTTCGTATGAGGATCAACTCATGTGGGATGAAGATTCGAAGATGGAAGAAATAGAGTTGGGCTTGCATTCGTCATTTGCAAATGGTGATGTGTTCAGATACGTCATGAAAAATTATGCTGTAGAACAGGGATTTGACTTCACTTACCATAGGAATGAATTAACCAACATTGCAATATACTGCACGAAAAGTGGATGCAAATTCTGGTGCTGGTGTAGTAGTGTGGGGGATGGCACGATAATGGAAATCAGAGCTTGGAGACGTGAACACTCTTGTGGTCGACCGTCAACATTTAAGAAATTCACTTCTGACTTTCTTGCTAAAAGGTATTTAAACTTTTTTTAATTTTTCTAATTTCATACTTGTTTAGTTTGATAATATTTCATATTTTAAATGTTCATACTTCTGATTTGATACTTGTTTAGTTTCATATTATTTGACTTTAAATGTTCATATTTATAATTTCATACTTGTATAAATGGTCACTTCTGACTTTGATAATAATTCTGATTTTAAAGTTGCTTAATGTTTTATTGAAATTATTTTCCAACTTAATGTCATATAGTGTTGTCTATAGTGTTGTACACGATTTTTGTGACACCTAGCTCTCTTAACAGTTTTTGTACTTGTACAGGTACTTACAATTGATACGAGATACCCCTACCATCACTCCGAAGATCTTGCAGAATTTGATGTACATAAAGCTTATGTATGAAGTGCCAATGCATCAAGTGTATCGGACCTTGAATAGGGCGAAAGAGATAATAGCTGGAGATATAGGGAAGCAGTACGAAGACTTGTTCTATTACTGCGAAATGATAAGACGGGAAAATGTTGGGAGCGTTGCCAAGTTGAAGGTGCGTAAGAATGATCAGAACAGATTCGAGAGACTATATTAGCTACGCTCCACAGTGTGATGGATTCTTAGCAGGTTGTCGACCTTTAGTTGGCATCGATGGGTGCCATCTAAAAGGTCGATATGGTGGCCAACTATTGGCAGCTGTTGGGTGGGATGCAAATGGCCAAATGTTTCCTTTGGCATTTGCAATTGTTGAGCAAGAGAATAAGACTTCGTGGAAGTGGTTCTTGAAGCAATTTTTCCGCCAATACGGTGACAATGGTCAAAGAGGATGGGTTTTCTTGTCTGATAAGCAAAAGGTAATATTTACATTATGTAAGCATTGTATGTTTATAATAGTTGCTGAATTTTTTTTAAATTGATTTATTTATTTAATTTTAATTTATTATATTCTCATGGTTTAATTTATTAAGTTGTTTATCGTATTTGATTTACTTATGTTTCATATTGTAGGGCTTGGTTCAACTTTTCAAGGATTGGCTACCGACTGTGGAATATAGATTTTGTATGCGCCATATGGAAGAAAATTGGGTTCTTAAATTTAGAGGGTCAAAATTGAAGGCTAGATTATGGGCTTGTGCGAAAGCGACTTCGGGCCAAAAGTTTGAAGAGGAAATGGAGAAGCTGAAAATTTTGAGTGTGGACGGGTATAATTGGCTTTCTGGGCGATACTCTATAGGATGGTGCAAAGCTTTCTACTCTAATAGGGCATGTATTCTGTTCAAGTAAACAGCATGTCTGAATGTTTTAACAATTGGATCAAAGATGGACGGGGCTCCCTATTTATGATCTATGTGAGTTCCTAAGGATCAAACTAATGGAATTGCTCAGTGAGAGGAGTACACAATATGAGGACTATGGAGGGCGCCTATGCGAGAAAATCCAAGTCCAAATTGAGACAATTAAAATGGAAGCAAATGACTGTAAAGTTTCAGTTTGTGGTCAAGACATATTCGAGGTGAAGAAGAAGGGTCGAACTAATGTGGTCAATATCGGAGAAAGATGTTGTGACTACTTGGAATGGCAACTCAATGGCATTCCTTGCTTGCATGGTGCTGCTGTTATAAAGAAGCTACGTGGCGCGCCTGAAGATTATGTGGAAGACTATTATACCATGGACACATATCGGACAATTTATGGGAGGTTTATCAAACCAGTGGGTAGTAAAGACACATGGCCTGCTGACATGAAGTTCCCAACTGTTGCACCGCCTATTGTGCAAAAGCCACCCGGGAGACCCCGAGTTCGAAGGCGAAAATCAAAGGGAGAAGCTCTGCTTCTCCCATACAATAGAAGCCAGAAAAGGAAATGTGGAAAATGTAATGGCGTTGGCCACAATTCTCAGACATGCACTGCGAAAGACCACAGAGAAACACCTGCTCAGAGGAAACACATGAATCTAAAGACAAAGGGTACGAAACCAGGATCTGTTAAGGAGAAGGGTAAGAAAGCAGGCTTTTGTACTACCAAAGCTGCATATACGGAGTTAATGAACCATAGGAAGACTAAAAATGAAGAAAAAATGGCAAGTGTACAAGCAAAACAACAATTGAAAAGTGCACCTGTCCGAGAATGCACATCTGAAGAGATTCTTACTAAGAAACATGAGGCAGTTCGAAAACTTGCCAAACGAGCCCGACCGGACTTGGTTGGAATATCTTTCAAACGTCCAAAACATCCCACATATGCTGGTGAAGGATCTTCAACCACCTCTGTTGCTGCCGAGAGATCCCCTACAGTTGGATTAGCACAAGCAGCGTTGAATGCAATGCGCAATCAACATGTGGTAAGCTTATTTTCTTATTTCTTACTTTTACATATTTTTAACCTACTTTTTGATGATTCTGAATACCTATTCTGGTTGATCTTTTTTATATGCCTCATGTGGTTGTATGATCAATTTGTATTATGGTAATCTTTTTTATATGCCTACTTGATCTTGATATATAATTTTTTACAATGTTGGACTGAAAAGATTATATGGTAATGGTAGATTTCCCATGAACTTAGAGTTTGAGAACTCTAATTAACCTTTTTTAACTTTAACCTTTAACTTTTCCACACAAACAAATTCTTCATGGCAGTGAAGTATAAAGTTAGACATGTTTAATTGGTAAGAAAATTGATATGATACATGTATGTTAACCAATTTCTTATTTTCTTGGTTGACTATTTAATTCATGTAAAAGTGTATTATTTGATATTCAATGAACTGAGGAGATTCATGAAGTCTGAAATGAAATATGAAGAGATTCATGCTAATGAAATGCTTTATATAGAAATGAACTAATTTTACTAACCTTTCATGGATGGAAATTGACTTGGTCGTACTTCTATAGAGCCATTTCAGAACTTTGGATGGTGCAAGCAAGCTTGGTGGTGAAGCAATGTTCACAAGAGGAACAACAAGACAGAGAGGAAAAACTGCATCAAGAGAAGGAATTGCTGCAAGAAGAGGAGTTGCTGCAATAGGAGGAACTGGTGCAATAAATGACTCAACAAGCAGCCAACCACCACCAACTTCAGCACATATAGTCTCCTCTTCAATGAATCTTTCATCCAGCAGCCAACCACTACCCTAGTTATGTCTATTGGTTTTGCTTTTAGTTTGTCTTTATTTATGTTGCTTTTGGACTTTAGTGTCTGTGGGAGACATGTGATGATGGACAAGGGAATCAGATACCCTTTCAGTGGTCCAGATAGTAGCTTTTGCATATTTTGTGGATATGGTTGCATATATTGTGGATAATGGCTTTTGTTATCATTCTGGTAGCTTTTGTAAATGCCTGTAAATACCATATTTTGTGGATATGGTAGCTTTTGTAAATGCATGTTCATGGCTTATAAATGGCACTAGTTTATGTTTAGTTTGTTGAATTTTATATTTGTAATGGTTTTTGGTTAGCTTACAACCTTTGATCATGTGACACACTTTGCTTCATTAGTTTAACAAGCTGTTTTGGAATCATTAAGTTGTTTTGGTTCTATACGAACAAGTTGTTTTGCTTACCAAATGCATAGACAAATCTTACTGTCAAGTTGATTTCAATTCATTAAACATAAATGTAAGTAAGTTCATTTAAATTCATTACACATTTTCATTCAAACTGCCATGTCATGAACAAATTTTACAATTTTATTATAACCACAGCTAATACCAAAACAAGTAGTACAATAATTTTCTCGCGATTTTTTTTCTCCACTCAACCTTGCTATAGCAGCAACATATTCAACCTGGCATTGTGTCACATTTTCTCCATGAAGAAACTAGAGCCTGCATAGTGTAATAAAAGTCATAGATTAGGTGTGAATGATCTAAAATGAGTAATGAAGCGTGATTCTAAAGAGTAACAGTCATTTAATAAAGAGTAACAGCTAGTCGTCTAGTGACTTATTCTACAATGAACATAACTAATTATGCCAAGAACCTGGCAATTGAGCTTTAACTTATCAGAGCTTGGCTAAAGCTTGACTCGGACTCAAACGAGGTTATGCAATTAACCTTGAGTTCGGTTCGGGAGAAATTAGTCAAGCTCGGTTCGAGTTCGATTCGTCTAGTTTACACTAACTATTTAGTTCAAATTCAAAATTGTATTAAATAATAAATGTATAATAATTAATTAAATACTATACGAGATGACTCAAAATCAGCCCGGTTCATTTATATTTCACTCAAAACATTCGTTTCAATCAAGAAAAATATAATCAAACACTATTTAAAAACAATACGTAATTTAAACGAGCCGTCTCGCAAGCGTATCTAACCTATTAGGTTAGACTTGAGTTTGAGTCATTTGTTAAACGAACTCATTGTGCTCAATTGGCATGTTTACAGCGTTATTGTTGCCTGTTGGCAACTCAAAGGATATGTTTTATATAGGAAATAAATAACTTCGTAACAGACATTTTCTCCATGTATAATCGGATAAAAACAATCAACTGAGTTAGAAACCACTGCAAAGAATTAGTAAAAAATACCTACATCACGATAAATTGTTTTGCTGCTGGCTCGTTCATCGTGGTAGCGAGAGTCAACGACAACGGCCATGTATCCCCGTGATGCATATGCCTGAAATAAGCAACAAAGACAACAAATTTTTATTATCCCAAATTTTCACCACAAGTAACATATATATGTATATATACAAGAAGTAACGTATTATATGTTACTTGTGTTGGGATGTGAAGATTTGTTGTCTTTGTTGCTTACTCCAGGCATATGCAACAAATATTCACATTCCAACCCAAGTAATATATATATATATATATATATATATATATATATATATATATATATATATATATATATATATATATATATATATATATATATGGAGCTGGTAAAAATAGAAGAGGATAGACGATTCAAGATTTGAGTTGACAACTTTAAGCAATGGCTGCAACCATTTCTTGCATTTACTGGTACTATACAGAAAAACAACTGCATGCCTCCTTCAGAGGATCTTTTCCTTGGTGCTCAAAATTAGTACGTGCACGCGTCCTTGATCTCCAGCCTATCAATGGCCATAACAAGCAAACAGGCCGGGATTAATGCAATTTTATTATCCTCTACCACTCTGCTTACCAGTTTCAAAATAAGTTTTTTTTATAGAAAATTTTGTTATCATAAGTCTTTGTACATGACATGTTATTATTTAACTAGTTCTTTAAATAGATGTTAAAAATGACATGAATGCTTGAAATTAGCATAATGTCAATATCATTCTCTACAAAATCTTAATAGGTGCAGATGTGCATCCACGCTAGAGGAGGCAGAGATTCAATCAACTAGCCACACTATAAATGATTACTAAGATAACAATTTCAACAAAAAATCACGTGTAGAAAAAATCACAAAAAATTAGGGGACATGAACCCTAATTTTTTGTTCTCAAACCCAAACCTTCAATTTTTTCCACAAATTCATCAAATTTGTTCGACCCATACCAGAAAACTTACCGTAAACCTTCCGCAACCGATGAACCGCCTCCCAGAATTTTCAGGTGTTGACGAGGTTCAGATGGGAGCTGCAACTCCACACTGACACTCCATACTTTCGCTCTTCATTTCAGGTTCAACACAGACTTTCGCCTTCCACCGCGCCGTCGCCTTCCACCGCGCCATCGCCTTCCACCGGCAGTCGCCTTCTTCGCACCGTCGACACCCAAATCTATTTGTCAAACCCAAATCTATTTCTTGACCTCAAATATGTATTAAAAATGGCTTGTGGGTATTCTTGTCATTTAAAAAAAAATTACCCCACATGAGGTCACGTGACTGATATTTAACGGGAAGTTGGACGGAAACGGGCAAAGTGTAAAAAAAATCATTTTAGCTGACTTTTGTGTAAAAATTTTATTTTAGCTGTAGTAAAGTGTAAATCCGGTACTTTTAGTAAAGGGAAAGTGTAAATACCCCTTATTATTTTATGGGGAAAATTTCACTTAACTCATTTGTGGAATACCATTTTTTTAACTTACCCCACCACAAAATGAATTTAGCTACTGAATATCCTGAAATTGCCTAACGTGACAATCATAGTTGACGACGTTAATTTTTGATTACGTGATCAACACATAATTGTTCATTTCTGTAAAAATGACAGAAATACTCTTCTTATGTCTCTGTCTATTCTTGTTTGAACATTTATAGCCCATCTTTGGTCACTAAATCAGCCTCATCCTTGTAAATCAATATGCCACATACCAACCTCCCCAATCAGACTTGGAGACGTAGCCCAGGAGCTTGGAGCCGAAATTGTCTAGGGAGGCCATGGCCACGACCATGAGGGACATATCCAAAAAGATCTCGACGGGTCAGGCTTGGAGCTTTCTGAAACCAATTCTCCACCATCAGACGAAGGGCTTGATATGGAGGTGGAAGGAGGTGGTGGCAGTGGGAACATAGTCAAAATCGTCAGACTACGTAGTGACCATGGTACAGAATTCGAGAACAACCGTTTCTCTGATTTTTGTGATGAGGAGGGAATCACACATGAGTTCTCGGCTCCTATAACTCCTCAACAAAATGGAGTAGTGGAAAGGAAGAATAGAACAGTACAAGAGATTACTAGAGTTATGATTCTCGCCAAAAATCTTCCTACACACTTTTGGGCTGAAGCGATAAATACCGCCTACCATATTCTCAATCGTGTCAGTATTCGACCAGGTACGAAAACTACATGTTGGGCCAAAATGTGACGTGATAACGTCGCACAATGGTTTCCTCGTGCAAGTGCACACGGGTCGCAAGTAATAATATTTATATGATCCGGTAAGATACCGAGTCGGTCCACAGGGATTAATATGAGGTTTACAACTAGTTAATAAACGTGTTTGCAATTATGACAAAGATAACAAAGCGCGATAGTGAATACGTAGAGATTCAAACGCCTAGGGTGCTAGACAATCATCAAGTGAACAAGTTCGAGAAATAAGCAATCTATTGAATAAACGGTTGGTCGAGCCTATGTCTTAAATGCCGACCTCGCCTTTCGGTAATGAGGTTGGCCTAATCTCGAGTGTTCCCGTGCCCTTTCGGTATTGAGTAAACTCGAGATCGCATATAAACGACAATAAAAGGCTAAGGGTTACTAGAAGGTGCCAAGACACGGTCTTGATCCTACAACCCTCGGTGGATGCTAAGTCCGGGTTCTAATCCTTCCCTTTCGGTATCGGATAGAACACCTCAAACGTATATTGTAAAACGTCACTTAAACAACACATGCATTCAAACAACAATCCACACAACACATTTGTTCATCAATAAATCACTAATCTCATTAAATGTTACATTTACATTTTATATTGTCTAGCACCCATGGCTAAGGGGTTTAGCCCATAACCATGGTGCTCAAGCTTAGCATCAACATGGTGGTTACACTAATACACATGAAGAACATGAAGAACATAAAATAAAAGGATAGGAAATGCTCTTGGAATCCCGAGCAAGGTGTGTCTTCGATGCGCGATGAAGACCGGTGGAACTAGCGATGCCTTTGGTGTCGAGGAAGATGAAGAACGCTCGAGAAACCACGAAGAACGCTCAAGAACGCTTGAAGAAATGGCTCAAAAGCTCCTTGGTTCATTTTCTCTCTCTATGTTTCTTCCTACCCTTCAAAAAGTGTCTCTACCCCATTTATACTTTTCTGATTCTGAGGGAAGGCACGATCGTGCCTCTGTCTGGGTCACGATCGTGGCTTGGTCGCGGCACGATCGTGACTTGGTCATGGTGGCGATCGTGTCTCCTCCAGGCACGATCGTGGCTCGGGGTAGGTAAGATATTTTTGAATCTCCTCGATCCTGTACCCTGTAAAGCCACGATCGTGGGTCTTCGAGGGGCGATCGTGCCTCCTTGGGGCACGATCGTGACTCCCCCGTGACTGAGATCGGGGGAGCCCACTGTAAGTTGAATATAATTCGGCCATTTAATTTATAGGGGAGGCACGATCGCGACTGGATGAGGCACGATCGTGCCTCCATTAGGCACGATCGTGACCAATGCTCTCTGCCCGACTGTTTGGTCAACGCCCTTTGACTTTTTGCTCGGTGCCTCGTTTTTGGCCCTTTTTCCTCCCGAACCTGCGTACGCACCTCAAAACACCAAAAAACATAAAATATGCACTCCCGGGCCTGACTCGGCCACTATCGGACACACATGCACCGATTTGTGAGGTTAAACGGTCTCGAAACGAGACCTTTTGACCCCACAACACTACCTCTTATGAAATATGGAGGGGGAGAAAGCCCAACCTCAAGTATTTCCGTATTTTTGGCTCCACTTGTTACATCTTAGCTGACAGGGACCCTCGTCGTAAATTTGATTCGAAAAGTGATGAAGGGATCTTTCTGGGATATTCCAGAAATAGTAGAGCTTATCGAGTCTTTAACAATCGCACTAGAACGGTTATGGAATCCAGTAATGCGGTCATAAATGACACTAATCATATTTTTGAAAACATCAGCGGTAAAGAAGCAACCGTGCCACATGGCTCGCAAGATGTCGGGACGTAGGATGTCAAGACAGATATGCCTGATAATGGGTCAGAAGACATCGCAGACACAGGAAGCGACATTGCACCTGATAATGGTCCAATATCTGTTCGAGAACTCAGAAATCCCTCCAGAAAAGCTCAAAAGGACCATCTTGTCCAAGAAGTGATATGGAATCTTGATGATGGAGTTCGAACCAGACAAAAGACTCCCACCAACTATCGTCAAATGATCGGGAATGTCTGCTTCGTCTCAAAGGTAGAACCAAAGAATGTTCAAGAGGCAATCAATGACGAATACTGGGTAAACACCATGCAAGAAGGAGTAGATTTCGAAGAAACCTTCGCCCCTGTAGCCAGACTAGAGGCCATTCGATTGTGGATGGAATTGCGTGTCATCTCAAGTTCAAGTTGTATCAAATAGATGTGAAGAGTGCGTTCCTAAATGGGGACTTAAATGAGGAAGTCTACGTGGCTCAACCCAAGGGATTTGTCGACCCTCATGCACCTGATAATGTCTACAAACTCAAGAAAACTCTCAATGGCCGGAACAAGCTCCACGAGCCTGGTATGAAAGACTAAACCTGTTTCTAATGCAGAATGGTTATGTCAGAGGAGGAGTAGATCGAACAATGTTCGTTAAGAAGGAAGGAAAAGACCTCATGATTGCTCAGATCTATGTTGATGATATAGTTTTTGAAGGGATGTCTACCAAGATGGTGGAACATTTTATGAGTCACATGCAGTCAGAATTCGAGATGAGCATGGTGGGCGAACTTAGCTATTTCCTGGGATTCCAAATCAAGCAAATGAAGAATGAGATCTTCATCTCTCAAAGCAAGTACGATGTGAATCTTGTAAAGAAGTTTGGTCTGGAAAAGGTATCTCACAAACGGACCCCCATCGCCACAACCACAAAGATGTCTAAAGATGAAAATGGAAAATCAGTAAACTACAGCCTATACAGAAGCATCATAGGAAGTCTATTATATCTCACATAACATACGCCGTTGGAGTATGTGCCAGACATCAGGCAGACCCAAAGGTGAGTCATCTTTCTCAAGCCAATATAATATTGAGGTATGTTTCTGGAACGGTGAATTTGGGGTTATTATACTCGTTTGATACAACGACTAACCTTGTTGGATACTGTGATGCTGATTGGGCTGGAAATACCACCGATCGAAGAAGTACTTCATGTGGATGTTTTTACTTGGGCAATAACCTAGTCTTATGGTTCAGCAAGAAACAAAACTGTGTGGCATTGTCTACAGCTGAATCAGAATATATAGCCGTTGGAAGTAGTTGCACTCAACT
Organism: Geranium rotundifolium; assembly: GCA_963920655.1. Classification (NCBI taxonomy): domain Eukaryota; kingdom Viridiplantae; phylum Streptophyta; class Magnoliopsida; order Geraniales; family Geraniaceae; genus Geranium; species Geranium rotundifolium. The sequence continues at coordinate 45,488,291 of OY987312.1, forward strand.
ACTTTGGATGAAGCAAATGCGATCAGAGTATAATGTCCAGCAAGATGTCATGACCTTATTCCGTGACAATGTCAGTGCTATAAGCATATCTAAGAATCCTGTCCAGCACAACAAGATGAAGCACATAGATATTGGTCATCACTTTATAAGAGACCTTGTTGAATAAAGAGCAATTAAGCTGGAGTACATTCCCACTGAAAGGCAATTGGCTGATATTTTCACTAAGGCCCTTGACACTGCTCGATTCGAAAGTCTACGGTCATCATTAGGACTCTGTATAATCGAGATGACATCCAAGACTTGAAGTCAAGGAAAGAGTGGTGTGGATCATGGGAGTTAACATCCACACCACATGATGGGCCGAAAGATGCTCAGAGCCCATTCAAGAAGGAAAAAGGAAAGTGCTGACCTCACAAATACATTATTTTATTCCCTACTTTTTTGGCCCCACTTATTCAAAAGGATTCTCTTAACTGCCGTAGATTGTCTCTCTAACCCTTCACTTTCCAAAAGGTTTGCAAACCTCCCTTTTTGCCCTTCTCTCTCTCTGCTCAAGCTTGCACTACCACAATAATGGCGGGCACTCGAAGCGGAAGAGTTGCGGCCAACTTCGCCAGGAAGAAGGCACTCCACCTGAAATCAATGTCTCCCTCACGATCAAGCTCAGGGAAGAAGAAGGGCGAGAAGAAGAAAGAAAAGACTCGAGAGAGTGTCCCTAAAACAACCAAAACAGGGATCACCATAGCCGAAAATTCTGAGGCACCCATTGCTGAAGAAGAAGAAGAAGAAGAGGCTGAGGTCTCTAAAGAAGAAAATGTTGTTGTATCCAAGTCAAAGTCCAAGAGGAAGAAGAATGATGAGGATGTTAACCGGTAAAAAGGATGTCCGGGAAGAGGAAAAAGGTTAAAGCTGAAAAGAAATCTGCCAGAAAGAGTGGGAAGAAGCGAAAAGCTGAGGAAGGCAGCAAGTCCTACCAAAACAAAGTCGCAAAATTTTCGAGGCATCTTGTGGATGAACCTACCTCGGACGAAAAAGAAGTGGAAGTTGTAGAAAGGGCTCATGTTGAGCCTAAGTATATTGGAGGTCAGAAACTCCTGAAAAATGTTCCGCCAGCCAAGATAGATAACATCTCCTTCCATCATACGGAGTCAGCATTGAAATGGAAGTTTGTTGTAATGAGGAAATTTGTTCCTGAAAGGGAACTATCACCGAGTGCTTTGAAGATGGAGGAAATCATAGGAGATAATTACAGATGCAGGGCTCCTACAGAGCGTCTCAAACATTAGTACGTACTACCCCATGCTTGTTCAAGAATTCATAGTTAATATATCTCCTACTTTCGACATACCCTCCAGTTCGGAGTATAGAAAAGTGTATGTCAGAGGAAAGTCATGCATCTTCACTGAAGAAGTTGTTAACAACTATTTGGGAAGAGACACTCCATATTTCTCCGATGATGTCCCATCATTGAACAAGGTTGTCCAGGAGATATCTAGGGGTACAAAGAGAATCTGGCCAACCCAGAGCAAGCTATCCTCCTCGGTTCTAACTGCAAAATACTTGGTCCTCTTCCGAATCAGCATCGCAAGCTGGGCGCCTTCCACACAGGGCTCTAGCATTACTACTGAACTTGCTAAGCTGATATACCCGATAGGTACACGTTCCACTTTCAATTTTGGAAAATTTGTAATTGACCATTTGATGAAACATGCAAAATCCTTTGCGGTCAAAATGCCAATCGAATTTCCCTCGCTTATCACTGGGATCATCTTGAGCCAACGCCCCAAGCTGATCCGAGGCTCTGACGTGGCCGGAAAGAAGCCTAATGCTCTCTCGTTCAGCCCAAAGCTCTTTGAAGGATCTCATGTCCCGGACATTTGACATCCTTCTGGTGGAATGTCAAAGAAAACATCTGGACCCTCTGATGTACAAAAAGATGTTGTAACAGAGTTGCGCGAGGAAATAAAGTTCTTGAAGACCGCGATCGACATTATGTACTCCAGAAAGACCATATATGAAGGAGTCCTCCAGGATCTCTTGCAAGTCAAGAAGGGAAAGCAGAAAGTTGAGAATGCACATGTGGAGGAAGACACTGATGAGGAAGAAGATGATAAGGAGTCAAGCTCCGACAACATTTAATTGGTTACCGTTTTTATGAACCTTGCTCTTGAACAATTTATATTTTTTTAGGATAATTGTTACAAACTTATTAACCTCGGGGGAATGTCTGAGAAGAACGTAATGATGGAACTCACTGAAGAAAACAACATTACTTGCTTTATATTATTGCATGTTTTATGTCTTGACATTTTATGGTACATCATGTCTAACTATGTGTCACATACATCATTCAGTTTGAGCTACTGTTAAAAGGATTGAAGACTCTCTCTCCAGGACACGTGAATAAAGGAGTGCTCGCCCCACAAATAGCCAAAGGGGGAAGATTGTGGTTCCTACAGATGTTGGCTATTTTATATGATAGAAAGATGTCCATCCATATGTCGCGACCTAAGAAGTCGATACTCAAATCAGAAGATGTCTATCCAGAATTCTCGGACATCACGATCTAACATCTCGCCAGAAGACTTTCTGGAGTTTCCTTAATTAGAAGATTTTTGAATATCAGAAGGATTCTTTCTGCATCAGCTGTGCAGCAGCAAAAGGAAACTTAGAGGAGACGTAATCGGCAAGGCACGTACGAGATCTTTTAGGAAACCCTAAATAGATCCTCGTCCATCTTCTATAAATAGATGCTCGTTCCATTACATGGAAGGTGGTGTTGTGTAGTTATTTCTTAGTTGATAATATACAGAGTTCCTAAGCGTGTTGGACGGACGTGTTAGGGAGCTGTATGTTGTAGCTAAGAATATAGCTTGTGTGTTCCAAACAAAGAATCGCAGAAATATTGTTTGGATGTTTTGAACGAACCCGCGCTAGTGAAGCTGTGTGTAAACCTTTGAAGATGAAGACAAAGGAGGAGACGGAACTGTGGGATCAGTTCTAAGAGTGGAATCGAGTCGGAGGCTCGGAGACAGAGGGAGACCCTGGGTTAAGTTCACACTAGTAATAATACCATATGACTTAGATTTATGTGATAATCGTAAAGCTGTGTATGTGTGATTGATTACATATAGTGGAATTTGTTCACTAGCAGAGTGCCCCTAGACGTAGGTGATGTTGCACCGAACTGGGTAACCAACTCCTGTGTCGTTTACTTTATGTTCGTTATTTTTATTGTTGACTTTGCACAAGTAAGATGTCTCACAGTTAGTCTAGACATTGTTATAGACATCTTGCATCTAATAAGAATTTCAATTATGCATATGTTCCATTGCATAGGCGCGTTGGAGACCAATGAACCGATACACCCGTATGACCAAGGATGACGAGGACGGCTCCTCCTCCGTCGACCTCCAGAAGCACTCAACAACAACGACCGTCTGAATGGCGTCGTCGGAAAAATAAGTTCCTTCTTATCTTACTTGTCCCAATCAATTAAGTGAATTTCAAGTTTTGAAATACTAGTTGAAAATGTTGCTACATGTGTGTGTCTTTTTTATCCGTAAATAAATAAAAGGGTAAAGTTCACATAACCCCCTTAATTATACGCGAGTCTCACATGACCTCCCTTAACTACAAAATCAATCTGAAAGATGTCTTAAGTATCCAAAAATCCCACGTTACCGGTTTCTGTTATAGAAATAGTTAAAATTGATCACGTGGTTGTCATGTGTCATGGGGTAATTTTTAAAATACCCAATTTACCATTCTTATTACTTCGAACCCTAATATACTAGCTTGTGTTAATGTTTCTCAGTCATAGATCGAAGAGGTGAAACGAGCTCTGTGCAGAGGCGGAGAAGACCGTCGATTGGCGAAAGTGCGGCAGAGAAGATCGACGATTTTCGGAGCTGTGATGGTCAATTGGCGGAGGTCGAACATCGAAGAGAGAAATCTGGGCAGAAACGAAGATTGAAGACCGAAGATAATGAAGGAAAAGTTCGATTGTTACTATGGTGTTCATGCACCAGTTCGAACATCTTGAACTGTTGAGAATCCATGTCGAAGATTATGTGGTTGCGGAAGATTTTTGGAAAGCCATGAAATTGATGACTGATTTTGGGGGAATTAGGGTTTTTTTTCTAGAAATCTGCATTTCCATTTAGACATTTTTTTGAATTTAGGAATTTAGGAATTTTTTAGCATACATGAATTTAGGCATATATGAATCTAGGCATTTTTTGGGAAATGAATTAACATATTTGAATGGTGCATTGTGTTTGTTTTGATAGAATAATTTCAAATGCACATTCTTTAAGTGCATGGATCCAGAAACGTGTTGTTATGAAAAAAGGATACTTCCCAGATTATTTCAGAGGATCAGAAGCTTGGAAAACAATGAGTTGGAGTTTGAAAAGAAAGAAAGACTGTATTGCCAACAAATCAAGAGATTGAATATTGCATTAGTTATGATAATGGCAGGCTCATAATGGTTTAGGTGAACTCCATCTGCTATGATCCTTTGACATGGTTGTAAACCTAATAAGAATGCCATCTCCGCTGAGCTTATTTCTGCACAGAATGTAAAACCATTATGCTTCTAAACTTGTATTTACCCTGATTTTATTTCTGCACATAATGTACATAATGCTCTACCATACTTGTCTACTAACTATTTTACATTCACAAACCTGAAATATATATAAAGCTACAAAACAACCATTATAAACATAATCTAAAACCAATATGAAGTTGTTTTCAACCATTCCAAGATCTAAACATTAACCCACAAACATATTAAACATAAACAAGTCCAATATCTAAGTTTGAAGAGACTGAACTAAAACAGCTTCCCAATGTTTCCAACAAACAAAACACCAGAACCCTAAAGTGATTCACAAACCCAAAGCAGTATCCACTAAACAACAAAACCGTAGGGAATCTTGTCCCCTCAAGTGGTCAGATTCATCCACTTTACACATTAATTACAACCAGAAAAAGCTACCCTTCACTTCATGACTCAACCTTCCCCATCTGCTGGTGTTGAAACTCCATTCCTTCCTGCAACTCTTCATTCTCTGAGATTATTTCCTCTAGCAGACCTCCTCTACCTCTACCAGTTCATCCTCCATCTACATCTTGTAAGTCCCAATTTCAATATGTATCAACTATAAGTAAATAGGAATTTATATCTTTAATTATTTATGCAAAAAATGTTAGGAATAGAACCTATGGAGCAGATCCAGTAAGCCATCCATTCATTGCTGCAAATCTTCTTCCATCTACATCTTGTAAGTCCCAATTTCAATATGTATCAACCATGAGTAAATATGAATTTATATCTTTAATTATTTATGCAAAAAATGTTAGGGATAGAACCAGTGAAGCAGATCCAGTAAGTCCTTCATTCATTGCTGCAAATGTTCCTCCATTAGGTCTCCTCGTGGACCTTCCTCTCCCTCTGCCTGAACTTCCCCACTCAAACTGAGAATTTGTTATGGAGGTGAAATTCAAGGAAGATCTGGGGAGCTGATGTTGCTCAACTTGGGCTCTACGAGCTAATGTAGCTTCACGCTTCTGTAAGATCTCTTTATTTGTACACTTACGCCGGGCCTGAAGTCTCTTCTCAACAGTTACTTCCCTTTTCTTGAAGACCTCATCACTCTCTTGTTCTGTGGAGAAAGTTCCTGATTTTTTTTCTTTTCATCCTCTCACTTAAAGAGGCATGTTCAACTATTTCTTGTTGCTCGTTTTCTCTTAGTCTCCCTGTGTACGTTAGCACTGCAGGTTCTCTCCAGTAGTTTTGATTCTCCTTTTCTTAGGTCTCCCGGGTTGTTTTTGGACAATTGGGGGCAAAATCTTTGTATCATCCAAATTACAAGGCCATTTGTCTCTACTATCTACTAGTTTTAAAAAATTTGAATAGATAGACAAATAAGTAGATACCTCATAGCACTTGTCTACGTAGTCCTCGGGTATATGCTTCATATACTGAATTGCACCTACAACATGTTGACACGGAATATCGTTGAGCTGCAACTCCAAACATTGGCACGACCTTGCGGTTAGGTTCACCTCTCATGTGCTACTAAAATTGCTTACTTCAAAGACATTATCTCCATTTGGAATGTTGTGCATTGGCTGACTGAGCGCCTTGTATTTCTCAAGTATATTTATTGGTCTCTTGCAGAACCTCCTTCCCGGCTTCTTCCCTTCTTCAAACTTGTCGTGAATCATTTGCATTAGCTACCTCTGATATGTTTTACACAAATCGTAGATTGTCAGATCCCTACAGTATAATAACCATTTATTGAAACTCTCGCACAAATTGTTTGCATGCCCCGATGATTTAACTTTCGCACTGTAGTAAGCCTTGCACCATTCCTTTGCATTCTTCTCAACAATCCATTGATAAGCCTCGGGTTTAATCGCCTTAATTTGTTTCAAGTTCTGCTCTAATTCAATAGACGAGGTTGAACGTGCACAATCCCACAACATGAACTTCAACTCTTGAACTTTCCGTGAAAGTTGTCCGCCATATGCCGCATACAAAAGCGATGCTCTACTTTCGGCAACCAATCCTTGAATAGTTGCACAAGACCCTACATCATGAAGCAAAAAACAGAATGAGATGAATACTTCATTTGAACTTCAGAAAGTGTAACCAGGTAATTAAAGATTTACTTTTTGTTTGTCCGATACGAACACCCAATCTCGATCTTCATGACTTCCAAAATCATCAAACAAATGCTTTAAAAACAAGCACCATGTTTCTTTGTTTTCGATACCGACTATAGCGATGTCCAATGGATACATCACATCATCGACATCTCGTGCATCCGCAGATAATAGTTGGCCTCCAAATCTTCCCTTGAGGTGACACCCGTCCAATCCAACAATCGTTCTACACCCTTGAAACCCTTGCTTTTCTGCAGCATATCGAATGTACATGCGTGGGAACCTTGAATTTTTGTCAAATTCCACCTTCGCCTTGTTGCCTTTGTTTGCTTTCTTGATCATCTCACACTATGTCTCGAGGTCTTGATATTGCTTGCCTAAATCTCCGAAGATGAGTTCCTTTGCTTTACTCAGTGTTCTATATATCGAGCTCCTCCCATGTGTTACTCCTAAGTCTTTTTTAATTATCGCTCGCAATGTCTTTGCTGTCATTTTCCCTGTTATTCTAGCTTGCTAATTGACCCTTGAGGTTTTTCATACTAATTTGTGCACAAAATTTTCTTTAGATATGGTCTGATAGATGTTTTCGTTAACTTTCTGTTTTTCAGCGAATGTGTTAATTTAGTTGTAGTTTGGCTCTTAAAATAACTTATAGGGGTTATTGTTATGTACCTGCTTCTAAAATCTAATTATGGGTCTAGACACTCTAGAACTCTCATTGGAACTAATTGTGACAATAGTAGACTCGTTCTTGACAGAGCCTACTCCTTCAATTAATTTATGAGAATAAAAGATGACATTTTATTTCATTACCGAATGCCTATTTATAGGCTACATTAGGTATGCCTTTAGAATATATTATTCCTATTTAAAATAGGTAACATAATAAGAATAAGAAAATATATATTTAGTAAATATTATTTTTCTTATTTATTTAGGTGGTGTTGTATGTTGATTTTTCTCTTTCCTGATGCACATGGTGCTGCAACAACCGAAAACGAGGATAGTTCTGAAGAGGTTGAAGATATGGATGAAGAACCTACTCCAGCATCGGCTGAGGAATCGGGTGAGGAGTTTGTTGCACAAATGATGCAAGAAGATATGGAAAACAATTACGCGAACTTGGAAAATATTAACAGAATGAGGGGAGAGTTGTGGAAAATGAAATCAACGATCAAGGGGGTAGATATTGGGTTATATTCTACATTTCGAAACCCTTATGTTTTTTGTTTGGTTTTTAAGACTTACGCGGCGGAGTAGGCCTTTGACTATCGGTCTAAGGAGAACGAGCCCAATTTGATATTGACTATGTACAGACAACCAAGTAGCCATTTTTGGTGCCGGTGTAGCAGATTTGGAGAAGGGTCAAAGATGCAGATTGTAGTTTGGGGCCGTCATGATAATTCTGGACGGAAATTGCAAAATAGTCAGATCACGTCTGCTTTTCTTGCTTTCAGGTGAACTAATTTATGTACAATATTTATTTATTTATTTAACTAGTTAACTAATTATTAATTTAGTTAGTTAGTTAGTTATTTATTACGCATGCAATTACAAACTTAGGATATGAACTTACTAGCAACTTATTTTGGTCAAAGTTCGGAGCAGATAGTTGAGAAGCTATCCAAATACAGACAGATATAGATGTTATGGGAATGATAAGGTCTTATTTTGTTGATGAATTGATTCAATTATACATAGTTGTTGGTGATCCCCCGTTAGCCGTTATGAATCCAAATGGGGAACTTATTCATGTACGGGTAAGGTCTGAATGTGCTGGGGATGAAGGTGTACCCGTGAAGAAAAAACAAAAGCATGATAATGTAAAGGGTGGTATGGGAGAGGTAGAGGGTGATGCAATAGCTGGTGTAGAGGGTGATGCAAGAGCCGGTGTAGAGGCAGAAGTTAATCGAGTAGGAGCCATGTCACAAAGTATATATATACACTAACTATGTATACACTAGAGCCATGTCACGCTCTAGCTCAATCTGAGAGATTGAAGCATTGATCAATTTTTCATTGAACTCCTGGTAGACCTGAAATAAAGTTAAACAACATTGTTCAGATAACAATAAGATGCATATCATTACTAAAATCTGTACATATCATTACTAAAATCACGGAACCAAATAAGGCCAACTTCTCGCATCAGAGTAACTTCCTGACCGTTAGGCGAAAAATTCTGTGTAAGCTTCCTAACCATAATGTCACCTACCGAGAGTGACTCGGATCCGTGAACCTTTTTGTCCAAATATAGGCTCTACGAATGACATTTGGACATGTATTTGCACAAGAGGCCCAAATTAATAGGGTTGGGCATAATTCTCTAGAATTTTGAAGAATTGCACAAAATTAAATAGTTTTGTGAAACTCTCTAGAATAGTCGAGATATTTATAATTCTAAAAAGTTCCATAAAAATCCTAGATATTTGGATGGAACGCTTAATCTTGGCCGTCCATTTAGTTGAATCCTAGTCGTCCGATATGTCATGTTTTAGGTATAAATAGAGGTGTAGGAACTCATTTGAGGCTTGAACAAAAGCTCCACATTCTTGTACTCCAACTTGTATATTTCTCCCATTTGCTTAATAAAAACATAAATCGGGAAACTTTTCCCACACTTCCATCTTGCCTCATATCGAATACGATTCGAGTAACGCTTCTGCACTACTTGCAAATACTTTGCAAGCGTAAAGGCTGACTTAGCACGAACATACGAGTTGCACACGTGACTAAGTGCCGCACGTACCGCGAATATTTGAAATAAATTATTCGGGTGTGACAATAAGCTGATGTAATGCCTATCTTATCCCAAGCTCTTTCAGCAAACACTCATCATTCTTCACTCTCAAAGGAGGCAATACCTAAAACAAAGAACAAAATAAGTTTAATGAGTCTAAGGCCATCAAAATCCATACACAAATAACATTAATTTGAAATATGACACAGAGCGCCATTACATACCTTTGAAGTAATGTACGCTTCGATAGAAGCCTGGTAATTGTTACGTGAACGAATCTGCCCATCCATCTTGTATAAGTCATCGTCCGCGTCAATCCGTCCCATATCTTTCAAATCAAAATGGGATAGAAATTTCAAGATTAGCAACTGACCCAGACGAAATCTGGAAGCTGAAATCGCTCGAGCAAGTCTCACAAATGATTATATAGTGATTCAAAAAAGAGGTATGAACCAATCCAAATTAAATATATATATATATTTCTGATCTGAAAAAAATATTGCACCAACAAATAATGACTATGACATAGAGCCAACTACAAATCGATGATCAAAATCAGAACATCACATACTGAATATGCAGATCAAAAGTTTAAACAAACAGATAGAACCATTGACTTCAAGCATACAGATTTGAATACGCATGTTGAAAATAGTTGGATGATGTGAAATATTCAAATTCTTGATTGGCACTACCTCAATGGATTCAAGTAGAGCTTGAGTTGTTCTAGTAGAGCTTGAGTTGTTCTAAAAACCCTAATAGAAATCAACCGAGAGGGAATAGAGATTCATACCTCTCTGGCTCTCTCTATACATATATACTCTCTGCTAGGGTTAGCGAAGAGCCTCGAGGCCACAAAGAACTTGAAACAGATGAGGTTGATTGATAGGCAAATAAACCCAAAAAAGATATTGAAAGATTTTGTGTTAACTTAAATAAAATAAGAAAGTTTTTACTTTTTTTCAGAAATTTCTTTATTAATAAAGTTATTTAAAATATATGTTATTGAATATTTTGTCTAATTTATTTTTTGATATCATCCAATCAATATATATATATATATATATATATATATATATATATATATATATATATATATAATTATACAATATGATAAAAATAATACATTCTTTTAAGAGTATTTATATGCATTTTTTGAGATATCACTTTAAACTCACTTATAAAAAATGATGGGATGCATTCAGTGAAAAACCACTCTTAACTTGCAAATTAGTGTGACTCTTCTCACCATCCGATTACTAAAGATCAGTGAAGGCTTCGGTTTCAATTTCTATTTGACTTGCATGCATAAAATTAAGGGTAAATTTCACATGACCCCCTTAACTATACGCGTGTCTCACATGCCCCCCCTTAACTACAAAATCAATATGTGAGGTGCCTTAACTATCCAAAAATCCCACTTTACCTTTTTTGTTGACTTTTTTCAAAATTCTGTTAAGTTTTTGTGAAATGACGAAAATACCCTTGTATCTGAAAATTTAAAATAAATAAATAAAAATAATTTTGAACTTTTTTTCTAATTTTCTCGTTGTACAAAATAAAGAATAAAATTTTGCTAATAGTAAAAATAATTTTTAAAAAGTTTTTTTTATAAAAAATTTAAAAAATAAATATTTACTTTTAAACATCGTTTTTTTATTTTTATTAATTTTTTTAAATAATTTTTTTAAATAAAAAATTAATACTAAAATATTATTTTTATTCTTTATTTTGTACAACGAGAAAATAGAAAAAAAAAGTTCAAAATCATTTTTATTTATTTATTTTCATTTTTCAGATACAAGGGTATTTTCGTCATCTCACAAAAAACTTAACAGAATTTTGAAAAAAGTCAACAAAAAAAGGTAAAGTGTGATTTTTGGATAGTTAAGGCACCTCACAGATTGATTTTGTAGTTAAGGGGGCATGTGAGACACGCGTATAGTTAGGGGGTCATGTGGAATTTACCCTAAAATTAATGATGTCATTCACATAAATTACACCCCATATAATAATTAATGAAATTTGTGCCTCCATTTTCACATTTTCATTTTCAACATACTTATAATTTCAATTCCCATTACATTGTAGCGTCTAATTTATTGTACATTTGAGAGGAAAAAATTAAACTCAATTAACCCACACTACATATATATAACATTGTCATCACCTCCTACCAAAAATTAACCAAGTTCATGAGCATTACCAAATACTTCACTTCTATCTTTCAATCAATATCTCAACAAATAAAACACTAATAATCAAAATTCACATCCCATTTTTGAAACCACAACTCATAAATATTGACACACTGACAGGTCAATATTCCACCATATAATATAACATTATCATTCAACTCCAATTAAATTTTGCAAAAAATTCAACTTGTTTTTATGAGATCCAAGTTCAACAACATTGAAACATATGCTATCCATTTATGAGACTCAATTGCTTCAAAAGTCACATGATCCTTCCTCAAAAACTATCATCACAAGCTCACATACTTTCCAGAAATAAACTCATTACTTGTGATTATAAATCTCAAAACCATCCACATGTTTTTCATAAATGAAATTAGTGAAGTACATGCTTCCATTTATGACAATTTGCATTATTCTTTCATTAAAACAAGAAACATTTGCATTATTCTTAGCCCTATTTGCAGAAAAAATCTTTGTTCAATCTGTTTGATAATTGAGTCGGCAACAATTATCCAGACACTAAAATTAATTACAAAACAATACGTGTACTCACTAGTGAAACAAATTCAAAAGTTTTATGTGAGTCATCTGATTGAAAGTCTAACGCACTATATTTGTTCCCCGATATTCAATTTAACGTTTTGTTTTCCATTGATTACATCCCAAAAATAATATCAAGTTGTAATATCAACATCCTCATTATCTTACCTTTTAAATACTTATCATATCATAAATAATAATAATTAAAATATATATTATACATATATAATTAATATCATCGTGTTAAACTTTTTTTTAAGTCAACACAATAAAACTAGACAAAACAAAATGAGCATAGATTTTGCTACAGCATAGTCAAAATAAAAAAAGTCAGCTCAACCATGTGTGGCCATGTGTCAAGCTTATAGGAACCCAACATATTTTTGTAATTAATATCTACAGTAACCCATATTTATAAATAATTTTATTAATAACATTATTTTTGAAAATTTCTCACCGCGATTTAGTTGAGATATAACGTTTTTATTCAATTTAATCGAGAAATAACGTTTTTATTTAATTAAAAAATGAATCTATCTGGGAATATGGAAGGGTTTTGAAATGTCTGTTTTTTGATATCTATAATGGCTTCTTTGTGGATGGACTGACGTTGAGATATGAATGTTTTTTTTAATATATGGTGTGATTTTATTTACTGTGCTTAATATTGCGAAAAGTGTGTCTTCAACCTCTATCCCAGCGCCTCTTAGTCGGCGACGCCTCCCTCCACCTCTTCGTCAACCAGCGGGTCAAAGCATGACGCTCAAGTCCTCTATAGCGTGAGATTTGTGAGGCCATAAGAAACCTTGAGTCGGATATTTTGAATTCTCATGGCATGTATGTGGCTCCGGAGGAAGAGGAAGCCGGGGCTCTGCTTTTGTTGATGCTTTAAACAAAACTGACCAGAGGGGAATTATTAACAAGTGATGGGGGTCAGGATGAATGTAAGTTTTAGTTTCCATGCTCTCTTTTAGATGTTTTTATTATATACACATATGAGTTCAAAGTTTCACATCGTATTGAGTATAAGAAATGTTTATATACACATTGGACTCTAGACCAACTAGACTAGTCTTTTGGGTCAAATGTGTGCTCTAATGTGTATGTGGGCTTTCCTTGGATGCTCCTCCTAAGTAAGGCCCGAATCTGCCCGACAGTTTCTCCTCTTTTTTCAGCTACGTGAAAATCAGTTTTCATACATCTAATTTGAATGTGTTAAATCCTTCTGAGTTGGCCAATATTTCTAAATATTCTGTTTGTACCTAGTGGCATAACCAAATGACTCCATATACTTGCTCCTCGTGATTGGCTATTCTTACGATTCAAGGCGGAGGCTATACTTTTGTTGCCTTTAAATAATTAAATTATTGAGCACATTTTTAAAATGGGATTGTCATTGCCTTAGATTGGTTTTGAGTTTTCGAGTATGCTCTAGGATCATACTTGTATAATCAAGTGAATCTAACCAGTTGTTCATGCGTGATTTTACATTCGTGGCCTATTTCGAATAAATATTATGAAATAACTGATATCTCCAATTGATATTACGATGATTGTTGGCTTATTTTTTAGTCAAGAAGGATGTTGAGCACGTGATCAAGAAAGATGTCAAGCTGAAGCTTGGATCATCTTTCTTGACATCTTGTACGTCGAAGCATTGTCTAGTTTCCTTAAATAAGATATTCGGCGATTGTGTTTCTGGAAAATCTTCAGGTGTGTACAAGACTTTTGGGAAGTCTTGAATTTGTAATGACAACGGGAAACTTCCTGCCGTGATAGAGATTCTGCAAAGATATTCGGCGACAAGGATTTGGGAAACTAAGATCTCTATGATTAAGGAAACTCTAATGCGTTCCGGGAGTTATTTGGAAGCTGCTATAAAAGCTAAGGTTCCATCTTTAGTAGCAGTTGATTTTTTTCAAGAGAATATACAGAGCTCTTAGACGTGAAGGACGTGCGGGTTGAGAGGTTGTGTATTCTTGGAAGGACACTGTGTATCACTACCAAAATCGAGAAGATCAAGTGTGGGTGATTGAGTTTTCTTTGTATGCGTGATTGAAGATTCACGTTCATGATTAAACAACGACTTGAAACATCCGAGCAAGGAGAGTGCTCATAGAGTGGAATCGAGACGGGATCTTGGATTCAAGAGGAGTTCCTGAGATAAGTTTGCACTTGTAATAGTAGTATAGGGTAGTCATTTGTGTGATGATCACCGATACTTGTATGTTATGACTTATTACATCATAGTGAAACCATTCCATTGATAAAGAGCCTCTAGAGTAGGTGAGTTAGCCAAGGTATTAATCAAAAATTATAAAAAATTAAGCATAGACTAGTTAAGGAATTAACCAGAAATTAATCAGATAAGTTATGGATTTTTTCAACACCAATCACACAATAACCAATATCAGCCCTACTCTCTTTTTTTTCTCTCCCATGTTTTGCTCTGAGTAGCTTCCACAAATCATAGAAATCTCAAATCATGCAGAAAACAAAAGGCAACATTCATTGATTTGGACAATTAATTGCAATAGTAACAATTTATTATGCAAATTCTCCTCATTATTTTCCTTTTCTCTTATTTATTTGTTTTGAGGAAAAAAATAAATTTATTGATTAAATAGCAACTAACCCGTCATAGAGCCGAACAACTGAAACAACAGATGGTAAGACAGACCTCTCACTGTTAGTTAAAACAAACTTGACCTAAGAAAAAAAAATGTGACTAAATAAAATAACTCAAGTTATTTCCATTTATCAAATAATTACAAATAAATATATAATAATTCAATAACACAAATTGTATTATCCCAAAATAGTATCATCTCATTGCATCACTCAAATTCTAAACTATTTATTTGTACGGTACCCAATTCACATCATCATAATTAATTATAATTATTTATTTGTTACACTTTGCTCACATTGGCAATTAAAATTAGCGATATTTTTAATATAAGCCCAATATTTTATTACTGAAGCCCAAATGAATGTGGGCGAAATGGCCCATTTACCGAAGCTGGCCTAAAAGTAAAATACCATTAAAGGCCCGTTACTTTATTTGAGGGTATATTATGGAAAATTAAAATTAGGTTTTTTTAATATTCTTGTATCGCGGTGATATATTAACCAAAAATTAAAAATTATATTTATCTATTTATTGGGTGGTTTATAATAGTCTAAATTTTGATTTGTCAACTCATAATTTCCGTAAATAACTTTAACTCACAACTTAGTTGATTGAGATTGACACGTCGATAATATTATCAGAGGACCAGCTAGTTTTATACTCTTAACAATCAGACTTTTTATAAGAATAAGAGGATAAAAAGAAATATAATTTGTACGTCATGAGTTTTGAACTCGTGTCTGCTAGACAAAGCTAGCTCTGATACCATATTAGATGACAACTCAACTAAAAGCTGAAGCTGATAGTTGAATGACCAATTATAGTTTTATACTATCACAAATATTAAATTAGAAATTCATCAAAATTCAATCACTTCGATTTTATCAAATTCTTTTTCACATAATTGACTAAAAAATTAATATTATATGATTTTAGAATATCGATCACAAGTAAAAAAAACGTATATCTGTCCACGCGTAAACCCTAATTGGGTGCGGCGGCCTGTACTTTTTTTTTAGGGTTTGTTTCGCCACAATTGGGCGAAGTCTCGCGGCACCGATCTCCTATGGGTGTCGACATCAGTGTGGTGCGGCGGTAGGAGCAGAGCTTCTGTGAAAATAGATCCGGGTCTGATGAAGGCGTGGTCGAGTGGTAGATCAGGTTTTGATGGAGGTGAGGTCGGGTGGTTTGGGGATGTGCTGAAACGGGTGAGGCTGGAGTTGCAGATAGGTCGCGCCTGGGTTGCGATGACAGAGCATGGAGGGCTAGGGAGTTTTGCTTTTGGTTGGTTGGTAGGCCGGTACTGGGAGGGAACCGGAGTTATCTGGCGTCGATGGGCAGACTCATGCAAGCATACCGAACTAGGGGGGCTCGGCTTGCTTAAGATTCAATATGTGTCTTATTGGGATCGGTACTTTAAGGAAACAGGGGGGGTCCCAGGTGTCGATGAGTTGATCCGGTTAAACCCAATGAGTTGGGAGGATTTGAATTTCGCGATGGCTATATTGATCGCATGGTTGATCGAGGAAGCTGGTTTAAGTCGGTCTGCAGCAAGATCACGGGGTTTCTCCATCCGTATGAGTTGGAGGCCGTGGGTCTGCAATATACTAACTGGTTCGAGTCAATTGGTCTCTAGGGTTATCAGGGATGCATGTGTAAAGCATTCTGCAGCAAGATCACGTGATTTCTCTATCCGAATGAGTTGGAGGTCGGGGCTCTAGATGATGCTAAACAGGTCGAGCTGAACAGTTTTGAAGGAATTATTAGCGAACAGTGTTGCGCACTATACATTATCAGAACTTCTGTGCTTTATTTTGCTCGTAATCAAATGGCTCATGAATTGGTCATATTTGTTTTAACTAACAATAACGGATTATGGTGAGTGGTTTGTCCCATCATCTGTAACTTCAGCTATCCGCCTTGATGCCGGGTTAGTTACAATTTAATTAATAAAATCCGATTATCCTTCAAAAGAAAGGAATACCGATCACAACAACGTGCATGGAGCTAATATTTACAAGAAAAAAATGAAAAATTCAAAGACAGAGGTGGAGAAAATAAGTAAAATAAAAAGTGTGATATGAAGAAAATTTGTTAATGTTGATATTTGAAACTGAGGAGACAGAGAGAGCATATAATTGTCAATATTCATATTTAAAGTGATAATCCACAATAAAATGGAAGAGTTGATGACCAAAAATAATGACATTAATTAGCATTCTACATATCACGTCGAAGATTTTGAAGTCATCGATTGTTGTTTCTGACCTTAAATTTAGGAAATTCTGAAATCTCGTGACACGGTCCCGATTTTGTATAAAGTTATGGACCAATTTAGATAGATAGTAAGCTCGATTAATGAAATAACTCTTATTTGTTTGGTATTTTATTGATCATCCTCTTCAGTTGTTTATAGTCTCAAATAGTTCAAAACTAACAACTCAACCCAATTGATTAACTACTAATTTTTTTACACTCAAGTATAAAAATTTTAAAACTATATAACCATTTAGGAGCATAATCGAGTGAGTAACTCAAACTTTTCATGAGAAAATAAGAATCTCTATTAATTAATCGTCATGTCATAATATGTATGGATTAGATTAGTTTACTAATTCTGATGGCAATTTAATGTAATTTTTGTATTTTTGTAAATTTAATTTCGTCATTTAACACAGTAGTGTGATAATTGAGTCGTGCATTAATGATCAGTCCGAACATAAAATCAATCCCACAAATCTCGGAATTTTGATATTACTTAATTTCTTCTTTTTATTAACATGTTTATTTTCAAATATTGATGTGTTGATTGTAAAATCCTAAATTAATTTCACAACATTTATAACATTCCAATGACTGGTGGCATAACATCTAATATGTTCGCAACTGTAATATTTTTCATGAAAATAATTTCATTTCCATATTAAATATAAGCTTGAAAACAACTCAACGACAAAATTTTCGTGGCCTGAAATTGGTAAAATTTACTATTTTAGAACTTACCATTTATTTATATTTTTTTACTTTATAATTTTATTTGTACGACTACTATTCTACTATTTTCATTCCTTTTCATTATTATAATCTGCAAGGTTCTAAAAAACGCTAGGCCCTAATCGGACGGACAACACTCCAAAAGGATTAATCGGATTAAACAGGAATTAATCAGATTTGTATTTTTTTAATACAAAAATAAATTATACTATATATAAAAAATAAACAATCTCATAAATAATTAGTTTAGAAGTAGAAATTAATTAAGATTAAACCAATTAAACCAAACGCTTAAAACGTTTTAGGTTTAAATGTATAAATTGTAATTTTCAATTGATTTGTTTTCTTTAAATAATAGGCCCGCCTAGGCCGGTTAATCGCCTCCTATCCCGCCTGGGCCGATTAATCGGCCACCTAGCCCGTTTTTTGGCCTCCGCCGTTTTTGAGCGCTCGACTAGAGAAAAATGGAACGGCAAAACCCAAATGAACGCCTTCGCGCCGCCTAAACCGTTTTTTAGAACACCGGTAATTTGTAAGCAGCATATATTCAATACAAACACGTTTTATTTATTCGAGTACAAAATGTTTCATCCACACCGTTCGTGATAAACTATTTCATAATTTACTACTTCATTTATTAAAATTCATTTTTTCATTTTTTTCGTAAGACATGTATTATACGATCACTTTTCATATTTAAAGACACTATTTTTCCCATATATATATATATATATATATATATATATATATATATATTTATAGTTTATAGAGAAATAAAAGTGAAGTACTTTGTGTGTTCACACCTGTTCAGGCCCTGTCTCACTGTCGGTACTATGTACCTCACTGTTACACATGCGCACGTGTGAACAGTTCCAGGAACCCAGATGTCTCATGCACACGTGGCCCCTCCCCACAGGGGCAAAAACGTCATTTCCTCTCCACGTACCTTCATATATTGAAGAATTGATGTGTCTTAAATTTGGATTAATAAAGAAGAAACCAAGTGATCACAAATTGTGAGCCCCAAAGAGGTCAGGCCTTTTGTCCTTGGACTCGTTGGGACCATTTTGTTTCCAAAAATGTGGGAGATGGTACCGATCTCGAAGCCGCAAATGTTTGTGTAATAAAAAGGAAAATAATATTATACGAGAAATGGGTTTTTTTTGTTAAATATGGTCAGGTATCGGTGAAAAGTGAAATTTAAATTATAAATGTTTTTCTCTATTGAGTCGCTCAAATAAGAATGTAGATGAGTCACTCGAGTTCGATCAGTGAAGTCTTCTTTTCAAGTTTGTCATAATCAGGTTTGAGTCAGATTTTCAACTAAAAATCGGGTTAGTTTTAAAAACTAGCCATGTTCGAGTCCAACGAGCTTGAGCACGGCTTATTTATTATTCAACTAATTATGTATTTTTAGTTAATCGAATAATAGTATAATTTTTAATTGATACTCACATTAAAAGCTAAAGTAATTGAGCTTAATCAAAATTAAGTTGAGCTCGAGGTTAAATATATATAAACTTGTTTGAGTATGAGTCGAACGATATCTTACCGAACCGAACTGAGTCTTGATAAAATTAAACTCGATTCACCTCTCGCTTGCAAGCGATCATTTTGCTCAGATCAGTGATAGCTCTTTTCAACCTGGAGTTATGTTTTATTAAAACAAATTGAATTATACACACATATTTTCATTTTTAGTAACTAATTCCATTGAAATTGTTTTTGAACTTCTCTTTTTAGTTTATATCAGAATACAAATGTACGCAAACATGTTATTTTGGATGATTTACTTAAAACCACAATCAATCTTAGCTTATAAATAGTCTAAAATAAGGAAGCTAATAGTAGTTTACGATTTAAAATAAAAACAAAGTGGAAAGACATATCTAACAATTTCGCGCCTCTAAACAATTCGAAATTGTCTCACGTCAAAAAAAAATCGCCAACTTCAACTTGTCTAATTAATTAGTTTGTGATTAATCTTCTATAATTTTTGATCAATTATTTATCCGATTAATCTTTAGAATGCTTATTCTGACTTACTAGCACTTAACTTTTTTATAACACTAGAAAAATACGGATTAACGGAATCAGAATATTCAGACAATTATAGCATACAAATCAAATTGTTCATAGGAAACACAATTTCACACTTACATAACAAATTGAAACAAGAAACCATCTGAAAACCACATTAATGTTTTCAGACACTACCAACTACATGCTTAGCCAAGACACAACCTAGAGAAAACATAAGCTCAATGACCATTTCCTAAACTGAAAACATAAGTTCACATGTAAGAACCGACCTGGAAGAATCACTTTCTGCCGACCATTTCCTAACATGGGATCGGGCCGGCCATGATTCGATTGTTGGCTTCAGCCGCCGCAGAAGAAACCAGACACGGGTGGAGGAAAAGGGTGATGGGTGATTGCTGTGTTCGGGGTGTGAGGTGGATCTGTGGCGGGCAATGGCGCGGCCGCGTTTGCTGAAGAAGAGAATCCTGATGATGCTGCAGTAGAGAAGAATGGCAACGGAGTCATCACGCCGTAAGGGCGCTGGACCTGCCACGACGCCCAGTTTGGCATGGACTCGACGACGTCCATCCTCTTCTCTATTGCTCCTTCCTGGAAATTTTCGTGGCAATGACATCAATGGTTAGCTCGGAAATAGTTCATTGAGCAAGAAGGGAGTAAATCCTACGCATGTACCAAGATTTTCGTGCATGTAGTAAGGTAGCAAATATATCACACACATATATCCAATGCATCGGGTATTCTTTCGGGAAAATGGCATATAACTATCCCCGATTACACATTTTCCACTTAGCTACACCTAATTAGGTTTCGGGTATTTCAGATACACCAAACTTTTTTTTGGACACCCTCTAAATTTTTGAATGGATAATGTCAAGTTTTAAGAGAAAAGTCTAAAATGTCCTTGACTAAAAGGTTTGAAAATTAGATTTTGTCAAGTATTTAAGAATTTTCACTTTAAAACCTAACATTTTCCATTCAAACTTTTAGCCGGTGTCCAAAAAAAGGTGTATTTGAAATACCCAAAAACTAATTAGGAGTAACTAATTAGAAAATGTATTTATTTGGGATGGTTATATGTCATATTCCATACTTTTTTTATAAGCAAGAAAGCGGTAAATCCTAATCTACTGTTTGTATCAAGATTCCTACGTATAAGATGGCAAAAATATCACACATACTGCATACATAGTACTCATTTAATCATTTGACTCATTTATGTATATATAGAAGCTGGCTAATGATGATTACAGGAAGCTCTTAAAATTGAATTCCAATTCCTCAATAGGTAGTGACAGAGCTGAGAATGGTTGTGACATATAAAGGTTAAAAAGACTTAGAGACACAATCATAAGAGTACTGTGTTGAGTTTGTGGCATTCATTAGCCTGGACCTAACTTAACGGGTAAATCTAGGGATGTCGTGTTCAGTGTTCTTCGTTAACTAAATCGAACGATGCAGAGAGTTTTATCGACTAGCATGGTAAGAATAAAGGCATTGTTTTATAAAGATTTGATGGCGTTAGTGTTACCTTGTAGGGGAAGAAAGTGGAGTTCACTCCGCTCCATATTGGAGCGGGTTGCGCTTGCAATGTTGTTGGGGAAGGGTTCTCAATCTGTTGAAAAAACAACGGTAAATAACAATTGACGGAATTGGGAGATCTCGAGTGCTATGTTCAGAAATTACCATTGTTCTCCGGTCATTAGAGATCTCATCCCAACGCTGGAAATGAAAACCGCCCACATTCTTAAACTTCTCGCCATGTGGAGGAGCCATCCTCAAGTTCAGATCAAGGCTGTTCTGTTCTCCGGCGCCTGAGACGAAATAAAAAATAAGAACAGCCAACAAGAGACATTGTCAAGTCAAAGTAAATTCAACAATTCATTACCGGTTCCAGAGATTAGCTCCCCTTCATATATACTTGGATCGAAGTTCGTCATTGCTTCCCTTCCGTTGCATTTTATAGCAGCTTTATCATAAGCCCTGATATACAAGAAACAAAGGGCTCATCAAGTTCAATTGAGTTAAAAACCGGTTAAGCGATCAAATCATAGACATTCAGTACAGTGTGAAGCTAATGTGTGATTGTGAGGACCTTGCAGCTTCCATCTCACTATCGAAGAGCCCGAGATATATATACCTAAATGCAAGGGCATGCCAAGCAGTGAGAAAAGTAAAAACCTCATATAATTAGACGTTAAATGATCTAAGTTTATGGATACAATACACACTTCTTGCCAAGAAGCTGCCCCATACGAGCTTCCCATCGCCCACATTTGTGCAGCGTCACTCCCCTGTACTTTGAGCTTCCCCTGGAGAACCCGGTGCTCTGGCGACGCAAGATGTGCACGAATTCTTCCTTGGTGAAGTTATTCATCTGCAGAACAATCGGAAAGCAAGACATGGTAATAAAACCGAACAATCATGTTGTGATTTGCAATATGAGCTCAAAGTCAAACCCACCTGCTTGATATCTTCGTCGTAATCACTGACGTTAAAATTGATGTCAGCGTCAAATCCACGAAACTTGATTGCAGCTTGATCGTATGCTCTGTGATCGAAAACAAAACAAAAATGAAACTACCCACCAGAAGAAAACCAAATACCCCATAGAAAACAGCTTGAAAACGTGTTCTACATACCTAGCTGCAGCATGAGCAGTGTCAAACCCCCCTACATGAACATCGAACATCCCAAACCGAATCAGAAAACCCAATCGGTAAAAAACCATATAAACACAAGCAACATCTATGTTCTTAACACACATTCTGAATCAGCAACATTGGTGTTTCCAATACAATCAACAACATTTATGTTCCTAACATGGTCATTAAGTGATAATTAATAGAATCAACATTGGTGTTTTCAACACAATCAACGACAAAAACAACATTCACGCTCCTACCACAGCCATTAAGCGATAAATCCAAGGAAAAGCAAGTGATTATAGTTCAATAAGAATCATAACAATGAAATTTCCTCACCTAAATAGACCTGTTTCCCACAATCCCTGCACAGAACCACAAACCAGTAAATTCAAAATCATTCAAAATCCGAACAAATCACAAACAATCACAATCACAATATTGAAGCGAACCAGATGTTCGATTCCCATCGCCCCGTCCTCCTATAGAACGTGACTCCCCGATACTGCGAGCTCCTCGACCTCGGCCCTCGCCGGCTCTTCTTCGCCGCAGCTGGAGGCAGCTTCGAACTCATCCTCTCCCCCGTCAGCTCCAGCCACTGCCTCCGCGACGGCGCCGCCGCCAATCCCTCGCCGATACCAAACCCTCCGGCCGCCGGAAAGAGCTGGATCGTCCTCCCGCCGCCGTCCTCGCTCGCCGTCTTCAAGATCCCGAAGTCGAAGCCGAGAGGAGGAGCCTCGGCGTTGGAGCCTGAGTCCTCCTCCTCCTCCGCGGCGGCGTTGGAGCCGCCGAAGCTCCCGGAGCTCTCCACCACGCCGCCGGAGAGCTCCAGAAGATTCTCCGTCGCCGTTTCAACCGAACCAGAATCAAAACCACAAGGAATCGCGGTCAGATTGAGATCTAACATCTCAATTTTCGGTCTAACCAGAAAATGGAGCGAAAATCAAGTCCAATTTTTAAAAAAACTCCCAATATTCACAATCACAAGCGTCTCCTACACGATGACTCGGTGACGGAGAGTTCGAGAGAGGCTCGTTCTCGGAGACGAGAGCTAGTCCGGTCCAGGTCGCCGGCGAATTCGAGCCATTTCCGGCGAATCGGCGGTGGCGAGAGAGAGTGGAAGTGAAGTGTGCTTTTTGGGTTCTCTCTTTTTTACAAAAAGCGAGCACAAGAAACAAATATGAATTTTCTGTTGGTCAATTTTGTAATTTTATCACAATGACGAAAATGCCCATGAAGTTAATTTACTTTCACGTGATATATGTATGGAGTTTTTCAACTCGGGCTCGTCGTATTTTCCTCGAGATCTAAAGCCTCGTGGAAAATAAACCGTGGCGTCCGAGCGAATAATAACTGGCAAACTCGAGTTGAAAAAATAATTATTTCAAGAGTGTTATGTTATGTTATGACAAATGAATATAATTTGAAAAACAGTTAAGTTCACGGTTGTTTTTTACGATTCAAATAAAATACAAATTCTAGGCTCACCGGAAGGTGAGACGGACCGAAATGAATGATAGTATACTGATAATAGTATACTGATATATAATTAGTGTTTTACTTAAAAATAAATGAAGAAATTACACATGATTACTTTTAACTATCGGTTACAAATAAATGACTAACTTATATTTTATTGTCAGTCATCAAATATTTAAGTTTCGACACATGATTACTCAAATGAATTATTTTCTTACAGTTTCGTAGAAAATGCACGAAATATATATAGTTTCTTCTGTGCATGTGCCTATGCGTAATTTACTTTATTTTTTTGTTGTCATACTGCCCGTATCCGGTCTGTAATTTTCTGTCATTATATCTTCTCTCTTGTCTCTAATCTTCGTCTTTCTTATATTGTGCATCTTACAAACAAAAAACACCATCGATCTACATGTTGAACACTTATATTATAGAGAAGTGTTGGGACAGTTATATAGAAAAGTATTAGGTTGGGTTTCGGGAAATTTTCATGCCCATCGGGTTTTGTACGGTCGGGCACCCGAAACCTATTTTAGTTTTTGAACGGGTTGGTGCGGGTTTGGCGAAACCCAACACATTCCATTCGTACAGTTGAGCAACTTAGATAGATAGAACTAAGACTTGGTCAAAAATACTCGATTCCACCGAACAGAAAAGGTCCAAAAATTAAAGTTGTTGGTTTAGTTATAAACAAAACCGAAAGTGCACCTTTCAGTTATAGTTTATGAATATAAACGAGTGAAAATTGAAACGAATAAAAAGTCGATTGATTTACACACGGGGCTCGTTTTACTGCATCAATCTTTGTTAACTAATTCTATAAACATTGAGCCCACAAAAATAAATCAAAATAAGCCAAAAAATGAAAAGGTCATGGCAAACAAATTAAATTTCAACAATTTAACATGCTTTTAATTTATTTAAAACCAAACTAAGTAATTTAATTTGATTCTAAACCAATTTATATATATAAAATTAAACCGTGAACAATTTTGGATAGAAAAAAAGAAGGGATAGCAACGGGCCGGGTTTGGGTCGGATTCGGCCCAACCCGGACCCGCTCACTTCCAACGGCCAATTTGAGCGGGTGCTCGATCCGTAAAAATCCCGTCGGGTACGGGTTTTCTCCTAAACCCGAAACTCGACCTGAATATTCAAATATAAATTTAATTAACAATTTTTTTTACGATACAAGCAAAAATAATAAGATAAATGATGTTATATTATATTATTTTAGATTTTTTGCGTGATTGTGTAATTAGAATTTAGGTTTAAACGTTTTTTATTAAAAAATGATTGAGAATATAAATTCTATTATATAATATTAATGTATAAATTATTATTTTTTAAAATTTGAACGGGTGTGGGTCGAAACCAGAACGGGTATAAAAGTCAACCCGCACTCGACCCGCTCAAAACCCGAACTTGACCCTAACCCGCAAAAATTCGAGTTTCACCAGTTCTGATCGGGGCGGATTGATCGAATACCCGTCAAGAGTTCAGATTTTTTTACCATCCCTAAAAAAATACTTCATCTCATAAAATAAATATCTATCACATCATCAACTTTCTTGTACGAAAACACGACCATCGTAGCCAAATTAATGTGACAAATCGAGTGGCTATAGTAAACATACATACGTTAAAATCGAATCAACTTTTAAAATTTAGAGAGGCCATGTTTTTGCAGAATGTAGTAAATAAATTAAATAGGTCGTATATGGTAGGTGTGGCTTCTAAAAAATCGCGCCAAAATTAATATTTAATATGAACCATATAATGAAATTGAATATATATATATATATATGTACATGAGTCAAAATTAAATATAGCTAGTACACTCTCATCGCCATATATAATAATAATTCACAATTAATGTCGATGAACATTTATTGAGATACCACATTGTACCCACAATACTATTTGCCTTCTATGAAAATTTATTTTCGACAACAACAAAAATAATCAGGTTTATTTTAATTATAAATGTGTTTTTATTCATCAAATCGGGTGAGAAAATACAAATAGAGTGTACACAAGTAATTTATATATCAAAATAAATTTGGGTACTATGTTGAAATACATTAAATTTAAGTCTAATTAACGATTTTATTAAGCCCCTCAACTACGAGACCAACTCATAGTGACAAAACAATTATGTTAGTTTATCGTCATATTTTCTAAAATAAACATGATTTTTAATCTATTTTTTCTCAAAAGAGTTGAGAAAGAAAATTAATGTTTTGGTCCCAAAGAGCATGCTGAATTGGGTTTGGGCCATTTAATTGCATAGAAAGGCTCATTAAGTTTGTTTTCCTTAACAACAAACATCGATAATTGACTCGAACAGATAATCGATACAAACAGTACAACAAATTTTGAGAATTATAAATAATGATTTAATTGTGGTTAAATATTTTAGAGAATCGATCAGTCATGATTTAGATATAATATTTATAAGTTCAAAAGAACGTTTAACCGAAAATAATGAGTTAAATTGATCTATAACTATAAAGTATATATTTTTTTATTTCAAATGTATATGTATAAGAAAACCTTATAACTTAGGGGTATTATATGCAAATTTACATGTATTTTATTTTTTAGTTAATTTCAATAAAAAATGAAGTCAATTCATCACTAAATCTAAGTGAGTAGATCACACATTTAGTCTAATAATATGCCCCAAATAACTAATTTAGTCCATAAATTGAGTCTAAAATGAAGACTCGTCATATTATGGTTCGGTTTGTTTGTAAATGAAGAACCACTCAATTACTGTGTCTATTATAACCAACTTAATTATTTCATCACTCTCGAGTATAATGACTCTCTAATATTCATAACTAGTGTAATGAGTTTTCAGTTTGGTCTAATTATTATCCAAAAAGTTTGAGTACCCATACTATGAGCACTCCCAATTAGGGGTAGGCATGGTTCCAGACTGGAACCGAACTGGACAATTACGATATAAACCAAACTATTGGGTTCAGTTTCGATCGGTTTGGTTTCAGTCTTATCCAGTTGGAACTGAGTAATTTCGATATTGAATTCATGCTCGATTTATGAGTTGACTTAGAGAAAATTAATCATAACTTAAAGGTAAAAACTTATAATTCACAATTTAAAAAAATATTAAGGAAAAATTAATATTAATATTTAACCACTACAACTCATTCCAAATAAAAAAAAATTGTAAATAACATATTATCGCCATCTACAAAAATTCACACTCCATG
Source organism: Geranium rotundifolium (assembly GCA_963920655.1). Lineage (NCBI taxonomy): Eukaryota > Viridiplantae > Streptophyta > Magnoliopsida > Geraniales > Geraniaceae > Geranium > Geranium rotundifolium. Next base: position 45,515,479 of record OY987312.1, read on the forward strand.
CTTAGCAGAGAGTGGTATATATTCCACACGATCGGTTCAGTTCTAAATTGTTTGCACCCGATTTTGACAATGTTGGAATCGAAACCAAATCGATTTAACCGATTCTCCTAAAGTCATAACCGAAAACGACCCAATGTTTACGGTTCTCGGTTTTTCAGTTCCGATTCGGCTCGGGTCTCGGTTTGAGCCCACCCCTACCCCTAACCGATAGTCACAGCAAGCGAAACGGGGTCGTATTGCACTGGAGCAGACAGGCTCAACACTCAACTAACTATTACCAAAATTGGGAATTTATCAACGACTCAATTTAGGGTTTCAAAGCACAATTTGCCCCAAATTCTCAAAGCTCTCACCTTTTGTCTCTCTCGAAGCTCTCCTCCCATGGCGGCCATGACCCGCCTAGCTCGATCCTCCACTTCCTTCAGGAGGTTCTTCTCCTCCTCCTCCGGCGCGACCCACAGCTCCTTCTTCGGCGCCAAGCCCGAGCTCGCGCGCGCAGATCCGAAGGACCGGAACGTGCAGTGGGTGTTTTTGGGCTGTCCCGGCGTCGGAAAAGGAACCTACGCCAGTCGCCTCTCGACCCTCCTCGGCGTTCCTCACATCTCCACCGGAGATCTCGTCCGCGAGGAGCTCGCCTCCTCTGGTCCCCTCTCTCAACAGGTGCGCGAATCGGAGTGATCGAAAATGATTTTGTTTTTGCTTGTTTTCGTGGGATTTGATGGATCCGTGGAGCAATTTTGTGTCTTTGTATGAGATTGAATCTGTTTTATACGAATTAAGTTGAGTTTTTGTTATTTGGGTTTGGCTTATTTCGATTCATAATGCTCAAAGCTCGTAGAAATGTCACTTTCGACACATGGTCAATTGCATGTGTTTATTTACTATTGTAGAACTTTACCATGAGATGCTATTGTGTATGGAATTTTGTCTTTCTATGAGATTGAAGCTATTGTAGACAAATTAAGTTGAGTTTTAAGTTTTTGGTGTTTGGGTTTCGCTTATTTCGATTCATAATGCTCATTGTATTGTTGTGTATCGATATCCATATGCTGAAGCTTGTAATTGACTCTTTTTTTGAGTGACACATTGTAAAAGAGAGATTTTGAAATTGGGTTCTTTTGTGTTCCAACTCAATTTGAGTCCTATACCATGCAATTGCATGGTCAATTGCATGTGTCAATCTCTATTGTGGAACTTTACCATGAGATGCTATTGTGTATGGAATTTTGTGTCTTTTTATGAGACTGAAGCTGTTGTATACAAATTAAGTTGAGTTTTAAGTTTTTATTATTTGGGTTTCGCTTATTTGGATTAATAATTCTCATTGTGTTGTTGTGTATAGATATCCATACACTGAAGGTTGTAGTTGACATTTTTTTTAGTGACACATTGGAAAAGAGAGATTTTGAAATTGTGCTCTTTTGCGTTGCAACTCGATTTGAGTCCTATACCATGCGTAGTCAATTACATGTGTGAATCTAATATCTACTTGACCATGAGTGAAGCCAAATTTTAAGCTTTGGAATGTATTGTGGCGAAATTGACATTTCATTTCACTCATTTTATCGAGCTGTTGTTTTCTTGCAGCTTTCTGAGATTGTGAATTCAGGCAAGTTGCTTTCAGACTTGGTCATAATTGAATTATTATCGAAGAGATTAGAGGCCGGATATGCCAAAGGAGAATCCGGTTTTCTTCTTGATGGTTTCCCTCGCACCATAAATCAAGCAGTGAGTATATTTTTTCTATGGCCAAGGAATAGATTATGTTCTTTTATAGTCTTTACTCTTTGATTACTTAATTTTACTCTGTTTTTATTTTACTTGACAAAAAGATTTTCAAGTGGTGAGTCGGTTTTTTTTTGTCTGTTGTGATTACCTGATATGTAGTAGGCCTCACTCTTACTTGTATAAGCTTCCTATTTTTTTCAGGAAATATTGGGAGGATTGACTGACATTGACCTTGTAGTTAATCTGAAGCTTCCAGAAGATGTATTGATCGAGAAATGCCTTGGAAGGAGAACTTGTCACGAGTGTGGGAAAGGCTTCAATGTGGCCTCGATTAATGTCAAGGGCGAGAATGGGAATCCAGGAATTACCATGGCACCGCTTCTCCCCCCTGCACATTGTATGTCGAAGCTAGTCACTCGCGCAGATGATACCGAGGAAGTCGTGAAAGAGCGGCTTCGTATTTACAGTGATAAGGTATTGTTCAATTCCTTAATCGCGGTAATTCTAAAACTCGGGATTGGGGAGAACTATGGGAGAAATATAGTAGAACAGCTTTTCAGTAAAAACAAGATAGTTTCAAACAACTTAAAAAGTTAAAACAAAAACTCAAATTATAGAACAATGTCAAAACATATGTAAATATTAAAATTAAAGTTTGACCAAGTTGGGAATTGAGTAAAACTAAACAACTGAGAGCGAGTTCTAAAACTCGATTTTCCCGAGTATTCTGGGAGAACTCGGGAGTTTCAGAAGATAGGATAACCCATTCAAGTGACAGTCATATCCTTACACATTTACATTTTTAGTAGTTTGTTGAGGGTTTATATTAATTACTTAACACTATATATTGTGGCTTACTCAGAGTCAACCATTGGAGGAATATTACCGGAGTCGAGGAAAACTCTTGGAGTTTATTCTGCCAGGAGGGATACCAGAGTCGTGGCCCAAGTTGTTGGAAGCTCTCAATCTCGACGACTACGAGGAGAGGGAGTCTGCCGTAGCATAGAGATTAAAAGACCTCATCCCCCGTAAGAGGTGAGTTTTCCATTAATTTGCATGCCTAATGGACATGCATAACGGTTTTGCATTGAGAATATTATTTATTTATTCGTCGAATAATGGCCTTGTATCTGCCCTGCCACTAACTTACATTGATGTCCTAGTTGGGCATTCTAGTTTATTAGAGGGAGAGAGTGGCTAATCATGTGCGTGATGTAGATTAATGAGTGATGGTACTTGTAGGCAATAAGCTTCCCAAGCGGAGACTATATCACCCTCTTTTGTTTTTCATTGTATATGTGATTTTGGCGATAAATCACCACGAGCCTCCAAAATAGCGTGAATTTTCCCCTCAGATTTGCAATTTGATCGATTGGTAGTCGTGAATTTCTTTAACTCATATACTTTGCTTTAACTTTATGCATGCTCATCTTCATATCAGCGATTTGTGTATGAACTTCAGAATTTGCATGCTTTTCGATCTATGCCATCCCGATTAATTACTAAAACTACCTCTGCAGCTGGCCGAGCTGGCTGGCTATAGTACTGCCAGACAGTAAGTTAACACAGCGGCACAAATTGAAATGCAACACTATACCAGCTCTTGATTGCACGAGATTTAGCAGTTAAGATAGATTGTGCTGTACATCTTATTCAATTTAGGAAAAATGGCAAAATGGTGTTGTATACTATTACACTTTTGCAAGAGGGTGCTATGAACTTTGTTAATGTCGCTTTTCGATCTATGCCATTCCGATTAATTACTAATACTACCTCTGCAGCTGGCCGAGCTGGCTGGCTATAGTACTGCCAGACAGTAAGTTAACACAGCGGCACAAATTGAAATGCAACACTATACCAGCTCTTGATTGCACGAGATTTAGCAGTTAAGATAGATTGTGCTGTACATCTTATTCAATTTAGGAAAAATGGTAAAATGGTGTCGTATACTATTACACTTTTGCAAAAGGGTTCTATGAACTTTGTTAATGTCAAAAAGTGCCGTGAAATTTGACTTTTTGTGTGCAAAATGTGTGTATTTATACAAAATTGCCAAAATTACCCTGGTAGTAAGATTAAGATTCTTATAGAATAACTTTTAACCAAAAAACCTATACAAAATTGGATTATACAAATTTTAGTTAGAAAATATTTTTAGAAAAACTTTTATCTTTATATATTTTAATTTTAGGGGTAATTTTGTCATTTTTACACAAATACACACATATTGCACAAAAAATCAAAGCTCACATTTCTTTTTTACCATTATCAAAGTGCACAAGACCCTCTTGCAAAAGCGTGATAGTAGTATACAGCACGGTTTTGCCATATTTCCTTGAATTCAATCCTGTACTTTTGATTGTCATTTTCATTCTATGCAAAAAAAAAACCTGCAGATTAGCTTTAAGCATTTTTTAGGGCCTTTATTCTTGCAGTAGAAAACTTGCATCGTTGCATTTCATCTGTCGTGCACAGTTTCTAGCATAGCCGCTCACGTTACCAATGGATCAAATAAACTTTTGCCGGAGAGGTTTAGAACATTTGCATTCTGTGAGCATTGTTACAAATGGTTTTTTTTTTGGTTTTGACCTAAATGTGAGGTTGAGATTTGAGAATATGATATTTCAATTTAGATGAGTTTCTCTGTTATTGCTTGCCTTGTTTGTTTGATTAATGGTTGTTGCTGTGATGCTATTGTTGACAGTTCCTAGCATTGAAAATGCTCTATAAAAACTTTGAATTGTCCATTCTGTTTTAGTTTGAGCTTTAAATTTGTCTTGGATCAAATTTAAGTCCTCAGATATCTATATTGTTTGTTTCTGGCGCGTTTATTTATGTGGATTCTGAGACATGTCAAATTGTATGATATTTTTTTTTTATGTCAATTTGTATTCACTAACAAATTTATTTACAAAAAATGTACATTGTGAAATTAAAAAATCACATGCAATGTAAGTTTTTAAAGAGAATGAAATTAATTTTGTGACTACTCATTATTTTTTATGGAGAAAACCTGACGATATGTTAAGGTTGGTCAGCAAGCACGCCTACCTTAAATCCAAGTGGGATGAGACCCTCACCTATAATCCAGTTAGGGCATCTACAACCCTGAATCCAAATATGGAAATTTTTGCATATTTGGAGACTATCTTCTCCAACGCAGGTATTCAAATATGCATATTTGCTACAGTGAGTCTTCAAATTTGAATACACACTATTGCAATCTCCAAAAGTGAATAAATGGGTGTTAAGTGAAATACTATTATTTTTTTTATTTATGAGTGTAATAAATGGGTATCTAAATTTTTTTTTATTCATGAGTGTAATTTATGTGTATTTTTTTTAAAAGAAATTAATTTATTTATTTAATTTGATTGTAAATTGAATATATAAAAATTATTGTATTATAACTTCATTTGTAATTTATTTTGCAAAATATACTTTTCATTAGAATCGACGACAAACAATGATTTTAAATAAAAATTCGACAACAAACATAGATTTTCAATTACAATAATAAATAAACGAACACAATTATTTTTCTTATTCACTAAAAAGATCGAAATATTGACTAAAATTACTCGTTGGGACGAGTTTACTAACTCGTAGAATTAATTTTGTTTTATTCGATGTGTTATTTTTAATATTTTATTATATAAAATTTTGATTAGTATATGACATTTATTTTTAGTAAATTAATGTATATATTTAAATAATTTATTAAAATTAAAATTATATAAATATAATATGTAAAATTATTAAATAATAAAAGTAATATTTGATGTGACGTATAGAGATAATTTTGGAGATTGGGTTTGAGAGAAATAGATATAGAGACTCAATCATTGGGTAATAATTTTTTGATATATGGATATAGCATTGGAGATGGCCTTAGAATTAAAAATAAAGCTCATGTCCAAAACATGAAGCGGCTGTTTCATTGGATGAACTTTTCACGAAAGCATTCTCGAAATTGGGACTTATCGAAACTAAGTGACGATAATTTTGGACTGATGAACACCAGTGACTTGACATCAAATCTCCTCCCTTAATGGTCTGGATGAGACTCTGGGTGTCATTTTCATCATGGGCGCTAGTACACTGCTTCTCGCGCGCTCAAGATAGTGCCACTCAGACCGCCACAACCTCAATTAGCGTAGTGTCCATGATCCACTTTTCAGAGAAGTTTTTGGTTGTTAGAACATCTCCCTTCCAATCTCTCATACCCATCCTCGCCTTAAAAACTCTCAAAATATCGTTAATCTTGACTTAGCCTCCTTCCGATACTCTTCACCTTTTGGATCTGTTCGTTTTGAGGCCTCCTCGGTAGCCTAGACTGGCTCGACTCCCACCGGCCAACTCCCTTGGGCTTTTATAGCTGTTGGCGACACCGCCACGTTCCTCCAAATCCTATTATGAGATTTTCATATTGACCAAGCTAGGTATCATGCTTAATTTTTGTCTTAGCTAAAATCACGATCTTTATAAACTCAAAATCCGCCTTTTGCTTCCTCCACTAGATTGGGAAGCCCTAGATAGACAGCCGAGCCTCTCTCCACCTTGAACCTCGACGAGTTGATAATGTCATCACTTGTATCTCTTGAGCATTTAGAACTAAAATAGATGAATTTTTTTTTTCACATTGACCTTTTAGCATGAGGTCCTCTCGTACGTCTCCAGCTTCCTTCATTGACGTATTGCAATAAAAATAGATGTCATCTACAAAAATACGTACGAGAAATAACTGACGCTCTTCTCTCAATAAATTCCCCACGAATCTGACCTCGCCTCTCGAACATGCACATCAAATATGAAAACCCTTATGTGCGGATAATGAATAAATATGGAGAAACAAAATTTGTTGGTAAGATTTTGGTTTAGGTTCACTTTGAAATTCAATGTTTTAAAAATTTCTAACTCTGTTTCATTAATCATCTATTTTCTAATTTGACTAATTTTTAATTAATTTTAAACTAAAATTTGAAATTTATTATAGTACGCTGTCTTAAATAATGCATGTTTAAATAATTCAAAAATATTATTAATATGATCTTGGTTCACCTAAAATAACTCGTAACCATAAATGAATTTTTTAGCTGTCATGTGCTGTCGGCAACACACAACTAACGCATATAATAATAATAATAATAATAATAATAATAATAATAATAATAATAATAATATATTAGTATATATATCAAACCCTCAACTAACATTCAAAAGTCCAACACTCTTCCAACTAATCCTCCACTTTTATATGACAATTTTGATTATGACATTTCCATTTTATTGTTTTTTAAGCACACTTTTGTGTATTATTTATTATTTTATTTGATCTTCCATTCGTGTAGTGGACTTATAATATATAGTATAGTTTTTGATGCAAATGGTGTTACCTTTATATTGTTTTATTTTCATAAATGTAATGAATCTAAAATTAAAACATTTCATTGTTTTTACGCATTTAATTATCATTGCTGGTGTTCTACATTTACTTTGTAAGGTGTTAATTTATTGAGATTCTAAAGAATAAAATTCAAAACCATAAATAAATATTCGGGAAGAATGACAAATTTTTAAATCCAGTTTAAGTTAAAAAGTGTACACATTAATAACTTTAAATGTTTCTCTCAAAATGAAAAACAACTTTAAATGAAACCTAACATCTTTATGTTGATGTACTATAATTTATGCACGTAACCAATTTACGCACGCAACATTAATATACATATACATATGATATAAGTATATATACCACCTTTAACTATTTATTGAGATAAGGTTGTGTTATTTATGTTATATCATGCATCAACTTGCTTTCTCTCATTACATAATGACAATAAAATGAAAAGATGCTAAATTTTAAATGAGTTACTTTTGTTCAATCATGAACACTAATCAAACCACAACATTAACAAAATCAAACACTTTTTGGTGTACCCAATAATGTTAATTACAAGTTAAGACAATATGACAATAAAATAAACACAATGAGTTGGAAATTATGACACCACCACCTTCTTTTAGGGATGGCAACGGGTGGCTTTGGGCGGATATGGCAATTCCCGTCCCCGTTTTCGTTAGAATCAGATCGAGAATTTCCGTTTCTAATGGGGACGAAGATTCCATAACAGATTCGGGGATTCTCAGTTTTCTATTTCCAATCTAAAAAAATGTTAAAACGTATTTATTTATTTTTAATAAAAATTGTATTAAAATATTATTTTAATAAAATATATACTTGGAATATTATTTTTTGTAATTAAACATGTATGATAAAATATTATTTTTCATTAAATATGCATTTTAAAATATAATTTATAATTTAAAAAATATTTTTTTAATATATCGGGGCAGAGCGGAGCGGGTATACATCACCCCATCCCGCCCCGTTTTCATCCGAATTCGAGAATTCTTCACCTCGTTTTTATTCAGATTTGAGGATCCCGTGAAGGACGAGAATATTATCATCCCTACCTTCCTCGTATATAAATGTGAACATATCATTCCAAAAAGCTTAGTCATTATTTGAATCAGTATAGGGCCATAGTTGAAAAAAGTGAGTAACTAATAAATAATCTAATCTCTGAAAAAGGCATGCACTATCATTAAGTATCAAGGATGCTTTATCATATCCAATTATCCATCAATTTCAAGTGTGAAATATTCCGAACATCATATTAAATATAAAACTATATAATTTAATAACAGTTAAACATAATGTGTTTTAGACCAGTTTTAAAATAAAATTTACGATGAGAAAGAGAATTGTATACTATCGTCACATTATAATTCCCCAATACATATTATTTATTACGCACAATCAAAAGATGTTAGGTGCTAATCGAGAGGAGAGAGTCTTATAACTACTAATAAAATATTAATAAAAAAATAAATCAGATTTAATGATTAATCAAACATGTCAAAGATTATTAGAACACTACCCATCATTCGCTTTTTCATCATTGTTGTGTTCGGTTATAAATTATACTATATAGAATTAAATTTAATGTAACAAAATTTTCATAATTTAAAATGTGTTGCCTCACAAAATACAATGATATTATTCTACAAATGTACGGTTTTGCTCATATTAATTATAATCCCACCGTATATTCAAAATCCATTTATAAGTACCACTGACTAAACACATGAACTATAGGATTATACTTTAATCCCCACAAAAAAATAAAACCATTTGACTGAAACAACAATGGTTTATTATTTAATGTATGAATCGAAGAATATACATATGTAACCACATTTATCAAAATCCTCCATTAATTATTTTTTATGAAGTATGGTTGAGAAATTAAATCCCAAGTTCCCCGAATAAAAGGACACTCGTGATCTCATCCACCGTAATGACCTTTAACTCCTCACAACACTCCCTCGCAACGAAAATTCCAAGGGTAAATCGGTCAAACCAGTCATCAATAATGTCCTCCTGATTCAGCATTTAATAACGTGTTAAATTTGGACCAATAAACCAGTGCCACGTTGCCATGTTGTCCTGACAAGATCGCTCCCGGGCCCACAGATTAGGTGGGCACAATGGACTCGAAATTGGGTAGTAAATAAAAAGACTAGAATCGTGGTTAATAGTTTGATCTACGCTTTACATTCGAAAAAAACCGTTCAACATTGATTTTGGTATTATATTCACGTCTCGTTTACTCATGTATATATTATTTATCTTTTGTTGTTATTTTGTTTGCAGGATTTATATTTCGATTGAGTTGTAGTAACTAACTCTTATTATTCAGTTTTTGTTAATATCCTTTTATAGTTATATATTCAATGTTTGTGACAGTAAATCATATTTAAATTTGTCTTACTCATCATGTAACCGGTTACAATAAGATAGAATTGAGAATTGATTTAGAGAAATGCGGTTAGAACTTGACCATTTCTTCATGTAGTGATTCTGGATATGGTTCCAATAATTGAGGAGCCGTTGAGTCGGGTCCAGTTCTAGCTGATTCAGTTACGACCTACTCTATTGAACCAAGCACGCCGTCAATGCGCGTGGGTCTGTGTGTGTCAGAGTGTGAAATATGACAGGAGAGTCAAAGGAGAAACAAAGATAGTTAGTTGGAAACACTAATATTGGTTTAGGCCAAAAGTATAAAGTACTAAAAGAAGGGAAAACGACAGTTTAATACATCAAACTATACATGTTTAACACTTTAACACCCTAACATTTTTTTTTCTCTCTCTCTTTTTAGTACACTAACTATCAATTTGAAACAACCATTAGCATTCCGTTATATTTAAGGACCAAAAATGGTTCACGTACTACCTACAATACCTAAAATACCCTTGACTGGAAAAAAAACTCAAAAATAAAAAAAATACAATGGTGTCTTCTATGGCAAGCTCACAGTAAGAGAGCTGGAGCTCGGCGAGCACGTCTGCGTTCGGCAAGGTGGCGAGGTGGGTTCAACCAATCTTGCATATCAGTTTAGTAGCTGACGAGGTGAGTTCGGTCTCTCTTGCATTGACGCCCTCTACTTCTAAACCCTAGATCCATCAAAGACCGAGCAGATTCGGCAGAGTAAGGATGAGCTTTTTTTCCATACTTTTCCGGCAAAGTGGACCACACCGCGGAGGAGGAAAATCCAGAGAGCTCGAGGTCCAGCACCATGAGCTAGAGGAGGTACAAAGGAGTAAGAGAAAGGGAGAAAAAAGGGTTTTAATAACATACTTTTGAAAGTTTGAATGACAAACAAGGGTAATTTAATCATTTTAAGTTTGTGTCGACAAAATTAACAAACGTCCCAAATTGATAGTTAGGTACTGAAAAAGTTAGAGCATAAGTGTGTAACATATATATGCAGGTATAGTAAATTCCATTTTCTCTTAAAATAGCAGACTATCTTTTTGCAAAAACTATTATTTATCCCAATTACCTAGATGATAAATACTTTTAAAAATTTCTAAATATATTATATTTTACTGGTTTATTTAATATACTTTTTCACTAGTTTTTTCTAAATTAAATTAAATTATTTTATTTTAACGAATATATTATGTATTGATAAACATTTTTTATTAACATATTAATAATGAAATATTAAACACAATTAGATGTTAAATTTTATATATATAACAAAAAAAATTATTAGCATGAAGAGAAGAATTGATGTTATAATATATAAATAATACTTTGTTTCAAATTATTTTTTATATTAAAATATGAATATAGTAAAATAATAATATCATATTTATGCAATTATCATAATTTTGTTTAGGCCATAATGTAAAATAGTAAAAGAACAGACCCTTCTTTGCAAGAAAATATTATTTATCTCAATAGCCCAGAACATAGAGAAATTTTCAAAAAAAGCAAAAACATTTTCCCAGAAAACAGAATTTATATATTAGAAATCGAATCTCGAAACAGTTTTTGTTTTCTAATTCATTCCTCTTCCTTCTTCTCTGCTCTGCTCTGCTCTACAAGCTTGAAGCTTTGGTCTCTTCACATTCTGTTTTTTTTCCAGAAACCTGAAAGTAACTCTCTCTCTCTCTCTCTGCTCTCTATTTCTAGTTGTGTGAACTGTGAAAAAGCTTCATAAAAAACAGTGAGAGCTGTGAAGATATGGAAATAAAAAAGTTGTTTTTAGCTGAGAAGAGACAAACCCATTATTTCTAGGTATGGAAGATTGGTGTTCATTTGCTGAAACTGTTCTGGGTTTACATTTTCATTTAATTTTCTAAAGTTTACATTTTTATTTAATTTTCTCTCTCTTTTGTTCTGATTTTGTAGAGCTATGTGAGTGTTACTTAAATGGGTTTGTTTGTTGATAGTTTTTAGCATTAGGGTCAGCTCCAAAAGCTCCCATTTTTTCCTCCTTATTTCTGATTATTGAAACCAAAATGTTTCTGGGTTTGGTTTGTGATTTATGCTGCTGTTCTTGTTTGGAGCTATTTGGGTTTCTTAATATATTTATTCTATCAATACTTTGGAATCCTGTTTTTTTTTTCAAAAATTTCATGGATGTTCTTAGGTAAATCATTTATTGAGCTGATAAATTTTCTGGAAAATTTACAGTTGTGTTCAATATGATAAATTGATGACCATCATTTGTTAGGATTGTTCATGTGGAAGAAGGAAAATAAATAAATATATGTTGGTTGGAACTATTCTACCTTTAGATTCATGATGAAGAAAATAAGTATATATTCCTTAGGTTTGGAAGCTTGGTAACAATTTCATGACTTGATTTATAGTCTCTTAAGACTGGTGAATTTTGGGAGAGTTTTGTCTTTGAAAACTGTACTTGAGCTAAAAAATTCGGGTTCGAGGTGATTTAGGAACTTGTGATTGCAATGTGAAATCAGCTCGGTACAGATAGTTTGAGAAGAAACTGAGAATATCTTGAGATTTTGGCACCTGTGTAGAAGACAACCTTGTTTGATACAAATTATACGTTCTTGAACTTGTTAGCTGTTAGATAAGGGTTTAGCCCATTTTGATGTAAAATTTCTATATTCATTTCATTGTCTTTCTTTTGGAATTTTCATTCTCTTGTAACAGTTGCTTAAACAATCTCAATCTCGTGCAGGTGCGAAGAATCATAAACTTACGGAGTTTGATAATAAATTCTTCATTAAGCTCTGCAACTTCAAGATGAGAGTTCCAAGTTTTTTGCCTGAGAAAATGTGATTTGTTGCTAGAATTTGTAGTTTTATAGTAGAAAATGAAGGTGAAAGAGAGTGAGAGGATAGTGATAGCTAAACCAGTTGCTTCGAGGCCTACTTTTTCTATGTTCAGACCTTTCTCCGAGCTCCTCGCGGGCGCGATCAATTCCTCGCCTCCCAACTTAGGCTCTGAAATTGCTGTCGCTGCCATTAGGACAAAGACGGTGAGGTTCAGGCCAACGCTGAATCGCGCTCCACAGGCTGACTTCTCAGCTCATGTAATTGTTAGTCGTTATATTTTTCTTCATATATATTTTTTAGCTGTCATCGCCTTGTGTTCTTGCAATGTGAGATTGACGGTTTTTGGTTTCAGGCTGAAGTGCTCGAAACTTTGATGGGAGCTCCGACTGTTGTGTACAAACCGTTGGCCAAGCTGGTGTCGAAGACGACAGTTTCGATCCTGGCTAATAATATGGTAAGTAGTTATATTGCAATGCTCGTTATCTTGGTTCGTGAAATGTGTATGCTTCGTAGGATATGAAAACCCAAAAAATATTTCTTTGGATAACGGTATAAACTAGTGTTTCAAGATAGTCCAGTGAATCGTCTCTAAGGACAAATTGAGAATTAGTCAAAAATTAATTGGAAGTTAATCATGTTAGTCGGAGATTTTTGGAACATTGCAGATAACTCATTTTCTCCTTGTTTAACAAGTCCGAGATTTTTACACTTCAATTGTTTTTTTACAACTATCTCATCTTTATTTTTCCAGGTAAATTTGGGTTCTATTTGTCATCAAGAGTCTCAAGCATTGCGAGGCATGGATCCAAACCAAGACAAGCAAAACTCCACGACCCGTCTCAGCCCAAATCTTGTCCAGAACGTTCAATCTCGGACAACAACAATAGAAGACGACCCGAAAGATTTGCCTCCGGCAAAGGCCAGTGTGGACAGACCCTCCTACGATGGATACAACTGGAGGAAATACGGGCAGAAGCAAGTCAAGGGGAGCGAGTACCCGCGAAGCTACTACAAGTGCACTCACCCGAACTGTCCTGTGAAGAAGAAGGTCGAGAGGTCGTTAGATGGGCAGATAGCAGAGACCGTGTACAAGGGCGAGCACAGCCATTCAAAGCCTCAGCCTCCTAAGCACAGCGTGCAAACAACGGGACTTGCAGCTGAAGGAACCGGTCATGAAGTAACGATCCCTATTGATTCCTCTGGCCTAAGCGGAGAATGCGAGGAAGCGAACGATGAACGCGGAAGTAAGAGAAGGTAATGAACGAATCAAATCTACATTTATCCATGTATTTCGATTCTGATAGAAACAACGGAAAGTATGAAGATCAGAAGCTAACCAACGATCTCGTGCTTATTATCATCATTATTATATCTATATCTGTTCTAAACCTCATGCTGATCGTTTTACCAATCTATTTCCCTCAGAAAGGTCGAGAACCAGGCGAACAAAGTTGGAGTCGGAGTAGAGCCTCGCATCGTAGTGGAGAGTTCCACAGATACTGAAATCGCTGGCGACGGGTTCCGGTGGAGAAAATACGGACAAAAAGTCGTGAAAGGAAATCCGCATCCTAGGTTCGGTTATCCTACTGTTAAAGTCAGACTCGTCTAAAATCTCAAACTGATAGTTTAAAAGGCCTGAAACTATTCTTGCTCATGCAGAAGTTACTATAGGTGCACTAGTCTGAAATGCAGCATGCGCAAGCACGTTGAGAGGGCGTCAGAGGATCCGAAAGCCTTCATAACGACGTACGAGGGCAAGCATAACCATGACATGCCTCTCCAGAGCACAAAGGTCGCCAGAGCCGCCGCCTCAGAGCAAGATTCATAGGTTGCCAGCAAAGACAAGTCATAAAATCAGGGTTCTAAAAAATGTTAAGCACTAGTTGGGCGGAGATGTTATTATAAGGACTAATAAAAAATTAGTCAAAAAATAAATCGGATTGAAAAATTAATCGAAGACTAAGGACAAAGCGGAGACTTTTAGAGCACTGCTTAAAATTCTACAACCAAGCTACAATTTTGTGAGCAAAATAGGAACTATCACATTTTTGTTGATTTTGTAATGCTTCATTCATTTTTCTCACATTAATTCATAAGCTTACACTAAATTTCAGGCAATTTTATTCAGACAAGACAGAACAACATTAATATACCAAACCATACACACGAAACGCACATTTAGACGAAATATGCTCTTGTGAGCCAAATTATTCAGAAACATAACGAGTTCGAGTCTTTATTTGGTACTTGTAGTTGTAGTAGTGTGTTCAATTCTGGGCCTGAAAAGAACAAAACAAAAGCTAAGACCAGCAATTATAACAAACTAATGATTTGGATTCACAAGGAGGATCGTACCATGAAGCGTTTCTTGAAGGTTTCGATGAGCTCTTCACGATCTATGTATTTTGTTTCCTTGTAAGCGTCGAGCTTGTTGAACTCCTGCACAAAGTATTGCAAATGCAAAAATAGCTCATTTTGAGTACCAAAAATCTCTGTTGGTTATTACATAAACAATGTTATAAAAATCTCCGTTTTGTCCTATTAAGTTATGACTAATTCCCAATTAGTCTCCAGAATGAGCTCTCTGCCTAACGTTTTTAGAACACTGTACGCAAGACGGTTTTCTCAAAATACCTCGATCCAGGCAGCTAGTTTAGGCCTTTCTGCAGTCACATCGTGCTTGAAAATCTCTAGTATGAAGATTTGGAATCTTTCGACGAATGTGATGTAGGCGATATCGACCTAATGACCAACAAAGGATTATTAAGAACGAATATATCCGCTGTCAGACTGAAGTCATAGATAAATGTATCAAAGCGGCTATTTACCAAACTAAGTTGGCCGAGGAAGAAAGGTCCATCGTCGAACTTCTTGAGAGCATCCTCCAAATGATCAAAAGCGGGAGCTGAGGCAGATTATGATAATTGGTTAGCGTGTTCTATAAGAAAAATACCGAGAAGAAATGCACCATTGTGTTTTAAACTTACCAGCTTCTTTTGCCGGGTCTCCTTTGAAAGAGGAAATGACTATTTTGGCGAATGTACCGGTGTAGGCTAGCAGCTCCTCCCCGAACTCTTTTTTGGCGGGATCCTAAGACATTTTAACAGATTTATTTCAGTCAACGTTTTGTAATTATGAAGCTTTTCAGTTTTCACCATTGAAACAGATAAAAACTTTGAACGCCGTACCTCAGGGGATAGAGAAGGCCCCTCGAAGTTGCTATCTAGATACTTGATCAAGTCGAGACTCTCACCAATGATTTTGCCATTGTGTTCCAGCGCCGGCACCTATAGGTAAGGAAACCTCAAAATAATTACTACATGAAGGACTTCTTGTTCAGGACTCATAGCGTGAGAGAGTGCATCAATTATTCAGAGTAAAGAATCGTGTTAACCTTAGCGAGAATTAGGCGTAGTTTGAAGAAAAGGCAATCACGTTAAATTAAATCCAATCAGCAAGTTATCAGAAACACTAGAACTTTTATCTTTAGGCCCGTCAATCATCATCTAATTTTCTTCAAGAGCTCATACACAGAAGTATCTACGTTAAATCTAATAAGTGCAGTGAGGTAAGTTCAATCAACATGTTACGGGCAAGACTAGAGGTTTTATCTTTAATCCCGTCAATCATCATCTAATTTTCTTCAAGAACTCATACGAAGCATATTAATATGATGGGTAATCACCTTAGAGGCAAGTATATGTGTTTTCTAATCAAATACAATAGATACTAATAACAACCTCGGGGTTTAGATAACATGTTCTGGTTCACTTCAGATTCTCGATGTTTAATCAGTACTCGGTAGTGAATTATCAACTATACTTCTTTGGAAGGCACTCAAATTTCTTCACTGAAAAACACATACGGTATGTATTCCCAATAAATAATCAAATAATAAAATATAATAACAAAATGTTACCTTGTTTTCAGGGTAAACCTTCTCCTTATACCAAACAGGTCTGTCTTGAAGATTGAGGGGAACTAATTTAATTTTGTCTTGCAGACCCTACACCCAAAACAAGACAAATTGTATACCAAAAATTACACTTTACTCGAGTTCTAATTTTCATAGAATTCAGAAGCCGCACTACTGGTACTACCTTATAGTTCCGGGTGATCCACACACGTTGTGCATATGGGCAGGTGTAACTGGTATACAACCTAAGATTCAATCAACAAGATTTTATATTAACAAAAAATAGCTAGTGATGGTTAAATTTGACAAGAAAAAGAACCAATCACAATGAATTGAGTCAACCAATAAAAACAAATAAAAAAAGCAAACAGAAATAAACAATACAACCACACATTTAAGGATAAAGCAACTCATTTCATACAATATTCCTACAATAAAGAATAGCAATAACCATGAATTGATCCTAGCAATTTTTAAAGCAAAAACACTAATCAACAACAACAAAGTGGTTACAACAAATTATCCAAACAATACAAAAAACACCGAAACATGAGTAATTGCACTGACTAATTTTGAGAACAAAGATAAACAACAACAACAACAACAACAACAACAACGAATTGATACTAGCAATTTTAAAACAAAAACATTGATCAACAGCAATAAAAAGCTAAGTGATGACAAAAAATTATCCAAACAATTCAAAAACACCAAAACAAGAGTAATTGCATTGACAAACTTCAGGAACAAATGGAAACAGTTTCAGTAAATTGATCTTAACAATTTATAACAAAAACAGGATGATCCAAACAATACCAAAAAGCCAAAACAAGAGCAATCCAAGAAAAAAAAACAAGCGGAACACGTAAACGGACCTTATGGTTCCATCAAAAAGCGGTGGCTGCTCGGCAGTGGAGTTCAGCGACGGAGGAAGGTTCTCTAGCACATTTCTGAAGCAGATAAACCAAAATCAACACCAACAGGTCAGCAATTTCAAAATAAAGTTCATGATTCACAGCAAAAACAGCGAAGAAATGCGATCAAAGAGGCAGAGAGAGATTCTCTCGCACATTTCTGAACCAAATATTCGAAAATCAACACCAACAAGTCAATAATTTCAAAATCAAGGTTATGATTCAAATAAAAATCAACAAAAACAGCCAAGAAATGCAATCAAGGAGACGGAGAAAGGTTCTCTCGCATATTTCTGAACCAAATCAACACCAACAGGCAAGTAATTTCAAAATCAAGCTCATGATTCAGAACAAATTCAGCAAAAACATCGAAGAAATGCGATCAAAGAGACAGAAAAAGGTTCTCTCACATACTTCTGAACCAAATCAAGCGAAATCAACACCAACAGGCAAGTAATTTCAAAATCAAGCTCATGATTCAGAGCAAATTCAGCAAAAACAGCGAAGAAATGCGATCAAGCGAAATCAACACCAAAAACTCAGTAATTTCAAAATCAACACCAACAATTCAGAACAATTTCAGCAAAAACAGCGAAGAAACGCGAGCTAGAAGACGAAGATCTTACGCAGCGGCCATTGCTGGAGTGAAATCGAAACCTCAGCGCAGAGAATTTGTAGTAGCTCTCGTTTTTGGGTTTTTGGTTGGTAGCGATAAATCTGATACACAATTGCGTCTATGTTCGAGATCAGTGACTTTATATAGAAACCGACTGTGAATCGCAAGCAGTGACGCGTAGAGCTGTCCAATTTTTTTATTTACCATAACCGTAACCGAATTGAATTTGAAAAATGAAAAATTACGAATAATGATTTAATTACTACTTAATTTTTGAGTCAATTGATTAGCTATGTGCGGATGAAAACGAGTCGAATCGAGCTTCATTTTAACAGGGCTCGACTCGTGAAAAAGTGTTCGATTCAAGCTCGATTCGGTTTCGAACGATCTTATACAATTAAACTCAAGTTTGGCTCATAATAAAATAGACTAGCTCGAGCTCATTGAATTTCAGTACATATATCCATTAAAAATTAAGTAAAAATATAAATAAGTCAACTTGAGATTGACCCGACTTGATCCGGCTCGTCTAATCCTATTAAGAATATATGAATATAAATATATAATAATTAATTAAATAATAAACGAGCCGGCTCGCGAGCCTATCACGTCTTAAAAGGTCAGGCTCGAGCTCGACTCGTTTATTAAATGACTCTAAACTTAATATTTAACTAGCTGAGTTCGAGCGGCTCGATAAAAGCTCGGCTAGTTTAAACGAGCCCTGGCTCTACATGCTTATTTAGGCTTCTCTTCTGGGCCTTTCTATTTATTGGGCTTTCACTTACAGTTATGGTTTCTTTGGTAATATTTAGGGAAAATTCCACTTAGCTACTCTGTAGTTTACCACTTTTTCACTTACCTACCTCAGCTTTTCATTTTAGTTTCTAAACCCTCTAAAGTTTACAACTTTTTCACTTACATACCCCAGCTTTTCATTTTAGCTTCTAAACCCCCTGAAGTTTACCACTTTTTCACTTACCCACCCATCTTTTCATTTTAGCTTATAAACCCCCTAAACTTTACAAAATTGGCACTTCAGGCTACGACATCAAAATTATAGAGGAAGATGGGTCACGCGTTGATCACGAGTAGGGATGACAACAGGGTGGATTTGGGGCGAATTTGGCAATCCCCGTCCCCATTAGAATCAGATCGGGGATTCCCCATTTCTAATAGGGACGAGGATTTCCCGTCGGATTCGGGGATTCCCAATTCTCCGTTTCCAACCCAAAAAAATGTTAAAACATATTTATTTTTAATAAAATTTGTATTAAAAATTATTATTTTAATAAAATATATACTTAAAATATTTTATTTTTCATGAAACATGTATTATGAAATATTATTGATATTATTTTAACCCCAGCGAACATCGTCTTCTCTCCTCGCCAAACTCTCAACGAACCACACACATTTAATCGATTATCATAAGGGTAATCATGAGATTTTTTGTTGTTGTAAATATAGCCCACTCGTGATTAGGGATGACAATATTCCCCGTCCCCAACGGGAATCTCCGAATCCGAACGGAAACGGGGCGGGGAATCCCCGAATCCGGATGGAAACGGGGTTGGGACGGGGAGAGGTATCCCCGATCCGCTCCGCCCCGATATATTAAAAATATATTTTTTAAATTAAAAAATATATTTTAAAATACATATTTAATGAAAAATAATATTATTTTTGTTAAAATAATATCAATAATATTTCATAATACATGTTTAATGAAAAATAAAATATTTTAAGTATATATTTTATTAAAATAATAACTTTTAATACAAATTTTATTAAAAAATAAATATGTTTTAACATTTTTTGGGTTGGAAACGGAGAATTGGGAATCCCCGAATCCGACGGGGAATCCTCGTACTTATTAGAAATGGGGAGTCCCCGATCTGATTCTAATGGGGACGGGGATTGTCAAATTCGCCCCAAATCCGCCCTGTTGTCATCCCTACTCGTGATCAACGCGTGACCCATCTTCCTCTATAATTTTGATGTCGTAGCCTGAAGTGCCAATTTTGTAAAGTTTAGGGGGTTTATAAGCTAAAATGAAAAGATTGGTGGGTAAGTGAAAAAGTGGTAAACTTCAGGGGGTTTAGAAGCTAAAATGAAAAGCTGGGGTATGTAAGTGAAAAAGTTGTAAACTTCAGGGGGTTTAGAAGCTAAAATGAAAAGCTGGGGTAGGTAAGTGAAAAAGTGGTAAACTACAGGGTAGCTAAGTGGAATTTTCCCTAATATTTATTGTGTTTGTGGCATCTCCTCCAAAACGACACCGTATTGCTCAACGACGAAGAGACCGCACCGTCTCTCTCACTCTCACTCTCACCGAAGCTGTCGATTTCGATCCTCTCTCTCTCCTCTGCAATGGCCACCGAAACCCTAAATCTGAACCTCAACGAAGCCACCGAAACCCTAGAATCGCCCTCCGCCGCCGGAAATGATCTCTCCGCCGTGACCCCCGTGAAACCGCCGCCGTCGACCGTCGATGGAGCCGAGGTCGGAGACGGAGCTTCCGCGGAGGCTCCAATGGAGGTTTTGGCAGGGAACGGAGCTTCAGGTTCTGATGTGGAGAAGAAGATTCGCCGAGCGGAGCGTTTCGGCGTGCCGGTACTGCTATCGGAGGATGAGAAGCGCAGTTCTCGAGCTGAGAGGTACTCGGATGCAATTTTCTCTCTCTGTCTCGTTTTTTGGTTTCAAATCTGAAATTGGTTTGTGTTGAGCATTTTTTCAAGGTTTCGGTTTCTGGGTGATTTTGCATTGTTGAATTTTAGTAGTGTTCAGTTTCACATTCCATTTTGTTTGTTTTTAATCATATTTATATATGTTCAATGTCAGTTTTAGCCATCAATTTGTCTGCTGAGGTTCTTTCAATTGTTATAGAGGTTCAAAGAAAATTTAGTAGTAAATGATCAATTCTGCTAGAGTTCAGTGAGGTGTTTGAGATTAGATTAATTTGTGTCCAGTTTGGACTTTTTTGTCACTAAATGTATTTCCTTTACTTTTGATATCACATGTATTAATGTGTGTAATTTGCATATTATCAAATAAATGAATAAACCCGTTTACATCTTACTCGGTTTTCTCAATATATCATATAAATGAATGAACCCGCATACTGCTTTGGCCAGAGGTGTATGGAGAACTGAGAAAGAGTATATTACGAGTCACAGATATATCTGTGGATTTTGACAAGAATGTGTATTTTGGTAAGTTATGCAGCGGTTTATTTGATGAGATACCCTGATTTCTTTTTCTGTGTTGGTATTTCTACTTCTAAATGGATTTACCTTTTATTTGATATCTCATGGATGCACATGAATAGTGTTGTGTAGTACACATGATGAATTGAATTTTGGTAAGAATGTGTATTATGATTGGTTTCAAGTTATGCAGTGATTTTGAGTTTTGTTAAATTGGAATCGATCTTATTGCAGGTTTGGCTCTGCACCCACTTCACATGGGTCAGATGGATCGAAGAAATCAGAAGTATCAGATGCGTCAAAGAAAGCAGAGGAGACGAAGAGAAAGGCGAGAGCTGAAAGGTTCGTCTTTCAAACTGTTTTATGAAGGAATTTGTATCTGAATAATCTGTCAAAGATCTTTTAGAATTGTTTGGTTTTGGGAACTAAACTGTTTTGGTTGCTGATTCAGGTTTGGACTCCCTGTCCCGTCTAAGTCTACTGATGAAGACACTAAGAAAAAAGCTCGTCTTGCCAGATTCGCTCCACCTTCCAAAGTAGATTCCGTGGAGGAAGATAAGAGAAAAGCGAGGGCTCTCAGGTTTGTTTCTCCAACGTTCTATTGCAATATGTTTCTCACATGAATGGTTTGAGATTCCGATTCATATTTTTGCATGGCTCTCTTTCTAGGTTCTCAGAAGCTCCCTCGAGTATCCTACCCGAAGCCAATGGGAAAGGGAATATTGAACCGGTAATATTTCTTATTCTTATGTAGCGCTCCCAACCAAGAATATGAAGTATTTTACTTTGTACTCTTTTTTGTTTGCTAATCTATCTGTTGTTTGTATCCAGAAGGCTGCTATTGTTGGCAAGGCCATTGGAGGCGCTTGACCAGAAACTGCTTCGATTAATGGGTAAGTCTGTTCTATTATCGGTTGTCTGCATTCAGTGCTATTAACAGTTATCTGCTCATCTGACATCTTGTTATTAGCCGTTCATAATGATTTAAAACATCTAAGCAATACATTTCATTTTGTGGCAGATAGTGTTCTAACAATCTCTGATTCCCTCCAGCATATGAATTCTCAGATGCATCTCCCTTCTCTTAGATCGATTCATCCTTACAAGCCCGCAACCAGGATTTCGTGTTTCGTCCCAACTCGTGCAGCGTTTAACATCAATTTACCGGGTGAGGCCTAGAGTAATGAATGACCACCTCCATAGTGTTAACTTCCCTTCAACTCTCCTTAGAATATCGGGAATTCTGAAGTTAAAAGCTAGGAAAAAAATATGGTATCTAATATCTATAGGTTTTCTAATACCGTCAATCTTGATTACAATTAGTTTTAATTTTACTTACTTACCCTTACTTTATTATTTCATTTCACGAGCTAGTCTTAGGTAGCAGTAACTAACAAGTTGATACACATAGCTGATATACTGTGGTCCGGTCTTTATTAGATACTACAGAAAAATTACTGTGCTGGTTGACAAAATCTTAGGTCTATTGGTACTTTATAATCTGAGGTGTTGAAGTTCTTACATGCATAGGCATTGGACTTAAATGCGTATTTATATGAGTAGTTTGGAGTACATTTTACAGTAAGGAAAAAAACGGAAATCATTTTCTTAGCTTGTTACTTCAGAATTCCGGGTATTCTCAGTTGTCACTTGGAGTTAAGTGAACGCCTCGGAGGTATTGTTGATTTTATCGCCTCGCCGGGTAAATTGTTTGCCTTGCAAGGTAGGTATGGTATATTTTGATAGTTTTTTAGAGGCTTGTAAAAAAATTCACAATTTTATCTGGAAAACAGCATGCATCTGTGGAATTACTGTTCTGTACTCTTTAGTGTATTTATTATCTATTATTATGTAAGGATATGATTGAAGGGAATCGGTGAATTGTTATTTTTTTTGTTATCAAAAGTGATTGTTTTGCTTGATCTTCATGGTTTTTTAGTTGATTGTTGGTTTGGTTTTGATTTGTCAACAGTGTTGTGACTTGAGTGTCTAAGGTTGTGTACAGATATTTGGACATTCTTTTTTTATAAATAATTATCTTTTGTATATTATCTTTTTCTATAAACCAGAATTTTATTAGAAAATTAAAGGACGAACAAAATAATAAGAATCGGTCGGACAGACCTCGCACCTGATTCCTATAATATCTATTACAAAATTTATGTTCTTAGGGTTCTAAAACTGTTTTAAATTTATTAAAAGAAACCATTTTAAGGATTATAATATTTTGTGTATTATTTCTTTAGATTAAAGAGATTAGCATTGTTCTACAGAAATCTAGTTTAATTAATCATTGATTAATTTCTTCGGTGCAAATTAAATTAATCTAAATCATTAAGTTGACAAAATAGAGCTCTTAAATTTAACCTTCTGGTTTGGACTCGATATATAATTTGGTAAATTTAAGTTAAATCGTTAATTATACAATCATTTGTTTTATTAATCCAACATTTTGAAAATTTTAAATTTGCACTATATTCGATGATTTTCATCTAAATAATCTTCTAAGTTACATTTTCCCTCATAAATGTGACAAGTCGTGCTTCATGCACCAACTGAATTGAATATACAAAGTCTACAAATTTTTTCTATGAACAATAAAGACATACACAAAGACTCAACCCAACGACCTCGTGTTTATTACATGAACTGAACCGACCGACTACAACTGAAACGATCGCAAGCCGGCGAGGGAATTTACGCCTTCCGCTCCCCTTACCGACATATTGCTACTCCGGTGAGACTTCTTGTTGACCAAATTCATATCCATAAACACTACCACGACCGTGATATCATCGTGGAAATGCCTCCTCACTCCAGCCTCGATCTTCTCCAAATCCGCATACCTCATCTCCCTCTTCCTCGCTGCCTCTTGCATCGCTATCTTAACGAGCCTCCTCGCAACTCCCTGTATTCACGAAAAATGAGACTTCTCGAAAAAGAAACAATAATACTAGCATTGCTGCTATAATAATAGTACTCGATGCTCTAAGAATCCCGACTTGTTTGATTAATCCTATACAATTCTCCGCTAATCCTTCATCCGATTTATTTTTTTATTAATCCATGATTAGTCCTCAAAAGACTCTTTCTGCCCAATTACGCCTAGCGTTTTTTAGAACAATGGTAAAATTTTGCTATGAACTTATTTTAATAACAGAATTGAAAACTCAAAAAAGTATACTTCCCATTATTTATCTTTTATAAAAATATGTTTTAAAATTTGTCAAACAAATTATTGTATATTTTAATTCTTTAAGGCTTCTTTAGTGTTCTAATTTTTTGACTAATCCGATTAACCCTCGATTAATTTTCTATTAATCTGATTAGTCTTTGATTAATGTTCGATTAATTCTCAAAGACCATATTCGCCCGACTAAACCCATTTTTGTTTTTTTCCACCGATTCTGATAAACAATGCAAAATTTCGAATAGTTCACGACAATATTTTCCCTGGTTGTTACTTCCTTGGATTCGAGTTTAACCACGAGTCCGAGAAAAATCAGTAGCATTGTGTATATATACATGGATCGAGATTGAGATCTTACGTTTCGCGAGCTGGTGTGGACGATGCTGACGGCGTCTTGGTTACTGATGTGCTCCCACAGGCCGTCGGATGCGAAGATGATGAACTGGTCGTCGGGTTGGATCTTGTGTAGCAGTATCGATGGATCGGCACTGATGATCGGCTTGTTGAAGCTTTCTTGCAATCTGAATTTTGGAGCCAACGGTTCTTTGTTGAACTCTGATTTCTTCAGATAAGCGTCGCCTATGGACTTTGTGACCTACAAGAACATTGAGATGTAAAATAAACCAAAAATTTCAATAAGCATGAAACTAGCAATAACAACACGAGCGGGTTCGGGGAAGTGATTCTGTTTTCTGCCTTGTTGGATTGGGGGTATTGAATCTCTGTCGAGTTCGGGGATTTTTGTTTCTGGGTAGGATGGCAACAGAGATGGTTCAGAGCGGATTTAGTGATCATGTCCCCTATCCCCCACGTTTCTGTCGGGTTTTGGGATTTTTTGTCATCCTGGGCTAAATGTAGTCTTCCAATTTCCAATGGATTTTGTGACAGTGTACTACTGTGTTTATTGCAAAAACTTATCGCGAACTGCAAGACATCGAACTGCAAAAATTTCAGTCATAAAACAAAACTGAAATTGCACCGATTCGGTTCCAATTTATAAAAATAGAAATGATAGAAAATCAAACAGAAAACCGATCAGTTTAGATCCATGACTCAGTTTTGAAATTCGGTTCATAGAAATCCAACTGAACCAAACTGTAAACCGCCCGATTCAAAACCAAACCTCAAAAAAAAGTTGCTTATAAGCAAAACCGAAATTGCACCGGTTTGGTTCCAATTGATATAACTATAGTTAAAGAAAATTGAACTGAAAATCGATCAGTTTTGATACATGGCTCAATTTAGATCATCGATCTTATGGACCAGCAAAAAATAAGTCATATAGTCAATGCTGTAAAAATTTCCAACTTGTCCGATTATTCCTCTATAATTCCTAATTAATCATTTAATCAGATTTATTTTCGAGTGATCCCCGAGTAATTCCGGATTAGTCCCTAGAATGCCTTCTCCAACCGAATAGTGTCTAACGTTTTTCACAACACTGCAAATAGTAAGTCAAAACAAGCCCAGAAAGTGGAAAATTCATGAAAATTGGTTCAAAGAAAACCAACCGAACCAAACCAAAACGCTAACCGCCCGTTTCAAAACCAAACCGTATTCTAACGATTTGATTCCGTTTTTGAACCAATTTGGTTCAACACTTAATAGTAAACACTCCTATCGACTAATCTCAGTGGATCCTAATTTGATTCAAGATATTTCGAACATCTATGTCTGAATGCAATCTAACGGTCATTGTGCAATCTAAAGAAAGACTAAACCATCTTCACAAAACAACAACAAATCTCAAAACAAAGATTATCAAAAATGTTACCTGAATAATCCCTTTTACGCGCCAGACCTTATGCTTCATCACAACAATCCCCGGGTCTTCGGGATGCAGCGACCGGATCTCCTCCCTCGCATACTCGTTGTTAGCGTTGTGCTCTATCGACAGCTGAATGGCGTGAGCTTCCCCGGTCTCCCTGTGAACCCTCCCCAGCACCGCCCTCGAGTCTCCCGCGTTGGCAATGTATAGGAGCCCTTTGGTCATAATCCCCGTCAGGCAGCAAGTACCCGCTGATGCAAGCTGTGGCTTCCCGAGCCACTGCCTCTTCACGATCGAGAGGAAGCTCTCCTCCGTCGTGGAAAACGCCTTCCTGATGGCGTTTTCTGACACCTCCATTTGCTGAGCTGATAGGCCTGTGCGATGGAGGGCAAGAAGGTCGGGATTAGTAAGATCGTTCCGCAGAAATGGTAAACGATGATACGGATAATGGCAAAGGCTGACGGTATAGTATCATAAATTTTTTACGGTCAAGAACACTGTTAAAATGAATTGAAAAGACAAAAATACCCTTCAAATTAATAAAAAGACAAAATATATGTAAAAATACAAAAAAATATAGTTTAGTTAAAAATAAAACAATTTTATTTATCATCGTAGAATTACCTGTAAAAGTTTTATTTTTATTTTAATTACAAAGTGCAATTATGTCAGTTAAAATAATTAGACGCTGAGTTTTAAAAAACGCTAAGCGCTAGTCAGACGGAGAGAGCCTTATGGGGACTAATTGAAAATTAAATCGGATTGAAGGAGTAATAGAGAATTATAGGAGATTAATCGGGGACTAATAGAGAACTAGTCGGATAAGTCGGGCATTTTTAGAACACTGATTGGATGTCACGTGATTTGACGGCTGATGGAGTTTTACAAATTGTGCTAAAAAATGGATAGTTTTGTAAAATTCTGCGATAAACAATATACAGACACTCGTTGCAAAAGTGAGATACTACGCTGCAGTGCCAGTTATATCCTATAGAAACAACCTTAAAAAACAAATGAGTAACACAATCATACCAAAATGAAACAAACATAGCAATACACTGCAAGAGAAAGGAAGAGAACATACTCATGAGGTTGCCATAGAGATTGTCTGCAACAAACTGCGAAGCCTCGGCTCCTCCATGCCCGTCATAAACGCCCACAAAAGTCCCGTAAGAACCCGACTCGATCTGGCTATGATCCTCCAACAACGCATTCGCCTGAACCACAGCCATCGAGAAATCCCCATAAGCGTGGCTCCCGAAATCCTTATACCACAGCAACCCTTCAATCCTCCCCGCAGGGTCGACTCCCGAATCCTCGCAACCCTCCAAAGGTCTCCAACAAGGTTTCATTTCCTCACTAATCAATTATATGCCAATACTCGCATTCATAGTTTCATAGCAATATCCATCTCACCATCATCAACCTATGGACCCAGAAATCGATATAAGCTTCAAAACCCGAAGAAACTATATACCTACTAAAATTTGACAACATTAATGTGCAAAAAAGACAAACATGAAAAAACACAAAATGGGTATAGGAAAAATTGATCCTTTCTCACCAAATCACTTAAAAGCACCAGTATCTGTATTCATGCCAATATCTACATCACCATCATCAACCTAAGGACCCAGAAATTGATATGAGCTTCAAAACCCGAAACCCCAATTCCAGAAACTATGTACCCACTATAATTTGACACCATTAATGCAAAAACACCAAACTGGTATGGGAAAAATCAATCCTTTCTCCAATTCAATATTTGTATGATCATACATACAGACCTAGAAATTGATATAAAGCTCCAAACCCACAGCCCCAATTCCAGAAACTATGTACCCACTAAAATTTGACAACATTAATGTGCAAAAATGACAGGAGCATGAAAAAACACGAAATGGGTATGTGAAAAATTGATCCTGTCTCACCAATCACTTAAAGCACCAAAATTTGTGTTGATGTCAATTGATCCTTTCTCACCAATCACTTAAAGCACCAAAATTTGTGTTGATGTCAGTATCTATATCAACATCATCAACCTAAGGTCCAAGAAATTGATATAAGCTTCAAACCCAAAACCCCAATTCCAGAAACTATGTGCAAAAATGACAGAATCATGAAAAACGGCAAAATGGGTATGTGAAAAATTGATCATTTCTCACCATTCACTTAAAGCACCAATATTTGTATTCATAGTTTCACACCAATATATCTATATCACCATCATCAACCTGAGGACCCAGAAATTGGTATGAGCTTCAAAACCCGAAACCCCCATTCAAGAAACCGTGCACCCACTAAAATTTGACACCATTAATGTGCAAAAGCTGCATAAACATGAAAAAACACCATAAATGGGTGTGGGAAAAATTAATCCTTTCTCACCAATTCAATACTTGTATTCATACATAAAGACCTAGAAACTGATATAAAGCTTCAAACCCACACCCCCAATTCCAGGAACAATGTACCAACTACAATTTGACAAGATTAATGTGCAGAAACTACAAAAACATGAAAAAACACAAAATGGTTATGTGAAAAATTGATACTTTCTCACCAATCACTTAAGCACCAATATTTGTACATGAACCCTAAATCAAGCCCTAATCTGAGTTCAAGTTTGTGCTTGAGCTTCAAACTCACAACCCCAACTCCAGAACCTATATACCCACTAAAATTTGGCACCATTAACATGAAAAAATTGCAGAAAAAGGCAAAAACACCAAATGGGTATGGGCCAAATGAACCAAAGAGACAAGAGAACAACAATTTCTACTGTTATGGTTCAGAGAATATGGGGAGTTGCTGGTTCTGAGTACCTTGCATTGAATCTGAGTTGAAGACAGAGCTAGCTGTACAGCCCACATACATACAAGTTTGATTTTGATTTTGATCTTGACAGTGTTTTGGGGGCAAAACAATAGAGAGAGATCAGTAGAGCAATGGATAAGAGAAGGGTTTGGAATTTTCCTGAGAAAATCTTCAGATTGTTGTCAGATGAGATCTATAGATCATAAATGGATTTTAAGCTACAAGCTTTTTGGCATTGCTGCTCCTTCCTTCCTCTTTCTTTCTTGTTTCCATTTCTTTTCCATATTTTTTCTCCTCTCAGCCTCCATGAGGTCTTTTTTGGGTATTTGATTTGAGCAATAACCCATAATTTTAGGCAATTTTTTCTTAATTGTTTTGCTATATCACATCTTCTATATTTGGTATTTTTGTGTGTTCAGTTACTTAATCATCTTTGCATGTATAAATGATTATTGAAACAATTAATATTTGACAAATAAAAAAAACTTATTTAATGAAGTGTGCTTGTTTTTATGATCTTTTGTTTGAAAGTTGGAAGATACCATTTATTGGATTTTCTTACTGATCATCACATTGAAACTTACCTATCAAACAAAGATTCATATAATTATCAAATTAATTTCAATTATTTTTCTTCCACTTCTTTATTGTTTGTGTCACTTTTTTTAAGGTTTCTTGAATTTGTATATGCATAATTGTTGATTAGAAACACTCTTTATAATGACACGATTGATTGTTCTAAAAACAAACAAAACATTGCATGTGTAGTAAACATATGAGTGACATAAAGGTCACAGCATTGCTTGAGCATAGAAGCAACACATTCTATTTCCACAAAAAGAATAAGCAAGGCATTTTCAAGAAAAAAGGAGCTATGGTCACATTATTATATTAAAATAATGATATAATTAAATAATTTAATATTACTTCAAATCAATCAATCACACTCAAATTGGAGAATTTGGGGAACAAATTATTTTCCTTTTTGCCTTTTTTGGCCCACCTATTTTTTACCCAATTCAAATTCCAACATATTATTTAGACTATATGTGTAATACAGTATTAATATCATCTCTTTGATCCCAATTACAAATAATTTTTTACCCATATGGCAAATAATTTTGAGTTTGCATACACATATCGTTATCATGGCCCTATTTTCATTTAATACGAATTAATTTGAAAACAACGTCACGAATTAAATTGTCATCTGTATTACGCGAATCCACTTGAGATATCTTCCGATCAGACTCATAAAAAATAATCAAAATTTATGGGTTCCATGGATGGGAGGGAATTGAGAATTTATGGACAAGAAGAGAAGGGACAGTTCATTTTGTGAGTTCAATGACTCAAATGCCTGAATTGGGTCTCCATTTTGTGTTTTATTGTTGCTCACAAGAGAGACATGTGATGGGTCTCCATTTTTTCATGCAGAGGTTTTTGGGGTCCAAAGAGACACCTAACAATGTCAGTGAGCTTGGTTCAGGTCCACCTTCACTGTCACATTTTGGTTTCTTGCTACTTTAAGAAATTTGAATCTCATGACCTTCCATTGCTACTCAACTTCAATCTCAAAATTACTAATATAGTTTCTTTTTACCAATGAGGTTTTGAGTGATTGTGCAATGTAATTGGAGTCCCAAGATTCAAGTGACCAAATTGAAATCCTAATACTAGGGTTGTTAATGGTTTCATAACCAGAAAAAAACTGAAATCGCGATCCTCAAATTTAGGAATTATATCCGGAACGAAAGATATTTAACGGTTGGGTTATAACCGCTCATGACTAAGACTGGTTTTTCGATTCGATCCGAATCAAATTAGTTAGATTTTAGTCTTTATTTTGGGCCCGATTTATGGGCTGAATTAGACTTGGTAAAGTTTTTTTTATATTAATTACACAATTTTATTCTATATAATACTAAATTAGTGGCATAATCAAAATTTTAAGTTTGAAAATATTAAAATAGTAGAAAAACTAAATATTATGTTTAAAATAACTTTCGATTATGTTCTTTTGGATTTAATTGCAGTTTTGATAACCAAATTTGAATCGTAATTGAATTGTTCTCTTAAAATTATACATATACAAAACTAATTTAGTATCCACGACTCTCGATTTTTAAATATGTTTTGGCTCAATTTTCAATTCAGGGTCGGTCCTCAATTTTTCAGATACAACCCAAACTTGAGCTAGACCTTAACAATGACAAATGAGAGTCATATCAAACTTAAACACTTCTTTAAAAACTCGACGACTCGTTTACAAACTTCCAATCTATGCACACATGTACAAACATGATCTCTTAAACCTCACTAAATCCAAACACAATGCCAAACCAATAAAAGACATTATTACAAACAACATTGTTATTATTGTTATGTACAACAAACACAAACACAAAGCCAAATTAATGTGTTTTTTCATTATTTACAAGCTGGCCCAACTCTAAATTCTAATCATGCTTCTCCTCTCGATTGAGCACTTGAGCCCTTCTCTCGCACGCCTCAAAACATCAAGTACCTCTTCAACACTCCCACTCTCCACCGCCGTATCCTCCGGTGGCGCCGCGGGCCAAGTCACCGGGACCAACGCCCACGTGTCATCCACGAAATCCCCACCGTCCATCTCCATCTCCCTGTCTCCGACCCTCGACGAGCTCGAAAAACTGCATCAAAATTGCACAATTGAGCCTCAATAAGCGTAAACAGATCGTAAACAAAAATCAGTGTTGTAAAAATCGGCCTAGACAATCGAATAACGGGGACTTTTATGATCCTGACGCGATTTTATGTAATCGGACAGTTTAAATTAGTTAGGCAAATCTATGTCCTTGTACAAATATAGAAAATAAAAATAAAATATTTAAACCTAGAAAATGTACTCCAAATGTTTATTTTTATTATTTTTCTAGTGTAATTCATTCATTTATTTATTTGTTGTATATGTAGTCCTTGAAGATTCTCTATGCCTGATTAGGACTTTTACATTATTGACAAAAATGGGTTTGAGTTAAAATTGATTCTTTATACCTTTTCTCATAGATATTTGAGTCTCCATAGCTTTGGGTTGATAATTTAGAGCTTGATGGGTCATTAGATTTGGAATTGGAACTTGAACTCTCTGAAGCATTGTCCTCCATTTTCTGTGACCTTTCTGGGTTCTTGATCTGGGGCTTGCATTGTTCTTGATCTTGATCTTCTGGGTCTTCTTGATTTGTGCTGTTAATTGATGATCCAGAAATTGAACCCAATTGCTCTGTTGAGACCTTCATGGACTCAAGCTTCTTTTTCAGCAAGATTAGCCTTTTCTCAGCTCTCTTCTTCAACTTAATCTCTTGTTTCACCAGATTTTCCAGCTCAAGAAGCTGAGCCCATACAAGGTTTTTGAAAACCCAGATCAAAAAACCAAAACTTTCCACAATCTGATGACAAGATGAGTGAGGAAAATGTGAATTTACCTTTTTGCCCATGAGCTCTGCATCTTTTTTGGCAGACCTTGAAGCTTGTCTCTCTGCCTGGAGCCTTCCTCTCAGGCACTCTAGGGTTTTGAAGCTTTCTTCAACATCTGTCTTCTTCTCTCTGGGGATTGAAAAATTGATATCAAAACCAAAAACCAGAAACCAAAAACCAAAACCCAGATCAGAAATCTGAAAATGGAAGTGAAATGAAAGAGTGGACCAAATGTGAAGAGCCCACCTGCAAGCTATCATTTTTTCTGCTTGTTTCTTGGGAAAATGGGGAGGGGAAGGAGGAAAGGGAAGCTCTATGAGTGGTAAAGTGAAGATTGGAGTTTTTATTTGGTGTCAATGGTAGAGACTTAGAGAGAGTGCGAGAGAGAGGTGGGTGGCTTAAATCAATGGCCAGTGTGGCAATATTCACCATACCCTCTTTCTCTGTGATTCATTGGTAACTGTACTTTTGGATTCAATTTTTCACCATAGGAAATGACTAATGAGTCAACCCTCCTCATATGTGAGTTAGGTCAATTTATTAAATATTTATGAGTTTTGATTTTCAGTATATTGAGTTTGATTCATTTCTATACATACATTCTTATGTTATCTTGTTTATGATCATGTGTCACGTTGTGCATATCGTTTTATATATAGGAAAATGTGGTTTGTTATACGAGGTCGATATATTTTGAGATTTTTCGTTCTAACATGCACGTCTGAGTTTTTGATCAAATAGTAAAAATATCAAAATTTATGTGATTCAAGTGTAATACGTTGGTTTATCATAAAGAAATGATATGCGCCAAGTTGTTATGATATGTTACGTTAATGTAGTGTTTATTATATTATATGTTTTAATCAAGCATGTAAACATGAAATAGTTTGTAGTTTTCATCTTTTGTCGTGAGTCGTAACAAGACTTTTGACAAATATATTGCCCTCCGATGTTGCGGTTATGTGGAACAGTTTGTCGCAACTAGGTATTCGATAAACACAACATACTATTGGGTATTCGGCCACCTCACGGCCCGAATCCCTCAAAACTTGGACCCCGATTTGTCTGACCGGTGAACGAGACCACCGTGCTGATCAGTCTCAATGGTTCAAATATTTTTAACCTCAAACCATGAAATTTACCATTTCCAAAAAAAAAGACATCCGAGTTGAATTGTGGCAAAGGTTGTACATAGGATTCAAAATTTGAACATACACACAAATAATTAATATCTCTTGTTTTGTAGCTGTCACGTGTTGTCTCTGATTGACTTGTCATTCTCCAACCTTAACTCTCTTCATGTTTTTCTTTTTCCTTTCACCGAACCAAACCACCAATGGTGCTTTGGACTTTAAGTGCATGAAAAATAGGTTTTAGCTTTTAGGGTTTTTGTTTTCTTTATTGATTTCATGCGTGCTTTGTAAGATAGCTTGCAATAATAGCTAGGAATGATTAATGGCATGTCATGATTGTGGGTTATTATTATTATGGGTGTAAATGAGCCGAGCCGAGCCTCATTTTGGTAGGGCTCGGCTTGACTCGTGAAAAAAGTGCTCGGCTTGAGCTCGGCTCGGGCTCGAACGAGCTTATACAACTAAACTCGAGTTCGGCTTAAAATATAATAAATGAGCTCGAGCTCGAGCTCGGCTCGATTTGATTCGGTTCGCTTAAATTTAAATACAAATATTCATTAAAATATAAATAAATGGTAAATAATTCATTAAATAATAAATTAGCCAGCTTGAGATTGGTTCGAATTGATTCGGCTTATCTAATTCTATTATAAGTATTTTATAAATATATTAATATGAATATATAATTCAATAAATATCAAACGAGCTGGCTCGCGAACCTATCGAGCCTTAAAAGGTTAGGCTCGAGCTCGGCTCGTTTATTAAACGAGCTCAATCTTGAGCTCGAATTCAGCTCGAGCTCGATTATAACGAGCCGAATATTTAACGAACCGAGCTCGAGCGGCTCGTTAAAAGCTCGGCTCGTTTACAACCCTAGTTATTATGGTTCTAGAGTAAGAATTGTAGCTTCCAACCTTCAATGCTGTATTGGGCTTCACTTTGAAGGAAAGGCCCATATAGACCCATGAAAGCCCAATAGTAGCACAATGGGCCCAAAATATTATATGGGCTAGCAGGGTCTTTCCCATTGGGCCCAAGTCTCTGCTTGAGTATGTGAACCCAATCTATTCCAAACTTCCAATCATGGGTGAAAATGACCATAGGTTGGTTCCAAGAAATTAAACAATTCACATTTTCTATTATATTGGATAGGAGATATTAAATCATTATCAAATTTAAAATAGGGATGATTACACTAAAGTACATTTAGTTAAACTTGTTATTTATTTAGATACACTTATAATTTTTCGTTAAGTTTGTAGTTTCATAAACCAAACATTTTATCACCGTTCTACACTGTGTAACTATTTTATGTCAAACGACGATTTTGCTCCTACTGCTCTTTAACCTCAAAACACAAGCCCTACTAGCTTGAGCTTGACCCGGTAATAGTATTGTTCGCTCATTGACTCTAGGTTAATATTCGAGGCTCCATATGTCATTTAGGAAGGGTGATTAAGGGTAGTTAGGTGAAGTGATATATTATTTTTTTTTAAAAACAAACACGACCCTACCATCTACCATGCATATAGACTTAAAATATTCAATTAAAAATTTTGTTGTTGAAATATTTTTGTCGAATGTTTCGTCGTCAAACGCCTGAAGCTGTTATTTAATGGAGCGATAAAATTGTCATTTCACATCAAATCGATCAAGAGTGCAAAAACTTTATAATTTGTTAGCTGATCGACCGTTGAAAAAAAAACCATTTCATTAATCAGAAACTTAAAACGACACACGTGAAATTACATGATAAAAACAAATAAAATTCACGACACAAACCCCGAACAGAAACTGAAAAGACGAAAATACCCTTCTTCAGTATAACAACGCAAACAAACAGAAGCAAATCCTCTTCATCATCCTCCTCCTCCTCCTCCTCCTCATCCCGACGCTTACCCTACGCGTTGGGGAACCTTATAATTAATTTGTTAGTTGATCAATCGTTAAAAAAGAACCATTTCATTAATCAGAAACTTAAAACGACACACATGAAATTACACGATGTACTGATGAAAACAAATAAAATCACGACGTACACAACCCCCGAACAGAAATTGAAAAGACGAAAATACCCTTCTTCAGTATAACAACGCAAACAAACAGAAGCAAATCTTCTCCATCCTCCTCGTCCTTCGTCCTCCTCGTTCCCGACCCTAAGCGTTGGGGAACTCGTCGGTGAGGATGGTCGACGCCCCGCCCTTGAGCATCGTCTTGGCGACGTCGTACGACGAGTCCCGATCCTTGTTGTCCTTCAAGTACAAAACGAGCGAGTACAAACCCACCGCCGCGAACATGACCAGGACCAGCCAGTCCCTCTCCGCCGGCCGGAGCGCCACCCCAATGAAGGCCTGCCCGAACGACACGCCCGTCCCCTTGATCACGTGGCACTTGTCCTCGTGGTCCATGAACTTGGCCACCGAGACCAGCGACACGGCCCAGGCCGAGTAGGCGCCGCACGCCCACCAGCCCTGCCGCACGAAGTGGTGCGTGAGGGCGTGGAGGAAGAACACGCCGACGAAGCTGAGCCCGCCGCGGAGGGCGCCGCCGGGGAGGGTGGCGAGCATGGCGAGCCAGTAGGCGGCGGGGAGGAGGAAGAAGGACAGGACGGGGACCGCGACCGTCAGGGCCAGGGCCGCGGCGGCGGGGGCGAGGCGGAGGGTGTAGTGGAGGCAGAGGGCGAGGACGGTGGAGAAGGCCGCGTGGGCGTAGACGGCGGTGAGGAGCCAGAGGCCGTGCCGGGTCCTCAGGAGCTTCCAGCAGCGGGACAGGATCGTGGAGGGGCGGCGCCGGGCGATTTCCTGGACGTTAACGTTAGACGCTGATCGGGAGGACATTTTGTTTAATGTTGGTGTCTAAGTGAAATGTGCATGATGTGTTGGGTTTATATAGAGAGTTGGAGAGTGATGAACCAAAATCTGAAACCTTCTTAATTTGTCAGGGCTCGGCTAGGTTTTGCTTAAAGAAAAATGAAACTGAAGTGCTTGATTTAGGTTTGGACGAGTTTCTGTAATCAAGATCCAGTTCGACCTGAAAGAAAATAATCAAGTTCGGTATATTTAGTTTTCGCTGCAGATATTTTGTTAGAGTACCACGTCTGAAAGATGTGAATCCGTCGACCACCGTAAATACAATAGTCTGGACCTCAAACTATCCGTTTAAACTTTTAGGTGGACTGTGCTTCTACCATATATGTTTCCCTTATGTCATTAATCTGGTAGTTCAAATATTAAATGAGTCGGTTCGAGATCGACTCTACTCAATTCATTCCATCTAATTTTATATTTTAATATTTATTAATTATTAATGTTTTGAAATATAATTAGTTATTTACTACTAAACGAATTGGATATCACAAATTTTGAAATATTAAGCTCGAGCTCTGTTTTGACTTGAGCTTCAATTTAACTCGACCCGACTTAATATTTAAAAATGAGTTCAAACGGATGGTTAAAGGTACATTGACTTGTTCATATAACCAAAAAGGTTGATATTACAAATAATAATAATAATAATATTGTGTAACAGCTTGTGCTCTGATTTTCCTGCAAGTGTGATTTCACTTCGATGTATAGTTTGACATTTTCTCGTTTATGGGGTTGGTACGTACGTGCATGAGTGTTTTTATTAGTCAACGACTCTGTTAAAGTGAAACAAACTACAAAAGTCACTCAGATCAGTACTATGAACCAACGTAAGACACTGCAGATGAGTCACGTGAGTGTTTAATCAGCACATAGTATTTAGGGATGGCAATGAGTTGATTTGGGGCGGGTTTTGTGATCCCGGTCTAAATGGATTGGAAATATCGGATATTTTTTCATATTCGAATGAGGATGAGAGGTAGTTGATTTGAGGTGGGTTTTGTATTCTCGTTATGATCAAATATTGGAAATATCGGGTACTTTTTTGGTTTGGGTAGGGATATGGCAATTAGTTGGTTTAAGGCAGGTTTTGTGATCTCGCTCCGATAAGATCGGAAACATTGGGTATTTTTCAGATTCGAATAGGGATGAGAATGAGTTGATTTGAGGCGGGATTTTAATCTCACTTTAATTGAATCGAAAATATTGGGTATTTTTCAAATTCACATATACAGGGACGACAATAAGTTGATTTTAGGTGAGTTTAGTGATCTTGCTCTAATTAACAGGATCGGAAGTGCCGGGCATTTTAATCAAATTATGGTAGGGACGACAATGAGCTAATTTAAGCCAGGCTTTGTGATCTCGCTCTAATAATATCGGGTATTTTTCAGATTTATATTTGGATGACAACATGACGAGCTTGGAAATAAGGGTTTAGTAATCTAGCGCGTTTCATGTTTCATAGATTCAGGATACCAGATCTCCGTCGGATCCGAAAACTTTAGTTGTTTGTGTATAAGGATGAAAACATAGTGGATTCAGACGAAACAATTAATGATCTCCATCTCCTACCAGGTCTGATCGAAAATATTGCATCCCGTCGAGTTTGGAGGTCTGCATAATCCCCAAATTTAAAATACTCTGTCCTTTCATAAAATAATAATGGAGTGGATCCGGGTGAGTTTTGTGATCAATCTCACTCAATGTTCTAAAATTGCTTGACTTGTTTAATTAATCTCCGACCAATCTTCTATAAGTCCTCAATCATCAATTCTTCATCATTTCTAATAAGTCTTTCAATCTAATTTATCTTATAATTAATTCTCAAAATGTCCTCTCTGCCCAACTAACACTTAACATTTTTCAAAACACTGATCTCGTTAAAATCAGATCAAAATACCAGTTCACGTCGAATTCGAAGATTTTGTTATCTTTCCTTATAATGGGAAAAGGACCAAAGGCCCACCGTAGTGTGTTTGGGACTGTCACTCTTCAGTGAGCCATTTTGGGGCTTCCATTATTATTCATGTAATCGAGTTAGGCTAATTATGTGTCGTTTATGGGAGAGAATCATGAGGATTAAGTGATATCATAAATTCAGTCACAAGGCTAATTAGGCATATACCTTATGCCCCCACGAACAAAATCTCCCAAAAAAAATTGAATGCAATTAATACATAAAATAGATTGAGTTAGACTTATTAGCGGTAAGGTTTAAATGCAAAATACAAAGAAGGAGAAGGTTACGAAATGACGACAAAATTTAGAAGGATTTTTGAGCGTAGGGGTCGTTTGTAGAGATAATTCGGGTGACATATGTTAGAGGGAAATTTACGGGTTCTTTCCGTTTCTATGAGGTGGAGGCCGTGGGTATCTGAGAGGCTGTTTGAAGTCATTATCGAATCAGATTGCAAATCGGTGATCTCTAAGGGTCATAAGGGTCGTTTGTAGAGATAATTCGGGTGACATATGTTGGGGAGGAAATTTACGGGTTTTCTCCGTTCCTGTGAGGTGGAGGTCGTGGGTATCCGAGAGGCCATTTGCTTGTGCGTGGGGAACTATTAGTCTGAAGTCATTATCAAATCAGATTGCAGATCGACGATCTCTAGCCTTTTGAGCAACCTCGAGTATGTATGGGGATAGAATAGGGGGGATGATCTTTGATTGTACTTATCTTGTTCAAAGGCTTGGTGATGTGGTGCAGTCGAAGAAGTCAGTATGCAGAAGCTAGCACACCCGATGTTATCACGAAAGTGTCACATTTGGACAAAAGACTAGTGTTTTTCGGGTAGAAACGGCGGTTTGAGTCTTACTCATGGCTATGCCATGTGATACGATGAATTTCGGCCATCGAAGATCATCTGGAGGGTCAAGATCGCGTTTTATAAGTTTCGGGCAGTTTTTATTATTTTTAATAGTTGTTTATGAAATTCTTCGTATCACATGGCATAACCATGAGTTTGACTTAGAACGTCGTTTCTGCTCATAAAACACTAGTTTTTTTGTCTAAATCTGACACTTTCGCGATAACTTCTGGCGTGCTAACTTCTGCATGCCGACTTCTTCGACCGCACCGCATCACTTGGTCTCTTCTTTTTTGTTTCTCTCGTAGAGATAGCGATAGAGTTGCTCATGAGCTTGTTTGAATTGCTCTTAGCAATTCAGACTGGGAGATGAGCAGTGATTTTACCAATTTTACAGCACGACTACAGAGGGTAATAAAGATCTAAAGTGATGAAAATAAGAGATGATAAATAAAAGCTGAATGTGATGATTCTTTATATTATAGTAGGGCAGAAAAAGTTCATTAATTTGATGGAAATTAGGTCGGAGTAATCTAGTGAAATAAAAGACGAGTATTACTAAACTTATTTTGAACCCGCCTCGTAGCCATTATATGTATAAGAAAGCAATAATCTACGAATATGAAGGGAGCATGAGTCCCTGTCCCTGATACGATGTAGCAAGGGACGAAAATTACTAAATTCGTTTCAAACTTACTCTATCACCACTTCAAGAAACCATGTTCACACGCACGATTAGAAATCATGTTCTGTGCATAATTTCGTCGAACATTTGATAGGCATAAGTAACAGTCTGGTTCTGTTTTGATTCTTACAAATCATAAACTGCAGTTAATCGGTTGAGAACCGGCCGAACTCATACGTAACGCTACATTTACATTATAACATTCTATTGATTTGTAAATTTTACATTTCGATTGGTTTAATATTTAAATATTTAACTTTTGTTAGTATATTTTTACAGTGGTAAATTTAAGTTTTTGCTCACAAATTGGGCTCGAATTCGTTTGTGAGCCCATAACTCGGCCCAAATAGATTTTATAGAACAGTGACTCTTACGGTTTGTATAGGGTTTTTGAGGTGA
Organism: Geranium rotundifolium; assembly: GCA_963920655.1. Lineage (NCBI taxonomy): Eukaryota > Viridiplantae > Streptophyta > Magnoliopsida > Geraniales > Geraniaceae > Geranium > Geranium rotundifolium. The sequence goes on from OY987312.1 coordinate 45,555,640, forward strand.
GTTCCATTTTCGCCTGAGAACGAGTCGACTCAGAGACCGAGCTCGGTTCCGGCGAGCTCTCTATCGTCTCCGACACCGATCAATTCGTGAAGATTGTTCTGATTCTTGTATGGTATGTACTCGAGAGATCATGAATTCCAGTTTTTTTTAGTGCAATTTATGTTGATTTTCGAATTCTGATTCGTAGCTTTAGAGATTTCTCTTGAAGTGATGTGGTTCTTGAGCAAAAATTTCGTGGCTTCTCAGATTGAGGATTTGAAATTAGTTTGGATTGAATTGGGGGTTTCTAGGGTTCAGTGAACTGTGTTGTTATGTATTGGTGTGGATTGTGGAAGGGGAAAATTTTGATTAATTAGGCATTTTATAGCCCCTAGAGGTTTTGTTAAGCTGTGATTTTTCGAATTGGGTTAGGGTTTTGGGATATAGAAACAAAAGAGTGAGGATTGGAGGAAGGAAGAACTTTACTGATTTTTGCTTAACTTTTTTTTCTTTCTGAAATGTTTGGTGCTAGTTGAAATTTTACGTTTCATAATCTTAATTCTGTTTCGGTTATGGTGTTATGTGGGACAAATTTGTCATCTCATTGAGTATTTTTGGTTGATTGTCGGATGTAGGTGTTAGCTTGGTTTTACGTTTCTAATTGGAGAAAGAACTTACTGATTTTGGCCTAACCTTTTCCTGAATTGTTGTTTGGTGCTAGTTGAAATTGTACGTTTCACAATCTTAGTTCTGTTTTGGTTTTTGGTGTTATATGGGACGAATTTGTTATCTCATTGAGTATTTTTGGTTAATTGTCGGATATAGATGTTTGCTTGGTTTTATGTTTCTAATTGGAGAAAGAATTTACTGATTTTGGCCTAACCTTTTCCTTAATTATTCGTTGTCATTTGAAATTTTACGTTTCACAATCTTAGTTCTGTTTCGGTTTTAGTGTTAATTATATTGCACAATTATGTTATGTCATTGAATACTTTTAGTTAATTGTCCGATATAGATGTTAGCTTGGTTATTAGTTTCTAAGTTCCCTACGATGTTGCATGGAAAAGAATTTAGTGGATGTTTGCGATGAATACGATTATATGTCATGTTACAAACAATGATAATGGAGTTTGATACAATATGTCATTTTCTAGTCCCTTGAGATTTTCACAAGTAGTGATTTCACAAATAGGATTAGGTTTTGGGATAGAGAAACAAAAGAGTGAGGATTGGGGAAAGAACTTAATTGATTTTGGCTTGACCTTTTCCTGAATTGTTCGCTGCCAGTTGAAATTATCTTACAGCTCACAATCTTAGTTCTGTTTCGGTTGCGATGTTAATTATATGGCACAAATTCGCTACGTCATTGAATATTTTTTGTTAATTGTCTGATATAAATGTTAGCTTGGTTATAAGCAGTGTTGTAAAAAATGCTAGGCACTAGTTGGGCAGAGAGGGGCTTACGGGGACTAATCAGGGATTAATCAAAAAATAAATGAGATTGAAGGATTAATTGGGACTAATCGAGGATTAATTGAACAAGTCAGGGATTTTTAGAATACTGTTTATAAGTTTCTAAGTTCCTATGAATCTATGATGTTACATGGAAAAGAATTTAATGGATGTTTGAGAATTGAGACGGATATGGTAATATGTCATATTACAAAAAAAACAATATGGAGTTTGATACGATATGTCGTTTTCCTTATTTGTCTAGATTATCAAGAACACGACAATGCAAACGGAGAACACGAGTAATGAGGACGGACTGGAGTTTCCACCAACCGGGGTCTATGAGTTACCGGGAGAACCCGCCGTTGTCATCTATGGGGTGCCCGAAGCGCCTCCAAGTGACAACACCACATTCGATCATATCAACGCTGAAAACGATTCCGAGTCAGACAGGAACACGGGTTATGGCGAGTGGTTGGAAGGAAGAGAGGTCCGGAAACTGTTTGGGAACCAATACTTTTCAGGAACGGTGACCACTTTTGACAGAGAAACGGGCTGGTACGGGGTGGTGTATGAGGACGGTGACTATGAAGATCTCGAGTGGAAAGAGCTGGAAGCGGTGCTCTCACCTCTGGATGTCACGATCCCTCTGAAAGCGCTGGCCCTGCAGATTATAAGGAGGAAGGAGATACCCCGAAACAAGACGAGCTCGAGCCCTTCCCGCGGATGCAAGAGGAAAAAGCATACCAGAGATCCTAACCCGTGAGGTCCTAGAATTACATTTTGGTTCTTCACGCTCGTGGAAGGCCTGTAATGACATTGCGCGGTAGAGAAGGCGACTCTGAAGGTAATTTCAAGCTTGCCAATGCTGTAGTCGTCGTTTTGTGATAGAGAAGGTGATTCTGAGAGTAATTTTAAGATTGGCGATGACATAGTCTGTTGTTTTGTGATAGAAAATGCGATTTTTTTGGCTTGTTGTTGTTCATGTTCTTACATTTTAAATGTCGTAGAGCAACTCAATTTCGTTGTTGTAGACAATTGAGGAACAGGATTGTGAATGTTGCGACTTGGTTTCGTTTTTGCTTGATATGTGTTTGCCGATTAAGTTTATATCCGATGATTGTGTTGGAGAAGGATTGACCGGGGGTTTGTCATGGATTAATTAAAAAATAAATTATATTGAATGATTAATAAGAAATTATAGAGAATTAATCAGACAAGTCGGAGATTTTTAGAACATTCAAAAAGAAAGATTAGCATAAACAAACATGAATTCGACAGGAAACTGATATCTCTAATTTGACTGAGTTAAAGACAAAAATTACCAACTAAATCTCTACCCTGTCGCGTTTCCATTATCATAGAAAAGGAGAATACTCTAAACTCGAATGTCATTGTTATCATCCTTGAAGAAATGAGTGGCTTGTGGAAATTTTGGTATTCTCTTCGGCAATTATATATAAAGGTCTATTAACAATATTGTATAAACGTCAGCCACTAGTCAATCAGATAGAAGTTTTTAGAGACTAATCAAGATTAACCATAATTCAACAAAAAATAAATTGATTTAATTTTTTTTCTATTGGCAATATAAATTGATTTAAATCATTATTCAATAATTGTAGAAGATTAATCAGAGGACTAATCGAAAATTCATCGGATAAAGTGGTGTAAAAATCATTGACATGTCCGATTAATCCTCTATAATTTTTTATTAATTCCCAATTAGTTCTCATTAGGCACTCTCCGTCTGATTAGTGTTTAGCATTTTTTATAACGCTGCAAATAAGTTGTAGATTTTTACAAGGTTGCCTAGTAATGACAAAATAAAGAATATAAAAGACCAATGCTCTATAAAACGCTAAGCGTTAGCTAGTTAGACATAACATCTGATTACAAGATTAATGGAGATTAACGGAGAATTAATAGAGAACTAATAGACAATCAATCAGATAAGTCGGACAATAGACTAACTTGTCATGTAGCAAACTAGAACAAATGTATATTCTTGTCTTTAGAGCCCTAAATGTTTATTCTCTGCTAATCGAGTTTTTCACATGAATAACAAGAAATCGCTTCCACAAAACTCGAGTTCAAGCCTTTTGGAATCGCCATTACTGGAGAACTTGCAGCGACACTTGAGAATTGAGAACGAAGCCTCCGTTTTTGGCAATGAAGGCGTTCATCGCCTGAGCCTGTGATGGGAACTTAACTAGCGCTGTCTTGGCGACTCCTGAAGGTACACGCCTAAAAACATAGTTCAAACCAGTGAGAAAATTGTTATAATTTATATCAGTTTAAGTCGGGGGCAAAGAATTTGGCGTTAACCTTGTAAACATCTGAACACTGTAACCATCGTATTCACAACCAGACAGGAAGCGGTCTACATCATCCACTATAGCGGGTTGAGGGATTCCTTGAATGCATACCTGACAGAACCAGGATATGTGAGGTGTAAGTAGCTCGGGATTGTTTCAGGCGACACATTTGACTTCTGTGCCACGATGGTTATTAAATATTGGAAAAGTGTAAACACACCTTTGAGTGAATTTCAATAAATTGCAAAAACAAAGTGCATTTCCACAAAAAAAGCACACGGGTTGGTTTGAAAATCCATGGAACCGAATAACAAAGAATAAAGCATGCATTTGACAACATTTGTGAAAGGAGAATTCCAAGGATATTTTATGGGAAAATAGCAAAAGGGTTGTTATATACTATCACGCTTTTGCAAGAGGGTGTTGTGTACTTTGTTAATGGTAAAAAAGTGGTGAACTTCGATTAGTGTGTATATTTGTACAAAAATGACAAAATTACCCGTGAATTAAGAATTAAGATTTTTATAAAATAATTTTTAACTTAAAAATAATTTTATAAAAAATTAAATTACAAATTTTGATAATACAAATTTTAATCAAAAGATATTTTCAGAAAATCTTTTGAAAATATTTATTTGTATTTTCTTTAAAAAATAATTCTTAATTTTAATGGAAATTTCGTCATTTTTGTCCAAATACACACATTTTGCACAAAAAAAATCAAATTTCACAGCATATTTTTGTCATTAACAAAGTACACAATACTCTTTTGCAAAAGTGTGGTAGTATACAACACCTCTCTACTATTTCCGGACATGCTTGTATGCACAAGGAATGCATGGAAAAAATGGCTATCTAGCTTCCACAAATTAATAATAGCGTCAAGAGAACTTCATTAGGACCATAAAACATGCTTCAATCGTTCTATAGACAAATCTGACGATAAATTAAACAATAAGGGAAAGGGGACACTCACGGTTTTACCATCATAAGATCTATGATTATCCCACACACGGCGATCAACCTGTTACCAAATCAAACACAGTTTTGCAGTGGTAAATGTAAATTACTTCACAAGACAAGACCCTAATCGTAAAACAAACAAAAATTAACAAAAATATTACCCTTTCCAACCGGTGCAACCGACCGCTCCTTTTGATCATCGTCATAGCTTGATCATATGCACTACGTGAAGCGAACTGAATCAGCCTGATCAAAACAATGAACACTAGTGAATAAGACATTTAACTTAACCCGAATAAAAGAGACTTAATCAATGTCGAGTAGTGAGAAGAGGAATACATTCCCAATGGTGAAAATCCCGCTTCCCGATTGTAGTCAACTCTAACATCGTTCGGAGACAAGTTACATCCGTCTAGCAAACAGATAATGTCGGTCTTCAAGGTACTACTTGAAATGCCAAACAACCTCCCATACACCAATCCTAAAATAGAGAAAAACCACAATGTCGTAATCATCAATCAGTGTTCTAAAAATCCCTGACTAATCTCCGATTAGATCCCAATTAATCCTCTATAATTTTCTATTAATCCTTCAATCCGATTTATTTTCTTATTAATCCCTGATTAGTCCCAAAAGGCCTCTCCGCCTGACAAGCGTCTGGCGTTTTTTAGAACACTGCCATTAATACAAGTAATAGATAAAGACATCGATGGTTCAACTACATTTTCGAAAGGTCAAACTAAACCAATCCCATTGTTATGCTATCATAATTCCTTAAGGCACACTCGAACTCGCCTACCCAATTCATTAAACTCATCTCACATTTTCTCTCTATCCAAACACCCAAAGTAAGCAGACTAGCACAAACAGAGAGAAAAAAAAACAAAATAGCACAGACACTAATACACAAGTAATAGCCAAAGAAGTCGAGAATTTGAATACATGACATTGTTATGCTATCATAATTCCTCAAGGCACAATCTGAACTCTTCTACTGGATTCCAGTAAACAACCAATCAAAAAAATTCTCTCTATCCAAACAGCCAAAAACATCAGATTGGCTACCAAATTTCAGCAAAATAGCCACTGCCAATCAAAATTATAAATTAATCATACACAATCAATACATATAGCTAATTCCAAACTGCATAGAAATGAACCAGAACCTAAAACCCTAGCTCAAAACCCTAACCATTGAAGAACAAGAATCAGATAAATCGAACAAAATGAGAAAATGAAGGAGAAATCAAGCTACCTGGGGAATGCTGAGGAAAAGACGAACCGGCGGTGAAACCCTGAGCCGGTCTCTCCTCCGCCGCCGGAGCCTGCGGCGGTTGCTCAGCTCCGGTGGAGAAGCTTCTGTGAGATTCGCGAAGAAACAGAGACGAAGAGGCTCGTCTCGATCCGCTAGCGCACCTGAGAGCGAAGCTCGAACGAATCGCGTTTCGGAGAAGACTCATCGCGAGAGGGAGAGAGAGATCGAATCGGTGGCTATGGCTTTTTTCGAGCTCTTGCTATGGCTGCGCAGAGCTAAAGCTAGTAGTTGAAGACGAACCGCGAAACGGTAGCTTAGCTGTGTCGTTTTGGGTAGGGAAGCAACAAGTGACTTTGGCTTTTGGGCTTGGGAAATTTTAGTTTGGGCCTCGAGGCTACAAATCGGCCCTCTTCTAATGATAATCAAATATTCAAAAAATTTGGTTACTCATTTGGTTTTGGTTATGAATTTAAAAGAACCACTTAATTTTAATTCGATTTTGTCCCTTAAAACTCATAACTGTCGATTAACGGTAAGAACTGAATAACTTCTTGTTGCCACGTGTGGAGCAAGAAATGAAGAGTGAAGGTCGATAATATATTATTTATTTTGTATTATTGTTATTTTGTTGCAACACTTATATTTTGATTGAGTTGTTATTGTTAAATCTTAACATTCAATTGTCGTAACTATTTTTTATAACTTTTCAAAATTTAAGTTCTTGGCTATAATTTGGGCTTAAATTCGTCTAACTCAGCTTATAAATCGAGCATTTATTAAAAGTAAAAAATAAATTGACTCCAACAGGATAGAATGAAAAACCAAACCAGAAAACCGCGATTAAAATCAAAACGTTTCCTCACATAACGGTTCTATGTGTGGTTCTAATAATTGAGGAACCAAATTTTTTGGTCTGGTCTGGTCTGGTTACGAAACCATCCCCATCCTTATGTAGGGGTGATGATAGTCGAGTACGCAAACTCTTCCCAATTTTTTCAAAACTAACCTGGAGTAAAGAATCAGAACTGGAACCAAAATTTTCTATTGTATTGCATATTAATGATTAATGTAGAGCATCATATGAAAATGAGATAAATAATAAGAATATCGATACACGTATTTACTGTAAAAATGTTAACATGTATATCAGATTTCCCCAGTTTTAGGTTATCTTGTAACCTTGACTTTTTTGCATGGACTACCCGAAAAGTAACCATCTGAATTGTCATTAATATGATCGGAACCAACTTAAAAATTATGTCCGGTTCGGTTCGGTCCGGTTCGGTTCAGCGGTTTGGCCATCTATGCGACTCGAGAGAATCTTTAGCCGCGATGCATTGTATCAATTCTCTTTCCGACAAGAAAATCCGAGGATTCTGTGTCACATGTACGTGTCTTATTCTAAGACAAAAAATATACAAACTCACATCAATCAATTCCAAAAAGCAATTCCATGTCTTTGTATAAGTTGATGTATTAAAATTCCAAAAATTAATTAATTGAATTCTAAAACTCAACTTGTATTTTATTTCATTAAAATTCAATATTGTCCAAGTCAGGTTTGCTTGCACAGTTGTGAAACGTGAAAAAGTAAATGTTCGATTTAATTAGTTTAGTTTAAAAATAAAAATATTAATAAGATTGAGTTTCGAAAAAAAAATGATGTTTTAAATGAGTAATATATATATATATATATATATATATATATATATATATATATATATATATTTATTTAAAAGTGGATTAAAAATAATCATGTTGGCCACACACGAGTTATGGTGTACGCGCGGATCGCACCATCGTGATGTGATGCGATGATGACACGTCGGATACGAAAGGGTCCCACATTTTCGGAATCAGATCGTACGTACGTCGTTTACTTTGTTCGGGCAATCAAATCAGATCCACTCATTTGACTTTTTCGAAGTCTTTTTCTTCAATTTGTGGGACCCACTTTGAGTATATTTAACTGGAGGAGGTTGTTTCTGATTTATTTTTTTTTTATAATTACAATATTTTTTTTGATGAAATCATTAAATCAATTCAATATGTTTTATTTAAATTTTAATTTAGGCTGCTCAAACCCACAATTAAGATACTTTATTTTAGCCCTAAAAAGATACTTTATTTTAGATTGATCACTTTCTACCATGATTTTCACTCATGAATTATACTAAATAAACATTCTCAACTCAACAGTACCAAAACACTATCACTGATTGTTAGAATAATTAGGAAAATTTTCTTTTGAGTTTAAGTTATCTATTTTGTAGTTTAGTTTTATAAATATTTTCCATTTAATTAAAACGAATAGTGACCGGTTTGGTTTAGATTTGTATAAATTAAACCGATAAAAGTCAAATTGAACCGAAAATTAACAATTGAGGCACATAGCATGTATTAAGTTATTTATTTCATTGATTGGGTTTGAAAATATCGTGTAAGCAAAAAGTAATGCAAATATTCCATTAACAATAGTCTGAAAATGAGAATTACACAAAAATGGTCAAAAACTCCGAATAAAACTTAAAATTAATCGATTCAAAATTAAATTAAATTTCATCTGCTCATTCGATTTATTTTGTTAAAACCAACATGTTTGGTTCGATTTGAAATAATATTTATTATGAACCGAGCTATGAACACCCTAACCTCAACATATATACGTTATTTTGTCGAATTAACATAAACAATTAACAATTCATAGCCATACCGATAATTATCCCTTGTCCTTATGCTATAATAAATATGATCCTATTCTAATATATAAAAAAATCAACAAATAAATACTCATTGGGATGCTAAAAATTTATGAGGGGAAGGTTGTTTCTAAGTCCACTTGTTCTATACATTATACATAAATAGTTAAATATTAAATATAAATAAAGCAAGCTTTAATATGTGCACATTTATCATTTTCTTGTATCTTTAGAAACTTTGAATTGTTCCTTATTTTCACGGATATGAATTTGGAGTGGCTAAATGAGTTCCTTCACGGCATGGTGAAGCCGGCGGCGGCGACGGCGGTGGTGGCGGTGGCGGTGGCGCTTTCGATCTCGCAGAGGTTAGGGTTGGAGAGAGAGATGGTTTATGCCATTTTCAGGGCTTTTCTTCAACTTTCGGTTATTGGGTTCGTCTTGCAATTCATTTTCACTCAGGACAACAAGGGATGGATCGTTCTTGCTTATGTTTTCATGGTTCGGTCTCTCTCTATATCTTTCTTGGTTGTTTTAAATTTGATTTTTCCTTGGTTGATGAGAAAATGAGGGTAATGAGTTTGGTTGACACCTGAATTACTGAAGAGACCTGGCTAGTCTCTAGAGGTCAGGTCGTCTCTTAAATCACATCTTTTCAGCAACACGTGGGCTAAATTTGTGATATTATGTTAAAGGGATAATGACAGTTTGTTACACCTAATTATGGTGAAAAGACACTTTCATATCCTAACTATAAACTTCTCATTTTTAGTACCCTGACAATGTTTTTGTGACAACTTACCCCTAAAATGTCTAAAATGCCCAAAATACCCTTGATTTAAGAAATCAAAATCAAATTGGTTCAATTTGGTTTAAAACCTAAAATTAAACCGGTTCAACCTCAATTGAACCGGTTCTTCTTCTTCTTCAATGAAAATCAAATTTTTTTTCAATCAAATTTTTATTTTTTTATTTTCTAGACAACCAAACAGGGTGGTGAGCGACGCGTTACCTGAATCCTGACGTAATCGGAGCGGTTCCAGCAGAAGGCGTTGCCGAGCATCTGGTCGACGGTCTCGGAGACGCCGTCGATCGCGATGTCGACGACCGCCGAGGTCGAGCACTCGCCGTTTTGCCGGAGCTTCCTCGCCGGCGACGGCCCGTTGCCGAGGGAGAGGACGAGGAGGTCCTCGACGCCGGTCGCCGCCGGGAAGTCGCGCTTGTTGTGGAGGACGTGCGTCACCGCCGCCGCCGTCGGGTTGTTCATCACGAGACCGCCGTCCACGGCGGCGCAGCGGGTCCTCCCGTCGACGGAACTGAGCCCGAAGCTCCTGAACAGCCCCGGCGTCGCCGACGTGGCGCGGCACACCCTCCATAGCTCGAAGTCGTTGAAGAAGAAGAAGAAGAAGAACCGGTTCAATTGAGGTTGAACCGGTTTAATTCTAGGTTTTAAACCAAATTGAACCAATTTGATTTTGGTTTCTTAAACCAAGGGCATTTTGAGCATTTTAGAGCTAGGTTGTCACAAAAACATTGTCAGGGTACTAAAAAAAAGTTTCTAGTTAGGGTATGAAAGTGTCATTTCATCATAGTTAGGTGTAACAAACTGTCATTATCCCTATGTTAAATTCTGATCACTTCGCTGAGAAAAAAATGTTAACCTCTGATCTCCATAAAAAATCAGATGACAAATAGAGATTCACATTTGTTCTTCAACTGATTTTTTATGTGATGAGCTGATAAAACAATTGTTTCGTGTCATGTTATTTTTTTGCGTTAACTTGTTGGGAACACGTGAACACAAATCGGAAGATTATGAAAATAATGTGTCATATATGAATAGAAATGATAAACTCGGTTAATGAGGTGTATCGCATGATGTGTAGACTCATTTTACATGTTATAAATTAGAGAGGTCAATTGGCATGTATTAGTGGGTCTCGCCTCCCCGTGGCTCCTGTTCTAGTGTTCAAAATATAATTAAACACCATCGATTGGAAATGATCTTACCAGAACATATAGGAGATTAGTTAAGGATTAATTTAAAAATAAATCGGTACAAGGATTAATCGAGTATTAACATATGATTGATTAAAGGATAATGGGTGATTAATCGGACAAGGCAGGTTTTATTAGGACACCCCCTTGTAAGTCTAGTAGAAAAAACATATCAAAACATGTTTTTCGATGATATTATTGTGTCAAAGACTCATATTTATAAAGCATTATACGTACTTAATTGGGCACACAAATATTTCATATATTTAATGTAATTGCATGCTAGTTATCAAGAAATCAAATACTGTCTCTTACTTAGATTATGAAAAGAAACAATTGAATATAAAAAACAACAAATTCAACTGATAAAGTTAAATTTTTAGTCGTGGAGTCCAACTTAACGTACTTATATAACATAATTACACGATCATATCACTTAATAGATAATTTAGGCATTTCGCTTATAAATTTGAGTTTTTAGATGACACTAAATTATAATTTAATTTGTTTTCAATTTGTATCATTGACCTTCTCACGTCAAATCGTAGGTTACTATTGCCGGCTACACGGCGGGCCAGCGTGCCAAGCACGTGCCTCACGGGAAGCGAGTGGCCGGAGCTTCTATAATGGTGGGAACCGGCGTAACCATGTTCCTGCTCGTGCTCCTCAACGTTTTTCCTTTCACTCCTCGCTACATCATCCCCGTCTCCGGCATGATGGTCGGAAACGCGATGACGGTCACCGGAGTCACCATGAAGAAACTCCACGAAGACATCAAGCTACAAATGGCCTTGGTACACACTTTCCTAAATAAAAATTTACTGTATATTATTAGCAGTTCGAATTTTGGTATATGCGAGTTTTCCTTTTTAGATGTTAACAAATAGGTTAATAAATAAAAAAAATTAAAACAAAGTTAACCAAAAAGCACATTCTATTTCTTGAAAATGTTTGGTGCTAGTTGAGTGGACAGAGAATACTGCGGCTACTCGAAAGACTAATAAAAATGTTAATTAGACCAACCGAAGTAGTCGAATTTTCTTAGAACATTGCATTCAACTAATAAAGATGAACTTTTAGTTGTTAAGACGAATATGAAATATGTAACACAGTTTTGAAATTTATATGATACTTATTCACTAGTAGTGCTGTAAAAAACTCTAGCGAGCTAGTCGGTCAGAGAAGGTCTTCTAAACACTAATCAGAGATTAATCATAAAATAAGTCAAATTGATAAGAAATTATTGAGGAGTAACCAGGAGAAAAGATCATGAATTTGTCAGAGACAAAAGTTATACACCTGTCTCTTTGATTCAATTCAAGACATATCCAACAGAATCTGACCGAACGCCTGTATGTTTTTTCACGTGCAGGTGGAGACGGCGCTGGCGCTCGGGGCGACCCCGCGCCAGGCCGTGCTCCAACAAGTGAAGAGGGCTCTGGTGATCGCGCTCTCTCCGGTGATCGACAACGCGAAGACGGTGGGCCTGATCTCGCTCCCCGGGGCGATGACGGGCCTCATAATGGGCGGCGCCTCCCCGTTGGAGGCGATCCGGCTACAAATTGTGGTGATGAACATGCTCATTGGCGCAGCCACCGTGAGCAGCATCATGGCAACATATCTTTGTACACCAACATTCTTCACTAAGGCTTACCAATTACAAACTAAGGTCTTTGGTTCGAATTGAAGCCTTGTAATTTATAAAAGCTGGTTTTTCGGTTCCGGTCTGTATTTTAGGGTACAAATTGTGGGATATTTGTAATCCTGATTTTTTTAGGGATTGCGGTTTGAACCGCCTCGTCCAAAATACCTAGACGGCTCGACTGAAAATCGGGCCGATCACTTCTTATTATTGCCCTTTTCAGGGAGCCGGTTTGCGGTATGAATTTGCTGTAAAATTATTACCGAGTCACCGACTGTATAAATTTGAATTTTCATGTGAGTCAAAATTTCAGTATAATATTAGAGGACTCCTGTCATCTGATATCATCGTTGAATTTTGTATTCAACAGACACCTGATATCATTGTTTGACGAGTAAAAATAAGGAATGTGATGATTAAATCTGCCTCGAACTGACCTCATTGTCGTTCTATAGAGATGCAAAATATCCCGAAACTAGTGAATGAATACCTAGTGCTCATGGTTTGGTAGAAAAGAGGACGAAATCACTAAATTCTCCCGAACTCATTATCATCCCTATCTAACCGTTATGACGTGTTACTTGGTTCCACGTGCAATGTACGTAAAGGAGTATCGACATTCTGAAGCATTGAACATACACTCCTACCTAAAAACAAAATAATTTGAACTCAATAAGGACATGGTGTTACTAATCTGATCGACATGAGATGAGATCACTAAATTTGTTCCAAACCCACCCTATTGTCATTTTACAAAAGAAAAAAATACCCCAAACTCGACGAAGACCCACTCTATATAGACAATATCACTAAATTCTCTCGAACTCATTCGGTTGCCATCCGAACGACACATAATATACACGTCGTCCACGTGTTTTTCCCTTATTTTCCCCCTGTCTCGTCATTATTACCCATTTCTACACATCTAATTATCGACCACACGGGTTAACTCTGATTTCAATTGTAACGGGTTAAGTTCTTTGGGCCCATCGGGTGAGTTGGGTTGTACCCAACTCAACCCGACTCCCGACTGCACCCAAACCCGACCACGAGTAAACCCAAACTCAGTCGGTTTACCCAACTCGACCCGATGAACAGCCCTACACCCAGTTGTCGACCACATCGAATTCCCAAAAACGGTGCCACACATTCTCAATTTTATTATAAAGAAATTCCCATTCATTTTCTCCACAAGAACATTGACATATTTTAAACCGATTTAAACTCAACAAAACCATCGTAATTGAAAATTAAAGCATGATAATAATCCCTAAAACCATTATTATAAGGTAATTAGGACGATGATTTGTTGCTTAACTAAAACTACGGAGCGCGCGAATCGGTCAAACAAACATTTCTCGGTCAAACCTCTTTCTCTGGTTTTTCTTTCCCAATACTGAAAGCGAACAAATATTCTCCGAAACCGACCGTTAAGCCTCTCAGAGGTGCGTAGTGCGCACTCTCCATCGCCGACGACCCCAAAATCTCCCAATTCTCTCTCTCTCTCTCTGTAAATTCAGATCCAGGAGCTTCAGCTATGGCGATTCGGTGCCGAGCCTTGGTCTCCAGAGTCCCCGCCTCTTTTCTCGTCCTCTGGATCTGCCTCTGCTGCTTTCCCGGTAAGCAACTTTCTCGAGAAACAAACAAACAGACAGACCTGTTAATCTCAGATTTTGCTGAAACTTATTCGGCGAATGCACGAGTTGAGCTTTTGGTTGCTTGAATTTGAATTGTGTGATCGGAGATATACATAGGGGTGTCTATTTTTATTCGACGAACCAACCCGACCCAAACTCAATTAAACCGAGACCCGATAAAATAGTGTGGGAAATGGGTTGGATCGACCAAACCCGACAGAAGTCGAGTCGAGTCTCGGGTGACATTTACTAAACCACCAGTCACCTGACAACTAATTAGCAAAATGGGTCATCCACTTTATCTCTATTAGAGTTCAATTAAACGTTACAATTACAATTTTAATTTGGTATCGAGGGTTTCGAATTCTAATTGATTTCAATTCTGGGTTAAAGTTTCTGAATTTGGGTAGACCCGAGAATTGTCGGGTGAACCCAAACTCGGTCGGGTCTACTCAACCCAACCCGATGAACACCCCAGATATTTGTGAATTGTGCACAGAACTTTTCTCAGATTTTGGATTGACGGATTTATATATAGTTTCAATGAATTTGTGTAACAGAGATTTATATGAATTGTATAGAATGTGTTGGAAGAATAGAGTTGAGGCATGAATTAAGCTTTGAGTTACATGAACTTGAGTGCTTATGGATCGTGTAATTTAACCAGAAGTGAAAGTTATAAAGAATCTGATGGAAACAGAGCCTTTAATGAATCGTCATCGGTTGAATTCGAAACGTTTTTTTCTCAAATTTAGGATAGACGGATCTCTATATAGTTTCGATTACTTGAAATGAATTTTGTATGATGGAGATTTATATGATTGTGTAGAATGTGTTGGAAGAATAGAGTTTAAGGCATGAATGAAGGTTTGAGTTACCTGAATTTGGATTTTTATGGGTTGTTTAAACAATTTTACATCTAATTTTGGATTGACGGATCTGTATAGTTTCAATTATTTGAAATGAATTTGTATGGTTTTATATAATTGTGTAGAATGTGTTGGAAGAATAGAGTTAAGGCATGAATTGAGCTTTCATTTACCTGAATTTGATTTTTTATGATCTGAGATTCATATGGACTGTATACACATTTTACCTTAAATTTTGGGTTCCTTAAAAATCATGTGCACAAACCAATCATATGATTGGTTTGTGCACATGATTTTTGTTATCTGGGCACGTCTTGTTCGGGACTAATGTGCCTTGTGCAGGATTTATATTAGGAGCCGTCGTTACGCTCGACTCCATTCAGATATTCAGTACGCACGAGTTGTTCGTCCCGCCAACGGTTTATTTCAAATGTAAAGACGAGCACAAGATAGTGTTGCCGGATGTGAAGAAGAAAAACGCCGCGTATACTTTCAAGGGCGAAGAGTCTTGGCAGGTTCATATCCGGTCCTTCTCTCCACAACTCCCCCCTTTGAACTATCTATTTACCTCGTCTTGGTTCTTATTTTGCATATTGAAGTATATTCTTAGAGTTGCTTTTGTTATTGAGTAGTTTAACTATGTTGAGCGGGCGAAAGAGTTTTCACGTAGGCGAAGAGTCTCGTCTAGTAGTCGTTGGAAGACTCGTCGATTAATGTTAGCGTTGCCTCTGGCCACATTCAGTAGCGGGTTTATCAGAGTGATAGATATTTATACAAGATTCAGCATGTTTATATGAATGTCATTTCTAAAGATTTGTTTGGCATAAGTTCACATTACTTGAGTTCTTTAGACCCTTTTTCCATTTGTGCCTACTTTGGCCATGACTGACTCATGCTTATCTTTTTCCATTTGTGCCTACTTTGGCCATGACTGACTCATGCTTATGTTTTACGATCATGATAATTTTCAGCCTCTTACAGAAATCGAAAGCAAAAAGTGTAAGCGGTGTGGAATTTACGCGTTCCATACCTCGCGCGCAGACGATGCATTCGATGAATGGGAATTTTGTCCTTCCCAGTTTAAGAACGGGAAGTATACTTACGCGAAGGAAGGTCAATTCAACGCTACATTTTCATGTCCGAATTGCTTATCTGTTGTAGGCACCGAAAAACTCGGTGAGTAAAAACCTGCGGTATACTATCACACTTTTGCAAGAGGGTGCTGGAAACTTTGTTAATGGCAAAAATGTGCTCTGAACTTCGATGTTTTGTGCAGAAAATGTGTATCTTTACAAAATTGACAAAAAATTTGCCATTTTCCCTATAATGTTTGTGTGGTTTGCTAGATGCTTACATGTTACATGACTGTAACAGAAGCAATATAGTTATGATTTTGTGTTTTGCATTGCAGCTCCCAAGACCAAAACCACTCATGGAGACGACGAAAGTAAGAAAATCCACATAGCGATTCTTCTCGCAATCACCGTCGCCTCCATTGCCGTTGGAATTGTGCTAATCATCGCGATCGTGAAAAGCGTAAGGAACTGGCGAAGGAAAAAGAGGCAGGAAGAGCAGGCTCGGTTCTTGAAGCTGTTCGAAGATGGCGATGACATCGAGGACGAACTAGGCCTTGGCACGATAGTATGAGGAACGAACAAAGACCCGAAAGCCATAAACTCGAAAACCTTCTGTACAGAGCTTCAGGAACTAAAAAAAATCTGATTATTTTTTAGCTGTACAAAGTTTTTGCAGTGCTTGTGAGAGACATTGCAGCAAGAAATGGAATGTACATTGCAGGCAAAGGCTTGTAGCAGGAAGCTCTGTGCATAATCTGCTGTGACGCCGAACATGGTAAATTCTGGAGGAACACAATTAGTTAGGGAAATTATCAGATTGTGTTGATGTTTCATAGATTTGTTGGTTTAAATTTATGTAACTTTGTGGTGTATTTTGAATTTTGCAGCCATTTTTAGTTTGTACACTTCTTCTTTGAGTTGAATTGGATAATTTATCTCCAAATTATGTCGTTTGAGTGAAGTTACAGAAACTACATGTAGTACGCATGAAGCGTCGCTGATTTTAATTGATACAAAATAATATTGTCATATTGAATTGACAAAATAACACTTTTGTCTCTTACTCATGGTATCAGATCCCTGATTTGTGGCAAGTGGGAGCAATGACAGAAGAAGTGAAAGTTCGAATCGACAAGTTTGACATAAGGGATTTTTGAAGATACAAATAGAGGACTATTCGTATCAAAAAAAGGTACACCAACCTTTGTTAGAGACCATACCGGAGAAGATAAGTTTTTACGACATGGCGTTGGTAGTTTCACAGGCTTTGGATGCGGTGAGATTGACATTGGCAAAGAATATTGCATACAACGTCATGAAGAAGAGGATTACCTACGGAATCATTAAGGCATTATCAAATATGTATGAAAAATCGTCTACATCAAACAAAATATATTTGATTCGCCAAATTGTTAAAACGAAAAAGAACGAATGCGCTAGTGCTAGTAATCATCTGAATGAATTTAATACGATACTATCAATATTAGTGTCTGTAGTTCTTAAATACGATGATGAAGTACATGCTCTATTATCGTTGCCTGAAAGTTGGTCAGGAACCGTCACAGCAGTAGTAGCTCCACTGAAACTACTAAACTATCGTCTGGAGGAGTAAGAGGCTTGATTCTCGGGGAAGATATCCGAAGAATGAATCGAAGAGAATCACCGTTAAAAGTGGAAGAGATGGGTAGAGAATCTAAAAGGGAAAAGAGTAAAAGCCTAGGAAAATCAAAGTCCACAAAGCAAGGAGCACGCACAACCTGCTGGAACTGCCAACAAACTAGTCACTTCAAGTATCAGTCCCCAAACTCAAAGAAGGAAAAAAAGCATGATAACTCGGCGAATGCAGCAGAGGAACCCGAAAACGATCATTCGATATGATGTATAGAGAGTTTGGTTAAATCACGAACCACGAGTTTAGGTGCTTCCTCTCACACAACCCCTTGTAAAGACGTGCTATCAAACTTTAGACCCACGAAAGGTGTAGCTCATCCAGCTAACGATGAGACGGCAGAGACTGCAGGCATTAGAGATGTAAATCTCAAGACCGTCATAGACATAATTTAAACGTTAAAGGATACCAGGTATATCCCCACCCAGAGAGAATTTAGTACAAACAATCACATAACATAACATAGCATATAGTAATAAACTACTAAATTACAATTTTGTCATTGTCACACATCAACTACAAAACAAACCACAATTCAAACTTTAACTCCTCTTGTTCTTGCCCCCAAACATGAGAGAAAAATAAAACAAAACCCTAAAGAAGAAGCCCCAAGCCACCGTGACCCACAAGCAACCCCACTTCCCGAGCTGCGTCACCCCCTGCAGCCTCAGGACGTCCTCGCCGTCGGTCACGCACGTGTCGCGCGTGATGTTCACGCCGAGCGTGGCGCTCATGCCCTCCAGCAGCCTCTCCTTCACCGCCTCCGGCACCGCCCCGAGCGGCGTGGCGTCGAACATCTGCAGCCCCCTGACGAGGCACGCCGCCCCCCGGCCGGGTCCCCCGAACTCGTTGCGCAGCACGCTCTCGTACGGGTACTTGACGAGCGAGAGGTAGTGGAACCAGAGCCAGTAGGCGGGGACGCGGTCGCGGGCGAGGAAGAAGCCGCTGAAGAGGAGGAAGTAGGCGAGGACGGCGACGACGACGGTGTAGCCGAGCATGACGTGCGAGACGACGCCGGAGAGGAACGTGACGAACGAGCTGCCCGACCAGAAGGCGGCGAGGACGGCGAGGAAGAAGAAGAGGAAGCCGGCGGCGCCGCCGGCGAGGCCGACGGCGAAGTAGGTGGTGGCGGAGAAGGCGAGGGAGAGGAGGACGAGGGAGGGGAGGGAGGCGGCGGAGTGGGCGAGGACGTAGGAGGAGCGCCGGTAGGAGTTGTAGGCGGTCTCGCGGAGGAAGACGTGGCGCTCCTGGAGGAAGGCGGGGATGGCCTCGGCGCAGGTGTAGAAGGTCGTCGACATGGCGAAGGCGAAGAAGCCAATGCGCTCCTGGACGCCCCGCGGGGAGGCGTCCAGGTGGTGGAACAGGGTGGCCAGGATGGTCCCCGTCACCAGGACCGCCCCGAGCCGGACCGTAAACAGCTCCGGCATCCGCCGGGAGTTCGTCAGGGAGCGCCGCCCGATCACCGCCATCTCCGTCCATACGGGGTTGGCGAACTTCGGGACGGAGGGGGCGGGGATCAGGTCCGGCGGGCCCGATCTGGCCCCGCCGGACACCAGCTTTCCCCTGGAGATGCTGTTGCTGATCGCGTCGACCAGCGACAGCTTAGGTCCAGATCTGGATCTGAGATCTGGATCTGTCTCTTTGTTGTTGTACCGGGATCTGTGAAATTCTACTAGTCGTTTCGTTCCACCTGGGGATTCCTCGAGCTCCCGGATCAGATCCAGGGCGAACTCGGTCCGGTTCTCGTTTTCAGGGATCGGGTTCCCGAAATCGGCGAAAAACTGGGGGAGATTCGCCGGGGGCCCGCTGTAGACGGTCTGGCCGTGGGAGAGGAAGATCAGGCGGTCGAGGAGGCTCAGGATCCGGTAGCTCGGCTGGTGGACGGTCATGATCACGACGCTCCCGCTCTGGGCGATCCTCTGGAGGACCTTGACGACCATGAAGGCGCTGGTGGAGTCCAGGCCCGAGGTGGGCTCGTCGAGAAACAGGAGGATCGGGTCGTGGACAATGTCGGTTCCTATCGAGACCCGCCGGCGCTCCCCGCCGGAGACTCCCCGGTGCCCCTCGTCCCCGATGACCGTCCCCGCGGCGCTCCTGAGCCCGAGCTGGTCGATCAGGGCATGAACCCTGGCCCGCTTCTTCGCCTTGGAGAGCGACCGGGGCAACCGGAACTCCGCCGAGAACATCAGCGTCTCCTCCACCGTCAGCATCGGGAACAACAAGTCGTCCTGCATGACGTAGGCCGAGATCACCTTCAACACCTTCGACTCCAAGACCTCGCCGTTGAGCCTGACGGCGCCTCCCAGGCTTTCCCTGGCGATCCGGTCCGCCAGGGCGTCGACGAGCGTCGACTTCCCCGACCCGCTCGCCCCCATCACCGCCGTGATCTCCCCCTCCCTCGCCTCGCCGGATATTCCATCCAACAAAACCTTGCTCCTCGCCGGAGACCCCGACTCCGGCCGCCGGCGGGAAAACGACGGCAGACCCATTTTCCGGCGGACCCTGACGGAGTAGGTGAGGTCACTAAAAGACAAGACAAAAGGGTACGTCGCCGGCGCCGGCGCCGTCAGTAACCCGCCGTCGAGGGCCCGGTGGGCCGGGGTGGTGTTGCCGGAGGTGTCGCTGGCGGCGTCGAGGAGCTCGGCGAGGGTGCGAGAGATTGTGGGTTTGGATCTCTCGGAGGGTTCGCGGTGGGCCGGGAAGAGGGGGAGGTCGTCGCCGGCGGTGGGTTTCGCCGCCGGCGAGATTGACGGGAGGCGGAAACGAGACATGAGGGGTTTATGGGTTCAATCTAATTCTTAGTGGGTTTTGAGTGTTGTAAGGATTTATAGAAAGTGAAGAGCAAAAGGATAGAAAATGTGCAAATGATAGTTTGGTGAATTCTAGTGTCCAACCATTACGTAATGTTGTTTAATGAGTAGGTGAAGAAATTGATCATTCCTCTGCCATAAGTATTTTATCGTATCGTCTTTTTAACATGTTACGGTCCATCTAATTTAAAAACCCGAGTTGATGGAAAAATGTTACATTTTTACGCGTTTTATTTTATATTTTACACTCTCAGTCTCACGTAAGACTGCATATGAGGGTAGTGTCTCTAACGTCCCCTCACGTATATGTTAGAAATAGAAGATACCCTGTACGTAAATCGCGAGTCATTGACTTGAATCGAAGGCCAACCCACCAAGCCCACAAATCCTAGAAAGCAAATCAGCTCGAACACCCGACCTCATATCTGGTAGAGCCTTCTCTGATCACTGCGCCAAATACGTTTTCACCTCTATAATATTTATCAATCACTAACTTTTGTAATTCATATATTTTTTGTTCTGTATGGGAATTGGGTGATGAAGCAAAGGAAAAAGATGGGAAGCGTGTGGTGGTGCATGGTTGATGAAGGTTACTGAAAACAGCAAAACAAGGAAATGGGTGAGTGAAGAGTGGTGACCTAATCCACGAAAGCTTCACAATGATGGGTCATTGGGAATGGTTCATCGTCACTTAGGGTTAGGTGTGGCTGTTACATCTGCTTATCTACTTCCCCATGTCAATGCCTTTGCCTTTTCAATCACTGTAACATGTCATATAATAGTTTTGCTTTGGGTGATGAAGTGTTACTAAACTTTCTTGTGTTAAAGTTTGATTTTGGAAAATGACGGGCGAATATGATAACCCATATTTTGGTTTGGGCGACTCTTTCGGGGTCTGATTAAGTGCTGAGCGAAAGATCTATCCTCCCCGACACGTTGTCTTTGGATTGCTATTTATTGTTCAAGAGACCTGTGAATTTCTTCTGTTTTTTTGAAAATTACATCAATCTTATCAAACCCCCGACCTTACAGTGATACTCAACCACCGGGGTGTTCTCTTGGAACGGAGTCTTTCGATTCCAATGATCACCAACACTGGTTAGCGAGGACAACGAGACATGTTTGGGTCGGGTGTAGTGATTTTGTATGTCATATAAAACTACTAATCGAATTTGAAATATAGTGTCTCCCTTTACGATGACAACAGTGGATTCGAAACAAATTTAATAGTTTCTGATTTCCATCAAATCAGGTATATCGGATCGCGTCGAGCTCAAATTTTTTTCGCGGTAGCTTGTTGCTTAAGCCTTTATCTCGTGACTGATATGTAAATGACGAAAATACCCTTATAAAACCAATCACAAGGATAGAGAGCACTTTGAAATTGAAGTGACAAAACTCAAAAGGCCTTGTATCGATAAAAATGAGAGTCACTACTCAAAAAACATCCTAAAGAATAATAAGATAATAATAATAATAATAATATATAAGGAACAAGTTTTGCTCCTCAAATCCAAATTACACCTAATATAACGTAACTATCAAGAAGTAAGTAAAGAGTTTTTTTCACTCACTCCGATTTGGACTTCCTCCGCCGGGCGGCCCGCCCGGACCCGCTTGTGCACCTCCCGACGAACTTGAGCACCTCGTCAATCAAGATCACCGGCAGCGCGACGGCCAGGACGAGCAGCCACTCGTTGAGGCTGAGCGGGACAATCCCGAACACCCGCGCCAAGAACGGGACGTACAGGATCAGGAAGTGGAGCCCGAAGGAGACGGACATGGCGAGGAGGAGCCACGGGTTGACCCACGGGGGCATTGAGACGAGGCTCCCGTCCTCGGAGAGGGCGTTGAGGGAGTTGAACATCTCAATGGCTACAAGCACGGAGAGGGAGAGCGTCATCGCCTTGACCTTCCCCGTCGTGAAGTAGTCGCACGGGTTGTCAATGAAGGTGAAGGTCTGGGAGCCGGCCGTGAAGGGCGAGACGGTGAAGTTGTCCCAGGTCGAGCATTGGCCCCAGCTGGCGAGCTGGGAGTAGGAGACGAGGGAGTGCCCGTCGCCGACGAGGTTGATGCCCAAGAAGGAGTCGTGCGTGTACCAGATGATGAACACGCCGACGGTTGCGAGCCCGACGTACATTCCGATGACCTATGCGAAAGGATAGTAACCAATTAGATTGAATGATAGAAATAAGAGAATAAACGAGCCACTCGGGTTCGATCATTAATGAACGAGCTATAAAGGCACGACAGGATCGCGATGTGGCCGTATAGTATATTATTAATTATATATTATATATAACATGATATAATATAAACCTAATTTTTAATGATAAATATTTATTGTAAGAAAACTAATCGAAACAAGATGAATTTGAGCCTTAGTATTATTTTTAGAGCTCAAGTATAATTGTATAAAATTGTTGCTGAGATGTTTTTTGCAAGCCGATCCGAACGTTAATAAAATTAGGCTACAGTCAGATGTTCACACCCATCACCTGAATCGGGCTGAATTTCAGTTTTAATATAGTTCTTAGAGCTAAAGTAAGCTCGTTCGAGCCCAAGCTGAACCGATCCTTTACTAGACTCAATTTGACTTGTTTACGTCCCTGGTCATAAGAATTGAGCCGAACTCAAATTCTAATATTATATTCCTAGAGCTCTAATTAATAGTATAAACATGTTCGAATCCGAGCTGAACTCTAACCTAACTGTTTCTCTTCTAACCGAATCGAAGTCAGGCTCGATTTGGCTCGCTCACACCCCTAGTCACAAGAATCAAGCCGAATTTGAGTTTTAATACTATTCTCAAAGCCCGAGATTAAGAGTCTAGGCTCAATACTCGAGCCTGAGTTAAACTATTTTTCGAGCCAACCCTTAATAAAATTAGGTTCATAAACCTATGCAATTTCTATGATATTGTTAGTGAAAGCAGTGAATTACCAGATAGCGGAACAGAATCCACGCGCTGATGAGGGAGTCATCGCTCCTGCGAGGAGGCTTCTTCATGACGTCCTTGTCGGGAGGATTGAATCCAAGAGCAGTTGCGGGTGGACCATCGGTGACGAGGTTGACCCACAGAAGCTGTACAGGAATGAGGCCTTCGGGGATGCCCAAAGCTGCCGTCAGGAATATAGAGGCGACCTCACCAATATTCGATGAGATCATGTACCTGAAGTGCGTAAGCCATGTTAAATCATTGAGCTCTTTAAGAAACAATGTTACATAAATGTGAAGTGCGAGAGAGATGTGAGAGCAGTTGTTGATAAAGAGAAGATGACTTGAACAAACCAATTCTCATCATAGGCTTTAGGTTACAAAACACATGTAAATGAGCAAATATACAAATCATTAAGTGAAACATTGTTAATAAGTGAGATAGTTGAATATGACCATTTTATGTACCTTGTGTACACATCAATTAAACATATCTAATGAAGGTGAGAGGAGTGTGGTTATGAGGGATCGCCTAAAACTCAGCTAGAGGACAAAAAAGAAGTTTTGAAAATAAAAATATATGTGGATATATAATGCAAATATTGAATTATTGATAACAAAAATAACAATATTTTAGTAAGATAAGATAATTTCAAACAATTTAATCAGTTAAAACAAGTCATTGTTCAAACAAAAATAATATAAAAAAATATGTTCAGACATCGATACACATAGATGATAAGTTAACAAAAATATGTCCTACATTTGACTACTCCTAAAGTGAAAATCAGTCAAAAACTCTGTCAAACTCAGTTTTGTTGAGTTTTCGGGAAGTTTCAGAACATTGCCGACATGATTTCATTGGCTGGATGATCATGCATGAAAACTTTCGAAATCAATGAGGGACAGCTACTCGGGGTTAGGCTAACAGGACTGTGATGTCATTTGGTTTTGTGGATCTGAGTTTGTTTTTAAGATGTTGAGCTAGAACATATTCATATATTTAATTTAACTAACGTATAGGCAAGTTCATAGAACAAATAGACAGAAAATATAAGAATCGGGAAAATATGAGAGTACCTGATAAAAGCCTTCATGTTGTTGTAAATGGATCTGCCTTCACCAACAGCAGCAACTATGGTACTAAAATTATCATCTGCCAGAACCATGTCTGAAGCCTCCTTCGCAACCTGAAAAAAAACGAGATCATTGAAGTCCTTGCACATAAATATAACACATCTTGAATAGTAATTGAACCACCCCTAATAAGTATATGTAGAAAAGAAAATAATACCTCGGTTCCAGCAATGCCCATGGCAATCCCGATATCAGCGAGTTTCAGGGCAGGCGCATCGTTCACTCCATCACCAGTCATGGCAACAACCTCCCCGTCTTCTTTAAGCAACCTCACTATGTCTTGCTTGTGCCTAGGTTCAGCCCGAGAAAAGAGAAGCCCGCCACTTTGTCTCAGATGGGCCTTCTGATCACGGAGAGCCATAAACTCTTTACCCGTTAAACTTTTGAAGGTAATGTCTTCTGCTGTTCCAAACACGCCGATTTCACGACAGATAGCTTCTGCAGTGTTCTTGTTATCTCCTGTGATGACCATCACTCGAATACCGGCTGCCCTGCAATCCTCGATTGCTTGGAAAACTTCAGCCCGGGGAGGATCCTGTTGATGATATTGGCCATGGTTAGAAAAAGAAATGAGCACGTAAAGAGAATGAGATTTGGGTAAGCGCACAACTCACCCTCAGACCGACCAAACCAACGAAAACTAGATCACTCTCGATTGATGAATAATTAGACGGTTTCAGCAAAAGCTCGTGAGCTGGATGCTCTTCACTGCCATCATAAGTTTGAAACTCAGAGAGGTCATCTTTGTACGCGAACCCCAAACAGCGTAGAGAGCTAGTTGACATTTCATGAAGAGCTTGGATGATAACGTTCCTTGAGTGGTTATCGAGAGGTACCACCGTACCATCAAGCAATTGCATCTTTGTGCTTCTCTCCAACACATTCTCTACAGCACCCTGCACATATTGAGCATTTTTACTTTATTACACAATCTCATTCCCTGATTTGGCAATAATAAACATGCAGGAGCTCTAAATACACAAAAATAACATAGTAACAAAAAATTAAATATGCATTGACTGAGGAAACAACAATGGATGTAACTGAAACTGCCAATGATTTTCTTTTGAAAAAAATATGATAAGGTCGTTAGTAGTCAAAGTAGAGGTTCTATGGTCATAAAAGTTTCTTATAGAAAGAGCACCTTCACTAGCAGGGTGTTCGTCCCCGAGCTCGATTTCGCAATAACACCCATAGATTTCCTATCACGGTCAAATTCAAGAGTTGCAATTCTGCGTTCAAATTCATTCCACTTCTGGCAGCAACCTTAAGAAACAAATACGACCAATAAGTAAATGAGTAAAAGAATGTAAAAATCAGTATCTGCAATGATTCACAGGATGAGAAAATGAAAAGACTTGGTAAAATCTTGACATACGCAGAACATCATTGCTACTTGATGATCCAGATCCTTCGGGAAGACCCATTTTCTCAACTAGAACCTGAAATGACACAGAGGCAATTTTAGCAGACAATTAAAAGACAGATGGAGCAAAAAAACACATTTTTGGACAGCTAAACTTCGAAAGACTAGCAAATGCAATGAAATGAGATTCACCAAAAGCACTGCAACTCATTTTCTCTGTTACAAAGATGATGAAATATGAAAAATAAAATGAGACGGAAACAAAAAATCTCACCTTAAGTGCTGCTTCGGTAGGCATTCCATGGGCCAAGAACTTATGCTCTGCCTGAGCAACATCAGAATCATTACAAACCGAAGCAATCTTGGCAATCATTTGGAGATTAGCATCCATTCGACCAGTTGGCCAGTCGTGAATTTTTCCATCGAGAGGATTGTATGTGGTGCCCTCTACCTTAAAAGTCCGAAGCCTATCTGATGTGGACCCAATCGCTACCAGCTTCACTGCAGACATTTGATTTGTAGTCAAGGTTCCGGTTTTATCTGAACATATAACAGTAGTGCATCCCAAAGTTTCAACACTGGGAAGCTTCCTGACCAGGGCGTTCTTCTGAGCCATTTTCCGGGTTCCAAGGGCCAAGCACGTTGTGATGACTGCAGGTAAACCTTCGGGAATGGCTGCCACCGCCAGGGCGACTGCAATTTCGAAGTAATAGGTACATTTCTCGAATGAGAACTTGAAGTTCGTCGGCCACCCGTTTTCGTATTCCCAAGTAAGGAAGTACTTCACATTGATGAGCCAGACCAAAGCGCAAACCACCCCAATGAGCAATGTGAGCATTTCTCCGAACTCATTAAGCTTCTTCTTCAACGGCGTGTCTTCCTCGCTCTGGGCCGCCTCGTGAATCTGCTCATGGACTTGACCAATCTCAGTTTCCATACCGATTTGTGTTACCATACAAATGCAGTGCCCGTTGACGACAGTAGTACCTGCAAAGACCATGCATCTCTTCCCTTGAATATCAGTATCCTCGGGAACAGCCTTGTTTGTTTTGTTCACTGCCTCGCTCTCTCCGGTTAGTGAACCCTGCTCAACCCGCACGGTCGAGCTGATCAGCTCAACCACTCTCATATCCGCAGGGACCTTATCACCAACCTTAAGCTCAACGATATCACCAGGCACGAGTTCCTTTGCGGGCAAACTGGGGATCTTCCTATTATCCCGGAACACAGTGGCGTGCTCCGACTGAATCTCCTTCAGAGCCTCCAACGCCTTCTCCGCGTTGCTCTCCTGCCAAACTCCAACAATTGCATTCACAATCAAAATCAAGAAAATCACCAGAGGCTCCACAAATGCAGTAATCTCCATCTCGCCCCCCTCTTCCCCGTCATACCAAGCAAGCACAAATGAAATCACCGCCGCAGCGAGTAGAATCCGAACCAGAGTGTCGTTGAACTGCTCGAGGACTAATTTCCAGATAGACTGACCCTCGTGCTTCTCCAACTCATTGAAACCGTGGATCTCGCGCCTCCGCGCCACTTCCTCTGATCTCAACCCTAATTTCCTACTCACTCCATAGTGCTTCTCGCACTCCTCCACGTCCTTGCCCCATGCCGGGTAGATTTCACGATCAGAAGGCTTAGGTCTAGAAATTTCATGTTTCCCATAGTCTTCACCTCCTTTTCCCATCCTTTCAACAACACTCAGAAAACTCCAAAACCGAGATTTCACCAAAATTTCAGATCGATTTCATCCACAAAAACCAGAAATCTGAACACAAAAACAGCCAAAACAAATCAATCAAGCTCCAATTTCACTAGAAAAAACACAACAAAAACAAAGATTCATACAGGTGAAATTGAACAAACAACTCAAAATGCAATACAAACACAGGCAAAAAATTCAGATCAATTTCATCAACAAAAACCAGAAATCTGAACACAAAACAGCCAAAACAAATCAATCGAGCTCCAATTTCACTAAAAACACTAGAAAAAGAAAATTCTTAACCAGTGAAATCGAACAGACAACTCAAAATGCTAGACAAACACAGGCAATAAATTTCGGATCAATTTCATCAACAAAAACAAGAAATCTGAACAAAACAGCCAAAGCAAATCAATCTACCTCAAATTTCACTAAAAACGCTACAAATCGTAAAATTAAAATCTGCGAAACCGAAGAAACCACAAAACACTAAAGAAAAACGAGAAATCTGAACAAGCACAGCCAAACCAAATCAATCAAGCTCCAATTCCACCAAAAACACCACAAATCGAAAATCAAAATCGGTGAAAACAAAGAAACAGTTCCAATGCAAGTCAAACACACAGTTTCCGATCCCCAAGCTTCGAAACGAACTGTACGGAGAGATTAGAGTCCTTCAAGCGAACCAAACTCCAATTCCACTAAACACAACAAATCGAAGATTCAAAACCGGTGAAAATCGAAGAAGCAACAACTAAAATGCAAGTCGAACGAGACGTACAGTTTCCGATCCCGAGACGAGAAGAGCTTCCCTCCCCTCCACCTCTCCGGAACGAACCGAGATTCGATTCGAGTCGTGTCTTGAGGAGTGTTTGTTTCTCGGGAAAAAAAAAGAGCGAGAAAGTGATAGGTCACTGCGCGTAGCTTTCTCTCTTATTGCCTCTTGCTCTCTACCAGAGTTCTACAATAATTCCGCAACCACTACTAATAACAGATCAATTAGCTCTCTTAATTTTCGGATTAAATTAAATATAGAGATTAAGCATTAAGCAATTTCTGGGAACCATCGGTACTTTTATTTTTTTAATTTTTATAAAAAATAACGGAGCTCTGGCTGGTGACGTCATGGAGCACTATGTTCGCAGCTGGGACCAATCAGAATCGATCTCTGCTGACTTGGCGTGTTCCTATTGGTCGGCAGTCTTTTATGTGCTCTCCTATTCGCTAGATGTCGTGTCACGGCAACGCTTTTTTTCTTTAATATCTGTTTTTTTTAATGAGAAATGATACTTAAGAATATGCTCCTTGAAAAATATGTTATTTTATAGTGAAAATTATTTATTGTTTATGAGTTGTTTATTGATTAATTGTGCATTAAAGTAGTGATAATAACTGAAGAATAAAAATCATTATTGGGTTGTTTTTATAAAATTGAAATCATAAGTTACATCATTTTTTTTATAAATTCAAATCATGAGTTACATTAAAATTTATAAAATATTCACCATAAAAATAATCAAATATGATAGGGTAAATATAATAAATCACTTGCCGAAAAAAATCAAATATAAAAGCTAAGAAATTGATCTTATAAAAGTAAGTTATATTCAGGTAGAAAGTATGTGTTATTATAGTGTAAGTTAACAACTCATCTTCACATTGAATTGGTAGGATAAAAGATTAAGATCTGTATTTTTTAGGAAAATACGTGATATATCATTAAATTATTTGACAACTAACTCAATATTACATCAGACAGCTGAAGCAACAGATGATAGAACACATCATGCATTAACATCTCAGCTACTGTTTGTTAAAGTATGGAGATAATGACATTTTGTTACACTTAACTATAGCGAAATGACACTTTCATACCATAACTATTTTTGTCTCTTTTTTAGTACCCTAACGAACTTTTTGTGACAATCTATGCTAAAATGACTAAAATATCTCTGATTTAAGAAATCAAAATAAAACTAGTTCAATATGATTTATCAAACGATATTTAAAATGATTCAAATTTAATTTTATATTTTCAGGCATAATTGTATGTGCATCTTAAATACAAATCAAATTGAACCAGAGATAAAAAAAAATTGAACCAATTCAATTTATAGTTTCTTACACCAATGGTAGTTTAGGTATTTTAGACATTTTAGAGGTAGGTTGTCACAAAAAGCTTGTTATGATACTAAAAAAGAGAGAAAAATAGTTAGGGTATGAAAGTGTCATTTCGCTATAGTTAGGTATATCAAAGTGTCATTATCTCTAAAGTATACATAGCTCATTCACGAGCCGTAAAATTACAAAAACGACGAGCAAAATAAATGATAGAGCAACGAAACGTCTACTGCAAACTCGCGGCCTCCGCCTCGTATGGGTTGAGACTTTCTGCAAATCCGTTACAAGAATCATCCTCAAAACACTTTCCCATGCAACAGAAAAATGCTTACGAAAGTCTCGCGACCTCCACCTCAGTTGGATGGAGAAACTCTGAATCAACTAAATATTTAATTCGGTTGAGGTCCGTTCTTAACTTACACAGTAATAATAATTTTCACATAAAAATTCTTGTTTGCTTATAAAATAAAATAAAAATTTATAATTATAGAGAAGCATCTAGACTATAATTTAGAATATATTTTCAAGAACTCATAAAAGTTTTTGCAAGATAGTTAAGGAATAGAATTGAACTGGACAAAAATGTCAAGATCAGTATCAATATCAGTATCAAAATGATATGCTTAGCTTGGTGGGTTTGTACAAGGCTTTCCTTTTTGCTATAGAATTTTGTTTCCAATCTCAAGTTTCAAGAAGGCATTGAAAGTGAAGAAGTCTTGGTCAAGAACCCAAGAAAGGAAAATAAATATAAATCATTTTTAAATGCTTGGGAGTTTCTGAGAATGTTCCAAGAGTTGAAAGAAAGAGCATCTCATAAATAAACTATAAGAAAATAGCACCATTGTGATGTGAAAACAAGAGAGCATGAGAGCCACACAAAAGGGGAGGGCCCAAATGGGAAAGTAGGTACTGTTGTGAGGGCAAAATTGTCAGTTTGTGGAGCACTGGTGGTGTAGGACATAGTGGCCAACTCATAGAGGGGTGGTGTCCTATAAAAAAATGCCTATATGTAGAAAAAGAAGATAAGAGAAGGGTCAGTCCATGGACCTATTGTGGGAGACCCATGAAAAGGTAAAAAGGAGAGGGCACAAGTTAAATGGTCATTTGAAAATTTTAGTTTGTTTCTAATTCAATTGTTACTTTTTTTTTACCAACAAAACTTTAACTTTTATTGCATCTTTTATGGTATTCACTATTTTTTTCTTCATTTTAGTTGGCTATCTAGTATGTACCACACTACCACTTCATTGGTATCTAAATATCTTTTTATATAACCTTTTTTCAAAATGATATGTTTGTTAGGTTGAGTGAATAAATAGTTTATACATGCAATATTTTGGGTGGATTAAATCATGATGATAAATATAGGGTTTTGGGGACTATCCAACTCCAACCCAAACTCCAAAATCTAGGGCAAAAGGTTTTTTTTTCTTTCTGAAATCGGGCAAGTATTTTTAATTGTACACGTCAAGGTTTAAACCTTAAACTTATATTAAAGAAGCTATTAATGAATAAATGGTGAGCAGGATTTACGGAAAAATGTCGGGTTTAAATTTTTGATAGAGGTTAGTGGATTTAACACGACTGCAATAACCACGAGTTTCAAAAATTGAAAGTTAAGAGAACTCAACTACTTAGTGCTTTTCAGTTCTGTTAAATCCTGATTAGTGATAACTCGATTACTTTATATGTTCTCTGACTTCTTATTCTCCGAAAGGGAGTTTGAGGAGTGATTGATTTTCCCGATGTTGCCATGAGTTTGAGAATCTTGTTGATACGCATGATTTCATCTTGTTCTTGTCCCTAAACCATTTTATGTTTTTAATATCCTGAATCACCATCTCTATTTGTTTTATCTTATCGTATTAGTGATTTCTATTTTACTTTGCTTGATTTGATTTTCAATCTTTCCCATGCTATCGAAGTCATAAAGATTAATCTCAAAATTATATTTGAGTGCTTAAGGTCATCGTTGTTAATTGGGTTCAATACTCCAAAGTCATAATTTTTATTACATGTACTACTTGAAACCGGTTCACTATCGGGTGAGCAAAAAAACACGACATTTTTGTCTTCCACTTTCCCCGCAACAATAACTCTTTTATATATACAAGTGAAAAATTAACTATTCTTTTTGTATATATAGTTGTAAATTTTACATAATTGTGCTAAATTTATTAGATCAGGTACACAACTAAAATGTTAATCTTGTTAGTTGGACGTGTCCATAACCTTTATATTTCAACATTTTTCACCATTCTCTCGTGTAATCATTGTTGTAAAAGAATTCGACGTGCCCGATTATTTCTCGATTAATTATCTATAATTTTTGATTGATCATTCGACTTGTTTGATTAGTCCCTAAAAATCATATTTGACCGACAAGTGGCTAACGTTTACGTACAAGATTGCGTACAATAACCGTGTTTATATACTCAAATATACCCGATAAATGTCATAGTTAACCGGTAAATCAAACATTCTAATAAAACTTGTTTGACTAACTGGTCAAACTCTTGCCATTAGGTTTAGTAGAGATGACAAAATTTCAAACCCGGCATGAATTTGCTATTCTCAACCCAACGGGATAAGGGATAGTGATCATTAATCGCCCGAACCCTCAATTGACACCTCTACAAAATAAAAACAAAATATTCCGAATCCAACTATGACAAACAAGTATTTTCGATCTAATATGACAAGAAACATGAATCATTAAATTCATCTCAAACTCACTTTGTTACCGTCTCTAAACTCGACTTCTATTGATGATATATATATATATAAATTTTTTATGTTCTACCTACCATAGTCTTAGTAAGTGCAATGATTATAAAAATACACACACAACTCATCAACTTAGTTTCGAGGCCAAATAATTCAAATTTGAGAGTTGTGCTGTGTCTGAACGACAACAAATCAAAGTAAAGCGCAGATCTGCAAGGTACATCGTACACTGTCCTTTTGTATTGACTAATTGTAGTGTGGAGTGTACAGTTGTGTCTTGAAATTAAAAAAGAAAATAATCTTAATGAACACGAAGCAACTAGGAAGCATGTCAAGAGATCAGAGCAGAGCGACTCGTGGGTTGTGTCGGTTGTTGTGTTCCATCCCAAAGACCCATCAATGGACTCCACAAAACTACTCATTTTTTGTTGTTGGGTCTCACCATATCATATACCTATACTTTTGTCAACCATTACCAACCACCCATAAAGTCAATATTATTTTTTTGTTCTATAGTCTATGATGAAATTGGATATTTATATAGTTGTAGAATTGTATAATTGTGTAACATATATATTTTTTTGTTTAAACTCAATTTTTATGGACCATGTTGAAGTTTTAGATTGACGGTAGTGATATAATATCGAAATATGATTCATCTCTGCTGTCCATTTCGTTGTGTTATTCTATTTTGGGGTGGAGAAGCACGTGAAGACTATCACGCGACGATTCGATTAAATTTTTTGAACTTGAAATAATAGAAGTGATGAATCTTAAATGGATTTGATATCTCAATCCGACGGAGTAGAGGATGAGATCAGAAAAGCTATATCAAATTCACCTGATTGTTATTTATTATAATAGTAAATAATAAAAATTAAGGAGATCACTAAATCTGTCTGAACTAGTCATATTCACGTCATGTATTTAACTTCACAATGGTTGTGAGTGTTTTCCTACGAAGGCCCACTAAAAATGGGCTTTCAATAAAGCCCATTATTAATATCCCTTTTGACAAAACATGTCATGCCTTTCCTTGAAATCTAACCCTAACTCTACTTTCCTATTTTATCAATATAAATTGAAAAATAAAAAAGGCCCCAAAAAATATATAATCACTTGACCCACACGTGCCGGTCTGAACCACGTACGTGTGCATCTACAAATGGCCCGAATCAGACGCCGAGGTCGTCAGGTCCATGGGCCGCGCTAACGTGCGCCGCGGCCCAGGACCGTTCGACGCTATCTTGCACGGGCGCCACCCGAGCGTGGTGGACGGTATCTCCTGCAGGCAAGTGTTCCTTAGGAGGCGGTTGTAGTGGTGCTACGTCGGATGAGAATGGCGGCGGAGGGAAGGAAAAGACATGCTGGCTCAATGGTTCTTGAGACTTAAAACAAAAATGATTAATAGAGTATTATTTAAAGAATTAGTTTTTAAAATAAGCTTAGGATCTTTTAATTTGGGACTTTTTTTATCATATTGTCGAGTTATGGTTCAATTATGGTTATATTAAATAAAGAATCGTAGTTAACCGTTCAGAACCCGAACCCATTAAGAGAACACATGTCACCCTTTCACTTGGCATGCTACTCGTTACTATTCAACCGGCCGATTTTCTTACTATTTTTCTATAATTACAAATCTTAAGTTTCGGTCCATATAAACTCAATATCGTCTAATTCGACCCATAAATTAAGTTCGATGTGGCAGACTCAATTTTTGTCGTTCTAATCAGTTAGAATTGAGAAACTGAACCGTTCAAAAACAGTTAGAGTCGAACCGTCTCCTCTTGCACGATTTTAGTTACGATTTCTCAAATTTAAGAACCGCGGCGTTCGGGTTCGGTCCAATTCCTGACCGATTCAGTCCGATTTCAAAACCATGGACACCTCTAAAGCTAGGCCTTGACTAGGCCCGTGGATCCAGCCCAGGTCAAGGCCCATAACGCTCTTTATTTTCATTTTCTAAAAATCGAAGGGCATTTCCGTCCAATTAATATAGGTAGGTTCAAGACAGCACCAACAGAGTCGGTGGACCAAACCAGCGAGACAAGCTACGAGTCTTTAAACACGAAAACTAACTCGACCCGTTATGACGAAAACACCCTCGACAACGGCCGACAATTACCCGCCATGCCACCGATTATTTATTCGCAATTTCGGCACCAAAATTAAAATCGCCCAATAACCTTCCGCAGCATTACCTATTTATTGCTTGGAGGACATATCAGATTTTCTGACCGTTTCCTTCGTTTTTTTCCTTCATTTTCCTTCAATCCAAACACAACCTTCCGAGAAAATACCAGTCCTCGAAGCCTCCGGGAATTTTCAACTCCGAAAGCTTACGCGTGGAAAGAAAGAGAGAGAGAGAATCGGCGAGAGATTGAAGCGGAGCTAGATTTGCGTTTCTCGATTTTCGGCTGGATTCGCCATTTTTGGCATCTGTGAGTAGAATCGGCGCTGAAAATTTTCGATTATTGCGGAATTTGATTGTCTATTTGTGCGGGTTATGTGTTTTGAATTCCGATTTCGTTTTTTGCTGGTTCATTGACTTGCATGTTTGTTTTAGTTTTGAAATTTTAGTGTTTGCGCTGTTTGGATGCGGAGAAAATTTTAGTCGCTTTTGGTGATTGGCGTTGATTTTTAGGCTACTGGATTCGAGCATTAGGTGTTTGAGTTGTTTGCTGCAGTGAAATTGATGTTTTCTTTGTATGTGATTTGTGAATTTTTAGTGTATGTTTAAATTGGGCGCAGATATGACTGGAGATTTGTGGAGTTCTACGTGTTTTTGGGATAAGATTAAGTTACTAGTGAAATTGCTTGACTGGAAAGGACTAGTGAGAACTGAAGAAATTTTAGTATATTTTGGTAATTGAAGTTGATTTTTAGGCAACTGAATTCAAATTGGATGCAGATATAGCTGAAGATTTGTGGAGTTCTCTGATTTGTGCGTTTTTTTTGGGATTAGATTAAGTTATTAGTGAAAGTGCTTGATAGGAAAGGACTTAGTCGATTTTGGCAATTGACGTTGATTTCTAGGCAACTGAATTCGAGCATTAGGGATTTGAGTTGTATTTTGGAGTGAAATTGTTGTTTTCCTTGTATGTGGTTTATGGATTTTTAGCATATATTTAAATTGGGTGCAAATATAGCTGGAGATTTGTGGAGTTCTTTGATTTGTGCGTTTTCGGGATAAGATTTAAGCTTGTTAGTGACATTGCTTGACTGGAAAGGACGAGTGGGAACTGAAGAAATTCAGTCGATTTTGGTGATTGACGTTGATTTTTAGGCAACTGAATTTGAGCATTATGGAT
Source organism: Geranium rotundifolium (assembly GCA_963920655.1). Lineage (NCBI taxonomy): Eukaryota > Viridiplantae > Streptophyta > Magnoliopsida > Geraniales > Geraniaceae > Geranium > Geranium rotundifolium. Next base: position 45,591,311 of record OY987312.1, read on the forward strand.
TTTAGGTGTTTGTTGCAGTGAAATGGATGTTTATTTTGTATGTGATATGTGAATTTTTAGCATATGTTTAAATTGGGTGCAGATATAGCTGGAGCTTTGTGGAGTTCTTTGATTTGTGCGCTTTTGGGATAAGATTAAGTTATTAGTGAAAGTGTTTGACTGGAAAGGACTAGTGAACTGAAGATTGATTATTCGTGGCATTAAAGTGGAATTTTTGGGATCTTGTTGTTGTAGATTGTACAAATGAATGTAGTTGGTAAAGTTGGGAGCCTGATTTCCCAAGGGGTCTATTCAGTGGCCACTCCATTTCACCCCTTTGGCGGGGCTGTGGATGTGATTGTTGTACAGCAGCAGGATGGGACCTTCCGGAGCACTCCATGGTACGTGCGGTTTGGTAAATTTCAGGGAGTTCTGAAGGGTGCGGAAAAGATTGTCCGTATATCTGTTAATGGGGTCGAAGCAAATTTCCACATGTATCTTGATAACTCGGGCGAAGCATTTTTTCTAAGGGAGGCCGGGTCAAGTAAAGAAGGCGAGACTAAGGATTCTGATTATATTGATGATACAGAAGATGATTGCAGCGTGGATGTTGACAGTAAGAATGAATGTAATGGGAACAACGTTGGTGTGCATAGACTTGAGCATAGTGTGTCCGATTCGGCCATGGTTCGATTGCGAGATGAATGTTGTAAACACCAGATTGAGAGAGTCGAATCAGAGGGTGACAGAAGGTTTTACGAAATCCAAAACGAGCAGTCCCCTTTGGATAAGCAGTACGATGTAGAATCACAGGCTTCTGATTCGGAAGTGATATTGGTGAGTGTGGATGGGCATGTATTGACAGCTCCAATATCTGGACTGGAAGAGGATACGAGGAATGTGCAATTATGTACGCCTCAATTTCATCTGGGCCCGGGCGAAGAACCTGATTTTTGCGAAGGCAATGAGGAGTTGTGTTCCGACGATGATGAATTGGCTGCTGATTTCATTAATAAGCTGAATGCATCTACAGCTGATGACGATATTAATACTGTCTGCAGCAACGGAAAAGGCGATAGTAATATTTTCGGAAGTGAGGTTGAGGTTTGTGAAGAAACAACTGTTGAGGGTGAACAGGTCCATCAAGTTCAAGAAACTGAGAGTGCTGTGAACCAGGAAGTGGCAGAAGTTTTCAAAAGCTGTGTGGACCTGCCAGCGTTGGTTACACAGGTTCAAAATACTCCAAATGTTGCGGAACAGGTCCATCAAGCTCAAGAAACAAAGAGTATTGCGAACCAGAATGGGGATCTTACGCAGAGAAATCCAGAAGACAAGGCAGAAGTTTTCAAAAGCTGCGTGGACTTGCCAGCATTGGGTAAGGAGGTTCAAAATATGCCAAATGTGCAAGCCCAATCCAATGATAGGAGTGTTACTGAATTTGGTAATAATGGTGCCTTATCTCCCTCCAGTGGTTGTAATACTCTTAGTGACAATGTATCGCCGGAACTATGTGATGGAGTTGAACCGATTCGGGAAACTTCATTGCAAACAGAACATGCTAATTCGGACAAAGAAGGAACTGATAGTGAGATTGTGGATTCTCAAGCAGCAAATTCGGGTGAAGGAGTGCAGTCTAATTCAAGCATAAGTAAGTGCCATTTCTTGCTCTGATTTCAATCACAGACTAATTTCTTGTTGCTTCATTCTTACGGTGCTTTTATCATTTTTTTCTTTGGCCAATCATCTAAACTTGCAGGATTTGAGATCTCATTGTGTGGGAGTGAACTGCTTCCAGGGATGGGCTCGGGTGCCGCTGCTGCGGCTTTTGAAGCACATCGTGTATCAGGGGAGGAATTTAGAAACTCTGCAGAATCAATCACTAAGAATGAAAATCTAATAGTCAGATTTGGAGAGAGATACCTACCGTGGCAAAAGGCTGCTCCAGTTGTTCTTGGAATGGCTGCATTTGGTTTAGAATTACCCATTGAGGTTGAAGATGTGATTCCTGTTGAAGATGATGAAACAACAAAGACCAAGGATAATGATTCTGAAATCAAATCGTCTCCATCACGGAGGTGGAGGCTTTGGCCAATTCCATTTAGAAGGGTTAAAACAATTGAACACACTACCAGTAACACATCAATTGAGGACGTATTTGTTGATTCTGAATCTGATGTACAGGATGAACAGGGAGAACAATTTCCAGAATCTCCCGGTGGTTATGAGTCCCCTCATAAGCACCTTGTAAGAACAAATGTCCCCACCAATGAGCAGATAGCATCTCTGAATCTTAAAGAAGGTCAAAATATGATAACATTCAGCTTCTCTACTAGAGTTCTAGGAACACAGCAGGTTTGCCAATCATCAGTATTTGAACATTGCAATGTGAACGTATATCTAGTGGAATGACGCTCATCTTTTAACAGGTTCATGCTCATATTTATTTGTGGAAGTGGAATGCACGAATTGTTATTTCAGATGTTGATGGGACGATTACCAGGTAACATTTTTGAACCCGTCACATGGATTGAGCTGGTTTAGTTTGATATGCATTTTCCTTTTCTCACATGTTTGAAGTCATGAATGTATTTGGAATAGTCAATCCCGAACTCATGCCTAGACACTTTTATGTTGTGTACATTTTGAATGTGTGACTAGTTCTGTGTGTCATATACAAACCACTTTTGGACATAGAATGTGTCAGAAACAGAGAAGTTGCTTTATTTAAAATTTGAAACTAAAACATCTGTACGACAATGGATTTATAACAAAATATTTGCGGATTTAATGTTGCTGTTGTCTCACCTGGATGCATATTTTTCAGGTCTGATGTTTTAGGTCAGTTCATGCCTTTACTTGGAAAAGATTGGACACAATCTGGGGTTGCTAGACTTTTTTCAGCTATTAAGGTATGTCATTTGCTGAATCCTTAACTGTCTTGAGTTGCCTTTATGTTGATTGTTGTTTTTATTTTTTTGGGTGTCTGGTAGTAGAAACCATGCCCAACAAACAGTTTTGACAATGCATGTTTTCACTGTATTTGGAATATAAGCGTTTGGTACTTTGCAGTGCTAGAAACTGGCCTTCTAAGCAATCTGAGATAATGCTTTTTCGTAAAATGACTATATACAACATTCATCTCTATTCTGTATTGTGAACAAAACATATTATGAAACTGGATGCATGATGCATTGGCTAAAACATCATTGGTATTAAATTCATTTAAGCATATGCTGCTTCTATGTACAGTACACTTCAAAATTTACGCACTCTCATTAATGTGTCCAGAAAGGGCACATATTTTTTTTTAGCTAATTCTACTTTCTTCCTGGTTAGTTTACAGATTTGGTAGTAATGGAGTGTCCTAGGAACCTCCAACCAATTTAGTAGACAAGTAAAGCGAATAGTTAATTTAATTAGAACTCGAATATGGTCACCCATGCCACCATATGCAACAGTGTTAGTGCATAATAAGGCAAGTAGAGGAATGTCAGTATCTATTCAATTTGGACTTTTAACATTCATTCCATCAAAAAAGCAATGAACTCTGAACTGTTTTTTATGCATTTTCTTGCACTTGGTTTCTCTAGTGAATTGATTTCAGATAACAAACACTGTTGGTACAGGAAAATGGATATCAACTTCTGTTTCTGAGCGCCCGTGCAATTGTTCAGGCATATCTAACCAGAACTTACTTACTCAACCTGAAACAGGTACCGACCATCCCAATTTGGCATATGCTTATTTACTTAATTTTTAGCACTAGGCTTTGTGGGTTCCAATAATCACTGAAGCTATAAAATAATCTTAATTTCCTCATCTATACAATCTACAAATGTAACTTTTACTCTATAATTTTGCCCCACTGACCCAACGCCCTGTATTCGTCCGTATCCTCTGTTTTCTTACATTAGCTTCATAGTTTGAGATTGTATGACTAATATATACTCACAGGATGGAAAAGCTTTACCCAATGGGCCGGTCGTTATTTCGCCTGATGGATTGTTTCCCTCATTGTATCGGGAAGGTGAGGTCCTATTCTTACAAAGCATCTGTTTCTTCTGATTTTCTTCGTTTCATTCTAAATTGCATTGAATATTATCATATAGTCGTAGAAGGAAATCTACTGCCTTCATAACTATGATTTCGTTCTGGCTCTGCTTGCTACAATATTTTCTTATCAGTGATAAAGCGGTAAATCTTAATCTAACTGCTTGCTACAATATGCAAATTGAATTGGGTGAGGCCACAGAGTTTGAAAAGCAATTATGTCACCTTGATTATTAATCCTCAGATCATCTGTATTTTGTATAAATACATAGTTGCCATCTTTTTTTGCACAGTACCTATTTTTGCTTAGGATTTCATTAAGTTGATTGATATGTTGCAATTTTATTTTTTGGTGGATTTTTTATATAGTTTTTGTTTATTCCTTTCATAGTCATAAGGAGAGCGCCCCATGAGTTCAAGATAGCGTGCTTAGAGGTAAACGCCCGGTGGCCAAACCTGAACCAATTTTAGATCAATTAATATCGCTCCCTACAATATGTTTTTTGATAAATTTGGAGCCCATTCCTTTCTTTTTGCAGGATATCAGAAAACTTTTCCCTTCTGATTACAACCCCTTCTATGCGGGTTTCGGGAACAGAGACACCGATGAGCTAAGCTACCGGAAGATCGGGATCCCGAAGGGAAAAATCTTTATCATCAACCCTAAGGTTCACGTCTTTCATTAATATTTCACACAACCCGGCATTTGCCCATTATTCAGTAAAATTCTCAGCAAAAGCATTTTACCGCATACATTTCAGGGCGAGGTGGCCATCAGTCGTCATCGCATTGATGTGAAGTCGTACACTTCGTTACACACTCTTGTGAACGACATGTTTCCCCCAACGTCGTTGGTTGAACAGGTACAACATGAAACTTGTCCTTGTAAACAAACAATGTAAATGAAAACATAGATGTAACCACATACCGTCTTAACTATGACAGTTCTATGAAACTCCCAAGTTCTCAAGCACCCGGTAAAATCGAGTTCACCGAGTTCTGGACCAAGTCTTAAAACTCGTTCTCGGTAGATCAATTTTAACGAGTTCTTACTTGATCGAAGTTGGTCAAACTTTATTTTTATATTTTACACATGCTTTGAAACTGTTCTTATAAAATTATTTGAAAGTATCTTATTTTACTAAAATATTGTAATATTTGTCTTTCATGCAAGTTATATATGAATATACATACAAATAGAAATTTGCTGATTTCTCTCCAAATTCCCAACTCCATATTCTCTGTCTCGCTGAGTTCTCAATTCCGAGTTGTAACTATGGTTTCGTTGCCTCGACGTTTTCTCTAACTGTCTCGATTCTGAATTTACTCGCGCAGGAGGATTTTAACAACTGGAATTATTGGAGAATGCCCATTCAAGAGGTCGACATTTAGGTAATACCTCGTGGCGGACCGTTTCACTTACCCTCTTGACGAGAATACGAGTTTCATCAATACCCGGTGAGATTCATATCGCCTCTTCCGGCTGCAAAAGATTTTTATCGGTTTTGACTGACGGAATTGATCGCTAAAAACTTTTTTACACCACAGATTTAGAATCTCTTGTAACTTACAGTCCAATAATTATCTTGTATTTTGTATATAGTGGTAGATTACATTTGGAAACATCATTTTGTAGTCTGTACTGATTGCCCATAACTCATGTCTCATTCGGTCTCTCCCTGAAAATTTATTTGGAAACATCCTTTTGTAGCTTGTTTTCTACTTGTCACGGTTCGGATATTTGCCCGCACTGTTCTAAAAAATGTTAGGTGATAATCGAGTGGATAGAGTTTTTTGGAGTTCCATTGAAAACTAAACAGATTAACAGGTTCGTCGGAAATTATAGAGGATTAATCGGACAAGTCTGGAATTTTTAGAACGGTGCTCGCTCCACACAACCAACGATACAAACCTTTCCTTATACGCAAACAATGTAAAACGAGAACCCAACGAGACATCCCAACGATTATGCTTTATACTTCTGGTTGAGTGGTCGTGAGTTCATACTTGTATCAGAATCACCGTCAAATAAAAGATTTATGTGATTTTTATTTCATTACTATTGTTCATATTATATTGTACTTCAAACTTTTAAAAATGTATCATGTCTTGAGAGTATCAAATGATTTGCTTATACATGTAATCATTATTTTTTTTGACTTCTTCACTTACCCATGATCAGATTCATTGATTTATATCATTGTTTTCGAATTCGAGTTCCAATATCCAAATTCTTGAATAGATCCATTGCTCTTCTTTCATTTTTCTTATCTCTATCCTCTCTAGAGATTGTGTTTCTTGCATTGGGACTTTCAATGAAAACATTTTGGCCACCCATGCTTTTTGTGGATTTGTTTCTCTTCCTTATCACATATTATTATATTTGATTGTGTTTCAAGCACTACACACAACAATGTCAGGAGGAGTCTTTTGGTAGATCTACTTGTTCCCCCCCAAAAAAATACTATAAATGGAGGGTTGACTCATGATTCTATTTCTTGATTATACTAGGTTTTAATTGCCAACAAGAAACAATAACCAAACCAAAGACTTCCCATAATCAAATCTAATGTGGGGATTGTAGGAATGAGAAAATGTTTTACATCCGACAGAGATTCAACGTCCTCAATCTGATCTGTGTGAGTTGGTAGAGATCGATTTTCTCATAGTCGGGATGGGGCTTGAGTTCCTTGGGCACCTTGTTTTGTTAATATTTTGATATATTTGTTTGATTAAAATATAGTTAAATTGATTTCGTAGAAGATTTCGATGAATTAAGATTCCTCGTATTTAACCGGGATTATAGTGGAAATTACTCTTTCATGGGGTTTCGATATCGAGATTGGGTATGAGCGAGCATAATCTACTTCATACCCGTCCCATTATCACCCATGCAAAAGTTGATAAGTTGATTTTTTGTTTATGAAACAACGATAGAAAATGACAAAATATCTTGAATTTGACGAAGACTCAAAGTTATCGATCTCTGATCAGACAAGTTAATAGAGAATTTTCAGGAATTAGGATGGGACATCAATATTTTAATAAATTAAATTAATCACAAAAATTTAATATGATTTCACAGAAGAGTTCTATGAACTGAAATTTTTCGTTTTCAATCAAAACAACTGGGAAAGTTATATATTTACAAAATCGGCTTCATATTCGTTCCATTGTCACCTCTACGAGAGCCGATAAATGCATTTTCTTTCTTCTTATAAAATTGACATGACACAAACATCAAATAAAATAGCTTTCTTTCTTGGCCAATCATCTAAACCAGTGAAATTTCATTGCAAAAGGAGCAAAACACTCATTAGGACATTATGAAATAAATCCAATGGGGACTTCAAAATTAGACATTATGATTTATGACTTGTATCAATCAAATAGCTTGTTTTTCATGTCTTGTTCCCGTACATAAAGCCTCCATGAACTGTTCACAACACTATACATGTCTTGTTTTTGGATAATTCCAACTCTCTTCTTACATTGAAACTATCAAGAAAGACAACAAGAGGTGTCACCATCTTCTTTATAGTGGGAGAGCTCTCTACTTCTTCCACTGCCTCCAAAGCAATTTCAAATTCTAGCCTCCCCCATCCTTGGTTAGAAAGTTCGTTTCGACATGTCAGTTTTGTTCGTTCTAATTTCATGTTTCATTTGAATTATGAAATGCCAAGTATGTTTGTTCTGATGTTCGATTTAATCGAATTGTGGGTAATTTTGTAGCAGTACAGTCGATTTTGTTTAATGATTCGTCGTGATTCCGACTTTTCGCTTAGTCACCGAGTTCTTTCCGTACCATGAATCGAGAAGATTTAGACAATCACTCTACTTTCTCTTTTTAAAGTGAGCGAAGTCATAGTTGCTTATAATTCATTTGACGAGTCATTTCTATACATTTTAGTTTTATGTTTAGTCGAGTTTCATGAAGTCAGTTTTGTTGTGTTTGTTTTGATTTTCAGTTTAATCAAATTTGTGAAAGTTTGACGTGATACAATTACGTACGTTAAGAATTTATCGTGATTTCAACTTGTCGTTCGTTCACTCGAGTTCTTGCTATTCTAATTCTACGAATGGAGAAAAGTAAAAGTAAAATAAAAAAAACCACTCTGATTTCACTTTCTTGGATAGAAAGTGAGAGAAAATGATAGCTACTTGTAGTTGTAATACATAAAGTTCCAACTTCTTTTCATGTGTTTTTTCATTGGGTTTCTCATTTCAAAGGTGGGTTTGAAGAACTTTTGGTTCATGGAAAAAAGGAGAAAGCACATAAAGATTGAAACCTCTCACTTTTCCCCCTCTAAATTCTTAGGTTTCTTGTAGGGTGGTCCATTCTTGGGTTTTAGGGTCAATTGACCTTTCCTCAAGTCCATCACTTCACTATTCTCTAGGTTTTGTCTAATCTCATGGGTGATTCCTTGAACCAAGGTATCTTTCTTTGTATTCAAAGTACTCACAAACTTTTCATCCCTAGAGAAGCTGCAAATTTGAAACTCCTATGAATGACCTGTTGACATTGACCTACAAAGACAGCAAATAATGTGCTATAGTAAACAATAGAGAATATTATTATAGAAATCTTTGACTAGTCGATTAATCATGGTTCAAGTAATACTTAAAATACCTAAAATATCTAAAATACCATTGATTTAAGAACCATAAATTGAATTTATTCAAAAATTTTTAATCTCTGGTTCAGTTTGGTTTATATTTAAAATACAATTACAATTATGCCCCCAGATCTGAAATTAAATTGAACCATTTCAAATCTGGTTTGATAAATCAAATTGGACATGTTTTATTTTGATTTCTCAAACTAGGGATATTTTAGTCATTTTAGCATATATTGTCATAAAATAACTGTTAGAGAAAAATAATTAGGGTATGAAAGTTTCATTTCGATATAGTTAGGTATAACAAAATGTCATTATCACTTATAGAAATCTTCGACCAGTCGATTAATCACGTTTTATTTTGATTACCGTTCAACATATTCTTACAATACTGAATAATCGACCTTTTGTTCAAATAATAATGTAAGTAAATTATTAATAATGAATGACCAAACACTTAAAATTTCAAAAATAATACATATGGGGTCACTAATCACTTGATTGGTAACCAATGAAGCAAAGGAGATATCTAAAAACTGGTTATGGAGTTTACCATTTGGAAGCATTCAAATTCAAAGATTTTCTATGCATTATTCAAGAAAACAAAATAAAATAAAGAATAAAAATATACACACACACAACACAACACAAGACCCTGACAATTCCATACACAGTTTCAATATACTATTGTCATTTGGCATCACCCTCACTTTAAATGATGCTCTCTCTCTCTCTCTGATCTTCACCACCATGAAGCTCTCTTCCCCATAAGCATCTCCACAGAAACTCACATGGCCACAAATCAAGCTCCTCCTCCATTTTCTCCATGTCCTGGCAAAACCCATTGTGCTGATCATGATCATGAGGAAGAAGATGAGCAGTACATAGATATGGAGGTGAGCTCAAGCTCTTCACCACCACCACCACAACAGGTTAGGGAGTTTGAGTTTCAAATGGGTTCAAGTTCTCATGAGAGAGACTCTATCACTTCTCCAGCTGATGAGCTCTTCTACAATGGCAAGCTCCTCCCCCTCCACTTGCCCCCCAGGCTCCAAATGGTCCAGAGAATGCTCCAAAGCCATCCAAGCAACAAGAACCCCAAAAATGTGGATGAGGGTTTTGAGGGTGTTTGTGTCATTTCACCTGCAGAGTCCTGCAGGGCCAGCAGTGAGCTGAACCCGGACGAGTTCCCGTTTTCCGGTACTACTGCTGGCCCTGCGGGCAGCAGTATGGGGATTGGAACCAGCGACCTCATGCAGAACCGCCCAGACGGGCACTTCTTTGACTGGTGCCTGCACCAGCAGCAGCACCAGAATAAGAAGTGCCCGCCGTGGCACGGGAGGCTCGAGCGGATCAAGCAGTCCCAACTGGGTCAGAAGATCAGGGCCTCCCGTGCATACCTCAGGTCTCTCTTCAGCAAAACCGGCTGCTCTGACGATTCCTTCCCCAGAGAAGGAATCGAGAGCGCATTGAGTTTGAATCTAAACAGATATGTGAAGATGGAAAAGAGAAAAAACAACAACAAAAACAACAGCAACACCAATCCTCTCATTAAAGGCATTGAGAGAGAGATCACCGTCGTCGCCGAGGAAGGAGGAGGCAATGCTGCCCAGAGAAGGTCATTCTCTGGGGCCATCAAGTGGCACTCTGCACCCAAATGCTCGTCTTCCTCGACGACCTCTTCTGCTTCTTCTTCGTCCTCCTCGTTCTCGTTCACCTCTTCGAACGGGTACTATGACCTGCACTTGCTCAAGAGGAGCAACAGCGCGAACTCGGAGCTCGAGAGCTCGATCGAGGGGGCAATTGCTCACTGCAAGCAGTCTAGCAGCTGCTTGGTTCAAGAAAGATTGGCAGTGAAGTAATTGAATTCATTTTCATGATTTCTTGTGTGTATTATGATTTGTTAACTTCTGTTGATTTTTTTTGGGGGAAATGTGGACATTTGAAATGTAAGTGTAATGAAGATTCAAGAGTGTCAGTGTTGTTTCTCTGTTTTTTGCTCTCTTATGGGTTTTTGGTAGCATTTCAAGATTCATTCATTTTTTGGGAGAGTTCAAATTTAGAAGCCTGAATGTTTCATTGACCACATTTTCCTAATTATTCATGTGTTTGGTGAGTCTGTTTTCACATCACAATCATGCACTTTGAGTAGGGGTGCCCATCAAAGCTTCGTCAATTTGACGTCGATATATAAAATAAGAACCGATAAAAAATTAAATTTAATAAAAATTTGATCAATTTGGACATATAACTCATTTTAGGTTATTGATATTATTACTTGGGGCTAAAATTAGTAGGACAACACAAAATAAGTCAACGCCGACTCAAAATGTGAGAATTTCATGAAAATTAAATCTAATCGAAAATTAGTAAGTCAAATAATAAATTAAAAGAACTTAAAATATGAGAATTTCATGAAATTCGGCTCATGAAAAATCGAACCAAATTTCATCGATTCAGTTTCTACTTTTATTTTCTTAAGACCAAACCGAATTAGAATTGAACTGTGAAGAACCCTAATTTTGAGTGTGTAGGTTAGATAAATCTTGAATCATATTGGATTCATTCAGATTAGCCAATACGTTGGTCTCGTTATCCGATGAACAACTCAGGGTCTAGGAGCAAAGCGACCAGTCTGGGGGCGCATGGTGGTCTCGTTAACTGGTCAGCGAGTCGGGCCCTAAGAGCAAAGTGGCCCGGTCCGGGGGATTGATGTGGTCTCGCTGGCCAGTCAGCAAGTCAGGGTCTTATAAGAGCAAAGCAGCCAGTCCGGGTGTTTAGAGGCGCAAGGTGCCCCCGACTCAACTATTATATAATTTTTCGAATGAGTTGCTACAACAAATTGATCTCTTCTGTCAGTGGACGTAATCAACACATTATCTTTATTTTATTTTGTTTCCGTGTTAAATCTTTCTCGTTAAAACGATATCTTTCTAAATTTTGACATTGCTCTAAATAACACCTTTTAAAATGCAATTTATGGCTCTCAATGAGCTAATTGTTTGTTGATGAAAAGGGAAGAGAGGCCAAAGAAACACAACTATTAGTCCCACCAATGTACCAGAGAGACCCTTTTGAGTACCAAAAGTTTCATAATTGCTAAAGTACTGTAAAAAATAAATAAAGCTATCTCTTCTTTGTCAACAGCAATGGCTTGTTTCTATGTGGTCCATTTCTCATCTCTGTATTAGATTCACTTTATTAACTGTTTCAGGCTTTTCTCTGTGGGATTGCACATGAAAGTGAGGAGTGTCATATTTTTAGTTTCGCTAAAGTTGAGTTAAATTTACTGTTATCATTGATAGGGTTGTTTAGAAAATACCCGAACCGATCAAACCGACCCGAACTGATTCGAAATGGTGGTTTAAAGACTACGAAATGGTTTACTCTCTCGGCTGCTGACAAAGGACACCGGTGTATAACGCCCAGTTCCAAAGGTCGGGTCAGATTCAGAGGTTTATCTCTGCTACGCAGCGAAAATTACCGGCTGCAAGCTGATTTTGTTATATTTAGAAAATCGAATCGAAATGAAAAATGATCGGTTTGAACACGTAACTCATTTTAAGTAATTTATTTTTATTACTTATACCTAAAAATATTGAATTAGTAAAAAATAAGTTAAAAGAGACCACATAGAAGAAAATACATGAACAATAGTTTATAAAACTGACCGAACCGAACTAAATTCTATCAATTCAATTCAATTTTGATTTTGATTTTCTTCAGTTTGATTGTGAACCGGTTTTATATAAAATCGAATCGTAAGCACTCCGGGATCTTAATATTTTTTAAAATTGGTTCGATTGAGATTTGTAAAAATTGAACCGTTACAAATCAAACAAGATAAAAAACTAACCAGTTTAGACACGCGACACATTTTAGATTAGTTAGCTTTGCAAATTCTCCCTAGAAAATTGTCAACAAAAAATAAGTCAGAAGACGCACAAAAATAGAACATATATGAAAAATAGTTTAAATAAAACCGACCGAATCAAGTAAAAAACCGACATGTTAAAACCGAATAACATTGAATTCCACCGCTTCGGTTTCGGTTCAGTTCAGTTTTTTTGATCGATTCGATTCTTAACCGAACCGTGAACATTCCTAGTTGTTGCTACTCCCAGAAATAGTGACTTAAGCTTATTGGGTTTGAACATGTGACAGTGAAAAAGACTGGTAAAAAAGATTGTTGCAGATTTATCACCTGAAACATGATATTAGGAGTCACCAAGCAAAGCACTTTCACTTGGAACTGTCATGATCAGTGCATCATCAAACATGTTCTTGCAGAACAACTCTAGATTTTAAATGATTGATAACACATTGTCAAATTTCTTGAAAGCTCCCATTATAGCTAGGGGTGGGCACTTTTTACCCAAACCGAAATCGAACCGAGGTTCAAATCAAATCTGAACTGAAAAACCGAGAACTGTGGATATCGGATCGAATTTGGGTCTGAAACTTGAGAACCGAATCAATTTGGTTCGGTTCCGGTTCTAAGAGTGCAGAACCGTTAATTAATCGGTTCAGAACCGAACCGATTTTGAGGGGTTATAATTAGTATTTTTTGTATTTCAATTTTATGTTTTAGCCTAAAAAGAGTTTAATTGTGTATAATTTTCACCATAAATTTAACAATGTATGAATACCACATCAATTGGATCTAATTAGGCAAAATTATACAACTATATCAGAAAATCGGACCCTTAATTTCACAATTAATCATTCAATTGGGTCTAATTTGGTAGAACCGAGAACCGGATCGTAGAACCGCGCTCAGACCCGGACCCATACCCACTTATTGAGTCCGGATTTGGGTCTCCAAAATGAAGAACCGATTGATTGAGTTCGGTCCGGTTCTGACCGGTTTGGTCCGGTTCCAGAACCGTGCCCAGCCCTAATTATAGCCATATATATATTAAACCCAATTATTTGAATATACATAAATAATATTTACTTACATTTCAAAGTATTTTAATCTTATGTATGATGGAAAAATTACAGTTCACTAATGATTATTCAGCTTTTATGAATCACTGATGTAAAGTATTTTAATTATTCATATCACTATTTTTATATTATTTTTTGAATATTGAATCACTACATTTTATTATTCAACTTTTCAATTCGACACCCTTCACTATCAAGTTGTGTTATTTCGTCGCAATGTTTTGTTGTCTTATTTCGTCGCAATGTGACTAATTTCGTTTATAATGATGTGAATTTAGTCATCAGTTTAAAATGACAGTTTAGGCTTTTTCATATCATGTCGAGTTTTTAAATGGGTTGTTCTTTTGATATGGTATCGGAGTTTGATCTGTTTTGAATGTAACCTCCATATGTTATATGTTCCGGGCTTAACAACACATGGATTGGAGGACGTCCATGCATCCCCGCGCGTATGTTTCCACGTGCATTTCAACCCAACTTTTATGTAAGAGGCGATGCTCTGAAATATGTGCTTAAAATAACAGTTTGTGCCTCTAAATATCTGTTTGACCTTTCAGGTGGGCTGTGCTTTCTGACAGAAATGACTAAAATATCATTTTACTAGCCGAGTTCGGAGCAGATTAAGTGATCTCGTCTCCTACCCTGCATGATCGAGATATCATATCTCTCTGCCAGGTTCGAAGAAATTGTACTTTTATACATAATGACAACATGACGGGTCCGTGATAGATTTATTAATTCCTGTCCTCTGCGCGATAGGTCAAAAATACCAAACCCTCGTCATATTCAGATATTTTTTCCATCCCTACCTTCACACAAACAGTCATATACTTGGCAAAGTGTCTGAGATCTGAATCAACCCAAAAACATTCATATACTTATTTTTTGATTCTTAATATAAGACTATTAAGAAGGGTATGGTTCATATCCTAACAGAGGAGAAAAGGGGTTAATAGTTAATACGGTGCATTGTTGTAAAAATCTCTGACTTGTCCGATTAGTCCTCGATTAATTCCTCTGACTCGTTCTTGATTAATTTTCTATAATTACCGATTAATCATTTAAATCAATTTATTTTTTGATTAATCTCCGACTAATTCCCGATTAATCCTTAAAAAGTCCTTATCGACTGACTAGCGCCTAACAATTTTTACAACACTGGTTACTGTGTAGTTGGGGCCATCTCTGAGTAGATAATGTCAGTAGAGTTTCAAAGACATCAACATTATTTTTCTTGCAGATATTTTTGGTCTAGCAACTAATTTGTCATATTCTCAACTTTTTTCTTTTGTTTTTTTTTTCAATTTTGAAGCATGTTCTCAGTGTTGTGACCATCTATGTTACCACCAAATGTACTACAAAATACAAATAAATCTATTTTCCCCCTCAATTCCACACATTTCAAGTTTTGAACTCAAAGCTTTTATTTTAAATATAAACAAACAAATGTTTTAAGTAATTTTTAGTAGCATTACATTTTTGTATAAAAAATCTATAATATCCCAAGTTTAGTATTAAAATTCCAAAGCATCCCTTCTCCTTCGTGTTTAGAGATACGTTTAATTTGATGTGTCCGACGATATGTTATACTTGATGTGTCATTCATCACGAGTCACGACAGTTTTAATCTGCGATGAAATGATATGTTTGTCGAAGGTCTTTTCGAGACAGTATGACAACAAACCTTGAGTTTACGTTGTTCTTAGACGAAAAACTTGATTTTCAAGATTCTCGTTCCCTGTCAAATTAATTAAGTCGAGTAGTCATGAATCCGATCGATCAAAGAATCGACCATCAGATTTGTGCGTAGACAGTTTCTTTCTTGTGAAGATTTCTCTTCTCTCGGTAAATACAGTCGACACATTATTGACGAACAACGTAGAATTCTTGATACCCTTATCATTGATTTACCTCTATTGATTAACACTTTATTTCCGCATCAAATCAAACAATTCTCTTAAATTCAAATTACCATCACAAGTGTACTCATAGCCTATATGAGTTCTTAGCCACAAATCTGAGGCCCTCTTGCATTATGAACTCCACACCATACACTCTGTGGAGATCATTGTCCCAAACATGAAGACCCAAAATGACGAGAATGAGATAGAAAATAAATGTGGATGCATATGGAAGAGCCATGTGCATTAGGGTTGTCTGATTCATAAGGGTACCTTTTGCTCTTCTTGTTGTGACATTTTCAGGTCCCCCCTACACCACTTTTCTTCACATCCTCAAAAACAATGGTTAATATATACTTATTGTTGATACTTATGGTTAGTATATAATTAGTAACCTGTAAATTTACATTTCTAATATTCTATATATATATATATATATATAAATATATATGAAGATTCTCATTCCTGCTTGGTTCACATTCTCAAAAAGATGAAACATAAAACATATTTGGGTTAATTACAGTTTGCACATACTATACTGGCGCGTTTTACAGTTTTCCCCATCTATAATAAAAAGTTTAAATTAAGATACTCTAATTGTATTTTTTTACACTTCCGTTAGAAATTGGATGGAAACCTAAAAATTTGAACGAAAACCTAATTTTTTTTCAAAAAAGACAAAAATACCCCTTCAGTTGGTTTAACTTGGATCATAATTAATTTCTAGTTTATTTAATTGGACCAGTTCTGTATTAAATTATATAATAATAATAATAATAATAAAATATGAGAGAGTTATGGCATTTGAAATTTTCAATATATTATTAATTACTTTATTATTATTATTATATAATTTAATACAGAACCGATTCAATTAAATAAACCAAAAATTAATTCTGGTTGATTTCTGGTCCAAGTCAAACCAGCTGAAAGGGGTATTTTCGTCTTTTTTGAAAACAAATTAAGTTTCCATCCAATTTCTAACAGAGTTGTAAAAAAAATACAATTAGCGTATTTTAATTTGAACATTTTCATTATAACTGGACAAACTGTAAGACGCGTCAATATAATATGGGTGAACTGTAATTAACCCAATATAATATTTTGGCCAAAGCCAAGTTGGTGAGTATTGATGGCCTAAAATTAGCCCCTTTTAAATAGATCAATTTTCATTTCACTTTGATTATTTTGTTGTTGTTGATTTCACTCCCATAAACCGAAATTGAAACGTTTCTATTTCAGTTTGTCTATAATTAAACCAAAATTACGCACAACTAGTAAGGTGAATAGAACCTCTAGTGATTACTCGAATTAATCATGAACTAATAAGAAAATTTTGAAGTATTTTGTTATAATTATGGCCGGATCTTTATAACTAGTTTGAATTATTTTGTCATCTCTAAAATTATTTCGTTATTGGCACGTGACGTGCAGATACACATTGTTCAAAAAGAATTGCCAAGCATATTAGATAGATAAAAACTTTAAAAACAATTAGAATTAATTAAACTAATTAGACTAGTCAGAACCTTTTAAAACATCATAAATAATGAGAAAAGTTTGGGGCAAGGAGCTCAACATCTAAAAGGGCTGGGTCTATTAGAAATCACCAAATTAGGCCCATAATCGATAGTTGGGCCTGAACGAGGTGGGCCCAATAAGAAATCAGACTCCAGCCCATAGAGAGCAACTGAAGTCAGATTGTCATTTCCTAATTATCACATTTGAGTACTGTATTTTTAAAATATCTTTTAATTAAAATCTGATAATAAAAAGTTGTAATTTAATTTTTCAGTATAATTTTCCATACCATTGGTAGTTGTCATTTTTGTACGAATACACTTCCTCCTAAAAATTTAAAGCTCACGTCACTTTTTTTTTGTCATTAATAAGGTACACAACACCAGTTTGCAAAAGTGTAATAATATATCAACGCATGTTCTTGCCGTTTTCTCTTAAATCAGTTAGACTAATCAGATACTTATATCGGCTCATAACATTCAGTTTTCGTTACTATTTTTTTTATAATTAGAAATGTTAATATTTTTGCCTATAAATCGGCTCAAATTTGGTCTATGAATCGAGCACGAATTCAAGATCAAAAATCAATCGGTTCCAACCGGACGAGACCGATACCAAACCATTCTGAATCGTTTCCCACATAGTAGTTCCGGCCCTACTTCTCACGTATTGAGAATCAAAGAATTCGGTTCGTCTCAATTCTGTTCGGTTAGATTCTGGTTTGAAACCGTGCACGACTCTAAAATTTAATCCGAGTTTAAATAAAAATAATTTGAGTAATTTAAAAATTGAAAAAAACAAAATTTTCAATCAGAAATCAAAACCGAAACCGAAACAAAACCCTCAAATGGCCGAAACCGAAACAAAACCCTCAAATGGCGTAAATCCTCGGGTTCACCTCCGACTCGGTGTCGGAGTGCCGTCCGGCGGCGGAGTCGAAGCTCAAGCTCTTGAGGTACCTCTCCCTCTCCTTCTTCTTCTTCCTCATCTTCCTTATCCTCTTGTACTTCACCACCCAATACGTCATCGTCCCGAGCACCCCCGCCATGATCACCGCCCCGACGACCGTCATGAGTATCGCCGCCCATCGCCCCCGCCGCCCGACCACGATGTACGACGACGCGATGAACGCCACGGTGGTGCAGACGGAGGCGAGCCACATGAGCTTGTTGATGACCTCCACCACGCGCCGCTCGGTTTTGGTCTCGCCGCGCACGAGGGTGATCTGCACCACCACGACGGCCAGGGAGGTGAAGAGCGCGACGGCGTCGGCCACGAAGAAGATCTTGAAGGACGGGGTGCTGGCGGCGACCGAGACGCCCGCGTCGTCGTCGCCGCCCGGGACGGTGAAGATGGCGGCGAAGGCGACAGTGGAGAAGAGGACGGCGACCACGGTGACGGAGTTGGTGGCGTTGTTGATTCCTTCTCTGTCAAGTATATGTATACATTAGTCGGACAGACAAGGTCTCTGAAAACTAATCGAGAAATAATTAGACTATTTGATCAATCGAGGACTAATCGAACTAGTCTTTTTTTAGTTAAATGTTTGGTTATAGGGTTATTTATGTGTAAATTAATTGTTAGGTGCAAATGAAGAACTCATCCCAGCCATTAAATAAATAAATTTACCAAAGACGAGCCTATCCAACCTGAACATACATGAAAAATTTCTAACAATATCAGTTTTCTCATTAAGTCTCGTCAAATCGTGTTTAATCATATACCTTTATTTTTTTAAATTCAATAACTATTGTGAATTAAATCAAAATTTTCATTTTATGATTATGAAACATAACTTAAAATTTTGAAACATGAGATCAGAAATAAAATTAGAGTGAAAAATTATTAGTGTCAAATGGGATAGGTTACTATAGACCGAAACACAATTCATAGTTTTGACCAGATGAATTGTGGATTGGCCCGTTCAAAAAATTCTTAACTTGTTCAATTAATTTTCTATTAATTTTTAAATGATCTTTTCCGTCTTACTAACGCTTGATTTGTAGATAAATGAAATCAATCAATCAAATTAAGGGATCAAAGAATTGTTTTGTTTTGTACCTGTGGAGTTTACGGAGCTCCTTGGCGATGCCGTTGACGTTCTTGTTGGTTTTGCGGGTTTGGAGGAGTTGGCTGTGGACGTCTTTTTTGAGCTCTGTGACGGTTTTGCGGAGCTCGTCTCTGGGCCGGTTGAGCTCGTTGGCTCTGAGAGCGCCGTAATTGGCTAAGCTCTCTTTGATCTCCATCGTCTCCTCCGACGGGGCGAGGTTGTCGGCTATGTCCATGGCTGTCTTGTGCTCTCTTGTCAATGCGTTCACGTTTGTGTCCGGGAGGAGTAACAGTCCGTTCACCATCTGCACACAAAAAAATAAGTTGTGTCATGATATTGATGTATACATGAGTTATAGAAAGCTAGAGCTTAGAAAGGTGACTTCAGTTTGTCGAGAGACTTGTCTCGACAAACTGATCGACAAAGTGGGAGGCAACGATATGGGCACGAAATTCAATATCGATAAGGAGCAATTCAAATGACTTGGTGTGTATCATTTCTCTCTAATGAATCTATTGATCATATGTCGGTGGATATAGTTGACGAACCACGTAAAGTTCTTGGCAATGTAAAGATTCACGGATTATCTGATTATTCTTCTATTAAATTTTGGGTAATTTTTCAATCTGATTCATTTCTGACTGCCTCGATTAGTCTTAAAAATGCCCTTCCGCCCGACTAACGCCTAACATTTATTTAGAGCAATTCTTGGTATCATGGGTATTGCTTTATATCGATTGCTTGTTTGTTTTCGCATTAATTCTTTCTCGCTGTACCGCCATCCACGTGGGACCAGTGTTTTAAAAATCTCTGATTTGTTCGATTAATTCTCAAATAGTCCTAGATTAGCTCATGATCAATCATTCAATCTAATTTAATTTTCAATCAATCCTCGATTAATTCTTGATTAGTCCCTGTAAAGCCTTCTCCGCCCAACTAATGCTTATCGTTTTTTAAAACACTGCATGAGACCATGTTAGGCGCAAACACCCTTTTCACATTTTAGACGCGCAAACACCCTTTTTACATTTTAGACACTTTGGACAATACAAGTCGAAGATTAAGTTTTAACATAATATTTAAACCCAACCTACCTAAAAATTTCTTAAAAACATCTAGTCTTACATTCTTATAAATTATTAATCTCCTATTTATCTGACGTGAGACCAGAACGCACAAAGTAAAGCAATGTGTTACCTCTACTCGCTTCTTCCTGGTGGCCACATGCAGAGCGGTATTGCCAAACCTATCCGGGAGCATGACAATAGCCGCATCCACCTCAAGAAGCAACCGCACGACCTCAAAGCAAACGCCCTTCACGGCCATGTGCAGCGCCGTCTGGCCCTTCTTGTCGGTCCTCCTCGCGAGCTGCGAGTCCCGCTCGAGCAGCAGCTTCACGATGTCCCCGTGGCCCTGGCGGGCCGCGAAGTGCAGAGCGTTCTTCCTGTTCGATCTCGTGATCTCGAGCAGGGAAGGGTCTTTGGAGAGGAGGAGTTTGACCACTGCCGTGTGGCCTCTGGTGGCTGCTGAGATTAGAGGGGTTATGTTGGATTGGCCCACGGTTTTGCTTAGCTCCGGGCTGTGCGAGAGTAGTACCTGAACAATGGCTGCAAAAGCTAGTTATTGCCATAGGAATAGGAGAGTGATAGAGGGTTTGAAGTTACACAACTCAAACCATGATCTTCCTAAATATAATAGTCAAAACCAATGTTCTAGAAATCTCGAACTTATCCTTGATCTCTTAATAGTTTTTCGATTAATTCTTAGGATGTCATTCCACCCAACTAGCGCCTATCGATCAAAAGTGACAGTCATTTATCGTAAATATAACACTATGACATACATCAGGGCCGTCTCGCCTATAAAGCAAATGAAGCAAATGATTTAGGCCTACCTGAGAAATGGAGTCCAAGTATAATAAAAAAAGGCCCAAAATTTTAACATTTTAGGCCCATTTTGAGAACTAATGCTTAAAATAATAGTGGATTAATCATTTTTTCTTTAGGTCTCAAGAACAATTGAGCCGGCCCTGACATACATTCACATACACCCCAAATAGGTTCAACCCACAACTGAGAAACAAAAACTCTTCTAAAACTCAGTTTTCTATAAATATACCAACAATCTATAATTAATCTGATTATTCCCGATTAATTCTTAAATGTCTTATCCGCGTTTATAGTAAAACACAACTAAAACTCGAACTTTTCCTTTGTAGTTTGTATACAAGATGTATATATTTTGGACGTGAGACTATAACATACGTTCACGCAAGCACTCCAAATATGATCAACCCAAAACAAAGAAACAGAACACTTCTAAACTTAAATAGCTCTACCTGTTATAGCAGAAACTGACGATAATTTTCCCACTTTCAAAATGTGACAACGTGACAGTAAGTTTATGTTCAAACCGAGCAGGTTAAATCGAGAACAAATATGCTCTCATATCATATCAAAACTCGAATCTAATTTAGATGCATGCATAGTTACAATCTACTAATGCATCAATCAAATTCTTCAGAAAAAAATCGAGATGAGAATCAAGATCAAGTACCTTCATGACCATTCCTTGCAGCAATGTGCAGAGGATCATAACCAGACCTGTTCTTGGCGGCGATCCCCTCCTTGGTGCAGTACGGCAACAGCTCCTCCACCACGCCAATGTGCCCCCTCTCCGCCGCCGTGAACAGCACCGTCTCCCCCAGCTCGTTGACCTCGTTCACGATCGCCGACCTGATCTCCGCCACCTCCGCGTCGAAATCCGCCGACGTCAGCGTCCCCACCATCTGCGCGTCGATCTCGCCGATGATCCGCCGCACGGCGCCGAGGTCGCCGCGGCGCGCGGCGAGGTGGAGCACGGTGTCGTTGTGGCGGCCGGTGACCTGCTTGACGTAGAGCTTCTTGCCGGCCTGGTCGATCCGCTTCCCGGAGCTGGAGAGGACCAGGGACTTGCTGGAGGTGGAGAGGAGGAGAGGGGACAATGACGATGACGGTGGAGGAGGCGTTTTGGGGGAGCCGAGGGGTTGATGACTGGTGTTGATGAATCTGGATTTTGTTGATCCGTGTCCTTTCTCCAGATCGGTCTCTCCTCCTTTGCGAATCGAGAGGAAATTAACATGAAATCGATCGGAGTGTTAGGATTTAGATCTGATATCCTGTTTGGCTGCCGAGAAAATTTTTCGAGGAGGAAAGGAAGTGAGATCTGAATTGAGAAATTACCTTCCATGTGTTGTTGTTATTGACGAGCATGATGATTACGGAAGCATTTGCGTGACTGTCATCGATTGGACGGTGAAAATGGCGGAGAAGATCGGTGGTGGCGAGAATGAGTTTCACCTCCGATTAGAGTAGATCTTAGATCCTGTTTGGTTGCCGAGAAAATTAGAAGAAGAAAGAAAATGAGATCGGGATCGAGATCGAGATCGAGAAATTACCTTCCGTGTGCTGTTGCTGACGTTGGCGGTGGATCGAGCTCGATTGGACTGAAAAAATGGCGGAGAAGATCGGAGGCAGCGATTTTGTTCACGAGAATGAGTCTCGTCTCCGGTTAGATCATTAGAACGTAGATCTCAGCTGCTGTTTGGTTGCCAAGAAAATGAGATCGGGATTTAGAAATTTCCTTCCGTTACTCGTCTCTGACACATCGAGCTCAACAGACGGAAAAAATGGCGGGAAGTTTCGGCGGCGGCGGTTTTATCCACGAGACCGAGTCTCGTCTCCGGCGATTTTCCGGGCCCACATCGTTCGCTTTTTTACACCTCATCATTCCCTTTAGCCACGTCAGCATAACCTGATGAAAATAGTAGCTTCTTCTTCTTCCTGGTACGAGGCAGGAAACGAACCGTCCGCTCGAGCGTTATATTTGATTTGTGCTCGTTATAATTGATCTCAAGCCGAGCTTAACCGCAATTGATTAAATATTAAGATCGAGCTTGAATCCTGGCTGTTAAGCATTCGATTTGGGCTGAGGTTGAATTCGAGCACAATATTAAACTTGTTTGATAAATGAACCGGTCGAACTTGATTCGTTAATTATTCGGTTAAAGTTAGTTATAATTAAGTTCGAACTGAATCGGAGCTCAAATTTAAACTTGTTAATAAACGAATCAAGTTCGAGCTTCACCCTTTGAAACTCGATAAGTACGTGAACCTACTCGATAATATGTAATTAACAATATATATTTATTAATATATTCTCTTAATCTTAAATAGATATTTATAACAAAATTAGATGGTTCAAATCGAGTCGATCTCGAACGGGTTCATTTAATAATCAATAAATTATATATTTTAATTTATTTAATTTAAAATTTTAATGAATATTTGTATTGAAAATTAAGCAAACAAAATCAAGTTGAGCTTAAGATTTGTCGCATAAAATCATATGAATCGAATACTTTTTTCACGAGTCTAGCCCTCTCAAATAGAGGCCTTATTCGATTCATTTACATTCCAAATGTAGTTAAACAACTAGAATTGAATTGAGCCGATTTAGAATTTGTTTAAATTTTTCGTGCCAAACTTGAATTCAATTGCACAAGCTCATTCAAATTTAAAGAGTGGAATATTTTCTTCCCGAATCGAGTTGAGCTGCTAAATTACAGCTCGATCAGCTCGTTTATACCCTTACAGAGTGTAGAAGGTTAACTCGATTCGACTCGTTTACACATTTACAAAACATACCGAATGAGAGAGAGAGACCGCTCTATTCCATTCCGTTTTGAAGAACCGTCGCTGTCATTACTAAATGTGAAGCTCTCAGCTGGGGCCAATAACCGCCACCGACACCGTTACCGGTCAATTTCCAAATATAAATCTTCTCGTCGCCTTTAAATATGGACCGTTCGATCCTCCTCCTCCGTCGTCGTCGTCGTCAAGCTCGAGGCAATAGTGAAATCGGCGAGCGAGACGAAGATGGTGTCGCTTCCGTACGGTCACGTCGACTCTAGCTTGCGAGGACTCGCCGGACAGGCCGAGGGCTTCGGTCGCTGCGCCGTCGGTGGCCTCCACGGTCAAGTCTATCACGTCACCACTTTGGCCGGTAAATTTATTTCTGTTCTTGCTCCCAATTTTGATTTGAAATTGCTAGGGTTCTTAGCAACTTGGTTTGATTTACTGGATTTGTTGGGGTTCTTTGTGTTGATGATTGTGCTTGCAATTCTGCAACTGACTTGATTGTTCGTTGTGGTGAAAATGTTTTAAATGACTGAATTAAACATTTCGAATGTTTAGCTGCTGAAATTGAAATTGTGGGTGAGTTTGGAGTTTGGAAAGCTGATTTTGCATTTTTAAGTTGACCCCAGAATCAGAAACAGATGTTTGTTGGTAATATGGTATGCGTTGCTGATGTCGTGTTTTTGCTTGTCGGCGAATGTCGATTATTTGCATCGTGTTAACGATTATGCTTGCAATTCTGCG
Source organism: Geranium rotundifolium (assembly GCA_963920655.1). Taxonomy (NCBI): domain Eukaryota; kingdom Viridiplantae; phylum Streptophyta; class Magnoliopsida; order Geraniales; family Geraniaceae; genus Geranium; species Geranium rotundifolium. The sequence continues at coordinate 45,615,801 of OY987312.1, forward strand.
ATTCTGGGAGTTGATGGTTCATTGTGGTGAAAATGTTTTAAATGCTTGAATTGAGCATTTCGAATGTTTAGCTGACGAAATTGAAATTGTGGGTGAGTTTGGAGTTTGAACTTTTAGTGGGTTTTTGTTGTGTTTGGAAAGCTGATCGTTTTGCATTTTTAAGTTGACCACAGAATCAGAAACCAATGTTTGTTGGTAATATGATATGCATTGCTGGTGTCACATTTTTGCTCGTCGAATGTCGATTATTTGCATTGTGTTAACGATTTTGCATGCAATTCTGGGACTTGATTGTTCATTGTGGTGAAAATGGTTTAAGTGCCTGAATTGAACATTTCGATTGTTTAGCTGCTGAAATTGAAATTGTGGGTGAGTTTGGAGTTTGAATTTTGAGTGGGTTTTGGTTGTGTTTGGAAAACTGATTTTGCATTTTTTTAAGTTGACCCCAGAATCAGAAACCAATGCCTGTTGGTAATATGATATGCATTGCTGCTGTCACATTTTTGCTTGTTGAATGTATTTTTTGCATAGGGTTAACAATCATACTTCCAATTCTGCAAGCCCGGGACTTGATGGCTCATTTAGGAGATTTTTGGAGTTGTGAAGATGTTCTATTTTAAATGCCTGAATTAAACATTTCAAATTTTAGCTGCTGAAATTGAAATTGTGGGCGAGTTTCAAGTTTGAACTTTTAGTAAGTTCTTGTTGTGTTTGGAAAGCTGATTTTGCATTTCTAAGTTAACCATTCACAAACCAATGTTTGTTAGTAGTATACTAACATGAATCTTGTGTGCTCTATAGGGGCTTAATCAAAATCTTTATTTGTTATGGAAATGTAGATGATGGGCCTGGATCTCTTAGGGATGGGTGTCGTAAGAAAGAGCCGCTTTGGATTGTCTTTGACGTATCAGGGACCATTCATCTACCGTCTTTCTTGAGTGTCTCGTCTTATAAAACTATTGATGGCCGGGGGCAAAGGATAAAGTTGACTGGGAAGGGTCTGCGGCTCAAGGAATGTGAGAATGTAATTGTATGTAATCTAGAGTTTGAAGGTGGCGTAGGACCTGATGCTGATGCCATTCAGATCAAACCCAATTCAAAGCACATTTGGATAGATCGATGCAGCCTCCGTGATTATTATGATGGATTGATAGATATCACTCGACAGAGCACAGATATTACCGTTTCAAGGTGAGGGATAAATAAACCTCAAATTTTGGAGCTCAAGGGTTTGTTCTGTAACTGAATTGTAATTGATACCTCTAACTATTGCTTTCAGGTGTTACTTTTCCAATCACAACAAGACCATGCTCATCGGGGCTGACGCCTCGCATGTTGCTGATAGGTGTATTCGAGTCACCATTCATCATTGTTTCTTTGACGGGACTCGGCAGCGACATCCCCGCGTTAGATTTGCTAAAGTACATTTATACAATAATTACACCAGTAACTGGGGCATCTATGCTGTTTGCGCCAGTGTAGAATCACAGGTAATACAGATAGGGTTCTCATCATTTGTGCTGATAAAAAATGTTCTCGTCATTTGTAGTTCTTTTTACATTTATGAGAGTATAGCCCTATTCTATGGTGTTTTGTCTAAATGTATTTGCTATATATGTTTTGATATCAGATATACTCTCAGTGCAATATATATGAAGCAGGAGAGAAGAAGGTGGCTTTCAAGTATTATACTGAGAAGGCAAGCCAATCTATTTACATATCTCATCTTGTACTACTTATCTTGATAGATATATATGCTTGTAATTCCGTCATTATATACTTATGTGGCTGAAAATATACCAAAATAATTGGAAAGGTGATTGTTACTTGGATCTCCATTATTGGATGGCATGGAGCATGTAATTTGTTTTCATAATTGAAAGAACTTATTAAAGATGGATTAAAATAGATTATCTAAAAACCATCTGCCCCAACCCTTAAACTGATGAAATGAAAGCAGTAGGTGCTTATACTTAAACTGTTAAAATAAATAGATAGAAAAGGCTGTTTTGTGTATCTTAATTTAGTTTTCCAGGTTTACTTAGGTGTTCTTATGTACCAAAATTCACCTCAAAATTGATGTTTTTGAACTCCTATAGGGACACTGCTTATAAATGTTTTGGAATTTATGTCTACTTTGGTAAGACAGGTGTGGGATTGCATTAACGATGACCATTGTAAAATACACTTGAGATATACTGGTATACACAAGAAGTTGGACTACAGAGTATCATAACATGTGTAAGCTTTGACATATGCAGGCAACTGAGGATTTGATTATAATGTTTCTGTAGGCGGCCGACAAGGAGGAAGCAGGGACTGGTTGCCTGAAGTCTGAAGGGGACTTATTCATAGCAGAAACTAAAGCAGGTTTGATGGAAGCTACTGCTCGTGACGTGTTTCATCCCAGCGAACACTATTCCACTTGGACGGTAGAATCTCCCACCAATGCTCTGAAGCAGGTTCTTCAACACTGCACAGGATGGCAACCTGTTCCACTACCAGCGGATCAGACAGTGGTGTGTAGCAACTCCTAACCATTTCATTTTGAGAAAATTGCAAAAAGGTGCCCTATTACACTACACTTTTGCAAAATGGTAATGTGTTGTTTGTTAATGGCAAAAAAGTGTCGTGTTGTTTGATTTTTTTTGCAAAATATGTGTATTTTTATAAAAATGACAAAATTTCCCCTGGAATTAAGACTCTTATAACATAATTTAGAAAAATAATTTTAAACTTACAAATAGTATAATTACAAAATTTGATCATACAAATTTCAGTTAAAAGATAAAAACAGAAAAACTCTTAAAGTATTTAGTTTTAGAAAAATAAATGTTATATTCCGGGGTAATTTAATCATTTTTATAAACATATGCATATTTTGCAAAAAAACAAACACGACACCTTTATGTCATTAACAAACAACACAACACCCTTTTGCAAGCAAAAGTGTCATATAATAGGGCACCTTTTTGCAATTTTCCCTTTCATTTTGTAGATACCTATTTCGTACTTCTACATATGCTTCTATTGAAATATGTGTTGTACGCTCAGGTCGACTCCAGCTTGCGAGCACTGGCTGGCCAAGCAGAGGGTTTCGGTCGCTTCGCCATTGGTGGCCTTCAAGGTCATATCTATAGTGTCACCACTTTAGCTGGTAAACTCTACTATATATATTTTTTCTAACAATCTCTCAAAATTCTTAGGGTTTTAGCAATTTGCTTTACAGAATTGATTTCCTTGAGTTGGTTACTTTTCTGCTTGAAAATGTGAATTGTTTTGTGTTGTTTTGATAATCATGCTTTCAATTGAGCTCACAAAGTGTTCTGTTCTTGATTCTACAAGTTTGAGACTTGATTGCTCATCTTGGAGATTCTTGGATTTTTTCCTGAAAATGCTCATTTTGGGTTCAAGTTGGCTGCTAATTTCCCGTGTTCTAAAAGTCCTCAACTTGTCTGATTAGTCCCCGATTAATTTTCTGGTTAGTCCCTGGAGGACCTATCTGTCTGACTAGCGCCTAATGTTCTCATTTCAAATATTTTGCTGTTGATTTTTAAATCAGGGCGAGTTTAAAGTTTGAACTTTCATGGAGGGTTTTTTTGGGTTTCAAATCTGATTTTGCATTTCAAGTTAACCCCAGATTCACATTATTTCACGTATTCAGGTTACTAAATCGTCTACATAGAGTTCTATAGGTGCTTAACCAAACCATGCATTTGTTTGTCTTCTGTGTAATGCAGATGATGGGCCAGGATCGCTTAGAGATGGATGCAGCAAGAAAGAACCACTCTGGATTGTCTTTGACGTATCGGGAACCATTCATCTACACTCTCCCCTGAGTGTCCCGTCTTATAAGACCATCGATGGCCGGGGCCAAAGGATAAAGCTAACTGGGAAGGGCCTGAGACTCAAGGAATGCGAACATGTAATCATATCTAATCTGGAGTTCGAGGGCGGTCCATCGTCTGATGACGACGCCATCCAGATCAAACCCAATTCGAAGCACATCTGGATAGACCGTTGCAGTCTCAGCGATTATCACGATGGACTCATAGACATCACCCGACAAAGCACGGACATTACCGTTTCAAGGTGAGGGAAATTCTTCAAATCGGTAATTCGTGTAGGTTCATGTAATCAGTGCTCTAAAAATCTCCAACTCGTCTGATTAGTTACTGATTAATCCTCTATTAATTTCTGATTAATCCTTGAATCTGACTTATTTTCCGATTAGTCCCCAGAAGGCCCTCTCTGCCCGACTAGCACCTACGGTTTTAGAACATTGCATGTAATTGATGCCTCTATCGCTTCAGGTGTCGTTTTTCACAGCACAACAAGGCCATGCTCATCGGAGCTGATCCCTCCCATGTTGGTGATCGGTGTATTCGGGTGACCGTTCATCGCTGTTTCTTCGACGGGATTCAACAGCAGCATCCTCGCGTCAGATTTGCTAAACTGCATTTGTATAACAATTACACCAGAAACTGGGGCGCTCATGCTGTTTGCTCCAGTGTAGAGTCTCAGGTAACAAAAATACGCTTCTTTTACCATGTGCTGTTAAGCCTGTTATTTTGTTTGCTTGCATGATTCTTAAGTTTCTGTATAAATATATTTGTGTTTTTTTTTCATGTTTGATATCAGATATATTCTCAGTGCAATATATATGAAGCGGGACAGAAGATCTTGGCCTTCAAGTATGTTCATGAGAAGGTGAGTCGATCTCGTCACAATTTCTTACCTTTCTCTTGATAGATATTAGATATTTACATATGAGAGTTGTTGATTCTTGGACCTTGGGCATTACTGAATACTGACCATAGATATATACAATGGCCAAATTTGAAAACCTACTAGTATTTCACAATTAATCTTGTTATAATGAGAAAGAGTGTGGTAATACATAAATAGTCTATGTAAAACAATAAATAATAATACCAAGAGTTTTACGTAGTTTGTCGGCTACGTCCACTGACAATGGAGAGAAATCTTATTATAATCATCAGGTTGTTCGTGCTAGGTTACGTTAGCGCAATATTTATATTACTACACTTTCTTAATCAGAAAGAGAAATAGGAACTCTAATCTGTCAGGAAACAAGAAAATCCTTGATTGTCACCATCAGATTTTTCTGTAGTGAAGTCTGAGGTCAGTAATAACCGCGGCGGCATTTGGTCACTTTCTTAAGTTCAAACGCCAGCTAAGCTTGAGAAGTAGATAAAGACGTAAAGCAACAGAATTCAGACAAGTTAATGATAGTGAAGAGGACAGTTTCTTCAGCACCTTGCCTTAACTGTCTTTCTAATGTTGATCATTTTGTCAAATGAGTTGGGAAATTCCTAAGGGCATTGAAAAGAGGTTGATTTTCCACATTTCTAAATCCACAGTAGAAAAACGGATACCGGATACTAGTGGGGCATTTAAAAGTGTAGGCTCCCAACTGAATCCAGATAGTTTTGTTGGATATGTATTGAACGGAATCAGGATTTACTGAGAGCCAAGTACAGTAGTCTCACCGACGTACTCGGCTCTCAGTAAATCCTGATTCCGTTCAATACATATCCAACAAATCTTGTCTGGATTCAGTTCGGGGCCTACTTTTAAAATGCCAAATGAGTTGACATTAGAAAGATTTTCAAGGCAAGGTGCTGAAGAAACTGTCCTCTTCACCATCATTAACTTGTCTGAAGTTTGTTGCTTCACGTCCTTATCAACTTTCTCAAGCTTAGCTGGCTTTTGAACTGAAGAAATAGAAGCAGTGAAAGCAGTAGGACCATAGGTGCTTCTCCGGCTTTGTTAAGCTACCGAAGGAAATAGATAGGACACTATGCATGTGTTCTTAGGGTACTTGACTTCACCTAGAAAATTGATTTGCAATTATGTGACTATCCATATTATGACATGTGTATCCAAGAACAAGCATTTGGAATCCGATTAGGAACTGTTCTTCAGTTCCTAACAATCTAGCGGTCCATTATTCCAGGTGTTACCGGCTTTAGGAGAGTACCTGACCTGATTATTAGGAATCACATAGTACACGGGTATGACTGCTCACGGTTCGGTTTTGACCGAAACAATCAATTTGGTTCTGAGAAAATCAAAACTGAACCATTAGAATTTGGTTTGGTTTGATTTTAAACCAGCCGGTTTGGTTTTCTTTGAACCGATTTTCATGAATTTACCACATTTTGGGTCGGTTTTGACTTTATTTTTTGTTTGTCCAATTGATGAAAATTGATGATGTAAAATGAGCAACATGTCCAAATTTTGGTTTGGGTTTTAACCGTTCTAATTCTATAAATCAAAACCAAACCAGTTTGGTTCTTTCCGGTTTGATCAGTTCGATAATTTTTAGTCTAACTGTTTATAAATCTATTTATACTATATTCATTCGATGTGAGAGGACTCACTATGCGGACTCCTGACCAAATAATCTTGACGTATACAAGTAACTCAGAATTCAATCGTGATGTTTATGCAGGCGGGTGACAAGGAGGAGGCAGGGACGGGATCGGTGAAGTCTGAAGGGGACACGTTCGTTTCCGGAACCAAATCTGGCCTGACGGAGGCAGGCGAGCACTCCGTGTTTCATCCCAGCGAACACTATCCTACATGGACGGTGGAAGCTACCGATGAGCTGAAGCAGGTTCTTCGGCAATGCTCCGGATGGCAATGTGTTCCGCTGCCGGGCGATCACAGAGGTCCGTGATTATATCTCCCCTAACCTGAGCATTTCATTCATATATATATACACGAAAAATGTACTTTCACATGTATTTGCTCTTTTCTGTGCATTTGCTTTGAGTGTAACATTCCCTGTAACGCGATATTAAATTTAAGGAAAGAGTCTCACGAACTAATAACATGGATATTTTTTAAGTTACTGTGTGTGATTCGATATTCGTAAAACGATGTCAAAATTATTTGTTATGGTGTCTCCCAGAGGACGAGAATTAATGAATCTGCATCTATAGAGAAGTAAATATTCACAAAATCGACGGGTTTCAGTGTCCCCGAACCGATAGAATATGGAACATACACTACTACTAAAAATGGATCATACCCGACTGACTGTCAGTCGGGCATGGGCTAATATCTAATCGGGTATGTATACCTGACCGGATTTCTCAGTCGTGAATTTCCATACCCGATTGATATTGTGTATTGTGTTAGCCGGGAGTCCAATATACCCGGCTGACATGGTCTCTCTATATTATTAGTCTGGTATATATATTGAATCATACATGACTGGTATATATATTGAATCATACATGACTGACAAAATAAATGACGTTATTTGGTTCTAAACCCGACTAACCGATTTGAGATTCTCGGATATATCTCTAAATATCCGACTAGCATTGGTTTTAGTCGGGTATGATGCTCAAGAACCCCCGAGTTGATGATATATTTCCTCGTAATCTTTTGCTTGTTCTTGACTCCGTCACATACAATTTCGTGCACTCCTAAACAAGTTGATGGAAACGTATATATAACTGGTCATGCAATTAATGTTGAGTAAATTCATTTTCTCGAAGGCGACGATCACCGTCACAGCTTTCCATGACCGTTAGATCAACGTCGGCCCCACATTTTCAGTTGACCGTCAACCGGCGGCGACAGGTCGGCCCGGTCCTCCCCGAGGAACAGCTCCGACAAGGCGCTCTCCAACTCCTCAGGGGCATATTTGGCAGTCACGTCCTTTTTATGCCTCTCGTACAGTTCCCGATACGCCGGCACGAGATTGCTCCGGATCGATCCCGCGATCTCTTCCCGGAGGCTCGGGTCCCACGCGACGACCCACGCGCCCTGCCTCCTAAGCGCGTCTTCGAAGACCGAGTCGAACCTCGCGAACGGTGAGGACGCCGGAGCCGTCGGATCTTCTTGTAGTGACGTCAGCACCGGGCTCCACATGAACCGTTCGTAGCTTCCGGCGAACTGCCTCGCCTTCGCCTCGTGCTCTTCGATCCAGTGCTCTCCGAGCAGGAACCGGAGGCCCGAGGTTCGCGCCCCGTACACCACGTGGCAGAGATTGTTCGCGAGGAACAGATAGGAGAGCGACACATGCTCGTATTGTTTCGCTAGCTCGTCGAGCTTACATAAAAGGACGAGAATGAGAGACGAAATGCGAGCGCACGTGTTCGCCGGAGACTGAGACTGGGTGTCGCCGGAGTGACATTCCGGCGACGGCGGTTCGGGGAAGATCTCTGCGATGACGTGGCCGTAGTCGGCGAGGAGAGTCAGGAAGCTCGTGAGCCGGACCGTCAGGTCGTGGACTCCTCCGGTGGCCGGAACCGGCGACCTCGGGGAGTGCCTCTTGATCGATCGCTCCTGCTCCGATACCAAAGCTCGCACCGACTCCCCGAGCCGGAGCATCGCCGCTCCTGCTCGCGACCCGACGGAGTCGTCGAAGATCGCTTCGATCTCTGGCAATCGATCTCCGATCGCGACGTACATGTCGAGCACCCGGAATATCTTCTCCGGCGAGGATTTTTTGCTCTTGGCGACGAGCTCCGGGAACCGAAAGAGCAAATCGGCGCCGTTTCCGGCGATCTCGAGGAAGCAGGACGACTCGCGGGCCGCGCCGGAGAACCCGAAGACGCGGTCGCAGAGGAGCCTCTCTCCGGCAAAGAGCCACGACGTGGCGACCCTGACGGCGGCGAGCCATCTCGTGATCTCGAGGTCGACCGCTTCCCAGCGGAGCTTGTTGAATTTCGAACGGCTCGATCTCTCGATCCCTAACCCGTAAATAGCCTCGTCGATGATGGACTTTCTGGTCATTTGGTACAGCCTCACGCACTCCTTGCCGTAACCGCCCGCGAACATGCACTCCGCGATGGCCCTCAGATCCGACGTGGCAGTCTCCGTAACCGAAACTGCCAATTCCTCCCCCACGCTCTCGGACCGCGCGTCGTCGGAAGAGCTGGTGGTGGAGGCGCGTGGGGAGGCGCGTGAGGAGGCGGAGACGGACTCAGGGCCGAGGCGGGCCCGGTTGGCGGAGAGGATCTGGAAGAGCTCGTTCTCGAGCCTCTTCATGGCGATCTGCATAAGATTCTGACACTCCGCGAGTCTCTCCGGGGAATTGAAACTGTTTCCGGACGAGATCAGTCCGGTCATGAGCTTTTGGAGGTCGGAGACGGAGGCGACGAACCGGTAGGCCTCGGGCCGGCTCACGCGGAAGAGGGAGGTGAACCGGGTGGGAGAGGAAGGGTCTAGAATGTTCCACTTCGCGATCGCCGCCGCCGCGGTCTCGATGATCTCGGCGACGGCGGAGTCGGAGGAGTAGGCGGGGGTTGATGAGTGGAACGGCGTCGTTTTGGGGCGGAAGGAGGGAACGACGCTCATGCCTTTCCTCGGCATTGTGTTTGTTTCTCGAGAAAATTTTGTGGAGCTCAAAGGCGAGAAAAGAAGATGATTATATGTATGGATGATGGACTACGACGCCGTAGAGAAGGTATGTTGGAATTCTTCGCGATGTTGACTTTGGTGTTAAAAACCATTTCGCGGGAACGTGTGTAAACGAGTCAAATCGAGCTTCTGGAATGGCTCAACTTGGCTGGTGAGAAAAGCGTGTTCGGAAAAAAGTGTGTTCGACTAAAGATCAGATGAGTTTATGCAACTAATCTAGAGTTTGGCTCGAAATAAAATAGACAATCTCGAGCTCAGCTCGGCTCTATTCGATTCACTTAATTTTGGATACAAATACTCGGTAAAAGTTAAATAAATGAATATTTCATTACTTAACAAACGAGCTAGGTTGAGACTGGCTTGACCTGATTCGGCTCGTCTGATTCCACCGTAAACATTTATCAAACTTCAGAAATATATGATAATTAATCATAAATATTAAACGAGTTGTCTTGCGAGCATATCGGGACTTGAAAGGTTAGACTCGAGCTCGGCTCGTTTCATTAAACGATCCCAGTCTGAGGTCAAATTTAACTCGAGCTTAATTATAAAGACCTAGAACCGAATTTTAACAAACCAAACTCGAGCAGCTTGTTAAAAGCTCAACTCATTTACAATTCTATTTTCAACTTATCGTGACTTTGGTACAAATGAGTCGAGTTTTATATATTTAAAGTTTCGGTTCAATTTGACTCGAGTTCAAACAAACTTATGTGGATATAAATTTTAGTTTGGCTCGGATGTAATTAGTGAAGCTCAGAGTTTATAGCAAGCTCTAGTCCAAATCAAGTTACTCGTTGAAAAGGTCGACTCGTTTAGAAGCTAACAAAGAGTGTTAGTTTTCTTTTGATTTTTTAAAAATTTAATTAATTAAGCAGTGATTAATTATTAATTAAATTATGAATGGAAGCTCTGTTTGTTTCTGGAGAAAATTGTGGGGTTCAAATATTAAAATTTGCAGGTGATAAATGAAGATAATAATAAGATGGACGGTGGAAGAAACGACGCCGTATGGAAGGTACGTTTGAATTCTTCGCTATGTTGACATTGACTTTGGTGTTTATGGTTCGGTTAATCGGATCGTATATGGTTCATAATAGAATTTAATTGGGGATTAGATGTGGGATCGAGTTGTTAATTCGGGTCGGTTATGATTACCAGCCTAATAGTTGGGCGGTTTTTTGGTCAGAATTGGATTGACCTGTAATATTATGACGATTTTTTACTCTAGGCTTCGTTCATGTCGTCTTAATTAGTTATTCGAGCCTTATTTATGATGTAATTAATTAGTTGGGAAATAGTTAGGCTTAATACAACAACTTATTAGTTTTATGATGTAATTAATAGTTAATTAGTGATCAAAATATGGCACCAATAGTTATTGACTTATATATATACCAAATATTTGCATCAATCTGACCTCCGCTTGGTTTAGTTAATGCAATGACTTTCTTGTTCTTTAAGTCTCAGTCACTAATAATTTGATGTTGACGATGCAATATATGACGTCAGCATGACGATGAAAGTGGGAGGTTATTGAATTTGATGGAGAAAGTGTTCTTTTTGTGGGCCTGCGCGATATTTATAAGGAAAATTATCGGATCTAAAGAACGCGACGTGATTAATTATGACGAAAACATAAATTCACGTATATTGTTTTAAAAAGTGGTAGACGTTAGTCGGGTGTAATTGCATTTGAAGATTATTCAATGATCGATCGAAAAACTAATGAGTTTAACAGATAACTAATGGAGGATTAATTAAACAGCTCGGAGTCTTTTTTATAGAACTGTATGTACGTATATGTTAAGTATATGTGACGTGGCCAGATCGATATGATAGTTGTTGACTATGTGTTTTAGTCGTTGTATAGTTTTGAAATGTGATTATCACCAGTCGATGAATACGTGACAGATGTGGAGTAATTCAATAATTTAAAAGGATTCTCCATGTTGGCACTCCCGAAAAAATTGTCATGTCGAGGGAGGAAGTAGACAATACTTTAGAAAAATTCGACTAGCTGGTCGGGTTTATAATCCCTGAATGATCATCTCTTAGAAGTTCTATTCACCCGACTGATATTAAATATTTTTAAAATGCAGATAATAAGTAAGACGATACAAATAACATCTCTAAATTATTTCTCGTTTAAATAACAAAAGACTACAAAAAAAAAACTATGAAACATTATCATAGCTAGACACATATATAGAAAGATTATTAATATGATATAATCTGGAAAATATAATTAATTAACATGCTTAAATATATGCCATAGCATCATGAGCAACAAGCCTTCAGCAGATTGATTGCTCATGATGTTATGTCACATATATTTCATGAAACTAATTAATCACATTCAATATTACATTAACCATCATCATCATCAACACTAATAAATACAAAAACATTATAAAAAAAAACTACTAATTTTAGTTGATTAATTAAAACTATATGAGAATTAAAATCCACCTCCAGATCCAAATGCAGGAGCCCAGTAGTCAGCTCCATTGTCACTCCCAACTTGCTGAGTGCAAGAAACTGGAACCAAACACAACCCTTTGCTCCTCAGATCCTTAACCTTTTCCTCTGAACCCATCTGATTTGATATGACACATTTTGTTATTAATTAGTAAAAAACAAATATGAATCGATCAGTAAGAGGTCGGAAGTTCGATCCCAATGAGACTCAGATTGTTATATAAGTGGGTGAACAGATCTTCACTCACGTGTAATCCGGGCTGGAATGCACGTGGAGAAAGACCGGGGTGTAGAGATAGGATGGACGACCCCCGACCCACGGGGGTTCAGCCCGGAACATATGGCATAGGAGGTCACACCCAACACAGAACCAGACTCTGATACTAGGGGTGTTCACAGTTCGGTTTTTGAACCGAACCGAACGGTTCGGTTCTTGAATAAATCAAACCGAACCGAAAAAATTCGGTCGGTTTTTGGTTTGAACCGAATTGAACAGAAAATCAACCACAAAACCAAAAAAATTCATAAATCAAGCAAAAAATGATTAGATTTCGATCGGTTTTTAGAGAAATTATGTATAATAATTTTACACGAACTAAAATAAAACGTTAATAAAGCCATAAAAGGAAAATCCAATTGAAAAACACCCTAAATTGAAGCATAAACCAGAGAATTCATTATAATTTGAACCGGAGTCGGTCGGTTCGGTTTTTGATCGGTTTTGGTTGATTGAACCGAAACCGAACCGACCAAGATCAAATTCCGACCAAAACCGACCATTTTTCGGTTCGGTTCGGTCGGTTCGGTTTTTTTTAACACCCCTATCTGATACCATGTTAGACTGCCTAAAAAGTCAAATTGACAAGTGAATGCCCCGATTATTATTTAGGCTGGTGAACAGATACACATCTTTTAGATGTCGTACTCTAACATTAAGAGTATCACGTATAAATTTGTGAATTAATGTTATAATTTTGAATAATTCTAGTGAATAATTTTAGGTTTCAGAGGGTATAAGTTAAAAAAAAATTTTCTGTATTTGTAACCCTATAATAACAGATAATTAAATACAAGTATGAATTAATAAATTAAACCCATAACACTTTCTTCTTTTTTTACTTAGATAATTGATTCATATATATGAATGATGACAAATATGAGAATAAGTGATAGTCAACTCAATCCTCAAAGGATATGACATATTTTTTATAAAGAGCTTTTGTTCAATCATAAAGCAAATTAAAGGAGAAAGAAGCATTTTTATTTGCAACCCTACCTTTCCCTCTAAGGAGAGAGACCTCAACTTTACTTATAATTAACAGGCCGAGTTTTATATCGAAAAGACGAGACTCGAGTCACATTTTTTGTTTGATTAGTTCTGAATTAATCTTTTGAACTAACTTTTGTTGTTGGGACAAAAAAAATGTATAAAGATAAGAACCTTGTTCTTTATATCTTTATGCATTAATAATTAGACTAGTAAACCTAAATATACTTGATTAGTTAATTAATTAACTACAAAACATATATGCCTTCTCGAAAACAAATCTTATAATTTCCCACTTTATTTCTTTAGGATTTAGAGACTGTGTTGTGATGGATCCAATAAAAAACATACCTGCATTTCAGCCTCTAATCCTCCATTTCTTCCTCCTCCATTGACCTAAAACACCCGAATTCATATTCGTTAAACGATACAACAACTAAATATAAATATTGAAATCAATATAACGATGATAATCGATAAAACTTTATTTTGAAAACATACGTGAAACAAACATTGTTAAAGCCTGATTATATGAAAACATAAACTGATAAATAACGAACTCATATAAACATCAAATGACGTCGATATTTAAACTTTACGAACACGAGACGATAAGATCTAAATTATATAAAATGTTACTTACAGAGTCTTGAGTCCTCATGCTTCCTGATGGATTGCCCAAGTATGGGTTGCTGAGGGTCTAAAACATTATTATAAAAAAAACCCAACAAAAACATATTAATTATTTTATATTACAATTTAAAAATAGTTAAGTGAATGCTTCAAAAAAAACACTGATTCTCAAGGAAAAAGAGAGAGAGAGAGACCTGGATTTGACATTGAAGGAATCTGATATAACCAATAGCTTCTAACAAGACAGAGGCTGTGTCAGTCTGCACAAAAGAGCACAACTCTTCTTTAAATTCATAAAGCAGCTTTGATCTCTGCACCATACTTTGTAAATATATAATATATTGTTTATATATATATATATCATTATGGGCTCATACAATTTTTCTGATAGATTAAAATTAAGGAATAATGATACTTTGTTACACTTAATTATATCGAAACGACACTTTCATATCTTAACTATTTTTGTCTCTTTTTTAGTATCCTAACAAGCTTTTCGTGACAAACTATGCTAAAATGATTAAATTACCCCTGATTTAAGAAATCAAAATATAACTGGTCCAGTGTGATTTATCAAACTATATTTGAAATGGTTCAGATTTAATTTTACATTTTCGGGCATAATTGTATTTGCATCTTAAGTACAAATGAGATAAAAAAAAACTGAACCAGTTCAATTTATAGAATCTTACACCAATGGTAGTTTAGGTATTTAAAACATTTCAGAGGTAGGTTGTCACAAAAAAATTGTTATGGTACTAAGAAAAAGAAAAAAATAATCAGGGTATGAAAGTGTCATTTCGGTGTATCAGAGTGTCATTATCCTTAAAATTAATCGCCAATCAGTGCGGTATAATTAAGCATAAATTTACTTTTAATCACCTTTCCAAATGGAGATACTAGCTGGTGAAGGGCTGTTAATCTGTCTCCTAGCTTCTCCTTCCTCACCTATGCCACAATGCGAATCGAATCGTTATCATTAATTTAGGGTTTCGTCTGTTAAATTCGAGTTATACATGTATGTTTTTATTCTCTTGTACTATTGTGTTTTCATGATTTGGAATACACAACTATAGCACATGCCTTGAAGAAATAGACAATGGAGAAAGATACAAAATTACCTTAAGAGGGGGTTGGGATGATGATGAAGATGGGCTAACCCTAGCTTTCTTGCATACCCCACCGGTGGCCGTACTGTTACACTGACATCGATAAAAACCCAGATGACGGATCAGAACCAGTGACCTGATACTTACGCGTAACGCTAGAAAACGGGGTTTTGACCTAATAATTGACCAAAATTACCTCATAGGAGTGGTCTTGATGAGCCTTGTTGTTAGAGAAGTCCAATATGCTATTGTTTTTACTATTGTTGGTGTGATTGTTGGAGCTGAAACTTGTGGTGACACATGACCTAGGAGAAGAGACTGGCATGGTGATGCTTGAGTGAAAGTGATGAAGATCTTGATGATCACCTGATCTGTTCTGGGAAGCTTCTTGTTCTTGTTCTTGCTTGGCATGACAATCATGGTGATGATCATGATCATGAACCCTTGTTGGCAATGGATTCAAGATTTGGTCTTCCCAATTCTCCAACTTCTTAAATGGTTGGAAATGGCCCACCACTCCACCAAACTTGTCCTCCTCACCTGTCAATCCACCCCTGAAAAAAAAAATATATTTTCCCACAAAAACATTAGTAAAGTCATGTAGCGAGAAAACCCGCAAAACACGGGTTTCTGGTCGCTGGTTCTGATCTTCACACCTGCGGTTATTGCAAGAGAAATAAAAACAGAAAGACTTGAGAAAAAGGGTATTTACAGGAGGAGCTGGCTCCAGGAGTTCGGCATCTCCTGAGGGTTATGATCCGAAAATGAATAATTGGAAGAAGAAGATCCAACACCAAGATCACCAAGAACAAGTTGTGGGTGATGGTGATGATGGTGATGTGATGATGATGATGAGAAGAGATCAGTAGAATTATTGGCTTCTTCTTGTTCTTGTTGAGGTATTGGTGAAGAAGATGAGCTCATGATTCTCCACCAGCTGTTGCTAGGGTTTGCCATCATTAATTTGCTGATGAAAAAAACACACTTCACTTCACTTCATATATTTTTTCTAAAGCAAAACTCTTCTATCTTTCAAAACAAGAACACAAAGCTTTTTCTTCTTCTTCTTTCCTTTCCCTTTCACTCTCCTCTATACCTCTCTCTCTCTCTCTCTCTCTCTCTACTTTGTGGTGTTTCCTTATTCATGCAACCAAACAAACCCTTTGCTATAGCTAGTTGCTTTAAGAAGAGCTTTTAGCAACCCTTTAAGCTTGTAGAGAGCTCATGAAAATAATAAACGGTTCAACTTGAAGAGAATTTGATTTATTTTATCAAATTGAACAGTAAAATGAGCCGAATCATAAACGTAAAAGAGTGTAAAAGAGGTGAATCGAACGTAACTTTGTCAAGTCTCGTCTAAAAAAAAAGATTCAACTTGAGCTCGGCTTCAAACGAAGTTATATATATGATTAACTTGAACTCAACTCGAGAAGAAACAATATTAAAACTCGGGTTCAGCTCAATTCTTCTACTTTTTCTATATATATTTATTAAAATTAACTAACACAAATTGGGTCAAGTAGTAAGGAGATAAATAGGTTAAAAGATCAATAATACGGTTCTTCAGAAGTCGATACAAAACATGAGGTCCAACTATAAGCTCAAATTCAATCATAACAAACATAAGCTAAATACTAAATATTTAACAAACGAAACAATTTCATATAATTAATAACTCGATTCGACTCGTTTATTTGTGTAGTTAAGAGAGGCCCCAAGACCAGTTACAGCTACAACCTATAGACACACTCTCTCTCATTCTTTTGATCTTTATAGTATTCTTTTTTATTCCTTGCTTTTGCTTTATTATAAAGTGATGGCCTGATGGGGCAGAAGCAGGAAAAAAGCTGGTGGACAGTGTGTTCAATTCATGTTTTAAATTAACATTAATTAATAATAATTAATGAATAGAAAATTAGCTCAATTATGATTACTAATTAATTACTATATGTATCTTGATCTTAATCTCTTCATTTCCTGGATTTGTGGTGCCATGTTTAAGCTAAGCCACCTTGGGATTATTGATGTGTCTTGATTAGGGTTGTTATGATAATATTATAGAATATTAATGTTGATCATATGCTACAATAATTCACTTGGTATTAATTAAAACAAAAATTAAATACAGTATCTCAGTGGCTAATTGTATATGTTTTGGAACAATTTGAGTCACATTAAGGAATAATTTACATAAAAGACAGTGTGAGACCACATGCTAATGGCTTCTTCTAAACCTAAAATTTAATTTAAGTCCATTATTATTGGAGATGATGCTTCCATTTTAGTCTTAACATTATTGGACTGTTTTAAACTTGGGTTTAATTCTGTTTAAACACAATTCTATTTAATACAAGAATGATATAGCTTCAATGAAAGTGAATATTTGATTGAGAATAATTGTAATTCATGATCGGGTACACATTTTTCAATATATTTGTCATGATACTTGAAAATAATTAGAGATAATTATAATTAAGTATACTGAAACACTTTTGCACCCGTGTATATTTAACTTTTTTTAGAGTCGGCTCTTGGGTAAGACACTTAAGGCAAATGCTTCAGACCCACCTAAAATAAGCTCAAATCCATTAATAATTTAGGCCCAATATTTTTTTTAAAAAAAAAACCCAAAATAATAAAGACTGGGTATAAAAATAAAGGCCTAATATATGCCGTCTTTTTTATGTAAATTTTGCTTTGGACCTCAATCAAGGTTGAGCCGGCTCAGCTTTTTTTAACTTGACGGGTCACCTAAAAAAATTATTTATATTTCTTTCTTAACATAAATAAAACTAATTAAAACAAGTTTTATTTTTGTACAAATTAAGTAGCAAAATGTGTCTCTTTAAAAAAAAGTAGCAAAATGTGTCCCAACATTCTTGCAGTTGAAGTCATCTATCTAATTAATCAATTATAATTTTTGATTAATTTTTCAATCTAATTTAATTTCAAATTATTTTCTAATTTGGTTCTAGAAAATCCTAGCTCCTGATAATTTTATACAACAAGTACCCATAAAAAAAACCCAGAAAAGATGTAAGAAACATCAGTTCTCTAATAATTATCTGTCAGAATCTCATAGTATATGTCATTTAAGCACCAACTACCTTTCAAAGAAGCATATAAATCTTCTGAGCAATTTCAGGAAGATAAAAATATACAGTAATATATATAACATGATACCAAAATATACTATGAATCCAAATTGATTGAATAAGTACTATTGTGCAAAGACAAAAACCATGATACCAAAAAAAGACAACAAGAACAAGCTAAGAACACTGTTTTTTCCTTTCAAAACTCATCAGTTCATGTGTATTCTTCAACATCCTAAGATTTGTCTGAAAAAAAACTAATGGTACTGTAAAATTTGCAATGCACGTTATTGCAGGGAGGACCCGACAAAGGAAGTTTTTATAGTAAATACACTGTATCTCATTCTTGACCTAAAAGACTGATCTATCAAGTCTTGAACATATTCAGTGTGTGTGTATTTTTTACCTTATATTTGCCTGATGTGAGACCTAAACTCACGTGTAGATTCTTAGCACACATAGCTATCGAATTCGTAGACAGTAGTGACAGTACCTCCAGATATCGCATGGGTTATGATTCATCATTTCGAGGGCATTTGATCGCGAAGGCATGATCAATGCTCGGAAGTTTTGAGTTGTGTATTATAATATGATTACTGATTGATGCGGGTCTATTCAGATGTAGCATCGACCTCTTTCTCCTGAATTTAAGTTGTTTTGTCCTCGAATTTGTGATAAGACTTTTAACTTTTATACTTTTTGATGTCTTCGGGTAGTTCTTTGTTGAATAAATGAATGGACGCGTTTTTTGGAGCTTAATAGGACTCGGGATGGAGCGAGTTCGAGAAAAGGCAGACATTCTAGAAGTTGATCAGCCTTGTACGAACCGTGTCACGGTCCGGAACACATTACAGTGATCTCGATAGGTGTCACATACCGTGTCAGGGAGAGTTTGCTTGAACCAGTGCGCCAAGTACATCCTCTCTCCACACAACTCCCATGGCGTCTTCGACTTCGAAGATTTTATTAGACCGATACCTATTTATTGGGTCTGGATTTGTAAATGTGAACCGATTGGTTCGGTTCAGTTCGGTCCGTGTCAAGGTGTCTCTAATCTTGACATAATAAGTAAACATGGGCGCTATTTATAAATTTGCTCCAAATCGGGAATTGGGCCTCATAAGTTGGCGTTATGGGCCGAACCGTGTGGGCCAAAAAATTTGAAAACCGTCGACAGCAGGATTCGAACCTGCGCAGGCAAAGCCCAACAGATTTCGAGTCTGTCTCCTTAACCACTCGGACATGCCGACCTCTTGATGATCGTGCTTTCAGGAAATTAGAAGAAAATAAAAGTTGGGCTATTTTATTATGGGCTTTTAATTGGGCCCAATATGCTCCACTTATTGGGCTTATTAGCTCTTATCCATAATGATTATTGTTTGAATCACATTATATTTTAAATATACCCTTCAACCCTTTTTCCACTCAGTTCACGACGGGTTCGAAACCCAAACCTCTCCACTAATAGTGTGAGGCTTGAGAACGTCCATAACGATTTTAATTGACTCAACACAGTACATTTTAATCTATGAACTATCTTATCTAATTTATTATCACTCTTCTGAACATTATCAAGTTCTCACATAGCTTTCCCTTGAATCTGGTCTGGTGGGCCAGCTGCCCTTTTCCTGGCCTGATGTCAGAGTTCGAGCTTCACAGTAATGATGTGAGTGAGGAAGGGTTAAGGGTGATTAATATATTTGATTCTCCCTAACCTATCCGGCGAAGTGAGATAAAAATTATCTTAAACAAAATAGTTATACACTTCACTCATCAAATACGTGAACTTATATTTTATGGACTGAATTGTGCGATTCGAATAATAAACCTAACAATTAAGTTCGACTCTTACTCCTACATTTAATAATTTTTTTGTTGTAAGTGTGGAACTTTTTATGTTTAACCCAAATATATGCCAAGTAGTTCTAAGACAAATTGATTTTATATCAAACATTGTAAAATGAGAAAGTGACCTGTGAATGTGAATAATTGCCTTCCCAATCTCATCCCTTGCATGTAAGGATATATATAAAGAGGCAAAAATCAGAATAAGTTGTTGATTGATAATGATTCCATTAATTTTTGTTGAAGCAAAATTAATGTTTGTTACCAATATTGGTGGGTTTTCATTTTAGCTATAATAATGGTTGTGGGGAAGAGAATGTTCTTCAATGATCATGTGCTTGTGACCACTCATCAATTGGACCCATTTTCATGGAAAAGAATGTTCCAATTTTTATATACAATACATGATCATTTAATTGCTCGAACAAATAGACAGATAACAAAATTATTAAAAATTTCACTTTCCATAATTTCAGTATAATAAATTTATAATTTATAATATATACCAGTTTGAATGTGGCCTGATAATTGCCAATATTTGCTCTTTGATTTCAGGCTAGAGTTCAAGATTCAGCACGATATTTAAATGATGTGAGTCGTAAAGGGTAGTTAAAAATAATAATGTAATATTCGGAATTCTTTACAAATTTATTACTTCAAACTCTAATTGAAATGGACTCACAAATTGATTAAAAGTTTGGACCACACCTTACATTTATGAGGAATATTGTTGTTTTGATCAATTTACACCACATATTTAACAAAACCCAACCCTAGTTATTATGAATAGACCCAAATCACACATTTATCCAATTTATAAAAGATTTTTAAACTCAATTTCAAATTGCAGCCATGGCTTGTGCTTGGCTTTCTTTTCATGGTTAATGCATGCCATTAAATTCTTCATGCTCTATTATTGGTTCCTTCCTTTCAATTCAATTTCCATTAATTGTATTTTTGGGCTTCATGTCATTGATAGATGATTGATTTGTCATGAATGACCCAGCAATTAGAGTGTCGTTTTTTCGTTTACCTATTTCTACGTACGATACGATATGTTACGTAACGTTCAAATTTTTTACCTTCACGTTTAAATCGTTCATGTAAGTTCTGATATCAATAACACTTGCATCGACATCATATCCCAACAACTTAAAGTGATTTTTCAACCGAATTCCCAATACTGTCTTTGGATCTTCTCCACCTCTTGACATTTTTTTCTTTTGTGCAATAAAGAGATTCCCAAAAACTCCAAAAAAAAACTTGGTAGCTTTTTCACTAGTAGCATTGTGACATTTTCTTGGAGGGGGGCTAATTTTTTTTGTTCCTTTCCTTTTTGGGTTAGGACTAAAGAGTAGTGAGTGTCAATATTTGGAGGATAATATTTGGTGGGCACTTTTGATTAGATGTGATCAAAATTTTCATGCAATAGATGATGGACAGGGAGAGGTGTTCTATAGCTCATGTTCCCCATTAAAACTATGCAAGCATCAACAATCTCCACTATGAAAAGAGAAAATACACCAAAAATTACCCATAAAACTCACTTTTTTTAGAATGGGAATCTTGTAGGATTAGCCATAGGATGCATGCAAATATGTAATAGCATTACACATTCCCATGTAAACAAAACTTTCCTAGGAATAAAAAGGTTGAAGTGAAGAACCCTATTTTATTTTAATATATTAAAGCAGAAAACATATCTGTAAAACTGAGTGCACATATCGGGCCGGGCTCCACAACTAAAAGCTCAAGCTGATAGTTGGGTTTGATCATTTCTTTTATATACAACCCTTTGATCTCATATTCTCTCGACAATATCAACAATATTTATCATATTGTATATTTAAAAACTATTGAAAACATCGTTACTGATCTTACACACGAACTTCGATCGACGAGGCATAAGATCACGGTGCTTATATACTATTAGCCAAGGAATTGACCAAAAACCCCATTTGAGACATTTGAGACAAAGTTTCCATTTAGGGCTTGTATTGATCCACATGTACATGTACATTATATATATATATATATATATATATATATATATATATATATGTATATGTGTGTGTGTGTATGTGTATATATATACAAACCAATAAACACTGCTCTTCATTGACTTCAATAATGCAAGCTCTACCAATAACTTATGAACTGTCATTATAATATCATTAGGTCAAGTTAAATACAACTCCCAAAAGTTTGGGCTGATATTGAGTAGTAGAAATTAGAGAATTATAATGAGGGCTTTTTCTTCTAGGAAAAAGTTTTGGAAAACTATGTGAATGGAACTACTGTTTGATTGATTGCAAATTAAAATGACTTGGACATGAGAGATAAGATATGCAATGCAAAAAATTTAACAACTACAATATTTTTCAAGATTTTATTGTACCCATTTAAATTTTGGGATATATATACATTGTCGATTTATGTACGTGATTTAGTACACGAAACTATAATTAATGTTAATTAATATTCTAATTATTTTACTTAATAACAATGACGATGAGATGGATGTATCATATATGATGATATTTTGTCCCGATCTCCATATCGAATCAAGAAAAACAATCTCGACCCCCATTTAATCGAGTATAAAGATTTATATTTTTTTGATGTTGACTATAAATTAATTTATAAATATACAATAAAAAAATTATTGACAATAATGTTTCATATTGTAATTCTAAAAAATTAATTTTAATTTTTTCCAATATTTAAACATGACAATAATGTTTCAAATAAATTTTATTATTACAAATTTCATCAAATTTATATATTATATATACATCTCCATCAGAGGTAGATTTCAAGTTGTGATCACTGTAACAATGGTGGGTGGCAAGTGGGACCCTATGATCATGATGCATGACACTTTAGGAATATGATTAAGATTGGGGATAATTTGAAAAGTGAAGATTTGATTTCAACTAATTGACCCCAATTTCACAAGTTGAAGACACTAATTGACCCCAATTTCACAAGTTGAAGAACAAAAGAGAATTGGGGTGCAAAGTTGAGAGTCTAGCATTAGATCAAGTGTAGGGAAGGGTCCAAGCTATAGGGTTCTTTAAAAGTGACCTTGACCCTCAACCTAGTCACGCATGGACCATATTATAAAAATATCATCGATCAAGTTACAGATAGATCTTTCAAATTATAATAAAGTTTAATCTTCTTGATGTTAAAATTTCATATGATAAGTGAGGAAAAGACGTAATAATATTATGCAAAAGGTGACAAACCAACAAAAGGTATAATATTATATGAAAGAGATAATTTAAGGTTTAGTAAATAGTTTCAATCTGCCAGAAACTTAGATAGCACAATCGATCAAATTACAGATAGACCCTTCAATTTATAATAAAATTTAGACTATCAGATATGAAAATTCCATATGATAAGAGAGGAAAAGACATAATACTATTATGCAAAAGGTGACAAACCGACGAAAGAAATAATGTTATATGAAAGAGATAATTTAGGGTTTAGTAAATAGTTTCTAATCTATCTAATGTTTATGGTAACAAAACAAGATTTATACGAGATGTAATGGGCAAGAAATATACTTTAGTGCCTAGTTATAAAAGCGATACAGAGAATGCAAAGACAAAATATTAGTGATAGATACAAATAATCGAAAATCCATGTGTTTTTCGTGAGATCGAATTTTCTATTCTAACATAATTTCAGACAACACAATCTATTAAAATTCATCAAACCATCACTCAAATTTATTCTACTTGATACTAAATACTATGAAGATAAAAGACGAAAAGACGTAACGTAATAATAATATTTTGAAAAGTGACAATCGACGGAAAGAATAGAATGATATGAAAGAGATAATTCAGAGCCGTGTTAGTGATTTCTAATCTATCTCATGTTTATGGTAACAAAGCAAGATTTAGATGAGATGTAATGGGCAAGAATTGCACTATTATAGTGCCAAATCACAAAGAGGAATAGAGGAAATAGATTCATCAATGGAAATGGAAAAAAAAGTAGAAAAATAATGGGAACAAGTCACTCCCAATTCACCATCTAATTGCAATATAGGGTCCAATTCACCTTTTAAGCTTAGGCGTGGGGAACATATGGGACATCCATGCCCTAAAATCCCCCAAAATCAAATCTCTCCAACACTCTTTTTCTTCCACTCAAACCCTATTCTCGGTCGAAACTCGCTATTAATAAAAGAAATATTAAAAATATATACAGACACGTATTGTGAAAACTATTCAAAAATCAAGATAACTTATGCGATAATATATTGAGCTAAATTAAAGAGTTAATCATGTATATTTTGGATGAAATACTAAAAGAAAAGGTTTACAAGATGCTAAAACTTTGAAATAGTTTGTTCTAAATGGTTATTTGTGGGTTTTAAAAGTATTTTCTTGACGTAAAGCAAGCCACTAATAAAAAAAGTCTACACATTATTAAAATTGTGCAAAAATCGAAAAGAAGTTTGGGATAATATCGATTTTAAAAGGAGTTGGTCACATGTAAACTTTAAGCAAAATATTGAAAATTCTAGGTAACTAATAAGATATTATAACTTTGAAATAATGTTATTATTTCAGTAAACCAAATGTTAGAGGATTTCAAATAATATATAGTATTTTTTTTTTTTGAAATTACATCATATTTTAAATTTACTTTTTGACTCTTTTCTCACCCTGATCACAACGAGGATTAAAACCCACACCTCTATTTAATAGTGTGAGAATCAAACCGTTACGGTGTCCCTACATATAGTGCATTTGAAACTTGCATGAAACTTAGATCTTTCAAATATTCAAAAATCAACATGTTGTATTTCATAATCTTCTATAAAAAAAATCTTAGACTAACTTGATTAGTCTTCAATTAATTACATATTAATTCTCTACTAGTCTGTAGGGTCTATTTGTCCGACTAGCACCTACAGTTTTGTAGAACATTTATTTTCCAATGCAATCGTGGATTTGGGGAACATTTTTGCGTGTGAGATGCAACAAGAGAGTGCATGTGCATGCTTTGTGTTTGGAGAAAACAATGAACATTCCATTTTAAGAAACTGTGGTTATTGAATTGTCATTTGTTGTTTTTGTTTGTGGAATAAAAACTGTCTTGATATGGGAATGAGGTTGAGTTTGTGACAAAACAGTGAGAGTCTTTTCACTTTCAAAACATGGGATCTCTGAAACACAGACAAATTCTTGAAACCAGTTTGGGTAAAATTCACCAATTGAACCAAAGGTTTGATTGTAGAACTTGGTTTCTTGATTGTTGAAGCGAAAGAGCTGATCCATCATACTCAGATCCCCAAAAGGAGTTGCATGCCAAAACACCAAAGATATGAGCATCATAGCAACAAATATTTGAACAAAAGCATGTCATGACAATGATCCAAATTGTTAGTGAAAAAGTTGGTTAAAGTCTGATTCAACTAAAAACTGCTGAATGTCGACTGGATTGGAATTAATAGTCATATGTTGTTTAAAGATAAACGGGTAGTGAGAAGTCAGATAGCTAGCTACATCTAGAATTATGTGATTTACACTGAACTAAAAAACTAATAATTTCGACGAATGTGGGTGCATGTCGTTGAGAGAGATGAGGAAGGATAAGGGGGGATAGGGTAGAAACGGTACACTCTAAAATTTTAACCGATTGGCATTTGGGGTTATTTTAGTATGTTCAATGTCAAAATTTGATAGGACCAGTAACCGTGAAAATTTTGCAATTATCAGGCATATTTCAAAAAATATTCAGACGTAATTAAGTGCAAATCACTTAATTCTAGATACAGTTATCTAACGTTTTTCAGGAAGAGTGTGTGTAAACAAGATTGAATTAGGTGATCGCACGAGATTCATGTCAAAATAATAACATCCTTCGTTTGTATAAATAGATTGAGACAAGTGATTGAACGCAATCCAATTAAAGAAATCGTAAATATTGTGCTGATAAATAATATGCATAATTGTAATGTCACTCGAGACGAACGGTTGTAAAAGAAAGCGTATACCGAAGATAGACCAACTTATAATTTTGTATTAATACTCTACTTAATTCATAATTAAGTAGAAATTAAGTAGAGTTCTCCCTATGTTTAAAAGTAATAACACAATTCACATATTTTAAATATAGTTTTTCATAAAATAATTAACAAAAATAATAATTTTTTCATTTAAAAACTTGTATAGCTTTTCTTGGTGGGAGCACAGAATCTCTTATGTGGAGATTATGAGCAGTGTGGACTTTATTATATCTCCATTAAACTAATTAAAAGTCCATTTCCTTATGCCTATTCATATAATAATTTGCTTACACAAAACACATATAGCCTTAGATATTCAATTAAATATTAATTATAAATTAATTAAACTGAAAGTTCAACTATGAGATGATGAAACCGTGTAGCAGCCTTGTGTAAATTAAATTAATTAATGGAAGCATGGACAATAATAATGATGATTAGTAGTATCTGTACCTACCCATTTCAGTTATTATTATATGTCCCATTTGTGGCCTGCTTTTTATAGTGATGCACTGTATCCACCTCCAATAATCAAATAAATACATGTTATTAAAGAAAAAGTTAAGTGTTCAAACCGTCTGAACTGGTAAAATATTTATATAAAATATAAAATGTTTGGGACCATGTAAAATTATTGTACAAAATGTATGGTAGAATGTTTGGGACCTGAAAAAACACCGCTGGTCAACTTTCTGGCCACGTGTCGCACGTTGAGACAACTCGCGTACAAATTTACACTGATTTAACGCTTGAAATTTTTCCAGACGTTTAAGATGGTTTGTATTGAATAGCATCCCCATATTGTTAATATTTAACTTTGTAAATGTCACGTTTAATATTTCAATAAAATTTAAAAAGTAGATACCCAAAATAAGTATTGATACAGAACATTTTTCTGTCCACAAAAATGCAGTATCATCGTTCGAAACACTATTAAAAATGTGAGTCTTTTACTTGTTCGACTATGTATAAATCGACGTCGTAAAATTATAATAATATATTCGGATTAATTTAAAACTAATCATATGATACATAATGATTTAAAATTCTCACCTCTATTGCCAATCTAATTTTTATTTATGTCATTTTGTCTATAAATACACTTAAAAATTTGTTTAAACTACTGTTATGGATAATTTTTTTTTAAATGACCTAACAAACTTAAAGAAATTAAATGTAATTATTTTTTCTTTGAATAAATAAGTATTTTTATTTACGGTCTAAAAGGAGATTTTGGGTCAGGCGGTCACGAGCTTGACCGTCAAACGGGTAAAGAAGTCAACGGTGATGAGTGTTTTGACGGTTTATTACCGTTAACTCCAACGACTAAGCGCCGTTATGTCTCCTAACTACCAGATACGATGACGTGGAAGAATCGGAACCGTCGAGTGATCGGTAGATGCACGGTGGATTGCGGCATGAGAGTGCACGCTATTTTATGCTTTTGGTGTACACAATAATTACCATAAAGATACAGGCGTGGGTGAAACCAGATTCACCCCCAACACACGCGGTTATTGCGCCGAATTTACCCACGCGGTTATTTTATTTTTTACCCACTTCGTTGCCTTTACGGTCAAGTACTGTTTCAGGCGCTGACCATTTTCATTTTATTGTTTTTTTTTCTTCGATTTTATATGAATTTAACTAAACAGAAATTACAATTAGTAATGACCTGAAAGTTTGTAATACATATTATTAGTTTTTTTTAGGAATGTCTGTCAATGTTTATTTTGCAAAACGATCAATTATTAATGGAGTTGCTCGTTATTTTGTTAGAGCGTTTTTTTTAGATTTTGCAAGCATAGTAATTCTTCGAGTTTGTACGAATTTAACTAAATATAGATAATTAATGGAGTTGCTCGTTATTTTGTTAGGGCGTTTCTTTTAGATTTTGTAAGCATAGTAATTCTTCGGGTTTGTACGAATTTAACTAAATATAGATTAACAAATTTTGATGTACGTAGTAATTACCCGAGAGTTTATGATACATATGATTAGTTTTTCGAATGTCAATGTTTATTTTGCAAAACGATTTATTATTTTGTTAGAGCGGTTTTCTTAGATTTTATCCTCAATTTCTTTCGTTTGTGTTCAATAAAAAAAAGCATAGTTATTAATAAGTTATTTGAAGTTGAATTCGTCAAATTATTATAATTGAGTTTGGACCAAGTT
This sequence comes from Geranium rotundifolium, assembly GCA_963920655.1. NCBI lineage: Eukaryota > Viridiplantae > Streptophyta > Magnoliopsida > Geraniales > Geraniaceae > Geranium > Geranium rotundifolium. Next base: position 45,643,845 of record OY987312.1, read on the forward strand.
TGTGTTTAACGTTAACATTAATAAACAAGCAAAACTAGAGTTTAATCTTGTTTATTTTATTGTATATATTATATTTAATATTCCTTAAAAAGTGAACTTAATTTTTAAACTAAAATTGAGAGATCATGTTATAATAGAGTCGGATTGACATAATAATAATTATTATTATGATGAAAATTTCAAACTTAATTTTAGCCGACCCTTGATAATTTTAGTTTTGATTCGTCTCACAATGCTGTAAAAATTGTTAGGCGTTAATCTGTCGGAAAGAATTTTTTAGAGACTAATTAAAAATTAGTCGGGAATTAATCGAAAAATAAATCAAATTAAAAGACTAATGAAAAAATTGTAAAAGATTGATCGATAATTAGTCGAAATATCATATTTTTCTATTAAAAGACTAATAGAAAAATTGTAAAGGATTAAACATCATCGTACTTTTAAATTCAACAGAATGATGAACTTGAAAAAATAATTTAATTCATCTCCAAACTAAAATTTTATTACTTTTTTTCATATATAATAAATTTGATTAATTTAATCCAATAATTTTCTTTGATGAGCATAAGTTTTATAGCTACTGATTTTATCCAATAAATATCTAAATAGAATTCAAAAATAAAATAAAAACTCAAGTGAAAAGCAAGGAATTATTATAATATACTATTAGTAATTATGAAACAAATAAACAAATGAAAAAAAGTAGCTACAGAAAGGCCCCAAGAAGCTTCTTTTTCTGCATAAACATGACCAGCTCCTTTTTAGAGCTAAGAACCAGAGTGTCTCTGCACTGTCTCTCTCTCTCTCTCCCTCTCCCTTGTCCATCAAGCTACTCTCTTTATCCTCCCTTTTGACAAATCTCCCCAACCCATTTCATTTTCTCCATCTGGGTTCTCTCCATTCCATGAGATTTTGATGTCTAGGCCTCAAGAGCATGACTACACAGGTTCTGAGAGCCTCAACCTCAAGGAGACTGAGCTCAGGCTTGGCCTCCCTGGCTCTGAGTCCCCTGAGAGGGGGCTGAAGCTTGGGGTCTCTCTGTTTGGTAAGGGTTTGGAGGAGAAGCATCATGTTTCTGGGTTTGCTCCTCCATTGAAGGGGCTTGGGCTTGTTTCTGGGTCCAAAAGGGGGTTTTCTGATGCCAACATTGGTGGGTCCCCTGGGGGTGGGAAATGGGTCTTCTCTGTGCCTGAGGCTGATTTGGGGAAGAAAGGTGGTGCCTTGTTCTCACCCAGGTGTGGGAATGGTGTCAAGGGTATTGCTGGTTTGGAGGGTAATGGGAATTGTAACCTGAAACCAGGAACAGCCATGAAAGAGGGTGGTGTTGCTGTTCCTCAGCCTTCTAAGACAGTTCAGGAGGAGAAGGATCATGTTTCTGCTGATAATGGTGTTGCTGCTCCTGCAGCTAAGTAAGTTTCTCTTAACTCAGTTATGTGATTCTCTAGTGGGAAATTTGACTTGGTATGGAAAAGGTTCAATTTTTTAGGTAAGGGTTGTGTTTAATCCAGTTTAGAACATTTTTTTGGTTTTGTGTCCTCAAGATATGAAATTATTGGGTTTTGGTGATAGAATGGACCACTTACTGTTTTTACTTGTTTGTATTGAAATCCACTTCATGTGTTCATATCCTTCATTTTTATGATTCTAATTCTTATTTTTTTGAGTTAAGAGTTGTGTTTGGTACAATTTTTTTGTTTCTGGGTCCTCAAGATATGAGATTTGAGGTATGGAATGATTGGATCTTGGGGATAGAATAGAGCGCAACTACTGATTCTAGTTCTTATATATCCTTTCAACGGTGGGAGATTTTACTTGGCAAGAAAAAAAGTTCAAATTTTGAGTTTAGAACATTTATTTTTGTTTAAAATCTTCATTTTTCTTTCTTGTATCTCCTTCAACTGATTGACTTGTAGCTTTCAGCAGTTTTCATGGTATTTTTTTTTCCATATGCTTCAATGAATTGATTTGTAAACGGGTTTTTGCTCTTATTGCATCAATGATTAGCTGTTCTCATCATGCCTAACACTCAATTTTTTTTTTTGCTATAGCCTTTCCATTTTGCGATTTTTGTGGGGAAAATATACTTAGAAGGTTTGTGTAACAGGGCACAAGTGGTGGGATGGCCTCCAATCCGATCATTTCGGAAGAACACCATGGCCACGAACTCGACAAAGAATGGAGATGACCCCGAAAGCAAAACTGGGCTCGGGTGTCTCTACGTTAAGGTTAGCATGGATGGTGCTCCGTACCTGAGGAAGGTCGATCTCAAGATCTACGGAAACTATGTGGAGCTCTCGTCAGCTCTCGAGAAGATGTTCAGCTGCTTCACCATCGGTATATACCATAATCTCATCCATTATACGGTTTATATGAATCATATCCGTATTTGAATAAAATTTTATCATTTTATCATCACTCACTTTGTTTTTGTGTTAGGGAATTTCCCGTCCATAACCAACTATTTTTTTTATAATAAACAATAATTAATCAGCATGAGAATTATTTTTCCCGTTATTTTGACACAATTTATGTGAATCAGATCCATATTTGAAGAAAAAATTATCATCACTCGCCCTGTTTTTGTGTTAAGTTTTGATAAGCAATATATTTTATTTATTTTTTGGTTATTTTCTCGTGTAGTACACTAATAGAAACCTAGCGATGATCATGCCATTGAAATATGATAACTTACGTTTCATGGTATGTATGGTATCGGTTTTCATTTATGAACAATGATGATACAGGACAGTGCAGTTCAGGGCGGGATGGCCTGAGTGAGCGTTGCTTGATGGATCTTCTCCACGGTTCTGAGTATGTTCTCACATACGAAGACAAGGACAGTGACTGGATGCTCGTTGGTGATGTCCCGTGGGAGTAAGTCCATTTTTTCCTTTCACAATTATGAAATCACTAGGCATCTAGATACAAGCGATTGTTGGGCCAAATCGGGTTTTCTTTGGTTTTTGAATCTATCTCGTGTTATGTTCACCATCGCAGGATGTTTACGGACTCTTGCAAGAGGCTGAGGATCATGAAAGGCTCAGAAGCGATCGGGCTCGGTGTGTCCCCTTTACCTTTCCAATCTTCTTCATGTCTCTTTATTGCAATGTTTTAAAAAACACTACGCGCTAGTAGGGCGAAGAGATCCTTGTGGGGACTAATCGATAATTGATCAAAAGAAAAAAAAATCCTATTGAAAGGTTAATCGGGAAATATAAAGGATTAATAATCGTCCGTGTGTGTTAAGAGCCCAACCTTCCTAAAATGCCAAGTTGATACATTTACATTTTTTCGACACGGGACACTGCCACCCCCTCACGTGCATGTCTAATGAGAGACAGACCAAACTCTGAGTCATTTTAATTCGGGCCAATCGGTAATTAATCAAATATTTCACACATCCGACACTTGTTGGCCTGCTGCACGCGAGGGAGTGTCAGCGTCCCAAATCGAAAATAGCTGAATCTAATAAATCCGAAACTTTAATAAATTAATTTGAGTTTTTAGATGAGTCGGGCTTTAACATTGTATGCATTTTTTTGTTGTTGTTGCAAATCTCTCAGCTCCAAGGGCCATGGAGAAGTGCAAGAGCAGAAACTAAAAGCTTCATGGCAAAGAAATTGGGTTCTTGAAAGTGAAAAGCTTTGGATTTTGGCTTTGTTCCATAGTCATTATAGTTACATGTTTATTTTTCTTTTATTTTTTTTTTGGTTTTGGTTTTGAATTAAGTGTCTTAGAAGATATTGCAAATTATGTTTTGCTAGCTAGAAGAATTTTACTGGAGGCTTATCCAGATTATATATATGTTATTATATATAAATGTTTGTTTATGTGTTTATGGCAATTGTGTAATATGTATGAACCTCTATTATTTCTGTATATATATATGGCTTGCTTTTGCAATTATCTTCTATGTAACAGAGTATTATATATTAGAGTTCTAAAACATGATAAAATTAATTGAATAATTTCTAAATTAATTAGAGATCAATAACAAAATGATCTTAAATTGATGAAATTTTTGTATTTGAAATTGGATCGAAGTTGGATATAGTCGAATATTTAAATAAATTATGGTATAAATTTTGGAATGAATTAAAATATTGTATGGAATCAAATGTGTGTATATACAAGTAAAATTAAAGTGGATTTTAGTGTATTTATTTATTGAGCTCAAAACCAAATAAATAAAATATATTTGTTTTTCAGGTATGGTAGGCGAAAGTATTTAAATAAATGCTCAAGTCATCTCGAAACTACAATTGTGCTTTAAGTAATAAACAATAATATCATGTTTGTTTTATAACAAAATGAATAAAATATGTATAATTTTTATTTTATAAAAAAAATTAACTTTGATTATGAGTTTTAAAACTCTTAACCACAGTCGATCGATAAGATACTAAATTATTTTACGTTGTCACGAGACGTCAATTTATACATAAACTTCATATTTTATTTTGTTTGAGTGGTAATAGTTTAAAGTTAATATTACTTATTTTTGTATACTTTTCATATTTTAAATTAAATTTTTTTTACCATAAATTTGAGTTAAATTCATCTAATTCAGTCTTTAATCAAGTCTACATTAAAAATTGAAGATCATTTCATTTCAATCGAGTAAAACCGAGAATTAAACCAGAGATTCGTGTTTAGAACCGAATCATGTCCTTACCTGATAATTTTAAGTATGAAACTTAAATATTCGACCCGGTTCCAAAATCATACCCACTTTTATTTATTGAGTTCAAAACCAAATGAATAAAAAATATATTTATTTTTAGGTATGGTTGGCGTGAAAGTATTTAAATAAATGTTCAATCTCATCGAAACCACAATTATGCTCTAAGTAACGAATAATATATAATATTTATTCCAATAAAAAACAAAGTATCTTCGCAATTTAAAAAATGAAATGCACGTGCCACGAGCTCTGGCTCTATTTCGGCACGTGGGGGTTTCGCTAACGTGCGCGCTAAGCGTACGCTGACCCTTCATCTTTAACCACACACCCGTCGGTCACTCACCGCCTAAATTCTCCGAGCTCTCTTCTTCTTCAATGGCCATTGACTCTCTCTATCTCTTTATCTCTCTATCTATCATTTTCTAATGCTCCGAGAACCCTGATTTGGACCTGTTCGATCCCAAAACCCGCGCTTCCACGAACAATCTCGACTTCGATCGGTGAAATTTTGGGGTCAGATCAATGCGTGATTGTGTCTCGCTTTCTGGGTCGGTCTAGCTTCTGGGTTCGTGTTTTTGGGGCCGGATTGATTTGGGTTCGAGCTCGAATCGGCTAATTTGGTTGTTTGGGGAAGAATTCGAATTTGGGGGAAAATGGATTCGAGTCGGAGAGCTGTGGAATCGTACTGGAGGTCTCGGATGGTCGATGCGGTGACCTCCGACGAGGACAAGGTGGCTCCGGTTTATAAATTGGAGGAGATCTGCGAGCTTTTGCGATCTTCGCATGTTGGTGTCGTGAAGGAGGTGTCCGAGTTTGTGTTGAAGAGGGTTGAGCATAAGAGCCCCATTGTTAAACAGAAGGTACTTTGATTTTGATTCTCTTGTTTTTGAATGTTATGTTAAAAAATTGCACCTTGGAAAATTATGTGGCAGAAGATACGAAGATTAGTTTGATGTGTGAATGTATGCAATTGCTAAGCAGAAGTTACTTGGTTTTGATTGTGTTGTGTTTCTGTGTTTTTGAATGCTATATTGAATTTTGCACCTTGGAGAGTTATGGAGCTGGAGATATGAGGATTAGTTTAATGTGTGTCTGTATAATGTATGAGATTGTGTTTGGTCTATGAAGTCTACCAAAAAATATTGATGTCATGAGATTGTTGCTGTGAATGTCGTGATTTGTTGGTTCTGTTTGCCTTTGATGGTCCTGATGGGAGCAATGACTTGACGGGTTCGATTGTTCTGTTGAATTATGTGAGATGGAGTTGATGATCTTTTTCGGGTACATAATGTCTTGCGATTTTATTTGTGTTGTGTGTAGAGATTGATATGTTGCAGGAGTGTAAAGGATGGATGGCTTTTTGAATATGGTAGAAGTTGATACTTGTAAATAGTCTGTGGGACATTATCAGTCATGTGCTTGAATGTTTTTAGAATGGTATAAAATTGAGTTAATGATTTTTTGGTAATATATTATCTTGCAAATTTGTTTTCATCGTCTACAGGGATTGTCGTGTTGTAGAAGTGTAAAGGATGAACAGTTTTTTGGATCACTGTAGAAGTTTATACCCGGCAATGCATAGTCATTCCATATTCTTAAGTTTTTATTTTGTAGAAGGCCTTGAAATCGAGTTAATGATCTTTTTGGGGTACCTAATATCTTGAGATTGCACTTTATCGTGTAAGGATTGAAACATTGTAGGAGTATAAAGAATGAGTAGTTTTTGAAACATAGTAGAAGTTGATGCTTGGAAATTTAGTTTGTGGAACACGATCATATTCATATGCTTAATTTTTTTGCAGAATAGCGTTACCTAATATCTTGAGATTTGATTTCAAGGATTGATACATTGTAGGAGTGTAAACGATGAATAGTTTTTTGGAACATTCTCGAAAATGTAGTCTGTGAGACATGATCACAATCATATGCTTAAATTTGATGCAGGCTTTGAGGCTCATCAAATACGCTGTAGTGAAGTCCGGTGCGGAGTTCAGGAGGGAAATGCAAAGACATTCGGTGATCATACGACAACTATTTCACTACAAAGGGGAGTTGCATCCTCTGAAGGGGGATGCTCTCGATAAAGCCGTGCGAGAGACCGCTCACGAGGCTATTGCCGCGATTTTTTCCGCGGAGGACAATAAGCCGGCGGCTCCTGCTGAAGATCTTAACAAGAGAATAGAAGGCTTTGGGAGTACAAATTACGTAATGCCGTCGGAAGATAAGAAGTCGTTCCTGGGTGAGGTAGTCGGGTTCGGAAGTGCATCCATCAAACAGGGGCTCAGCAGCTTTTCACAGGGTAATTCGGTTAAAAAGAACGATAATGGAAGTTACAAGGGTCCGAATCTTCGGCGGTCGTTGACTACAGAAACCAACTACCGTGATAGATACGTGGCTGATAATGAAGATCCGGGTAGCTATGGGGAGTCCAAGAATGTTGCCTCTGGGCCTTGGAACCAAGATTTGAGGACAGATAAGACAGAAATGAATGACGAGGATGCCAGATCGAGTTCTAAAGAGAGCAGGTCTCGTGAGGAGAGGTTGTTGGAGACGATTGTTACGTCTGGTGGGGTCCGCCTGCAACCGACTCGAGATGCCATTCAGGTTTTTCTTGTGGAGGCTGCTAAGTTGGACGCTATGGCGTTAAGTCATGCAATTCAATCAAAACTCTTATCTCCAATGTGGCAGGTATAATATAAAGAATTATTGGACATTTTGGTCCTGAAGTTACCATTTTCATCTCTTATGTAAACTTTGGGCCCCAATGACTTGTCGGAAGTTTCCCCCATCAACATATTTAGTGGTTTGACTAACTTCTGACTAAGGGAACGGACTATTTTGGCCCACTTTGGGAAGTTCGAGGGCTAATTTAACGGCTTTCTCAAACTTTGAGAAACCAAAATGGTCAATAATCCTAATTTGAACCACCCGCAGGTTTTGATTTAGTTTATATTGCTTCCTTGTCATAATGTTGTTGCAATTTTGATCCTCCCTTACAGTTTTGTTGTTACGTACATGTTCATTACGTGTTCCTAAATTTTCATGGTAATTGTTGTAATACAGGTTCGAATGAAAGCTGCCTGTGTTCTTGAGTCAATTTTGAGGAAAAGAGACGATGATCGTTTCTCGATAGTGGCATCTTACTTTAGTGGAAACGTAGATGCTCTGGTGAGATGTTCTGAGTCTCCTCAAGCATCTTTGAGGGAAAAGGCTAACAAGGTAATTTCACATTATAGAATTCCACGTATCATTTATTTGCATGCTGTGTTTTTTGAAATTTAGTTCAAAAAAGAATATTAACTCCAATCAAATCCATCTATATTTTGTGATTGAATGATATGAGTTTTACGACAGGACATTGGTTATATCCTTTTGGTTAGGGATTTAATAATCCGCTTTTTACCGCATTAATTCCATTTAATACTTTGTACTTCTAGACGTGGTTATTTTATTTTAAAAGAGTTGTGGCTAGAATCTCAAAACAATTCCTTTTTTTTTCTTTTTGGGAATTTTGAGGCTGTGATGTCCTTTGATGACATTATAAAGCTCCCCCCCCCTGCCCGACTAGCGCCTAACGTTTTTTAGAGCACTACATTATACTTATACTAATATAGGAAGAGCCTTGTTTGTAATCTACAATCTACAGATTCGATAAAAAAGAATCTTCTAATTGGCCTTTGTGACACTGGTAGGTTCTAAGCCTTCTCGGCGCACAACAGGCGAATGGGTCACTGAGCAATTCAGCAAAGCCTGTGAATGTTAGTGGTACAAAACTTGAGTTACCGGATTTAATAGACACCGGTGGTTTAGATGACTACAATGAAACAAACGAGTCTGTGAAGGCGCAAAGTGATCAAAACATTGGTATTCTGAAAACACCTGCAAACCCTCTACTCGATGATCTGTTTGGAGATAGTGTCGATACGAGTTTTGGCATCAGTGAGCCAAAAACCGACGATGACCCCTTTGCTGATGTGTCGTTTCACGCCAGTGAGGTTAGAGAAAACGAGGATGATATCTTCGCCGGAATGGCTGTGGACAAGCAGGGCGCTGACGATAATCATATTGTCAGTAATATAAATGGACCGGAACTTTTTGATATGCTCGGGCCTGATTCGGGACCTCCCCCGGGACAAGAAAGGCGAGATGTTAACGACTTTATGGCTAGTCTGTCTATAAATGCACACACGTCGTCTTCTGGGGCTTTATCAGAAACCATGTTTGCAGATTTAAGCTCTGATATCAGCCACCTGGTTTCAAACAATGGTTTGAATCCAAATATGTCGCCATATAACGTTCCTCCCGGGATGATGTACAATCCCGCATTTCCTCCCCAGCCGATGAACTACAGCAATATGGGGAACTTCCTAGCTCAACAGCAGTTACTGGCGACAATGTCTAGCTTCCAACAGCTGGGGTATCTGAGCAATCAGAATTCGGGTTTCGGCCATGCCTCGGGGACTAATGGAGGTTATTCTTCAGCCCTTCCCGACATTTTCCAGCCAAACCTTGCAACACAGACCCCTGGTTTGCAGATGAGCAATTCAAAGGCGGAGGATACTAAAGCGTTCGACTTCATCTCTGTAAGTTCTACTTCAGACCCATTTTCGTTCACTTTGTAGTGCCAAATGCTAGGATGAATGTTCTTTAAAGTGATTTTTTGCTAGCGATTTCAATGTTAAGCAATGTTCTTCATTAGCTGTCTGGAATGGAGGTAGTAGAAAATTAGCAAATGGTTAACAGAACACTTAGAATTTTCTGTGTTCTATATTTTAGGAAAAATTGCTTATTATTATAGGATTATGTGAAATTACATTAAAACCGCTCCCCACACTGTTCCCAAGCAGGTGACCCACCAAGATTTGAACCCAGAATCTCAGACGAGATTAAACCCGTTTTGACCAACTGAATTAGTCTGAGTGGGTTTTTGGAATTTTCTGCATTTTCTGAAACAAAATTGCTTATTATTATAGGATTATATGTAATTACAGTAAAATCCTACCCCACACCTGCTCCCAAGCAGGTGACACTAAGATTCGAAACACGAGATTGAATTGGTCTTGACCAACTAAACTGGCCCTAACGGGCTTTGGATTTTCTATGTACGAGATTGAATTGGTCTTGACCAACTGAAGTAGCCCAAGCGGGCTTTGGAAATTTCTACGTTCTTTAGAATTTTGAGATTGAATTGGTCTTGACCAACCGAACTGGCCCTAGCTGGCCTTGCTATTTTGAACGTTCTTTAGTACATTATCTTTTTTTTTTTTTTACATTTCCATACTTATGACAATACTCTTATATTTGCATTAACACAAATTGTTTCAATCTCCAACTCGAAACCTTAGTTTACGCCCTTCTTTATGAACGTGTATTGCAGGACCATCTCGCTTCAACTCGCGATCCAAAGAGGGTTGCCTAAACCCTAGAGACCTCCACAGCGCTTTAATGTCGCCTTACATGCATTAAAAGGTGAGTAAACATCACAATCAGGCTTTTCTCTTATAGTGAATGGCGCTTACAGTAGCGAACTGTCTTTCCACGGAACTAAGAAGATGGTGAATGCGAGCACTCGTCGATCGTCGATTGTTTGTGATCGGAATGCAGCAAGAGTTAGAGTAGGCTGTTTTGTAGTTATGTAATGTAACTTGTAATGGAATTGTATAATTTTTATTTGTGTCATCATGCTTTGTTTGCTTTGCTCCATGAGAAATATCAAGGATTAGGACATACTGGTTACTTGTATTTTGGACAAAGAAATCAATAAAAATGAAGCTTTTATTGCTTTTGAGGTAACTTGCTGCACAAGTCAATAGAAAAGAAACTTTTATGGCTTTGAGGTAACTTGCTTCATAAGTTTCAAATAAACAACAATTACATCTTGAAGAGGAAAAGAGAAGTTCAAAGCTCATATATACATTTTTTTGTTCATTGGCAACTTATGTATATACACATGAAAACATGTGAGTTTTGAGTTATATATATATATATATATATATATATATATATATCCTAATTCCTATGACATATAATAGAGCTATATCACCCACCAATCATCATTTCCCACCTTTTCACTTTCAATTTTATACAAGAAAAAAGAAAAAAGTGTATATTATGAGAAATCTCTTACTAGCCCATATGATTAATCTCTTGATTAGTGATTAATTTTCAATCACTCTTGGAGCGTCTGCATAGCGTTTTTCATAACACTGTCTTTCAGACATATTCTGACTATCAACTATTCTACAACCAGATCTCCTGCATCATCGAGGATGTTGAATCACTACTAGAATCCTGTCCTTCGCGCTCTCATCACAATACCGCGAAGTTGGCTGCACAAACACGTCAAAACTCTTCAATGGGTGCCCGAAAGATTAACAAACGAACGAATAAAACGAAGAAAAAAAATCACGACGAGTCGTGAGCTTAATTACCACTCCAATGTGCCAATCGCGGCTGCTAAAATCTTTAAAAGTCGCCGCATCCATTTCCTACACAAACACATAACTCACCATTGTAACGCAATGCTCGTCTTTATTTGAAAGATCAAATTTGAAAATTAAACTCACTATACTATACACGGGAGGCGCGACGGCCTCTCCTGATTTGAGCATGGGCATGACCGTAAAGCGTGGAGCGAAGTCCTGTGATCGGAAAGTCCACCTGCGAAGACAGAAAAAACTAAATTAAAGGAGCTCAATCTTAAACTATACAATACAATTTAGAGTTTTAATAGATTTGCCATATTTACGAATATACCCTATGTATAGATATATGCAGAATTGTGCCCATTCTCGGATTAGCAACCGAAGCCAAAAGTTCTCGGACGACCCATCCATGTTTATGTATATCTGAATTCACAAATATCATATTAAAAATAATTATTGAAACTTATATGAATATAGGACTAAAAATTTGGGTGAACCGGTGAAGTGCTCAGTTGTATGCGTGAGATACTGAGTTCAAATCTTATATTACCGACAATTAGATTACGGGCTTCTACGAATTGTTTTGGATAAAAAAAATTGGTTAATTGCAAATAGTATCGGTCAACTTACATTTTTGTTTCATAATCGGGTTGATTTTAACAAATATAACACAATTTCTCCTGCAATTAAAATAAAAATAAATTTCCAACTCAAGCTCGTTCGGAAAAATTTACCCATTTGTGTTATCGAGCTGAAAGTTGGCTATAGTCAGAAGAGAAAAGCTAACAAGCTCGAGTTGATAGAAAATGCATGAATTTTAAGTTTTAACATCCTATCCTAGAGGTAATTTCACCATTTTTTTTTTCAAAAATTAGTGTTTCAAAAATCTACGATTAATTCCGAAAAGTCCTCAACTAGTCCTACTCTATCCGAGAAAACCTCGATTAGTGAGAAAAATTCATTTTTCTTGCTAATAGTAAATAATACATTGACATCTACTTTTTGTAATAAAAATAAAATTTACAAAAAATAAAACAGTATACGACCGTATATAATTCTCGAAAAATTAATCAAAAAAATGTTCTTACCACGGTCTCGACCAACGCCACCATCTGCATGGCGGCCTGAAACTTCCTACACGAAAAAATGACATAAAAAAAGCTTTAAACAAGTTTTCACGATCGATCGATAACATAATATATATTTTCAAGAAACAACATATATATATATAGGCATGCAAAAACGTTAACGTTAATTAATTAACGTACTTGAACATGATGTACTTTGTGTAGACTGCGTCGTGCATGGTGTGTACGTTTTGGTCTTCTATGTAGCTCAATTGATCTCGTAGCAACAACAAGTTTTGCGATATATGGTGAAAAATCACGTAGAACGAAATGAAATATATTGCTAGTAGAAGGACCTGGATCGCAATTCACAAGAAATTATTAACATAATTAGTAATAAGTATTTGGTTTTTCGGTTTTTTCAACCGTAATTAAGGTTCTGAAACTCAGGATTCGGGAGAATGAGGAGAAGTATAATTATAAGTAGTTATTCTCTGAGACCTCGGAGAAAAATCGGCAAAACTCGTTTTGCATGTATAGTGTTTCAGAAAAAAGTTGGGAAGAGACTGATTGAAAATTAATCGAAGATTAATATGTAGAAATGTAGAGTTGCAAGCAAGTTGAATCGAGCCCAGGTTTTTTAAGGCTCAGCTCAAATAAAAAAGGGTTTGCCTCGAAGTCAAATGGACTTGTATAAATAGACTCGAAGCTCGAGAAGAAATGGCAAAGCTCAAGTTCAACTCGATCAATTTAATGTTTACTGTACATACACACACATATTAGAATTTATAATTTGTGAAATAGAGACCGTTCACGAGCGTTGATAGGATCGGGTTGGTTATTAAACAAACCAAACTTTGAGCTTAAGTTCGGCTTGAGCGTGAACCGAACATTCAACGAATCGAGCTTAAACAACTTGTTTATACTAATCAGACTAGTCTGAGGCTTTTTTTAATATTGTATATATGACTCAAATACTATCTAATAAATTAAAATAAAATTTCAAACCATACCCAAAAAAATATAAGATAAAATAAAAATTACCCGATTAATCCCCGATCAATCCCTAGAGCATTTTTCTGTTCACTAGCGCTTAACATTCTTCAAAACACGTAAAAACCTAAACCATCGAAATCAAGCATTCTGAAACTCGACCAACTCAATTTTATCGAGAACTCGAGGACTCACCGTGAAGTAAGGGACAGAGGCTCTGTAGCCAACGAGGGTCAAGTAAAAGACACATCCAAGAGCAGCCGTAGAGCGACACTCCTTGACTGAGAGCCTCTCGGACACGATGCAATATCCATGAGAAATGAGCAAAAACGACACGAACGAGACTGTCTGAAACAGGACACCGGTCACGTACACTCCGAAGGACATCCACAGAGAGCATGTCCGAAACTGGAAACACGAGTACCTGCAAGCAACGACATTGCCTTTGTAATGAATAAAAATGAGTTGCGCCGTTAGCAGAACGCCTGATAAAAGATCAGGGTAACGTTAGGGAGACCTATAATAACGGTTGTCTACAGTCGGGACAACTCTCACGTCACGCCTAGGGTCCAATCCTCTCTACTTAGCGCAACCTGAACTAAACAATAAGTTGCGCCGTCAGCAGAACGCCTGACAAAATTATCAGCGACACGTTCGGGAGACCTGATAACGATCTGTATGTAGTCAGAGTGTAAGACAAAAGGGTTTCCCTAAAAAGCCAAGCAAATGATCGTTATTGGTCACTTCCTGCAAAACTAGGTTGTACATATCGAGTCGGGCTCCACAATTAAAAGCTCAAACTTATTAGTTGGGTTTGTTCCATTTTTTTATATACACTCGTTCTATTTTATATTTTTCAATGTGAAACTTTATATTCTCAACACCTCCAGAATCACTGCTTGGCAATTTGGCTATTACACTTCCGCCCAGTGGCTCTGTCCAACCCAGATCAAAGCGGCTCCAGATGGCAAGGGCTTTCACCATAGAGAGGGGTTGACACAACTCAACACCTTAGACCTTTTTGCACTCGAAAATCTTCCCCGAGCACCTCGGACCACCAAACATTGACCGAATTTCTGACCTTGAACGTCAGCAACAACGTCTACACTCACCGCCCCTGCCCCTGCTCCCGCTAAAGCAATACATGCCTTACGAGAGGGAACTCGAACAAAACATGAGAAATCGTTTCTCGAGGCATAAAGCAGACAGGACAAACGCAATCCAGAGGAACCCCGCAAGAAATAAGGGCATCCCTAATTGAAAGGCACCTCGATGCGACCCGAACACTCATCTTTCAAATAGATCCCCACATAGGATTCCAATTTTTTTCTTGCGAGGTCGAGCCATTCCAACTCTCCATCCTCCTTGTTCGTGCCCTCAGAACTTGTCTGACTCCTCCTTTTCACTGTCGTGTTATCAAACTGCACGCGCGGAATGGTCGATTGTAGAGGAGAAAAATCAGCGAGCTCGAGCTGAATTTTTATAAAAAAAAATTTAATTCCACAAACACTTTTGTCATTTTCAAATAAATTTACCCGTTTTGTCTACTTTTAGTATTGTTACCTTTTTGCAATTACTCTTATTATCAGAAATGCAAGAATTGAAGTGCAATTTTGTGTTACTTACCAAAAGAGAAATGATAGAGAGAGTTGCAAAGCTTTGATCAATGGCACAGTAGCAAGAGTCCACTGCAGCTTATTTGACTGCTAATTAATAATTAAACATCAATCACAAGATATTCATAATAATTTCAGATTCAACCTCAGAAAATAATTAGGATTGAAAGATAGAAAACCCAAATTAAAGAAATTTAATTTTCAAAATATACATTTTGAAAATATATGTAGAAAAATTTAAAATAAAATGTGACCGAATTTTGATCAGGTCAGATTGAGTGAAAACTCGATAAAACTGAATCATCAATAACGAGCTCTAAAATTCGGTCAACGAGTTCTTGAAAACTCGGGAGTCTTATGACACCAAATTTATATGGGTTTTCTCAGAAACCAAACAAACAAAAAACAAGAAATTCCAAAAAAATTTAAACGAACCTGAAAATGGCCATTTTTGTAGGTGTTGATGGTCCAAGAACAACCAGAGACGATCCAAATCGTCAAGAAGGTCAAGTAAAGAGAAGGAAGAGGCCGAAACGACTCGTCGATTCCGATACCAAACGACCTGTCGCTCTCCGATTCAACCATTTCCAAAGGATCGATCGATCGATCGATCAATCTCAAAGCTTTTCAGTTTCAGAGAGGTTTTGGGTTCTTTATAGTTATGAAATAAATAAATAAATAAATAAAAAGAAAAAGACACGTCTTAATTAACGTGCGAGTCTCGGACACGAATAAAACTCGGCCAATTGATTATTATTGTACGATAAAATTAAAAACATTTTGGTGATGTAATAATAATTTTCAAGAAAAATATAAATGTTTGTGGACATGTGTTAATTGACAAAATCACAAAATCTTGTTCTTTTGCCAATTATTTAGGATCAAATTCCTATATTCTTTCTATTTTTCCCTTTTAATTAAGATTTGTTTGTGTTGATATTATTAATTTTTTCAACACATTTTGGTTATGTATACATCATATTAGAAAATTTAAATACCATAAACGATATTTTAATAAAATACATTAATTTTAATCGAGTAATATTAATGGGTGGCATCAGTATTGATTGTAATATACTTTTAAAATTAACTCAAAGTATCAAGAATCGAACATTTTGATTTTTATAAATTGTTATTTGAGAAAATGAGTGGCTGGTTTTTTTATATTTTAATTTAGATTAAATTGAAGATTACATGTTAAAAAGAATAGTATCTTAATATAGGTTGAGGAATTTCTAAAATAAAAATAATTGTCCTAATGACCAACGTGGAGACCACTAAAATCACTAGTTTTAATATTTAACCTATTCATTGCAAAATCATTGTCACCAAGAAACATTCTTAAACAAACCCATACAATAATTTACACGAAGAAACGTGTGATTTGGTGTTGAACTAGTTGACCACCAAATCATGTCATGCGTTGACTTTGTGGAATGGTGTTTGGAGAGAGGGAAAGTGTGGGGAAGGTGAGATGGAGTTGGGATTTTGGTGAAGTCACCAAAAATGGAAGGAATGGAATATTAGGTGAACAGATTCACTCAACTCAACCAAAAGTATTGAGTTTCTTTCAATCCTAACACATTTTGGTAATTTAGGGTTGATATTGGGTTGTTGACCATGGGAGATGTGTTATGGTGGCTGCGAATTCGGTTTCTTCGACTTGAATCAGATTATCGTAGTTATTTGTGGCTTATTTATGTATGGAAAAACAACGTATAATGACTTTTAATTTTTAGTTACAAACATATGACTGTCCAATATTTCAGATAACTACTAAAATATATCTTTCCTCTTTCAACTTTGATCTTCATCTTTTGCATATCGTGCATCTGACAAATAAGAAAACAAAAATTCTAAAGCATTTCAAACATAAGTTAATAAGAAAAATCAACATTAATTGTCAAAGAAACAGTACAAATCATGGACGATCAGACGATGAGTTTCAATTCTATAAAATAAAAATATGACTAGAGAGTGATACACTTCCATGTAGGAGTGTTCATCATGTCGGGTTGGGTAGACCCGATCGAGTTTGGGTTCATCCGACAAGTCTCGGGTCTAGAAAATCATACCCAAGACTCGACTCATGAGAGGTGTCGGGCTTGAGTGTAGTCGGGTACAACTCAAATCACCCGATGTGCCCAAAATATTTAGCCAATTACAATTGAAATCATAGTTAACCCCAAATCCAAACCCTTACCCTAAACCCCCAAATTCAGAAACTTTAACCCAAAATTAAAATAAATTCGAGTATGAAACCCTCAATCCCTGATTAAGAATTGTAATTTGAACCCTTAACTGAACTCTAATAGGAATAAAAGGGCTGACCCATTTTGCTACTTGGGTGTCGGGTGACTCGATGGTCTCGTAGATGTCACCCGAGACTCGATTCGACCTCTGTCGGGTTGGGTCGATCCAACCCATTTCCCACACGATTTTTCGGGTCTCGAGTCAATCGGATTCGGGTTGGGTCGGGTCGTCGGATCGGGTAAAAATATACAGCCCTACTTCCATGTCATTTCTCTCTCCATATTTTTACATTCTCTTTCCCTTCTATTTTAATTATGATTATATATTAGCCCATAGTGAATTTGGTTGGCCCTTAATGAAACATGTTTAGTCCTAAGTAGAGTCCAGTTGGGCCCATATTAATCCATTGATGATAGTTTTGGGCCTCTGAATTTCAGCCCATATACAGACCAGAACATAAACATATGCTTAGCATGTTTGGGCCTCATAGATTAGCATGGCCCATAAAAAATGTATTTATTTGTTCGCAATGATGGTTAAAACTCGAAGACAAATAGGAGTAAAAGTGTAATCGAGTCAAACCGAGTCTAATTTTCGGTTCGGGTTGCGCCCAAATATGATTTATACAATAAAACTCGAGTTCGGCTTACAAATTATACAAGTTCAAATTCAATTTAACTTATAGTAAATGTGTATTGATCTATTATAAAGATTGACTTGCAGGTCTCGAAAGATTAAGCTCAAATTTGATAGTAATTATATTAGTGCAAATTAAAAAGACAACATTAGTTTAATAAATACGTGAAGACAAGAAAATCCGAAAAGTAGGTTTCAGTTCGGACAAGATCTCGTACAGTTAATTATCGGCACGTGCTAAACGCAAGTGTTAGTTGTATCTGTATTTGCATTATTGCTGAATATTTAACTTATTATCGTTTTGTCCTAAAAACGAATAAAATGTCAAGAACTCCATATTTTGACTTATTATTATTATTATGGTAAATATAATAGCAAATTGCGCATATATATTAATTAATTATACCCCAAAATATGAATATCAGAGTTGTTGAAAGTACTAAAATTTGTCTATAATAAATATTTATTTATTAATCGAGCACACATATGCATGTAAATTGAGATAGTAATAAACTTATTAATGGTTTAATTAAAGAGACATGAAGTATTTTTCTTTAAAAAATTTAAAAACCACATGCGTGTTTATATGTTATCGCATGTAAGATTAATAAAAGAGACCAGACTGATCGTGAGTAGGATGTTTACGTTTCAGTTTTGAGTCTGTTTGATTTTGTTTTAAATCGAATCGAACGGTTCGATTTTCCGAAAATCAAAATTAAATTAATAAAATTTGGTTTGATTAGATTTGGTTTTAAATATGTTGATTTTTTATTCGGTTCGGTTTCATTTGTTATGAATCAAATTTTATGAAATTCTCACGTACCATTTTGACTTATTAATTTTCTTATCGGGTTTTGGTTAGATTTACTTCGAACCAATTTTCATGAAATTCTCTCATTTTATGTCAATTTTAACTTATCAATTGATTTGTTTTCTGTTGACACAATATTTTAGGCCCAATTAACAATGACCGATGACTTAAAACGAGCCTCGTGTTCAAACTGGTCGATTTTTATCAATTCTCATTTTATAAAATAAAACTAAACCAATAAATTTTGGTTCTGCTCGAGTTTGAACCGAATCAATTCAGTTCATTTCTATTCAGTTACTTTTTCGATCAATCCAATTATTTTTGGATACCACTATTCAAGAGAATCAAATTTAGACCCTTCAGAATATTTTTCTCCTTTTAATTGGGGATGTGTGATTTGCTTTGAATTGCATGTCATGGTCCAAAACCATAAAAACAAAATAAAGCTTCAAATTTAAACCATAAAATAAAAAGCTTTAAAATTCGTATATATATATATATATATAATTAAACACACGAAGAAGACTTCACGTAGAGAGAGAGAGAGACATGCATGCAATAATGTCATTTTTATAGTTTTTTTTTCCTTTTTTCAGAGACAAGTAATGGTTGTGCAAATATTGAATGAAGGATCGATCAACATCATGAAGAAAGTATATTTTATTCAATACATATATTAATTATTTATTGTAATGTATGTTTCATGTGTATATATAAATTAATAATTGAAGGGCTCGTCTAGATCTTAGAGCTCCCCTATACGATCTGGCTCATTAAAAACATGTCCTTATTTTCGTTTTATTTTACTTGTATTATTTTCGAGTGAAATGTGTCAGCCATTGCTTTGTATGTACAGTTTTTTTCATGAAAAGAACAGTCTTAAATTAATGGGTCTATATATAGAGTTAAGGTCGGTCCAACTTATTTTGAGGTTTAAAAGGAAAGAAAAAAAAAGTAGTTAAAAATGTATTTTGTTAGATGTGGGTTAGTCCATAACCGTTAGTTCGAACAATTGTTTATGTATAATATGATGGAAACGGATTGCACGATATAAATTGGTTCAAAAATATTTTGGTTTATTTATTAATATAAACGTACAGTAAGAACAATCGTAAATAAATTATATTGAACTGGGAAGAATCAATCGAGAGGAAATTGAATTCAGTCGAGTCTGTATAGCCCAATTCCTCGATGAGATTTATATTGCTCCGTATAGACAACGATCACCGGATACAACGACTAATTTTGACAGCGCGATGATGGTAAGGGCTTTTCAGCTTCTCTTCGGGCCTGAAGGGAATCAGAATCCTAAAGAAATTTGTTGACTCGATCTTATGAAAGTTTGCGGGAGAAATGATATTAATCATTTAGTTGTCACTGCTTCGTATGTAGAGTTTGAGTCTCGTGTCTTCGAAGCATGGAACTCGAGTATTGTTACAAGAATTTGGCGTATCTAGAAAGTCATAAACAAATTTATTTTACAGTGACAATCGGAACATAAATGCTTCTTTTCACTTAATTAAAGTACCACACAAGAAAGATGTGAATACGTTCACCCGCTTAAATAACAGTCTGAACATCTAGCGCTATCGGCTTAAACTTTTAAATGGGTTGGGCTTTTGATCACGCCACGAGACGAAGCAAGCAAGAGAATCCTATGTTCCACATTAATTAGATTTTTGTTTCTACATATAATATATGTTTTTAATAAAAAATTATTTGAGGTTACGAGGAAGCATCAACACATAATTAGTCCCATGTCAATGCTAGTTTATTAAAACAAGTGTGGAGTTTGGTAAATGTGTGAATGATTCAAATAAATAAATAAATAATTAATTAATTAAGACTATTATTACTTACAAATAGAAAGTTAATTACTGCAAGGAAAATTAAGGAACCTTCTAAAAGCCAACCACTACCTCTAATTTTAATTGTATTTATATATCTTTTGAGTTCATATTGTAGATTTTTAAGCTTTCAATGATTAAATACACTAATTAATTAATTAATTAATTAATTACCGAATATTCTTTCCATGTGTTCGATCAAAATAAATATATAAATCGTTGATGCGATTTTACTGTTTTGAATTTTATTAGTCAAAAGCCATATGTGAAACCCAGAGATTTTCCACATGCTTCCATGTGATTTATATTCTAAACAAAAATTTAAACATGTGTTCGAGACAATTAGTGAACAAAATCTTTAAACATGGTGAGTTATAGTAAATAATTAAGTTTTTTTAAAAAAAAAATTATACTTTTATTTTAGCTCCAATACAAAGTAAAATTGAGTGAAAAGAAGAACTTTGAATGCGTAGTTCAATTTTAAAATCTGATTATGCGCAGTTAAATATCAAAATTCATATCAAAACCCGAAAAATCAACCCGTCCTATTCGCCCTAATTTCATAACCTAATTGCATAGTTCAATTTCAAATTTTACATCGAAACTGGAAAATCGACTCATGCTACTCACCCTAATTCCATAACCTAATCGCGTTGGTCAATTTTAAATTTTACATTGAAACCAGAAAATCGACTCATGCTACTCATCCTAATTTTATAACCTAAATGACAATAAGTTCAATTTTAAAATTCACATTAAAACCCAAAACTCAACTCATGCTAAAGACCCTGATTTTATAACCTGAATGTGTAGTTCAATTTAAAAATTCACGTCAAACCGAAAAACCGACTCATGCTGCCCACTCTAATTCGATAACCTAAACGAGCCGTTCAGTATCAGAATACGATTGAAACCCGTTAAAACTGGTAGAATGTTATGAACCCGTCAAAACTTCGAAAATGACCGCGGTAGAAATTCATGTCGCGCGCTGAGACAATGCGCACGCAGATCCTTATCGATCCAGCACCTCCGTAGAAGTTCAGACGTCTCGGACGTTCCAGTTAAACAGTTAAACAGTTGAAACTCTAATGCAACACCCAATAAAACCACATGAACCATACCTTTTCCATGATTCTTATCTTTTCATGGAAAAAAATGTAAAGTGAATATGCAAAGAGAAAGGTACAATAAATGAGACTGTGCATGGTTGTTTTGTTCATAATGTGGAAGCACTAAAGCCACAGCAACACAGCGACAGTCCAAACAGAGAACGAACCCAAAATCGACGTAGCTTCTTCTCCTCCCAACGGGAAAATGCACAATGACGTGTAGTGCACACAATGATTCTCAAGAAAGAGACCATTTGAAATGTGGATAATAATAATAATAATAAATTATTAAATAAATAAATAAATAGAGGTAACTCCTAGTCTAGTGCCCATGCCCTAAATTGGACCCACCTTGTATCATTTTTGACATTTAACTTTTTGGGTCCCATATACACTAATAGTTTCACCATTTAATGGTCCCTACCATTTTGTGTGAGGGTAGAGAAAAAATGAGGTTGTGGGGGTGATTCATTTTTATTGAAAATATATTCTTTTGTTGTGATGTGTTTTGAATCATTTTGAATTTAGTGGGATTAGTGAGATTTTGTTGTTTAACATGTTTGAATCTAGTCTGGGTTTCTATCTGTGTTTATTGAGGTCTGATGTATTTCTCTCGATATTATTCGTGTAATAACCGGACTCAATTTTTGATAGTTGTGTTCGCTCGCTCAATAATAATCAATTTTCAATATGTATGAATATATATAATCAATAGATTACTGGCAAGTTACGTAAAATTGAAATTCTTGTTTATTTTCGTGCTGCAATTATTTTTGTTAATTACTATAACATATTTATACTTAAGATGGAGATTGATGATGTCATATCAAACACTTAATAGAAAATCGACACTATAATAAAAGAATTATCGATTGTCTACTTATTGTACATCGAGAGTTGTATAAATAAAGTGTAGAGAAAATTACACTTCACTGTATATGTTATATATGTTGTACTTATGATTTTTGCTTCAATGCAATTACTTTAAATTGTATCGATATGATACAGTAAACATTATTTTTATATAGTGTCGCTCAACTCAAAACATTAAATAGTTTAAACTAATATCTAAATATTAAAATTAGTACCCACATAAAAGAATGCTGTAAATTATCATAAATTCTAATCATAATTAATATTTAATTATTGGTTAATTCCATAACATGACATTGTTGTCATTTATAAAATAAATTTCTTACCATTTTTGCAGAAGTTAAAGTAAATTAATACGAAATAAAATTTCGCGATGGCCATATTGATCGCATGGTTGATCGAGAAAGCTGGTTTAAATCGGTCTGCAGCAAGATCACAGGATTTCTCCGTCCGTATGAGTTGGAGCCCGTGACTCTACATGATGCTAACTGGTTCGAGCCGATTGGTCTCTGGGGATATCAGAGGTGCATGTGTAAAGCATTCCACAGCAAGATCACGGGGTTTCTCCATCCGTATAAGTTGGAGGTCGTGGTTGTACATGATGTTAAATGAGTTGAGTTGAACAACTTTGGAAGAATCATTAGCGAACAGTGTTGTGTACTATTCATTATCGAAACTTTTGTGCTTTGTTTTGCTCGTAATCAAATGGCTCACGAATAATAAATTTTTGTGGTAAGTAGATATTATACTATTGAACCATTGAATTTTTTTTAAATTCTCTCATAAAAAAAGTATAAGCTGTCTCTCAAGTCTCAACCTTATATATGACCACTTCTCTTTCTCTCAATATCTAAGCCTCACATTTGTGTCACATGTCCATAAACCCAAAACATTGGTAAACTCCTCTGTTCTTGTCGGAACAACAACAAAAAACCCCCAAATTTCTCCGAGCAATGGCCGAGCCGAGCACGAGCAACTCCTCCCAAACCTCGTCGGTCTCGAACCCGATCCCCCCGGGGAAGCGAAAGGCCGTCGATTCGGGCTCGACCGAGCCCGAGAGGCCGCCGAAGAGAGGCAGAGACACGAACCACCCGATCTTCCGGGGAGTTCGGATGCGGAGTTGGGGCAAGTTCGTGTCGGAGATCCGACAACCTCGGAAGAAGTCTCGCATCTGGCTCGGAACCTTCCGGACGGCCGAAATGGCGGCGCGTGCGCACGACGTGGCGGCGCTGAGCGTGAAGGGCGACGGCGCCGTCCTCAATTTCCCCGAACTCGCCGGTTTCTTTCCCCGGCCGGAGTCCCTGTCCCCGCGGGACATCCAGGTCGCCGCGTCCCGAGCCGCCGCCATGGTCGAGCTCGACCCGACAACCTCGGAGAAGGCCGAGTTCGGCCCGACAACCTCGGAGGAGCTGTCGGGACCGGAGGAGGAGCTCGGGGAGATTATAGAACTGCCCAATTTGGAGGACGGCTACGACGGGTCGCCGGAGTCCGGCACGAGGTTTAGCTTCGTTGCGGAGGAATTGGGGGTTGACGGGTGGGTGTTTCCGCCGCCGGAGATGGAGGTCGCCGGAGAGTTTTGCGGGGGATTTTTTGGTCGGTGCAATTTCGAAGACGTCTTAGCTTGGGATTGATTTTAAATTTCCTTTTAAGAAATTACTTAGCAATGATATATTTGTATTATAATGACAATTATAAGATTCAACCAAATAATTATTTACCCCTCGCGTTTTTATGTCGTTAACATCTGATTCAAATTGAGACTTTTAAGTAAGGAATGATCATACCCGACTTATGTGCACCTCCCAGAGTAGTCGGGTATACTGACCATACCCGACCCCCACAACCATGGAGAGATACAGGTAGTCGGGTGTTATGGAGCATTACCCTACTAACATTATGTTAGTAGGGTCCTAAGAATTCATCCGTCTAACCCAATTTTGGTTAGTCGGCTAAGTTTAGTTCTATACTCTAATTTAAAACATTTAAATTGATTTAAATGATAAGAGTTAACACTGCTGATCGGGTATTCCCATAGTTTCATCATCACGTAGTATCCAACCCATATGGCCATAAACAATTGTCGTGTTTTGTTATAAGTCACGTGTAAAAGTAAAAATGTTGAATAAAATATGTACCGATAAACATCAAACTGGTATAAAATGCATCGTTTCCACTCAATAAAACTCAAGGATAATAACACTTTGTTACACCTAACTATAACGAAATGATACTCTCATACCCTAACTAATTTTCTCTCTTTTTTAGTACCCTAACAATTTTTTTTGTGACAACCAACCTCTAAAATGCCTAATATACCTAAAATACCCCTGGTTCAATTGAAAAAAAAATCGAATTGAACTAATAGTAAAATCAAACTGGTTCAAATCAAATTCATTTACCCGACCAGAAGTATTTTAGGTATATTAGACATTTTAAAAGAAGGATGTCACAAAAGAATTGTCAACGTACTAAAAAAGAAAAAAAAATCGTTAAGGTATGAAAGTGTCATTTCACTATAGTTAGGTGTAACAAAACGTCATTATCCCGAAAACTTACTGTTCTACTTACATTGTACTTTCGAAAATAGTATATAAAACTAATGGAAGTCCTTATCAATTGTGTGTACATATATTAATTATCATTTGGACCGTTCATATGTACCCGTTTATTGTATGAGAAGTGTGTTTGAAATAAGGTACACAAAAAAAAAGTACCGTTGGGAAGGAGATATGGAACATGACGTCAAAAATGTACCGTTGAGATTGAGAATGTGTGTTGCTTATTGTATATGGAGCTTTCACGTAATGACATTGCGAGCGACAAATTTGAATTTTAATGGAACAAACACATCACTTTCCCGAGAAAATAAGCACACAAATTAAACCTTGTTTTATTATTTATTTTATTTTCACTAATGATTTAGGAGCGTACTTGTTTTGTCACGTGAAAAAGAAAATTATAAATATATAGTTGTGTGTACAGGTGTTCACGGTTCGGTTTTTGAACCGAACCGACCGAACCGATCAAAACCGAACCCAACCGACCGGTTCATTTTTTGAAGAAATTAAACCGAAATCGAATCGCAAAAAATTCGGTCACTGACCGGTTCGGTCGGTTTTCGATTTGAACCGAAAATCAGACACAAAACCAAAAAAATTAATAAATCAAGAAAAAATTGATTAGATATCGATTGGTTTTTAGAGGAATTATGTATAATAATTTTACAAGAACTAAAATAAAACGTTAATAAAGCTCAACAAGAAAAATTCAATTGAAAAACACCATAAATTGAAGCATAAACCGGAAGATTCATTATAATTTGAACCAGAGTCGGTCGGTTTGATTTTTGATCGGTTTTGGTTAATTGAACCGAAATCGAACTAACCAAGAGCAAAATCGACTAGAACCGAACCGACCAAAATCAACCATACCATAAATTGAAGCATAAACCGAAGGATTCATTATAATTTGAACCGGAGTCGGTCGGTTCAGTTTTTGATCGATTTTTGTTAATTGAACCGAAACCGAACCGACCAAGAGCAAAATCGACCAGAACCAAACCGACCAAATCCGACCATTTTTCAGTTCGGTTCGGTCGGTTTTGGTCGGTTCGGTCTTTTTTCAACCCCTAATTGTGTGATATATTATTGGAAATGAAATAAAGTATTTTTTACTTTATTTTTTTTTCTCATGTCAAAATCATAAGGTATAGGCCTAGCATTAAATATGGTTTACTTCTTTACGCGACAATGAAGCATTATTATTTATTGGCGGACAAGAATTTTATTATTCACAGGGTGGACGAAAGTGACATTTTTTGAGTAGTTTTTATTTATTTTATTTTATTTTATTCAACTACATTAAATAAATTTGGAATATATAGATGTTACACTCACACATCAATTGATCGGTCTATTGTTAAGTACGAAGTCACTCGAAAATTATTAGTAGCTAAACGAGGAGTGTGACAATGCAAATATTTTTAAATAAATTTACCATCAATAACATTGCTATTGTCTAATAAGCATAAATTGTATAATACAAAAAATTAATTTATTTATGTCGTAATATATTTTTGCGATGTTTCAGGCTTCACACTTCTATAATAGAGATATCATATTTGAATCTCAGTATGTGTATGTGTGTGTGTGTATATATATATATATATATATATATTGACTGGGTACAAATCGTCTGAACTTGAATCCTGACTGTTGATCTAGCGAGATCACATTAGTGTGCAGCACGTTACACTAACGCACGTCTCAACGAAAGTGACGGAGTGAGGAGGGTAATCTTGTCTCTTTTCATGGTATTTGGTATAAACAGAGTGTGGACGTGGTATAAATAAAATATAACCTGTGTGAACAGAGTTTACCCATAAAATAAAGTTGGTATAAACATAATATAAATATAGCGTGAACAAGGTATAAACTATAAACATATATCTAATTGAATTGTGTACACATGTTATGCACGAAGATGGCATAAACAAAGTATGTATATAGTATAAACATATTGTGGACATGGTGATGCAGTACAAATCGAAGAAATTTCGGATTTCGACAAAATACTAGTGTTTTTCGGGTAGAAATGACGTTATGAGCAAATCTCATCTTGAGGGTCAAAATTACACTTTTAGAAGTTTCGGGTACTTTTTCGCAATTTTAATAATTTGTTTTCTTTTCCAATAAGTTTTAGGATTTCATTTTCTGCAATTAGGTTTTGGCTATTTAAGCACTCTTATACGTTTCTGTTATTTAGTTTTTGAAGTTTAATAAAAAAATCGAGGTTTCTCTCAAATTTATTATCTTCGGTATTCTTGTGAATCAACGAATATTGATAAAAAAAATCTTCCTAACCACGTACGCTGCATCACATAGTATAAATATATTATAAATTGTATAAACGAGTGCACACATGGTTACAGTCTGGCATAAACCTAGGTATAAACACTGTGTAAATTCACCTAATACCCCCTCAAGCGACCCTTCTTTTTCGTCAGTTTTCACTTTGCAGATCCGTACCGATCCAACTGATGATGTATAAACAAGGCCAAACTGAGAGGATGTACCATATCTCCAATATCACCCCGTACAAAATATCTAGAGTTTACTTAAAATCTCAAATTTTGAGCCGTCAGAGATTTAACCGTCAAACAGAACGCAGGTTAAATAAATTTACTAGTTTCCTTACAATTCTAACATATATATATATATATACACACATATAAACAATGACTATATTATAAATGATCACCTATAAAAGGAATCACTAAGAGATGGATATAGTTTTCTATAAAAAGTGAGTATATTTCATATTTTTGGAAAAGGACATGAATGGGTTTGTTGCATATAGAAAATGACAACTATGATGATGAACAAATGAGGCCAAATTGGCCAATAGATTAATTAATTAATTAACTAACTGATAATAATTGTTAAGTGTTGATGCCATGAGTAGACATTTAGCTGTTTTAGGCTATTTCTTGACACTTCCAAGATTGGAAATGATTCTTCACTCTCAAAATTCAATATTTATTGCTTATTTAGCCTATACTGGTCATGTTGTTTCTTTGCCGCTACTTGGACTTTATAGTAAATTCTTTACGAATTTAATATTTATTCGGAGTACTCAATTTGAGCGTAGTTCAGTGGTTGACACTGCTTACTCTTTAGTTTTAAATCGGGATTTGAAACTCAACGTAGTATCTGATTAATGTAAACTTATTAGTTAAAAAAGACAATATAATATTAAATAAAAACATTAGTTTGAACGAATTTGTACAGATCATGTCGATAAAATATAATAATTTAAATTAAACTTACCTCAACTCAATTTGTTTATATCTTATCATACATATTCATTAATAATCTATGCAAATTATATACTTAGACTGTGTAATAAATATAAATATTAATATTCGGTGATTGATAAATAACTTGCTGATAAAAATGTATATATTAGTGAACGGGTAATATATTTAAATGACGGACGATACGGTGAAAATAACTTTTGTGACGTAAAATAAGAATCAACCAAATTCGTTCGATTGACACGATAACAACCTAAGATTAAACTCTGACTTTGTGAAATGTGTGTAACTTTAATGAATAATTATCGATTCCAACGTTTTAACATGATTAACGTTCTATTTAAATATACTAAAATATAAATTAAATTTGGTGGGACGATAAACAAATAAATTAAGTCATGGTTGAGAATATACGAAAAAGATAAGGATCATGGGACCCTTAATTTGTGTGTGGTGGAGATATTAAAAACATGAAAATTCTCGAGACAAATGGTGGGTCATGGCTTTTATTATTCAAGAACAAATTTAGATAATTTTTTTTCACATTTTTATTTACTCGGGTAAAAGAAAAAAGAACTTTTAAATATAATATATCTGTATTTTAGATATATTTTTAAATTTGATATAAAATGCTACATGTAAATTGTTTGCTTCGTACGAGTTAGTACGACATAAACGATGTTAAAATTTAACTTCTTTAATTTAATGATTAAGATTGATGAGTAAATAAGAAAGGCGACGGGGCGGGTTTGGCCAAACCCGCTCCCGTTGGCTTCGAACGGATGCCCAACTCTACATAAAACTCGTTTACAATGAGCGGTGTCAGGCCGCAAAAAACCTGACGAATACAGATTTTCTCTGAAACCGACCTAAGTTTCAAATATAGATTTAGTTAACAAACTTTTTTTATAATACAAGAAAAAATTTAATATAAATAAATGTTATATTATATTAATTTAGGTTATTCGTGTGAGTGTGTATTTAGAATTTATGTTTTTCACTTTTTGTTAAAAAATTATTTAAAATATAAATCATATTATATAATATCACTACACCAATTATCACCAATTATGTGTTAAAGGTGACACAATATATATGTTACCCTTAGTATGACATATGTCACCTAAGGTGTTGAATGACACATACATGTGTCACCCCAATGGTGTCACATATCCATTGTCACTCAAAGTATTAGGTGACATCGAATATAGTATGTCACATATTAAGAACGAATGATAACATATAGATTTGTGTCACCCTTATCAAAAAAAGGGTGACATATGTATTTGTGTTACCCTTGTAAAGAAAGGGTGGCATAAATCATATTATATAATATATATTATTTTTAAAAAGTCGTACGAGTGCAAGTCGAAATCGGACCGCACCCATTCAGAAAACCTAAACCTGTGAGAAATGGGTTTTACCCGTTTCGATCAGGACGGATTCATCGAATATCTGTAAGATTCGAAATTTTTTGTCATCCCAAATAAATGTACATACTTTTATATAAATTAAGGAATAGAAAAATCAATATTCTATCGAAACTAATACATTTAGGCGATTTTAGTGGTTCTGTGTATATATATATTTCTTGAATGTGTCGTCAATGGGTACACATTTTGTTCACAATTAGCTCGATTGCTTTCATGACTTCAAATCATAAATTAATGAGATTAAAATCTAATATAACCCATCTCTGATTTGGTTGTTAAGATGGAGAATCAGAAATCTATGTCATTATTGCGCTAGGCAGTGTTTGGTCCACCACCATTTACCTTATGGGAAATTAAATTAAATTAAACTTTTAGTCCAGTTTTATATAATTGTTACTCGAGGGGATACATAATTATTTACAATTCTGTTTTGAGTATGTTTAGTTAGATTTTGAATCGAACCGATCAATTCGATTTTAAAAGAAAAATAAAAATTGAAACCAAATCGTCATAATTTGGTTCGATTCGGGTTTGAACATTTTCATTTTCTTCATGGTTTTTATTAGTTGAATTTCACGAAATTCTCAGATTTTATGCCGTTTTGACTTACTAAATTTTGATTAAATTTCTTTTAACTGGTTTTATGAAATTTTCATATTTTAGACCAGTATTCACCTATTTTTTGTCGACCCAATATATTTAGGTCCACTTATCAAATATTGATGACTTCAAATGAGTCATGTTTCTAAATTAATTAATTTTTGGTTTAGTTTGGTTTATTCTCGGTTCTTATTTTATAATCAAAATGAAATTGATGAACTCTTGATTCGATTTGGTTTTGAATTAAATCAATTTAATTTGATTTAGTCGTTCGATTATTTTTCTTTCAGTCCTAAAAAATATTATGGTTTAAAATTAACTTATGAAAGAAGTAAGACAGTATTAGGCGATTGTGGGTTCGAGTCCCACTGGGCGTGTTTTCTTTCTTTCAACCCGCCCCTCCTAAGTTTATGTTTTTGCAATTTGACCTTCCATATTTTCATAATTTCACTTCATCAATCTTTAGCTCTCTTTTGTATCTATTTATCTTACGTGATTTAGCATTTCCAATCTTCTTATGTTTATTTAAGGGGCGAATTTTGTAATCCATCTCCAAATCAATCAGTTTATGTTACAAATATGAGCTTAAATGAGCTGATCGAGTCTTATTTTGACGAGCTTGAGTTCAAACGAGCTTATACAACTAAACTTAAGTTCGCTTGAAAATAAAATAGATAAATTTGAGCTCACCTCAATTCATTTCACTTAAATTTCAATACAAATATTTATTAAAAATTAAATAAATACTTCATTAAATAATAAATTACCCAACTTAGATTGACTAAACGAATGTGAACATGAGTCTTAAAAGGTTAACGATTTGAACTCAATTATAACAAACCCACTAAGCTCGAGCGGCTCGTTAAAAACTCGGGTCCATACTATCATAAGGATGACAATGGGTTAGGTTCATGAGTTACGATGTATCTTGTAATCCCACCCCGGTCAGATTAAAAATTTACAATTAGATCCAAAATATTTTGTCGATAAACCCTTGTAACCTTGTTCGATACACTATCCTTTTCGACTGATTAAACGGTTTATGTTTTTCAATCGGTCCAGATATAAAACATATGACATAATAATTTTTTAATTACAAAACAAGTAAAAAAAGCTCAACTTCAGCTCAAACTCGATCGTAACGAAACAAAACAGAATAAAAACCATTAAAATACTCAAAATCCACAACTTCATTAGTAAAATGCAACATTGCAACATCAAAAGCTCTAAGGTGCACAAAACACCACAACCCAAAACGCCGCAACAAGAGCCATAGACACCGAGCCAAGACCCGCCGAGGCGTCGTCGAGCCCCGAGCCGCGGTTCGGGGACGGCGCCACCGGAGAGCCCACGTCCACGAGCAGTCTCTGACCGTTCTTGCAGCGGCTCGAGGTCCCGCCGATGAAGTAGAAAGGCCCGGGCCGGTCGAGGTGGACCACACTCTTGCCGTTGTCGAAGGCAAATATTGGCCTGCCGGTGGCACAATGGTAATATTCCCATTTCTCCACTACTAGAACCGAGTCATTCTTGTACTCAAAACCTAAAAAAAGTAGTCATAGTAAAAAAATCGAAAAAAAATACTTCAGATAGACACATAAATGATCAATTCAACTAAAAGCTCCGAGAGGGTCAAAATAAAATTTAAAAACTCTATAGATCATGGAAACCCCATTAAGAGACTCGAAAACAAAGGAAAAAAAATAGATAATCAATTCAACTGGCTGAAATTTCGAAAAACTCACTAAGAGAGTGAAAAACGAAAAGAAAAAAATTACTTCAGATAGACAATCAATTCAACTAAAATGAAGAAATTAGTACACATAAATGATCAATTCAACTAAAAGTTTAAGATCCAGGTAATAAGGTTAAAACTTCTGCAAGAAATATATGTAAATGATCAGTTTAACGGAGGTAATCAATTCAACTAAAAATTTAAATCTCTAGAAACCCACTGCCGAGAGGGCAAAATAAAATTTAAAAACTCTATAAATCATTGAAAGCCCATTAAGAGACTCGAAAACAAAGATAAAAAAATAGATAATCAATTCAACTAAAAGCTGAAATTTCAAAAAACTCACTAAAAGAGTGAAAAACAAAAAGGAAAAAAAAAACATTTTACACAGATGATCAATTCAACTGAAAAGCTTATAAAACCCACACAGAGCATCTCCGACTTGAAAAGAGTTATTTGCGGCCCATAGGTCGTAAAACCCAGAGCTATTGGCGTCGGGCTCTCGCCACCCGAGATTGTCCCCGACATTGAACACCTTAGCAGAGACCATCACCGCACGATCATCCACAGTCATTGCTCCAAAACCAAGAACCACAATGCAAGTGCACAACATGTTCAACATTTTTTTGTTCTGCTTCAATTCGCGATCTCACAGGATCAAGAACGTCCCAAGAACAGTGGAAGTGAAGTGAATTTTGGGTTTATGTAGAAAATTTCAACGGTTTTGGCTTTGATCTAAAGAGAAGTGACTGTGGCGGTTATTGGCGGTTATTGACGGTTAGTGACCATTGGCGATTAAGGAACGTGCGTGGCGGGTCTTTTCGATTTGAATTTGAAACGCGAAAGCTCTTGACGTGAAATGGGCCGAGCCCAAAAGCCCACACAAGTATTTTCTTCGGCCCTTTTTTTAATTGATAAAGCTGTTTATCTTAAATTTAAGCATGATTATTATATTTAGTAATTAAACTATTAATTCATATAGTCCATTTCAATATTATTTGAATAATAAGTCATTTCCCTAACTATCCTCAAACCCACCTCATTTAAATATCATGCAGAGTCTCGAACATTGTTCCAAGATCAGAGAGAGAGCAAGACCAATCACCGACCTAAACTCGAGATGGTTCGAAAATATAATTAAAAAAAAGCCTTTGTCTTAATGTCATTTAGTTGGTTTTCTTGAAAAAGTCATTTTCTTGGGTCCAAAAAAAATAATTACAATAAGTCAAATATTAAGTATAGTTAAAATGAACAAATTTGAATTTTAAATAAAAGTTGTGCATGCACTACTTTTACTTTTTTTATTGATTAATCAATTCATCAACCTGTAATTGACATAAAAATTAAAATAAGTGACAACATGCTTATTAAATAAAATATATGTCATTTAGTGGCTGGTATTTGCTCGTTCCTAAGGTTTAAGGCTCAGCACGATATTTGAGTCGGGTGATGTAATATTTTAAAAAAATGTAACTAATCAAATATATCGCGTATATGACAATCATAATCTAGGCCGTTCAATACAATTCCATGATCGTATCCAGAACTAGCATTAAACACAACCTTATTATCCTTACAAATGAAAGGCACATTGTAATTATATTTCTGGGCCGACCACGTTGTCTTAAAAATAATGTCGACCGTTACTTTGTTGTCTCGCAGCTGATCGGCTGCTATTAGCCTCGCGACCCGATTCTCTACCTCTTGTGTTGTCACCGTATCGACCAGGGTCGATACGTGATGTTGTGGTCGCACCTGAAAATAGGATTGTTTAGAAAAAAACTGAATCAAATTAAACCGAGTTGAAAATCGATTAATCTAAACATGTGATTTGCTTAAGATCGTATAATTGTCATTAACTGAGTTTGAAACAGAGTGCCGTTGAAAAATAATTTTAAAGATAAGTCTAAAATGAAAAAATGTATTGAAATGGTCCGAATAAAATTGGTGGAACCAAACGGAAATTTAAACATTTTGATTCTGGTTTTAATTTACTTGAAACTGAATTTTTGGTTTGCTTTTGAACCGAACCGGTTTAAAATCAAACTGTGAGAACTCCTGCCTAAAACGACACCTAAAACTAGGATTGTTCAGAACAAATCAGAACTGACCAAACCAAACCGAACTAAAAACATATCTATATAAAAACATTTCTCATTTAGATAATTTATTATCATTAATTAAGCCTAGCAATATTGGGCCCACAAAGAAAAAAGTCAAAATAAATACTTCATTTCAAAAACGGCCCAAAATGTTCGATTCACTTTTGAACTGGTTCAGTTTCAACATTTTCATCTGAAACGACACTTAAAACAAGAACTTTCAGAGAAAATCAGAACCGACCAAATTGAGTCGAATTATAAAGGCATTAAGCCTGAAAATATTAGGCCAACAAGAAAAGTCAGAAAGACCCAAAAAGTGAGAGAAAAAAACAGCATGAAAACGATTTTAATAACACCGAGATGAAAAAAAACCCAAATAATTCAAAACCGATATGAATAAAATATTATTGATTCAAATCCGGTAAAATTTTCTTATAACCAAACCGTGAACACTCCTACCTGAAACGGCACTGCTGCATGACCTACCGACACAGAACCTCTCCTATATAGAATGGTGATTTCAACTTCATCCACCGACTGTGTCACCTTCCAATTAGCATTCCTCACGGAGAAACCGACATTCCACCACGCGGTTATCGAGGAGGGGTATTTTGGGGAATCAGAGATGTTCAAGCTCAAATTCGAGACCGACATCGAATCGAGATGCACGTGAATGTGCGCCAAAAGAATATCACTGCGGTCGAACAGAAACGTGAGAACGAGCAACCCCAATAGAAAGAGAAAAAACAAATGTATTTGATAGCAACGTCTGTTTTTTCTCCTAATGTCGGTTATTCTATCGACCGCCCCGATGAGGGGTGTAGACGGATTTTGAGTCGGTGGTTGTTCCATCGAGCCAATGTTCCAAAAAACAGGCTAGGCGATAAGAGATGATTTTTAAGAAAGTAGTGAGAGATTAATTTGAAGAATTAATTAAAAGCTAATCGAACAAGTCTGAAATTTTTAATACGCGAGATTTCGAGTCGGTGAGTGTTCTACTGATGAAACTTTGAGTGTGAGATTGTGGATGGTTTAAATACATGTGAATGATATATATATATATATATATATATATATAGTAAACTTTATTTTTGAGAAGATTTATAGCTAAGATCATTTGAATGTTTCTTTCCTAATTTTGTTAGATTTGATAAATGTTTTTATTTTTAAATATGAGAGTATTTGTCACATGAGTTGAAATTTTAGTATAATATTAAGTTTAATTAAATTTTATTTAGACTATTTTTATCATTTTGATCTTAACTAATTTCTTTTTGTTGTGTAGGGCAAAATTCTTTAAAGATTGTATATCTTTCTCATATTTATGATTTTGATATACGCAACTAACTTTATGACTTTACGAGTGAATAGTAAATATTAGAATTAGAATTGTCGATTGCAATTGTCGATCATTCCAAAATTATGAACTGCTTGAAATGTATTTTTTGAATTTGCAAATTTTGTAAATGGACTAAAGAAGATATTAATATTATTATCATTTTTAATCTGTTTGAGTATACCCGACCACCACTGAAGCAATGTCGGTCATCTATGAACTAATAAACCCAACCAACATTGTATCAATGTCGGTCTGGTATAATAGACCACGGCCGACCAACACAGTGTTCGGTCGAGCATGGTCTATCGATCTTCTATTTTTCGTAAACGAAAATGCAAAATTAAGAACATTTAAATGTATAATTAGTAGTTACTCTCCAAAATTTTCGCATCAAGTGAAAATACTAATCAACTAAGCTTTGTCACAAATAATTGGTCAAATTTACATTCTCGATTCGAAAACTTTGGAGAGTAACCATAAGTTTAAATGTTTTCAATTTTCTTTTTGTATTTGTTAGAAATAGAAGATTAATTTTTGTTTCAAAGAAAGTTTAGTATATATATAAACCGTGATAAAGTAAAATTTTTGTTATCAAATTAGGAACAAAAATGTTGGAGGGTTTAAGGAGGAGATTGATAAATGTGATTGAGATTCGCAAGTTTTATTATATAGAAATATTTTTGGGGTTTTTGATAACACTGTCGATTTTTTGGTATTGTGTGAACCTTATGCTCAAATACAATGGTACTATAGGATCCATTCACATGCTTGTTCTTGTTTTTATGCCTTATTGCTTTGTATTTTTCGTTACGTCGATTTTCGCGTTGATGTCGCTTCGTTTTTATTGTTTACGTAATTTTCTTCTCAAGATCGAACCGGTGGAGGATCGGTCGCATGGTGCATTATCCAATGTTGATTCTGAAAGAGACTCGTGAGTATCAGAGTTATGTGAATTTTTTTCCTTTTGTTATTTAAGTACCGAGGCACGAATTTTATGCGACAACTACTCAATGTTCGAGGATCCTTTTCTTGAAAGCGTATGGGTTTGTAAATCTTATTGTAACTGATTCGTGTGGATATAAACGCTCGTGTAAATGATTTTATTGGGGTGTACGTTTTGTGTCATTGCTCGCATATAATAAATAGATAAATAGATGAATAAGCCCGTTGGAGGTTTCACTAACATCTTTTTTAAGAGATAAACTTCCATTTGTTCGCCATCACGGATATTAGAACCAGTGACATCAAGTGTATTACACATGGCGGAGATGTCAGTGAAGAAAAGTAATGCAATTACTGATGGGCCTGATCATTCAACTCTATGGCGCCAAAGACTTGGGCATAAGAGAGAGAAAAGAATGAAGGTGCTAGTTTTGAAAAAAAAGATTGCAGAACTGGAGAATGTTGAAGTTGATTTCTGTGAACCAGGTGTGTTCGGAAAACAGAAACATGTAAGATTCACGGAGTCACGAAAGTCTACAAAGGGTGGAAAGCTAGAACGGTGCATTCAGATGTGCATAGACGTACAAAGGTTTACTCGACAAGAAGAGGTGAAGTAAGGAGATTGAAGAAATGTTCACGACCACGCGAACGGTTCTCTCCATCACCAAATTATTAGTTGTTGACAGAGGGTAGCGAGTCTTGTTGTCACACAAAGGCTGTTCAGATGAATGATTCATTTAAGTGGGAGTCAACCAAGAACGAAGAGAAAAAATCTCTTGAAATTAGAAACATGGATTGCAAGTTGGGAAATAACTTGTATGGTCTGAAAAAATCAGTTGAGTACGAAGACCTAATGTGCAAGCTGGGAAATAGCTTGTGTGGTCTGAAGAAATCAGTTGAGAAGAAAGACATGATTTGCAAGTTGGGAAATAACTTAGATGTTCTGAAGCAAGCGCTAAGAAAGTGTTACTTGAAGAGAGTCCTTGGATCAAAGAATCGTGAAGATATATTGATCAAGGTGGCTACAACTGATAAGAAAGTTCTTGAGTTAGAGAATCGTACAAATAAGTTGACTAAGGTGGTTACAACTAAGAAGATGAAGCTATGTATAGCTTCAGCCGACCTTCACAATTAGTGAAGAGAATGCGGCACACTACCTCTAGAACTTATTGCGGAGATCATTGAGCGTGTTATTGGAGATGCATAACTGATAGTGAAGACGTGTGTGGACAGTCTCCAAGTGGGAGATTGTTGGGTTCGTGAAGACTCTATTAATTATTTAAGGAATCCACAATTTTTTAATTGCATCAGGATAATGAATTAGAAAAGGATTCCTATTGTACAAAGATTTTGGATAAGTTTTTTAATGTACAAAAAATTATGAATTCTAGGTCTTTCTTAATTCCCTTTAGTCTTTCACTATAAATACAACCCCGCAATTATTCATGAGTTGAGAGCAATAATAAGAGAGTAGTGTGACCTTGAACATAGACAATTTGTCAAACCACGTAAATCATTGTGTTTTTGTGTGATTGTTCTTTATTTCTCTTAGTTACTTTTGCTAGAGAATTGTTCCACGTTGTTATGTACCTCAACACCAACGACATCAAGTGTATTACACATCAAGTGTATTACATGAAGGATAACAAAACTGAACACTGAAAATTGTGGTTAACGGTTTAGATTTTGTTTTTAAATAAAAGGAAGCATTTGATTTTGGTTCAATTATAGTTTCTAAAATTTAAAATCGCTGATTAACTGGTTCTAGATAAGAACGTATTTATAAGAAATTTATTTGCAAATTTTATAATTCGATTGTGTTGTAATAATTAAGTTATACAGTTCGATTTTTTTATAGTTTTTTTAATAATTTCAAATTTAAGGCTTTTCTATAAATCGGGATCAAAAGTATCTAATTTGTACCATAAATCGACTAATTAACAATAACTAGGAATTAATTGGTTCCACTGGGTAGAACCAAAGAACCGGATTCTGAACAGAATCGGCTTATTATATAATGATTCCGGGACTAGTTCCTAAAATTTAAGAACTTGTAGGTCTAATTCGGTTCGGTTCTTGAATTATGCCCACCCCTATACTCCATTGTCTCTAATCCGGATGAATCACTTAAGTTTTCCCAAAAAACGCCATGTCGTTATACTCGATATGATATGATAGGAAAGAGATCACTAAATCGAACAGACACATTCCCATCATAAACAAAAACATGAAAACCATTCTCAATTCTCAATTCTCAATTATCGACTTCTCAATTCTAAATGGATCACACATTCTTGGAAAGCCAGATCACCCTAACAAGTTAGGCTCGAACTCTGGCGATCTTGGCGGAGGAGACGATAGAGCTGGGTGGGTTGGTGAGGACGAGACGGAAGGTCATCAGAAGGGCTTGAGGTGGTCCTCGATGCTGCGGTGCGGGTGGGTTTTGACCCAGACTCCCGACGCAGAAGAGACCGGCCGATCGTTTCTAGGCCGGTAGAGTTGACGGCGAACAGTATTATGTCCACATGTGAGTTCAAAGTCTCACATCGAAAAAGTATTGAGTACAAAGAAGATTTTTGCCTCAGGACGGGTCTTCAAGATGGACAACTAGCTTGACACGTGCACAACGTCTATCACAAATAATCGGTCAAATACTAGAATTTGAATTTTTTTGGGTTTGAATTGATTTTAACATTAATATGATATACTCTACATTAATTTATCATGTAATTTTGGTTATAAATAAGATTACAAAATAATGTGCAAGTGAATATATAATTTAAAATAAAATAAAACCATCTATCAAATCCAACAAAACTATTCCAAAAGAAGAAACGTTCAAAATGATTTCACCACGATCCTCGCTTAAATAAAATAAATTTAATTTTGTTGCCAATTTAAATTAAATTACACATGAATTATTGTTATCTATTTAAAGCATTCACAATCTAACAACACCCACCGACTCAAAACTTTACCAATGGAACACCCACCGACTCTTCCACTTGTCGAGCCACCGACACATTCGATATCGAAGATAAGTTGCTCGAGGGTATCGATCTTCCCCGTCTTTCTATTGCCAATGCTCACTTTCCCGTATCTCTTAGACCGTAGCAACACCTTCACCGCGCCCCTCGACATCCAGATCGATTCCTTCTCCGTCTCGTCGCTGAACCTGAGCGTCTCGAATTCCCCAAACCGCCGTTCCTCGGTAACCGCGAGATGGAACGTCGGTTTCAGGGTGAGGAACCGTAACTGGAAGGCGACACAGTCGTTTGAAAAAGTCAAAATTACCCTCAACTATATGGGAGGCTCCGTGGCGGAGCGACTAGTAGCAAGAGAAGCAATAGTTCCGTTGGAGTTGCGTGCGCAGCAAGCTACATCGGCCCGGGTCGATATGATCACGACGCGACAAGTGGACGTTTCGGATTGGGCCGGCGTCGTGTACGACCAGACACGATTCCGTGATTTCTTGGTCTTTGTGTATATAGATACGGCCGAGAAACGTTACCGTGAGATGTTCAAATGCAAGAAGTTTAATGTTGTTTTTAATGATAGTTATGGATTTGGTCCGAATCATTGTCGTGTAAATAATATTTTTTGGTAATGATACGATTGAAGATTGTGATCGATCAATAAAATTAGGTCTAAGATTGTGACATCGAGAAACCCATATGAACGAATCACCTAATTTCACGAGGTTCGATTTATCAATCACGTCGACGAATCAGCTAAGGAGCCAACGCCCGTTAAGATATAGTGAAAACTCGGTTACCCAGAAAAGATAGTTCAGTATTGGACACGCCGTATTGAATAATCTCTCTCTCCCATGATAAAATTGACGCTCCAATCTGAGTAAGCAATCCCCAAAACACGTCGAGAGAATTTTGACATGAGATGAGAGTTGATGACACTGACGCAAGAAGCTCGGGTGTTAAGCTGCTTTGGAGGGCCACGGAGAACATCAAATATTAAATATCTCGTCGGGTTTACTATTGGAGATATATGTGGAGATACTGCTGGTATATTTAGCTGTATTAAAGTGTCGTTTTACCTGAATAAAACTATCAAATAATTATATCGATTATTATCACATAGGTCGAAGTAATGTAATTCTATAAGTAGAAACATTTTCGATATTCACTAATTGAAAACATTCCAAGAAAAATAAAAGAACCGTTCAAATTATCTCAATACAATCTTCTCCAAAATAAAAATTACTTTATATGCATTATTCAATGAGTTTAGAAACTTAACAAAACCTTCAAAAAAACAAACTCCATTTACAGAAATTTCAATAAAGAAAACCAAAAATCATCGATTCCCATATAATATTTGATAAGAATTATATAATCTGAACTTAAATCCAACTACACACGATTTTGTTCATTTACACAATTCACAATCTTATTCAAAGAACAAAAAAAAAACTCAACTTAATTCTAGAGAAGCAAAATAAAACATAACAAATATCGAATTAAGATCCTCAATTGTTTGCACCCGTCTCCTTCACCGCCACCGCCGTTCCAATAAGAACGTCGTTCGACTCATTTTCTGTCAGATTCTCACCGGCCTCATTTGCTGGCGGTTCAATAAGAACGTTCTGTAATGTACCTTTCGTCTGATTATTCTTTATCCGCCTCGGTCGAGATTCAGGAAAAAAATTACGTAAACAACAGAAACGCAATCCCACGAGCATGGCCCCTGATGCAAACGCAAATACTACGAAATAAGGTAATAAGATTATGAGCACGAACATAATTATGATTCCTCCTGAAAAATCATATTTGTACATCACAAATACCCAATAAAAATCGACCGAAAATCCTACAAATAATCCAAAAATAATTTCAAAAATAGGGTTTTCGCTCCATAACACATTTAACACTCTGCTCTTTAAGTCCTCCAACATATTTTTTTCCTTTGGATGAGCTTTTATATAAGATAAATTTTCTGACAAATTTCAGTTTACTAGATTTATATACATATATAAGGAAAAAATTAATAATAAATATTAAATTATTCTCAACAAATGCAATATATTTCAAAATTAAAAATATTTCAACTAATGACTAAGTAGTCTCTCCCTTAACTGCATGCACATTTAATCCTAGGTTTTCGTAGGAATCAAAACAAATAAATAATAATCAACTAACTTTGACCTGTCAAATCCTAGGTAAAATTAGGATGTATTGTTTTTTTTTAAAAATAAAAATCTCATAATAATAATAATAAGTGGAGTCTTTTATAAAATAACTATACCATAAAAATTTTGTTTGAATAAAAATTAACCCATAAAATTCGTCGAGCCACCCGACACATTCGAGTATCATTTTCCCCGTCTTTGTAATGCCAATCCTCGCTTTCCCGTATCTTTTAGATCGTAGCAACACTTTCACCGTTCCCCTCGATCGATTTCTTCTTCGTCTCAAACTCCCAGAACCGCCCTTCCTCGGTAACACCAACACCGGTTCAAGCGTTACATCTCGAAAAAAAGATATAATGAAAACTCGGTTACCATAGAAGATATTTCAGTACTAACAGCCCAGAAAGATGTCGGTTGCGGGTGGGATTGTTAAAATTTGGTCAAATATTTTTCGGAGGAGCTGAAACCGGAGGGGCGGATCGATTAGAGGAAGCTGATTCTGAAGAACCTGTGAGATCTGATGATGAAGAAGGAACCGACGAGGGGCACGCATTTGAAAATTTGAATGACAGTGAGGGGTAATTTTTGTCATTTCACGCTAAAACTAACTGAAACTTAACGACTTTGTGTGACATGACACTAAACCAAAACTAACGGATCTTAAAATGAAAAAATTTAAGTTAGCTCTGTCCGACTGTAAAACGTGTAAAACTAAGGATGTTTACGTCATTGCATTAGAGTTTAAATTGGATTGAGGGTTTTAGGGTTCCAATTCGAATCCTCTATTTGGGGCTCGATTTCGAATACTCTCGAGCAGTTCTGTTCTGCTCCGATCAATTTCAGAGGGAAATTGAGATTTTCAGAAGCTGCGATTGAGAATTTCGGGTCCGATTGGAGCTCCATAGCTGCTTAGCTCAAAACCAGCTACTTATGTTTCTTCGTCTTCCTCTTTTACGCGCTGGCATGTAATGGTTGTGTAAGGTGCGAATGCGAATCTGAGAGTGTTAGGTGTAAGTTTGATTTCTGTTTGGTTGCTGGGAAAATGGTAGAAAATGGGGAGATAAAAATTCTGGTTTTTTTTGCTGGGTTTGGTCTGATTTTAATTTATTTGGAAACAAGGAGTTATTCTATGGCTAGATAATTTCTTCTGTTTTAGGTTTTGAAATTGAAGCATTGTATATGGGGGATTTTGTATAAAACACTGAATTTTTATGTGAAATAGGGATTCATTTACTTTGAGCTCGCTTGGTTCATGCTCTTCAACACTGCATTGCTCAAATGTGACTCTTTTCCTGGAATTTTAGACTCCTAGGACGGTTTTGCTCAGTTACTACACCACGTTTCACAAATGGTAACAAGGAGTGATTGTATGGGATGATTTGTTTTGTTCTTTGAAAGTATGAGCTTAGTTGATCTCTATTCGATTCAGATTAGTTAAGCTTTTGTTTTGTTGCAGTGACTGAATTATGCTGAAGGTGACTGCATATTCCATCTGTTTATCTTTTGAAGTTGAAGCAATGCTTATGAAGGATTTTGTATATTAAACTGAATTATGATGTGAAATGGTGATTTATTTATTGGAGTATTATAATTAGTATAGAAAACTCATTTACTCATATGAAGGAAAGTAGCATATTTTACTTAAGTATCGTTATTTTTGTCTTTCATGTGAATTATATATAAATATACGTGTGTATATGTAATATTTATTTAATACAAAATGAGTTTTGCCGGTTTCTCCCCGAGTTCTTAGAACTCCTTATTTTTCGCATGGCCAAGTTCTCTCCAATTCCAAGTTTTAGAAACTTGTGGAAATATTAACTTTTTCCTGGAATTTTTTACTTGTTTGCACTTTTGCTAAGTTACGTTTCTAAATAGCGCATATTTCCTCATTTTGGATGATCTTTTAATACCATTTGTATAGTTTCTCCAACCCCATTTCAAAGATATGGTTATTTATTTGGCTAATCATTTTTCGTTCATTTTCAGCCTTTCCCTTTTCTCTACCGAGTGTGCATTACAATATGAGTACAACGCTAAATGGAACCCCCAAACCTGGGAGGCAATCATTGTTCTTCCAAGATCTGTCATCTCCGGTTTCTGCCCGGAGTGGAAAGTTCTCAACTCCGGGCCAGACAGCTGCTGTGTCCGCTCTACGCCGAGAGAATTTTGGGGTTTCGGATCTTCCACCCCCTCCCATGTTCACTCTTGAAGACCGTTCGGATTTCTCTCCTGGTTCTGGCATTGCTGATTACCCTATGTCCCCGGAAATTAAGTCGGATTCACGAACTTCGGTGCATAATACCCCCAGAAATGACTTCTCCTCTCACGTCAAAAGCAAAATAGAGGCAAGCACCTCCTATGCTTTTAAGGGCGGGCAGCTCGGTCAACAGGGTTCGGTGGCAACGAGTTGGTGGTCAACCTCGAGGAGTGGTGGCGAGCAAGAAGACAAGGGAAAGAGTTCCCCTGTCGATGGAATTGTTCAGCCTGGTGCTTTGATCACGATTCCGCCCCCAAGGGAAGTTGCAAGGCCGGAGGCGCAGAGGAATTGCATGCCAGTCGGGAATATAGATGAGGAAGAATGGGTGACAGTTTACGGGTAATGTTTTCATCAACCTTCTGTTTATATTATTCTCCTTCCATTTTGTTAGTACTTACTCACTAGTCACTATCTCGTTTCTTTTTTCGATTTTAATTCTTATCTTCATTTTGGAAGGATGAAGTGATGGCACTCTATTGCAATATTTTCTTTGTCTAAATCTAGCTCCGTCATTTCATAATTGGTTCTGAACTACTGATAATGGAACACATGAACCCTAACCTTATATCTTAATAAATTGATTTTAAGAATAGAGTGAACATTGATGCAATTTCCCAATAAGTGTCCTTGGACTGTAAATGGCTTGAAAGATGGAACAGCGCACATTGGAGATGTGAATAAAGCTTCTATCATCTCTCAGTAATGCATATGCAGTAGGTCAAACGTATTTCTCATGAGTTATGTGAGTTGTGTGCCTTGTGAGTTGTTACTTCTCGACTCATGATTTCATCCGCTTTAATTTCCAGATTTTCCCCGGGCGATACCAACTCAGTCCTGTACGAATTTGAAAAATGTGGCGTGATTGTGAAACACGTTCTTGGACCAAGAGAAGCAAATTGGATGCACATCCTATATCAGGTAAATTTACTTGCTAATGTTGAGATTTCGACAAATAAGAGATTCTAGGGTCTGTTCATGTCAGAAACCTTTTGTAATTTCATGGGATTCGGTTTTGGTAATCACATCTCACTTCTCACAAATCCTTGCCGTGATCTCGACTCTATCAAATCTTGCAGAACCGTTCTGATGCACAGAAAGCTCTCAACAAGAGCGGTATTCAAATCAATGGCATAGTAATAATCGGTGTCAAGCCCGTCGATCCCACACAACTCCAGGCTCTGAACAAAACGCTCAACCACCGCCAGGTCTTCACGCCATTGCCCCCGCCAGCATCAGCCAGATTCCCTGAGCTGAACCCA
The DNA here is from genome assembly GCA_963920655.1 of Geranium rotundifolium. Taxonomy (NCBI): domain Eukaryota; kingdom Viridiplantae; phylum Streptophyta; class Magnoliopsida; order Geraniales; family Geraniaceae; genus Geranium; species Geranium rotundifolium. The sequence goes on from OY987312.1 coordinate 45,688,787, forward strand.
TCAAGGCCCTCTCAGCTCCCTCATTACATCAACAGTGCCAATCAATCGGGAAGCGCCACCATCGCTTGCCCGTCAAAGTCAATAGCCTCAAAGGTCATGGACTTGATGTTCGGCGTCTAGGTGAGCTATTGCAGTGTATTTTTCATTTTATTTCTCCAGACACCGTTGAACCGGCTCGAGTCGGGTTTGTCTAAATAAAATTGGCTTGTTCTGGTTTTTTTTTCTCTTCAGTGACAAAATATTTTACAGGTTGTGTATATAATCTAACATGTACAATGTAAGTAGTGTTCTGATCTATGCTAAATTTGTTGGATTTCAACCTCTATAAAATACATTACTTTTACTTATTTTTACTAATGGGTATGCATTTTTTTGGTTTTAATATGATTGGTTTTTCTATTAATTTAAAACCACGAACTAGTAAATTTTTTAATTTTGAGAACAATTAACTTGAATTGTTTATCATTTGTGCATTATTATTTTTGGTGTTAATAAATACTGAAGTTTATTTATTTATTTATTTTTGGAGAAGAGATTTATTTACTCACACATGATATAATCTAGAAAAAAAATATTAGTTTTATTTATGACAGCATGCTTTCGAAACTGTTGTGCTGGGGAATTTAGAAGAGAGCAATTCGTTTTGTGGGCCAAGAAAATGGGCCTCAATTTGGGCCCTGTTTGTTTGTTTGTTTATTTAGTACCCAAAAAAGGGCCCTTTTTGAGGGTCTGCAGCTTTTAGGCAAAAAATCACGCGTTTTACACGCGCAAAAAAGACCAAAATTTGGGCTACATTTAGTCTTTTTCGCGGGTCAGACCCGACCCAAGATCCGACCCATAACCCGACCCAAGATTCGGCCCATAACCCGACCCTAGATCCGATCCATAACCCGCCCATGATCCGACCCATAACCCGGACCAAGATCCGACCCAGAACCCGGCCTAAGGTCCGACCCACTACCCGGCCCAAGATCCGATTCAAGATCCGGCCCACTCCACGGCCCATAGTCCGACCCAGAACCTGACCAAAAACCGACCCAGAAATTTTGGCCCAACCATTCACGCGCGCCAAATAAATTTTCCATTTCCGCCAAAACTATAATCTACATAAAAGTAAAATCCTATAAGTGTCACGTGGCACTACATTAATTTGAACAGATTTATGATAATTAAATTTTCCTAAATTTATTCCAATTTATTATTGCCTCTAATCACAATAAATATAATGCATTTCACGATTGGTTATTATTCCTAACATGAATCCTATTTAGTATGGGATATAATCTCTTATTTAAAGAGATAAATTGATAATTAGAGAAATGATTTTCTTCGTAATTATTCGATCATCAAAAACCCCAAACCGAACCGTTTTCTCCATCCCTCGATAAACCCTAGCTGAGCTGCCACTCTTAAATTCTTTATGATTATTGTCGCAGGTACGAGTCTTACAAATGTTACGTGAATCTTTTGAGTACGAATAAGCCGAAAGAAAATGAAGAATCAAAATGTTATGGTTGCAGAATCAATGCATTCAAATGTTGAATTGGTTCAAGTCGTTTGACACAAAAGATTACGGCATTACGCGTATCAAATTAGAATGGAATATCCCGTTTGAGTAATACTGGTAGCTCACCAATACAATTTTTGTTTCTGGAATTTGGTTCTTTATTGATTTGTTCTCGTTTTTGAGGTTGTGATGGGTCTGCATTGGTCCATCGGGTCGGATTGGGCCAATCCGACACTTATTGAACCCAACCCGACCCTAGTCGGGTCCATGAGGCCAGACCCGCTGCCTTGCCCAACTCTTTTTGTTGTGCTTCCTTTTCGGGTTGTTGGGCTAGTTGGGTTAAATAAGTGTTAAATTTTACAAAACAAAAAATAGTTGTAAAATTAAATTTTGTTATCTTGAAGTATCGAAGTCAAAAGTGTATGCGTGCAATAGTCAAACATTAGTTGGGACTAAATAATAATTATTGCATGGTCGGAAATAAATTAAATGTGACACTATTTTGGATTTTGGCATATTATTATAAACTAATCTCTATATATATAGTTAATGGTGGTAAGTTTTGTCCTATTTGTCCATGTTTTTCAAATATTAATGAAATTTAAGTTAGTTAATTAAGTAGTAGTTAGATCAAAGATTTACCAAACAAAATCAGACCACACCACAAAGACTAATTGCCATTTATAAAATAACAATTATCATATATATATATATATATATATATATATATATATATATATATATATATATATATATATATATATATATATTAACATGAAAATGTATATTGTATATCTTGTAATAAAATATCACCTCAAATATATTTATAAATGGTTAAGGAATACGTATTATATAAGGACGTAGACGAGTCGAATCGAATTTAATTTACAGAGATTTGATTAGGTTTCAAAATAAATTATCTAACTTTAGTTCGACTTAAGTTTCAAAATAAATGATCTAACTTTAGTTCGACTTAAGAAACAAAACAGTCAAGTTCAAATTTAATTTAATTTAGTTTGACTTGATTTAATTCATTTTTTCGCCACAGTATATAATGAACGCTCTCAACTACAAACTATGTTTGAGCGTTCAAACTATCTCCCAGCCGCCTAATTTGCCCGGAGCGAAGAATACGATGACACGTGTAACCACGCGGATTGGGAGGGAGAAAACGATTGCCGAAGGAGCCGGTAGGGTGTTGGTGTGTAACATACTTGTTTCGATTGTGTAATCATTGTTATACAATTCAGCACTTACACATATCAATTATGGTTTTACGTTATACGTGAATGGTTATACAATTATATTGCAATTGTTATACACTACCAAGGCATCGGTTACACGTTCATAAAACCGAACACATGTACGCAATGTTTTGAAGGTGTTACACAGTAACAACTGGTCAGTTAAATCCCAGTCATATGTTCGAACCTTGCTCGAACTCGATTATAATCGTTGAAATCTATACCCTGAATGTAAGGCCGGAGCTCGATCGTACCACCAGGGCGGTGACGCGGTATGGAGACAACTGACTGGAAAACTGTTATTTTAATTGTATCACCAACAGATTTATCGAGAACAGTCACACCGATGAGACGAGAATACATAAATGAGCAGAGGTGACAGGTGAGTAAGTGTCATTTTATAACTGCCTTTCTCTTCCCATTTCCCAGAAAAACAAACCAACACTTCATTTTTGCTTCAAATTGTTGAGAGAGAGATGGTGGGTGGCCGGAAAATGACGTCAGCGGAGGTGGCGGTGACGGTGGCGGAGGTGAAGGGCACGACGAGCGGTCCGGCGGCGGCGAGGGTTTTGGGGTGGAAGCGCGAGGCGTTGGCGGTGGCGCTGAGGGTGCTCTGTTTGGCGACTTCCGTGACGGCGGTGTCGTTCATGGTCACCGCCGAGCAGGCCAGCGCCGTCATCATCTACGGGTTTCGCTTACCTGTCTACTCCAAGTGGTCCTTCTCCGAGTCCTTCGAGTAAGGTCTTGTTGATTTGTTGTTTGGTTTTGATTTTGAGCTGAGCTGAGCTTGTTTTTTTGGTTTCTGTTTGGTTGCCGAGAAAATCGGGACCGGGAAAGTGGAGTTTCATTGTGCTGTTTTGGTTTGTTCTCTTCGAAATTTGAGCATCTGTTGCGTGATGCTCGATTTGTTATTGGATTTTGAGGGGTTTTTTTTTGTTCTGTTTTGATTTGAAATTGTGAGCTGTTCTGGTTGGTTTCTGTTTGGCCGCTGAGAAAATAGGAAACGGAAAGTGGAATCAATCGTGCTGGTTTGGTTTGTTCTCTTCGAAATGTGGTTCTCTGAATCATCCTGGTTAGCTTCTGTTTCGTGATGCTCGATTTCTTGTTTGTTTTGATCTGAAATTCTGAGCGGCTCTGGTTTCTGTTTGGTTGCTGAGAAAATCGCGACCAGAAAGGGGAATTTTACTGTGCTTTTTTACTCTTTTCTCTTCGTTTTGTGAAGAAATGTGATTCTCTGAATCATTGAGTGAGCTTCTGTTTCATGATGATCGATTTGTTCTTCGATTTTGAGCTTTTTTTTTTAATTTGAAATTCTGAGAGGCTCTGGTTTCTGTTTGGTTGCTGAGAAAATCGCGACCAGAAAGTGGAATTTTATTGCTCTTTTCTCTTCGTTTTATGAAGAAATGTGATTCTCTGAATCATTGAGTTAGCTTCTGTTTCATGATGATCGATTGTTCTTCGATTTTGAGCTTTTTTTTTAATTTGAAATTCTGAGAGGCTCTGGTTTCTGTTTGGTTGCTGAGAAAATCGCGACCAGAAAGTGGAACAAATTGAGCTATTCTACTTTGATCTCTTCGATTTCTGAAGAAATGAGCTTTTCTGAATCACCAGAGTAAGCTTCGGCTTCGTGACGATCTGTTTGATTGATGGTTTGATTTCAAATTCTGTTTTCTGTTTGGTAGCTGAGAAAATCTCGACCAGAAATAAGAACTAAAATGTTGATTTTCTTTCCCTTTCCTTTCTGTTTCCCACCAGCCAAACAGGAGGTGAATTTACCAAACTACCCCTGAAGCTGGTCATCACATCTGCGTGGGTTTTTGTCAGTTTGTGACCTGTGAAGGGCTCTGAATATTCTGATATGGATTTGCTTGAATATTTTGTTGCTTCACTTCACATAGTGACAAGAAAATCTGGTGAAGAGCCTCTTTCTGGTTTCATCATTCACAGCATTTGAATGAACACGAAAACAGACTCGTGAACCCATTTTTTTGTTTATTGTATAACCAATTTGTCATGTCATTTGGTTGGTAATGGCAAGTCTTAGAATAATCTTATGTCCATTGGACGAACAATGATCCGATTCAACCTATAGTGGTTGAGATCACATGAGGTCGTTAGTTTCAATCTCTACGTGAGTGGTATTGTTGTTTAGTCTATTGTTTATTAAAAAAAACCGCGAAGGGCGTTTTGAAGATCACGAGGCAGGAGACACTTATCTTGAGATGAATCCGTCTTTTAATTAGTACATGTAGTTTAGCTAAGGAAGGTTGGGAGGTAGAAAATGACATTTGTGTGCTATATGATGCAAGTATGGTTCTTTCTATGCCTTTTAAGTAACATTCACCTAACAAATGATTTTAAACTTGGGAAGGATTTGAAATGTGTTGAAATGAGGCAATGTAGTTGAGAGGCATGATTTGTATCCTTTATAGACGAACGATGATCCAATTCAACCCATATGTGGGTTTTCAAGATCACGAGGCAGGAGACACTTATCTTGAGATGAACCCGTCTTCTAATTAGTACATGTAGTAGCTAAGGAAGGTTATGTCTATGCTGCAAGTAACATTCACCTAACAAATGATTTTGTACCTGGTAAGGATTTGAAAAGATGTGTAGAACTTATAGATTATTGCATCTTGAGGCAATGTAGTTGAGTGGCATGATTTGAATGATCAATTGTCATTTGGTTGATTATTATTTTTCCATTTCTAAACAGGTATCTTGTAGGAGTTTGTGGAGCTGTTGCAGCTCACTCCTTGCTGCAACTGCTTATCAGTGCCTCAAGGCTAATGAGGAAGTATCCTGTTATAGCCTCTAGGAACCACGCTTGGCTACTTTTTGCTGGAGATCAGGTAAATCAGTTTATCGAACCATATTGCTTACGCGTAGCACTTTATAAACTGAAAAGATCATATTTAACTGAAATTTTCCATGTCCTGCATAGAAACATGCTATGCATATACTCCTCGAAACATGACACGTGAGAAGTGCCCAAAACTTGCCATCTTTGGCTACAAGTGCCTGTAGCACCTCATAGATTTAATTCGGATGGTCTTGTTTGCTAGAATCACCGCTTAGTTGATTGGTTGAGGTGCTCATAATCTGAAATACCAGGAAAATGTTGGTTCAAGAATAGAAAATGCGAGTATTCAATTCATTCCCTCTTTGATACAATGAAAATGAAAAGGATGTTAGAATGCCACATTTATACATTGATGATGAAGTATCTGTTAGAAAATGCGAGTATTCAATTCATTCCCTCTTTAAGATGATGAAAATTTTGGTGCAATTTACATTGATAATATATTATCTTTTAGAATGTGACAAAATCTACAATTCTAGCTGCAAAAACATTGAGATGGCCCTACAAAACAACATTCTGTACCTTTAGCTGCAGAAAACACTAAGATGGCCTTATAAGATTACATTCTACATCTTCTAGCTGCAAAAACACTGAGATGGCCCTGCAAAATCACATTCTACATCTGTTTCTGGAAAAATCTAAGACTGCCCTACAAAATTACATTCTACCTCTCTAGCTGCAAAAACACTAAGACGCTAGCATACACTAATAGGTACATATGCTAGCTAGTGATATTCAAATAGTGCGCCGTGATAGACTTGCTTCAATGACCATATATTTATTTCTAAGCTATCCTCTGAACTTCCACAGTCCACACACAATCACATTCTACATCTCTAGCTGCAAAATCACCAAGATGACCCTAAAAAAATTGCATATATGTATAGATACATGTGTTAGCTAGTGATAATCAATTAGTCCCATGACAAACTATGATCAGTGGTCAAAATGGTTCCTTCAGGTGTTTGCTTATGCACTGTTGAGCGCGGGATCAGCAGCATCAGGAGTGACGAACCTGAACCGCACGGGAGTGCGACACACGGCTCTGCCAAACTTCTGCAAGCCCCTGCACTTCTTCTGCGAGCGCGTCGCTGTCTCGATCGCCTTCACCTTCATAACCTGCTTCCTAGTCGCCATTTCTGCTGTCAAGAATGTGATCTGGCTTTCCAAGTATTAGATATCCACTCACTCACACTCTTGATGATGTGTGATCTATATGAATATATATATATTACTTACATATGTTAGAGAAAGTGTCTGCATCATTGGTGATGTTTTCGATTATTGGGACTTTTGTAGTTATGGTTTATTGAGTTGTTTATGGAGAAAAAAAAACTCTAGTTGTTCTCATGTTTTTGTTTATGATGGGAATGTGTCTGTTTGATTTATTGGTAGACCAAGTTTTTGAAACCCATATTGGTAGTTTGTGTTAACTTGTCGGAGAAGTTACCAAAGGTCGCGGGCGAAGTAACAGAGATATAGGGATGGCTACGGGGCGGGATCATGGTGGATTTAGTGATCTCTTTCTTATCATATCAGATCGAGGATAGCAACATGGCATTTTTCGGGGAAAATGAAGTGATTCATCCGGATTGGGGACAATGGGTTATAGGGGTGGGCATGATTTCAGAACCGGACTGAATCAGACTTGCAAGTTCTTGATTTTTGGGAACTAATGCCGGAACCATTATACGCGGAAAATATCAATAAATATTTTAAATTTTAAACAAATCTTATTACAAACATGCTCATATTTTATTCAAATGATTGATTTTATGCTATAATTTATACAATAAACAATAAAGGAATCAAATTAAACATCAAAATGGGGCTGAAAGTGGCTCCCTAATTAAATCAGGTGAATCTGCAATTGGAGGAGTTGCAACAATGGAGCATTGGCATGGCCCTTCAATTATTTCACTTTTCTTGTTGTTCTCTTCCACTTGTCTTTCTAACTTCAAACCCTACATCATGCAAGAGTAGCATTTTTTATAAGATGTTAATATTCGATCTAATTTTAATAATCACAAATTTGGTGTTGTTTTGTTTCATTATAGTTTAGTCGAACTCAAATCTCGATACAATGTGTCGATAAGAAAAGACTAACATGTAGAGGTGTTCGTGATCAGATTAATTAGATCGAATCAGACATGCTAATTCTCCAGTTTTGGGAACCAAAATCGAGAAGGGGATAAAAATGGGCGGACCAGACTAACCCGACTTTAACGAGCCTTATTTATGACATCAATATGTCATATGGTCTTAAATTTTGAGTCATTGTGTAGTTTTTTTCTTTCTTTGGATGAATTCAGTTTTCGGTCCAAATTGAACGTCGTGGAACAAAAAAATACACTTAATGCAATGTAATTTATAGTTTTAAGTACACATATGTTTGAAGTCGAAAATTGTACTTTAAATATTATAAGGTTTGGTATGGTTTTCTCCATTTAAACGCTGACTTTGGTTTATTTATGAGAACCGTGCTCACGCCGCAATTTTTAATACAGTACAACATTGTTCTTAATTCGTACATGTTCTTAATCTAAAATGAACACTCTTTGCTCGCGTGATACAAATATTTAGTCAAGCTAGTAAAGCACAACATGACTTTCTAATATATATTTTCATGACCCTATTAAATACATCTAATAACAAGATTAGGTTTGGCAGTCTGAACCGAAATAAGAGACGAAAACTCTCGAACAGTTAAAATGCATACCTGATTAAATAATGAGAACGCTTCAACGGGTTGTAAATTTTTTACCACATCAGCCGCGACTTCCTGCACCGAACACGATCAAATCGTTTGAAAACACTAAAACCCACATTCGACACATAAACAGAAATCCCTTCCGACGTTTAACGCACGCATTCGATATTTCAATATCCGATCAATCAATCAATCTCTCGTACGGTACAAAATAAACAATATATATATATATACACACATACCCTAGCATGGTTGAGTTGCTCTGCCTTCAAGGTCTTGGGCTCCAATTCAATGGAGCAACAAATTCCATTATTGCCACTTTCCATCAAAAACAACACAAAAATCAAATAAAATTTGCTCTCTCTCTCACACTCTCAAACAAATGATCAAATTGGTGCATAGAAATGTGTTTGTTTGGTTCTAAGTTTTTTAAATTGTGTATTTATAGGCAAAGAGAGCCGATATTTTGGGTGAGGGTCACAGGTTGATGTGACCAAAAGCACTTGAAAAATAGAAGTTTCGGACCATCCCTTTCATTTATATCTCGTGCCCTTCTTAAATATATATTTTATCAAAAATTAAATAAATTTAATTAAGTAGAGGTTGACTTTTGAAAGATGGGTGTGTCTAGTTGTTGGCCACTAGATTCGTAAGAAAGTCGTGAGACCTCTAGAGACTATTTTCGAGGAACGTCGTGTTCGAGTTTGAATGGAACTGGCTTTGAGGTAAAACGAATCGATTAATTCGGTTTTTAAAATTTTAAAAATATGTTCATATTGGTCCCATATGTTTTATTTGAATCATTTTCTTCTAGTTTAAGTGTGGTTTTTACTTAGTTTTTGTTGGCTTAATATATTTTTATTTGAATAGCCTACGATAGGCACGTCATGTTGATCTGTTTCATTCTCAAACATTTTTACATCTACGGATTATAATTTATAATCATAATAATAGGAATCACTATCTCTTACTGAATTGAATTTAACAAGTTCCATTCTATTCGGTTTAGCTCGATTGACTCGATTTTGGTTTTTCTAAACAAATACTCGCTAATGTTGTTTACTTCTTACCAATTTCGGTCACTAATAGAAGATCCCAATGTATCAAATTTTTAACTAATCATTCAATCTCGAATCATTAAATATTTGATTCGAATTTGTTACGATGGACACCAGGTTAAAATCTTAAGATAATCTTTGTATTAATTAAACAATTTAAACATATGAGACTAATGTCTGTTGTTAACCTGGGCATAGGGCCCAAGTTCATAGGGCCATTGCAACATAAAAAGGCCCATATATAGTTGATTGAAATGGGTTGGCTTAATAATATGCTAGTTCAAATGTAGTGAATTGGTTGAATATAATGTAGTGAAGGTTTGGGTAGTTTTTTTTGTTAATTTGTTTTGAATTTAAGTTGTCTACCATTAGTAAAGCCCATATTAAAAAATATATAGATCATAAATCACTTCTTAAAACACTTTGGAGCATTCAATTTTATCGACGACGGACTTTTACATAATATCAGAGTTTGATACATATTCTCGTTAAATACCACATTTCATATGTAGAGTCTTACATAACATGGATCCCCGATCACCTTGCACGTGAGATGGTGCGAGCGAAACTCATAAAAAAGATGTGGATCATAAGATCAGCTCATAAAATATTGAATATTATATTTACCAGTTTGAATAGTTTATTTATTTACTTGTTTTGAAACGTAAGTTATCAGTCACTTTCAGGAAATTTCAAATAAAACATATGAATTATAAAACAATGAGATTGAGCTTTTAAGTTTGTCGAACATTTACATAATATCATATCTCCATACATCTCTATGTACTCTTTCATGTCATCTTATTCGTGCCAAAGATTCACATTCCACGTGTAGTGTCGCACATAACACAAATCTCCAGTCTGCCTTGCACACAAGAGTGCGCAAGTAAAACCCACATCGAAAATATGTGAATAATAACATCGTTTTATAAAATATTTCTGTGATATCTGCTTGTCCGCTTAAGATTTTTAAAATATCGAATTGACAGAACTAGAGGGGGTCGAGGGGACATGGAACAAACCCTAGAGTATGGGCAATGGATAACAAGAAGTAAAACCAATCTAATCCAAAATAGTGACAAATTTGTATGTATATAGTTGCAGAAGAAAAAGACAAGTCTAGTGTTGTTATTGTTACCATACATGTGCCCTCATTCATTGATGTCCTATTCATGTACCACTCTTCAATTCATCTTCTACCTCACAACCCACTTGGGCTCAACAAGGTCACAAACAATTTTCAGGACACTTACATTGTACTTCTATGTACCTTGTTATTTGCACATGCATGCACATGTCACACTAATATTCTCACTCGATTAGATTGACGGGCAAAACGTTGCTCTTATATAAATAATATCTTGAAATCATATTTTGACACGGTATTGATAATATTCTTGAAACTTGACGTCTGATGAGTAATTCATTTGTGTGTGTACTGTAGGGATAGACCGTAACTGACTTTCCTAAAACTTAACATCTGATCAAGAATCATCAAGTTAATTTTCGTACGAATTAATTATACAATGTTTATTGTGTACATTACACTATTACAGTCCAAAGTTCAAAAAAACCAATACAAAGTTCAAAAAAACAGTCCAAAATACAGTACGTTTCCTGACTCAATACAAAGTTCAACATTCCAAAAACCAATACAAAGTTCAACGTTCCAACTTTCAAGTCCCGACGGCACATTACGTCTCCTGAAATGCAAAGACATATACGTTATAAGCTCATGGCAAATGGCAAAACAGTATTGAATTATTGATTTGATTATGTATTGATTTAATTTAGACTAAAACAAAACAAATGCATATACTGTGACAGTGAGTATCACTTAGTATATATAATTTAGATACTAAAACAGTGAGTATCACTTACTGTGACAGTATCTATATTATTATATATATACATATCTTATATATATATATATATATATATATATATATATATATATATATATATATATATATATATCTTATACTAAAAAACTCACTTACTGTGAGTCAAAAACAGTATCTATATATATATCACTTATTTATGAGTCAAAAAAGTAACTTATGAGTAAATTTTAGAGTGTATTCATTTAGATATTTTAAAAAGCTGGTAAAGCAGAAAAAGTCTTGTAGAGATTAATTGAAAAATTAATTACAAATTAATCAAAAAAATAATAGATTTTTACAATAGTAATTCATTCACACCTAAGTTTAACTTAGGTTTGTTAATCATTACTAGCTCTATTGAAATTCATGTAAAAATACTAAAATCATTCTTTCCATATATGGCCTTTGGCTGCCCATCTTGCTTGGCAAGCCACTGGTCACTTGCTTACAAGCCATGTTGCTTTAATTTTATAAATAGGAGTCCTATGGAGCTCACATCTTTGATGTTAGAGATTTCTACTTCGTTGAAGACAATGTGTTGGGGTAAAAAATCTGAGAATTCAAATGTGTACAGGAGATCATGCCATTTCAAATCGAGTTGAATTTGAACAAAAATTCATATCCTATCAACCAAACAAGCAGTAAAGGAATATTTACTGCATCACATCCATGTTTAAATCTAAAGGTTCTCTCCAACAGTATTATGAAAGATCTAATGTTACTGATTATTCATGGTTCCCATTTCATGATATTCTAAAAATAGAACGCATTGTAAAACATATTATCCCCAATACAAGGTCGCTCCTAAGCAAAATGTTAACTGCCCTAATGATGGGAATCAAACATAAACACCAGTAGAAAGGAGTAAGAACAAGGATCCAAAACCCTTAGAGATGCCCTAATGTTAGCCATACTCACGGTGGTCATGTCAATATACACAAGAAAACTCAAAATACAGAGTAAAGAATAAAAGATAACAACCCAAGTGGGTAGAAGATGACAATCTCAAACTTCCTCTCTTGGATTCAAAGTCTTGTTTCTTCGTTAATTCCATTGCCATCACTAGTACTACACTCTGTACTGATTATTGATTAACATGCTATCTCTGCCTTACAGTTGGAGTATTGACATTTGGTAAAAACCAGAAACTAAAATTGTTGAGCTTCACTGATTATGGGTCACATCATCAAATCGATACCCTAAACAGAAACCCTAAACAATCACAAAACAAATCGAGAAATCCTAATTTGTAATTTGTGACCTAACAGTGAAATCAAGACCTAAATGCATCAAATACAGACAATCTGAGAAAGGGTAAGGGCTTACCCGAGTGAAATCGAGATCGGTCGTTGTCGGTCGGCCGTTTTCGTCGCTCTGTCTCGGTCGCTCTCGGCCGTTTTCGTCGCTCCGTCTCGGTCGCTCTCGGCCTCTGTCTCGGTCGCTCTCGCTCAGCTCTGCTCAGACTCTCACTTACAGTGTCTCTCGTTCTCGCTCTCTCGCTCTCGGACTCACTGACTCAGCTGAGCTCAGTACAGGCGCACTCGCACAGCACAGCTATACCAGACGACGTCGTTTTGGGTAATGCTGAACCCAAAACGACGTCGTTTTGTCACAGTGGCTCGGTTATCGGTTCGGTTACGGGCAGTTTTCAGATTCCCGTAACCGAGAACCGAACCGATCGGGAGTCGGTTATGACCAATAACCGAACCGGCCCAACCAAGCCGATCGATTCGGCTACCGATTTGCTCGATTTCGGCTCGGTTCGGTCCGGTTTCCTCAATTTTCGATTTTTTTGAGCACCCCTACTTGTTAGTCTCCAACCTGAATAATAAAAGCAATTAAATATAAAGACATTATTCTAATTAATTAATTAATTAATAATATCTCTCTAGCACTAGCTGCATTTCATCTCTAAGAGTGTGCACACACTTGCTAAGAAACATTTTTTATATTTATTGTTTTTAAAATATTTGTGTTACACTGATTTGACATTACATACCCACATTATATATCACCAACTAACCTTAAATACAAACATATGTGTGGAGCCAAATTGAGCAACAACTACATGTGTTAGGCCTCAAGTCATTGCCAACTTACATCACTAATTACCAAAATGTCACTCGATTCCGAATTTATAAAATATCAATCAGTTCGAACTTTTATCATAATATTACAAGTTAATTATTAACCTGTATTTTTACGAGCCAATTCACCCCGTTGTCTCGTGTGAGATAGTGAGTTTTTAAGTGAGATAAAGTTTTATAAGATGATAAAATAAAATACTCTAAAATCCAGAAAATAATATATATAGTAATAGTATTAATAATTCATTATGTAGCAGTAACATGTAAAGATCCCTAGACAATGCAAACTGTGCAATTGTGTGTATATATATGTATGTGTAGAGTTTCACAGATGACTTACTATATAATAATATAAATATATTATGTAAAATAATTACTACTCTCACATAAATATCCAAATAAAAAACTAAAGTTATTTGAATTTTTAATTAAAATAAAATAAAAGGAGCAGTTCATGCAGCTACGATGCTCCTTGCATGTGCATGTCTTTCATTGCTCACATGCATTTCCTTATACTTCTCCCCCAACCCTTTGCATATATATAGATATATTATATATGTACAATACAATACAATCCTCTATGTTTAATTCTAGGTGTGCCCATTTAAAAATATATATATATATATATATATATATATATTACTATGATAATGTTTGAATAGTGGAGTTGAGTAAGTGAACAAGTGTAAAATGACTAGATATAATCTCAATAGAAATTTGATATCTCTAATTTGATCGAGTTAAATAAATAATTTTGAAAATGTAATTTTACGGTGACTTAAAAATTATTAATATAAGTTGAGTATGAGCATGACTCATGCAATAATTGAGATATACACACGAAAAAGACAGTATATAACATATAGAGATGATATGTGAATATGTAACGGGATTCAAAACGACTTAGTCTTCAACACAACCTCAATTCCCCACAGGAGGATGATTATGAAGACCGAAACCCAAGTAATGGAGATATTCGACTAACCTTTTTATGTCTCGTATTATATTTCCTTTTCAATTCTCGTGTTTTTCAATTATCAACTCTGTTTTAACGTAAAGCGGCTTCTCCTCCCTGCTCGGGCTGGAGTAACTTTCTACATTAATACACAATTCTTTTTGCTATGCAAAAAGAAAAAAAAAAGATTCAGAATTAGAGTATGTAATACATAACTCGTCGGGTGAAGTTAACATACGAGGATAAAACGACTTGAATCTAATGACAACCTCATATCCGAAATGCAACAAGATCAGGTCGGGTGGAACATTTTCGACAAAATGATTTTACAATAAATTCCAAAATTAAAATTAAATCAAAACAATAATATCTACTTCGTCTTGTACATAATTAAAATTAAAAAAATAAAAATAAATAACACATAACTTATTATAATTATTATTTGAATCCATCCCCACATCACATGACCTTTAACTAATAGTGGGTGTGTGGGGGAGACTTTTTATTTTTGCAAGCTAAGCATAGTTTATTATCTCCTCGATTCCCTCTCCTCTCTCTCTCTCTCTCACATTGATTTCATCATTAACCCATTTGATTTATCACTGAAATCCATGCATAAACCCTATAAAAATCCTTTTCTCTTTCCCTATTCCCTAGTAATTCCAATTCACTACAATACATGCCCACAATTTTGGGCCACTCCATTGCTCTTCCTCCCAAAAACCTTGGCCCCCATGTCAACCACAACCTCCCCTCTATGCCAAAACCTTGTCCAAAAAGATCATTATATAAAAACATAATATAAACTAAAAATGGTCGAAATCATTGAATGATATTATCCGAAAAAAACTGACCAGTTATTTAGACCCTGTTGAAAACATCCAAACAACTTATTCGTTGAATGAATAAATCTACGCATAAATTAGTTTATAACGTTTTGATGGAATATTTATTTTATGGTATTTCAGTTGGGAAGGGTCAATGTTAAGTGTCGGTTCGTTAAAATCATTAAATGTATTGCAGATGATTTTCCATAACATGCTGAAAATTAATGGATTCAAATTCCAACCTATGGTAGAGTCTAGCACAAGATATATAATATATAAATTGCTTCTTTGGGTCTATCTTTGACCTTTTTCTTTTTGGAATTTTTTTTTCTTATTGCAAGGCTATACATTTGACCAATGTGCACACCATTTAAAGCAATACCATGAATAGTTTTTACCCAAGTCACATGCCCAAGCACAAAAACCTTGTACACAAGGTTTTTTTTATATTAAATGAAAATTTGAACATGGTCCAAGCTAGTATTGATGAAATTGAGAAGAAGAAAAAATAAGAAGTTGGGTTCACAAATGACAATGAGATGTGCATGGTTATGGGCACACCATGCTTTCTCATGGCCCATTGGTTTCACAAAGGTGGTGCACCAATATGATCATTTCAATAAATATACATGATACCACATTATTGATAGTTCAATCCATTTCTTTTGGGTTTTAAATATTATTTAGTTATTATTATATATCTCCTGTTTATGTGGAGACACTCCAACGATTTGGGTCACACATTTTCTTATGAGAGTTTGTATATTTGAACATTATTGGGTGCAAGAAATGGGGGTTGATTTTGAGTAGAATGTAATTGATGTAATGTTATTCAAAAAAAAAATATCTCCTCCGAGTTTGATTAGTTTCTAGTGAATCATTTGATATGTCTTTTACCATGTAATTTATTATTAGTTATATAACATCAATCAAGAACGTTTACGTTGTTGAGATAATTTATAATTCTTGTTCTGAAATATTTATAATCGTTAAAAGTAATCTCGGGTTTATAAATTTTTCTACAAAAATTAGTTAAACAAATTGCTTTTCCTCCCTTAGGGTTCAACATTTCCTTTTTTTTTCCCAAAAAAATTAAAAGCTACAAATTCAAAATTTGAACAAGCAAAAAAAAAAAAAAAGAATAGCAAAAGCTATAACAAAAGTAGTAGTAAACTAGTAAGTAGTTGCTATTTGCTAAACTAGAGTGTAGAGCTCATAACAACCCACTCCTCTGGAGCGCGCGACTTGCTCATATCATGTGCCCGTAATCTGGGCCGTTGAGGTGGCGGTGGTGATGGATCAAGTACTCGTCCGCGCCGTTGGATGCGGCGAAAACCGAAGTCTGACCGAGGAACTGCGCGTGCGCGTGGGAGTCCTTCTGCCTCCTCAGCTCCAACACCTTCCGGTGCGAGTTCGAGTGACGCGCCGACACGAACGTCGGGCTCGCCGCCGGCCGATACTCCGGCACCAGCCTCCCCGACTTGAACCGGACCCCGCACGCGTTGCACAGGGTTTTCGGGCCCATCGGGCCCGTCCGCCACTGCGGCGTCTTCTCCGTCGCGCAATGCAGGCACCTCCGGCCGCCGGAGTCCGAGTCCCCGCCCACGCGCCGCCGCGCCGGGGCCTGGTTGATCGTCTTTTTCGGTTCTCCGGCGGGGTGCGGGAGGCGCGTGGACCAATCTCCGGTATCCGATTTCGGTTCCCCGGCGAGATGGGGGAGGCGCGTGGACCAGTCCGCGGCGGCGCGTGAGCGCTTGCTCCTGGCCTTCACCGGGAGCGTCTTCTGATCCGGCTGAAACCCGCCGGAGCAGGACGATTCCGGCGTCGGCGCTTTCACTCCGGCCGCCACGTGGAGCGACCTCAGGTCCTCTCCGGCGGAGAAAGAGTCCTCCACGAAATTCGACAGCCACTCGAGCTCCGCCATGTCCTCGTACTGCAAAAAAAAAAAAAACCCCAAATTCAGAACCCAAAACCCAAATCAATCGATCCCGACCCAAATTCCCCAAATTGATCACCAAATCAACAAACCCACATCGCGAATTTCGAAAATGGACCATAAATTTGGGGTTCAATCGATCAATTACCGGGACGCAGAGGTCGCTGTCGAAGTGAGCGGCGGCGCCGGAGAATTGGGCGTCGCCGCCGGAGACGGAGGAGTTGCAGCTCCCGACGGGCGTGACGGAGCACGAGTCGCCGGAATTTGCGACGGCGCCGAAGAACCCGTCGGCCATCGAAGCGTCGTCGTTCGGGATCTCGAGGAGGTCGTCGACGACGAACTGGGACTCGCCGGCCATCTTCTCCGGCGAGAACCCGCCGGCGCCGAAGTACCCACCTCCCATGAAAAATCCGGGAACCTCCATCAACAGAGCTTCGCAAATTCTATAAATACAAATAGATACGTGCTTCTCTGTGTATATATATAGAGAGAGAAAGTGAATTCTGATAGTGTCTCTGAGTCTGAGAGAGAGAGAGTGATGGTGGAGACTGTGAGTGTGAGGAGGTTGGGTTTTGAGGAGAGGGATGAGTGGCAAAATCGTAAATAACTTGAAATCGGAGCATCTTTCTACACGGAGTGGGATATAAGTTAAATAATAGTGAGTGAGTTGTTAAATTCTGTAAATTCTATTAAATTAGTGTTTAAAATAGTAATTTCGAGTTTTTGTGGTGATTGGTTTTTAATTTTTAATTTTTATTGTTATTGAAATGTATTTAGAATATATATTTGAGATTCTGTTTATTTATTTATTTAGTTGGATGGATATTGATGAGCAGCTTCGTCATTTATTTATTTTTATGGTGTAAAGATAAAAATGCATGTGAATGATCAAATATAAAATAAATATACTTGGAAATATCATCTTAGAATGAGATACTTTAAATTATTTTCGATCTTGAAATAAATAAATTATTATTTTTATTAACAATGTGAAATTAAATTCTAGAAAATTAATTTTTTATTAATTAATATGTATGTTGGTGAATTTTATATTCAAAAGATTATGAATTACATGTAAAATCTTACATAAATTAAGTTGCACATAAAAATAAATTGAGGGAGTGATTTAATAACAAATTTTATCATGACTTATATAAATGAATTGATTGAAAGAGAACTGATAACTTACTACACATAAGTATAGTTAATTTATGTTGTGATGTCATCACTTTTTAGTACGTTAATTATCAGTTTAGAACAATTGGTAGCGTTCTGTTAGCAATAACGACAAAAAATAGGATATGTGCACATACACATGACTATTTACATAAAGAATATACCCAGAATTCACTAAATTGAATAAGAAGAAAAAAACTCAAAAAACAAAGATGAATAGTAGGATGTCTTCTTTAGTGAGCTTCAGAAAACTCACGTAAGCCATAATTGAGCTTGACCTTGGCGACGAAGCTAGAGCTCTGGCAATGTAAATTCGGTTGGGTCGCTTGCAAGGTGAGCTTCACGTCGGCGCTTGAAGTCGTAATCTAGTTAGAGCTCCAGCAAGCTCACAATGACGAAGATGGAGCTCCGAGCCTCTAGCAATGTAGGATCGGTTTGGTTGTCAACGAGATGAGCTCTACGGCAACGCACAAAGGCCATGATCGAGTTGGAGCTCGGTGACGTAGTTAGAGCTTTGACAAGTTGAGGTCGGTTTGACCGCTAACGAGGTGAATATTCATCCTTTTCCGACACACAATGTAGAAGGAGGATTCGGGAAGCTCGACATTCAGTATCGTGAGCCATATGAAGTATTAAGGAGTAAGAAAAATGGGAATGAGAAAAGGATGAGTTTAGAAAATTGAAATTTCTATAAATCAAAATTGGAATTTCTAAGCAAAATAAGTAAATTGATAAATTATCGAAGAGTAATAGGAAGTTAGGAAATGGAGAGAAGTAATGGATAAAAAATGTCAATAACATATTTTTAAAATTTAAAATGATAAACACAAATAATTTTAAACTTCTGTTACTCGAGTTAACACACATCCAATTTAAGTACTGTAAAAATATGCAAAAAATAATAATAAGGTATCAAATTCTGAATCCGTTATACAGTTAGGTGTAGTAAACTATCATTTTTCATTAATCGAATAATATTTAGAGAATTTTTTTGTTGAATTAATTATTTTTATTGGGAATTGTGCAATTAAAAATCATTTTTAGCTGTACCTCTGAGTTCTATTAATTAAAAAATCAACACTAATTACACTTTCTTACCCACAAAATTGCCTTGTGTTTATTATATTCCCTCACCCACGTTTAAGCACGATGCTTACAGCTCAATCCGATCACACCAACGGCTCCGATCTCTGCCACGTAGCATCTTATGTAAGTAAAACTTTTAATTAAAGATAAATATGTTAACCTAATCTCAGACAATCAAAAGTAATAAATAATGTACACCTAAAAATTGTATCCATATGATTGTTTGTTGGAAGAGTACAGACCCAAATCCACATGGTAATTAATGTAATTAACTGGATAATGTTTGTTTAATTACTGTTAATTACAGGGTACTGATTTATTTTATTTTTTATTAGCTCTCATTAATTTTTCAATTTGTTTCATCATTTTAATTAGGGATAATGACAATTTGATACACCTAACTATAGCGAAATGACGCTTTCATACCCTAATTGTTTTCCTCTATTTTTTAGTAGCCTAACAATTTTTTTGTGACAACCCACCTCTAAAACGTCTAAAATACCTAAACTACCCTTGGTGTAAGAAACTATAAATTGAGTTGGTTCAATTTTTTTTATCTCGGGTTCAATTTGATTTGTACTTAAGATGCAAATACAATTATGCCCGAAAATAAAAAATTAAATTTAAACTATTTCAAATATGATTTGATAAATCATATTGGACTAGTTTTATTTTGATTTCTTAAATCAGGGGTATTTTAGTCATTTTAGCATAGATTGTCACAAAAATTTTGTTAGGGTACTAAAAAAGAGACAAAAATAGTTAGGGTATGAAAGTGTCATTTCGCCACAGTTAAGTGTAACAAAGTGTCATTATCCCTTTTAATTAACTTCGAATACTATGTTTATGAATAACGAGAAATAAATATAGTAATTTTTACATCACCAAATTTTATTCTGTCACAAATAAAGTAACTAGTTAATTCTAACATAAATTTGAAGTGAAATATATTAAAAGCTTATTAATCTGATTTTGGAGGTTATTTTTGATACTTCATGTCAAATTTATGTTAGAATTAGCATGCGTATATAAGTTTTTTTTAAATCAATCACTTTATTAAAAAAATTATATAATTTTAGGACGAGCAACACCAACAAGAATAGGTAGGATGTACCCCGCACCGGACTCCCAGTTATCATAAACTTGAGCGAATTTAGGATACGGGAAAAAAAAATTGTAGGTGAACAGCCCGACAATATAATCATAAATGTTTGTAAATCGACTCCTCAACTGGCGTTGCGTCAAGACTCAAGCAACTAAACTTTTGCAGTCTGATTCAATAGTAATTCTGAACCAACTATTTTGTAGACACCACTTGATAGTTTCACGCAAGCCCACGACCTCTACCTCTGTTGGCTGATGAAACCTCAGGGATCCAATAGTACGCGGTCTCATCAATCTTCCTCTCGTTCATCACTACAGAACAATGTTTCTGGCGCTGGCAGCTTCCAGAAAATATGGGGTGTCGCCGACAACAGACCTTTGGCCGGAGAGAACGCCACTCCAATCCAAATTATATTGTTCGAAACATTCCAAATGACCCAAATCATCCGCACAAAACTACAAACTGCACACACACTCAATGACAAGAAAATCCAATAATAAATTTTCATTGAGGCCGATTTTCTGTTTCGTATTGAAAAGAGATCTGTCATTTTTCCTTCATGATAATTTGGCATCCATATATTTTTTTTAAGGAAAATCAAATTTTATTTAATAAATAGCAACCAACCCGGTATCAAGCCGGACAGCTGAAACTACAGTTGGTGGGACAGACACCTCGCCATAATCTCAGCTATTGTTAGTTAACGCAAACTTGGCCAATTCGTGAGCCACTTTATTACCAGATCTACGAGTATAAGATAAAGAGACATTAAACCCGGGAGCTGAGAGAAAACACCTGCAGTCATAGATGATATCCCCCAAACATGTTATTTTAAATATTATCCTTGTTGAGCTTGGTTTACCACCCGAAAACAATCAGTCTCAATCTCCACCCCACTCCAGTATTTCCCTTTCGCTCAAGATAGTGCCTCCCTAACTCCTACACCCTCCACCTCTTCGAATTAGAGATAACCTGTAAACCGTCTGGAAAACGCTCCCACAATTCAGCTCTCTAAATCTCTACAGATAAGCTCTGGACTCCAGTTATGATTCTCTTAATTCAATATTTACCAAGATTAATTGGTATATTAATAATTAATAATTTATAATTTGTTTTTGTTGGGTAAAATGGGTCCAAGAAGCACGTGACAAAGTTGGAGGTGTTGTCAGCGAGCATGTGAGCAATTAGGAAAAAAAAAAGAGGGTGGTGGTCAATTACACGTGGCAGGACATGATTGATTGGACCTTCTTTGATGCTTCTCCTTGCACGTGCGTTGTGCTCAACATGTCTACTCTTTAACATGGGAGCACGTGCAAGTGTAGTCACGTGCCCGGCACGCTCACTCTCTGATTTTTTTGATTAAGGACTTCAATTTTTGTTCACTCAATAATTGCCTTTAAGCAAAGCTTCATTGCTTTTGTATCTTTATATTTCTTTTTGTTAAAATAGAGAATCCATGAGACATGAATTTATGATATTATAATATTTTGCTGTACAATTTGCTAATTTTAATTTTCTAATCTCGACTTGTTGAACTTACAATTTTATATATCATTTAGATAAATAATGTGTACGAGTCTCTTCAAATATGAGCGATTGTCATTGATCGTTAGGGTTGTTCATGGTCGGTTAATCGAACCAAATAGCTTATATTCAAACCAAACCAAAAATTTTGGTTTTATAATTTTTAAAACTATAACCAAAACCGAATGTAATTGAATGATTGGTTTTTAACCAAGTAAAAAGTGGTTCGGTTTTTGATTTAAACCGAGCCAACCGATATTTATAAATCAAATATTTGAGCATGCAATTTGGGCTCAATCTGTCATTCGAGATTGATGGTAGTTTTATATATTTTATTTAGGCTCATTTTTTTTATTCATTTAACTATTTGTTATTAATTAAAACCATTAAGAAGCAATTGAAGAGGGCTTCAAGAGCCATCAATTTTGTCACTTTCTAATGATGCTTTGCCTATGTTTCATATAATATAATACCAAATCCAACAATACGATCCACAAAAAATTAAAATTCAGCAAAATAATACTAAACTAAAAATTTAAAACGTAAGAAGAAAAAAACTATCTTTAATCTTCATTAATTTCTTTCTGAAGCAAGTTGTCTTCATGGTAAAAAAACTCACAAACTATAAATAACATATTATTAAGATATGCACAAAATATAAAATACTAATAAGTAGAAAAAATTCACTAAAAAAAACTAATAAGTAGAAAAAAAATACTCTAATTTTGTGGCAGGAAGAAGACGTAGGTAGACGTGGACGTCTACAGGATTGACACTTGTACGATCAATTATGGTTCGATTTTTATGGTTAACCGCTGGTTCTAGATTATATAAACCGAAACCAAACCAAAATTATTTGGTTTACTTAAAAATTGAACTGTAACTAAACCATTATCCATGATTTTCGGTTTTTTTAGGTTTGATTCGGTCTGATTTTCGGTTTGGTTATGATTTTTTTGGTTAAAATGGACAACCCTATTGATCGTATGCTTCTCTAAAGTTTACACTAATATTGAAGATCGACATATAGATAATACCACAGTAACTATAGATACCAGCTTACACGTGAGATGAGGGTTAAAATATGTTATTTAAATGACAAGTACCCTAATAAAGCTCTTCACTTAGTGACTAATTTTTTAGGTTTTAATAACACTACAAAATAGACTTTTAAATGTTTCACCTAATATAAGCATATGAATTGAAGGTTTCAATATTACATTACTCTATTGCCATAGTTCCAAAGAACATATATGGATCCTTAATGTTGTATCTCCCAAGAGGCCAAATGTGACCAGAAAATTGGGTATAATGCCCTAAGAATGTAGAAAGGGGCAGAAGGGAAAAAAATCCCCAACACTCTAGGGCAATAGGATTAGGACCCTCCCCAGAAGTATAGATGGCTCAATTAGGGTGAGCATTGTAGACACAAAGTTAGAGTCCAAATCAGAATCAGGGAACCAAGAACCATGATTAACAGTTCGGTTTTGGTTTTTAAACTAAGAGGACCATTTGATTCCTAACAGTTCGGTTTTGTTTCGATTCCTAAAATTCAGAACTACTGGGTAACCGACAAAAACCGAAATTTTATAATCCGACTGCGCTGTAATAATTAAGTTTTTATCTTTTATTATTAATAGAACTTTTAGTAATTTCAAATTTAGAGTTTATGTTTAAAATTCGAGATCGAAATCGTCTAATTCATACCATGAATTGACTAGTTAACAAAATTTGAGGATTAACCGGTTTCATAAAATCGAAGAACCGAACCAATGAAGTGAGTCCATAACCAAACCATCCTCTTTTACAATGGTTCCGAAACTGGTTTCTGAAAACCGAGAACCGGTGGTACAGTTCAGTCCAATTCAGGAACCGTCCCTACCCATGAGTCTAACCTACATGTTTGATACCCGATTAATCTCTCTGATTAATCCCCTGATGCTCCATCAACCCTACCAAGGTCTAGCATTTTCAAGATTGTTGCCAACAAATTTGGTACTATCCATCACAAATAAGAAGACCCTTTTCCAGAACTCTAAGAACTCATAAACATATGTATATGTCTCCAATATTTACCTGTAAATCACATGGATCATGTTCTTCTCTTCCACGTTTTAATTCTAAAAACATTTGCCAAACCACACACACAATATTCATAACATGATAGGCACATGAAGAACACAACTTTTTTGCTTTCTGGTCCTGGTTTCAGCTTGCAGTATAGTATCAATCTATTCAACTAGCAAAGACAAGATAAAAGTTTGCTTTAAACCCGTGTTCTGAAAACCGCTAGACACTAATTGAACGACAAGAACTCTAGATACAGATTAAACAAGTCGGAGAATTTTCAGAACACTACTTTAAATCGACTGTAGTCACCTGTTGTGACATTGTGCCCCCGAGCGGGATCTTTGCGGCGTCTTACCCTTCATCTGGCCGTGCGGTGAAGAATTAATTAGACAAGTCATGAATTCTTAGAACATTGTAAATCAAACATGGTAGAAGATCATGTGAATTTGAAAACACCATTTCGTGAATCTCCAAAAAATATACCAAGAAATTTCGTAAGTCACCGAAAAATAAGTATCAGAACCATTTCATTTTATCAATATGAAATTTTTAGCATTACCCAGTCAACAATAACACATAATAAATCTATAAAACCCTAATTAGATCAAATTTTACACAAACTAAATAATTTCATAAAGCACACATATTGTCAACATGAAATGATTTTTCATGAATCCCTCAAAACATACCAACAATAGCACACAATAAATCTACAAAATCCCATTAGATCAAATCTCACACAAAATTAAATAATAAATCAAAATTAGCTTAAAATATGAAAATTTCGTGAAAGTTTATTTAAAGTAAATTCAAGTATCCAATCAAACACTAATAAGTTAACTAATAAGTCAAAATCGTCTAGAATGTGAAAAGTTTATGAAATTTGGTTCATAACAAATAAATTTGGTTCATAACAAACTAAACCGTGAACAACTCTACATAATAGGGCTGTAAATGAGCCGCTCGAGCTCGGCTCGTTAAATATTCGGCTCAGACTCGTCAACATCGAGCTCGAGTCGAATTCGAGCTCAAGGTTAGGCTCGTTTAATAAACGAGCCGAGTTCAAGACTAACTTTTTAAACCTCAATAGACTCGAAATAGTCGAGCCAATCTCAAGTTGGCTCGTTTATTATTTAATGAATATTTTTATTGAAATTTAAGTGAACCAAATCAATCGGAGCTCGAACTCGAGCTTAGTTGCGTAAAATCGTTCGAACCCAAGCCCGGGCCGAACCTTTTCTTCACGACCCAAACCTAGCCCTGTCAAAGTGAGGCTCGATTCGGCTCGTTTACACCCCTACCTACTTACATATAACACACAAAATCAATAACTTCACAAATCACACTTGAATTTCTTTCTAACCCATGGGCCCGGTCCAGAATAGATTCAGGCCCATGGGCCCAATCCAGGAAATGATATTATTTGGGCCCAAAAACTTTGGGCTGATTTGGGTTGGGCCCAACTTGTGGAAGGGCACATGTGGTTGACTGGGTTTGACTCTGAGTCAGGCCTATGAGTGTAGGACGGTCCAATAAGGGCATAGATACCCTGAGAAATAAGATCTTTCATGTCTAGTCCTACGAATACTGCTATTATGGCCTCACCTGACCTGAGCTAAGGACACAGTCACAGTACAGTGCCCATTAACATTAATGCTACGTCACATCCTATCTCTGTCGTCTTAATTACTTGTACGGTAATAAATTAGAATAAAATAATTGAAGAGTCGAGTTTAAGTGGGTCGTTAAAATTTTAACTCTTAGAGACAACATCTAAATCAAGAAAATATTGAATTTTATGATATTTGTTGTTTCCTTCTCGATCGAATCAGAAATATAGGATATACATTTAATTTGAAATACTTTGTCTTTGTTTAAGAATTGATGTCAATATCGCATGTTCATAGTAGTGTTATGTAAGTTCCCTGTTAGTATGTTGGTCGATCGATTCTCGATTTGTTCTTAGATATCTATTCTCCCAATTAACACCTCGATTTTAATGAAAATTGTTCATTTTGAACAGATCAAAAATATTAGCTCATCGTTGAATTCAAGATACATGTATAGTTATAAGGAGGTTAATGTGACGCGTTTAAGGTAAGTTTTATGAAATATATACTTGTCTCAATTGATTAAAGATAATAGATCATAAAAAGATACATAATGTCTGTGGAATTTAAGATATTTTACCTCCAAAGAAAAATAGATCTCAACATCACATATTAAGAGTAATTATCTGTGAATTTCCTGCCAGTCCAATCGGTCAATTAATTCTCAATTTGTCCCCATACATTTATCCTTTCGAGTCCCGACTAACACCTTTGTCATGGTGAAAATCATGCACGTCTCAATTTATTTAAAAAATATCAGCTCATCGTCGAATTTATGATATCTATCTGCTTGTAAAAATGTTAACGTGCTAAGTTTAGAGTTGATTTTATGAGATTTGTACTTGTTTCATATAAAAAATAACATATTACGGTGAGATACAAAATACACTTTGAATTTGATATTGTTTCGATATAAAAATTGATCTTAACGTCATATATTCGGGGCAGTGTTGTGTAAATTCTCAACCAGTCGAATGATTCAGTTAATTCTCACATTCTCCGCATACATCCATCCTCTCGACAAATACCTCAATTTTGGTGAAAATCGTTCTCATTTCTATGCCTACTCATAAAAATACTTACACAACGGGTTCAAAGGAGATTATACGAAATACACACTTGTCTCGATCGGATAAAAAATAACATGTCACAATGAGATACGAAATACACATCGAATTGGTTTGCCTCCATATGAGAGTTGATATAAACTTTATACATTCACAACAGTGTTGTATATAGGGATAATGACATTTTGTTACACTTAACTATATCGAAATGACACTTTCATACTCTAATTATTTTTCTCTCTTTTTTAGTACCTTGACAATTTTTTTGTGACAACCTACCTCTAAAATGTCTAAAATACCTAAACTACCCTTGGTTTAAGAAAACATAAATTGAATTGGTTCAATTTTGTTTATCTATAGTTCAATTTGATTTATATTTAAGATGCAATTACAATTATGTCCTAAAATCTAAAATTAAATTTGAACCATATCAAATATGGTTTGATAAATCAAATTGGACCAGTTCTATTTTGATTTATTAAATTAGGGGTATTTTAGTCATTTTAGCATAAGTTGTCCAAAAAAATGTCAGGGTACTAGAAAAGAGAGAAAAATAATCAAGGTATGAAAATATCATTTCGCTATAGTTAGGTGTAACAAAATGTCATTATCCCTTGTATATGTTCACTGCTAATCCGACCAATCAATTAATTCTCAGCCAGTCTATCCTCCGACTAACATCTTGACTCTATTAAAAACAATATTCGCTTCGGCCAGATCAAAAATATTACATTATCGTCGAGTTCAGGATACCCGTCTCCTCATAAGAGCGTTAACGTGACGGGTTCGGGACAAATTTTATGAAATTTACATTCGTTGCGATCGCATCGAGAGCCGTCTCACGATTTAATTATGGTAGTGTATCTTTTAGCACATAAATGCGAGCAAATAAATACACACAGCACACAAACATGTCGGGCGTGCGACGCTTCCCACACGCCACAGCCACTCCTATCCCCGCGCGTGCCCTCACGCAACGTAGCCGGCGCCGAACTGTTCGCTCCCATCGCCACGTCACCGCACTCCTCGATAGGGTCATTAGATCTTGTCCCCACCTGGGCCCCACCCCTTGTCGGCTCGTGCCCTGTCCCCACGTGACCCCCTCGTGCATCTCACGTGCCGACCCATCGACGACCACCATGTCATGATGGACGGTGATACTGATGCCACATGCATGGGGGGCTATGCGACGTCGTTTTGTGGGGGGACACGTGGAGGGTGCATGATTGGGGTTTGGTGAAGTTGAGGCATCGGAATTTCTATTAATGTGTTGGCGATGGGTTGGGTTCGATTCGTGTAGTGTCTTTGATTTTTGGGTTTTGTTTGATTGATGCATGTGTGGGTGGTGGCGTGTGAACATCACCAATAATTTGTTTAAACGACGAGACGTTCGGTGTGCATGAATGAGAATATCGAGACGTTAATGTGATAACGACGCGAGTTGAAATCTGATATGAATTTAGTGTTTTTATTGTATGATATTGTTTCAGAAAGAACAAAATCGTAATTCACAGTTCATTAAGAATTTATAGTCGAGATTACTTTTAAAAAAAATAATAAAATGCCTGGTTTATTAAGACAAATCAAGAGTCGGACGAAAAAATAAATACACAAAACAACATGAGTTGCCTGGTAAATACTCTCATGAGGTGAAAACATAGTGTGTATGAACATGAATGAGCTCGTACCGCACTCAAACAATCAGATTTCACGTGGATTCGATCTTAATTATTATCGTGGTTCAAAGTTAAAGTCTCGCGAATCGCGATCACCTCGAACATCATTGGCAAGATAACCAGACTTCAAAAGTAAGCTTTCCCAACAAATGATCTTTGTTGAGCTATAAAGAATTAGACCCACGTTGTACATTCCAGTCTTGGGCCCGACCACTCCATCGACAGGACGTTTGCGTGTACCAACATGAAATTTTTTCCTACCTTCCAATACAGGAGAATATTGGCATGACGGTTTGGATATTGTGCTCCACGCCAGAGGATTTGGAGGATTGAGCATACGATGGATCCACACAATCTCATTTCACGCCCTCAACATTAAAAGAAGATGTAATAATGACGTAGATTTCTCGTTCGATCTTGACATGATCTTAATTCTTAATTTCATGGGCAATTTCGTTATTTTTTTTACGGATACACACATTTTTCAGAAAAATTTAAACTTTACATCACTTTTTGTCGTTAGCAAATTACACATCACCCTCTTATAAAAGTGTGATGGTATAAAACATTCTTTTGCCATTTTCTCTAAAATAAATTATCACTCAATCAGCATAAATTATCTATAATATGTTATGTATGGGATGAGTCCACCTTTCCCGTTCGACCCTACAATTTGAACATGAATTTTATATCTGCTCAACATCTGACTCAATTCTTATTATGTCGTGATTGAACTAGTAATATTATATTTTTATCATATTTAAAATAATTCATCATTTTCAAGATTAAATTTTATTCATGACAGAGAAGGTAACATAGTGACTTCAGAACCGAACTCATCTATCTCATCCGAGACACTATATATTCGAGAATATCGAGTTCGGTCGGATTCGAGACTTGTGATCCCTAACCTATGTAAAAATCGTACACCCACCACATGTCACATCATGTTCATATATATGGTTATGGCTTACGGGTCTATCTTTGTCTAAATAATACAATTATATGTATATGCTGCATGCATGCCTATCATACATATCATACACCATACATAACATGTCATGAACTCATGATGACCTTAGCCAATCAATTGATCTTTTAAATATTACAAAAGAACCCACAAATATTCCAATTTTATATTTCATTTCCAGACATTTAAACCGAGACGCATGCAAAATCCTCATCATGGTGTCCTCTGTACTTTTCCTCAAACCCATACATTCCCATTTTACCCCTCCATCCTCAGCCACACACTTCCCCTCCTCCGAGGGCATTTTGGTCTTTTCAACAGAGCACAAAATCTTGAGAAACTAGTAAAAAATTAAAAAAAAAGCTCTCTTTTAGCTCCATTTCCAGTAGTGAGGACGAAAGTGACGAACCAATGGAATGAGAACTGAAAACGCACCAAAGGAACGAAACCAAAACAGCACAGTGAAGCACCAAACTTTCTCTCTTCTCTCTCTAGGGTTTGCTATTTCTTGTGCTTCTTGCAGCTTTTTTCTTGTCCATATATTCTCTGTGTACTGGAAAAAGTGAGAACCAGCAATACCCATTTCTTCTTTTCAGCTGCCATGAGGACCTAGAGTAGGAAAGGGTCGTTTTTTCAGAGATTGGAGCTTTTGGTGGAGGGAAAAAGGAGCAATTTTTAGTTTTGGGGAAGTTGAAGTTTGGATCTTTTGTGGATGGTTTGTTCTCTGCTTGTACAGTGGTTGTGGTGTTTTGTTGGTTTTGGTGTCTGATCTTGAAAGCTTTTGAATTTTGTTGTGAAGAGCAAGAAAGGTGGAGGTATTGAGCTGAGAGACAATTGGGTTTTTGCTGATTTGTTGTTGGTGTTTGATACTGAGGTTGGATTGGAGAGGAGCTATTTGGGTTTCTGGTTTCTGGTTTCTTCAGTTTTTGCTGATTTCTTGTGGGTGTTTTGGGGTTTGAGCTGAAATTGGAGAGAAGATATTTGGGTTTCTCAGTTTTTTGCTGATTTCTTGTGGGTGTTTTTGGGTTTTGCTCAAATCCGCTGCTTGTGCTGTGTGTTGGAGTTGATTTGAGCTTAGATATGGCAATGTCCTGCAAGGATGGTAGGCTAGGGAGCCTGGACAACGGGAAGTATGTCCGGTACACGCCTGAGCAGGTCGAGGCCCTTGAGAGGCTCTACCACGAGTGCCCGAAGCCCAGCTCGATCCGTAGGCAGCAGCTGATAAGGGAGTGTCCCATTCTCTCCAACATTGAGCCTAAGCAGATCAAAGTCTGGTTCCAGAACAGGAGGTATTGTCAAATCTTGATTGTTGGTTCCAATGTCAATTTTACTTTCTTTTCATGTTTGTAGCTCTTTTGGTTTGTTTGGTTGGTGTTGAATCTTGATGACTATATGGATAGGAACAAAGGTTTAGGTTTTGGGATCTTGAATTTAGCTTTTGTTTGGTAGAGTGAATTGCAAGCATTTTGGCTGGTTAAGGTGAGCTTTTGACTGCTTTGACTATAGAATGTTAATTAAAATAGTACTTTATGATTGGTTGGTGGTAAGATTGTGTGATAGAGAATTCACTGATTAAAATATTGTTGTTGTTGTTTTCTTGTAATTCCATAATTTAGTATATAACAAAGTTTAAAGTTGTCCTCTACTAATTACAAATGTTGCATAATGCTCAATATAACAATTTGTAATCTCGAAGAACATTTTGTTTTTTAGAGTGATGAATTTGTGATGTAATAGTGTTTCTTTCATTTTTTGTTTATTCAGGTGTAGAGAAAAACAGCGGAAGGAGGCTTCTCGACTCCAAGCTGTGAACCGGAAGCTGAGCGCGATGAACAAGCTTCTGATGGAGGAGAACGATAGGTTACAGAAGCAGGTGTCCCATCTGGTTTACGAGAATGGCTACTTCCGCCAACACACCCAGAACGTAAGAACTCGTTATATTGATTCACTTTTTTCGCCAATTGTGTGGCTTAGTTAATATGATTTTATTGATTAATGTTTTGTTGCAGACGACTCTGGCGACCAAAGACACGAGTTGCGAGTCTGTGGTGACTAGCGGTCAACAACAACACCTGACGCCTCAGCATCCCCCAAGGGATGCTAGTCCTGCAGGGTGAGCGGGAATATTGTTGACGGGTCCTCTTTTTAAATTGAAGATTATATGTGGTTTGTGGATTGAAGTGTTTATCGATTTTTTGCAGACTTTTGTCCATTGCAGAAGAAACTTTAGCAGAGTTTCTTTCAAAGGCCACTGGAACCGCTGTGGAGTGGGTCCAAATGCCTGGAATGAAGGTATATTATATCTCCTTCAAATCCATCATAATCTTCGTTTTTGGCTAATTTAAACGATGATGTATTTGTTTGTCATCCGTAGCCTGGTCCGGATTCCATTGGAATCGTTGCTATTTCTCACGGTTGCCCTGGCGTGGCTGCAAGAGCCTGCGGGCTGGTGGGTCTCGAGCCTACTAGGGTGAGCTCTCTCTCTTGGTTCAACCTCTGTTGTATGTATCTTCTTGCTTGGGTTTTTGAGTTTTTGATGTTTTTTTAATGTTATCGACTATGTAACATCCAGGTTGCAGAGATCCTCAAGGATCGTCCTTCCTGGTTCCGCGATTGCAGAACCGTGGATGTCCTCAACGTGCTGCCAACCGCCAATGGTGGAACCATCGAGCTGCTTTACATGCAGGTATGTTCTAAAACTTCGAGAACTCGGTAAATTTGAGCTGGTCGAGTTTCGGATAGATGTTCAAAACCCGTTCTTAGTGGTTTAGTTTTACCGAGTTTTCATTGGTCTAATCTAGTCAAAAAAATTAAATTTTTTTTAGATATGATTTGAAACCGTCGTATAATTTGTGATTTTGTTTTATTTTATTTATTTGAAAATGTCTTATTTTGCTAAATTATTATGTTTATGTGAATTATATATGAAAATATAATAAGTATTTAATATTGTTAATTTTTTTTTCAACAATGTAGCTCTATGCGCCAACGACATTGGCGCCTGCTCGCGACTTCTGGCTGCTGCGCTACACTTCTGTTCTAGAAGACGGCAGCCTCGTGGTACGGCTTAATTGAACTATGTTATTGGTAGATAAGGTTTTCAATTACGTTACCAATACTTATGTGTGATCGGTAGGTTAAAGTTTCTTTCCGTGTTGTTTCTGCACAGGTCTGCGAGAGGTCGCTAAAAAACACCCAGAACGGCCCGAGCATGCCCCCGGTGCAGCATTTCGTGAGAGCGGAGATGCTCCCGAGCGGGTACCTGATCCGGCCCTGTGAAGGGGGCGGCTCCATCATACACGTCGTGGATCATATGGACTTGGAGGTATAAATTAATATCATTTCAGTTACATTCTCGTAGTTTGCTGCAAAATTTTCACTTACCAACAAAAATAACGGCATTATTCGTTTCGTTTCGTGAACTAGCCGTGGAGCGTTCCTGAAGTGCTGCGGCCGCTGTATGAATCATCGACAGTTCTCGCTCAGAAGACAACTATGGCGGTAGTACTCATTTATTTTAAAGATAAATATTTTTTCCGGGTTTTACTAATCTTACCTTATGTTGGGTTTTTTAAATAATTTTTTCTCGGTTCTTAGTAGTCTTAACTTTTGTCGGGGTTATAAAATCATTTTTTTTGTTTTAGTAATCTTACCTTTTGTCAGAGTTTTTAAATAATTGTTTTCGGTTTTTAGTAATATTACCATATGTCATGTTTTCAGCAATCTTACCTTTTCTCGGTTTATTGAATGATCTTTTTTGGTTTTTAATAATCTTACCTTTTGTCGGGTTTTTAAATTGTTTTTTTTTGGCTTTTAGTTATCTTACCTTTTTTTTCAGGCCCTGCGCCAGCTGAGGCAGATAGCTCAGGAAGCGTCTCAGACAAACGTCACCAACTGGGGAAGACGGCCCGCTGCCTTCCGAGCCCTCAGCCAGAGATTGAGCAGGTTGGTATTTTTTTACCCGTTAATATTTTTCTCATGTTCTGAAATTAATCGGAAATTAAGTCGGATTAAATGATTAATCTGGAATTACAGAGGATTAATCAGAGACAAGTCGGGGATTCTTACTACATTGTTCTAAATTTGGGTATGCATTCTCGCAGGGGTTTCAACGAGGCGCTCAATGGGTTCACTGACGAGGGCTGGTCAACGATAGGAAACGATGGCGTCGATGATGTCACCATACTCGTAAATTCGTCGCCCGAGAAACTGATGGGCCTAAACCTTTCCTTCTCCAATGGGTTTCCTCCCGTGAGCAATGCTGTGCTCTGCGCCAAAGCGTCTATGCTCTTGCAGGTCGGTGATAAAACCCGAGAATTTTTTTTCATCTTGTTATCATGGTGAAAATAGTTTTACTTACATCGTTGTTATGTTTCTAGAATGTTCCTCCGGCGATCCTTCTTAGGTTCTTGCGCGAGCATAGGTCTGAATGGGCGGACAACAATATCGACGCTTATGCTGCGGCTGCTGTCAAAGTTGGGCCCTCAAGCTTGCTCGGGTCTCGAGTCGGGAGTTTTGGCGGGCAAGTGATACTCCCGCTCGCTCACACCACCGAGCATGAAGAGGTAAGCGAGTTAGTTGATAATTAGTTACTTCGGCTATAAACATTAGCCTCTCAAGTTCTTTATGCGATTTTTTTGTTTATTATTAGTTCTTAGAGGTCGTGAAATTGGAAGCTGTTGGGAATTCACCTGAAGACGCATTAATGCCAAGAGACATTTTTCTCTTGCAAGTGAGTTTTGGATTCGAGTAATGTGTTTTTTTCTTGTTTCGTTTAATTTCTGCTTCTTACGGGTTTTTTTCTTTCATAGCTGTGTAGTGGAATGGATGAGAATGCGATTGGAACTTGCGCCGAACTCATATTCGCTCCCATCGACGCTTCTTTTGCTGATGACGCTCCTCTCCTACCCTCGGGTTTTCGCATCATCCCTCTCGACTCAGGAAAGGTTAGAATCTCGACAACCTCGATCACGCGCTTCATAAACCGACCCCTTTTTTATATAGTTTTTTGACTCGGGATATTGAAAATGGCGTATAGGAGGGCTCAAGCCCGAACCGCACGCTAGACCTCGCCTCTGCTCTCGAGGCCGGGAACAAAGCATCAAGCGAATCCAAGACGAGCTCGGGGTGTCTGAGGTCGGTGATGACGATAGCTTTTGAGTTTGCGTTCGAGAGCCACATGCAGGAGCATGTAGCTTCCATGGCACGCCAATACGTTCGTAGCATCATATCTTCGGTTCAGAGGGTGGCGTTGGCGCTGTCCCCTTCGAATCTAAGCCCTCACAGTGGCCTCCGGTCTCCTCTGGGGACTCCCGAGGCCCAAACACTCGCTCGTTGGATATGCAACAGTTATAGGTAAAAACCCGAGAAATTAGTATTTTTCTATGATTGGCGATGTGTAAAATAAAAACCCGAGACATTTTGTTTGTAATTGTTTAGGTGCTATTTGGGGGTCGAGCTGCTGAAACCGAGCAGCGAAGGGAGCGAAACTCTCCTCAAAACGCTATGGCATCACTCGGACGCTATAATGTGCTGCTCGCTTAAGGTTTTGTTTCGGATTTATAATTTTAGATTGTATTTCACATTTAAAGGTCCAAAAACTAAGATATAACTATTGTGTTTGTGCAGACGATGCCAGTGTTCACGTTTTCTAACCAGGCGGGGCTCGACATGCTCGAGACAACACTAGTCGCGCTCCAAGACATAACGCTGGAGAAGATATTCGATGATCACGGGCGCAAGACTCTATGTGCCGAGTTCCCAAACATAATGCAACAGGTATACAATTATGAAGCTTCATCAGAATGTCACATTGTAATTGTAAAACAAAAATACATGTCGTTTATTTTGGTTTTTGTTTTTTCAGGGTTTCGCATGCCTTCAGGGTGGTATATGTCTGTCGAGCATGGGGCGCCCCATTTCCTACGAGAGGGCGGTGGCGTGGAAGGTCCTCAACGAGGAGGAGAACGCGCACTGCATTTGCTTCATGTTCGTGAACTGGTCTTTCGTCTGAGACATTTCCCTGGTAAAAACCTAATATTATGCTAATAGTTCATCGTTATGTTTTTTTTCCTTTCGAACTTGAACTTGAACTTCTTAGTATGCTGTTTTTAGAACTTGGAACGTGAAACTGCTCTTTCGATGTTTGGAACTCGTTTCCTTTGCGCTACGTTATATTTTATCATGAACATATTATTTATCTAGTTTGTTATAACATTTGATGGAAAATAGTGTTTTATCAGTGTTCTAAAAATTCTTGACTTGTCCAATTAATCTTCGATTAGTTCCCGATTAATCCTCAATACTTTCCAATTAATCTTTTAATTGTATTTATTTTTTGATTAAGGTCATCTCTGACCGGCCAGTGCCTATAGTTTTATAGAATAATGCGTTTTATTGAGAATAGATAGAAGGTTACAAGTTTACAACATAGAGCCTATAGGGTTAAAAAAGGAAGCAAAACTTAAGAACTACCTTAGAAAAAACCCTAGAGGCAAAAACCCGAGTAAAGGTTCTTGGAAACGTTAAATACATAGAGTTCGGGGGAGGGTTACTAAAAACACGAAACCTAGTCCCCGTTAGAATCTAGGAAGGTGCAAGCGAACGAGTTAAGGGATTGGAACCAACGACCTGATGCTGTAATGTTTAGTTATTACTTATTGCTTCCCCAAGGGGAGCTTGAGGTCGTTCATGTCTCGGGTGATGGCGGGGATGCAGCTGGAGCTCCTGGCGATCCCCACTCCCTTCTTGGGGGCGCCCGAGCCCTTGTCCCTTGGGCTGACGGACTTTCCCCTGGCGGTGCTCTTCTTCAGGATGTCCCTCATGGCCTCAGCCTGCACCAGGGCGGGGTAGGCCCTGAGCTTCTTGAACTTTGCGCACGCGCTCATGTGCACGCCAAGCGCCTTCTCGGTGCTCCCCCCGTTCTTGCCGGTCTCCTCCTTGACCGCCTCAGAGCAGAGCCCGCAGATCCACTTCCCGGAGAACCTGCTCCGGACCTTGTCAATGTACTCGGGCGTGCACTCCTCGCTCATGCCACAGCACTCGCACCTGGCGTCCTCCACCTCAGATATGGGCGGGAGGGCCAGGGCGAGCGACAGGTCCATCTCCTCCTTGCTCAGCTCGAAGGAGATGTCAGATATCGTCCTCTGGAGGCTGTCCTTTGACAAGGGCAGCCTCGGGGGCTTCGAGAAGGAACCCGCCCGCGAGTACGAGGGGGCAACGGCAACTCCCTCTCCATGAGGCGCCATGAAAACAAGAAAATTGTTTCTTCAACTAGGATTGGAGTGTTTTTCTTGAAACTAGGGTTTTGCAGATTTTCCCGGGAAACAAACAGTGTGGTAGAAGATTAGCCACAAGACACCTATTTATAGTAGTTTCATCAGAGTCTGAAAACTGAAAAGTCTTGAACATGCTAGATTTTCCCGGGAAAATTATGAGCCAAGAAAATGACATGCTTTAGTCTTTTTGAGCTTCAATTAATTTCTTAACCTAACAAGACAGAGACAGTCTTTTTTCCCGGGAAAATTATGAGCCAAGAAAATGATATGCTTTCTTTTTGCGATCCTATTAATTAACACGATGGAGATAGTTTTTTTTTCCGGGAAAATTATGAGCCAAGAAAAAGATATGCTTTAATCTTTTTGAGATTCAATTAATTCAAGAACCTAACCCGAGGGAGATAGTTTTTTTTTTCTTATCAACTTTCTCGGGAAAATCTGTGGGTGTAAATGCAAGAGAAGATAAAGTAGTTATTATGTAAAGTTTTTAAAACAAAAAAAATATTGATTAATTATTTTTTGGGTCTCTATAAAATGTTGCAAGTTGATGGGAAATTCACATGTGAGTTAATTTTAACCATATAATTAAGACAAAGCTTCACCAAGAAAATTAAAAAGAGCAATTGCATGCATGGAGCTACTTAGAGTTCACGTGCACGTGAATCTAAATTTCTATTGATCGATCGTTGTCATGTGATGGTGATTTTTAACTGGTTGGATTCGGATGTTATGTTAGTTACAAAATAATGATATGGGAACTAAGCAGTCGGCTCGGGTTTTGCATATCAGATTGGGAGGATTCATTTCGTGTATGAGATTATGTACACATAACGTAAAAACGAGTTTTTGACTTATTGGGGGTGTAAATAACTCGGATAATATGTTAGAGTCTGATCCGATTCATTTAAAAATATGTTAGATTCTGTATCACTGTATGTACATCATAAATGACTTTTAGGTGTGGAAGGGTGTGACGATGGAGTTTGATTCTATCCGTTTAAAAACCAAGAATAATAAGTTTCAAACATACACGAGCTTTTGGTTTGTGATTTCTGAAGTTTGATCCGACTTGCTTATAAAATAGTTAAAAGTAAAAGTTTTAAAGTGTTAACTTGATCTGTATCTTTTAGAGACAATAACAATATCTTATCTATACATCATATAACTTAAGTGCTGTTCATGACGATGGGCTAGGTTTGAAGCCCGTACATTTATCGGGCTTTTCATACTCAAAATTTCTATGTATTTTATGGGGTGATCTTGGAGATTTAAATTTCACAAGAAAAAAAAACATTTTTTTTGTATTATGTTTTCTTTTTTACATGAACACTCATGGGATATATAGTTCCTTGATTATTGTTGTTACCATCAAACCTTAAACAACAACAACCTCTACAATAGTACTAATATTTTGTCCTTAGGGACAAAATGTTACACATATTGCTACACTTTTTGGTGCTCCAATTGTCTATAGAACTTTTTAATAAACTCCTCCGCAGCCCTGTCCACCACCCCGCTGTCCTCGTCCGCCTCCCTTATCGGGAAGGGGGAGTCCGTTATCCGGAGCTTCCTGGCCCTCGGGGTCCTCCCGAATCCAGGGAGCGCCGGGGACTCCCCCACCACCTGATCTCTGTTGTTGTTGTTGTTGATCATCTCTAGCATGACACTTATCATGCTGAGGTCACAGGCCTCGTCTGGGGCGGGCGGGGCACCGCCCGCCCACAGGCAGCCAGGGCTAGGGCTTTTCAGGCCCCTTTTACTGAAAAGCCCTGGGAACACGGCGGGGCTGTCAGCGCAGCTGAACTCGTAGTCCAGGCGGGCCCCGCCGCGCCTCCCGGGGGGCTTTTGGTGGTGGAAGAGGGCGGAGAGGCCCGAGAGGGCCTTCCCGGCGAGCTTGCCGCGCTTGGCCATGACGTTGAGGTCGAGCATGAGCTTCCTCTTGGAGATGCTCTTCCTCAGCATGAAGTACACCACTCTCACTATGCTCCACACCCTCTTTGCTACTATTGGCATGTTTTGCTCCATTTTTATATATATTTGTGTATCACAATGTAGATTGTTGAGAGAGAGGAGAGAGGAGAGAGAGAGGTTTTTGAGTTGGGTTTGAGGTAGAGAGAGAAGGATGGGAATGGTGGTATATAAAGGAGAAGGAACAAGGGCTTTTTCTTTTTCTTTTTTTATAAATATTTTGCTTAATTAGATTAATTAGGGTTGATTAATCAATTAATTGCTTAGTTAAGTAATGTAAAGAAAGGGGAGCAATACTTTTTTTAAGGGTTTGGGTGGTGTTGGTGGGGAAGGGTACATGATTTAGCCATACAAGAAAGGTGAGGGGTAGTTTGGTCTTTTTATACTGTTTTATTGCCACCAATCATGCATGGTTGGAGGTTTGGAGTATTCATTTATACTTAAAAACTTTAGGGTTGTGTGTGAGCCCAAAAGTTATTAGGATTGGTTTGAATTTTATAAATTAGACTCATTTTTTTTGTTAAAAAAATTTTAATTGAAAATTGATATCGGGTTGAATTCTGCAGAATTGATCGTTCATTTTATATGTTAATTTTCTAGATAAGAAAATTACGTGTTCAGTTTAATTTTCGGGTGGTTCGCAATTGGTCGAGATTAAAGAGTGTAGGTTAAAATAATTCATTTAAAACACAATCTCCTTTTCATGCTCATCTTATTTTAATTATTAATGATAAAATAAAGATCCAAAAGTAATTAACATACAAAATATCATTAACAAATGATAGATTCGTCTTTGATCAATTTCCCAGCATGTAGGGCAGTTCACTTTGAAAATCAAACCAACCACTTTTAATATTTATTTTAACACGTATGTCACGGATAAACTGGCTTAAACAGTAAAATAGAAAACGTGTTTACCCTCGACAACTATTAGACACAGCACGTTGTATATTGTATATTATGGCACAAAATGATCACTAAAAACAAGGTAAATGAGGGGCAATTGATCAGAAAGATGCATGGCCTTTTGAGTGATATTGAGAGCATGAAAAAAACAAGTTTGTGTCAATTATTAATTGTGTGTACTATTGGAATTGGGGTTGCTTCCAAAAACCATGACCTCTCTGAAACAAAGGGTTGTTGAATGTGGAGAAAAGTTGGTGGCCAAAGAAGAGACCTTTTGGAGAAAATTTCAATTTCTTTCATGGTAAGTTTCCTCCAATCTCCACTAACCAAAAAGATGGTCTAACTTGTAATAATTACCAATTTACCATATTTTTATGTACTTAGAAATGATTTTTTTTAATAAAAACAATATATTAAAAGAATTGGAGATTGAGAGGGACATGTATGTTACGGACATCACTTAAATTACATTTTTATAATACGTGTTCGGTCATCACTGTTCACCCGTACAATATTATTAGAACTGATTGTAAATGTTAGAATTTTAGATGATGTGAGCAATATACGCAAGTGATTAAGAGATGGGTAATGGACGTTTTTATTCATGATATAATTTAAATTACATTTTTAAGTAATATCCGCTCTATCATTATTCTTCAATGTGATATCAAAGTTAATTACTAGTATATTACTATGTACTAAAATTATTAGTGTCACTATCATGCCAAACTTCTAAATGTAGAACTGATTTAAAAGCATAAATATTTTTCATATGACATGTCACATTATTTAATGTAAAACAATACAAAACTTAAATAGCACGTGACATGCATTTTACTATAAACTAAAATTATTAGTTACTATTGACTAGGTTTTTGATGCAGAGTACGTGGCTAGGAAGAATTCTTTATCAAAATTCGTTGATTCTTGCGAATACTGAAGATGATAGATTTGAGAGAAACCTCGATTTTTTTTATTAAACTTCAAAAACTAAATAAAATAAACGTGTAAAAGTGATTAAATACTCAAAACCTAATTGCAGAAAAGGAAATCCTAAACTTATTAGGAAAAGAAAACAAATTGTAAAAATTGTAAAAATTGTCCGGAACTTAAGAAACTGTGATTTTGACCTCCAAGATGACTTCAGATGTCCAAAATCTATTGCCGTTTATCAAAATTTGACACTTTCCCGATTCGCACTGCATCATTTTAGATATCAGACAAAGTCACTATTAGAGAAAGGGACTTACAAATTAAAGGATCAAAGAGATGGTGATGGGATTGGATAGTGCTCAATAATTGACTCTTCTCATCAAATTAATAATTTTTTTAAAGTGTTCATAAAAATAATTGACCTTGATTTGTGACACATTGACCATTATCATTTAATCCGAGAGTCATTGATGCAACACGTGGCTTGTTGAGAAAGCAATATTTTATGGAAGTCACATCCTTAAAAGTAAATAATAAAACACTTAATTAAAATGTCTTATAAGGTAAATGATTAGTTGATATTTTTGAAGCTAGCTCCAATTAGTGGAGCTCACTATATAGTCAATCATGATTCATGTGTTTAATTTATTCAAAGAAGATTTAATGCATTTCATGTGGTTAATTGGGTTACAAGTGGCATATTGTTACTCTCTTAGGCACTGATAATTGTAATTATTAAAATAGATCAAGTGTTAAAAAGTAATATTTGATCGGATTCGAAATAGTTTATATCAACCGTTCGTTACGAGTCGTTATCATATATGTTACTCTCGTAATGTGTTATTATTTAGGGTAAATTACACATAGTCATCCCTAATTTTTAAACTGGACATCTAGTTACGTCTAGAGATTAAAAATGGACACTTAGCACCTACCGTTAGATTTTCTGTTAAAATTTTAAGTAAAAAGACGAAAATGCCCTTAGTTAGGGGTGTTAAAAAAAAACCGAACCGAACCGAAAAATGGTCGGTTTTGGTCGGTTCGGTTCTGGTCGGTTTTGTTCTTGGTCGGTTCGGTTTCGCTTCAATCAACCAAAACCGATCAAAAACCGAACCGACCGACTCTGATTCAAATTATAATGAATTCTCCGGTTTATGCTTCAATTTATGGTGTTTTTCAATTGAATTTTTCTTTTTGAGCTTTATTAACGTTTTATTTTAGTTTGTGTAAAATTATTATACATCATTCCTCTAAAAACCGATCGAAATCTAATCATTTTTTGCTTGATTTATGATTTTTTTTTGTGGCTGATTTTCGGTTCAAACTGAAAACTGACCGAATTTTTTCGGTTCAGTTTCGGTTTGATTTATTCAAGAACCAAACCGTGAACACCCCTACCCTTGGTCATACTTCAAATTTTCAAAACATGCAACTTATGAGTTTTGGCGTGTTTTCCGATCAAGTTTCTCCACAACCACCACGTTCCTCGCCGGCCTCGTCTCCGACCCTCCCACTGCGTTCGCCGGCACCGGATTCGACCTCCGACGGCTCCGCCAAGTCTCCGGCGAACAATTTTTTTTACAATGACATGGTTTTGAAAATTTGAAGTATGACCAAGGGCATTTTTGTCTTTTTACTTAAAATTTTAACAGAAAATCTAACGGTAGGTGCTAAGTGTCCATTTTCAATCTATGGGTGTAGCTAGGTGTCCAATTGAAAAACACCCTAAATTGAAGCATAAACCGGAGAATTCATTATAATTTGAACCGGTTCGGTCGGTTTGGTTTCTGATCGGTTTTGGTTGATTGAACCAAAACCGAACCGACCAAGAACAAAACCGACCAGAACCGAACCGATCAAAACCGAACCGACCAAAACCGATCATTTCTCGGTTCGGTTCGGTCGGTTTTGGTCGGTTCGGTTTTTTTTAACACCCCTACCGATTTCGATTGTGAGTTGCCGATCTATATCCGTTACACAATTTTCTTTTTCACGTACGATCATTTATCTTGATCTGATTCGTACACTTGGCATTATTTCATGCAGCAACACAAAATAAAAGGCCTAGATTGCACACCATATTTGAAAGAGGAAAAGCAAATCCACCAACAAAAACACATCTCTTTCTCTTTTGCTCCTCTTGGAGAAAAATCAGAAGGAAAAGAGAGTTTTCATGGAAATGCTTTTGTATCCACTACTTCAAAAATGAGTTAC
Source organism: Geranium rotundifolium (assembly GCA_963920655.1). Taxonomy (NCBI): domain Eukaryota; kingdom Viridiplantae; phylum Streptophyta; class Magnoliopsida; order Geraniales; family Geraniaceae; genus Geranium; species Geranium rotundifolium. The sequence continues at coordinate 45,731,442 of OY987312.1, forward strand.
TCATATACAATAATAAAGTTTTAACACTTTAGTGTTCCACAAAACCAACTATCTTTATTTGGTGCATTATTGATTTTGTTTTGATTCAAACCTCTTATTTTTCTTTTAAAAATGTGTTTTCAGGGTGAACGAATTATTTGATTTCGATTCATTAAATATTTAGTTCAAGTCCGTTACGAGTCCAATGACAATTCAATGATTTTAAAATTTATTACTTTGATTCAACAGTCCGTTACGAGTCCAATGACAATTCAATGATTTTAAAATTTATTACTTTGATTCAACTTCTCATTTTCTTTTGAACGTGTATTTATAAGATCAGATCATAGAAAATGGATTTGAAGTATGTTGTTTGAATATTCAATTCAAACTTATTTATAAATGAAATAAATATTAAACCCTTTAGTTAACAAATACATTAATTAAAATTTTTGAACTCATTAGCCTTGCTCTTTTATAATTAACTATACTTTTTCTTTAAAGAAGTTGAACGTATTTATTTCAATGAATATTATATCGAATTTGAGGCGAGCCGTAACAAATATAAACTCAAATCGACTCGTTTACACCCTCCAAGTGTTTGAGTTGGTTTCTGGTAGCCTGACTCAAATAATTTGCACAAACAAACATAAAAACAACACTCGGAAAAACATAAATACCTTCGTTCATATGATTCATAGTTCGATTACAATTCAAGATTCCAAAAAAAGATCTTATGATCATCATATGAACTATAATTTTCACATCCATCCTCATGAAACTGTTCTTCCATAACATATGGATGCAAGGTAAAGGTTCTTTCCCCATTTCTCCTGCAAAAAAAAGAGAAAAATAATGAGTTTAAGCTCCACAACATTTGTAAGAAGCTTGCGTGCACTTGAAGTTACTCACTCACCTTGACATGGGTGCTCGGGAAGGCGGAGGTTCGGAGAGTTTCCTGCGTTTCGTCGGTAGGCTTCCTCCTCGGGACGCTGAGGACAAAGGCGGCCTGATCCCATGTAGCAGCGGTCGCTGTTATCCGATAGCCCGAGTCCCACCGCCGGTGGATGCCCTCGCTCGGATAGAGGAAGTCGAGTTCCACCACCTGGTGATGTTATTAAAGGGTAAGTGTCGGGAAAGATGTTGCGGCGTTGGGATGGTTAGATGCAAGAGATGACACGTTAAGAGATGACTGTGTTAGAGATGTTTCGCTTTGCTTTTGAGAAAATAAATACAGAAACTGAACCGATAAATTTGGTTCTGTTTGTTTTAAACTTGTCAACGAATAAAAAGGAAAGGAATGACTTGAATCACGTATCAACGGCCAATTATAGGGTTTTCAGTTCGGTTTTCTATGTAGCGAATTTCATGAAATTCTTACATTTTAGGCCGTTTTGACTAATTATTTGAACTGATTTTCATAAAATTCTCACATTTTGAGCATGTGTTCACTCATTATTTGACTTATTTTTAGGCCCAATTAATAAGTATTGATGACCTAAAATGGGCCATATGTCCAAATCATAGGTTTCTGGTTTGGTTCTATTTTTATAAACCAAAACCGAACCGATAGAGTTTCGGTTCGGTTTTGAACCGAATCAATTCAGTTCTTGGTTTGGTTCAGTTATTTTTTGGCACCCTTAACGTTAGGCTGGTTGGGCGGATATGGCCTTCTGGAGACTAGTCAGTAATTAATCGGAAATTGCCAAAAGATGTATAGAACACTGCAAAATATTACCTGATCGGAGAATCCCGCTCCCCGAGACATGACGACGCCCCATCTGATCCCGGAGGTCGCCATAGCGGTAACGTAAAAGCCCTCCCTCCACTTCTTGTTGATCCACTTATACGGAAACGAGTCGCTGACCTTGTAAGACTGTTGCGTGTACGGAGTACCTGGACATGAACAATTCGCTTGAGTCAATCGAAAATTCATTCAAAACGATTGTGAATGTGCACAAACGTAACAACAATCGAGAACTCCGGCTCACCTTTCGACATTATCACCAGTGAGCACCCGTTGGTGGCTCCGGCGACCGCACTGATGTAGTAGTTCTTCTCCCACTGCTCCATTATCCATTCCTTCAAAAGACGGAAGATGCAGAAATGTAAAACACGATTACCTAAATAAGCGATTCGGTTTGCTCGGGAAATGCAATTGCATACATACCTTGGGAAGAAAGCAAGGCGAGAGTTGATAAACTTGTGAAGAGAAACCAGTTCCCGCGTCCATAATTAGGGCCCAAAGACTCTGAGACGAAGCTACGCTACTGATAAATAACCCGTCTTCGTTTCCTTTCTCAATGTGCTGGCTAAGCCTTGCATCGGCGACGTTATAATGATACCTATGACAAAAATACCGTTCAATGCTTCTATACATCTAGCTAGTCCGTAAAAAAATGAAGTATGTATACATCAGTGTGCTAAAAAACACTAGGCGCTAATCGGGCAGAGAGTGCCTTATGGGGACTAATCGGATATTAATCAGACAATTCAGGAACTTTTAGAACATTGGTGTGTGTTTATATATATAATCAGACAATTCGGGAACTTTTAGAACATTGGTGTGTACCTTTGCTTCATGGGTCGACGAGCATTGTAAACGCTAATCCATTGTGTCGCTGGCATACCCACGCGGACCTTTTTTTTCGGTTGCCCGTCCTCGTCGTCTTCTTCCTCCTCCTCCTCCTCCATGGTCAACCTTCCTCTCTTCTGGCCGACTTGAATAATAAGCTTCACAAGGCGATAGATCAAATTATGTTTACGGTTTCCATCTAATAAGAAAAAAAAGGAAACGAATGGAAAGTACCTTCTGTGCGCCGTCAGTATTGATTGGCCGGACGTTCGGGTCTGGACCGATGATCCCGTCAAAGAATGAAATATATTTTGCATACTTGGGTTGCTCGTCAAACTTCAAGTTCACAACGTGTTCAACAAACTGCCGGAATGGCTGAGGGCAGAAACAGCAAAGAGTTTCCGGAGATGTTGCCATCTTCTTCTTGCAAACAAGAAACCCTTTGTTCTCTCCCTAAAGAACACAACATAGTTTTAGTAAACTAACTCTAATGACGACGGCCCACTAAGTCAGAGGTTCGAAACCTAGTGGATACCTCCTTGGGAGCAGGTGGGGATTAAAGGGTAGAAGTAAGATTTTCTTTAATATTTGTAATCCTAGGCAAATTTACAAATAAAATTTAAAAAGGGGAAAATTGCAGAAGGGTGCCCTATAATATGACAAATTTGCAAAAGGTGTGTTGTTTGTTAATGGCAAAAAGGTGATGTGTTGTTTGCATTTTTTTGCAAAATGTGTGTATTTTTATAAAAAACTATGAAACTAAAAATTATTTTAAGTTTTTCTATTTTTATCTTTTAACTAAAATTTGTATGATTAAATAACTATTTTTAAGTTAAAATTATGTTATGAAAGTCTTAATTCTTAATTTTAGGGGCAATTTTGTCATTTTCATAAATATCGCATTTTTGCCATTAACAAACAACAAAGCACCCTTTTGCATAAGTGTCATATTGTAGGGCACCTTTTTGCAATTTTCCCAATAAAAAACTAAATCTAGGGTGAGAAGAAAAGACCGACCTGATACCCTTGCCATGGAAGCCGGCCTCTTAGGAGGAAAATGAGCGTGTAAGCGAGAGATTCTAGATCGTCTCGTCTACTTCCGGTTCTCCCAAGATGAGCATGAACGCTAGCATATCGCACTGTTCCTCTGCCAAACCGTGTATACGATGCACGCTATGAGGAATCTATATAAACATTTTCAATGCAAATCAAAATATGTTTCAAGGTCTATACCTGAAAACATCAGGCCGTTGATCATATTCTACATGCATACCGGTTGAACTATCCCGCCATCTTGTAGCTAAAACCCGAAACAGAACATCAAATACAAGATTATTACCAGGAACGCTTTTAACAATGAGTTCAATTGATTTGTAGAATACCTAATCCGAGATCCACCAGGAACAACTTTTTATCGTCGGGAGTCCCCGGAGGGCCGAGAAGAAAGTTCTCGGGCTTTACATCCCCGTGTACATACCTGCCAAGATTTCACATAAACTACAGATTAGCATCTGAGTGAAAGTCAACTACACGAATCAGTCAAACTTATTTCTCAGCAATCCTTCAGTTGTAGAAACTAAACCTAAACGAACCAAGACAATACAAAGAGAAGTTATGACGACACTGGAAGAGCAAGAGACGTTGTACCCCTTAGAGTGCATCTTCTCTAATATGGATATTGCCTCGATGGCAATGCACGCTACCATTTCAGCAGACATTCTGGAGAAATCAACATATATCGATTAACAAACAGAATCACAAAATAATATACCAAAATGGAAGCAAAAATGATTATAAACATTTGCATCAGTTTCCATAGAACATACGTATGGTCATTTTTATTCCAAACATCCCACAAGCTCGGGCCCAATATATCCATAACCTGCACGCATCAAGCTTTCCGTCAAAACCCATTATATGGATAACATAATGCAATGTAGATCCATAGATCAGAACAAGCATACCATAATATAATAGTCCCCTTGACGGCCCTTGTAGTGTACTCGTGGCACACCGTGACTGCCACCGAGGGTGCTTTATGCAAGACAAACATAAGTAACTTGTTATTCATTATTCAAAGGAAGCAAATAAAAGTAAGGAGTTCTGAAAACTTGGGAAGAAATCGACAAACAACGTTTTGTGTTAAATAAACATTATATACACACATATTCATATATAATTCACATGAAAGACAAAAATAACATTATTTTAGTAAAATAAGATATTTTCAAAGCATATGTAAAAAATAAAAATAAAAATTGACCACCAAGAACACGCGATTTTATCAAATTCAAGGGGAAAAGCGGGAGTTTTAGAACAATAATAAATATGAAAATTTAACGACTGATACAAACTACGGAAACTAAAGTGATACTCACTTGTAAACTTGCCACTCGTAGGGCGGTCCATAATTACATCCTTTGCTACTTCTGTGTTCAAATTTTAAAGCCACCTAAGAAAAAAAGATCATTTGGTTTATACGGGAAAATAACACGAAAAATCAACTCAATAATAGCTCAATCATTTAAAACAACCGCCGTACCTCTACAGGGCCATTATTTCTATCATTAGCATTAGAGGCGCGCCGGCCAACATACACTTGTCCAAAACCGCCCTTTCCCAATTTCCTATCTAGTCTGTACACGGGAGAACCACCAACCTGGACCTGAGCAGAAGTAAACGAGATTTAATACCTGTTTGGCTGATTCTATTAGACTAAATCGTATATACTCGGTACTATGAACATTATCACATACTGTCTTATAACATGAAAATGAGCTTTTAAAGAAAGAAATATCAATAGCAAAAATGATATAATATGTATGTTATGGGAATAAACAAAAATTATATATAATATTTCTCAAGAAAGGAATATTATCAAGTGGAGTGTTTATACGGTTGAACAGAAAACATGTTTTAGTGGAAGGATATAATATTTCAATTATGAAAGTATTTTGATTTCAATTCCAAATATCATTAGAAAGGAAACCACGAACAAAAAATATAACCTAACCTCCCATTTAACGATTTTGACAAAAAAATTATCCATGAACTGCATAAATCCCTGCACATTGGAAAACCTAAACAAAAATAACCAATCCTAGACGAGATCCGAACTATGCATTCCCAACAAATAAAAAAGAAAACCATAACCAATAAGATTACGTTGAAATTGAAGCAGCACTACACTAGTTTTCACCACAATATCTGATAAGATATTCCGTGTCCCAACTAACATTAAACAAACAAGAATCATCACAAAGGAAACATGTATGACTACCTATCATTCATTACTCAACAATCACAGTCATGCAAAAATGAAACCCAAAATTATCAAATATAAACACAATCACAAAACCCAAATTCACAATGAGAGTTCCTTGAAGTTGAAGATGTCCTGCACTAGTTTTCACCTAAATTCGATAGCATAATAGCATGTGATAAGCTATCCCGCCTCCGATATAACATCAAAAAAAAACAAACACAAATCATCACAAGGGAAATGTATTTGACTACCTACCATTCACTACACAACAATCACATTCATGCAATAATGACTGAAACCCAAAACTATCACATTTAAACACAATCATGAAAACAAAGCAAATCAGAACACGGTCATGAAACAAAGCAAAATCAACTAAAAGGGAATAACGAAAGTATTCGGATTTAAATCCCCAGTTTCTAAGAAAACTTCAATATGGGTATGGTCCAAACCGTTCTACTCCAAATACCAGAAAGGAAACTATCCACATAAAATATAACCTAACTTCCCGTTTTAAAATTTTCTCAAAAACAAAATCTCCCTGAACTACATAAACCCCTGCACATTGGAAAACCTAAACACAAAAACAACGCTAGTTTTCACCTAAATTCAAAAGCATATTAACAAACACAAATCATAGCAAAGGAAATGTATTTGACTACAAACCATTCATCACACAACAATCACATTCATGAAATAATGAAGAACAAAATTATCACATTTAAACACAGTTACTATACAAAACATGACCTTTTCAGGGAGGGGAGCTGTGCTTCCCTCATCATCCCCTGCATAAAAACTAACCTAACTTCCCGTTTTCCGATTTTGACAATTCTCCCTGAACTACGTAAACCCCTGCAAGTTGGAAAACCTAAAAAAGAACAACAATGCTTGTAAATTCAATAACATAACCTCCCATAATCATTAAGATTTCAGTGCAATTGAATATGTCCTACACTAGTTTTCACCTAAATCCAATAACACAATAACAAACACAAATCATAGCAAAGGAAATGTGTAATGTATTTGACTACATATCATTCATCACACAACAATCACATTCGTGCAATAATGAAAAGACAAAAAACGAAAGTATCACATAACAAAAGGAAATCATGAATCAAAACACAAACCTTTTCGGGGAGGGGCGTTGTGCTCCCCTCATCCTCCCCTGCATTGCCCTTGTCGCCGCCGCTCCGAGCTCCTCCGCTGTCCATGGCCTTCTCCTCCTTCCCTAAAACTCCTAAACCAAGCTCAGCACCACCACCCACAACCCTATCCTCCTCCTCCTTCACCCGCGCCGCCGCCACCACCTTCCTCCCCCTCTTCCCCGGCTCCGCCGCCGTCTTCTCCTCCGCCGCCTCAGCCGCCGCCCTCCGCCGCCGCGTCCTGGTGGCGATCGCCTCTCCCACCTCCGCCGCCGCTTTCTCCGCCGTCTCCGGTCTTCCCCTGCTCCGTCCGCCGCCACGAAGCGCCGGCATCGCTCATCCTCCGATCATCATCATCATCATCATCATCCTCCGGCGAAACCCCCCCAAATTCCTCTCACCAAAACACCCGATTCCTTCGAAACGAGCGCGACCCAGAATCAAATGCGCCGGTTTTGGGAGATGGGTCGGCGCAATTCCGAGAAAGCTCGGATCTTTGATGGCGAATTTGGGTCCGGAAGATGGTGCTCTGTACTTTAGGGATCGATCAGACGGAGAAAGCAGCAGAGAGAATGAGAGAGATTTTTGCTTTTTTTTTCAGGTGAAGAGAGAGAGAGAGAGAGATTTTATTCACAAATATATAATTTATATATTTATATACAACACGTAAAATTGAATTAGCTGTGTTTTTTTAATTTTTTATTTTTACAGGAATTAATTCTCAAAAATAGGGCGTATTTTTTGGTCGGAAAAGAAAGGGCCGTCGATGACAGAAAATCAACGGCTAGATTTGGATTCGGAATTGTTTTAGAAAATTTAATTATGTGAAATTACGAGAAAGCCCCGGATATGAAGAGACAAAACGCATGAGGAGGGTTGCGTTACGCTGCGTGACGGTGCATGAGGTTACGGTGCAGCTGCATGAGTTTTCAAACGTTGATGTGATGATTAAAATTTTATTTTTCAAAAAATATATCATGCCTCACTGTCCTTGATTTTAATATGTTTTAATCTAAATTTGACATTAAAAGGTCGGGTCCGAGTCGAAGAATTTTCAAAAATGGGGTAAAATTAGTGACGTATAGTCAAGCTAGATCGAAAAAACACGATCATTATTAAATTAAAATGATCAAGTTTTGGGGTCGATAAACTCGTTCCGTTGTTATTTCTAATTTTGACATTAAAAGATCTGGCAATGGCAAAATCTTACTAGTGATAAATTAGAACCATCGATTTGATACCATAAATCCAAAGCTCAATAATAATTTCCAAATCAAGATAAAACCATTACTCTTTCAAGATTATGCATAAACATTAAAGACATCCCAAAACCCCACAAAATGACTTACATTGTACACACAAAATCTAGGGCATGATGTTCTGTTGTGCCCTTACTTTCTAGGACATTTCAAGGTAGCCTGAGAAACCTATTGCTGGTTGTTGTTGTTGCTGCTTCTGCTGCTGTTTAGGTCTGCAGCATATCCTCTCCAGCTCGACCCTTTCCTGTAACGCGTGCACGAAGCAGTATCAGATCTAAAAGATGTGAATCATATCACTGTTATGGTAGCATGTTTAAGTAGGACCCGCGTAAAGGTCTTTCTTCATACGTGAACGTCGTTTAAAAGATGTGGATCGTATCACTAGCCTGATGACATGTTGAAGCTCGACCCGCGTAAAGGATCTTTCAAATGTGAGACGCGGGCAAAAAATTCTGAATGCGTATAAGATGGGTTTTGGAGCGTTACCTCAGAATGGTCGTGATCATAGCGAACAACGAAAATGCACCTGCATCCCCTGAGGTCGTGTAATCGCCTTTGGATCTCAATAATATGAGCATCGCAATACACCGCTTGATCAAATCGTTCCTGCCATAAACGGCCAGAGCAATATAGCACAAGATCAGTGCCAACGAGGGCGGAAATGTGAGTTTCATGCCAACGAGGGCAGAAATGTGAAGAACCGTAGATAATTTACCTGGAAGCACAACACGAGATCTCCAACCTTAACCCTGTGGCACTCCGAAGACTCCAGAGGGATAGAGCGCTCGCGCACGCCTTCTCTCACATTCACCCACTCGTCCTCCTGATTGTTGAACCCGGCAAACCTAACACGAACTTCCTGCATACGATATTCACAAGATTCAACACTTTCGGATAGTAGGTAATGTATAGTTCATGAAAAATACACGTTGAGTTCAATATACTGATCAATGTGATGATATTATAATATGCTAAATGATGCATAGTTCTTGAATTGAGCTTTAACAGCACAAATGAGAGACACATTTAGAGCAAACAGCCAATATCACTATTCTGAAGCAAACAAAAAGCGGAAGTTAATAAACAAGAAAATCTTACGAGTTCACCGGTGTACATAACTCTATAGGTCATGAACGTAGCAACGTCATACCTGAATATCCACAGAAATGTCAGCACAAAGTCCTAAAGTTTCTAAATCTAATGCAATGTCACAATATTATCGTTTGTAGATTTTGCACTTAAGGCGGATTCTTCACATGTTAAAATCTTAACGGCCGAGACATGAGGACAACTGGACAAGTATATAGTTTTCCTTTAACTATGGAAATTTCTGAGCTACCATCATTATTCACAACTGCATCATGTTCTACATGTCTTCAACGGTAAAGGAATGAAAATTGACACTTCCAATGAGCACAATTTGTTTAAGCTAAACCCATTTTCTTTATTTCTGATCTACACTCATCTGATGAATCACGCGAAGTAAATATTCCAAATTCTAATGGTAAAATGAAAGGTTTGCATGATTGCCGGATGCACAATACTTTCCTGACCGAGAATAGAGAGATTCTCACCATGCGGCGTCTTTAGCCGATTTAGCTTCAAATCTCAGCTCCTTAAGTTCTGCTGCACGACCTGCATCAACAATCGCTCTAAATACATTTTCCAGAAAGTCTCATTTCAGAAATGAATCGAAAGGGTTTCCAATTTTCTGACTAAATTGTCAATGCATGCTATTGCTCATTATCATTCATTCATTACACACACACAAAATGCAGCTGAATAATTCCTTCTTCGGCAAGAGGCATAATTGTGATATTGGACAATCCAATTGCGAAAGGCAAAATACAAACTTGGTAGAGTTGACTATATATGAAACATTTAAGACTGTCTAACCTTATATGACACAACATTTGACAGGCATTGGGATGATGAAACATTACTAAGAGCAAAGAGTACCAAGTTTCGAGTATTTGATAAAAAAAACTTTCCCCAGCATTTTTTCATGATGCTACCATAAACACTACTAAACCGATATCACGACCCGTCTCACTTACTGTACTGATAAAGAGCATACCTTTAGGCTTCTTATGAAGATCAGGCGTTTTGCTAGGAATCGAATTAGAGAGATCAACACACAGGTTGAGGCCACTCGGCGAGGAAATCAATTTTTTCGGAAAATCTTTTTGAGTTTGTTTCTCAAAGAACCAACCCTGCACCTGAAAAACACCCACAGCGCCAATAATCAACATCTATCAGCTCTCAAGAGTCGTAAAATGGTAAAATAGTTGAAACGCGAAGAGACAACGAAAACAGGAACAACCTGCTGCCATGTTATGGCAGATTTTCCGGCCCGAGCAACCGAGGAACTGCAGAACACAAAACACAAACCCCACATTCAGGCCAAAACCCGGGTTCCAGTCTGAAAACCACCATCACAATGGCAAAAACGTAAATATATCACCTAAAACTGATAGCAATGTCTTGGCAAAACTCCTGACCCAGACAATTCTCTCCTACCTCCTTAAAGATATTGCCCATTTCCACTATCTGCCAAACATTTCCACATCACATTAACAAAACTAGACAAAATTTTCTGGTTCCATTCCATCACTTAATCACTAAAAACCCAAATCCATATGCTGCAAGCAATCAGCTGAGAAAAAAAAACAATTCAAGCAGTTTCAAGTTGTGGGTATTCACAAAAATCATGAATTTTCCACAAAAACAAAGATCACTCAAATTTTAGAGCATATTTCACAAATGGGTAAGCACAAATTGATTGTTCAAACAACAATGTCCCATTTCCATCACTCAATCACTAAAACCCCAAATCCAGAATCCAGAATCTGCAAGCTTAGCCATGGTAAAAAACATATCAAGCAGTTTCAAGTTGTGGGTATTCACAAAAACCATGAATTCTCCAGAAATAAAAAAAAAACACAGATTGTTCAGATTTTAGAGCTTATTTCACAAATGGGTGAGAAGAAAGTGAAACCATGTGATTGTTCAGACACCCAGAAAAGGAAAAATTTAAAGCTTTACACAGATTCTGACCTCGGCTAGTGTGAATTCGGATACAGAATCATCAGAATCAATCCAATCCATTTTTTAGCAATCTCTCGAGCTTGAGAGTTGAGACAGTGACTGAGCTTTGCGTTTGTGGAGCGCATGTTTTGATTATGTAAACGGTGGTCGAACCAGAAACAGTGGATTCTCCATTTTCTGCCCAATCAGATCGTGCCACGAAGGCGAATATCAGAGGAGTTTATGAGAAATGATTTTTTCCTTAATTAAAAAGTTTAGTTTATTACAGCCAAAAATGTAAATTAAATGTATATGATTATATATGGAATTGTTTTCCATTTAACCAGTCTTTGAATTATACTACAAAAAATAAAAAATAAAAAATTTAATATTTGTTACATTAAGTTCCTTTAACAAACTCTTAAATTCAGTTAGATCGATTCTATTAATTTATATTGTTTAATTATATGAAATTTTTGCTGATGTTGTAAAAATTAAAACAAAATTGACGTGATTTTAAAACAAAATTAAAAACTTTTATCATGTCGAGAACATATAACTCGTTGTATACAATCGTCGTTCATAAAATCAACTGATTAAATATTTATTTTACGACTTTGATTGATATCAGAAAAGCAATGTATTAAGCACACCTTTTCATTCACAACCCACGAGAATCATGTACAATTCTTTCACAAACAACAACTCAAAAGATCAAAACCAAAAACATAAAACATAAGAAAATGTAACTATAAACATGAAACAAGAATAAGGTTCAAAATCTCTTGCAAATGAAGGCTAAGAATTGGTATGCAATAGTCAAGACCAGAGCAACAATGGCCTGTTGACCAACTGAAATGGTCTTCTCCTTCACTGTCATGGTGGTGTTGGCAATGGCATTGCTTGGAGGAGAATAGAGAAAAGCCATTGATACACACTTCTCTCCACCTTTGTATATGGCCCTCCCCATCACTTGCTTGTACCTCCCTCCACTCATTGCCTGTTGGAGAAGAAACAAGATGATAAAGTAGTTGCAGTCATTTTGAGCAATTTTTAGGTGGGTCGGACTTTTATATGATGTCAGAGTTTGGTGTTATCTATCAGCTGTTCTCGGCTATGTCATTTTACGTCTCGCGCTGAAAAGATGTGATTCAAGGGCAGGGATGATGAAGGGGCAGGTTTAGATATTCTCGACCCCCCCCCCCCTACCGTTGATTTGGGGTGTCGGTCCTCGTGGGGTTTTGGCATTTTACCCTTTTATTAGATAAGGATGACAAAAATTCTCAAACCTGAAGAGAACCCAGTATCGTTGATGTTGTTGGGTATGTTTTCATCCTTATAGAGAAAAAATGTTCGATCTCGACAATGATCTGGCATCCCCGATGCGGCTGGGCAGGGGATGAGAAACACTAAATTTGTTTGGTTGCCGTCTCTATATAGATGAAAAATACCACAAACACAACATAGACCTGTAGTCCTGATGCATCGGGGCATGGGACAAGAGTCCATGAATCCTCCCAACTGCTATCAAACAGGATAAGAGACGAGAATCACTAAATTTACTCCGAACCTGTTTCGTTTACTCTTCTACTACATTATGGCAAGATGACATATTCAGTGATTCTCATATTTTATTATTTAGATTCAGAATACCAAATTCTCATTGAATTCGAGAACTTTTATCAGCGTTCAAAAACTTCCCGATTTATTCACGATCAGTTCCCAATTAATATTTCAATCCGATTTATTTTCCGACCAATCTCTTATCAGTTCCCGTATAACTCTCCCTGCCCAACTAACGCCCAACGTTTGTTACCATAAAATCTACAACTCCACCTATCAATTGAACCATACCATAAAATTCAGTGATACCTGAATTTGATCTCCAATGGTGACCAAAATGGCACCTTCATGGGGACAAAAAGAGAGCCATCCTCTCTTGGAGTAGACATGGAACTCTGAGAACCCATCACACACATGGAGGCTCAAGGCATGGGAGTGATCACAGCCTCTGATCAACATCCTCATCACATCATACTTGAGTGATCTCAGCCATTGATCACCATCTCCCATGTTCTTCCTATGCTTGTGCACACAACAAATCATTCCCATGGCTTCTTCACCTTGCTTGGTGACACCATTCCCAATTGCTTTTCTCTTCATAAGATTTTCCAGGAAAATTCTGTAAATTTTCTTGGCCACCCTCTCCATTGCCATCTCTAATATCTTTATTTTCTCCCTGCAAGTGATCGTTATCGAAAACGAAAATAAAGTTACTTAAATGCTAGTCGGTCGGATAGGACATTCAGAGATTGATCGATAACTACTCAGAGAAGTTTAAAATAGTCGTTGGTTCGAATTCTAATATTGATCATATTGCTATTTAAAATTTTAATAATACACAAACATTGAAGAATTGAAATTGATAAATAGAGGTTTTGGAATGGTACTCAGTCTGGAAAGACACGACTTTTGATGTGGGTTTGGGTGACGTGTCTCTTACTTTCAAAGTAGATAGAAATGTAAGTAGGACAATATCAAACTCTAATATCATAGCAAGCTAAGCCACATCTTTCGACACGCGTTTCACGTGTAGACTAAACTAATGTTCACATTACGTAAAACTCGTGCATGTGAATTGAGAAATATTGATCCAAATCAGATAATGTAGCCGACTGTATGCGAGACTATACGATAGAAACCTTAATATCATATCATAACTTGATCTTTTAAACAATGTTATTACACTGAAAATAATCCGATGATGATTTATTAATTACCTGAAATTTGAATATTCAACAGACAAAACTCCCTCCAAATCCCCACACCAAACAAACTCCTCACTCAAGTCACTCTCCTCCTCGCCGTGAACCTCAAACCCGAACCGTCTCTCCGGCGACCTCGCCGCCGCCGACCTCTCCTCCGGCGACACCCCGAAAACCCCGGCGGCCCCTTCCAGCGCCGCCGGCACGACCCCTCCCGGAATCCCACAATTCACGAGCTGAAAACACCCGATCCTCCCGATCGAGTCGAGAACCTCCCCGAGCGACCCCGGACCGAGGGACCCGAAGTCGACCACCGCCGGGGGCGTCTCCGGGAACTCCTGCCGGGGGAAGACCTTGTCCGGCAGGACGAGGTCGGGCACCCGGAGCGAGCCCTCGAGGAAATCGGCGAGCATTTCCTCGTTGGCGAAGCCGGACCGCCGGCCGGCGGCCACCGGCGACGGCGGCGGCGCCCGGAACTCGATTTTGGGGTTTTCCGGCATGGATCGCGGCGGGGGAAACCGAATCGGGGTCGATGAAATTGGGGAAGGATCGGATCGTGGAGGAATCGTGAAAATTGATGCTTTGGTTTCTTGCAATTTTTGTGGGTAATAAAAAGGGGAAAAAGTGATGATGCCATGTCCGGGACGGCTCCGACAACCGGAGAATGAAAACGACGTCGTTTTTGCTTTTTTGGTGCGCTTTAGACCGGCATGTGGTGGTCGTCATCATCAAATTAAGCTTTGGCCAGCTCAGCTTTACAGATTCGATAATTATTAAATCAAATTAATTAATTAAAGATTAAGGTGAGGAGATTGTTTTTATTTGGGCCGTTCTTGGTCCGTTCCTTTGGCCCAAAGTGTTCTGGATTTGGGCTTGAGGCTCGATGGGCTTTATAAGCCCATTACCACGCTGAGAACAGAACCAAATCCAATTTATGTGGACCGAGTCAATCTTGGTAATGTGTAATAATTGGGTTGGTGCATATATGGGCCCACAAAGGAAAAGGCATCACTTACTAATTATTTAATTTAGAAATATATAAATATTAATATATTATAATTAGTAAGATTTTTTTATTCGACAATAGAAACGAAAATGGGATTAAGAGTAAACGAGTCGGGTTTTTAACGCGTTATATTTGATGTTGAGTTAATTTTCGATTCACGCTCTTTTTGATTGAGTTCGATCAATAAATTAGCCAAATTAAAGCTCAATTTATTAAGATTCGACAAACCCGTAAACCGATACGTTTAATGCTTTTTTTGAAAACTCAAAATTTAAAAGCATATAGACTGAAGCATCAAGAGTTGGCAGGACATCCGTCACACCAGACCCCCAGATAAAAGAAAAGTGAGCAAAACTAGCAACCTTGTAAACGAAATTGACTAAAGCAAAACGAAAAAAATACAATAAATGATCGCAGATAAGGAGAACTCCCCCCACTTTGCTGCTTGAGAACCACCAGGACTGATTTACTTGTATGACATTTTAATAAGTTGACTTAATTACGAGTCTATATTGATTATAGGGATATATTATATTTATATAATTTAAATTTTTTTAACGAATTAATTATAATGATATATACATAACGAGAACTAAACGAATCAAGACAAAATTGAGTGTAATTGTATTTTATTAAGATGAGCTTATACTTAACTATGTGAGTTCGTTTGCGCCCGACCTCAGTACAACCGAACACATCTTTAGTTGAGCCGAATCTTAACAAAATTATTTATTAAAAAAAAGAAAAAAAATTTGGCTCCTAAATTATTTTATCCATTTATTTTTAGTGAAACCCATTTAAAAAAATATCCTAAAATGCAAGATTCCAATATACTTTTCCAATTTAAAAATTAAACACCAATTAATTAAAAAAAATACTCCTATCCAACCAACCAATTTCCCTCTTTATTACACAATGACCATTATTTTTAATTATTTCATTACAAAACAGAACACAACAACCATAATTTGAAGAAATTATGGGTCTTTGATTTAATGTTTACTGCTCATAGACACAATGATCCAAGTTGGAGCCACCTGGTCAAAGGTCATAAAGGATTGGGTCAATAAAAGTCAACAAATCTCACCAACTCCTATATTGTAATGCTACTTTCACATTGCAACTTGGGTCTCATAGCCTTTTTGAATCTTTTGACCTTTGTGTGTCCTCTTGGCTTTATGATCACAATTTTGGGATAAACATTAATTTCCTTTTCGAGCGAATTTAAACAAATCAGTCGCGCTCGACATAAGAAACGTGCAACGAAGATTTATCACGTGAACATTAGTTTTTATGATCATAAAGTCGAGATGAAGTTTGATTATGTCTCTTACGCAAATCACACGAGTCGTACATGTTTGATTCGAGACGCGTAACAAATTTCCATCACTTTAATTTTGAGATAAAAGCTTAATTATATTTCTCACGTGAATCACACAAACTAGCTACGTTTGACTCGATACGTGTAACAAGGGTTTAGGAGACGATTTACAATTGGCTTATGATCATAGATTAGGCGATGAACATAAATTTATCTACTAGTCCGATAAAGACGAATCGGTCAGTCTCAATATAAAACACTACTATGATGATGTAGTGACATATAGAAGACATGAACACGACATTTACATGAAAATGGAAATGGAAAGTGATGTGTACACTTCCAAAGAAATGATAGGAACCAAAGTCTAAAAAGTTTGAAAATGGAATGATTTAAGTTACAAGGTGACAAAAGCAAGATTGTGAAACAAAACTACATTGAAGACTTTGTTGTATCATTTGATGTTGTCGGTAAAATCTCAATAATTTTCAAAAATAAATAATTTTAATCAATCTGAAAAAGAATTACTGAAAAAACGACAAAACTCATCAATCATTCATCAACCAGTGCCTCGTAATTTCAACTTCAAATTTTCAGTTTCGCTTCGTTACCTTCATTTTCTTACTTGAGAATTAATTGTTAGTGTTCGATCACATTTTCCTATAAAATCCTTATTACTGATAAAACATAACTAATGTTCTCATAATCTTAAAATTAAAATTAAAAATACAAATTAATTTAAATTAAATTCTAAATTATTATTTTTTTCTGAAAACAAGGGTTGGTGTGTAATATAGGAAATGGAATCTTAACCTAACCAAACCAACCCCCAAATTCATTGTTTGGTTTTGTCAAAGCAAAAAAGACCAAAATGGTCTTGAATTGAATAGACCATTTCAAGAATTGCCTATAATTATATCTTTTTCTTAATCATTATTTAATCAATTGGTCACCTACTACAAGGAAATAAATGACCTCTAATTTTTTCTAGATTTATTTTAATTATTTTAACGACTAAAAGTTAATTATATATTATTAACATTTTGTGCTCCATGCAAAACAATTTTATGTGATTAGTGTGACCGTGACGTGAAATCAACTATCATAAAATATAATAAGAACTCGATTTTTTGAATAAATAGTGTTTGGTAATTTGTTAGAGAAATTAATAATGTTTATTTATATATGCCAACGGTTTTTAGGTGAGGAATTTATTATTAAGTATCGAATCTATAATTACTATTATCGAAGAGGTTTGAGTTTCGAATCTCGTTATGAACTAATTTTTATTTTATACTTATTTTATTGAAAGGTAAACAAATAATTTAGCCCCGATAAAATAATTAATAAAACATTTCATTGAATTGTAAAAATTCATTAATTTTGTTTTCGAAGTAACACACCCTAATTTATTAATCATTTAGTCTCCAAATTTTGATATCCACTAATTAAGTCTCCGAGAATAATTACAATCAACACATTCTTGGGTTTCTAGATTAAAATTCAATTTATTTCATTACATGACTAATTAGTTTTTGTGCACCACTCTATTTCACATTAATTCCTTTGTCCCTAACTATTAAATTTTTTAGGACAATAGGTATATAAAGTCAAAGATAATGTTACACAATATATATATGCATTGTATATATACACATAATATCCATTTATGGTCCTTACCCTAATATATTTTACCCTATAAATTTTTTATAACACGTGGTTTTGATCCGTGAGTTGAATTGGAAATATCGCAGACTTATTATATATCATTCGTTAGATTGAAACAATAAAATGTCTCTAAATGAACGTGGACAATAATCTTTATTTATGAACAAGAACTCGACAAGACATAAAAAGTAAATGTCTAACTCTAATTTGATGACAGGTAGAATATAAATATAGATTGGGCTCGTTCAACCCATTTTACAAAACGTGAAAGTCATGTGATCGCCAAATATCTGTAACTAAAATTTAAGTCTATAAAGAGCTATATACAAATTTAGCACCTATAAGGTTGTAATAAATGTATTTAAATGCTACGGAAGAAAGAGAGGAACTCGAAACTTTATTATTGTTAGTTAAGAAATTGAGTTTAATTAGTTTTTTTTTTGTTAATGAGTTTGATTAGTTGATTACAATTCACTTTTGTATTTTAAATCCTTTTCATGTATAGCTAAACTTAAGGTTAAAATAATATTATTACAAGGTTCAAATAGAAGACTAACTGTTTAGAGATCTTAATTAGTGTTCGAATTCAATGCAATCACTTAATTAGTTTGTTTTTTTTTTGAAGATCAATCACTTAATTAGTTGATGAGACTGTGAATGAAGAAAATGTTTAGAACTATAATTATAAGCTTTAATGACATATTCAACAACCCTTAATCTAATGGTGCAATTATAAAATTAATCAATTTTATACATGTAAAAAATTTCGAATTTAAATTTAGTCGTGTCTAGACTCAAAAATCATATCAAACAAATTTTTTTACACATGTCAAAAATGAAATAAATATCGAAACTGTTTTGTCCACTAATTTGCAATTAGCTTGAACAATAAATAGTTCATAGGTTTAAAAAAGCAAGAAATATGAAAATTTGTGTCCAACTGATAAAGATTTTGAGTTTGGACAGCATTGGTTATCATTAAAATTATATCTGGTCCATAAATTTTGTGATTCGAGTTTTCAATTCGGTCTAACTCAAAATCGCCTCGAATCGTATAATCTAATTATCACTTACATCAATAAAAAAAAAGTATCAAAGTGGTCCAAAACCGGTCCAAAAATTAAAAATTTCCGGTCCGCCCCACCTCAATACCCTTAGCTAGTTACAATCAACCACAAATTAATTAAACAGTTACAACACAATAATTAATATTCGAAAAAATTATCTCCCATTACGGCAAGTGGCGGATCCAAGGGGGGTCGAAGGGCACCAGCCCCCGGCCCAAAAATTCAAAAAAAAAATCATACAATATTTTTTCGAAAATCGGATATGTCCTCCTTAAATTCTGGTATATGTATAAAAATTGTGTAACGTAATATTAAATGATATGTAGCATAATGGTAAGTGTGTAATATTTTATCCGTAATGGAGAATTTCTTAATAATATTTGAGCCTACTTTTTGTTAATAGTTGTGGGCTCTTAAACTCACTTACATCATATATGAAGCATCTTCACTTTATTTATCGGTTTATACTTCTTTTTCTACTAATTATTGTATTAGTTAAAATTATTTTTTTCATTTTCCATTACAAAATTATTTTATTCATTATAATTTATTTATATTATTTATTGAAAATTTGTGAATTTTCTAATTAAATTTATGTTGAAATTAAGTCCAATGGTAGCTTGTTTGATAAACAAATCAAACTCAAACACAATCTATTAAAATTTGTAAGTTGTAAACCGACTCGATTCATATTTTATATATACATGAAAATTAAATTTAAAATGAACTAAAAAATAAACAATCAAACTCGAATTATTTTTTGTTATATACATTTAATAATTTTTAATTAATTATATTAAAATTTTAATACAAAATTTTGTCTCCTTATAAAAATTTCTGGATTCATCACCGATCACCAATCACTGCAGAACTATATGAAATATTAATACACATGAATATAAACTCATCATCACCATCACCACCACCGCATAGCCTTTTGTTGCATATAAAAAGGCCTCACATCTTCAAAGCAACTCTCAAATATTAATCTCTCCCCTCTTTTTCTTCTTCCCATTTTCTCGGGAACCAAACAGCCCAACAGAGTCCACAATGGACGGCGTCGAGAGGGCTCGGTCGCTGATAGGGTCGGCGAGCCGGCGCGTGGGCCGGAGCGTGAGCCGGGGCGTGGAGGAGGTGTTCATGGGCGGTTCGAGGAGGAGCGGCCACGTGGACGACGACGAGGAGGCGCTGAAATGGGCCGCGATCGAGAAGCTCCCGACATATAATCGGCTCAGGACAGGGATCATGCACGCGGTGTTCGAGGACGACAAGGTTGTCCGTAAAGAGGTCGATGTCCGAAAGCTCGATGTCGTTGACCGCCAGAACTTCATTGACCACGTCTTCAAGTCCGCCGAGGAGGACAATGAGAAGTTTCTTAAAAAGTTCCGAAACAGAATCGATAAGTAAGTATATATATATATATATATATATAAATTATTATTATTATTCAATTACTTGATTAATTAAAAAAAATTAATCACGACGACATTATCGTATTCTACTTCAAAAAAGTTCAAACTCACAACCTCTTCTACAGAGTTGTGTGTCTCTACCCAAAATTTCTCGGTCTGAACTCACAACCTCTCTTACGAAAATGTAAATCTTATTATTAAATTAGTCGATGAATTAAAAAAATTATTATTAAAAAAATAGATCAGTAAGTATATAAATTATTATTATTAAATTAGTCGATGAATTAAAAAAATTTAATCACGACAGAAAAGTTCAAACTCACAACCTCTACTACAAAATTGTGTCTCTACCCAAAATTTCTCGGTCTGAACTCACAACCTCTCACGAAAATGTGAATCTTAAACTGTTAGCCGTTGGGTGTCTCCTTATGGACACTGATTAATTAATTATTCATTTGATCATAGTACATTAGTTGGTACGACTATTTGAAGCGAGTTACATTATAACATTTTATGTTCTTATATGGAAAGGAGATATATCTGATTTAGATACTGATTATCGTCAAAACAAGCAAAAATAGTGTAATCAGACTTAGCTCTGTTATTTGTTCGTCACTCGAATGTCAACTGATTAAGAAACGACTCTTTTTTGGTGATGTAGGGTCGGAATAAGGCTTCCGAGGGTGGAAGTGAGATTCAAACACTTGACCATAGAAGCAAATTGCCATGTCGGGACGAGGGCTATACCAACATTACCTAATGCAGCCATGAACATGGCCGAATCAGCCCTTGGTGTCCTCGGGATCAGCTTGGCCAAGACAACCAAACTCACCATCCTCAAAGATGCCTCAGGAATCATCAAACCATCAAGGTCGCTCATAATTACTTAAATACCCTCTTCAGTTAATTTCGGTCTTTTTCTGTCTACCTACGTACGTACAGATCTGAATCGAATCAACAAACCCAGTTATTGAAAAATGTGAGATCAGGTTGTCTCAGTTCGCTGGTTTAAATAGTAGTTCGAGCCTCCACATATGAGTTTTTAGGTGGGTTGGACTTCTGACATGGTATCAGAGTTTCGTCTGTTTTAAACGTGACATTCATATGTTATATGTTTCGCCCTTAAACCCCATGGATTGAAGGGCGTGTATGCCATCTCTTCACCCCGTTCGTCTGTCTTCACATACATTTCAACTCGATTTGCACGGGTGTTAGAATACCACGTGAAGACTCAGACTGGTCTCTAAACCTACCCAAACCTAACCAAAACGAGCTTATTCAGTTCGGGTTTTTTTATTCGACTGAAATTAAGCACACCCTTTTCGTCTCCAATTTATGTAATTAAATTGTTAGTAAAAAAACCAATGTTTTTTTTGAGAAAAATGCAGGATGGTGCTATTATTGGGCCCTCCATCCTCAGGCAAGACTACCCTTTTGCTGGCATTGGCTGGGAAATTAGACCCTACCTTAAAGGTTCAGTTTTTTCCAACTTTAACCCACCTAACATAAAAACTTTAATTATTTGAAATTAAATTATTAATCTAAATAATTACTTTATTTCTTTTTAATGTGACAGGTTAAAGGAGAAGTGACCTATAATGGGTATAGACTAAACGAGTTTGTGCCTCAAAAAACATCGGCTTATATTAGCCAAAATGATGTTCATATCGGAGAAATGACCGTTAAAGAAACTCTTGATTTCTCTGCTCGTTGTCAAGGAGTTGGTACAAGATATGGTAATTAATTAATTAATCCCTCGCTTAATTAATTAATTACAGATGTGTGGATGTGATTTTTGAAATTTATTAGTAATGCAGTTGAGTTTAATTAATTGAATTTAATGCATGATTTTGTATAGATCTTCTTGCTGAGCTTGCTAGGAGAGAAAAAGATGCTGGGATTTTCCCAGAAGCAGAACTTGATCTCTTCATGAAGGTAAATTTAATAGATTTATTATATATTTATATTACATTTGATTAATGAGCAAAAATATTAAATTTGATTACAATTATTATGATGTATTTAAATATTTTGCATTTTTTTTCAGGCAACATCAGTTCAAGGGATTGAGAGCAGTCTGATTACTGATTACACTCTCAAGGTAATAAATAGTTAATTAACAAACCAAATATTTATATATGCTTAATTATTTCACTTTACATTCAATTTCTTAGCAATAAAAAACCTCTAAAAAGTCTTTCTTCACCCAAACCCTAATATTGTTCATTGTTTATAGGTCAAATTAAAAGTTAATTATATGTGCCTAACAATGTTGTCATTTAATAGTTGTTAGGCCTTGACATATGCCGCGACACCATTGTTGGCGACGAAATGCAACGTGGAATATCTGGAGGCCAGAAAAAGCGAGTGACTACGGGTAAACATAATCACTCGTAATTATTTACGATCATTATCTGTAAAATTTATGAACTGTCGGTCCGTCGCCGTTCAGTTATATCGCACATTAAATAAAGTATCCAGCATATAGTTTGGGTTTACACTTGTCACATTAATGATATGGCTACTAATTGCTTTTATTTGTTAGGTATTGACCAATTGATAAATTTTAAGAAAGTAAAATCATATCCACCAAATCTTTCCATTAGACCTTTACTAACCCACAATTGATCCACTTGTACATAACTTAATGTGTCTTTTATTTTGATTTTGACATTAGTTGGTCCATCTAATTACTCATATTTTACAACAAAATCACCGCTAAATTACAATGTTGTAAAAATCATCGACCTGTCCGACTAGTCCCCGATTGATCCTCTATAATTACAGATTAATAATTTAAATCGATTTATTTTTCGATTAATTTCCGACTAATTCCTGATTAATCCCTAAAAATCCTTGCCGACTAACTAGTGCCTAGCGATTTTTACAACACTGCTAAATTATGGTATATATTATGTAAGCATATGTCTTCTTATTTTTATCAAAAGGGAATTGTGTGGATTGTTTTGTTTCACATTATTATGACACATTTCCTATATACATACAAGTAGTAGCTGGTCTAGCAAAATCATTTACAACCGTTAATTTATATCATTAACTGCATTTTAAATATCATTTAACAATGCGAGAAAACTACGTTTTTCACAAAAAAAAATATAGCTAACGCATACAAAACTAATCGCCGATTCTTGTAATATGTTTTGAGAATTATCAGAGAACTGATCATAAATTATAAAATTAATGAAAGAATTATATTTCAACATGTTAATTTTATTCGAAAATCCCACTCTATTAGAGTACCAATTGAGCGTCGAACTCAGCACATAAATCCAAAGAAGCGAGTAGACCCCAAGCCACTGGAACACACTCAATCGACAGTAGGAAATCATCATTAATTTTTTTTAATTAGATACTAGAATGAATTAAAAATTATCTTATCCCCATTGCATAATAATTCTTTTATTTATTTATTTATTACATGACTTTCTGTGTTCGGACAGGTGAGATGATTGTGGGGCCCACAAAAACGTTGTTCATGGACGAGATATCGACGGGTCTGGACAGCTCCACGACGTTCCAGATCATCAGGTGCTTGCAGCAGATCGTGCACCTTACGGACGCGACCATCGTAGTGTCCCTGCTCCAGCCCGCTCCGGAGACGTTCGATCTCTTCGACGACATCATCCTCCTATCGGAGGGTCAGATCGTGTACCAGGGCCCACGGGAGGACGTGCTCCACTTCTTCGACAACTGTGGCTTTCGCTGCCCCGACCGCAAAGGCACCGCCGATTTCTTGCAAGAGGTAAAATAGACGAGCTCGAGACCGAGCCCATCTCGGTTCGCTCAGATTACAGTACAAATATTCGTTAAAAATTAAATACATAATAAATAATTCATCATATAATAAATCAGCCAACTTGAGATTGGCTCGACCTGATTCGTCTCGTCTAATTATATTATAAATATTTATTAAAATTTTTAAATACATATTAATATAAATATATAATTGATTGATTAAATATTAAACGAGGCGGTCTAAGAGCCTATCAAGCATTGAAAGGTAAGGCTCAAGCCTTAAGTACAATTAACTTTAAAACATCTCATAATATATTAATGAAGTTTGTCTTTTCTCATTTTGTTCATTTTCAATACAAAGAAGGCTTAGGAGACTTCACACACTTAGAAACTTAAAATGATTTTAGGGTCTTCATAAGATACTAGCTGACTTTCATACTTATTTTAAATTATGAGTTTAATGAAATTTGGAGATCGTTTGGTAAGTCACAAGCGAGTTCTAATCATATGCGGGAAACATGAACTTTTCAATTTCTAGCAAGAAATTCGAACCCGCTTCTGACTCAGCAAGCAATCCCAAATTTCGTGAAACTTAGCATTTCAGAGAGGTGTAAAAATCAGCTACATTTGTTACGAAGAGCCCCAAAATCATTCGAAGTCTCTAATTATACGAAACCCAACTATTTTAAGCCCAACTCGAAGCCCATTAATTGTGTTAACTTGGTTTTCTATCGGTCGTTTAGGACTTTATAAATTAGGCCCAAAATGAATTTGGTGAAACTCTAGAAAATAGTTTAGGAAAATTGTAACTTTTAAGTCATACACAATACGAGTTTATGCTGGAAGACATAAGCTCGTTTGAGTTTAAACCGAATATTTTATTCACGAGCCGAGTTTAGTCCTCTCAAACCGAAGTTCGATCCGACTCGTTTAAGTACACAATTACAAGTGCAACTACTCGTTGTTTCCACTGTAAAGTTGAGGTTTTTGTTTTCACAATGTCACCTGAAAAAAACCCAACAATCGGATTTTTCTCTGAAGGTGACATCAAGAAAGGACCAAGAGCAGTACTGGTCGTCAAGAGCCACGCCGTACCGCTACGTCTCCGTCGCCGACTTCGCCGCCAGGTTCAAGCGCTCTCACGCCGGCCTCCGCCTCGAGAACGAGCTCTCCGTCCCCTTCGACCGCTCCACGAGCCACCGGGCCGCCCTGGTCTTCGACAGGCGCACCGTCCCGACGGCCGAGCTCCTGCGAGCCTCCTTCGACAAGGAGTGGCTCCTGATCAAGCGCAACTCCTTCCTCTACGTCTTCAAGACGGCCCAGATCGTGATCGTGGCCCTGATCGCCATGACCGTGTTCCTGAGGACCGAGATGGGGACGAGAAACGAGGGCGACGGGTCTGTGTTCGTCGGGGCATTGCTCTTCGGGCTGATCACGAACATGTTCAACGGGTTCGCGGAGCTTTCGCTGATGATCTCGAGGCTTCCAGTGTTTTATAAGCAGAGGGACCTTCTGTTTCACCCTCCTTGGGTGTTTACATTGCCTACATTTGTTCTGAGGATCCCCATTTCGGTTGTGGAGACTCTGGTTTGGGTTGTGATCACTTATTACACGATCGGGTTTGCTCCAGAAGCTAGCAGGTAATGATCGAGACGATTGAAGTTGATTCGGGTTTCTGGGTTTGGTGTTTTGGGAGTGATCATTGAAGAAAGATTGGGTTTTTATATTTTTGGGGTGAGCTTGATTTGGGTTTGGTGTTTTGGGAGTGATCATTGAAGAAAGATTGGGTTTTTATGTTTTTGGGGTGAGCTTGATTTGGGTTTGGTGTTTTGGGAGTGATCATTGAAGAAAGATTGGATTTTTATATTTTTGGGGTTGAGCTTGATTTGGGTTTGGTGTTTTGGGAGTGATCATTGAAGAAAGATTGGATTTTTATATTTTTGGGGTTGAGCTTGATTTGGGTTTGGTGTTTTGGGAGTGATCATTGAAGAAAGATTGGATTTTTATATTTTTGGGGTTGAGCTTGATTTGGGTTTGGTGTTTTGGGAGTGATCATTGAAGAAAGATTGGGTTTTTATATTCTTGGGGTTGAGCTTGATTTGGGTTTGGTGTTTTGGGAGTGATCATTGAAGAAAGATTGGGTTTTTATATTCTTGGGGTTGAGCTTGATTTGGGTTTGGTGTTTTTGGAGTGATCATTGGAGAAAGATTGGGTTTTTATATTTTTGGGGGTGAGCTTGATTTGGGTTTGGTGTTTTGGGAGTGATCATTGAAGAAAGATTGAGTTTTTATATTTTTGGGGTTGAGCTTGATTTGGGTTTGGTGTTCTTGGAGTGATCATTGGAGAAAGATTGAGTTTTCATTTATGGGGTTTTGGTTTTTGTTGTTGTTTTGGGAGTGAGCAGTGAAGAAAGATTGGGTTTTTTGAATGAGGGGTTTTGGGTTTGGTGTTTAGTGCTGCTTTGGGAGTGATCAATGAAGAAAGTTTGAGTTTTTACCTGTGGATTTTGATTTTGTTATGGTTTTGGGAGTGAGACATGAAGGAACATTGATTTTTTGTTTGTGGGTTTTTGGGTTTGTGGTTTGTTTGTTGTTTTGGGAGTGAGTCATGAAGAAAAACTGAGTTTTGGTTTGTGGGTTTTTGATTTTTGTTGTTGTTTTGGAGAAAAATTTGATTTTTATCTGTGGGGTTTTGGCAGTGTCGTGCTAAGTGTTAGGCGCTAATCAGTCAGAGAAGGCCTTCTAGAGACTAGTTAGGGATTAGTCGAATCAAAATGATTGATAAGAACTTATAGGTAATTGATCGAGGACTAGTCAAATAAGTCGGAGATTTTTACAACCCTTGCGTTGTGGGTTTTTGGGTTTGGAAGTGTGAAAGATTGAGCATTAGAAGGATTGGATTTTCATTTCATGGAATATGATTTTGTCATGGTTTCTGATATTTGGTTTTCAGGTTCTTCAAGCAGATACTACTGGTGTTTCTGGTTCAGCAGATGGCCGCTGGGCTCTTCAGGCTCATAGCAGCATTGTGCAGGACGATGGTCCTCGCCAACACGGGCGGGTCGTTGATCCTCATGCTCGTCTTCCTCCTCGGCGGCTTCATCCTCCCCAAATCCCAAATCCCAAACTGGTGGATTTGGGGCTATTGGATCTCTCCCCTCACCTACGCCTTCAACGGCTTAGCAGTCAACGAGATGCTCGCTCCAAGGTGGAGCAAGAAACTGGTAATGCCCTCTTTCGCCTAGCTCGGTTTTAGCAGTAATGTGGATGAGAAACTCAGTTTTAGGATTCGGGTTTGTGGCTTTGAAGGGTTCGGACAATGTGACGAGGTTGGGGGTGTCTGTGCTGGAGAGCTTCGGTGTTTTTCATGAGGAGTATTGGTTTTGGATCTCGGCTGCTGCCCTTTTCGGGTTCATGGTTCTATTCAACATTCTCTTCACCGTCGCGCTTATGTATTTGAATCGTGAGTTTGTGATTCTTGTGTTTTGGTTTTGTTGTTTGTGGCGAGGTTTTGGTTCGTTGATATGGTTTTGTGTTGTGATTTGAATGCATAGCTCCCGGGAAGCCGCAGGCGGTTAAATCCGAAGAAGCGGTCGTGGAGGAGGAGGGCGAGAAAAGGGAAATGGCCCGGTCGCTGTCTTCTTCCGATGGGAACAATACAAGTAAGAACATAACATAACGATTTTGATATCAACTTCGCATTCAGTGCTGTAAGAAACGCTAGTCGCTAGTCGGTCTGAGAGGAATTTCTAGGGGCTAATAAGGAATTAGTCTAAAAATAAATCGGATCTTAGGATTAACCAAAAATTATAGAGGATTAATCAGGGAATAGTCGGAGATTTTTACAGCATCGAGGCATTGTGATCTTTCAGGAGAAATGGCAATGCAGCGGATGAGCAGTCCCAACGGATTGAGCAGGAACAACGACCCGTCTCTCAACTCGGCCAAAGGCGTTGCCCCCAAGAGAGGAATGGTTCTTCCGTTCTCTCCCCTCGCGATGTCTTTTGACGGAGTGAGCTATTTCGTTGACATGCCCGCCGTAAGAAAGCCCTAAACCCCAAAAAAATCCCCTAAAAACCCGAATCCCGCGACAACATTGTGAAAGCGTATTTGGCGTGCAGGAAATGAGAGAGCAAGGAGTGACGGACGATAGGTTGCAACTTCTCAGGGAAGTCACGGGCGCTTTCAGGCCCGGGGTGCTGACCGCACTCATGGGAGTGAGCGGGGCGGGGAAGACCACGCTGATGGATGTCCTGGCGGGGAGGAAGACCGGCGGCTACATTGAGGGCGACATCAAAATCTCCGGGTTCCCCAAGAACCAAGAAACTTTCGCTCGAATCTCCGGATACTGCGAGCAAAACGACATCCACTCGCCCCAGGTGACCGTTCGGGAGTCATTGATCTTCTCGGCCTTCCTCCGACTCCCCAAAGAAGTCAGCAACGCCGAAAAGATGGTAACGACAAGTAACTATACCTTATATCGTGAAAACTTATGTCAGGAAAGAGATTTTTGCAAAAGGGTGTTGTGTTGTTTGCATATTTTATTACAAACTGCGTATTTTGTAAAATGACGAAATTACCCTTACACCAGTTTCATTCTCTTAACTAAAATTTGTATGATCAAATTTCTCATTTATGTTAAGAGGTTCAATCCAATCCTTTTCTTTGTCAGATCTTTGTCGATCAAGTGATGGAACTCGTCGAGTTGGAAAACCTTCGCGATGCTATAGTCGGGCTCCCGGGGAGCACGGGGCTGTCCACGGAGCAGAGGAAGAGACTGACTATAGCGGTCGAGCTCGTCGCCAATCCATCGATCATTTTCATGGACGAGCCGACCTCAGGCCTCGACGCGAGGGCTGCAGCGATCGTCATGAGGACCGTGAGGAACACGGTGGACACGGGAAGAACCGTCGTCTGCACGATTCATCAGCCTAGCATCGATATCTTCGAAGCATTCGATGAAGTATAGTTACACTTACAACCTCAAAAACAAAAACTCGAGGTTGCTCTCGCTCGATCTCTAATTTTTATGATGTTTTTTTTGTTAAATCAGCTTCTGTTGATGAAGAGAGGAGGTCAGGTGATCTACTCGGGCCCGTTGGGTCGGAACTCTCATAAGATCATCGAATACTTCGAGGTACTAAATTTGATTTCTCGTACGTTAAGGAAATGAAAAAAAGTATATTGCAGAAAGTAGCTGTGAACTTAACATATACTTTTTTTTGGCAGAATGTGTATATTTGTCCAGAAATAACGAAAATGCCTAAAAACTAAGAAAAACCCGTCTGAGTTGACAAAAATAATTCATTAACGCGCTTCCCATTTTCGCGCAGGAGATCCCGGGGGTTCCTAAAATCAAGGAGAAGTACAATCCGGCGACGTGGATGCTGGAAGTGAGCTCGGTAGCGGCTGAAGTGCGCCTCGGCATGGACTTTGCCGAACATTACAAATCATCGTCGTTGTTTCAGTGAGTGTACATACAAAACCATAACCGGTGTTCTAGAAATCCCGACTAGTTCCCAGCTAATCCCTGATTTTGTTAATTCCCGATTAATCTTTAAATCTGATTTATTTTTTGACTAGTTTCTAATTAATCTCTAGAAGACCCTCTTCACCCGACTAGTAGCGCCTACCGTTTTATAGAACATTGGCCATAACAATAACAACCAATGTGTCACGCTAACATGTTTTTTTGTTGATGGATCAGGCGAAACAAGGTGCTGGTGAAGGAGCTGAGCGTGCCAGCGGGAGGAGCGAAAGACCTGTATTTCGCGACGCAGTACTCGCAAACCGCGCTCGGGCAGTTCAAGTGTTGCATATGGAAGCAGTGGTGGACTTACTGGAGGAGTCCCGATTATAACCTCGTTCGTTTCTGCTTCACTCTCGCTGCTGCGCTCATGGTCGGTACCATTTTCTGGAAGGTCGGCGATAAGAGGTACGCTCGCATTGCCTATAAATTGCCTGAACTCGACGGTTTGAAACAAAAACGAACATGTTACACATTTTCAAGATGATGCTGTGTACTTTGTTAATAGCAAAAAAGAGATATGAACTTTGATTTTTCGTGACAAAATTACCCTTAAAACTAACAATAACTATCATGGGTAATTTCGTCATTTTTGTACAGATTAACACATTTTGCAAAATAAAATTTAAGTCGAGGGCCCATACTGGCCATTAAACAAGTACACAACATCCTCGTGCAAAAATGTGATATCGCTATTTTCCTTTTTAACTTATATGTGTTACTTGTCACCTACGCAATCATTGTTCAAATTATTGGGCATTTTGGTATCATCTCAACTGATCTGAACACATACATGTTGCTTGTGAGCTAAGCTATCGGGTTGCTCGAATTCGGGCGTTGTTTCAGGGATACCTCGACGAATCTGAACACGGTCATCGGGTCGATGTACGCTGCAGTCTTGTTCGTCGGAGTGAACAACTGTTTAACCGTGCAACCTATCGTAGCAGTAGAGCGAGCGGTGTTCTATCGGGAAAGGGCGGCCGGGATGTATTCTGCATTGCCTTATGCTCTCGCACCGGTAAGCAGAATTTAGATTTCTAAGTCTCGGGTTTTGTGCTGGGGAGATCTGAGCTTTACCAAAAAAGCTCAAGATACACATTATAACCAATTTTTGACCTAAGAACATTAGACTGTTAAATATTCTGTAATATTCTGATGTCGGACTTTGAACTCACATGTGGACCTAACATTTTGATCGGTATGCCATACAGGTGATATGCGAGATACCTTATGTTTTGGCCCAGACGACGTATTATACGCTCATAGTGTATAGTATGGTGAGCTTCCAATGGACCGCCGCGAAATTCTTCTGGTTCTTCTTCATCAGTTTCTTCTCGTTTCTCTACTTCACGTATTACGGGATGATGACGATCTCGCTCACGCCGAACCAGCAGGTCGCCGCCATCTTCGCCGCGGCGTTTTTCGCGCTCTTCAACCTATTCTCCGGCTTCTTCATTCCGCGGCCGGTAAGCTCTCTATTTCCGCTCTCTTTCTCTGCATAGTGTTTTGTGTGAGAATTTGGAGCTCAGTTCGTTAAATATTCGATTCAGGCTCGTTATAATCAAGTTCAATACGGAGCTCATCCTATGCTTTCTCAAAACTCATTTAGTATTATATATTTTTAACTTTTAATGAATATTTATGATCAAATTAGATGGGTTGAATCGAGTTTTAAGCGAGCCAAGTCGAGCCAAGTTTAAATTTGTCTTTTTTCATTTAGCCGAACTTGAGCTGGCTCGTTAATATTTAATTAATTTTATATAATATTAATTTTAACTTCAAATTAATATTTGTATTAAAAAATTATTAAGCGAATGTAGTCGTCTAGCCGAGCTCAAGCTTCTCTACTTTATTTGGAGTCGAGTTCAGACCCCATTGTATAAGTTCATTTGAGTCTGAACTGAACGCATTTTTTTCCACCGGGCCTCAACAGCTCGAGACTCGATTCAACTCGTTTACACCCTTATACCTAACCTATCATAACGCAGACCCTCGCATTCTCACGTAATAAGGATTGCTTGCATGACACCACATATCGTCAATGCCTTAAAATCCCCGACCTGTCCGATCAATCCCCGTTTAATCCTCAATCAGTCCCCGATCAATCTTCTATAATTTCCAATTAACCCCCAATTGATCTTTAGTAGACACTTTCGCCCGACTATATATTAATTAACGTGAATCCTCTCAATCTGACCGTTTTCTCCAGAGGATCCCGAAATGGTGGGTTTGGTACTACTGGATGTGCCCGCTGGCGTGGACGGTGTACGGGCTGATCCTGTCGCAGTACGGCGACGTGGAGTCGACGATAAAGGTGTCGGGAATGGAGATCGACCCGACGATAAAGCATTACATCAGGGAGCAATATGGGTACCGTGAAGACTTCATGGGACCTGTCGCCGGCGTTTTGGTGGGTTTTGCCGTCTTCTTCGCCTTCATGTTCGCTTACTGCATAAAAACCCTCAATTTCCAAACAAGATAGAACAAGAAGATGAAGAAGAAGAAGAAGCTATTGTTTGTGTATATGTTGAGTAGGTTTAGAGATGGTTTTTGGTGATGAATTGGTAGGTCATGAAGAGTGTTCTTGATGTGAAGAAATTGTATTATATATATATATATGATAAATGTGTCATGGTTTTTACCAAGAGGATTATTGTGTTTTGTTTAAAGCGTGACGTTTGATTTTTGTTGATAAATTTTGATTTCGAATGTACGTTTATAACTATTGTTTAGATTTTAATCAGTCTCGAAAATGAATTTGATAGGCCTAATTCGGCTGATAAACCCAGCCTATATAAATCAATCAACCTATAAAACTTATTGCTGGCAATGTGTCGACTACGTACGTTCACGCAGAGATTTTATTAGGGATAAACGACACACAATTGCTAGAAAACGATACACGAAACATAACCTGACAAAGTTTCCAAAATTAGGCCAAGATCGAATCACCATTGCCCGAACGTCGGATCGAAACCGAAAAATTTGGAATCGTGTTAATGGTTCGGCTTTGGTTATGTGTTTGAGAGGGTCGTTAGATTTTAGTTTGGTTTAAGTTCTCAAAACTTACACAACCACTGATTAATTGGCAGGAACTGAAACGGTTCTAGCCACTACGTGTTCGCCTCGCGTCCATGTAATATATTCATCTTTTATTGTTATTTTATTTGCAAACTTTATATTTAGATTGAGTTGTGATGATTGAATCATAATATTGAATTTTTGTTATTATTTTTTTATAATTGTAAATTTAATATTTTTGACTATAATAAACCAGACTCAAGTGCGTCGAGCCTATAAATCAATACTTATAATTGCTGACAATGTGCCGACTACGTTCACACAGAGATTTTATTATGGATAAACGACATCAATTGCTAGAAAACGATACACGAAACATAATCTGACGAAGTTTCCAAAATTAGGCCCAGACCGAATCACTATTGCCCGAACGTCAGATCGAGTCAGGCTGGAGACCTCTTCGTTCCCCAGAACCAAACTATGCTAATTAATCTCAATGAGTCGATAATCGATCGAGTTTGAAACATAAACATGAAATTAAAGAGAAAAGATGCAAACAAACTGATGATTTCATAACTCAAGACATACACAAAATACATCATAAATAGATAGATAAGTCACAGAGCTGTTCCCAGAATCACACAGCTTCTCACAAACACAGAGTCTCAAATACTCAAAAAAAGACAATTAACTAAGGATAGAGAGGCCATGAACAAGACAATGTCCATAGCAGAGAGACCAAAGGGTCGTCGTCGTCATCGTCGTCATCGAACCATACTTAAACCTAAACCGTGTCTTGAGTTATGAAACCATGATGATCAGTTGTCTTCAAGACCCTTCTTCTTCCTCAGCTGTCAAGAAATTAACCAACAAAAAAAGGAGCAATTTTTAGTACAAATTGATCAAGTTTGTTTGATTTTAGTGATCAGATGATGAGTTTGAGAAGGTTTTTAAGGACCTGATTGGTGTGGCCGCACTTCTTCTTCCTGCAATTTGTGGCTCTCAGGGGCAGACGAGCGTAGCACCTGGAAAAATGCAAGTAGTGATGGTGAGATAAACTGTTTGGTTGCTAGGAAAATGCAAGAAACTGAGAAGATTAGAGAAATGGGTTGGTTGGATTTGAACTTGGGAGTGTGAAGGTCAATTCATCTGTTTGGTTGCTAGGAAAATGCAAGAAACTGAGAAGAATAGAGAAATGGGTTGGCTGGATTTGAACTTGGGAGTGTGAAGGTCAATTCATCTGTTTGGTTGCTAGGAAAATGCAAGAAACTGAGAAGATTAGAGAAATGGGTTGGTTGGATTTGAACTATGGGAGTGTGAAGGTCAATTCATCTGTTTGGTTGCTAGGAAAATGCAAGAAACTGAGAAAAGTAGAGAAATGGGTTGATTTGATTTGAAGTTGGGACTGTTAAAGCCTTAAAGGCATATGCAAGCATAACACCTACCAACATGTAATAAGTAGTGATGGCAAGAAACTGTTTGGTTGCTGGGAAAATGCAAGACACTAAAAAAATTAAAAGAGATTGGCTGATTTGATTTGAACTTTAAGATAATTTATGAGATTTGGTTGATTTGATTTGAAATTTAGAGATTGATTTGATTTGATTTCAACTAATGAATAGAATAAACTTATTGACTGCTAGGAAAATGCAAGAATTCAAGAAAATAAACTGTTTGGTTGCTGGGAAAGTGCAAGAAATGTAAAATACTCTTGGTAAACTCAACTGTTTGGCTGGCTGCTAGCAATATGTAAGAAAATTAGAGAGTGGTTGTGATGATTTGATTTTGGTTACTAATTGAAAGTGCAAGAACATAACAAAATCATGGCAAAATGCAATAGTCCTGTTTGGTTGCTAGGAAAATGCAAGGAAAATTAGAGAGGGATCTGAAAGTTATTACTTGCGACAGACGAGCTTCTTCTCGACGAACTTGCGGGCGAGAGCTATGAGATCTGGAGCTATGTTCTTGATGCCACACTTCTTGCCTCCACCACCGCCTTCAAGCCTCAGGGAAAGATCGAGCGTGGACTCTGAAAACAAACAAACAAACAAACAAACCATTGTTGATCAGATTGAGTCAAAAACAGATCTAAAATCGGTTTCTTTGGTGTATGGGAGTGAAATGTGAATGTGAATGTGACCTTTGGGGATGTTGTAATCGGCTAAGCTCAGTCCGTCTTCGAGCTGCTTTCCGGCGAATGTCAGCCTCTGCTCTCCCGGAGGGATTCCTAAAATTAAAGAGAGAAGTTTTTGTCAGATCTTTTGGAGATTAGAGTGGAACAGACTGTTTGGTTGCTGGGAAAATGCAAGAAAATGGAGATCAGAGAGCTACACCCTCTTCCATATTTTCCAAAACCAAACAAGATCAGTTTTGTAACAGTTGTACTGAGTTTAAGACAAAGAATACAGAAACTAGAGAGATTGACTTCATTTTTCTCTGGAAACAAACAAGTTTCTCTTCATTTTCTTTCAAAGTTGAGTCTTTTAAGCTCAAGACTTGATTTTAAGTTATTTTGGAACCTCTAAATTTGAAAAACGACATTGACTGAGCTTTCTCGGTAGCCAAACAAGTGCAACAGTATATCATGAGCTGAAAAGTGTAATAAAAACGGAAAATTATGTGATTCCAAGCCCCATTATTTCGAAAACTTCATGAAAAATCAAAGCTTTTGCCATTTTCAAGCTTATGAAATAGCTGAAAGCTTGGAACATTCAGTTTCTCAGCATCCAAACAAGTAGAAACTAGAAAAAAAGAGGAAAAACATTGTTCCAGGTGATTTTTAAGCTTAAAACCTCTTAAGTTTTGAAAAAAAGAAGACACTTTGAAGCTTAGAAAGCTCAAAACTCATAAAAACGAAGATCACCATCGATCTCATACTTTTCTCAGGATCCAAACAAGCAGAAACTCAGAAGAAAGAAAAGACATTTCAAGTGATTTTTAAGGTCAAACTATGAAAAATCAGTCACCAAGGCAAAATCGAGGCCAGACCCGAGAACCACTCCTTCAAAACACCAAAATCCATAACAAGAACACACTCGCTCATGATCCGAGCATCTCCATTTCAAAATCAGTTCGAAAAAAGCTTTATAAAAATGACATTTTTTAACTCAGATCCAAGCACTACCACCTCAAAAGCATCATGAATCCACAAAAAAAAACACATTTTGAAGCTCAAAATCGCTATAACACCAAACAAAACCAAGATCACAAGATTAATGAGTGAACCTTTCTCAGCATCCCAAACAATAGTATACATAACAGACCCTAATTTCAAGTGACTTTTCAGCTCAAAATTTGACAAAACTACTGTCACTGAACTTCCTCAGCAGCCAAACAAGCACAACAACACATCATCACCAAAAAAGACAACAAAACCGAAAATGAGGCCAGATCCAAACACAACCACTTCAAAAACATAAAAAAAAAATCGACAAAAACGCATTTTTCCAAGCTCAAAATCTCTAAAACACCAAAAGAAACCACATTATTTCCAAGCTCAAAATCACTAAACCAAACAAAACAAAGATCACACCCTCACAACACATATACAAGCACAACAAACACATCATCACCACACAAAAAAACACAACAAAACCGAAAATGAGCCCAGATCCAAGCACCACTACTTCAAAAACATCAAAAACATCCACACAAAACCACATTTCCAAGCTCAAAATCACTAAAACCCTAGATAAAAACAAAAATCACACTCACAAATCTATTTTCTCAGCAACCAAACACACAACAGTACCAAAAAAACAGTCCAGAGCCAGAAAAATCATGATTACCGAACCTCTCAAAACAAGTAAAACAAAAAAAAAACCTTCCAAGTCATGACTTTTCAGCTAAAATTTTGAAAAAAAAAACCACTGTATATTAACTCACTCAACTTTCTCAGCAGCCAAACAAGCAAAACAGCACATCACGAGCAACAAAAACGTAACAAACCATCATGTTAAGTCAGATCCGAGCCAAACCCACTTCAAAAACATCAAAAAAATCCCATTTTTCCAAGCTCATCAAAATCACAAAACCCCACAAAACAAAACAAAAAAGTTCACACACTCTCATCACGACCCAAACACACAACAGTACCAAAAAAAAGTCCAGAGAGCAAGAAAAATCATGATTACCGAACCTCTCAAAACAAGTAAAACAAAAAAAAAACCCTTCCAAGTCATGACTTTTCAGCTAAAATTTTGAAAAAAAAAACCCACTACATATTAACTCACTCAACTCTCTCAGCAGCCAAACAAGCAAAACAGCACATTCACGAGCAACAAAAGGTAACAAACCGGCACATTAACTCAGATCCGAGCCAAACCCACTTCAGAAACATCAAAAAAATCACATTTTTCCAAGCTCAAAATCACAAAACCCCACAAAAAAACAAAACTTTTCACACTCTGATCATGACCAAAACACAAAACCAGCAACAACAACAAAAAGGGTACAGAGATCATCAAGAAAAAGAATCGACCTTCCCTGGCGTGGACCTTGGCCTTGACCTGGTCAACGGCGTCGCCGAGCTCGACCTCGAGCGTGATGGTCTTGGCCGCTAGGGTTTTCACAAAGATCTGCATTTTCTCTTCTCTTCTCTTCTCTCTCTCTTTTTTTCTCTTTGCTCTGTTTGGGTCTGTTGCTTTTTTTGCTCTGAGAGGTCTGTGACGCTGAGATGTAACAGAAATAGGTTCATTTATAGGCGGTTGCGTTTGCTTGGTGGTCAAGGCCAATTCACTCACACAACAAAGGTGGTTTCTTGCAGTTTTTGTCGCCATGCGACCATTTCGGGTAATGGGCTTTGCGTGCTCCCAAAGTAAGGCCCATTGGGTTTTGGCCCGATGCGTGTGGTTCGGGCCTGGCGGGCTTGGGAAAGAGCAGTAGGGGTGGACACTTTAGACCTGAAACCGGTTCTCAACTGAGATATATAGGTCCGAGAAATTGAGGACCGATCGTGGGTTATGGGTCGGTTCTGACTCGGTTGATTTGAAAACGTGGTTAACTTGTTCAGAGTCGGTCTAGTTTGCATAATATGTTACTTGTTATTTATATTTTTCTTTTTGTTACAGTAATTTGATCAGAAACATGAATTCAAGATCAGGAACTGATCGATTTTAACATAATAAAACTGGATGATCAAAACCGAAATGAAATTGTTTCTCACATGATAGTTTGTGTTTGATTCCAATTTATTAGCTAGGAATCCATACTACACCATTTGGTCACTATGACATTGCACATCGATAAAGTGTGCTATTCTTAAAATTCTAACATATACGCGATTAAATTTTTAAGGATATCTTATATGTGTTGTTTGTGATACTGTTAATTTAACAGTCGTACACAATTATAAATATACGCGGCCCTTATGTTCTTAAGGGCTGCACGCATTTAGTGTGTTCGGCCTTTATAAGTTTATAAGGGCATCACACGTTTAGTGTGTGAAACCATTGAGTTTTCCCTCAAGGTTTTCAAATTCATCCCCATCCACTTTTTCTCCTGATTCGGTCTCTTTCTCCTCTCTACTCATTCGTTCTTTGTTGCCGAGTTCTCTCCTGTTGTTGTGCCTCACCATCGACCGTCGTGCCTCGCCATGCCATCGATCGTCGTGTCTCACCACTATCGCATCATTGATCATCGTGCCTCTCCATCATCACGCCCACTGGCGGCGACACACGACAACAGGAGAAAACTGGACAACAAAGAGCGGATGAGCAGAGAAGAAAAAGCGAAGCGAGCAAGAATTGGTTGGGGGTTTAAAAACCCTAAGGGCAAACTAAAATGCATCACACACTAAATGTATGTTTTCCCTGAAAAAGTTATAGGTCATACACGCTAAATGCGTGCTGCCCTTAAAAACTTAAAGGTCCACTCACTAAATGTACGTTGCCTTTAAGAATTCAAAGGTCACGTATGTATATGGTGTGTGCGGCTGTCAAATTAGTGGCAGCGCACACAACATATACATTGCTCTTAAAAAAACTAACAGTTTCAAATATATCATATGCACCGATGTTAAATTTTTAAGCAATACGATAATTAGGGGATCATATTCCCTACATTCTATAACATTCGCAAGGTTTCAACTCATATAATTAAAGTGGCCGAGAAAGCTTATCAGTTTGGCATGGCAATTCACTATACTTGAATAACTAGTTATTTTCTCATTTTTGGTGGTGACTCGCACCTTGTACATTTTATCAGAAGAACTAAAATTGTCGCTTTCGTATTAAATCACATTAATGCATTATATAGCTAAAACTAGTAATTAACCGTATTAAAAGTGATAAAATTCGCTAGACGCTGGTCGGTCAGAATACTTATTTAACGACTGATAGAAAGGTAAATCGTGTAACAAAGTCATTAGGCCTTGACTGAGTCATCGTCACCAACAAGTAACCTTAACTTCTCGCCATGCACGTACAGTCACTCCACGCGTTGCCACAAACCCACCTCTCTCTCTCTCTACATCACTCTCACACACTTTTTATTGCACCGTCACTCCACAAAAAAACACACAAAACCATCTCTATACTCGCAGAGCCGCTTCATCACAATTTTAAAGATACACACACACACAACACAATGTCACATGCAACCTCGACCGACTCGACGACGACGACGAAGACGAAGACGACGACCCTCTCCGGCAATGACGTGGCGCCGGCGGCGCCGTCGTGCGTGGGGAGGAACAACCGGGGAGTGACGTCAGGGTACGCCAGAACCATTGGTCGGAGACCGGACATGGAGGACGCGCTGACCATCCATCCGAGGTTGTTGACCGTGTCCTGCGGCGGCTTTGGCGGCTGTCGGGCTCCCGCAAGCGAGTTGGCCTGTCGGGAATCGTCCGTACACTACTTCGCTGTCTTTGACGGCCACGGTGGCAGCCAGGTACTCACCGTGTTGTACACTTAAAATATATACGTGATTTTACATACGTAACATTTTAACGT
Source organism: Geranium rotundifolium (assembly GCA_963920655.1). Classification (NCBI taxonomy): domain Eukaryota; kingdom Viridiplantae; phylum Streptophyta; class Magnoliopsida; order Geraniales; family Geraniaceae; genus Geranium; species Geranium rotundifolium. The sequence goes on from OY987312.1 coordinate 45,771,190, forward strand.
TGAATTCAACTGTTTATTTATTTTTAAATAATACGTTATTATTCGTAACTATCTTTAACTTGCCTCACTCAAATACAATGACGAGACGTGAAAATCTATACCGAGTTTGATAAACATGACCTCACCCACTGACGTCTATTTCCTATGATTGTGCATGTAAACTTTGATATAAATTTTGAATGATTGATTTTGTTTCGAGAATTTTGGAGAAAATCGAATATAATTTATTCGTCAATCTGATTTGGTGAATCACATATATGATTTATATTCTATCGTCGTTAAAATTTTATCTGATTAACTAGTATAAATAATAATTTGTGGAATAGCAAGAAATAATAACTCGTGAAAATAATTTGTGGGTCCTTTTTACATTTTACTTTATTTGTTCTCGTTTTAAAGTGCCATTTTATTCGATTTCTTTAATGATGTATCCTAGTAAATAGCAAAAAATAAATGTTCCAAAGTCCAAAGTGTTTGAAAATAGAGCGAAACGTGGCACTCGCGACTCCGACCTGTCAGCTTCTCCTGGTAACAAAGAGACACGCTCCTGACACGTGCCTTCCGGGTCAACGAAGTTGACTCCACGCTCTTTAGCTTCTACGTGGAGCTTTCTTGTGGGACCCGGTTTATTAAGCGGTTGTGATTGTTCTCGGGGACACGTGTATGGTCCTCGTGATGCCACGTGGGAGGCTCGGGACTTTTCGATAGGTTGGAGCGTGCACCGTTAGATGGGCCCGGTTACTGGGCCGTGAAGCTATGTGGGCCTCCAGGTATTTGGGCCTAGAATAATGGACCGAACCGGATCAGTCGATTCTCAATGTTAGAGAAATGTTAGAGAAACTCGACTGAGAAATTCGGGTCGGTTATAACTGACACTTTTGTTGAGTTAGAATTAGACCGGACCGGAAAGAGACGGATCTACATTTTAAGCCCGGTTAGTTATTTAAACCTTTTGTTCTGGATTAATTATGTAATTTATTCACTTCGATTCGATGGTGATTGCCAGGTGAGTCACTACTGTGCAAAGCAGCTCCACGAGACGGTCGCGGAGGAGTGGGAGAGAGGGCGAGAGTCGGAATGGAGGGAGAGGTGGGAAGGGGCCCTGTCTAGGGCTTATCAGACGGTCGATAATTCCGTATGCGACGATGTCATACTGCCCTCGGTCGGATCAACGGCTCTGGTGGCGGTTATGTCGCCGTGTCAGATCGTCATTGCCAACTGCGGCGATTCCAGGGCCGTGCTCTGTCGCGGGGCTCGAGCCATCCCCTTGACGGTCGACCACAAGGTGTTGCATTGACCCCGAATTTCCTTCCGCCATGAAATCCTCACGTGTTAAACGGTTTTGACATACTATTTGACTCATCGGTTCTTAGTGGGATTTTTTTTAAACCGATTTTCATGAAATTCACAGGTTTCGGCCCGATTCTAACTTCTTTCCGTGACCCAATTAATAAAGATTTATGACTTAAAATGAGCCACTCGTCCAAATAGATATCGATTTCAAGTTCTCCTCTTTTCGATTCAGTTCTTTTTCGAGTCGGTTATTTTGTGTCGTCTCTTTTCGCAGCTAAGTAGAAAGGACGAGGCAGAGAGGATATGCGATGCCGGCGGTAGAATTCTTTTTGTGGGCTGTTTGAGGGTCGATGGTGTTCTCTCCATGACAAGAGCCATAGGTTTGTTCATATATAACTCATTTGGAGACATAGATTTGGTTTTTGCTGCTACATTTCATCATGTTGAATCTGTTCAATGTAGGTGACAAGAACTTGAAACCGATGATCGTCGCGGTGCCTGAAGTTACGTTCACGGCGAGGAGCGAAGAAGACGAGTGCTTGATCTTGGCGAGCGATGGCGTGTGGGATGTAATGTCCAACGAGGAGGCAGCGACGTTGGCTCGCAGGACGCTGAGGCACCAACGCAAGGTTTTGGCGACGAACGATGACGGTTTGTGTCGCCCGGCGCAATGCGCCGCAGATGTGATTATGGAGAAGGCTCGTCTGTCGGGCAGTTCGGATAATATTTCGGTTATCGTCGTCGACCTGAAACAGTTGAAGAAGAAACGGATACAGAGTTTAGTACCTTCTTCTTCTTGACATTGTTGGTCTGGTTTTGGATATGAAGTTTAGAGTATCATCAAATTATAATGCCTCAAAACTTTTTTTCAGTTTGAGAATCGGCCAACAAAAAATTGATTTAAATTGGTTACTGAACAAATTATATAAGTTATCCTCAAACTTTAACCTGATTATAAATTTACAGGGAGTTTACATAGATTTGATTTGAAATACCGAATAGACTCGATTCGTAGTTGTCACGGATTCAACTAATTCTTCCCCGTGATCGGCGACCACGCCCGTCTGCATCGAACAGCTTCTTGACGAACCACACGCTTCGGATCGTCCAGAGCCTTGGACACGGCATGGAGTACCTGCCATAGTTGGGATTCGATCCAGTTACTATCAAGAGACCAAAGCTCGATCAATCGAACGATCAAGAAGAAGAGGAAAAACCTGTAATCTCAACGGATATATTCGTGTTTGTGGCAGCCCTGACACCGCGACAAGGCACTGAATCGCCGTCTCCCGAACAAGCTGAGCATACGCAAAGCAGAATCGCCATAAGTTCAACTATATGGAAGAATTTGGGAATCTTTATACGGAAAAAAATACGAGGAAAGATTGAGTACCGTCATGTGAGAATAGGAAACGAGCTCGGAGAGGCAATGAACGATGAGGTGAGCATTTTCGACTACAGATTCTTGTCCTGCAATTACTCGAGTTACGTTAAAGGTCAACCAATGGACATTAAAAGCGGGAAATTCCAAAAGTCGAGGGCTCACCATTTTTATCCGTCAAAATTCCAGATAAAACGAGAAGGAGACCATAAACTATATCTTTATCGAGTATATCCTTGCTTAACGAAGGTAAGCTAACCAGCAAAACCGGGACGATCTGCAAAATTTGGGTACCATTTTATAGCAAATCGTTTTGCGGGTTCTAAAGAGTATGCATTCATTAAAACTAACCTTCTTTGCGTCACTCAGTATAACGCTAATTGGAGTATCAGATACGACATGCGCAAAAGCTCGGTACAGCATAGGTCTGAAAAAATAGGCAGTTTCAGGCTCAATATTACCAAAACGACTAATAACGACATATGCAGTTGAGAAACCTCAATCAATGGATTGATAATATGATTTCATTACAGAAGCATATTGTATGTGCAAAATGGAAGAAACTTCGACGAACCATGAAATCAAAGATTAGGGTTTCGTGGAAGTTTCAAAATATGCAAAGCAACGATAGTGAAACTAAAAGTGAAAGTAGAAAAATACATGTAAAACTAGATATCATTAAGGAATTAAACATACAAATTAATTTTATCATAGGGGCAATCGTGCCATTTTGGAAAAAAAATGGAGGTCGCATGACCTGCAAAAAATTGTATAATTCACCGTCGGTTTTTGCAATAAACGTAACAAAGGCACTCCTCGCGAAAATGGGATCTACCTACTATATTTTTGCAACTATACCTAATTTAGGCGATGATAGACGATGCAAGAACACAAGAAAAGCGATAAGTACTTAGTTCGAGTACCTTGAGGAAGCATAATCCGATTTGAGCATCAAAGACTGCAGAATCGGCACCATGACAGTGAAAAAGCGCTGCTTATAGAGTGGCCTTGTCGTTGCATGGAAGTTTCTGTTCAAACAATCTTCAGAGTCGCTCATCAGAATACGAAACGCGTCCGCAGCGCATTTTCTAACCGGAAAATCCATATCTTGCTCGGAATCATCATTCACAGACTTTAAGCACTCTAAAAAAGTCATGGTAACGTCTTTCACTCTCTCGTGGCCTCGAAGGAGCAAACCCTTCCCAATCCATGCCAGTCCTGTGATGGCATGGACACGAAGCAAATTACCGCTACCAACACCGCCATTGTTCAATCTCGATAAACTTGGTTTGAAGATTAAATCGATCGCTTCTTCCAAAATACTGTCTCCGTGGGATTTTACGCTCAACTTGTTGACAATGGAGCCTAGTGCCTGAGCTGCCGGAGCGTACCCTTTGAGCGAGGTTGCTATGAATATGCGTAGCACTGCTGTTGTGTTTGGAATATTTGTTTGAGGGCGAGCTGCTATAACTACGGAACTAAATAACGAGAGAAGCCATTCATCTCGGGAAGAAAAATTCTCTATTCCTTCAGCAACGGTGTCTGATGAGGACGCGATCGTCTGAAAAAATGTGGTCGATGAAAATCGATCGTACGCTTTCTGCATTATTACGTTCTGGCTTTCCTCCGAGCAGCTTGCCACAGCAAGCTTTAGTGACTTCATTGTTGAATCGAGTAATTCCTGGAAATAATAATGAAAAAAATAGAATTCTCGGGTTGAGAGTAGATTTTAACTCAAAATGCGTCTGGTTGAGGTTTGCGAGTACTTACTTTATCCTTGAACCCGTCGCTGAAGACGGGACATTTTTCAAAATGCTTCCACATGTTAACAGCAAACCGTAGCATGACCACTTCAAAACCTCCGGCTTTATGGATCCTGAGAAACTCCAACAAGATTTAACATACTCGTGACTTTCAAAAATCAAGATCGGTGTTCTAAAAAACGGGCTAGGCAGAGACTTTTAGAGCACCAACCCGATTCCATATAATCGGGCAGTTTAAGTCAGCTAGGCGGTTCCAGGCAAAAGCTTTTGAAAATTTTGATTTTGAAACAAATAAAATAATTTCTACTAATAGGTATTTTTATCGGTACTTTAAGGATATGAGTCTAGTAAATATTTGAAATTAATTTTTATATAGTATAATTCATAATTTGATTGTGCGTATATAATATCGTTAATAAATAATAAATAAGTGAAATACAAATTTGATTAACCTACTATCAATCCACGGAGTCCCTATCCACCCGACTAGAGCCTAGCATCTTTTAGAACACTGATCAAAAACGAAAAGAAGTAACATTATTTTTCAGGGGAAGGATTGCATACCATGGGAGCACCTTATCAGAGTAGCACTCCAGAAGCCGAACTCCGGTATCAGCCGACTTCAAGTTTCCATGAACCTAAAGGAAATTGCAATATGGAGTACCATTACCATTAGATAAGAGAATGAAACGAGAAATGTAAAGCAATTGTAATTGAGTGTATTTACGCAATCTATACATACATGAGCCTCCAATAAGTTGGCGAATATGGCGTCTTCCAACCCTTGAACGACTTTTAGCATATGCTTCTGCCCGCTTATGCTGATGTCGGATATTGCTTCCAGTTTGAGCGGAAAAGGCATGCTAGCATCGTCAATATACATTAACGAGATAATCTTCTCTACCACAATATCGATATAGCTCAGTGCCTTCTCATGCTCGTTGGTTGTATCAACATATGAGCCGATATTTACTATAGCTTTCATTGCTAGTTGCCATAGTAGCGGTTTGTTGAAATTTGAAGTAATGGTTCTCATGAATATTGTCAGAATTTTATCGAATGTCGACTTTGACAGTATTCCCGGGAATGTAGCCAGAATCTGCAAACCCTGCACTGCATAACTTAAAAGAAGAAAAAAAAAATCAAGAACTTGAATTTGCCAGTATATTAAATCCTTATCTATTAATAGCGTTCTAAAAATAGCTAGGCGCTAGTCGGCAGATAGGGACTCTGAGGATTAATCGGGGACTAATTGGAATTGTATTTCTCTATTTATTTGAAGTTTTATTAAATAAATAATTATATATACACAATCAAAATATGAATTATAATAATAAAACTAATAGTAATAATGTTTAAGATATAAGACATGAATATCTCAATATTTACTATATCCATATCCTTAAAAAAATAATATTAGTGCCTATTAGTATATATTATTTCAGTTTTTGGTGTTTTCTATTTTTTTTAAATGCCTAGATCTGCCTAATTCCGCCCAGCTGACATGTCTATTAATAGCTTTGATGGGATAATTGAATAAAAAAAATTTGAGAAAGGAACAAGAAAATAAAATAATATCGGCAAAAATTGCAAGCTCATATCGTCACATACTCGACGCAATCCTTTTTTAGGGGCAGGCGAAATGGCAACATGCAACAAACTAACTAATTCAAATGCAATAATCGCAAACACGGAAATATATTAAGCAAACAGCATAAAACGTTCACCTCGAATATATAAGTCCACGTCTTCGGTGTTTTCACCAATCTCGACCAAGGTAGAAGCCAACGCTTTGGTTAAAGAAGTAGAAAAGCTCCGGAGCATGTCCATTGACGGAGAATTTGATGCGAGTTCTTTGGAGGTCAAAACCAAATCTCTCCCCGCCACCAAGAGTTCGACGCAAAGATAAAGCGCTCCAAAATTGAGTTTTCTAGATTGTGCACGATCTCCATTTGGAAGCAAATCGTCCAATGAATTTCCAGTAGAAATCGAAATCCCTAGGGCATCCATCAAGCGGGGAAAGAAACTCTCGAACAATTCATTGCAGGAAACAACTGAAGTCTTGGCGCAAAAGGAAAGGACACGGCCGATTGCGAATAACTTCTTCTTGCTTTCAAATGGAATGTTACCATAACTCTTGTAGTCGGTGAAGCTATTGAAAATCATCTTCACGTCGTGATCGCCGATGATCAAAGGTAAGATTGAATCATTATTTTGTTCAAGAAGCTTTTGAAGAACCATTAGAGCTTCTGTTGCAATTTCAGTTTCCTGAAATCCGAGATCACCAAGTGAATGGGGAGTGAAGGACGAGATAGGTTCTTGTGAAGCACATATTGTATCTTTAAGCGAAGACCAAATAGCTACGACATGTTTTTTCATTCGGTCTGCTCCATACATAAGTGTGCAATGAGCGAGATACTTCAAAGAATCAACCTATGAGTATAATAGTTGCAAGTCAACAAAATTGGGCATCTCAAATCCACAGTGTAGAACGTTGTAGTTGAAGAAATGAAATTTAAAATAAGAAAAATCAAATGGCACCAACCTTTGCAGATGTTAGAGAAGAAGAAAGTTTTTCAAGAAGTAACGGAATAGAAAATGGCTCAAAAAGAGGGGTGGACGAGAACGCTAACTGCAAAAAAAAAATTGTGTATGAGAAAGTATGAATGAATAATACAGAGAGAATAATTTAAATTAACTCCGCAAGAGAAGATAACACAAACAAGCGCCATCATAATTCGTGCAAGACAAACTATACATACATCAAACACGAACAAGAAATAGAGCCTTGCATTTTGTAGATGGATTTGTCTAGACACATGGACCATAAGAGGATATTTTTTTATAATGTGATTCAGATTTAATTGAAATCACAGTTACTTTCATATACATTCTTACAATTTTTCAAGTGTGATAACGTTATTAAATCTATATTGAGAATGTATTCGTGCAAAAAGCATGTGCAAACTTTGCATAAAAGCAGAAATAAAAGCACAGCGTACCATTAATGCCCTTGAGAGCTCGTCTCTTTTCATATCAACATCCTCGCCTTTTAGCTGAAAGAGAAAAACAACCCGCAATTCTAGATGAGTAAGAAGACATGAGCTGATGAGCATGATAAACAGCATGGAACACGAGAAGAAAAAAATATAAGGAAACATAAAATAGTCGATAGTTTGAGAAAATAATATAAAAGTAGACGAAGAGAAAGCATCGCAGAGAGCAAGCCAAAACGTCACTTACAGTTTCAGATCGAATATAAAACTTACGGAGAAATTTGATCGTTCATTAATTCAGAGAAGATGATGTAATCCCGATAAGGGGACAATAAGAGTAAATACATTATATGTGAACTTACGTGTGTAAAATGGATGGGGAAGTAACAACCGATCATTTCAAAAAGATCCTCAGCAAAGCTCGCTAGAGGGCCAGATGGACCAGGAAATAATTGTGCCATAAGCTCAACAATGTGAAAGGTTCGCATTAAGCACTGAGGATCTTTTTCTTCATCGATAGCTGCACATATTCCATAAATAAGGTCATCACCCTAGACGACAGAAAGAAACTTGATTAGTTTCAAAACAAAAGGACTATATAGAGACGAGAAGCAATTAATACATCACACAGTTATAGATATTATTAAGAGTCTGGGTAGCGAGAAAGAAACAAATTTTGCAGTGAATAAAAATAAAAGGATTAAATAGTGACCGCAACAGTCTCATTCATGCGAATAATGGAGAATCACGTGGCAATATTAAGAAAATATATTATAACTTCAAACAACGGCTACCGATGGCTTATGGTCAAAGTTAAAATATACAAAATGTGACCCCCAAACTAAGATGCGTTAAATTCTTTATATTAGATAATCACAACAGATATTTCAGGTGGCAAGTCCCGCTAATGCACAAATAAGAACACGTGATTTGGTCATTGAAGAAACTTAGTTGTTGCCTGTGGATGAAAATATTTGTTATAAGACAATGACTTGAAGAGATCATATTTATTTTTTCTTGAAAGAACTATTGAGTTTGTTCTAATGGCCTAATTAACAAAACCGAACAAGATTCGTTTTGCAAATTTGCAGTCAAGCTGAACTTCTATGCATTTATTTATAGTATTGAGCTTAACCTAACAAAATGAAAAAAAAACTTCAAAAAAGTTAAAAGTGAAGTAGAAAATGGAACTGTTATGTTGTAAGTGTAAGCTTAATCAATCGAGAGAATCAACAATGGACCACTCTCAAATAATAATATTACTGAAGAAAATAAAAATAAGCAATAACTACCAAAAACAATTGTTCATAATAAAGCTATAGTAACTTAAAGGAAGAAACGAATTAGAATAATACCAGCAAGGCAACCTCTTCAGGATACCGTTCTAATAGACACTCCATAAGTTCAAAGCAAAGCTGTACGGGCAATTAGAAATTACGTCAAGCAAGGCTAAGCCTTCAAAATGAAATTGGCAATTCACAGTGGCTAAATTTGTTTGTGAAGAATAATTTACCTTCCTATCATGCTGCGCTAGAGACTGAACCTGTAGGTTCTCTAAATAAGACTTAGCAACAGCTTTTGCATCACTGCGGGCGACCATACCGACATTACTCTTCCTCCTCATCAACACCAAGCAACCAAGGAGTGCGCCACGTAACGCTTTCCAGTCTACCTGGTATAAAACAATACCGTCTTCCTTATTCTGAATTTGTTAAAGATTATAATTTACAAAACAGAACGAATTATGCCCGCATAACTAAATTTGTTATTAAGAACACATTGAAATGACCTAAGCACGACGGTAGACATAGAACTATGCATTGCCATTGAAATGCCCTAAACTGATAATGTTTATGAACATGAATGCCTAACTTACCAGCCTGTCGGTGAAGAACGTAATCAAGGTATGTACTGCAGCGTCGTCAAAAGGCTTTGAAGCAAGACACTGAAGCAATTCCGCAAGAAGGAGAATACCTGATCATAAACATTACACCCGTTACATAAAGAAACCGAACATCAGCAATCTAAATTACCATAGTTTCTGTCCACTAATCAGACCATGTCAAGTTACTAACTTTATGCACTATAATCTAGATTAACACCAAAAGAGACCGAATCGAAGGAATTTAGATAAAACCCACAAAGTACCTCTTGCTCGGATGATGCTATCCGTACTTATCAAATACATTCCCATCTCTCTGACCTGAACTTCAACAAAAATGTGGTAACAACCAGATACTAAAAACAACAACAACAACATCTAAGGATACACAAAATTCATGACAAAGCATTACCAATTCTAGAATATCCATCTCATTGCTCTTCAAAAAAGAAGCAATTGCATTCAAACTTTCAGCCTGTAGGGTACAAACTTCATGAGTAAATTCACAAAAAAACACACAAATTCAAAGAATAAACAAAACCCATTACGAATTGATGACGAAAAATCGAATATTGAACAGAAAAAAACAAAAATCAAACACCAAGCTACTGTGAACAATCAGCTAAACAAGAATTTTCAATTTTCTAAAAAAGTGAAGAAATCGGGTTATTTGAAACCAGTACCTGCTGGTTCGGAGAGGAGCTTGAGTCGACGAACGATTCTATGTGACGCGTCACTTGACTCGGTTCCGCCATTTCTAGAGCGAGAGAGAGGTTTTCGAGCTTTTTGAGCTTTTGAGGGTTTTGCAGAGAGAAGCTGTGAAAGAGAAGGCGAGTGTTCAAGGAAAGGGTTATTTACATCCTTACCCCTATAGTTAACGTTATTTACCGATTCGACGTTTCTGTTTGGGCCTTTTATTCTGCTCAGTTTTAACATCGTATTGGGCCAGCCCAGTTTAAGTTATGGGCTCATCGTCTTGATCCAACGTTAGGGCTGCCCAAAAACAACTGAAACCGACCAAATTGAACTGAGTCGACCCGACCCGAAACATAACATAACCAAAACTTCATCGGTTCGGGTTTCGTTTATAACATTAGTACTGATAACAAACTAAACTGAAAACTTATCAACTTTGACGCATGACTTACTTTAGGTCATCGATCTGTATCAATTGGACCTACAAATATTGAGCCAACAAAAAATAAGTCAATATCGACGCATCATGTGAAAATTTCATGAAAATCGGTTTTAAAAAAATCGAATTGATAACCAGTAATACGAATATAAGTCAAAACGACATTTTATTAGAATTTCAAGAAATTCGGTTCATAAAAAATTGAAACAAAAACTATCGGGTCCTTCAGTTTTAAATTTTATTTTCTTAAAACCAAACTTATCAATTCAGTTTGGTTTTAAATTTATTCGGCCCTATCCGACGGTAAATGTCACACACTTCACGTGAGAGAGAAATACATTTTCACCCTTCCAGTCAATCAATATTCTAAAATCCCCGCTTTATAATTTTCAATTAATCTTTCATTTTAATTTATTTTTTAATTAATTTCGATTAATCTTTGATTTTGTCTTCAAAATGTTTTCTCTGCCCGACTAGCGTTTAACGTGTTTTTAGAACACAGGTTTCCTATTAACGTTATGTACATGATCATCGATGTTTCTCTTCGGCCCTTTTGTTCTGCTCAGTTCAACTTTACATTGGGCCGGCCCAAGTTTCCTTATGGGCTCATCATCATGACCCGATAGTAAATTCCACGCGCTTCACCTGAGAGTGGGATAAATAACTGACAGTAACCGCAAGAGTGTTCCTTTCCACGTCAGCGACTTTGGAGGGTCAAACCTCGTACACGACAATTTCAGACAACAAAAGTACGAAACTTAAAATGATTACGCACCTGGGTGATTGCGTAAAGCATTGACCCACGAGACTTTTTTTTTTGAGACTTAATAATATTTAGATTCTAAAAAATCATATTTCAACTTACATATTTATTTGAGCTAATAACGTACCGATGATAATAATAATAATAATTAATTCGATTCATAAGTTTTTTTATCGAAGTATGGCCATATATGACAACTATCTCGACAATCTTGAGGTATGTCGAACATATTCAGACATCTCGTACAAGTCCATGGTCGTATCCAGAGCTCGCATTAAACGCGAGTCTCAAACCCTCACATATGTAATAAGTGTCGTAACGTTTTCTAGTAACCGACCACACCACCTTGACGACGACGTCAATCCGTACGACGTCGTATCGTATCTGATCCGCAAAAACATCCTTCGCGATGTCACCATCCACTCGCCCCGTCGCGTCGACCGACGACGTGGCGTGCCGCATCGCGTGCACCTCAAACGGCGCGGCCGCCAACGCGTGCGCCGCGGAAATAGGAGTTTTGTATCTCCTGTGCTCGAGCAGGGCGATTTTGGATTCGTACAAAACAGTGATTTTCACTTCTTTCATCGTCTGTGTCACCTTCCAGTTATGGTTGCTTAATGTCAGACTGGCGTTCCACCTCGCGGTGATCGAGGATGGGTACTCTGGGGAATGTGAGATGTTCAGTTTCATAGACGATGCTGAAAATGAAATGAATCGATACGAACGCGGGCGTGCGCTGGAAAATAATCGTTGCGGCTAGTTAAGTAGAGGAAAACAAAAATTCCGAGTAGGACGAGAAAAATTAAGTGGACCGTGCAGCAAATTCGGTTTTGTATCGTAGTCTCGCTTATTTCAAATGTCGGTGGCTCGACGAGAGGTAGAGTCGGTGGGTGTTCCATTGGTAAAGCTTTCGAGTGTGCAATGAATAATATTATACCTTTAAATAGAAACAAATACAAGTAATGTGAATTGAATAACAAAATAAATTCTAGTTAGGAGAAGATTGAATAGAAAATATTTCTTGCATTTCAAATTAGATTAGATAGAAAATATTTTATATTTTTAAAAGTACATATTTAAATATGTGGTTGTATTTATATTTAAAATGTAAATAACTATAATAGAGTAGAGTATAGTTATTAACATAAGTTTCAAAATCGAATTTTGTACTTTGTAGTTGTAAACTATTTCGGTTTGTGTTTCTCTGATTAGCAACCAATTTAAAAAAATTAACATTTTAAAGCTATATCCAAACCGCAATTGATCAGTTTATTGAAATAACAGCTGAACCCAAATTATTATATATATTTCTTGACATTTAAAGTGCAATTTATCGCATTTCTCAATCCAAAATAAACACTGTTGCACACCGTACTGTTTCATGATCAATGTATAAATATCATATTTTTTATCTAAAATTTGACCCAATAAAATCTTGGATGGTATATGCATATATCTTATGGCCTAGGTATATGGAAATTAGGTATTAGTTTAAATATTTTCAAATTTGAAATTGCATTTAATAAAAAAATACATGTATAATTATTTTATTTCATGTTTTCTCTTATATTAATACTACTAAATTGAAATTGTTCATCAAATTCTTTTTACAAACAAAAATGGTTGAGAATCATAGGAGTCGAGTGATGGATTATTTATGGAGTACTCGTCATAATTATTTAGAGGTTATTTTCAGGTGTTCATTATCATTCGTCGTCTTCTATTATTTTTGGATTGTCGTGCAAAAAAATGATTTATCATTTGGACTCGTTTGCTTCTATGTATTTGTATACTTTCCTTATTGCATAACATTTTTATTTGTGTTTGTTTTCGCGTTAACGAAGTTGCGTTTTTGTTGTTTACGTAATCTTTGCCCCGAAACTCAACCAATGCAAGATATTCCGTACGAAGTTCTTATTAAAATGCCGATAGAAGAGACGCTCGGAGATCAAGATCGTAGCTAGATATAAATTAGTTGTGTTTTATTTTATTTTTCATATTATTAATAATTCAATACTTATGTAATTTTTATTTAAATTACTGGAATAGAATGTCGAATATTCATCGATGGAGATGATGTGATCTTTAAATTATATTTTGTTATCGTTTAGTTATTATTAAACTTCATAATAGTGCATATAATATAATTAGTTTAGTCTCTATTTTATTTTAAATTGAATAATTATATTTTCTTTACATCATCCGAAAATCTCACCCTAACGAGTTTCGAACAAACAATCTCCTAACCTAAGGGCTCATAAACTCGCAATCATAGCCCGAACGAGTTAATATAGTCATGTAATGTGCGGTCGTATTACCTGATCGTCTCATGAAAATAATAGAAAGTAACAATAATTACACAGATAGTCATCACCGAGTTTCAATCCACATCGAGCCATCTCATCGGTCTCTTTCAAATTAATTTAACGATACTAATAATAATTAATTTTCGAGCTAACGTACTAATAATAATTAATTTAACGATAATCAACAACATCGATGTATGACCATATACGACAACTATTCCGACAACCTCGTACTAGTCCACGATCGTATCCAGAACTCGCATTAAACGCGAGCCTCAGATCCTCACATATGTAATAAGTATAGTAACGTTTTTTAGTAACCGACCACATCACCTTCACGACATCGTATCTTATCTGATCCGCAAACATTTCCTTCACGACCCCATCCTTCACGCGCCGCGCGGCCGTCACGTCGATCGACGACGCGGCGTGTCGCTGGGCGTGCACCTCAAGCGGCGGCGCACCTGCTTGCGCCGTCGAAAAGGGAGTGTTGCTGTTGTAGTCGTGATGGTACCGATCGGAGGTTTGGGATTCGTATAAGAAGGTGATTTTCACTTCTTCCACCGTGTGTGTCACCTTCCAGTTACGGTTGCTCAGTCTCAGACTGACGTTCCATCTCGCGGTTACCGAGGATGGGTATCTCGGGGAATGCGAGATGTTCAGACTCAGCGACGAGACGGAAAGGGAATCGATCTGAACGCGCACGTGCGCCGGAAAATAATCGTTACGGCCAGTAAGGAATATAAAAACGAAAATTCCGAGCAGGACGAGAAAAATCAAGTGGGCTCTACAACAAATTCTGTTTTTTCTCGTAGTCTCGCTTATTTCATATGTCGGTGGCTCGAACAGAGGTAGAGTCGGTGGATATTCCATTGGTAACGCTTTCGAGTGTGGGATGGATCGATTTTATGGTTTAAATAGAACCAATTATAAGTATTTTGAACAAGAACAACATAATAATTTTTAGTTGGGAGAGGATAATGGAGAATATTGCAAAGAAACTATTTAAATTTTGAATTAGTTCAGACGAAGATAATTTTTATTTTTAAAAATACATATTTTAGTTACGTTTATATTTATTTTCTTATCAGCTTGAGCTTTTAACCTAATATCAATTTAAATTAAATTAGGCGACCAAATGCGAGTCGACGGAAAAGTGAAAAATACATCAACTTCAGTCTCCGATCATTAGTAATAAGACATTATGCCTCTACTAATCTGCTATTAGTCTAATAATTCGATTAATTCACAATTAATGCTATAAAATCCTTTTTTCTCATCAAGCTAGTAAATACCAACTTTACCCCTTCAATTAGCAAAACTAATCAAACATAACCCAATCCACAACAAATAAACTAACCAAGATCTTTCACAACTAAAATGAACAATCTTTTATTGCCTTCAATGTCATGGATTCAAGAACCAGCATGAAACAAGAAATGGGAAAAAAATTGCAGGCCAGAGAGGAAGAGAGTTTTTGGCTCTCAAAACTAAAGCCAACAAAAATGAAAGCTAATAATATAATGAATAGTAGAAAAGTTTCAGAAAGAATGAAGAAAATTTCATAGGTACTCGTCGTCGGGCACGAGGTACTGGGAGTGCGAGGCAGCGAGGAGGGCGGCGCCAATCCCTGATCCATCGTTGGAGTGCTCGATGGAGATGTACTTGGACGCTTCCCCCCCGAGCAGCTCGTTAAGGGTGCTCTCCAGGCACTTGCTGTATTCGGTGTAGTGCTCGTACAGTCCACCGTCCATGGCGATGACTGTCTTCCGCTTCTCCTCGTTGCTGGAAGCGGCGTCTCTACCCATTTTCTTCAGGATGCCGAAGATTCCCGCTGCAGCGAGGCGGGCTCCTCGGGTGGCGACGATGTTGCAGAGCTGAACAACTACTTTTCGCTTCTTCAACGTGGTGCTAGGTATCTGAAGAGCAATTGGAGAAGAAACAAGAATATATATGACATCAATCAAAATGGAAATTGAGTTCAAATACATCTTACAATTAAGGGGAAATCGCAAAAAAAATCAACCTCAACTTTTCATATGTCTACAAAATTCACCGTCCTAAACGATTTTTAGAATGCAAATTAATACAGAAAGTCCAGGTTACCAAATGCTAATATTTGCAGTGTTCTAAAAGTGGTTAGGCACTATTCGGACGGAGAGGGCCTTTTGGAGACTAATCGGGAATTAATTAAAAAATGAAGGATTAATCGGGGACTAATTGGACAAGTCGGGGATTTTTAGAACACCGATATTTTGTTAACATTGTCTATATATATATATATAATATATATAAATGAAATATTGACATCTGCATCTTAAATACTTATAGGGGTAATTTGGACTCTTAACACGCTCAAGTGGCAAATTGGCACAATTTTTACTCAAGGGCAGAGAGTTGCAAAAAGGGGAGAAGTTAAGAGTGATTTTTTGCAATTTTCCCTATAATCGATATGTCAACTACTTCCGAAAATCATTTTCAGACACTTTCAAATCATTTTTTTGGGAGTAATTGGAATTATAGAGGAATTACAGACGAAGAAGGGCAAGATAAATCATACCTCGAAGACGTCCTTCAACGTGTTCCCTACCAAACTGAGATCGGGGGATGAGTCATGATGCATTGCTGACATGCGAGGTGTTCTGCAAATTCAAGAGCTCGTTGTGTGAGTGAATCTCAGTAACCATCATTGAACCAATTCATTTGTGATATGACGATGAAGAAGATAAACACAGAAATGCAACTTACATCAGTGTGAAGGGAACTTTGAGTTTCGGTGGCACGATGTCACCGAAAAAGGCGGATTCTTCAGCCATTCTGCATAGAACTCGGCGTAGAATTTCTCCCAAATACATACCGGAGATTATCTTCTCAAATATCTGAAACAAAGAATCGTAAAATAAATATGAATGCATTTTTTTCCAGATAAGTGGAACTGAAATCGGAAATGTTCATTTCAATCACCTGATCCCCGGGATTTAGACTCTCGGCGTCTAGCGCGTGATCATATTCAGACAACGGGAGATGCGATGACCTAAAATTTCCCCACTCCATGTTGATAACCTGTACTCATACATTAATATGTTCGTTTCGGGCTTTGTTTAGCATTCCTTAACGAAAAACACACACACACACAACACATATATAATGGCCACTAAAGACCGACTAACCATCTCCCCCGACTTAGGTTGGGGACCGTGCCATTTCGGTATCGCCTGTGCATGCTCTACATACGCTGCATTTGACCCGGTACCCAAAATGATAGCAGCAATGACATTCTCGTTGAAGTATCGACCTCCAGCTAATGTTCCAATCGTATCATTGACCTAGGAGCACCATTGCAAATGAAAACCGAACTCAGAATTAATATAGCACCCCGAATAAGTAATAACATGCATAGAAGGCAGATATCAAGAAGAAACCGTGTTTGTGTTTTCAAGGAAAGAATATAAACTTTACCAGAGCCGATACACGCATATTGAGGCCTTTTCTTTCCATGGCGCTCGTGAGTGCTGCCACGATATTTTGACCAACCTACTCAACAATATACATACATAAAATTAATGCAGAGTTCGTAATATAATATTGTGTTCTGAAAAATACTAGGAGCTAGTCGGGTGGAGAGGGAATTTTGGGGAGTAATAGGAAAATAAATCAGATTGAGGATTAATCGGGAATTATAGAGGACTAATCGGGGATTTTTAGAATAATGAATTAACATATAATATCTACTTAAAATCAAAATGAGGATTAACCGCGTCATCTATAGAGAACCCTTTTGTCCACTTAATGAGTGTTCCCGAAGAAATCGACGTCTGCATCACAGGGAATGAGAAGGTGAAACCTAGTTCCCTCTGCCTACCGGGAGGGAGCCGATAATCTTCGCTCTCTTCATCAACAAACTTTGCAAGTTCCGTAACAATAAAGTCAAACAGGTCCTGAAATCGTTATCACTCAAATTAAAATAAGATCTTATAATATTATAATGCAGCTTGAAAAACTTTGGAGCAACTTACGTTTTTGGATCCAACCATCAGGTTTGGAGGAATCGACACCTCAGCAAATTCTTGAGAAATGATTCTAGCGTCTTTTCCTCCTAACTGCACCCGCAGAACACGGAAGTTTGTTCCGCCGAGATCTAGTGCATAGTACAATCCTTCCTCGTTCCTGTTATAGGAAGAAGAACATAAATGATTCACCCGAAAGCCATGTCAAACATAGAAGTTCAATAAATACTGTCTAAAAGAGGATTTTCCATTTACCGAATTGTTATAGACATCATATATTCATTCAATAGATTAACACTATGCTACAAACTGAAGTCAAGTAGTACAGGAGACTCGAGGATGTTAAACTATAATGCCCAGAATCACATACAGCACTGACACGTGAAGAACAAGACTGAATATGGAGTGATGACTCGGGATGATAAGTACCGAACAAAGAGAATGCTTCAAGTTCAAGTTGCAGGGGAATACATAAATTAGACCGTTAGTGTTCATCAAAGAAGAATGAAGCATGCCATTGCATCAGGCATGTCAAATCCAGACAAGATCAATATCTAGCCGTTACATTGTAAGAAATGAGAAAGGTTTGCGTGTGTCTTTGCCGACATCATTCTCATAAATATCTAAAGCATTCAATAAAAACAAAATAAAACCTGAAATACAATAAATTGAAAAGCAGCCGAGTTCCCACAACAAACTTGCAATGCTGCTCATTCCCAACCCATAAATCAAACATTAACAACAAAACAAAAAAAACTCAATCCGTCACCATCCCAAAAATTCTTGTAGTTTTGTTTCTACACAAATACATATACGTACATGAACCCAATTTCATTCACACCAAGAACAAACTTGCAATGTTCCTCATCCTCATGTCAAAATCAAACATCAACAACAATACAAATTTAGGGGCCACAACATGTCAACAACAGCACCCAAATCACAATTGGGGCCAAACCCAGGTATAATTCACCAAAACTGAAACCAAATACATATATCTACAAAAACCCAATTCCATTCATCCCAAGAACAAAACAAAAAAGACGTTTTTTTCTAAACAAAAAAAAAATCAAATTCTGTCACCATTCCATAAACTTTTATGATCTTGTTTCTACACACAAACACATTTTTGCACAAATATACAAACTTAGGAACCACAACAACCAAATCACAAACCAAACCCAATTTGGGGCCAAACCAAATGTATACATACACATACATATAGATGGAAAAATAAGATTACCCACATTTCAAAAACACACAAATTTAGGGACCACAACATGTAAACAGCAGCAAAATCACAAATCGGGTCAAGAGACTCAAACCCAGAAATGATTCTCCAAAACTGAAACCAACCAAATGTATGTATATATAGAGGAAATCAAATTATGGGTTACCCAGAAGGAAGATTGTCGACATAGCTGATGAGCATCTTCAGCTTGCTCCCTCCCTCTGAGGCGAGCCCGGCGTGCATCTCCACCGTCATGGCCTCGGCGACCTGCCGGAGCTTCTCGATCGGGGTCGAGCACCGCTCCTCGAACTCCCTCACTATCTCCGCCGCCTTGCTCCACTTCCCGCAGCTCCGGACCCTCTGCCGCACCACCAGCCCCGCCGCCACGCACGCCGCCACCGCCGCCGCCGAGACCAGCACCACCGTCACCTTCCCCATTGCACCACCGCGAAATCGAAGAAGATCCCAGATACCCAATTCGCCGCAGATCTCAGATTCGACGCTCTCTCCTCTCTCTCTCGATCGAAGAAATTGAGAAATGGGAATGAGAAGGGAACAAAACAAACAAGCCCAGAAATTTGGGATCTCTGTTTCAGTTTCAGTTTCTTTCTCTGTTTTTGTTTCTATATTAATTAATTAAGGAATTAATTAATTAATTAGTTAGTTAGTTAATTTTTAGTTCAACTGCAAATATTTTTTTTGACACGTGTGATCCGTATATTCTATTTTATTAATCATAACTGAAATATTAAATATATGTTAGTTTTATCCACTGTCGAATTTGAATATAAATATTTTATTCACATAATGAATGTGTTTAGTGACAAAATTATGAATCATTGGTTTTGCAATGTTGAGGATTTAAACAGAGGTTAATTTCATGGGTAATTTGGTATACATCCAGTCGACTATTCGAATTTCTCACGTAATTACACTTTATTTAAAACATTAATCCATGTTGACATTTGGGTCGGGATATATCTTTATAACGCCTTTAGGCTTTCTTAAGTTAAGCCGAAAACAGAGTGTGGTCTTTAGGAACTATCAAGCCTCAAATTTGCTTCCAATTGCCTCCGGCCGCCTCGCCTCGACCAATTTGACTTATGCTAGTCGAATTGACCTTCGATTCACGATCTTCAACATAGAAATGTGACATGTTATGTGAAGCTTATGTCTTACCAATATTATTGCCCTAGATCTTCTCTTCCGTCTCTGAGAACTTAGTTTTTGAGAGATCGATTCCCTTGGAGTTCATAACCTCTGTCGCCGAAGATTATGTGGTTTTGACGAATTGGGCATTGGATGAGTCATAGGAAAAATCGAGCCTTGCTGGAGCCTAGCCCTCGTCGTTGCTATTGTCTTTGGCGTCTCTATGGGCTTGCTGAAAAAAAAAGGATGTCGAGCCTTCTCTCACGCGTCCCTTTCTCTAAAAGTTTTTGTGTAGTTTGGAAAAAGGCTACCATGTCATTTCAATTAATTTCATATTAAGGGTATAATTGTCATTGCACATTAAATGGTGTTTTTCTTAGTTTTGAATGAGGGGTAATTTTGTCATTTTTGAAAATTTTGAAAGAGTGGAGTAAAGTAAAAAAAATTATTAGTAAATAAGGGTGGGCATTTCAGATTTGGGATCGAAAATCGATATGGGACTGAACCCGAACCGAAATTGAAGAACTAAGAATTATGGTTAGTTGTTCGAGCTCGCTTGTTAAATTGAGGGAATCATTTGATTCCGGTTCCTAAAATTCTGAACTGTCGGATAATCGGTTATGGATAAAATTAATCTTTTACTAATATTATTTTTGTAAAATTTATAATTTGATTGTGCTGTAATAGTTATGTTTTTACCGCTCGATTTTCGATAGAACTTTTAATAATTTCATATTTAAAGTATTTGTCCATGTATTGAGATCAAAATCGTCTAATTCGAACTATAAATCGAATAATTAACAAAAATTACGAATTAACCAGTTCCAACGGGTATAATTGGGGAACCGAACCCTTATAGAATGATTCTTGGTCTGGTTCCCAAAAACTGTGAGCATGTAGGACCGGTTCTAGAACCGTGACCACCTCTAATAGTTAGGGTACCCGCACATGCTTAAAAAAAGTTAGGTATAGTTTCGTGAAAACCGCCGATACTCAGGTGCAGTGTTATGAAATTCAGCCAAACTCGGGATTTTCGACCTCCCCGAGAAGAGAAGCCCAAAACTCGGCCGAAACCCGGCCCAATTAGATTCGATTTCAATTAAATCCGGTCCAATTTTTAGGTTTATTATCGCACCGTTCCAATGCTTGTTTCATTTTCACATCTCTCGACTCGATTTCGCAACGCCGCCGCCGCCTCCGGCCGTCGTCGCAGCTCCGGCCGCCGTGTCCTCAAGCTCCGGTCAGTTCGTAGTGGGTCTCTGTTTTTTCTTCTTATTTTCATGGGTTTGATCTGAATAATGAATATCTCATCTGTTTTGATGCGTACCTGGAAATGGGTTCAATCTGAATGTCTCTGTTTTGATCTGAATGTCTTTGTTTTTCACAGGCTTAAAGCTCTCAGCTTTCAAGCTCTGTTTTTTTTTTCTTGGGAAGCTTGCTATGATGAACTGAGATTAGAGTTGGGAATGTTAATGTTTGCTGTAATGAACTGAGATCCCCAATCTGTGAAATTGAGATTAGTTTGTGATCAATTTGTTCTCAATTGATCTCATTTGCTTAGCAACCTGTTTTTCCCCAAATTATATGGCTATTGCTTATCAAATGTTCTGTTAATGATTTAATAGTTTAAGATTTTGTGTTGATTATTGATTGATCTGTATATTACATTAAACCTATTTCCCGATTATACTGTCGTTACATGTCGCGAGCATGTCTCATATCCGAAAGGGTTTTATTATGATCCATTCATGTCAAAAATTGAGTAGTCTCCCAACTATACACCATTGGTTCATTTCCAGCACATTGATAGTGCAACGTGTTCCTCAACCGATATGCACAATGGGACTTTCAGTACCCAACTTGAGTTTGATTGCTTTCAAGACACGGCCTTGTGATTATCTTGAAAACAATGAACATACATTTTCATTTCATCTATAAATATATGGCCGACTTAGGATCACAACTCACAGCAAATTCAAGACTTATCTCAGTAGGCTCCTCTGTCACAACAATTTCTTGAATCACTTCTTTAGATTTACATCAAGAAAAGAAAATGGGTTTTGGGATTTTTGTGAAGCAGACTCTGCGCCGCGCAAATAAGGTGAACTCAACATCTCTAAGTATCCCAAAAGGGTTGTTAGCAGTTTATGACGGGGAGACACAGAAGAAGAGATTTCTAGTTCCAGTGTCTTGCCTGAACCAGCCTTCATTTCTCGATCTGCTGAGCAAAGCTGAGGAAGAGTTTGGATTCGAGCATGCAATGGGCGGCTTAATGATTCCCTGTGATGAAGAGACTTATTTTAATGTCATTTCTTGCCTTCAGTAGGAAGAAGTGAGAGCCCATAGAAGACTTTTAACAGTTTTGACTCAGCAGGAAATGTAAATTCATGCATTGATGATTAAGTTGAATGTTATTGGTGGCATTGCCAGTTGTTTTCATGTTGATAATCGAATTTCACAATCTCCTGTTTGGATTTGTGTAGAGAAGAATGGGTCGCAAAGTGAGCAATCTCACTATAAACCCAAAGAAATTCGGGGCTTTCGGGAAGCCTTGCATGCAGGAAATGGTGAAGCTTCTCAACTGCATGGCTCTCAACAGTAACAGCGACGAAAAGTGTTTAAAGTTTAAAGATATATTGACCGCCTGCATGGATGCTCAGGTGATGACACTTTTTCTTTTCTATCTTGTAATTGTTGTTACTTATTTTTCACCATACCGACATTTTGACACATTGCTTACTTATTTTCAACAGGCCGGCAAAAAGAGAAAGCCTTGGGGAAGCGTTAATTATCAGTTCAGGAAGCTCGACAAGCAATCAAAGTAGGTTTTTTTCTTTTCCAGATGATGAATTTACATCTACAAGGCCGTTCATAGGCGAGAAACAGCTTGTTTGGCTATATAAACTAGGCTCTATCACAAAGCTCTATTTTTTCAAATGATCGAAATATTCTTCGATTCACAATTTGACTGTATGACTGATATATATACATATATATATCATGGGCAGATATTTTCTTGATGGTAATTGTTGCTGTGGTTTAGTTGTGTGATTTTGCTTGTAAGTAGATGTAAATTTTGGTTTAACTTGTTTTGTTTCACTGTGAATGCCAAGTTCAGTATCACAAGTTCTTAGAAATAAGGGTTAATTACAGTTTGCTCATGCTACACTGGCGCGTTTTACCGTTTGCACCAACTACAATAAAAAGTTCAAATTAAGATACGCTAATTGTATTTTTTTTTTACAATTCCGTTAGAAATTGGATGGAAACCTAAACATTTGGACGGAAACCCAAACTTTTTTTCTTCAAAAAAGACAAAAATATCCCTTCAGTTGGTTTGACTTGGACCAGAAATAAACCAGAATTAATGAAAGATCAACAATTTTGAAAAAAAATAAATTTTATCTATAAATTATCAATAACTAGTTATATAATTTTTTAATAATTAGATCCGGATGACATTAATAACTATACATTTGAAATAAAAAATAAAATAATAATAATAATAAAAATGATTAATTAAAATAATATAATGAAATTTTCGAATGTCATAACTCTCTCATACAAGCTACGTTTCGAGCTTATAGTATATCAAATCGAAGAGAATCCTAAGATAAATAATTTTGAATAAAGAAGTTGTGTTGATATATTATTAATAATTATTAACACTCAAAGTTGTTTATCTTTCGAATTTATAGTTATTAATGTCATCCGGGTCTAATTATTAATAATATATAGACAAATTTTATGTTTTCAAAGTTGTTGATCTTATGATTCGCTTCGATTTGATATACTACGAATCCGAAACGGAGCTCATATAAAAGAGTTATGACATTCGAAAGTTTCAGTATATTATTAATATTATTTTATTTTATATTTCGAATGTATAGTTATTAATGTCATTCGGGTCTAATTATTAAAAAATTTATATAATTAGACAAATTATTTTTTAAAAGTTGTTGATCTTCCGATTCTCTTCGATTTGATATACTACAAACCCGAAACAGAGCTCGTATGAGAGAGTTATGACATTCAAAAGTTTCAATATATAATTAATTACTTAATTATTATTATATAATTTAATACAGAACCGATCCAAGTCAAACCAGCTAAAGGAGTATTTTCGTTTTTTTTGAAAAAATATTAGGTTTTCGTCCAAAATTTTAGGTTTTTATCCAATTTCTAATAGAATTGTAAAAAAAATACAATTAGAGTATCTTAATTTGAACTTTTTATTGTACCTGAGGTAAACTGTAAAACACGCCAGTGTAGTATGAGCAAATTGTGATTAACCTTATAAACAATTGTCTGTTGGTGTTTTGATTGGTGTCAAAATATAAAGCACCATGTAGATTATGAGATGTATTCTAAATTTGCTCTTTTAATTGATTGATTGATCATAATATAGATTACAAAAATGTTCTGAATTGGTACTATGATTGATATTTAAACTTTATTATCTTTGGGGTTTATGATTGTGGGCCGGTCTGGTTCGTTGATATATAAGTGGGTTAATGTCAAGGATTACTAACAGTGTTTTAAAAATCTTCGACTATATCCCAATTAATTTTTTGTCAAACCCGATTAATCTTTAAATCTGATTTATTTTCAAGCTAACTTTCGATTAGTTCTCAAAAGAAAATCTCCGCCGATTAGCGCTTAGCAATTTTTTAGAAAAATTGGTTAGTGTTGTCTCAGCCGATCTTTGCTAGATTTAGGTGTATTTTATAGCTCTATACGTGACAAGTTACCCACAAGCATTTCATCACCTACAAATCGGGCCCTCCAGATCGAGTACAACTAAAAGTAAAAAGAACCGATCGATTAGAATCAAAAACCGAACTTGAGAACCGCAATTAGAAGTGAAAGTTTTTTTTCACAATAAAAGAATCGGAGGGTCGGATCCTGTTTTTAATAGTTAATAAAATTTATTTATGGTTATACATGAAGGTAATAAATTGAAGTATTAAATTAAGTGTGTTGAAGTGTGGGAGGGTTTCATGACCGTACTGTCGCGTGGCACACCTAGAGTTGTCCATAGTCGGTTAACCGAATCAAAACATTTAAATTTGAATTGAATCAAGAACGTTGGTTTTAACATTTCTAAAACCATAACCAAAACCAAGTGTACTTACATTTTCGTTTTTTAATCGGCTAGAAAGTTGGTCAATTTTTGGTTTAAACCGAACCAACCATATTTAATGAGCTTAATATTTGGGCTGATTTTAGGTTTATTCAAATAATGACAATTAAGAATATACATTAAGTTAATATTATCTTTAAATGACCAAAAAAATCGGTAAGTAATCAAATCCAACCAAATCTAAAATTACAATCCACACAAAACTAAAGTCTAAGCCAAATATACAAAACTAAAGTCTAAGCCAAATATACCAAACTACACGTGTAAAACATAAGTAGACAACAAAATTTTTTCAATTGTGAATTTGTATGAATTTGAGTACGCGTTGGAGTAGTGTTTGAATTTATTTAGAGTTGAAAAATTGAAGAATGATGCGTGAATCAAGATGACTATAGGAGCGACACATGGCAAATTCAATTTCGGTTCAGTTTATCTGGTTAACCAACGATTTTATATTACATGAACTGTATCCGAACCAAAATTAACTGGCCCACTTAAAAATTAAAACTGTAACCTAACTATAATCCATGATTTTCGGTTTTTTGAGTTTGGTTAGGTCTGGTTTTTGATTTGGTTTTCGTATTTTGGTTAAAATGGACAGCCCTAGACACATATACCGTTGATGAACAAGAAACTAAAGGAATTAACTATTAGTTTTATCCTTTATTTCTTTTTTGGTAAAAAGTCCTTGGGATTTGTATGTAGGGCTGGGCACGGTTTTGAAACCGCCCCGAATCGATTAGAACCGGTTTTTTATTGTGTAGGGGCGTCCTGCCATTAAGCGTTTGAAGCCACCGCTTAAGGCCCTTAACTAAAAAGCCCAAAATTTTTTTTTTGGTAAATTAAAGTTTTAGAAAAAACTGGATGACTTCATAAAAACAATTGGATGACGACAAATGATACGAATAGTTTGATATTATAGTGTATGATAAATTATATATAGTTTGTTGTTATGGATTTATCTATTTTTACTCAATTAATTAAAGTTGGAGAATCGTTTCCTTATAAAATTTAAAGTCTCATATGAATTTTCGCTCAAGGCCTCAAGATGCTAAAGCCGCCCCTGCTACTGTGCCATTACTTACACCGTCGACTAGGACCCCTGCCGAGGCCTTCTCACCGTCTTCGAAACCTGGCTCTGGAACGTTGTCACTGGGTTTATAGTTGCCGGCTAGAACAGAATCTGGGGAAACTAGATTGTTCATGTTTTCATTTTCCAATCCAATAGTCGTCACGTTTATTTCCTTTCCTTCAAAGAAAAGAAGATTTAATTTTCCGATTTGCTTTATTTTGTTGTCTTGCGTGCAATCGATCACAATTTGGATTTCGTTTCGATTTCTAATGAATTAATGTTATTTCTATATATGTATGCTATGCCATGTATGAATGGTTTTGGTTTTGGTCACAAAATTTGGATTCCACTTTCCAATAACATATGATTTACACACTTTTTTCTAATGAATTGAATAATCATCCTATATAACAAAAATAAATGGCTTCGGAGATATTATATGGTAATAAAATGAATCTCATTAATATGAGTTTAATTGACATTAATTTGAGCTTGCAATATGATTCATTAATGAATAATGATATGAAATTGGGTTTAAGGTTTGGAAAATTAATTATAGGAATTTTTATAAATGTGTTTGTAAGTGCCATTGAGTTATGAAAGTCATTATTATGTGGTGTTGTGTGTCTTAAAAGAAAAGATGGTGCTTCATAAAAATAATTAAATTCAAGACTCAATAAAATGGTGATAAGTTTCGGTATTGAAAATGCATGAGAATAAACTTAACACCATTTTATTGAGACTTCAATATATATACTTACAAACACATTAAAAAAATCCAGAGATAAACTTGCCAATTTCCACAATTGAAACTTCATCATTCAACAATGAACCATATTGCAAGATCAAGTTTGCCACTTTAATAAATCTATGAATAAGGGTTGCCTAATGGTCACTCGTTTTTCTACAGAAGCTGAATACAACAAAGCATTGACGGACACCACAACTGAACTCACACGGGTTCTCTCTTTTTAAAACACTCGGCCAAATCCAAGTCCAACAGCACTCTCCAATCATTTACTAAAACAATCTTTGTGCAAGAGGCTTGAGTTCGAATCTCCTATATTCCACTCTCGGACGAAACATATTACTCTTACTTATCATTTTGTTTACGAATGAATTCGACAAGATATATATATTCTTACTAAAAACCCTTACTGAACTCATAATTTAGTCTCTCATTTATCTCTATGTTAAATCTCTTTGTTATCAGTTAAATATTTGGGGTCATGTCCGCTCTAGTATAAATATCAAGACACTATCAATAACAAAATACACACTTTCAAAATAAACATTATCAATACTTTTTTTCGAGTCGAACTCGAGTTTAGTTACATAAGCTTGTCCGAGCCAAAGTTGATTTGAGCCGAATACTTTTTTTGCGAGCCGAGCCAAGCCAAGCCAAACCTGCCAAACAGAGCCTTGATTGAGCTCATTTACATCTCTAGAAGAGAGCAAGTTAAACGATGCGTGCCTAAAAATAACCGAAACAAAACTATATCAGTTCGGTTTATAAATTATCGATAAAAAAATAGATCGATTTGAAAACGTAACTCATTTTAAATCACAGATTTTTATTAATCGGACTTGAAATTTTGATTAGTTGAGTTAGACAAGATGTCACGAACAATGTCAAGAAAATGTCCTTAACAACTTGTCAGTAAACATATACGGACAATAACAATACAAAACAGTAAACAACGACACACAAAAATGTTTATCCAGTTCGGTGCAATCTCACCTACGTCTAGGGGTACTCTACTAGTGGAACGGTTTCACTATATCGTAATTAGTCATAGCATACAAGTATCAATGATCATCACACAGATCAATACCCTATGCTACTATTACAAGTGCAAACCTATCTTAGGGACTCCTCCTGAATCCAAGACTCCGTCTTGTTCCACTCTACGAGCACTCTCCCTGCTCGGATGTCACAAGTCGATGTTTGTACTTGAGCGTTATAAAAAAATTTTTTTAAAAATTATTTTTACTACTAACGAAATTTTATCCTTTATTTTGTACAACGAGAAAATTAGAAAAAAAGTTCAAAAACATATTTATTTATTTATTTTAATTTTTCAGATACAAGGGTATTTTCGTCATTTCACAAAAAATTAACAGAATTTTGAAAAAAGTCAACAAAAAAGGTAAAGTGGGATTTTTGAATAGTTAAGGCACCTCACAAATTGATTTTATAGTTAAGGGGGGCATGTGAGACTCACGTATAGTTAAGGAAGGTCTTATATTATGTCATATCAGAGACATCAGATCTCTGGTGAGTTACGGAATTATGGTCTCTCTGTAGGACGACAACGAGGCAACTTTAGGATGAGTTTAACGATGATCATCTCTATCACGTCAGATCAGGAATACCGGGTTCCATCCGGCTAGAGAAGTTTTCCATTTCTTTCCATTTAGGGGCGAATCCAAACCCGGTGAGAATATGGTATCCTCAATTTAAACACACGTAAGGGTGAACTCGTGTTAGATTTAGTGATTCTAGTTCCCTATCACGTGATCAGATTTGACACACCAGATCCCCATCGCTGATCGTTCTTAACCCCTAATTATTCGTTTTCTTAAAGAAAGAGAACTAAATCTAACCTCAAAATTGTACGGACCTTTGGAGGGATGGAAGACCATGAAAAGAGGGTGGTGATAATTATTTTGATTGCAAAACAAAAGTCCACTAAAATAGAATGAAACCAAATTTGTCATGTATATTAAGTTGTAAACTCTATTCTTTATATGGATTTTTCTCGAGAAAATCAATTCGAATCAGAATTCACATCATTCTCTTTCATCAATCCAATTTTCCCACCAAAATTGCAATATGCAATAAAGATTTTGTTCTTATTATTACTGAAGAAGAATTATTGGGGATAATCTCAAAACCCCATCTATTCAATGGTAAATCTTTGTTTCTCTTTCAATAATCTCATTAATTTTAATGGGTTTTGGTTGTTTTTCATTTTTATGGACTCAATTGGGTTTGATTGTTCTTTATTTGTAAAATAAAAAAGTTGTGGATTTGGGTTTATTGAGGTCTCACAAATGCATTATAGTTCTTGTCTTTGAGGTTTAAATTGATTGTAGGTAATTATGATATGTGCAATATATTTGATGGTCCAATTTGATTTGAGGTTTTGATTATTTTTTGTATCATATCAATTTGTAGCAATAATGCAAAAGAAACACAATTTGGTTATAATTCTGAGCTACAATTGTAGCAATAATGGTTGAGAAACTCAAAATTAGAGATATGGTTTCTTTTGCAGCTTTTGTTCCTAATTTATCAACCCAAATTGATTTAGGATTTGTTTATTTTTATCCTATCAAAGTACACTATTTGCTATGATTCTCTAAAATTGCAGCAATAATTTAGTTTTGTGTAAATCATATTTTGATTCTCATTTCTCCAAATGAGGTTGTATACATCAATATTTGCGAGTTTTGCTCGATTAACGTTTTTTCTTGGTTCTTTCGGTTTTTTCATCTGCAGCGCGTGGAGGACGAAGAACACGAAGAGATTTGCCTCTAATTCGCCTCGGTTATTGATTCAATGAGCCCTCGAGGTTTTCGGGGAAGATGTCGAGGGAGAGGAGTAAACTAAAGACTCTTCTGCTGAAGTTAGGGGTGGCTTTGACCCTCTCCTTTTCGGGGTATCTCTATTCTCGCCATAGGACCCGAAGGGTCAGAGCCTCTCGGGTCCCCCCGTCGATAGTCACACGCTCTTCAGGTTGGCCTTAACATTTTATTCGTGTTGCCCTTAAAATTGAACTACAAATTCTTTCGTATTTTTAGTAGTGTAATGCGCATTTCGTGTTTAGGAGCTGCGCCGGAAGATGATAAGCACGCCTCGCAGGGAGCATCGACTTCAAGCAATGTCGATTCGCGTATGAGGGAAAAATATGTGAGTCTTATTCGAAGCATATTTCAGAAGTTTAGTTCTTATCATGACTATGGAAAATGTATGAATTAGAATCGTCGATATTGAGTTGAATATATGATCATGGCTGCACGGGTTATTGGAAGTGTTCTAAAAATCTCTGATCAGTTCGATTGATATGATCCCCTGTTAATTCACAATTAAGTCGATTAATTTCTTATTAGTCTGCATAAGCTCTATCTGCCCGACTAGCGTATAACATATTTTAGAATATTGATTATTGGTTGCAAGGGTTATGTAGTAGTTGATGTACATTTAGACTCTATTGTTTTATTTGTTTTTGAGTCATTTCGGGTTTTTTCCTCAGCAGGAAGAGATGTGCATCGAGAAGGCGACCGTTGATGATACTACCCCAACCGCCCTTTCTTCACGCGGGAAGAATGTCAGAGTGAATGACGGGCTCCCGTCGCTAGATCTCAATGAA
Organism: Geranium rotundifolium; assembly: GCA_963920655.1. Lineage (NCBI taxonomy): Eukaryota > Viridiplantae > Streptophyta > Magnoliopsida > Geraniales > Geraniaceae > Geranium > Geranium rotundifolium. The sequence continues at coordinate 45,801,687 of OY987312.1, forward strand.
TCGGTGAAGGAAGTTGACTATTCGGGCGCTGATACTGCGATTTCCTCTCAAAAAGGCGTGGAATCGCCTAAAACATACCGGTGTGTCGACGAATGCGAGCAAGAGATCAAGCACCTGAAGAGTATGGTTAGAATGTTGAGAGAGAAGGAAAGAAACCTCGAGGTCCAACTTCTCGAGTACTACGGGTTAAAAGAGCAGGAAACGACAGTCATGGAGCTCGAGAATCGGCTGAGGATAAGCGATATGGAGGCTAAGCTCCTGAGCCTGAAGATCGAGTCGTTACAGGTTCGAGCCTGCATTCTTCTATTATAACAAAAAAAATCCAATCAAAGTTGTTCTTGAAAAGAAAAGGGATGATAAATACACTCAAGTATGCACGATTTCGAGTTCTATACCCCAACTTTTGTTAAATTTAACAGAATTGGTATGTGAAAGTTTAAAATGCCCTCACTGGCTATATAAGTTTTAGGAAAAAGTAAACGTTAACGACCAATTTCACTTAACTATTCCCAATTTCAAAAGTGAACAATCAGCTACGTTGAGAGATTTGAAATGGACGCATGTATTTGGATGGAAACTGTTAATTTGTAAAGTGAAAAGACGAAAATGCCCTTGGCCACACTCTAAATTTTAAAATCATGCAGTTTTTTTTTGGGTTTTGCGTGTTTCTCCGGCGAACTCCCATCATGTTGTTCTCAGAGAGCTCTTTCAATCCATCTGATTGGGTTGGAACTTTACTCGATTAGTAATTGAACCGAATCGAAATAAATTGATCAGCAACATTTCGAAATAATTTTTTTTCGATTCGATTGCAAACATTACTAATACCCGATCGAGTAATCGAATGCGCACCCCTACTTTCAGGCAGATAACCGGAGACTGGAGGCGAAAGTCACCGATCACACGAAACTCGCTGGGGAGCTCGAAGCAGCAAAGGGAAAAATCAAGCTGCTCAAGAAGAAGCTAAAATATGAAGCCGAGAAGAATCGAGAGCACATCTTGACCCTTCAAGATCGAGTCACCAACTTGAAGGAGCAAGAACAAAGATCTTCTGCAAATGATGTTGATGTTCAATCAAAGTTGCAGAAACTGAAGGATTTGGAAGGTGAAGCTGAAGATTTGAGATCTTCTAATCTGAGACTGCAGCAAGAAAATGCAGATTTGGGTCAGAAATTGGAGTCTACACAAATGATTGATTCTAAGGTACTTAAAAGTCTCAAACTACGGAATAATGACACTTTGTTACACCTAACTACAGCGAAATGATACTTTCATACCCTAACTATTTTTTTCTCTTTTTTGGTACCCTACATATTTTTTTGTGACAACATACGCTAAAATGACTAAAATACCCATGATTTAAAAAATTAAAATAAAATTGGTCAAATTTGATTTATCAAACCAAATTTGAAAATGTTCAAATTTAATTTTAGATTTGAGAGCATAATTGTAATTGCATCTTAAATATAAACCAAATTGAACAAAAGATAAAATAAAATTGAATTAATTCAATTCTTGATTTCTTAAACCAATGGTAGTTTAAGTATTTTAGAGGTAGGTTGTCACAAAAAAATTGTCAGGGTAATAAAAAAGAGACTAAAATAGTTAAGGTATGAAAGTGTCATTTCGCTATAATTAGGTGTAACAAAGTGTCATTATCCCCTCAAACTATTTGCATTTTTTTTATTAAAAGGATCAGAAAAACTTATTCACTATATACTTCATATTCTAAAAGTTTCTGACTAGTCTGGTTAATCTCCAGAAGCCTTTTCCTCCCGACTAACGCATAACGTTTATAAAATACTGAATATCCCACTTTTGCAAGAAGTTGTTGCGTACTACGTACGTTAATTGCATAACCTTATCGTGGATTTATCTCTTCTTTTGCACCGTTTATGACACTTAAAAATATGTGTTCTAAAAAACACTAGACACTAGTCGGGCAGCGGGGATCTTCTAGGGACAAATCAAAGATTAGTTTAGAATTATTAAGATTAAAAAATGATTACCAAAGGATAAGTCGGACAAGCCAGAAATTTATGCGATTAACAAAGTATACAATAATTTTGCGATACTACGCCGTCAGTTTTTGCAATCGTATTTTTCCTCGCTTGAAAGATTTTTTTTTCGTCTTTCTGAACCTTTTTTGTTTTGTCCAGCAAGAAGAACTCAAGGAAGCTAACGATCAATTGAAAGAAGAAATCGGGACGTTGACGAAGAAAACCGAAGGGCTCCAAGCGGAAAAATGCGCCGACGTCGAGGAGGTCGTGTATCTCCGGTGGCAAAACGCTTGCCTAAGATTCGAGTTGAAAAACCGCCAACCCTCCCCGGGAAATATAGCCGTTGGGAGAGACTTGGGAAGCAAGTCAAGCCCGAAATCCGAAGAGAAACCCAAGAAACTAGTAATCGAATACCCGAACAGCGACGGCGCAGGGGAAAAGGGCGCGAGCAACATCCCCGATTTTGAACCCGACCGCTGGTCGACTTCCCAGGCGTCAGAACTCGAGTTGCCCGACGGATCCCCGACAGACCTGTCGACGCCTCATAAATCGCGGTCGAGCAAGAAGAAATTCATCGACAAGCTCAAGAAGCTGATAAAGGGGAAGGACAGCTCGTCTGCACAGGCTGCTCAACAGGCATCGTCTGAGAGGGATGAGACCGCGTCGTCGCACAGTTGGAGCGCGGGATTCGAAGCGACACCCAGTAACAGGTTCACGACGCCCCCCGCTCGAAGGAGCTCAACGGCTCTTCCGCTAGATATCCCGAGATCGAGAACTAATAATAAGGCGGACGATGGCAAGTACCCGGAGATTCGCCCTATAAAAACCCGTTCGGGCAGGGATAAGAGAAACGATCTGAACAGGCGGGCTTCCGCGGATTTTGCGCCGGAGATGGATAGTTACTTCACGACGGATAAATCATACCTGGCCAAATACTCGACGCCTCACAAAATGAACTCCGCCGGGGGCAAGGCCGGAACGCCTAGGTTTTTCCGGAAATCAGCATCGTATAGTTCCTTTTGAAATGTAGCAATACATTTACACAATCATTTCGTTAGAAAGCAAAAAAAAAAAAAACTTAACTTGTGACGCAAGAAAGCTCCCGAAAAACCTAACTTGTGACACAAGAAAGCTCATTGAAAAGCAACGGTACATTTACACAATTATGTTTGTTTCACTCTGTTGGTTGTGGAGGAGTACGTGAGATAGGTCAATTACATTATCACAATATTTAAAAATTTAATCGAAAACTAAATATAAGTCAAAACGGTCTAACATGTAAAATTTTTATGAAATACGGTTCATATTAAGTTTCTGGAGAAGCTGAAGAGCAGTGCCTTTAGCTTAAACGAGTTCACAAATACAGTTCTAATATTTATGAAATACGGTTCACAAATATTGAATAAATTGTGAATTTTATTCAAGCTTGCAATGCCTCAACCTTAAACGACTGATTGTTTCGGACAAGAGAACGCACAGAGGCAACGCGTTATGTGTCGTTCCATATCCATTTTGAATAGACTGAGAAGAGTAAGATTTATCGTTGACTTTGGTCGCGCACATGTGCGAGGTAACAAAAAAAAAAGTAACAGAAGTTATGACAGTGATACTAAATATATTTTTTCGTGGCGACCTAATTAGTGAAATTTCCTCTTATATCATTGTACGATGAACTGAATGTGAGAGTAAATAAGAAAGGCATTCAAAGTTATGGTTCTCTTCTTGTAATATATCCACGAGTGAGCTTCCGAGGGTTTCGATCTCTGCTTTTTCTTTCGTGTTTGATTTTTTTTTTGTTTTCTCGTAAGTTTTGTTCTTGAAGTCTTACCATCTCAGATCCAACACGGTCGAGGTTGCGGTCCCATCGGGATTAGTCCCGACAACTTCTTGCATGCACATCTACAAATAAACTATCAAATATCAAATATCTACAAATATCTAAAAGAATTCTTAATTAATGTAGTTGAATTCTATATTAGATATACTAACCTTCAAACCTAAACCTATTGGATTTATACAAACCTAAACCTATTGGATTTATACAAACCTAAACCTATTAGATTTATTATACAAACCCTTAAACCTTCTCTAATTATATTAGATATTCTCAAGTATATATATATAGTCCTCTTGTACTTGGCTTCAGACCTAAACCTAAACCTAAGTTTTTTCTCAACAGAAACAACAATGAGTTGTTTAATGAGTTGGAGTTGTTTCTCAACAACATTAAGTTTTTAATTTATTGTTTAAAAGCTCAAATAAATCTAATATATCTAGCGCAGCCCTCTCTCTAAATAGTCCTACATTGAAACCTAAACCTAAACCTAAGTTGTTTCTCAACAACAATGGGCAAAACCTCCAAGAGAAAGAAAAAACAAAACCAAAAACAAAAACCAAAACCACATTCAATCGATAGAATCTCCCAACTCCCCGAACACATACAACACAACATCCTTAATTTCCTCGAAGAAAAGGCGGTTGCTGGAACCCGAGTCCTCTCCAAGGCATGGAGAAGCATAGTCCACTCTCGTCCCGTCGTCGACATCAAATACGAGCCTCATAATGCCGATCACGAGGGAACGAGATCATCAAGAGACCGCGTTTTCATAAACTACGTGAACGAGTCCATGCAAAGAGCCCTCGCGCACGGTCAGAATCTAAAAAGACTGAGGCTGCTCGTACGACGACGACGCGATTCCTCGGACCTCTGGGCCCACAACCTCAATCACTGGATGCAACAATCGGTCGGAGCCAAAGTCAGCGACCTGACCCTCGTCTTGACCGACTCGCACGAGGAGGAACGTTACGTGCTGCCCCTGTTTGTTTTCTCGTCTGAGAACATCACTCGCTTAACGTTAGGGAACTGCAGGCTCGGGCAGTGCAGCACCGTGAGCCTGCCTAAGATTCTCGTCCTGAGCCTGAGCGACGTAGCCTTGACCCGCGAGGCGGTCGAGAGGTTTCAATCCGGGTGCCCTAACCTGGAGGTTTTGAAGCTCCACCGGTGTCACGGGCTATCGAGTATTCACGTTTCGGGCCTGGCCAGGCTGAGACGAGTCGAGTTGATTCTTTGCAACAACGTCGATCGAGTAACGATCGTTGCGCCTGAGCTCAGGGTTTTTAAGGCTTCGCGCAATTCCTGTCATTATATCTGTCGCGATACGAAGATTGATCTGTTAGCTTGCGAGTCGACCCTGAGAAAGTTAAGTCTCTCGTCAATAAGCGTAACCGAAATGTTGCTAACACGTTTTGTTTCCAAGTTCCTCGAATTGAAGAGCCTCGAGTTGGATTATCTCGATGTGAAAAATATAGGGATCCCGAATCAGAAACTCCGTAAACTCAAGGTGGAGAATTGCTCTAGGCTGGAGGGGATCGAGGCGAGCGGTGCCGTCAATTTACAATCGCTCGCGTATAGCTATAACAAACTCCCCTTCTATTCGCTCAGCTCGAGTCTTACACTCGACGACAAGGCTCGATTTCATGCAACTTTTCTTCTTCGAGACATGTTCGAGAGCTTGTCGGAGAGTTTTGAGCAAGCGTTACTCCAGTTCAACCGGCTCGGAGACATGAAGTTGATTGTCTTGTTAGACAATAAGGTAAATTATATATATTCTTATTACGACCGAAAGCTGACAGTATTGCTGTTTAATTTATTGCTGATAAAAATGTTTTCGTAATGTGCGCAGGATGTGATCGTTTACGAAGAGTTGGACGAAAATTTCATCGCCATGTTATACAATAACTTGTATTCGTCACATTATCGGAAATTGACGTGTGTTAACATTACGCGTGCGACGAGCTACGAGTACATGGTAGATTTTATGTTCGGGTGCTTTCAACGTTACGCATCGACCTGGCTTGGAAATATGGAAACGTTGTCTATAGTATCTCGTAAAGAGAGAAACAATAAAAAAGTACTAGAGGTAATAATATTCACCTATGAAAATCATAACCATCGAACATTTTATTTTTTATTTTTACGGGTTTTTTATAAGGCGACATGATTGTTGATTAATGTAATCGTTCGTATTGTGCATTTTACAGGTTTTGACTGAGAATGCGCTGAAAGAAAACGAAGAACCGAATTGTTGCAGAATCGACTCCTACAAATGTTACAGGCATCTTTTGGGCGAGAATAAACCGAAAGAAAACGAAGAATCAAAGTGTTATCATTGTGGAAACAATAGATACAAATGTTGGAAACACGCGTTATACGACGCGACGATGATTTACGACGAGAAGGAGGAGGCTTTGGAGAAATGGTTCAAGTCGTTTGACACAAGAGAATACGATATTACAAGTATCGAATTAGAATGGAATGTCCGGTTTCCGCGCAGGTTGTAGCTCATCAATACAATTTTTGCTGAGCGAAAAAAAATTAGAACGGATTGAATAATTTTTATTTTATTTAGTATCGATTCGATAAATTCAAGTTCTTATTGGAACGCCGAGAGGAGATGGTCGAAACTAATTAAAGATATTAATTAGATATTAGTTTGTTTTATTTTTTATTTTTTTTATTTCTTTTCGTTATTTAAATAAGAGGTTCCATTGTAAAGCTTACCTAAAATATTACACAATAATTTTTTTCCGAAGCAACAAAATAATTTTATTTATTGATCACAACCTTAAATCGTTTAATTAAGATCTCACCATAGCTTAATTAATTAATCAAAACTAATAAAATGACAATGACTTGGACCAAATACATAACTATCATCAACCACAACATTCAACTTACATATAAAAATCTCGTAATCGTTACTCTTTTCGTCCATTTTTATTGAGACACCGACCGGGAGACCATCGTGTTCTTTCCGACCGGCCACAATGCTCGCCAAATCGAAATTCTCCACTTGTCGCGTTGCGTTCAAATCGACTCGGGCCGATTTGACTTGCCTTGCACGCAACTCCAATGGCACTATTGCCTCCCTCACAAAAATTTCGTGGTCGTAGCCTCCCCCGTAGAGGGCAAGGGCGATTTCGACTTTTTCCACCGTTTGCGTCACCTTCCAGTTACGGTTCCTCGCCCTAAAACCGACAATGCAACTTGCATTTATCGAGGAAGGGCGGTTCGGGGAATTCGAGACGCTCAGGTTTAGCGACGAGATGGAGAAGGAATCGATCTGGATGTCGACGGATACGGTGAAGACGTTGCTGTGGTCTAGGAGATACAGGAAAACGAGCACCTCCGATAGAAAGAGAAAACATAAATGTGTTTTGCAGCAATGTCGGTTCTTTATCGTATGTGTCGGTGGCTCGACGAGGGATAGAGTCGGCGAGTGTTTCATTGGTAAAGTTTTGTGTCGGTGGGTATTAAATCGTGAATTAATTTGGTTTAAATAGTATACGATAATGTGTGATTTAATTTAAATTTTGAACAAATTAAATGGAGTAACAACTAAACAAGTTTAGATTTTTATTTAATCGAAGATCGTGGTGAAATGAAATCATTAATTTGAATGTTTCTTCTTTTAGAATAGTTTTATTAATTTTAAATTATATCGTCAAATCCACAATCAAAATGTGATTATATAGTAAGTTGTGATTTTTAATTTGGATTACGGTTATAATCGAACATACAAGAGGGTGGTTCTTCGGTTAGAATCAGACCGAGCTGTATCCATTTTGGACTTCATTTATGAACCGATCAATTATTTTTGAATTAATTATGCAATTTATTCAATTCGGTCTAGTTTTTGAATGGGTCTGGATTTCAGATCATGAAATGAAATTTTAATGTTCATTGGTCTGCGATCGATCTCATCTTTCGTTCCCCCGCTAAGATATAACCTATAATTATAATTATAGATTCGAACCAGATCCAAACCATAATTTAACAATTTCTAAAATTTATTTATGATTAAACCAGATCATTATACTCCTAATTATGGGTTTATTATCTTTATCCAAAATGGTTTATGGTATAAATATTTCATAAGAGACTCCACTTATTAATATGAGGCTTTTATATATAATAAAAATAAATTCTAATTTGACCGGTCAAAGAAGTGATCATGACTATTAATATATGTGAATTAATCTTGTTGGAGGAGAGATCTCTAAAGATTAGCAATTAGTTAAAACCTTTTTAATTTTGAAATTGCATTTGTTAAGAATAAAACAATAAAACATAATTTTTCTTTTGTTTTTTCCTTCTCTTATATAAATACTAGTAAATTAATGAAATTGATCATGAAAGTTTTCTTAGGTAATTATAGCTCATCCAAAAAAAAATGTTGGAGAAGCTAAAGAGCAGAGTGTTAAATGTGTTATGGATTCGTAATCCTCTTTTAGAAATTATTTTTGGGTTTTTTATAGGGTGTTCGGTCTTTTATTATTTCATATTTTTTATGACGAAATATGATTTTTCAACGTATATCACATTAACCATAACCTTCTTCTAAGCTTGCCTTATTGCGTAGTATTTGCATTTGTGTTAGCGGCGATGCTTGTGTCGTTGCGTTTCTGTTGTTTACGTAATCTTTGTCCTGAAACTCAACCGACATTGACGGCGAATCAAACAGAAGATATGTCACATGACGTTCTTATAGAAACATAGGAAAAGGAGACCGGTGAGGATAAGCGGACGAAAAATGGATTACACGACGTTCTTATTGAAACGACGACAAAGGAAACTGAGGAAGAATGATTAGACGAAAAATGAATCACACGAAGTTCTTATTGAAATGCCGGCAGAGGAGACGGTCGAAAATAATTAAAGATATTAATTAGATATTGGTTAGTTTTATTTTCTCTTTTGTGAAAGTAAGTTAGGGTTTTTATTTCTTTTTGGTTATTTAAATAAGAGGTGACATTGTAAAGCTTGAATAAATTGTGGATTTTGTTTGAATATGCAATTATGTGTGTAGTTGGATTTAATTAATTAATTAGTAGCAACAAATTAAGTTGAATTGCATATAATATAATTTTTATTTAGGAGAAAAGATTGTATATTGAGATAATCTCAACGTTTCTTTTCTTGGAATATTTTTATTAGTGAAGATAAAAAAAAGTTTCTGCTTATAAATAATTTGTTGCTACTATATAACATTTCGAGCCTCAAATTATTAATGGAGAGGTTTTGGTTTCGAACCCATCGTTGAGTTTGATATAATTAAAAAAACATGGGAAAATGATATTTTAGTACATCGTTTCATCAATTTTCACATAAACACTACTCTTGTCGAAAACGACAAAAATACCACTCACCCAAAATCGATCATCGCCGCCGATGGCACGGGCGAGACAGTCTGTCGTGCCCGCAGATCGTTCCACGGGCACTCAATTTACGCGCAAGTGCACACGAATTGCGATCTTTACATGCATGTTACCAAAAATATTTACACAATAAATTTTTTTCGAAGCAAACCAAATAATTTTATTGATTGATCACAACCTTTAATCGGTTTTAAGATTCCATATCTTCACCAAAACTAATAAAAATGACAATGACTTGGACCAAATACATAACTACCATTAATCATATCATTCAACTTACATATAAAATTCTTGTCATCGTTACTTTTTTCGTCCATTTTTATCGAGACACCGACCTTTAGGCCATTTTCTTGTTTCTGACCGGCCACAATGCTCGCCAAATCCGAATTCTCCACTTGTTGAGTCGCGTTCACGTCGACTCGGGCCGATTTGACTTGCCTTGCGCGCAATTCCAACGGCACCATCGCCTCCCTCGCCAAAAATTCACGTTTGTAGCTTTCGCCGTAGAGAGTCAGGGCGATTCTGACCTTTTCCACCGCCTGTGTCACCTTCCAGTTACGGTTCCTAGCCCTGAAACCGACGTTGCACCTTGCGGTTATCGAGGAAGGGAATTTCGGGGAATTCGAGACGTTTAGGTTTAGCGACGAGATGGATAAGGAATCGACCTGGACTTCGACGGGTGCGGTGAAAGTGTTGCTATGATCTAAGAGATACGGGAAAAGCAGCATTATCGATAGGACGATGGAAGAAGAAAAACATGTCGCGAAGTAATCCAAGTTATGGATTTCCACCTCATTTTTTCTCGTCGTTGCGTGTGTCGGTGGCTCGACGAGCGGGAGAGTCGGTGGGTTTTCCATTGGTAAAGTTTTTTGAGTCGGTGGGTGTGTTAGATTGTGAATGGTTTAAATACATATATAGATACAATCATGTGCAAAATTTAGTTTCAAAAAATTTGCGACAAAATTAAATTTTATTTAATTAGCGAGGATCGTGGAGAAATCATTTGAAGGTTTCTTCTTTTGGAATCATTTTATTGGATTAGATAGATTTTATTATTATTATTATTATTATTAATTATTAATTATTAATTATAAATTATTAAACTATATAATATTGTCAATTAAATCCACAGTAAAAAAAATGAAAATATGATCATGAGTCAAGGGTAAGTAATTTTATGGTTTGGTTATCCGAACCGTTTGGGCAAGAATCAGACTATCCGGTTCTCAATGTCGGGGAATAAGATTTAGGGTTGATGAACGAATTCGGTTATAAACGACCATGTAATCGGTCGGGTGGTTCTTTAATTAGAAATAGCCGTAATTAATATTGCGACGAGCCTTCATTTTGAGCTTGACTTATGGACATCTTATTTTCGAACTAATTATTATTCAACATATCCACTTTGGTGTAGTTACTCATTTGAGTTCGTTTTCTTGTTCGAGTTAAAAGAAATCAAATAAAATATATTCTATTTTTCATACAATATTAAGTTATAAATTATAAATTATAAATTATATTACAGCCCGCGATCGATTAAATTCTTCTCGATTTTGCAGTTTTTGTTCTATGAGAACCAAATCCGAACCACAAAATTTATATTTTTATTATTTTATAAAAGACTCCACACTTATTAATATGAGTTTTTTTTATTATAAAACAATACATCCTAATTTTACCTAGGATTGGACCGGTCAAAGTTAGTTAAACTATTATTTGTTTGTTTTGATTCTACGAAAACCTAGGATTATATATACTTAGTCATTAGTTGAAATATTTTTAATTTTGAAATTGTATTTGTTGAGAGAAATAATAATAATAATAATTTAATCTTGTTTTTATACTATTCTTCTTTTTATATATGTATATAAATCCAAATAATTGATTGAAACTTGTCACAAAATTTTCTTTGGAAAAAATATCATCCATAGGAAAAAAATGTTGGAGAAGCTAAAGAGCATAGCGTTAAATGTGTTATGGAGCGAAAGCCTCGTTTTAGAATATACTTTCGGAAAATTTATAGGGTTTTCGGTCGTTTATTATAGGGAAATTATCATGTTCAAATACGATATTTCAACAGAAATCATAGTCGAGTCGTCGCTCATAATCGTATTGCCTTATTTCGTAATCTTTGCATCTCTATCAGGGTTAATGTTATGGCAATTGCGTTTCTGTTGTTTACGTAATTTTTGGTCTGAAACTCAACCGGGATTGATTAAGAATAATCAAACGAAAGATACATTATGTGACGTTCTTATTGAAACGCCGACAAAAGAGACTGGTGAGAATCAGACGGAAAATGAGTCGCGCGATGTTCTCGTTCAAACGGCGGCAAAGGAGACGGGTGAAAACAATTGAAGATCTTAATTAGATATTAGTTATGTTTTATTTTGCTTCTCTAGAATTAAGTTGAGTTTTTTATATTTAATTTTGCCTTTTACATAAGATTCTTGTAATGTAAAATCTTGAATAAATTGTGGATTGTGTAAATTAATAGACACAAAATCATGTGTAATTGGATTTAACTTGATGAAATTGAAGGCATACAATTAAAATACGTTTTATTTAGGAGGAGATCACACCACTGAAAATGAGCTCGATGTCGGCGAGACCGGAGCGAGATTTTCGCCCGAAACTCGCTGGCTTGGTTTTCGTCGGGCAAGTCTCGCCGGGAATGGTTATAACCGGTGAGACATTCAATATCTCGCTGGGCTGGTGTTTACAAAGCCGGCGAGATATAAGTCTCGCCGGGAAAAACCATATTTCCAGTAGTGTCGCGTGTGAGATCATTATTGTTTTAGAATTATACTATCATACCATAATTAAATTTCTCTCTTTTTCAATATTCCGACTATTTTTATTGACAACTTATCCTTAAAATACTTAAACTATTCTTGATTTTGATTTTAATTTTACTCGGTTTATTGTGGACCGGTAATGAATCAGAATTGAATTTGAACTTGATTCATCAAATTCATAATGGAACTGAATTTTTATGGTCTGACCGAATTAATTTCGGGAAGAATTGAAATCAAAACAAGGGGTGATTCGAACTGTGGACTTAACTGCTCTTTTATTTTGACTTTTAGTCAGTATTATAGATATCCTCGTGACCGGCCGATATACCAGCGATATATCGATTTTTGCAAGCTTTCCGCGACGAAACGGGCGATATCGATGAAAATACCGGTCAAACTGGTTGATCCCACAAAATTCAAATTGATTCCGGTCCAAATCAATTAATTCTGGTCTTATCCAAAATCAACTAATTTCAGTCTTGTTCGATTTAATCCGGTCTTATTCGGTCCACATGATCAATTTCAGTTTGAAATTTGGGTTAATAAACAACAAATAAAAAGTTAAATCGTCATTCATCATCTCTTTCAATTTCGTGTTTGAACTTCGAGTTTATTTACAAGTTTGAAATTAAAAATAATTAAATATCATTCATTTCGTTTTTAATAAATAATATATATGTTTAATTATTTATTTATTACAAAACCCGTTTTGCCGCGATCTTCTCGCGATTTTTCCGTGATCTTCCCAAGTTTGGCAGATCTTCCTTTTCGTCGACTGGCCGATATATCCCCTCAATCCGATATCCATAACCTTGCTTTTAGTTCTTATGTTTGGTCTAGGAGCAATATTATCTGTGACCACTGCGCCAAGTAGCATGTTCGATCTACGTAACAATTTTATTGACTGATCACAATCTTCAATCGTTTGAGGATCGACCCACAATATCTTTTCCAAAACGAACTCACGATCACATGACAACGACTCTGACCAAATCCATAACTATCATTAAACACAAAAACATTCGACTTCTTACACATAAAAGTCTCATCGTAACGTTTCTCGGCCGTCTTTATAGAGACGCCGACCTCCAAATCATCGTCATGCCTCTGACCGGACACGATGCTCGCCAAATCCGAACCCTCCACTCTTCGTGTCGCGTTCATATCGACTCGGGTCGACGTGACTTGCTGTGCACGCAACTCCAACGGTACTATTGACGTTTCTCCTACTAATATTGCACCGTAGAGGGCTAGGGCGATTTCGACTTTTCCCAACGATCGCGTCACCTTCCAATTACGGTTCCTCGCCCTAAAACCGACGTTCCACCTCGCGGTCATCGAGGGAGGGCGGTTCGGGGAATTCGAGGCGCTTAGGTTTAACGACGAGATGGAAAAGGAATCGATCTGGATGGCAATGGGTGCGGTAAAAGTGTTGCTACGATCTAAAAGATACGGGAAAACGAGCATTGGCAACAGAACGATAGAAGAAAGTAAACATGTTATGTAGCAAATCGGGTTTGATTTCCCGTCTCTGCACATCGTATGTGTCGGTGGCTCGAAGAGGGGAAGAGTCGGTGGGTTTTCCATTGGTAAAGTTTTGAGTCGGTGGGTGTTATTAGATTGTGAATGCTTTAAATAAATACAATATTTCATGTGTAATTTAATTTAAATTTGCAACAAAATTGAATAAAAACATAATAAAGTTAAGTTTTATTTAAGCGAGGATCGTGGTGAAATCATTTGAATGTTTCTTTTTTTGGAATAGTTTTATATATTATTAGATTCGATAAATTGTTTTGTTTTATTTTTAAATTATATATTTTTCAATTAAAGAAAAAAAGACATTTTAATCGGGTGGTTCTTTAATTAGAAAAAGACCTAGTTATATTGTGATTTATAGACTCAATTAGTCATTTGAATCTTATTTTCAGACTATTAGTTAATTTATTCACTCTTGTATAATTATTGGTTTGAGTTCAGTTTATTTATCCGAATTACACATCACGATGAAATAAAAGACATTTTAATTTTCACTAATATTAAGTTATAAACTATAAGCCACAATTCAACAATTACTAAAACTTAGATAAAAAATGATCGTATCGCAATTCACATTTCTCGGTTTTTTTGGTTCTCGATCCGGGGTCGGTTCTAGATAAAAAAATTAATGAACGCAGATAGGTTAATATTTATTTATAATTAATATTATTTTATAAAATACTCCACTTATTAATATGAGATTTTTATAAAACAAAAGTTAGTTGACTATATTATTTCTTTGTTTTGATTCGTACGAAAACCTAGGATCGATTATAGGCATTATTAGTTGAAAACTTTTTAATTTTGAAAGTTGTAGAGTAATAATTTAATATTTTTTGTTCTTTTTCTTCTCTTATATATATGAATATAAATCCTAGTGAATTGAAATTTGTCACGAAAAATTTCTTAGCAAAAAGCTCAAAGAAAATGTTGGAGAAGCTAAAGAGCAGAGTGTTAAATTTTTTATGGAGCCAAAGCCTTGTTTTAGAATATACTTTCGGAACATTTATAGGGTTTTCGGTCGTTTATTATTGGTTATTTATCATGTACAAATATGATATTTCGACAGAAATCATAGTCGTGTCATTGTTCGTAATCTTATTGCCTTATTTCTTAGTATTTGCAACTCTATCAGGGCTGATGTTCTGGGTGTTGCGTTTCTTTTGTTTACGTAATTTTTTCTCCAGAACTCAACTGATACTGGTTAAGAATAATCAGACGAAAGATACATTACACGACGTTCTTATTGAAACGCAAGCAAAAGAGACCGATGAGAATCAGACGGAAAATGAGTCGCGCGACGATGTTCTCATTGTTGAAACGGCGGCGAAAGAGACGGGTGAAAATAATTGAAGACCTTAATTAGGTATTGATTTGTTTTATTTTGCTTCTCCAGAATTAAGTTGAGTTTATTTTTTTTAATTTCGTCGTTAATAAGATTCTTCCATTGTAAAGGTTGAATAAATTTTGAATTGTGTAAATAGACACAATCATGTGTTGTTGCGTTTGTTTTCATTTAGTATTAGTTTTATTACAATCATGTTTTTGCTTTTAAAATTACATAATTTCTTGATGAGATAATAATATAATTTTACAAGTGTATTAAACTTTTTATATATATATAAATAAAGTTTTATCTTCACTACTGTAAATTAAGATAGTATTTTTGAGATGCAAATAAAAAATACATTTTAGTTGTTAGATTGACAAAATATAAGCTTTAGATTAATCCTCAGCTGGATAAAATATGTATAATTTCAATGATCTTAAATAATTCATACGTACATTCCTTACGATCACTACTGTTGAAGTCTCACATGTAAAGAATGTAGATATGATTTACGTGCTAAGCCTCACATCACTACTAAAATTTAGTGTTTTCCCGACTAACCAAATCGGTTGGGAAACATATAGAAATTGGTCGGGCCATCTCTGACTGACTAGCGTCCATCATTTTATTAGAGCTCGTGATTGGAAAGCATTTCACTCCACAAACAATAACTTCTACTTGATCCACAAACGAAGCACTGAACGAAAAACATCGATATAAAAAGGTTCATAATCGAGCGCAAACGATCACCTAACACGAATTTGGCTCAGAATACAATCACCTTGCATGAGGAGTCATGCCGTCGCCAAACTCCATATATTCCATCCTCATCGACTGATTCGTCGACACGCTCTTCCTGCTCCCCACGCTCAAAGCCCTCCCGAGGCGCTTTTCTAATTCCAAAGCCTCCTTGAGCTCCGCCAATACGTGATTCATGTCCGGCCTCTGGATAGCAGTTGGCTCTACGCACGACATGGCCACCTCCACAGCTTTCCAAGCAGCGCTGCTGATGAATTCTCCACGTAACCTTGGATCAACAATGTCAGTAATATCTCCTCTTCGGATTATTGGATTGACCCAGTGAATTATGTGGGTGTGGTTCTCGGAGTCTCTTATTATCGCGTGTTGACCGGTGATTAACTCGAACAAGATGATCCCAAAACTGTAAACGTCGCTCTTCTTGTTGAGGTTTCCAGATGCTTGATATCTGCATGAAAATGAAAAGGAAGAATCAGATATGTAACATAAGTGAAACTGCATAAACAAAATAATGTAGCTTTCAGTTCACGAAGACATACTCAGGGTCTAGGTATCCAAGTGTTCCGGCAGGATAAGTTTCCATATACGACTGGTTTTCGGCTGAAAAGGCCCGGGATAGTCCGAAATCTGCAATCTTGGCCTGCATTTTATCATCCAACAGAATATTTGATGGTTTCAGGTCTCTATGGATTATAGGCGGCTTGCATCCATTATGTAGATACTCGAGACCTGAAACTCAGGCATACCAAGTTACGAAAGAAAAAGAAGAATAAGTAAGTCCAATAATACAAGAAAAGGCTAGTACAGACCTTGTGCTGAACTGAGTGCAACTTCAAGTCTCTCTCTCCAGTTCAATACCTTCCCCTCTGAATCTGTAGCCAAAACATACAATCTGTAAAGATGCAACCAATGTGTTAAATGTGAATGCCTCTAAAACCCAACCTAGTAAAATACCTGATAAACGTTGCTGCAAGTTTCCGTTAGGCATGTACTCGTAAATAAGGCCCATGTGTTCACCATCATCGCAGTAGCCAACAAGAGAAAGTAAGTTTCTATGATGAACAATCATTAACAGTTGCGCCTACATTCAGATAATGTCACGTCATATGCATAGCTAAACGGGTGCGGTTCAGTGGAATGGTACATGCAATTACAGTATCAAACCTCTGCTCGGAACTCCTTAGAGCCTTGTTTTGATGATTTAGAGAGCAACTTCAGTCTCGTCCGATAGAATTCCGTGATAAACCTTTCCAAAGCCTCCTTCGCCTATAACAGTCTTGAAGTTTCTGGTGATACATGTTAGCTCGTGGAAAGAAAATAGTCTATTCTTTGATTTCATCGACCCTTTCCTGGATGTGATCCGCAACGCTGCAGCGATAAAGATAATCGCATATTCAACATGAACATAATTGTATAGAAAATCTATTACACTAGACGGCAATACCTCGTATTTGTCTTTTACTTTTCAGGAATATAGCTAAAGCACTCAAGATAGCCACTAGTAAAAGAAGTGATATTGAGGATGCAACAATTGGAAGAACAAGCTGCTTCTTCTTTTTGTTGCACGAGTCGGACAGACAAAGTTGGTTTCCATCCAATCTGACAAAAGAGAAGAGAATTCTGGTTCATGCTTCACCGTGCATCAATTTGACATAGCAGAAGTGATATTTTCATCAATATATATTTTTTAATCGGCAAGTTGTGTATCAAGATTGGGCTCGACTATGCTCTGATGAAGCAAGACAACACCAAACTTGTGATTCAAAGAGTTCTTAGGATGATAAAGACCCAAACAATCCAAATGTCATCTTTTTTAGTATTACCACAAAACCACATCTCCACTTTGCTATCTTATGGCTTTGGAGCCTTTTTTAATTCCAACATACAGAGAGATGTGATATAGTTGGCTTATATAAATATATTGACTTAGTGACTGAAAAGTTATCGATATATACATGAGAAATTCACTACACATGTATCTCAAACACAACAATATTTGTAGCAAATAAGTATAAGTAAATGGTCACTGAATACTCTTGTTAACCAGGTTCCAGATAAACAAGATTTATTTGATAAGGGAAGATAAACAAACCTCAAGAAATCTGGCGAATCCTTGAACTTTTTCTTCAACTCTGAGGGTACTGAACCTGTGAGCTTGTTTCTAGTTAAATTACTGTAAAGACCATGTGAAACAAATTGTCAGTATATCCTTCCTGAAAACTGAAAAGTCAGCTATGCAGAGTGAAAGCTAGTAACTTACAGGACTGTCAACTCTTTCAACTGCGCTAGAGATTCTAGCAGTGATCCATTCAATTCATTATATGATAAATCCCTGAAAAACAAGAGTTTTTTTGTGTGAATAAAATTCATCCATACGATGGAGACAGTTACATAATTGTCACTAACAAGCTGGAATCTCATAGCAGGGTTTGTGCAAGAAGTACTTACAAGGACTGTATTGCGGTCAGCTTGGAGAGTGAAGCTGGTAGCTCTCCTGCTAAATTGCTGGAACTCAGGTTCCTGTTGAAATTCATGAATTAAGCATAGGTTCGTGCCATTTATTTTGCAAATAGGTTGAAAGAATCTACGATAGAAGGGAGCAATGTTCATTGAAGAATCAAAACGAAATTGGGGTAATGTATTCAAATTAGTATCACTTGGTTTTCCATTGGAATCTAACATATAATATAATTGATTTTGTTACTTGTTAGTGTAAGGTAAGGTGTCATGTTTTTTATACTACGTGGGTTCTGCTATCTTGACCCTCCTTTGCGTCGATGATTCTTGACTAACAAAATTCCTATTCATATTCAAATACCATCAATGCTTGAAAAAGAAACTACACTCACAAGGAAATGATCCTCGGAGGATTGTCGCCCTCACAGTTAACGCCTTCCCATGAAAGGTTACTAGGTACACACGGATCGCCCTGCCAGTTTCTGGTCACTTTGAAATTCTTCTTTATCTCCATCATAGCAGCAACTACGTATTGTTTGCAATGCAACACAGAAATCAGATTATGGTCAGTACTCGAGGGAAATGAGGAGAGAATGAAGTAATCAAATGCTGCCTTAATCTGCTTTTCTCCTTCAACCTTTTTTTTTGCATAATGAATTAATGTTGCAATATAGAACATACATAACACAAGATTAGAAAAGGGCATACCGTCTTCAACGTCTGTTGGCTGATTTGAGAGCTCATTTAGTATATAGAACTCAAAGCCGTTCAAGATGGGAGGAAGAGTCACATCAACCGAGTCAATAGTAAAATCAATGGACACTGTTACATTAATTTTCAAGGGACCTATGGTTACCGGTGTTAGGTATTGGTCGAGTTTAACATTAGTAGTTGTGGGCTCATCATTCAAACGGATTGTCATTTCCCTCTGCTGACCATTTTGAAGACGTATAATCTCTGCAAAGTAAAAGTATAAGTGGTACTGATAGCTGGAGATGTTGATGAATTTCTGGGTTAAAGCCAAGGGACTGCTGGCATTTCGTGACCGGACAGCAGTACTCCACACTATATTTGGAACTGCATTCTTGTTACCGTCATCATCTCCGATTTCAATCGTTTCAGTGGTATTAAATGGTAACCAATTAGGGAAAGCCCCAGCATCTAGAGCATCCCAATTCCGACCGTACTTATCATCATCAATAGATCTAGTTAATGAAGAAATACCAACTTAAATATGTATACATATGATTACCATGATAAACAGTTTTACATAGTATATAGAGAAAAGTACAAATAACTATCCCCAACTATATATAAATCATTTCCACTTAGCCACACCCAACTAAGATTTAGGTCATTCAGTTACACCCAAGTTTCATAAATTCCCATATGTTTTTTTTTGATGAAAAATGTTAATTCTATAAATTAGATTTTTAGTCAAAGTGCATTTTAGACTTTTCACTTTAAAACTTAACATTTTTCATCCAAAAACTTAACATATGAGTGTAGCTAAGTGGAAATGACGTATAGTTGGGATAGTTATTTGTACTTTTCCCTAGTATGTATATATATACCTTGCTAATCGGTATGAATGATCTGAGAAGGTAAAAGGTCTATTTGTTTATGAACTATCAACAGTATGTCAGTATGTTCACAATTTAGTTTCTGAGCTATTCATATTTAAGTCAATTTAGTCTTCATCATCAGATATATGTTAGTAAATATATACATTCTTGTTTTTCCTAGTAGGTGTTTTGCGCACTATGACTTTTTCTTTAATTGACATGGATAAATCAGTCAGACTATAGGGAACTGCAGACAAAGTGGAAGACTTTCAGTCATGATGATAAGAGCTAGATTGAGAGTTCGTATGCGCCAATTGGCAGATGTGAAACAACTATTTCATTGACCTTGTAATCCAAATGTTATTAAAGTAAGAATAATAATCATAAAACCAAAGACAGCTTTTAGCTTCTTTCTTGCCAGCAAGAGAGGCTAAAGACATGTTGAAAATATGATCAAGAAACTTGTTTGTTGTTATTTAGAATTCATTTATTCAAAGACTAATTTATCTACTGATACCTAAATTGACTTCATGACTATATTATGTGAAGTTTAAGAAATGACCCAGTTTTATCTTCTGTTTCAAGAATGACATTTTTCATATCAATAATAACATGATGGATAGGGGGAAATGGCAATGGACTCAACAAGAAACATAAGATGACAATACTATATTTCCGGGTTAATCAGTTTGGGTACTTACTTGAGTACTCCAGCATCATATCGACCATCATAGAGAAGAGATGATCCGGGCTCAACTTCATACATGGAATCCTCTAAAACCTTCAGTTCCAATTGTGAAATGAATGGTATTCCAGAGCCTGTATTTACAAGACACAAATCTATGTGCACAGTAGAGGATGCATAAATGATCTCCTTGTAAATGTAACTAGACGAGCTCTTCAATTCAACCGTGGTCCATCTACTAACCCCAATATGGAGGTCGAATATGGGAATTTGATTCAGGTTATCATAATTCCCATACGCGAAGGAAGCCCGGACAAGATACTTCTTGCCGATTTTAGCGCCTTCTGGTTTGAGGATGTAACAGTTTCTTGTTCCATTTGGAAAACTTCTCAATGTCAGACCTTGCGGATTGACACTGTCAATGAATTTAGGGGATATGTACTTGCTTATTCCAGTATCTATGGAATTATCCTCAGGAGCACCGCAATCAATGAGTATAGACACTTGAATGTTGTCAACATTGGAAGAGAAACAGATAAAGTTAGAACCAAATCATATGAATAGAATCCACAAGTAGCAGACACTTCTGAGATTTATTTAGTTAATTATATGTTTGCACAACAGGAACATGATTTTGCACGTTGTTCAACTTGAAATTATAATTCATCTCGTGTGCATTTTAGAATTAACAACCAAGAATAGATGACAGAACAAAACAATACATTTTACTTCCCCCGCAGTAAACTAGATTAAAATTATCACAATATAAAACAAGAAGATATTAAGGAAATTTTAATTACCAGGAACTTCATCAAAGGCGAGCTTTCGTTCAGCATGTTCATTAGCTATTGACAGTGGTTTGATCAACACTAGCTTTAGCATGGCAAAAACCCTATCAAGCTCAATCTGTTCCAATGAGGAATTGAGCTCTTTGATCTTGAGGTGTGACTAGGGAACCATTATCTAACAAGTATTTAAACACATATTAAACATACATACTGCAACCAACTTGTACATACTGATTGAGACCGGTGTGAAATATAATATTCACAAAAAATGCTAGGATTACTAATCACTCTTGTGACTTTTTTATTTAAACACAACAGTGTTGATATTAAACTTCAGAACTCTCCGTTTAATAATACAAAATCAACACTATTATATGGGGAAGTGAAATCGAACTATGATACCTCAAAACCTGATCCGTAAGCATTATCAATTTGGACTGGAACTGTTATTCTACGAGACCCTAGTAGACTGGTTTTTTACCAATATACAACAGTGAAAATTTAGAAGAAATTGTTTTTCAGACTTTTGATGTGAACTCAAATTACAAATTCAAAGCATGCAGGAAAATAAAATGATATTGCAAGGAAAACTTACAGAAGAATGAGTCTGGAATGTGACTGTACCATTGTTTGGTGTCATGTCAACGGTCATGTAAACATCCAAGGGTTTAAGCATACTCCTGCAATTTGCAAATATAACCCTTCATATCCAATAACAATTTTTTATTCATCTATCCTTCGGTGTCATCATTGTGTCCCTCATTGCAATTAAAAAATTTCAAGTACATGGTAGTTGATACATGACACTCACTCTCAGAACCATCTATCTAAATGGAATCAGAAAATACAAAATTAAAAAAAATAACCTAAATTTTCAAGTACTGGAATTTATTAATAATGTGTATAGTGCATGGAACAATTTCCTCTACAGAAAAATGTATCCACAAGTATCGAAGTGATATATAGTAAAATAGTTTTGAAGAACAAAAAACAAATGAAAGAAAATTATTATAATATTTCTATTTTCAATTTGATTTTGTC
This sequence comes from Geranium rotundifolium, assembly GCA_963920655.1. Classification (NCBI taxonomy): domain Eukaryota; kingdom Viridiplantae; phylum Streptophyta; class Magnoliopsida; order Geraniales; family Geraniaceae; genus Geranium; species Geranium rotundifolium. The sequence continues at coordinate 45,823,867 of OY987312.1, forward strand.
CTTCAAGGAAAAACCTCAATTGTTACATCTCTTTCCTCGTTCACAACTTGTCTACAATACCGGGTCTAAATCAACTGGAAAAGATAAGCCTAAACGAATAAATAATTGAAGATGAGGTAACTTACCAAATAAATTTGCATTTCTTTCTTGATCATATGATGAATTATGTACAAAGTAAATTGATAACTCATAACCACACAATCTTTTATTGCAATTGGAGCATTGACTGATTCATAAATCTTTTGCAGAAATGTCAAGGAAGATATTATAATGTAATGAGACAAAAATTGTAACTGCCCTGGAGGAGAGTGTTCAAGACTGGTGCCCCAACTCTTCATTTTGTTTAGAAATAAAATAGTACCTTAAATTGGTGATCCAAACTGAGTTCGCTCTAATACCGTAAACTGAAATGTGTTTGCTCTAGTGCTGATATGAAAGGTATGTAAGAAGAAATCAGACATGTCTGACATCAAAATAACGAGCATTTGAAATCTCCTTAATTACAAACTGAGATGTGTTAACAAACATCAGAGACTCAGAGCCTTACCTGTTAACACCAACATAGAGATCAAATTCTGGTTTGTGACGTTAAGGTGATAAATTCCTGTTGTCTAGAGAATGACCATCACATTCATTAGTGGCTCGTGAACACTCTCGGACATGTAGCTAATTATGCCAATGTCAATAAATTTTGCATTTGAAGAAGAAAATATATCAACAGCAGGTCACCAACAAAGCCAGCATCTTGTGTCATAACCAATGCTTGCCAAAATGTGCAAATCCAGGGTGACAAACAAGGATATAAGAACAACTGTTGTCTCAGTTCAGCACATTCCTAATCAAAGAAGAAAGGAGCATATATATCAGTTAATCAACCATGCCTGCATCACTGCAATGAATTTGACTTGTACCCATATTTCCCTCGGTCAAGATTCTAAGGCTCGGGATTGGGGAGAACTTGGCGAGGCAAAAAATAAGGAGTTTTGAGAAGTCGGGTAAAACTCGTTTTTTATTAAATATTATATAATTCATATGAAAGACAAAAATAACAACATTTTAGTAAATATGATACTTTCAAAACAACCCAAATATGCTCAATATGTTTCAGTAAGGAACTGAACTCTTGCAATGCACAAATATAATCCTTTTCAAACAACAACAACAACAAAAACAATTGTTTCAAGGCAAGGCATTGACCTTTCCCTCATATTATGCATGTAAACAGCAGAACTAAGTCAACTGCAAATATTAATTCCTAAGATTGTATTGATGATGTGTAAGTCTCACATATAATAACCCCCCCCCCAACTAGTCTGATTAGTCCCTGATTATTCTATTAATCTGATTAACTCCTTAGTAGCCCTCAGAGTCCCTCCTCTGCCTGACTAGCGCCTATCATTTTTTAAGAACACTAATCCTCTATTAGTGCATACGCAACTACCTTTCTAATACAGTACTATAACAGTTGATAACATACAAGAATATGATTAGAAAGTAGATCATAAGAGCCTAGTGGACCAAGTAGTAAATATTTGGTTTACAAGGATCACTGGTGAGTGGTGACTGTATTTTCTCAATGAAAAAGACTATAGTTGCAAGACGGATACAAAATTCTCTCTTTTGGACAGAGTCAAAAGTTGTGCACATACAAATTTGGACCCAACTAGATATGGCCTCACATGTCTCAAAGGAGCTCTTTACAAACAATGACCAACAAAATAAGTGTGCTGAGTTTGAAACTTGGATTGATATGCACAAAATAAACACATCTTCTGCTAAGAACTCCCAAACTCTATAAAACTTCCAATCTTTGTAAATGAAAGAGCCTATTTGAGTCAAGCATTTCACTCCACAAACAATAACTTCTACTCGATCCACAAACGAAGCACTGAACGAAAAAATCGATATAAAAGGTTCATAATCGATCATCTAACACGAATTTGGCTTAGAATACGATCACCTTGCATGAGGAGTCATGCCGTCGCCAAACTCCATATATTCCATCCTCATCGAGTGATTCGTCGACACACTCTTTCTGCTCCCCACGCTCAAAGCCCTCCCAAGGCGTTTTTCTAATTCCAAAGCCTCCTTGAGCTCTGCTAATATGTGATTCATGTCCGGCCTCTGGATAGCTGTTGGCTCTACGCACGACATGGCCACCTCCACAGCTTTCCAAGCAGCGCTGCTGATGAATTCTCCACGTAACCTTGGATCAACAATGTCAGTAATATCTCCTCTTCGGATTATTGGATTGACCCAGTGAATTATGTGGGTGTGGTTCTCGGAGTCTCTTATTATTGCGCGTTGACCGGTGATTAACTCGAACAAGATGATTCCAAAACTATAAACATCACTCTTCTTGTTGAGGTTTCCAGATGCTTGATATCTGCATGAAAATGAAAAGGAAGTATCAGATATGTAACATAAGTGAAACTGCATAAACAAAATAATGTAGCTTTCAGTTCACGAAGACATACTCAGGGTCTAGGTATCCAAGTGTTCCGGCAGGATAAGTTTCCATATACGACTGGTTTTCGGCTGAAAAGGCCCGGCATAGTCCGAAATCTGCAATCTTGGCTTGCATTTTATCATCCAGTAAAATATTTGATGGTTTCAGATCTCTGTGGATTATAGGTGGTTTGCATCCATTATGTAGATACTCGAGACCTGGAACTCAAGCATACCGAGTTACGAAGGAAAAAGAAGAAGAATAAGAAAGTCCAAGAATACAAGAAAAGGCTATTGCAAACCTTGTGCTGAACTGAGTGCAACTTCAAGTCTCTCCCTCCAGTTCAATACATTTCCCTCTGAATCTGTAGCAAAAACATAAAATTTGTAAGGATTCAGCAAATGTGTTAAATGTGAAGGCCTTTAAAACCCAACTTATTAAATAGGGAAAATGGCAAAAAAACCTGTTGTATACTATCACACTTTTGCAATAGAGTGTTTCGTACTTTTGTTAATGGCAAAAATGGGCTAAGAACTTTGATTTTGTTTTCTTTTCGAAATGTGTGTATTTGTACAAAAATGACGAAATTTCCCTTAACATTAAGAATTATTTTTTAAGAACTAAATATTTTTAAAAGTTTTTCTGAAAAGTTTTTAAAAGTATGATAATAATATAGATAGGTTTTTGCTATTTTCCCTATTAAATACCTGATAAACGTTGCTGCAAGTTTCCGTTAGGCATGTACTCGTAAATAAGACCCATGTGTTCACCATCGTCGCAATAGCCAACAAGAGAAACCAAGTTTCTGTGATGAACAATCATTAACAGTTGTGCCTACATTCAGATAATGTCACGTCATATGTATGATCAAACGGATATGGTTCGGTGGAATGATGCATGCAATTACAGTATCAAACCTCTGCTCGGAACTCCTTAGAGCCCTGTTTTGATGACTTAGAGAGCAACTTCACAGCAACTTGAGTCTCGTCTGATAGAACTCCGTGATAAACCTTTCCAAAGCCTCCTTCGCCTATAACAGTCTTGAAGTTTCTGGTGATACATGTTAGCTCTTGGAAAGAAAATAGTCTATTCTTTGATTTCATCGACCCTTTCCTAGATGTGATCCGCAACGCTGCAGCAACAAGTATAATTGGATATTTAACATGAACAAAATTGTAGAGAAAATCTATTATGTTCGACAACAATACCTCGTATTTGTCTTTTGCTTTTCAGAAATATAACTAAAGCAGTCAAGATAGCGACTAGTAAAAGAAGTGATATAGCGGATGCTACAACTGGAAGAACAAACTGCTTCTTCTTTTTGTTGCATGAGTCGGACAAACAAAGTTGATTTCCATCCAACCTGACAAAAAACAAAATTCTGCTTCATACTTCACCGTTCATCAATTTGGCTTAACACTAGTGATCTTTCTTCAAGCTATGATAACAATGACAATGTTCTGAAATATGCACATTTTTTCAGCAGTCATACATTATTGTGTCTTCACTTACGGTGAAGATACCCATGCATTGTAAATGCTCACTAATGTTTGAATAACTTCACTCCGAATGATATCTTTTTAAGTATTACCACAAAACCACATCTCAACTATGCCATCTTTTTCACTATATAGCTGGTTTGTATAAATATATTGACTTAGTGACCAAAAAGTTATTGATAAATACATTAGAAATTCACTACACATGTATCTTAAACACAACAAAGATATGTAGCAAATGAGCATAAGTAAATGGTCACTGAATACTCTTGCTAAGCAGGTTCCAGATAAACGAGATTTATTTGGTAAGGGAAGATAAGCAAACCTCAAGAAGTCTGGCGAATCTTTGAATTTTTTCTTCAACTCTGAGGGCACAGAACCCGTGAGCTTGTTTCCAGTTAAATTACTATAAAGACCATGTGAAATAAATTGTCAGTATATCCTTCCTGAAAAGTCAGCTCCGTAGAATGAAAGCTATTAACTTACAGGACTGTCAACTCTTTCAACTGCGCTAGAGATTCTAGCAGTGATCCATTCAATTCATTATATGATAAATCCCTGAAACAGAAGAGTTTGGTAACTTTTTTGGTGAATAGATTGCTTTCATGTTATGGAGACAGTCACAAAATTTTTACTAACAAGCTGGAATCTCATAGCAGGGTTAGTGCTAGTACTTACAAGGACTGTAGTGCGGTCATCTTGGAGAGTGAAGCTGGTAGCTCTCCTGTTAAATTGCTGGAACTCAAGTTCCTATTGAAATTCATGAAATAAGCATAGGTTCGTACCATTTATTTTGCAAATAGATTGAAAAAAATCTACAGCAGAAGGGAGCAATGTTCGTCGAAGAATCAAAATGAAATTGGGGTAATGAAAACAATCCAAATTAAGATCATTTGGTTTTCCATTGGAATCTAAAATAATAATATAATTGATTTTGTTACTTGTTAGCATAAAGTGTCATGTTTATAACCATGCCGGTTCTGCTAACTTGAACCTCCTTTGTGTCGATGATTCATGACAAACAAAATTCTCATTTATATTCAAATACCATCATCAATGCTTGAAAAAGAAACTACACTCACAAAGAAATGACCCTTGGAGGATTGTCGCCCTTACAGTTAACGCCTTCCCACGAAAGGTTACTAGGTACACACGGATCGCCCTGCCAGTTTCTGGTCACTTTGAAAATCTTCTTGATGTCCATCATCGCATCAACTGTATATACATTTGCAGTGCAGCAAAGAAATCAGTTTGAGATTATAATAAATGCTCAAAGGGAAAGGAGGAAAGGAAGTAATCAAAAGTTGCCTTAATCAGCTGCTTTTTTTCTCTTCATTCCGCATCATGAATTAATATTGCAACACATAATAAAAATCGAAATGACCTAGCAATAGAACATATATACACCACAATAATGGAAAAGGGCATTACCATCTTCAACGTCTGTAGGCTGATTTGGGAGCTCATTTAGTATATAGAGCTCGAAGCCATTCACGATGGGAGGAAGACCCAGTCTCTCATCAACCGACTCAATAGAAAACTTAAGGGAGCTTGTCACATTTACTTTCAGGGGACCTATCGTTACCGGGGTTAGGTATTCGTCAAGAGTAACATTAGTGGGTTTATCATTCAAATGGATTGTCATTTCCCTCTCCTGGCCATTTTTGAGACTGACAATCTCTGCAAAGTACAAGTACAAATGAAGTTGCTTGCTGGATGTGTCCTTATATGTCCGAATGAAATTCAAGGGCATGCTGGCATTTTGCGAGCGGACAGCGGTACTCCATACTGTATCCGGTACTCCATTCTTGTTATTGTCGGATAGGCTTTCAATTGTCTCGGTGGTATTAAATGGTAGCGAATCAGGTAAATCACCAGCAAGTAGAGGATACCAATACCGACCGTAAAAATCATTATCAGTAACATACCTAATTAACAAAGCAGTGTCAACTTAGATATATACATGTAAATGACAAACAGCTTCACATCATATATATTTCTCAGGTAAAAAGCTTGGAATTCGTATGGACGAATTGAGAAGGTGAAAAGGCCAAATTTGACATGAACTACCAACAATCTTAGCAAATTAGTCATTCTCTTCAATGAAATCTCCCCTAATATATATATATATATATATATAGGTGTTGAGAATATAAAGTCCCAAATTGAAAGAATATGAGATCAAAAGGTTGTATATAGAGGAAAGGGTCAAACCCAACTATCAACTTGAACTTTTAGTTGTGGAGCCCGACCTGATATGTGCAACCCAGTTTTACAATAGGGAAAATAACTAATAAATAAACTAAACAATAGACCTTTTCACTTTTTTACACTTAACTAAGATTTTGGTTATTCAGATACACCAAACTTTTTTTTGACACCATTAATATTTTTGGATGGAAAACGTTATATTTTAAAGTGAAAGGTCTAAAATTCCCTATCACTAAAAATCTCATTTTCAAATTTAATTTCAATATTAATATTAATTTTTAGATTTTTACCCAATGACATTTTCATCTTTTCACTTTCAAATTTAACATTTTCCATCCAAAAACTTAACATGTGGGAATTTATGAAACTTGGCTGTCTGTGAATAACCCAAATCTTAGTTAGGATAGTTAAGTGAAAAAGAAAGTATAGTTTGATGTATTTATCTGTACTTTTTTCATATATATATATAGAGAGACGCATTCCAGTACAAACCACGGTATAAATACGAACGTCCGAACTTATACTAGCCGTTGGATTGAAACAGATCTGCGAAATGGAAACGGACGGAAAAATAGGTGTAATTTCTTTCATTGGCGCGATGTAAGGGTATTATGGGAATTTACACCATATTCATTTTCTGTTTATACCATATTTATACCAGACACCAAACTATAACCATGTGTGCACTCGTTTTACAATTTCTAATCTGTTTATACAATGTTCATACTCTGTTTATACCATGTGTACACAGTTCATACAATTCAAACTATATTTATACCCGTTCACACTATGTTTATATCACGTGTATATCATATTTATACCAAGTTTATTTCATGGGTAAACTATATTCACACAAGTTATACTCTTTTTATACCACATCACACTTTATACCAGTTACTATGCAAAAAGATGGTGTCAATCTCAAGCTTTATTGATGATTATTGTTTTTCATAATACAATGAGAGCAACCTTTATATAGGGAATACACATTACAAATAAGAAAGTATCTACTAAACCAAATTAGGAAACTCTAAATAGGAAACTTTAGTAACCTTGATTGACACCCCCCCTCAAATTGGTGTGGGTCGACCAACATCAATTTGACTATAAAAAAACTGATACGGTGGCGGCACTTGACGGCTATGCCGGTGGAGTGACGTTGATTTGGTGTTTGAACTCAGAGAACTTGGAGACTTCGGGACTTCAGATACTCAAAACTCGGAGACGGAGACAGGAGCCTTTGGGAATTTATACCCAACTTGGAGATCATGGGGATTTATAACCATACCTCGGAGACGGAGACTCTGGAGATTTATACCCAACTTAGATCATGGGGATTCATACCCATACCTCGGAGACGGAGACGGAGACGGAGTGCGCGACGGCTTCAGCATATCCTCTTACATTCTTCAGTAAGAGGGATTTAAGATCGTAACGAAAACAAAAACAAAGATTCTAACATCTCGAGAAAACACCCAAATCATGTTAACAAACCAAGAAATTAGCCGAAAAAAAATCATGGTAGCAAACGTGATAGTGAAGCAAATCATAGAACATTGGGAGGAACCAGGGAGGGAGACGGTTGGAAAAAAATTTCGATGAACAGTGCGCGTGAATAGTATGCATGAATAGTATTCGGCGAACAGTGAAATCGCTTGTGAACAGTGCTCGGAATAGTATCGGATGAACAGTATTTCAGATTTTTTTTTCTCTTTTTCTTGCCTTGAACAGTATGCATGAACAGTATGCATGAATACCATGTTAGAAATACTGAGAGAGATATTATTGATGTGTGTATTGTGAATTACAAGAGACCTCTATTTATAGAGGCAATAGGAATAGAATAGGAAACCCTAATATATGTGAGAAAGGAAACATAAATATAGGAAACTAAATATAAGAAACTTAATATAATCTAACAGATGGAATTGCCCTCCCCACTCCGTCACTCTCTGTCAGTATTGGGGGAGCCAACGTTGCTTCCACGTGTTGTGCACGGTGTAATCTCGCCAAATGAACGGTCTCAAGCCAAGTTCGGACGTTTTGTATTCTAACCTTGGTATACATGTATATATACACACACTTAATTTTGTTTTTCTATGTAGACACTGACGTGTTGAAAAAGTTGTTAATAAATATGTTTCTTTGTCATGTTAGTCCCGATTGTGTTTATTTTTATTTGAATGATTTATTTTGCCAAATCAGCATGATTAATAATTGACTAAAAGAAAAGACTAACTTGACATAAATGTGATTGTTCAGGATTTAATTGACTTATTCAAAGTTAAGGACATAAATGTGATTGTTCAAAACTACGCCAGGTTAACAAAATGAACAGTAGTGGATAGATGCAAATGGCAATGATTTCAGGAAGAAACATAAAACACTGTACTATATTTTGGGGTTACCAGTTTGGGTACTTACCCTAGAGCTCCAGCATCATATCGACCGCGATAGAGAAGCGATGATCCAGGCCCAATTTCGTACGCTGAATCATCCAAACCCCTCAGCTCCAATTCTGAAATGAATGGCACTCCAGAGCCTGTGTTTACAAGACACACATCTACGTGCACGGTTGAGGATACATAAATGATCTCATAAAAGGAGTCATCGGACGAATCATCCAATTCCACCGTGATCCACTTATGAATCCCGATATGCAGGTCGAATACAGGAACTTGATTCAGGCCATCGTAATTCCCATATAAGAAGGAAGCCCGGACAAGATATTTCTTGTTGATTTTAGCGCGTTCTGGTTTGAGGATGTAACAGTTTCTTGTTCCATTTGGAAAACTTCTCAAGGTCAGACTTTTGCCAGTGTAATAGCGTACGAATTTAGGTGATATGAGCATACTTATTCCAGCATCTATGGAATTATCTTCTTTAGCCCCGCAATCAATGAGTATGGACGCTTGAATGTCATCAACATTGGAAGAGAAATGGATAAAAGTCAGAACCGAATCATATGGACAGAATCCACATGTAGCACAGAATACTTCTAAGCTTTAATAGAACAATAAATATCTATTTTCTCCAAATAAACTAGGTTGAAATATACCACAATATAAAACAATAAGATATTAAGGAAATTTCAATTACCAGGAATTTCATCAAAGGCGAGCTTTCTTTCAGCATGTTCATTAGCTATAGACTGTGGTTTGATCGAGTCACCAAATGCTGCAAGCATCCACAGAACAATAAAGAGAACCAGCACTAGCTTTAGCATGGAAGCTGACATTGAGACTCCATCAACCATGGCGAAAAATCGATTAAGCTCAATCTGTCTCAATGAGGAATTGAGCTCTTTGATCTTGAGGTGTGACTAAGGAACCATTACTTAGCAAGTATATAAACACATACTAAAAGTATATATTGCAGCCAACTTGTACATACTGATTGAGACCGGTGTGAAATATAATATTCACAAAAACTATTTGGACCCTTTATATCCAATATGTTTACATGTCAACTGTCATGTAAACATCCAAAGGTTTAAGCATACTCCTGCAATTTTCAAATATAACCCTTTATATCCAATAACAATTGTTTTAGGATTGTACAATTTTTTATTTATCTATCCTTCGGTTTCATCATTTTGTCCCTCGTACATTGCAATTAAAAATTTCATGTACATGGTATTTGATACATGAAATTCACTCTCAATGGAATCACAAAGTACAAAATTAATACAAATCAACAAAATCAAAGCTTGATCCCGAGTTCAACTTGGTTGTTGAACGAATAACACACGTATTAAATGACTAATTGTGTGCTTCGGATGATCGGATTTCGAGTTTGTTAAATGTTTGTTGAATTGCATATATCGAATGACATGTATTTAAATTTTGAAGTGCAATGAAGGACGGAATGGTCATTTTGGTGACATTGAGGTTAACAAAAAAATTGTGTAATCCATAGGGTAAAACAATGAAAAACCTCGACTATTGACTAAAACTAAACAAATACCATCTCAGGGGTTTTGAATCAGTTTACCCAGAAATTATAATCAAATGTTTGATTAAAGAATTAAACACTAGAATTAAAGTCAACCTCTAATACTAATACTTAAAATTGTATTAATGATATTATATGTCTCACATACATGATGCATTTGTAGTAGAATAATAATAATGCATAAAGTATATGGAGCAATTTCCTTTACAGATAAATGTATCCACTAGTATTGAAGTAATATATAGTAAAATGTATCCACTAGTATCAGCTTATTGAGCTATGGCCCTCGCTGATCGCATCGAGACGACATCGTAAAATTTGGGGGCCTTTTGTCAGCATCTCTCTTTGGCACATATGGCTAGCCCGAAACTCTCTAATTTTTTAGGGCATATGTGCTTCGCCGGCAGGAACATTCCTCAAAATACAACACTTGGGGCTTTCTCTACACCTTGTTCACAAATCCGACCCGTCGGAAATTCAGCAGGCTCTCTCTCTTTTGAGCATCAACCCTCTTTCAAGAGATCCAAGCGCTCTGTTACTTTGATTTTTATACTTGGGTTTAGTTGGGTTTCTCTGTTTTTGTTTTGGTTCTATTTTCGGGGATGTTTTTCTTCTGTGTTTGCTTTTTTCCTTATTGTTTGGATTTGTGTTCCTCTTTTTAAAAAGCAATAAATCTTTTTCCTTGCTGATAAAAAAATAGTTTTGAAGAACAAAAAAGAAATGAAAGAAACTTATCATAATGTCTATTTTCAATTTGATTTTGTCCTTCAACATTTCACAATGGGTACTCAACTCATTACTACTTCTTACCGGTCACAATTAAAGGAAACACTTCAACTATCACATCTCTTTCCTAGTTCACAACTTGCCTACAGTGCCGGGTCTAAATATACAGGAATAAACCTAAGCCAATAAATAATTGAAGATGAGGTAACTTGCCAAATTACTTTATTATATGATCAAGAAAGAAATGCAAAAGTAATATAATGACACAATCTTATATTGCAATTGGATTGGAGCATTGACTGATTCTTAAATATTTTGCTGAAATGTCAAGGAAGATAATATAATGACATAAAAATAATTACTACTCTGGAAGAGAATGTTCAGGAATTTATTCAGAAATAAAATAGTACCTTAAATTGGTGATCCAGACTGAGCTCGCTCTAATACTGGAATCCTGAAATGCCTTTGCTCTAGTGCTGATATGAAAGGTATGTAAGAAGTAATCAGACATGTACGATATCAAATAAAGGAGCATTCAAAATCTCCTTAATTACAAATTGAGATGCATCAACAAGCGTCAGAGACTCAGAGTCTTACCAGTTAACGTCAACGTATAGATTAAAATCTGGCCTTCTTGTGACTTTAAGGTGTAAAAACTCCTGTTTCCTAGAGGAAGGCAATCACATTCATTAGTGGCTCATGAACCTTCTCGGACGTGTTACTAATTTTACCAATATCAATAAATTTCGCATTTGGAGAAGAAAGCATCTCAATACGCCACCAACAAAGCCAGCATCTTGTGCCATCCCGATTCCCGTGCTTGCAAAATATCTGCAAATCCAGGGAGACAAACAAGGATGTAAGAGCAACTGTCTTCCCAAGATAAACACATTCCAAATCGAAGAAGAATGGAACATAAATATCAGTTAATCGTACCCTGCTCGCGTCACTGCAATGAATTTGACTTATACCCATATTTTCCTCAGCTAAGGTTCTAAAGCTCGGGATTGAGGAGAACTCAGCGAGGCGAAAAAGGAGCTTTGAAAACTCGAGGAGAAATCGATAAAACTCATTTAGATATGTACAATTCACACGAAAGACAAAAAAAACAACATTTTAGTGTATAAGATACGTTCAAACAACTTAATAAGTAAAAACAAAAATACAAATTATAGAACAAAAATAAAAATTGACCGATTATGACCGGGTTTGACCATAACCAGAGTCTGTCGCCTAAGTATACTATGTAACCTTCGGGCCTCGCGATCTCGTCCTTCTCACTTAAAGGAAAAGTGGCTTCAGCCAGTTTAAGGAAAAAGAAAAAGACTGATCTTTGATTGTATACCTCGCTTTCCTGACTATTACTAAGAATGACGATTAGGTGTGTAGCTGAGTGAAAGGATAGGGCTTGCTTGAGCTTGAGTGAGAAATCGGTAAAACTAAACCACCAAGAATGAATTCCAAAACCACCAAGACAACATTGCTTCCACCTTGAGAACCCATTTGTCCAAATTCATGCATCATGCTTTATATGTATAGTCTCCACCTCAGAGTCTCCCCAACTACACATTCTAGTCTATCATGGCCACATGCTCTCTCAGTAAGCCATAACAGTTGAAATTGCAGCATAAAAAAACACAAAGAACAAAAATTAACCACAGGTTCATGCAACTCCAACCCCATCACACATGCACTAACCCAACCATTTTTCTCTTACAAGCTTCAGGACACATAATAAGTGATTTGGGCAGTTAATTTCTCGGAAAAAAAAAAAACAAAACCTGCATTTCTACACAATGATGATGAAAATGAGTTCTTTGCGGCATTTCTACAAACACATTGTGGGCATCTGAAAAAATCAACCAGCTCACCTCCAAGCTCGTCCATGTTGAACTGATACAGACGTACAGACACACACAAAAACGCTGAACACGCCATAGAATCAATCAACAGTGGCCATAGCTGCGTCGAGCTCATCAAATCGGCTTCAGTGACCATTTTTTACTCAGCGGAGCAAAAACAAATAAAGTCTCGATTTTGACGACGAACCAGAGAGAACACACGAGAGAAATGGGCTGGGCCGATGAGATTGGAAACACGGGCCAAGAGGCCCAACCTCGACTAGGCCCATATTTTAGTATTTTAATTAAAATGGTGTTTTAAGTTTGGGTCTTTAGGTGATTAAATTTAGGAAATTGACCTCGTAAATAAAAAGAGTGATTTGTCAGATATTCCAATATCGATCGTTTGATTCGAATCACGCTATTACCTATATTATCAAGTCAAGAAAAAATCCCCGGAAAAAAAAGTCTAACCGTCGGTGAACGTCGCCAGAAAAGAAAGCTTTCCCGTTGATTGACGCTTGTAGCGAAATTACAGTAGCGATCGAAGCAAATGACAAAAAGGACGTGATATACGCGTATCAGAATGTCATTTTCCCTTTTCTTTTTATTACAAGACATTATGTGACATAACATCCAAAATGTGAGTAGATATTTGATGGAACTACATTGGTTATTTCCTCTCTCATTGTCCTAACATCCCTCCAAAGACTTAATGAGTCAACCAATGTTTTCCAAATTGTCTGGTTCCTCCGTGCATTTTGCTCCTCATGTCACTCCAGCATTCCAACATTGAACTAGTCTTCATTGAATGGATTTTGGTGAGTCTTGCCAGGTCCACAATTAGAGTTAAACGTAAGTCGAGGTTTTGACGAGTCGCTCGAACTCGATTCATTAGACATTCAGTGTGATTGTTATGGTCTGGCTAATACATGCTTAAGAATTGGGTCCTTTTAGTAACCAAGCCGAGCTCGAGGCTAATTATTTTGAGGCCCAACATGCTGACCGGTATAATATTTAATTTTCGATAAATGTTTATGATAAAACCACACGAATATTTTAATATTTTCTTTTGAAGGGAACTCGAGCTTACTTGCATAATTTCTTCGAGTCTGGACCGAGTTCGAGTCGAATGCTTTTTTCATTAGTAAAATCCAGAAAAAGAGCACATGGATCATATCATATGTTTCAGGCCTAAAATCCCATGGATCGGAGGGCGTTCATTATGTACATGCCCTACGCTCGTCTGTTTCCACGTGTATTCCAACCCGAATTGCATGTGAGTGGGGGTGTTGGAATCTCACATCTGAAAGATGTGAATCTATTCTCCAGCTTATATAATAATCTATGCCTCCATCTATCAGTTCGAGCTTTTAGGTGAGTTAATCTTCTAATAATTACTTTCTTACTTTTTTAGTCTACTTTATCTCACTTTGCTCTTTCTCTCCTACAACTTTTTAAACTAAAAAAGTAAATAATATTATTAAAATAATATATATAAAGCTTAAATATAGAGAGCATTGTTAGAGTTTAACGTGAAAAAATGGCTCTCTATCCTGATTACAATGCAAATCACTCTCTAAATCAGTTTAAATATAGGGAATAACATCGGAAATGCTCTAATGTGTGTATAAGTTTTCTGACCCATATTGAGAGCATTGCTGACCACTCAGCAAGACCACAGTACTGACTAAATAACGTGCTCTTCCTAGATAAGGCCTGGTTTTCCCCAACATTCACGCCCCCAGACCCCTTGTCTGGGCGCTTAACTCGGCCGACCAGTCAACAAGACCGCAGTACTGACTAATTAATACCAGTGGGTTCAAATTCGATTCAAGCATATCTAACATCATAATTACACTAAATTTGAGACCAAAGGACATTGAATAAATTTCAACCTCAGTAGTAGATGATAATGAGGTTGGACCCTACATATGGTCCCTACTGGTTGGTGTGCTTGGTACTTTATAAACTACTCAGTTTCTGGTTCTCTTCAACTCAATCCCACCTCAGAGTGTTCATTTCCTTGCTGAAAAGAGATTGAGCTCAATTGTATTGCAATGGTTGGCTCAGTATCAATATTGTTAAAGCTAGTGCTGCTGATTCTCTCTTTTCTTTTGTTAACTGCTGCAACAAATCAACATGCTGAGAGAAAGCTTGCCTTTGAAGAGGAGAAAGGTACTTTTAACCAGCCGCTCGAGCTTTATTTGCTAAATATTTGGTTCATACTCGTTTGGGCTTGTTTATTTATTAAACGAGGCGAGCTCGAGCTCGAGCCCGAGCCCGGCCTTTTAAGGCTCGCAAGACGCGAACTGTTCAGTATTTAATTATTAGTGAATATTATTTATGATGAAATCACGAGCTGAATTGAGTCGGCCGGTAGTTTTTATTTATTTTTTAATTTTTAACGAATACTTGTACTGAAAATGAAGCGAACGGAGCTCAAATAGAGTCTGTCTGTTTCCTTCCGAGCCAAACTCAAGTTGGTTATGTAAGCTCGGATCCAATCTCAAGCCAAACACTTTTATCAAGAGTCGAGATTTGTATATTTATAACTTGTTTTGCAAAAAAGAGAATAAATTCTAACTAATTACAAAAATAAGATTGTACACAACCACATTTTGTAGGATAAAATATGATTATGGCAATTAACTTTTCATAAACACGCTCAGTCTTATTAGTTGGGTTTTGTTCTAACCATTTATATATACTCGTTCTATTTCATATTCTATCTACGGGGAATTTTATATTCTCAACAATATCGAACTCTGTTCTCGTACTAGAGAAAAATGCCCTAAGACCACCGTGTCAAGTTTCCTGTTTTGTTTGATCTGTGGCATGTACGAGTGCTCTCCACTGTTGTATTTCACACGACAATCAGTATCAATAATATTATTCTCTGCCATGTTTTTAGGAAAAATGTCACTTACCTCCCTCATAGTATACATGATTTTCACTTACCTCCCTCGGCCGACTAATCCATCTTGACATGTCCCTGTACTTTCAAAATTTCTTACAGAAGTCTAACGCCGGTAGTTTTTGGTCAAAGTCAAATATTTTTTGTCAAAATGACAAAAATACCCCTTGTATTTAAAAAATTAAAAAATATTTTTCTAAAATATAATATTCTATAAAATCAATAATAAAGAACTTATTTTAGTATTAAGAAAATTATTTTTTTAAAATATAAAAAAAAATTATACAACATAAAAAAACGATGTTTAAAAGCCGTTTTTCCTTTACAATAATTTTTTCTTTAAAAAAAATATTTAAAAAATGATAATATTAGAATAATTTTTTATTATTTATTTCAAGGATAATGACACTTTATTACACCTAACTACAACAAAATGACACTTTCATACTTTAACTATTTAGTCTCTTTTTTAGTACCCTGACAATTTTTTTGTGACAATCTATCTCTGAAATGCTTAAAATACCTAAACTACTCTTGGTTTAAGAAATCAAAAATTGAATTAATTCATTTTTTTATCTTTTGTTCAGTTTGGTTTATATTTAAGATGCAATTACAATTATGCTCTCAAATCTAAAATTAAATTTCAACCATTTCAAATCCGGTTTGATAAATCAAACTGGACCAATTTTATTCTAATTTTCTAAACCAGGGGTATTTTAGTCATTTTAGCATAGGCTGTCACAAAAAATATGCCAGGGTACCAAAAAAAAGGAGAAAAAAAATAATTAGGGTATGAAAATGTCCTTTCGCTATAGTTAGGTGTAACAAAGTGTCATTATTCCTTTATTTTATGAAAAAGATATATTTTAAGAAAATGTTTTTTTAAAATTTTTTTAATACGGGTGCATTTTCGTCATTTTGACCAAAAACTAACACCGTTTGACCTCTGTGAGAAATTCTGAATGCAGTATTCTTTGCAGTGTTTCTGTGTCGTTAACCTTGTACGTTTTATATATATATATATATATATATATATAGGGAATGTCGGTACTAACTTGTGTCTTCTCTCTTGTGATTTAAACAAAACTGAAGTTTCCATAATCATCGATTGTGGCTCTCCTGCTGATAACTCCATCGACACTGGAGTGAGAGGTAACATATCCTCCGAACACAGTACGATAAATGAGTTAGGCCAGACCTTGAGAAGTTTTCCCAGCGGAACAAGAAACTGCTACAACCTCAGACCGGAGGGTGCAAGAACCAACAAGTACCTCGTCAGGGCCGGTTTCGTGTACGGGAACTACGACAACCTAAACAATGTCCCGAGTTTCGACCTGCACATCGGCGTCAACAGGTGGAAGACTGTCGATTTGGACAACTCGTCGAGTTACATATATTACGAGATCATATTTGTGTCGTCTACAGGATATGCAGACGTTTGTCTTGTGAACACCGGCCTAGGAGTGCCATTCATTTCTGAGTTGGAGCTAAGAGTTTTGGACGATTCGGTGTACGAAATTGAGGATGGGTCTTCACTTCTACGTGACGCCCGATACGATGCTGGAGCTCTCAGGTATATGATTGTTCGGTTGAAAATGAGAAAAACGAACTTGATTTTCCGAAATTTGTAGCAGACATTGCTCTGTCTGTTAAAACTGTGCTGTATATATCGGGTCGAGCTTCACAACTATAAAGTCAACCTTATCGGTTGTGTTTGTTTCAACCCTTTTATATACATACACTAATCTACAGCTATAAAGTCAAGCTTATTAGTTGAGTTTGTTTCAACCCTTTATATACATACACCAATTTAACTGTCAGAATCCAAAATAACTCTTTTGTGTACTGATTAGTTCTGCAGAACAACCGAAAGACGACTATGGTCGGGTATGGCATCCTCTGCCTGCAACTTTTGATTCGAGCTGGCTACAATGTAATACCACTGACCCGATCTGGACCGGAAGTAATGGTAACCCGAACAGAGTTCCAGATCCAGTGTGGAAAAATGCTGCCCAGTCGGAGAGTCCCAGCGAGCCTTTGTATTTCACAAGAACATTGGATGGAGGCAATATTTTCCAGTTTCATTTCTACTTCTACTTTGCAGAGATTATTACAAATGTTTCGGGGAGGAGCGTGACTATTAGTTTTAACGACGACCCCCGCGGTGCAAGTGTTACACTCCAACAACCTTTCGCGCCGGTAACAATCGGTCCCCTGATAACCAGTGCAATGAAAACCCTTAGGTTCTCGATTACATCTACTAATCCGTCTCTTAAGCCGATCATCAATGCCTTTGAGTTTTTCAAAGTAAATGAGCACCCAAATCGACCAACAGACATCAAAGACGGTATGCCTATATCCTCTCGTTTTGCTCGAGTAATGATCATCATCTTATTTCTAGAAATATGGTACTATCAAAATCCCAACCCACCTAAAAACTCAAACTGATATATGTGAAGACCCGGGTTGTTATATAAGCTGGCGAACAGATTCACATCTTTCATATGTGTGAGAGTCTAACAAATACTGATATCATGGGAAATAAGTTTAGTGGGTGCTGATCCCATCATCAATATATCAATCCTGAGTACTATTAAGAATCATAAGTTTTGTGCTGTCTTGCTTCAATATAACATAGTCAAGTCCAAATTTTAGTACACAACTTCCTGATAAAAAATACACTAATTAAAAAATAATATGAAATATTTCTCTCTCTAACATCATTGTTTCATGGAAACAATTTCAGTTGAGGCTATGATGGACATCAGGAAGGTTTTCAAAGTCACCCGAAACTGGCAAGGCGATCCGTGTGTCCCGAGCAACCTTTCATGGGAAGGTGTTGGCTGTATATACGAGAATCCTCCGAGGATCATTTCGCTGTGAGTATCATAATCTAAATAGGAAAACCAGTAACAATAACAAACTGCATGATAAGAAACATGATGTTGAAGTAGAGGTTCATGCGTACACGAGCGTGAAAAGAGAAATAATCTCCACACGTACATGGATCATGAGGGGAAAAAGTTGTGTGAATCCCAAATGAAAAAAAGTGAAATAAACTGGATGTATACAAACAAAACAGTCAAACACAACTAATAACCTTGAGTTTTTTTAGTTGTGGAGGCCGACCCGATATGTACAGCCTAATTTTACACGTATAAACGAGAATGATAGACATATTATTCTCATTACTAGTTTGATGATCTGCAAACAGGAACCTGAGCTCCAGCAATTTATCAGGAGAGCTCCCTGATTCACTCTCCAAACTCACTGCTATACAATCCTTGTAAGTGCTACTGAGATAAGTCAATACGGTAGTTTCATCGGTCTCCCGACATTATATGCCTTTTGTTTTCTTTCTGGATTAGAGTTTGAATGTAACGCTATAAACAAAAAAATGACAAAAGGGGATTTTAAGTTTTTGTAAGAGAGTGTTGTGTACTTTTTTAATGACATAAAGGTGATGTGAACTTTGCTTTTCGGTGGAGTTAGCATATGTATTTG
Source organism: Geranium rotundifolium (assembly GCA_963920655.1). NCBI lineage: Eukaryota > Viridiplantae > Streptophyta > Magnoliopsida > Geraniales > Geraniaceae > Geranium > Geranium rotundifolium. The sequence goes on from OY987312.1 coordinate 45,842,968, forward strand.
TACAAACATAACAAAATCTTCCTTAAATTTATAAGAGATATTTCTATAAAGATAAATATTTCAAAAATCTTTTGTTTTATCTTCTAAATAAAATTTGTATCATAAAATTTTGTAATTTAATTTAGTTAAAAATTATTTTATAAAATTTTAAATTTAATTACATATATAGGAAATTTCGTTATTTTCAAAGAATATACACATTTTGCACAAACTAAAAAGAAAAGTATACAGTACATTCTTACCATTAACAAAGTCCACAACACCTTATTGCAAAAATGTCGCAATACAGAGCGCATTATAAATATTACGCTATTGTAACCTAAACGTATGACTATGTGATTGTGTACTCTCATCGTCAAGCAAATACTGTTTTTTTTTTTATTTTGATTCTCTATTTTCGCCTTAATCTTTCTCGTTATAAGACTAAATTTTCCTGACAAGAAAATTTCCCAACTATTCTGTTTCAGGGATCTATCGTATAATAACAATCTAACTGGTTCTGTACCCTCAGACCTGGAGAAAATATTCAAGGATACAACGAAGTTGTTGAGGTTCGCTCATCTTCCATACAACATAAATATTTTAGGACACTGATATACACATTAGAGCTCACACTTCAAGTTTAGGGTCTAATTAATGTGTATATAAACTCTCCATCAATTAACGGCGATACTTTAAACTTACATATGAACCTAACAGTTTTGTCGGATTGATGCAATTCTTCATTGCGCAGGTTGGATGGAACTCAAATTTGTACGTCGGGTGCGTGCAACAAAACTAAAAACCGCTACATTCTTCCTCTTGTCGCAGTGGTCGGGACACTTACTATCCTTGTATTCGTCTTGATTGTAGCTATGTTCTTCAGAAGTAGAAGACAAAAACGAGGTTTCGTTTAGATTGAACTTTTAATCGGTTGAGCTTTTATCATTCGTATTTACATCGTATAAATATTAAGTTTACAGCCGTTGAGATTCACACATTCGAATTCGCATTATTGTGTGTCTACATCATTTACTATACTAAAATTTTACATCGGTTTTTAGTTTGCATTCTAAGATAAGTTTTCACCTATCGTACCTACAACGTCAGGAGGATCACTGAAATCGAAGGATCGGCTATTTTCTTATTCGGACATTGTTAGCATCACTCGTAATTTTATGACTGTTATCGGAGAGGGAGGATTCGGGAAAGTATATCACGGGATCCTAGCAGACCGAACAGAAGTCGCTGTTAAGATGCTCTCGAGATCATCAGAGCAGGGCTCAAAGGAGTTCCGAGCAGAGGTACGATGTTATACCTTGTTTCATACAAAATGATATCGAGAAAGAGCCGAAACTGTAGAGCGAAAGATGTCGTGGAGCCGAAAACCGAAGAGCATAAGACTCTATAGAGCTGACTCCAAAGAATGCGCCTATGTACAAATGACACATTTGTTATCCTAACTCTAAACTAGGGGTGGACACTTTGGACCCAGAACCGGAACCAAAGAATCAGGACCTGAGGGTAACGGTTCTGGTGGTTCTAAAAATGAAATAACTATAGATTTTTGGTTCGGTTCCGGTTCTTCAAACATAGAACAGGCGGGTACCCGAAACCGGACCGGTATGCTAAAAATTAGTCAAACCACCATCAATCTATATAAAACATGGAGATAGAGTACGTGAACCGAGAAATATATACTACTTATTTTTTACTGGTAATTATTTTATAATTTTATAATCCGATTGAGTTTAATAATTAAATCTTAATGCTTTTGCTCGTTAGAACTTTAATAATTATAAATAAATTTCATGTTTTTGTCTAAAAATTGAATTATAATCGTCTAATTTGGACCTTAAACCACATTCTAAACCACATAACTAACAAAAATAATGAATTTGCCGGTTCTAACGGGTAGAACTGAGGAGTACCCGTTCTGGCTCTCAAAAATTAAGAACCGAAGAGTACGGTTTGGTTCTTGACCGGCTCGGTCCGGTTTTAGACCCATGCCCACCCCTACGCCAAACTCAACGCGGTTTAGTGCAAAATCAATGTATTCTCGTATCAAATATCATAAATGATATTCTTATACTCTAATTTTTACAGGCACAACTATTAACGATTGTTCATCATAGAAACTTGGTTTCTCTAGTTGGATATTGCGATGAGAACGAGCATATGGGTCTTATTTATGAGTATGTGGCCAATGGAAACTTGCAGCAAAAGCTATCAGGTATAGAGATTTGCTTAGAGTTGTTTATGGTTTGGTTGATAACTAAACCGGTTTAAAACTAACTGAACCGACCAACTCGGTTCTATAAATATCAATTCGAATAATTGGAATTTGGTTTGATTTTGAGTCGGTCGGTTTTATATTTACCCGTTTTCACGAATTCCCCACTTTTGGGACATGATTTGGACTTTTTTCTGCCGGCCTAATATTCTTCACCGATGAAGATCGATGACCTCAAATACGAACCGCTTGTTCAAACTGACCAGTTCTTGATTTGGTTTTTATTGGTCATACTTGACATGCAAATCTAAAATCTCAAATCAGATGATTAAGTAGTTAATGAAGAGTTTATATACACATTATACCCTAAACATAATAGGATTGTGTTATAGGTCAAATGTGTGTAGGGGCTTTTTTGTGTGTTGCTCTTAGGTAAGGCCCGCTTCTCTCCAGCAGTGGTGTCAGAGTTTTGGTTCAGTAAGCTCTTCTGGTTTAGTGAATTGGGTACCCAATGGCTGGTAAGACCTACAACAAGATCGGGCTCACTCATGGTGGTGGGCCTAGATAGAATAAAAGGGGTACTTCTGGAATTGAGTAACAAGATAAAAGTGAAGGTATAAGTTTGGGTTTCGAGGGAGCCATCTCGATATGATAAGATTTAATATGAAAGAGAGATTGTTAGGTTCACAAGAGAATCTAAAGTCTCATATCGAATAATTACAAAGTTAAGGAAAGGTTAGCAAACACACTAGATCATAGACTTAATGAGCTAGGTTTTGGCTCAGATATACATTCTAACGTGTATATAAACTTTCTCGTGTTCTCCTATGGTAAGACCCAGTTTTCCCCCTACTGACACATAAGATATACAGAAACTTCATCTGTTGGATCTGCCTTAAAGATGTGTCTTCTTTTTCTACAGAAACAAATGATGATGTATTGAATTGGACAGAGAGACTTCAAGTGGCAGTCAGTTCAGCTCAAGGTTTCTTCTTCTTCTTCTTCTGTAAAACTGGGTTGCACATAGCGGGTCAGACTCCACAACAAAAGTTTAAGTTGATAGTTGGGTTTGACCCTTTCCTTTATATACAACCCTTTGATCTCATATTGTTTCAATATGGGACTTCTTCTTCTTCTTTTTCTTCTTCTTCCTCTTCTTGATGTATTGTGATGGTTGAGTTTCAGGTTTGGAGTATCTACACAATGGGTGCAAGCCACCCATTATCCATAGAGATCTGAAGCCATCAAATATCTTATTAGATGACAAAATGCAAGCTAAGATATCAGATTTTGGACTGTCCAGAGCCTTCTCAAGTGATACCAGGTCATTCATGAGAACTAACCCTGCAGGCACACCTGGGTACCTCGATCCTGAGTATGTCTTCACCAACTTATATGGTTAAATCTTATTATCATCTGATAAATAGTATGTTAGGATTAAACATGAGTTCAGGTCTCACATCGGATAAACAAATGGTATAATTATTGTTTATCTGTAAGGTTGACCTACAGTCTTGTAGCCTAGTCTTTTGGGTTAAACAGTGGTGTGATCTTTCTAAGTAAAGCTCGGGTTCCTCCCGTAACTGATACCAGAGTCAGGTTTGCACATACCTCGTCAAGGTGACGGAACAGTGGATCATGAGTCACTGTGGTCGAGTCGGGTGTGTGCCAATAGCTTCTTGTAACCATATGTGAATCTGGCCGATGTGATGAGATTCTGTATGGAGTGAGAGATTGTTAAGACTCCACACCCGAGTGTTGGTTCCACTGTACACGTATGATAATTACGTTGTATAATGAATGTTTATATACACGTTAGAATTAAGACCAGTGGCATGCATACCTTGATAAAACTCGATTCTCCCTGACACAATCACATATTTTCCTTAACATCGCTTATTTTTGGACTTGCCCTAGAGAGATTGCTTTAACATCTTTAACTTTGAACCGACTCTATTTACGAGGCAGGTCACGCGAAATAACAAATAGTTATTACCAACTAAGTGTGTCCCAGGAATTAGGGGCTTATGGTTAAAGACTTACTCGTTCTCTGGTCTCACGACCAGAGTTTGAGTCTTATATTCTTATCATTTCTGTGTTATAAAGATCTTCGACTTATCTGAATAATTCTCGATTAATTCCTTGTAGTCCTTTGTTATTCCTTGTTTATTGTTTTAATCTAATTACATGTTCGATCAATCTCTAGAAGGTTGTCTCCGCCTGTTAGATTATATTAGGTTTTCTATCTTTAGTTTCCTATATTTATATTTTCTTTTCTCACGTGTATTAGGGTTTCCTATTCTATTCTTATTACCTCTATTGTAATTCACAACACACATCAATAATATATCTCTCATTATTTCTATCACCGCATGACTAGCGTCTAAAGTTTTCATGTCTAAACTAAACATGCAGGTACCAATCATCCGGAAACCTAAACAAGAAGAGCGATGTGTACAGTTTCGGGATCATTTTGTTGGTGCTAATCACGGGTAAACCGGCCATCGCGAGAGGGTCCATAGTTCATCGGGTCAGGCAAATACTTCAAAGAGGGGACATAGGAGGCATCGTCGACCCGAGGCTGCACGGAGAGTTCAAAGGCAACGTCGCGTGGAAGGTCGTGGAGGTGGCGATGGCGTGCGTGGAGCCCACCGCGATCCAGAGGCCGGACATGAACAATGTGCTGGTGGAGCTCAAGGAAGCTCTGGATCTGGAAATGGAGGTCGATAGAGCTTTGGGCGTGGAGTCTGTGGAGTTAATTGGTGGTGATGACATGAGTACTCCTCAAGCTAGGTGATGCATGTTTGCAAATAGTGGGTTCAATTTTATCTCTTTTCAGTTACATCAACTCAACTCTATACTAATGTATCGTATTGGCTTTTCTTTCCCGTCTCGGGAGGGATTTCCCGTCCACATTAATGGCTTGGGCATCTCCAACTCATGCTATATTTGTCTCTCTAGATGTAAAATATGCTATGACAACTCCAACGACATTCTATTTGGTGGTATGCTGTTTTGGCGTATGTTATATTTCTATAACATATTTGGCATGCAAATGTAACATATGTAGTTTGCCTTTCTAAGAAAAAGTATTGTTTTATTACTATTTTTATCATTCAAATGTTACTTTTACTTAGGGGTGGGCACTTTTTTACCCAAAACTGAATCCGAACCAGTATCCAAACTGAATCCAAACCAAAGAACCGAGAACCGTGAGTATCGGATCGGATTTGGGTCTGAAAATTGAGAACCAAATCAATTTGGTTCGGTTCCAGTTCTGAGAGTGCAAAACTGCTAATTAATCGGTTCAGAACCAAACCGATTTTGGGGATTTAAAATAGTAATTTTTGTATTTCAATTTTATGTTTTAGCCTAAAAAGAGTTTAATTGTATATAATTTTCACAATAAATTGAACAATATAGGAATATCACATTAATTGGATCTAATTAGGCAAAACTATAAAACTATACAAATCGGACTCTTAACATCACAATTAATCATTTAATTGGGTAGAACCGGAAACCGAACCATAGAAACGTGCCCAGAACCGGACCGATACCCACTTATTTGGTCCGGATTTGGGTCTACAAAATGAAGACCCGATTGATTCGGTCCGGTCCGGTTCTGGCCGGTTCCAGAACCGTGCCCATTCCTACTTTTACCTATTAACCAAATAAAATAATCATAATAATACAATAAAACAATATATTTCATTTGTTTATTATTAAAATTTTGAAATGACATATAACAAATAACATATAACATAGATTATTAGAATGAAATAACATATAAATACAAAAAATATAGCATATTATCGGAGATGTTCTAAAGATACATTGACACTTAAGTTGACTTTATCTTTGATTTTTTGTGTGTATAATTTCCCTTTCTTGTGATTATTTGTGTTTATGGGTGTGCTAGTAATTGGTGTGCAGATTTTAGGTATCTCATGGTCGAATTCGAGTACGCGAAAGAGAAGCAACGAAGCACAAATCGGCATCCATGTCCCCGGAGGCAGAATGACCTCCGAGCTCGTTAGTGCTCGATTCGGGGTTTTCATGACACCACGTCGTCGGAGTGCTCGATTTTCGGCTAAACTGGAGGTGGGCCATTCAAATTTCGCTGGAGACGGTGCACTCGATTTTCACCTAAATCTGAGAAAGTCAAGAAATCAGATTTTTGCACAAATATCATAAAGTCCTTAATTTTGGTTCTATGATTTCATGATATAATTTTCCAAATTGAACAAGAGATAAATCATTCCCCAAATTGAACCAAAGGTAAACCAAACTAAATCGGTTGAATTCGAGTTCTTTATTTTAGGAGTAGTTTAAGTAATTCAGACATTTTAAATGTATGTCGCCACAAAAAAATTATCAGGGCACTAAATAATAAAAAAAATATTTAGAGTATAAAAAGGTCATTTCGATATAGTTAGGCGCAAAAAAAATGTCATTATCCCTTATATTAATTATTCATTTAAGAATCATTCACTTATTAATTAACATTAAAATGTCATATCATTGGCTCCATGTCTCTTTGTAGCTCTCCACCATTAAAAGTCAGCTAAAAGCACAGTAAATAAAAAGTTGCAGTGTGCAATATTAAATTAAAATCGAAAAGTTAATCGGAATCGAATCGAAGATAATAAATAATTTAATTATTTTGATTTGTTTCAACCTTGATAAGTAAAATCAGTGCTCTGGATATCTTTGATATCGACCGATATACCGGCGATATATCGGTTCTTACAAATTTTACGAGACGAAACGGTCGATATCAGTGAAAATACCGGTCAAACCGGTAAACTCATCAAAATTCAAATTAGTTTTGGTCTAATCTAGTACAAATCAATTAATTTTGTCTACTCCAATGTAAATCGGTTAATTTCGGTCTTGTTTGATCTAATATGTTCTTATTCGGTCCACATAATTAATTTTGGTTTGGAATTTAAGTTAATAAACAACAACAAAAAGTCAAGCCTTAAAAATCTTAATAGGTTAGGCTCAATCTTGACCCGTCTATGAAACAACCCAATTTGCGCTCATTCACATCATAATTTTGCTTAAAAAATTTAAAAAAAATAGTAATTAATAAATAATTTAATTTTTTCATCAAAATTTGGGTTCGACTATACTATGACGAAGCAAGTTACCGCTAAACTTATAATTTCAAAGAGTCTTTAGTCCTCATGTAAATAGTTTACTTAAAAAAATTATAAGAAACAAAAGAAATTTGATACTAAAACTTGCATTTCTACCATGGTTGTAGATCGCAAGACGCTGTAATGGCGGACGAGGGTCTTCGGAGCCATGACTAATTTTCATTTTTATTTTTGTGTTTTGTATTTTTTAATATAAATTAATTTACATATGTACATGTTCTAATATTTTCAATTTTTTTAAAAAATAAGTCAGTTCGAACATAATCGGCTCACATGAGTCTAAATTCAGCTTAAATTAGTACGAAACCGGCTCAAAACCGCTCACATTAGTCTCTTCAGAAAATCTTAGACAATATTTATATATGTTACAATATTAACATTACAATATTTATTAAACATGCATTCTAAAATTCTTCACTCTATCTCTGACTTTCATTGTCTTATTTGTTTTTTTCATCTCTGACTTATTATTATTCTTTTTGAGAAAAAGCAGACAATATTATTGATTATCTTCAAAATACATCGAAGATACCATGACATCAAGATCCATATCTACCCCAAGTCAGAGTTTTAATGGAACAAAATGGTCTTTAAGTAAACCATCTTATAACCTGATCAACGTAGCACTATACATGATGATAAAATCTAAACTACTAGATAGATGACAAAATAGTAAACACTCCTACGTAATACGGAGAGACCATTGTGATGAAACAACAATTCGACCATCCTCCCGCTCTTTTTATCAATCTGATCATCTACAAGAACTGTCGCTTCCCAATTCTAACCACCGACTCCAAGCTCTATGTTACGAATGTTCGCAAGATTTGACGACCCCTCTCAATTTATTCCCATTCCGAAGTATATCCAGTGACTTATTCATTTCCTCTAAATAACTCGAAAACTCATATGTATCTTCCGTTCCTATGAAGTGAACATTAAAATTGTTATTGGAATATGAAGCGGTGCGGTCGAGGAAGTCGGTATGCAGAAGTTAGAACACCCGAAGTTATCGCGAAAGTGTTAGATTTGGACAAAAGACTAGTGTTTTCCGGGCAGAAACGACGGTCTGAGTCAAAGTCATGGCTATGCCATCGGGTACGACGGATTTCGGCCATCGGAGATCATCTGGAGAGTCAAAGTCGCGTTTTATAAGTTTCAAGCAGTTTTTTTAATAATTTTTAATAGTTGTTTCCTTCCCTTTCCTTTCCTTTCTTTTCATTTTTTTTCTTTTCTAGTCTTTTTCCTTTTTTTCCTTTTTAGCGAATTAGGATTTTCCTTTTTTACAATTTAAGTTTCATTATTTAAGCACTCTCATATGTTTTTTGTTATTAAGTTAGTTTTTGAAGTTATTTTTGATGAATTAATAAAATTCGAAGTTTTCCTTTATATCTATCATCTTCGGTATTTTTCGGAATCAAAGAACTTACTAAAGAGTTCTTCCTAGCCACGTACGCTGCATCAAAATATAGGACAACTTATTATAACTTCAAAAATATTGCATAAAATATAAACGCTTGTTAAATAAATATTTTTATCGGCAATAATTTTTGTATAGGAAAGAAAAGAACCCAACACCCATTTTCTCTAGTCAGTTTTAAGTTTGATTATTAATCAAACAGAAATAAGGGGTAATTTTACTTAGGTCACCACAAAAGTTTGTATTCTCACTTGAGTCACAAAAAATTTAATTTACTTTATGAGGTTATCAAAAACATATTTAGTCTCACTGTCATAACTTCTATTACTTTTTTTCCGCTATCTCGCCCATGCATGTGTGCGGCACGTGACCATAATTAATCTAATAATGGCCAAACTAGCCCTAATTAGGTCTCACAACTTTTCATATGAAATCTTTGATATTAAATGTAGCACATGAATATTGGAAAACAATATCTCTGAGGAGGAGAAGCCGAGGGAGGCTTGTTCCATTGCTCAAACTGAACCATTCATCTCAAAAGTCAAATTATTTTATCATCAAATCACCCAGAAAAATTATTGAATTCAAAACACTGAATCCGAAATCGAGCTCAGAAAAATTAGGGTTTCAGTACAACATTCTCGTAACAGAGAAGGTCGATCCGAGCATGTGCTGGTGGGTTTCACCGCATGTGGCTCTACTCCCTTGTAAGATCACTTGGATTATGGCCTGCTTAATGGAGAGAAAATCAATGTGCATAAGGCTGTCCATTTTTACCCGATACCTAACTCACCCGACAACCCAACCCGATCCAAACCCGATTGACCCGAGACCCGACAAAACCGTGTGGGAAATGAGTCAAATTGACTTCAATTTTGGGTTAAAGTTTCTGAATTTAGGAGTTTAGGGTTATGGTTTGGATTCCATCGGGTGAGTTGAGTTGTACCCGACTCAACCGACTACACCCAAACCCAACCACCCAACACCTCTCTCGAGTCGAGTCTTGGGTATAGTTTTCTAGACCCCGAGACCTGTCGGGTGAACCCAAACTTGGTCGAGTCTACCCAACCCAATTATGACTCATGTTAGGGAGTGAGAGTTGAAAATTTCACGCACGTAGGAAAATGACACGTGAGAGATGTGTGTCATATACAAAAAGTAGGAACATACAGACTCAGCCGATAAAGGTCAAATCTCAATACAATTTGCTGATAAAAATAAACTAATTAACTTCTAATTCTTATCACCTTCTAATTTAGTGTTCTAAGATTAACTTCTGATTTGTTCATTTATTACATTGACATGTGTGTTGTCAGGAACTTATCGTCAAGTGTATTGTCCGGGGAGATAGCTTCTCCGATGTCGAAACTAGCGACGTTGCAACATCTGTAAAATTCTTTTTAAATCGTCACTCTAAATTCCTTTATCCGAAATGATATGCCGGAGACGAATAGATGGTTGAGAAAATGTCACTTACCTTCTTTGTAGTACACTCAATTTTCGTTTATCTCTCTTATTTCACGTATATGTTCTGACATGTCTCAAAAGGTAACGACTTTCTTACTTATTAGGCCCAACAGCTTTATTTTCTGAAAATTATGTTTTTTTTCTTTGAAAAATGACGAAAATGTCCTTGTATTTAAAAAATTAAAAAAAAATTTCAAATTTTTTTTAAAATATATTATTCTATAAAATCAATATTATAAAACTGATGTTAGTGTTAAAAAATAAAAAAAATAATATATATATAAACAAACATAAAACGATGTTTAAAATCGTTTTTCATTTAAAATATTTTTTTTATGATAAAAAATATTTTTTAAAATAACATCAGAATCAGTTATTATTATTTATTATTTTATATAAAAAAGATGTTTTAAGATAATTTTTTCATTTTTTTAATAAAGGGACATTTTTATCATTTTGACCAAAAACTAACATCGTTGGGTTTCAATGAGAAAGCCGTATACTTCGAGAACCTATCAAAACGTATTCGTGAAATAGAGGAGGTAAGTGAAAATTGGGTATACTACGAGAGAGGAAAGTGACATTTTCCCCGGACGGTTTCATCATATGAATTACAAGTAATGCAAACACAATTTTGTTTCAGGGATTTATCAAACAATAGCTTGACTGGCACGGTACCTGATAGTCTATCTCAACTGCCATTAACGGTCTTGTAAGTTACTTTGTGCTTATATGGACTCACAATATTTCAGGAGATTATTAGTGTAAACTAATAATATTTATCATATATATTGTTGTTGTTAAGTTGTGAATTTATTTATTTATTTTTCAATAAACCTGAATTTAGTTAAAATATTACATCATAATTAGTGGTGCATTTTATTCTCAAGTCTTTATTTTATCAATTTAAATGCTATTTATTTACACAAAAAAAAATAGTTTTTAACTAAATATTCATATGTTAAAATCATGCTCATAATTCATACTGTTCTACCTTAATTAAAAAAACATGGGCTGGGCCGATGAGATTGAAAACATGGGCCAAGAGCCCCAAGCTTGACTAGGCCCATATTTTAATTAAAATGGTGTATTTAGGTTTTGGTCTTTAGGTGATTAAATTTAGGAAATTGACCTGGTAAATAAAAAGACAGTGATTTGTCCGATATTAAATTCGTGGATCGCGCGATCACTCGTATAGATTATTTAATTGGAAGATTACTCGACATATCGATCGTTTGACTCGAATCACACCATTATTTGGATTTTTAGGTCGAGAAAAAATTGCCAGAAAAGAAGGCCTCTCGCCGGCCAACGTCACTAGAGAAGAAAACTAACCGTCAGTGAACGTCACCAAAACAGAAGGCTTGCCGTTGATTGATGCTTGTAGCAAAATTACAGCAGCGATTGAAGTAAATGACAAAAATGACCCATATATCACCGTAGCAATATGCTCGTACTAGAATGTCATTTTCCTTTTTTTTCATTACAAGACATTATGTGACATAACATCCAAAATGTGAATAGATATTTGATGGAACTACATTGTTTTCCTCTCTCATTGTCCTAACATGCCTCCAAAGACTTAATGAGTCAACCAATGTTTTCCAAATTGTCCAATGTTTTCCAAATTGTCTGGTTCCTCAATGCATTTTCCTCCTCAGGTCACTCCAGCATTCCAACATTGAACTAGTCTTCATTGAATGGATTTTGGTGAGTTTTGCCAGGTCCACAATTAGAGTTAAACGTAAGCCAAGGTTTTGACGAGTCGTTCGAACTCGATTTATTAGACATTGTGCGTAATTGTTATGGCCTAGTAGCTTGAGCCGAATCCGGGTTTAGAACTGGGCCCGTTTAGTAAACAAGCCGAGCTCGATCGAGCCTAATCTTTTGAGGTTCGATAGGCTGACTGAGTATAGTATTTAATTAATTATGTATATTGTTTAGCTTTTGATAAATATTTAGGGAAAATGACACTTTTGTGCACCTAAATATACATTTTTGACACTTTCATACCATTTTCTTTTCTTTTTTTCAATACCCTAAATTTCATTTTGGGACAACTGTCCATTTATTTACTAAAAATGGCCCTGAATTTTGGTTCAATTCATGAGTATTTTGGGAAAATGACCCAAAGCTACCCTAAATTTTGGTTCAATTCATGGGTATTTTGAAATTATTGTCCCAAAATGAAATTCAGGGTACTGAAAAATAGAAAAACAAAGTAGGGTATGAAAGTGTTAAAAGTGTATATTTAGGTGCACAAAAGTGTCATTTTCCCAAATATTTATAACAAAATTAGACGAATCAAGTCGAGTGAATCTTGAGGAGGATCTTTTAATACTTGATTAATTATATATTTTTATTTAATAAATTTTTTGAGTTTTGATGAATATTTGTAGTGAAAATTAGATAAATACTGTCGAGCCGAACTCGAGCTTGACTGTTTTTTTTCTAGGCGAACTCAAGCTTACTTACATAATTAAGCTCGTTCGAGCTTGGACCGAGCTCGAGCCGAATATGTGATTTGGCAACAAAATGTAACTACGTCTATAAGAGGAGATGCATCTTATTAGAGAGAACCGATATACAAATACCAATGACATGTTACATTAGTGCAATATTTATATCACTACACATATTTAACATAAAAGGAAACAAGAAATTTAACAGAAAATAGGAAACTCAACTTAATTTTCAAACTTTGAACTTTAACTTTATCAAACCGTTTGTTTATCGTGACAAGTCTTTCGATAGATACAACATACCGTTGGGTCGTGGACCTCTTCAATGTTAGGTTCACATGTGAATTTCAAGTCCCACATCGTAAAAAATACTATATACATTAAACTAAAGAATCACTTAGAGTAGTTTTTTGAGTCAATGATGAAGCCTAATGTGTTTTTGGGCTTTCTCTGGTACTCCTCCTAGGTAGGACATGATTCTCCTCAACATTGGCATAAGAGGCTGGTTTTGTAAAACTCTCATGGTAATGTGGGTCGAGTACTCTTCTATAAGTGGTAAGACCGAGACCATGACCGGCTACTCACATCGAAAAAGTATTGGGTACCATTAGGCCAGTATGGGTTTTCTTAGATGATCCTCTTGGGTAAGGCCATATTAACTCATGTATTCTGACTCGCTGACCAGTTAACAAGTCCACAATACTGGCTAATACTAGTGAGTCCTAATTTTGATGGAGCGTACGTGGCTAGAAAGAACTATTTATCAAAATTCGTTGATTCGCAAGAAAACCGAATATGATAGATTTTGAGAGAAACCTCGATTTTTGTTCATTTATCAATAACTGTATAACAAAGATGTATAAAAGTGTTTAAATACCTAAAACCTAAATTGCAGAAAATGAAATCCTAAACTTATTGGAAAAAGAAACAACTTATTAAAAATTGCAAAAAGTGCCCAAAACTTAAAAAAATGCGATTTTGACCCTCCAGATGACCTCGGACGGCAGAAATCCATCGCACACATGGCAAATCCATTTTTTTTTCTCAGAACACCGTTTCCTGCCCGAAAAGCACTAGTCTTTTGTCGAAATCTGACACTTTCTCGATTTGCACCGAATCAAATTCGTCTCGAGCATACCTAACATCATAATTACACTAAATGAGAGACCAAAGGACATTGGATGAATTTCATCCTCAAGAATAGGTGATAGAATGTGAGGTTGGACCCTATGGTCCCTACTAGTAGTGACAAATTGGTGTGCTTGGTACTTTATAAATCATCTAGTTGCTGGTTCTCACTTCAAGCTCAAAGTGTTCATTTCCTTATTGAAAACAGATTGAGCTCAATTGGGTTGCCAATACCAATGCTAAAGGTAGTGTTGATTCTCTTTTTTCTTCAATTAACATTCGGTGACACAAAGCCAGAGCCGATTGCGAATCAACATGCTGCAAGAAAGCTTATATTTGAAGATGACATAGGTACGTGGGGATGTAATTGGCCGCCTGAGCTTTATTCGTTAAATATTTGATTTATACTCGTTACGATTGAATTGGAATCGAATTCGAGTTCTATTAGACTTTTTATTAAACGAGTCAAGCTCGATCTCGACTTGTTAAAGCTCTTTAGTATTTAGTTGATATAATTATGATTATCAATAAATAATTATAATGAAATCAGACAACCAATTTGAGTCAAGCCATTCTCGAGCTGACTCATTTGGTATTTACCTTATCTATTTTCTTTTGAGCCGAAGTCAAGCTCAGTTATGTAACCTCGCTCGAATCCAAGCCGAACATTTTTTTACGAGCCTAGCCTTGTGAAATTAGCGAAGCTCGATCGGGTCGTTTAAACATGGCTTCCCCTCATTTATTCTTCATTCATTCCCCACCTTTTGTCCTAATTTTAGTTTAATTTGATCCATCACATATAAAAGGGTTCTCCTTAATTGTATTCAACCCAACAATCAACATCAGTAATATTATTCTCTATATTATTTCTTTCATTATCATTATCATTATCATTAACTTTATATGTTATAGAGTTAATTTCAATAAAGTACAGTTAAGTCGACACCATTATTAATTACATATACTTTAGTTAGAAAAGTTATTTTAAAGTGAGTAAAGTTTCATTTTATATCAAGTTATACACGGGTTAGATTTCAGTTAGTTTTCAGTGTAAACCAACATAAATTTCTCTGATTGTCTATCAAATTTTCAATTGATGCCATTGAGTTTTCAATCGAGAAAATGAACTGGGAAAACTCAATTTCCATAGAAATCCCACTTCCCCTGAAAGGGTTTAGGAATTATGGTTTCGATGGAAAAAAAAGAAATCAATGACATCAATTGAAAATTTGATAGAAAGTCAGAGACATTTTTGTCATTTTCATTGAAATTTACTGATATAAAATGAAACTTTACTGGCTTTAAAATAACTTTTCAAACTTAAGTGTACGTGCTTGATAATGGTGTCATCCTAACCGGATTAACCCTATATTATAGAATGGGATAATTCATGTCCACTGCGACACATTTGCATGTCAATACGGGGAACTTATTAACGTGTCACTTCAATACGAGAAACTATTTTTACGTGTTATTTTACCCTAACGTCGTTAAAACAGATGAAAAATGTACTGTTCAATTTTCAAATTTTATTGAAAGTCGAAAATACCCCTGTATTTAAAAAAATTTAAAAATAAAAAAAATTATTTTTTAAAATTTTTTTCAAAAAATATTTTTGTGTGGAATAAATAATAAAAACTAATTTGAATATTATTTTTTTAAATATATTAAAAATAAAAAAACGTTGTTCAAATTCCTTTCTTATTTTTAATGTTTTTTTTTCAAAAAAACTTTATAAAAAAGGTAATAATATTGAAATCAGTTTTTAATTATTTCTTATAAAAAATATTTTTTTAAAAAAAGTTTAAAACACATTCTTTAGATATATTTTAAAATTTTAATACAAGGGCAGTATGGACATGTTATATCAGAATTAACTAGAAATAGTTCCCTGTATTGAAGTGACTCGTTAATAAGTTCACCGTATTGACATGTAAATGTGTCATAATTGACCGTAATGAACAGTCCGTTACTAATTAACTTGTGTTCCTCCCTCTCTTCTGATTTGAACAAAAACTGAAGGTTCCATATTCATCGACTGTGGCTCTCCTACTGATAACTCCATAGACACCGGAGTAAAAGGGACCATATCCTCCGAATACAGTGCGGTGCGAGCCCATGGCGCGAGCCTGAGAAGTTTTCCCGACGGAACAAGAAACTGTTACACCCTCCGACCAGAAGGTGCAAAAACCAACCGGAAGTACCTCGTCAGGGCCGGCTTCATGTATGGGAACTACGATAAGTTGAACAGAGTCCCGAGATTCGACCTGCATATCGGGGTCAATAAGTGGTCAACCGTGAATTTAAGCAACTCGTCGACGTACATATATTACGAGATCATTTATGTGTCCTCTACGGAGTATGCGGATGTGTGCCTCGTGAACACGGGCTTGGGAGTGCCCTTCATTTCCGTGTTGGAGCTGAGCGTTTTGAATCATTCCGTGTAAAAAATTGAGGATGGGCACTCGCTTCTAAAATATACCCGAATTGATGTTGGAGCTCTCAGGTAATCAATCATCTACGCAATAGTGAATCGACACACACGTGTGTGGAAATCTGCGTGCACGCTCTCCCGGCGCGCGCTGCGCGTTCGGGAAGGCTGGGTCGCAACTCAAAAGTTCCACCCTCACGGCAAAAGTTCCACTGTCCGTTATGGGTTTGGACGGTTTATAAAAAACACAAAGTTTGTACCTGGCCGTAATTATATATATATATATAGTTCGAATGAGAACTAAATGTGTCGTGAGAACTACTAGACATTCATTTATTTTCAATGGACAAACTGTTTTTGTTGGACATTCACTTTGATTGGATATCACTATTTTCTTTGGACATTCACCTATTTTTAATAGACAAAGTCAGTTCTCACGTTCTCACAAAGGGATTTGGCTCTCACGTGCGAACAGTGTTATTTTATAACATTGTTACACCCGAGAAGGTGTTATGGAAATACATGTTATAATAATGAAACACCGACTGACTGTTTTATTAAAATATATGACTGTTTTATGAAAATACGTGCGAGCTGCTGGTTCGCACGGCTCGCACATAACTTATGGTTCGCACATGAGAGTGCCCATGTATACATAGGTATGCATTTCGGTGAGAACCAAAAGATGTGTGAGAACCGTGATAACCAACATGGAGGTGCCATGTGGCAGGAGATGAATTCTATTCTATAACCTTGAGGTGAAAGTGTTACCTATTGGAAGAATGGTGTAACAAGAGATGGGAGAATTTTTTTCCCACCCGTCAGCTTAACTCGTTCTGTCACGTGTCGTGCTCCCATAGGTTCTCACAATTCCAACAGTACTGTGGTGAGATTCTCACCTAATTTCTCTTCTCTATATATTGTTGTTTTGTTGAAATTTGAAAATAAAAAATAAAAAAACTTATCATTTTCCTAAGTTTATAGGAAATTTTTATAAATTTCTGGTAAGGTCTTTTATCTTTATTTGTCTAATTTTTTTTTTTGGTTACAGAGTGGTTTTTCATATACACCGAGTCATTCACCGTCGTCAGTTGTAATCAAACAAGTGATCTGAGTTCATTTAAGGGAAAACAACCGTTATTACACCTAATTATAGTTAATTCACTCTTTAATGATCTGTCTTTTTTTCTGTGGTAACTTTGTTAACAGAAACTTAAAATGACCATACTACCCTGTTTGTCATTCAAATCTTCAAAAATATGTTATTGTGTTGGGTATATAACAACGTGGAACAATTCTCTAGCAAAAGTAACCAAGAGAAAAAAAGAACAATCACACAAGAACACAAGAATTTACGTGGTTCGGCAGTTTGCCTACATCTACGACCACACTACTCTTTTATTATTGCTCTCAACTCATAAATAATTATAGGGTTACAAGTACATGTATTTATAGTGAAAAACTAAGAGGAATTAAGAAAGACCTAAAATTCCTAATTCTTTGCATATTAGGAATTTTTTTATAATTTATTATCTTAATGCAATTAGGAAATTGTGGTTTCCCTAAATAAATAGGAAAGTCTCCACAAACCCAACAATTGAGACCTTTTTTTCACACTTTCTCCTTCTCCTATGTACTTTCTCCGGCTCACGGTGTTGGATCTCAAACTCTCTAAATCCTTCTCCTCCACGATGTGGTCCTCTTTGTCAGATTAGGAAGAAAAAAATGCTCATCCGTATACCGTACCCACCTCACCAACGACCGAATTGAACCCACCTTGTCGGAGCTCCAACTCCATCACCGAGCTCTAGCCCCTCGCCGGAGACCGAACGTAACCCACCTTGTCGGAGCCGAGCTCTAGCTCCGAACTGAACCCACCTTGCCGGAGCCCGCGAAGCTCGCCGGAGACTGAACCGAATCTAACTTGGTGTCGTCTGGCTCCAGCTCCATCTCGAATTGAACCCACCTTGCCAGTGCTCCATTCCTATCGCCGTGAAGCTCGCCGAAGACCGAACTGAACCCACCTTGCCAGAGCTCTAACTCTATCACTAAGCTCCATCTCCGAACTCATCTCGCTGAGTCCCCAAAACCGAACTCACTTTACCTAAGCTCCAACCCCATCATTACGAAGCTCGCCGGAGACCGAACCAAGCCATCTTGCCGAAGCTTCAACTCCATCGCCGAGCTCCAACTCTGAACCGAACCCCACCTTGTTGGAGCTCCAGCCCCATCGCCGTGAAGCTCGCCAGAAAAGACACCCCACCGTTCATTGAAGTTCTGTTTACGTAGCAGGGACAAGATGTCGAACCTAATGTCGGAACGTTTGGTTCGACAACTTGTTCAATCACAGTGTATGGACGGTAAATAGTAAATTAATAAATAGAAGACACAATATGTTTACCCGGTTCGGTGACTCCGCACCTACATCAGGGGGCACTCTGCCAGTGGAAATGTTTTCACTATTCGGTAGTCAATAGTACAACTTCAAGCATCAACTAGCAATCACACAAGCTATTGTCCTAAGCTACTAAAGATCTCACCGTGAACAACCTCGACCAGGGACTCCCCCTGTCTTTGAAAACATCTCAATTCCACCCTTCGAGCAAACTTATGCTCGGCGTAGTTGTCTTCGACAATTTCTTCGTGAGTTTTCAATCAACCTATCACGTTTTGATGTATGTGATTGACACCGTTCTTCTAAAGATCCAGCCTCTCAATCCGCCAACCTTGCACGGTTAAGAGCTCTGAAATTAAGCACAGAGGAGGTGTGAATTGTTATGGGGGTAGAACCTGCTTTTATAGCAATTCTACATGCCTAATAGGTCTTCAACTCAAAATAGGCAATACAATTCCAAATAGGAATTTCTTTGCCACCTTGCATTATTGGCAAGTTGACAAGTTGGCATTGCTGCCTTAATTGGCCTTGCTGACGTGTATTCTTCCAGCTGGACGTTGCTTGATCTTGTATTAACTCGTTTTCCCTTTGTCCCACGTTTCTGAAAATCAAACAGGAAAGATCGAAAACTTTCCTGATCCTGCGCGCGGTATGTCACGCCAAATGTGTTGCAACATGTTGGCTGACATCTTGACCTTGCGCTAAAAATTATGTCAATACTAAATGTAGTAACATTCATATTTGATTTTTGGGGTTTTCTTTTTCATCCAGCAGCCTTCTGGGTATTTCCTTTAGGTAAATAGTCACGTACCCACGCGACCTATCTTTGGCCGTTAAATGTAACGGAATGTTACGAATACATATAATTTTGCTATTAAAGTGTGAATCAGCTATAATTACGTGCAGTAAAAACGTCGTTCTCCCACAAACATAAGTCTCTTCCATAAAGAAGTTTCTCTCCTACAATACTCTCTAGTTATTTCCCAACAGTTTTGTCCCCTGTTTATATGCAAACTAACTCCTCCCTCGACGA
The DNA here is from genome assembly GCA_963920655.1 of Geranium rotundifolium. Lineage (NCBI taxonomy): Eukaryota > Viridiplantae > Streptophyta > Magnoliopsida > Geraniales > Geraniaceae > Geranium > Geranium rotundifolium. The sequence goes on from OY987312.1 coordinate 45,862,681, forward strand.
CTATTAATCAGTTCTGCAGGACTACCCAAAGATGACTATGGTCGGGGATGGAGCACTCTACCCGAAGCTTATGACTCTGAGTGGCAACAATGTAACACCACTGCCCCGATACACTACACCCGAAGCGACGGCGATAACCCGAACGACGTTCCTGATTCAGTGTGGAAAAATGCTGCCCGGTCGGGAAGCCCCGCCCAGCCTCTGACTTTCAAGAGAACGCTGGAAGGAGACTACATTTACAACTTTCATTTCTACTTCTACTTTGCGGAGATCATCACAAATGTTTCGGGGAGGAACATGACTATTAGTTTCAACGGTGACCCCCCTAGCCAAATTGTCACGCTCCAAGAGCCCTTCAAGGCAGTGACTATAGGTCCCTTGATAATCAACGCAGCAACGGCCCTCTCGTTCTCGATTGCGTCGGTTGAACCGTCTCTCAAACCCATCGTCAATGCCTTTGAGTTTTACTTGGCACTTGAGCTCCCAAATCGGCCAACGGACGTCAAAGACGGTACGCCTATATCTATTCTCTCGTTTTTTTTTCTCGAGTAATGATGTTTAATTGACCAGCTTGAGCGTGACCTAGTGGTTGACACTGCTTGCTGTGATCTCTAGACATATGGTAGAGTGAAAATATATTATTGATATTTATTTATTGTCTTGTGATGTGATTTACAATAAGAGAGACCCATTTATATATAGAATTCTTCCTGGTTGCTAGGGGTGTTTGAAAAATAATCGAACTGACCAAACCGAGCCGAATAATAACCGAATAACTAAGAGATATTGATTTGATTCGGTTCAAAACCGCACTGTAACCTATCAATTCGGTTTCGGTTTATAAAATGAGAACCGACAAAAGAATTTAATAGAACCAGAAGAGATCGATTTGAACACGTAAAACTGGGCCATACATATCGGGTCGGACTCCACAAATAAGAGCTCAAGTTTATTAGTTGAGTTTGACTCCTCCCTTTATACAACCTTTTTATTTCATATTCTTTTCATTTGGGATTCACTTAACTTCTATCTCTCTCATGCTCATGTATACGTGTGGTTTATTTTCCTTTCAACGTATATGTATGCATGAGCTTTTTATTTCAACATTCCCCTCACGTGTAGCCTTGTTTACACGTGGGTCACAGCAGGATTGAACTTCAACACTCCCCTCCCTGATGTATATGTGTTAAAGGATAATGATATTATAATCTATATTTAGAAGAAAAAAATTACCAAACTAATTATACCCTAATTAGGTTTCTAAGAACAAATCATACTCTAATCAGTAATACCTAGAGCACATCTTGAATCGTTCTTTTGTTCCTCTACTGGACTTGACCAACTTGCTGGAGTGATTGGTTTTGGTTGCATTATGAATAAATCTCATGCACTAGGATTTGAAAATTTCAAACACGATGTTGCAGTGGTACTTTTCTTTGAATTTCGAATGGGCTCTGAACTGATTTACGATGCTGCAATAGATTTTTCGTTAAAATTGTAATGGACCCTAAATCAATTTAGTGATTGCTTTATATTTTGCATTTTTATCACAAGCATGTACCTACTTATATTTTAGCTTAAAGATGCTTTGTTACACGATGTTCTTTTTGCATAAATAGTTTGTTATTTGTATGTAAAATTAGTTGAGTGATGAGCATATAATGCAGAATAGTTATAAGTAGGGTTAGGAACGGATCAGGGTCCGATTCTTCTGTCCCGTTCCCAGTTCTACTCAAATCGACCCGATTAAATGATTGATTGTGAGATTATGGTCCAGTTCCCTGTCACGGTTTCCTAATTTTGCCTAATTAGACCTAATGAATGTGATCTTCATACATTATTCAAAATGATATAAAATTGAGAATTTCATGAGATTCTGTTCATACCAAACCAAACTAAGGTTCAAAATCAAATCAAACCGAATTCTATCAATTCGGTTTGGTTCAGAGTCAAAAGAATCGATTCAAAATCGAGCCGTGAACAACCCTAGACTCACCTGTAGACTATAAAATTTGTGATGATAAGAAACACAAATATATATATATATATATATATGATGCTATAATGTAAATATTTATATTATTCTAACATCCTTGTTGCATGGAAAAACAAATAAATATACAGTTGATGCTATGATGGACATCAAGAAGTTTTTCAATGTGATCACCAGAAACTGGCAAGGCGATCCCTGTGTCCCACGTGACCTTTCTTGGGAAGGTGTTGGCTGTAAATATGACAATCCTCCGAGGATCATTTCACTGTAAGCATCATAATCTGAGTAGAGATGGCAATGCGTTGGGTTCGGGTCGGGTTTGTCTTAACCCGGTCAGCATTATTGGGCACCCGACCGGAATAAAACCCGCTCGTTTTGAGCAGGCACCCGAGTCGAAAAACCCATTGGGTTCGGGTGAAACCCGAAACTCACAACCCGACCCGTTTTAAGGAAATGTCCTAACAAGAGACAAAAACCTTATTCTGATCAATATATTTTATGAACTGCAAAAACAGGAACCTGAGCTTCAGCAATTTATCAGGGGAGCTCCCTGATTCACTCTCCAAACTCACCGCTTTACAATCCTTGTAAGTGCTTATTTGTAGCTTCTATACATGCCCAGTTACGGTAAACTGAGATTAGTCAGTACGGTGGTCTCATCAGTGATCTAACGTCTTTCTTGTCCAATCAGAGTTTGAATGTAATAGTAACGTGCTCTATACTGTGACACTTTTGCAATATATGCATCCGTACAAAAATAACGAAATTTCTAAAAATTAAGATCTTTTTCTTCTTAAAAGATAAAATATTTTAAGAAGTTTTTTTTCGTTTCTATCTTCTAAATAAAACTCGTACAATCAAGATTTTTAATTTAACTTTTTAGTTAAAAATTGTCTTATAAAATTTTTATTTCTTAATTGCATGGGTAATTTCGTCGTTCTTTATAAAATACACACATTTTGCACAAAAATACATACAAAGCATATTTTTTCCATTTTTCGCATTATTAATATTACACTATTGTGACATATATATCTTCGATGTTGTGATATTCTACATCTCTTTTATTTCAGGGATTTATCAAATAACAATCTAACTGGTTCTGTCCCCTCAGACCTGAAAAACATGTTCAAGGATACACCAAAACTGTTGAGGTTAGCTCATCTTATTAAAGTTCATATTCCAAGTTTACGGTCTAATATGTATATAAACTCTTTCTTAACCAGTACAAGAGACAAGATCATTAGATTATGCAGGATTGATGCGGTTCCTCTCGATTTGTGAACAGGTTGGATGGGAATCAAATTTGTATGTCGGGTACGTGCACCAGAACTAAAAACCGATACATTCTTCCTCTTATCGCCGTTGTTGGGACTATCGTTGTACTCGTCTTGATTGTAGCCGTGTTCTTCAGATGTAGAAGGAAAAAACGAGGTACCCTCTCGCGTGTATAAATTCCGCCCTTACGAACAAATACTCATTGAGAGGGGAGTTCAGCTGAAAAACTCTCCCTTAGAATGCAAACTAAGAACGAATATAAACTTTTAACCGGTTGAGCTTTTATCATTCGAATTTACTGTTGGGGAGAACCGGGCCTTACCAAGGAGGAGCACACCACGAGAAAAGCCCACATACAGATTAGAGCCCACCTTTGACCCAAAAGACTAGCCTAGTGGGTCTAGGGTCCAATGTGTATATAAACCCTCCTTATACTCAATACGGGACTTTGAATTCACATGTGGACATAACATTTACATCATATAAATATTAAGTTTGCACTCTAAGAAGAGTTTTCACCTGAACTCCTCTCTAGTGTATCGTCGCGTAGTTGCTAATCCTGCCTGCAACAGGATCACTGGAATCAAAGGCTCGACGATTTTCTCACTCGGACATTGTTACCATCACTCGTAATTTTATGACTTCCATCGGAGAGGGAGGATTTGGAAAAGTATATCACGGAATCCTTACCGACGGAACTGAAGTCGCTGTGAAGATGCTCTCGAGATCATCAGAGCAGGGCCCTAAGGAGTTCCAAGCAGAGGTATGATGATGTACCTACACATTTAATTCAAGGATTTCCAAAGTTATAGACTGCAAGACGTCGTAGAGCCAGAACCGAAGAGTCTAAGTCTCTATAGAGCTGAATCCAAAGAATGCGACTATATATATATGAATGACACATTTGTCGCAATTTAATTATCAAACGATTTAAGTTTGAGGGAGCTATTAGAATATATAGCATAGACCCATCACCCCAAGAGTAATAGGATTAAGTTAATGTTTATCATTTCTTCCTATACCCTAAAGATAAATCCATTTTCTAAGAAAAAGGGGCAATCCCTTATTCTTGATAGCGATAGGACAGGTGTCCTTAACAAAATGAAAGATCAGGTCAGGCAAACGAATTAGCATCGTAAGATCCACCGTCTGTCATATTCTCCTATCACTGCTTCCCAGATAAATGTATTCTCATATCAAATATCGTAAATAAAATTATCTGATATAAATTATAATATTTACAGGCACACCTGTTAACGATTGTTCATCATAGAAACTTGGTTTCTCTGATTGGATACTGCGACGAAAATAAGCATATGGGCCTCATTTACGAGTACATGGCCAATGGAAACTTGCAGCAAAAGCTATCAGGTACATTTTGCTCGAAATTCGTATTTTACATTCAACGAGCAGTCTCTCATTTAATTCGTATAAATATACCATTCCTCTACAGGAACAACAGATAATATATTGAACTGGAGAGAGAGACTTCAAGTGGCAGTCAGTTCAGCTCAAGGTTTCTTCTTCTTCTTCTTCTGTAAAACTGGGTTGCACATATCGGGTCGAGCCACACAACTAAAAGTTTAAGCTAATAGTTGGGTTTGACCATTTTCCTTATATATAACCCTTTGATTTCATATTCTTTCAATGTGGGACTTCTTCTTCTTCTTCTTCTTCTTCTTCTTCTTCTTCTTCTTCTTCTTCTTCTTCTTCTTCTTCTTCTTCTTCTTCTGTAAAACTGGATTGCGCATATCGGGATATCGGGTCGGGCTTCACAACTAAAAACTTAAGTTGATAGTTGGGTTTGACCCTTTCCTTTATATACAACCTTTTGATCTCATATTCTTTCAATAGACTTCTTCTTCTTGATGTATTGCGATGGTTGAGTTTCAGGTTTGGAGTATCTACACAATGGGTGCAAGCCACCCATTATTCATAGAGATCTGAAGCCATCAAATATCTTATTAGATGACAAAATGCAAGCCAAGATATCAGATTTTGGACTGTCCAGAGCCTTCTCAACTGAAACCAGGTCATTCATGAGAACTAACCCTGCAGGCACACCTGGGTACCTTGATCCTGAGTATGTCTTCACAAACTTATGTGGTTAAATCTTATTATCATCTGATAAATGGTATGCTAGGATTAAACATGAGTTCAGGTCTCACATCGGATAAACAAGTGGTATGATTATTGTTTATCCGTAAGGTTGACTTACAGTCTTGTAGCCTAGTCTTTTGGGTTAAACAGTGGTGTGATCCTCCTGAGTAAAGCTCGGTTTCCTCCCGTAACTGACATCAGAGTCAGGTTTGCACATACCTCGTCAAGGTGACGGAGCAGTGGATCCTGAGTCACTGTGGTCGAGTCGGGTGTGTGTCAATAGCTTCTTGTAACCATATGTGAATCTGGCCGATGTGATGAGATTCAGTATGGAGTGAGAGATTGTTAAGACTCCACACCCGAGTGTTGGTTCCACTATACACATATGATAATTACGTTGTATAATGAATGTTTATATACACGTTAGAATTAAGACCAGTGGCATGCATACCTTGATAAAACTCGATTCTCCCTAACACAATCACATATTTTCCTTAACATAGCTTATTTTTGGACTTGCCCTAAGGAAGTTGCTTTAACATCTTTAACTTTGAACCGACTCTATTTACGAGGCAGGTCACGCGAAATAACAAATAGTTATTACCAACTAAGTGTGTCCCAATAATTAGGGCTTATGGTTACAGACTTACTCGTTCTCTGGTCTCACGACCAGAGTTTGAGTCTTATATTCTTATCATTTCTGTGTTATAAAGATCTTCGACTTATCTGAATAATTCTCGATTAATTCCTTGTAGTCCTTTGTTATTCCTTGTTTATTGTTTTAATCTAATTACATGTTCGATCAATCTCTAGAAGGTTGTCTCCGCCTGTTAGATTATATTAGGTTTTCTATCTTTAGTTTCCTATATTTATATTTTCTTTTCTCACGTGTATTAGGGTTTCCTATTCTATTCTTATTACCTCTATTGTAATTCACAACACACATCAATAACATATCTCTCATTATTTCTATCACCGCATGACTAGCGTCTAAAGTTTTCATGTCTAAACTAAACATGCAGGTACCAATCATCCGGAAACCTAAACAAGAAGAGCGATGTGTACAGTTTCGGGATCATTTTGTTGGTGCTAATCACGGGTAAACCGGCCATCGCGAGAGGGTCCATAGTTCATCGGGTCAGGCAAATACTTCAAAGAGGGGACATAGGAGGCATCGTCGACCCGAGGCTGCACGGGGAGTTCAAAGGCAACGTCGCGTGGAAGGTCGTGGAGGTGGCGATGGCGTGCGTGGAGCCCACCGCGATCCAGAGGCCGGACATGAGCAATGTGCTGGTGGAGCTCAAGGAAGCTCTGGACCTGGAAACCCAGCTCGAAAGAGCTTTGAGCGTTGAGGGAAAGAAGAAGAAGAAGATGATGATGATGAAGTCGAGCGATTGCTCGATGGTCGTGGAGCCTCTGGAGTTTGGTGATGATGACATGAGTAGTCCTCAAGCTAGGTGATGGAAGTTTGCAAATAGTGGGTCGATGGAAATTTCTTGTACTCAAGTTTTCAATTTTATCTCTTTTCAGTTACATCAACTCAACTCTGTATTAATCAGTGTTATGGATCGCGGGAGATCTCGCCAAAATCGCGGAAATTTCCACATATCTACGACGATATCGCAAAAATCGCCCCAAATACCATTCAACGCGGACAATTTCAAATTAATTCCGGTTTAATCCGGTTCAAATCAATTAATTCCGGTTTAATCTGGTTTAAATCAATTAATTCCGGTTTAATTCAATTTAAATCAATTAATTTCGGTTTAATTTGGTTTAAATCAATTAATTCTGATCTAATTTAATTAATCTTGGTCTAATTCGATCGGCTTCGTTCCGGCACACTTAATCCGGTTTGATATTTAGATTATAAATTATAAATTATAAACAATAAATATTATTCATTTTCCATATAAATTATAAACTAAATATTATTCATTTAGGTTATGGCTTCGGTCCAACACATTTAAAAATTATTAAATATAATTCATTTTTTATTTAATAAATAAAAACTATGAGCTTATATATATTTAATTATTTATTTATTATAAAACGCGATTTGTCGTGATCTTTCCGCGATCCCTCCGAGTTTGTTAGATCTCCCATTTTGTCAAGGGGCCGATATATCCCGCGATCCGATATCCACAACACTAATATTAATGTATCGTTTTGGCTTTTCTTTCTCGTCTCCGAAGGGATTCACCATCCACATTAATGTACACTTTATTCGCTCAGCAAAAACAAGAAAACCATATCCAATCTATGCTATATTTATTACTACTTTTACCAATTAACCAAATAAAATAATCATAATAATACGATAAAATAATATATTTTATTTGTTTATTATTAAAATGTCATATAGCAAATAACACATAACAACATAAATGGTTGGAATGAAATAACATATGAATACTGAACAAATAACGTCTGGATGGGCTGAGAGGTGGCTGGAAAAAGAAAACCGACAAAGGGTTAGGTTGGACCGCGAGCCGCCTAGAAACCGGCGACGACTTGGAGACCTTGAAGAAAGCAAAATCAGAATGAATCGGCCTCCATGTCCCCGGTGGCAGAATCACCTCCAAGCTCGTTAGTGCTCGATTTGGGATTTTCATGACACCACGCCGTCATCGCAGTGCTCGATTTTCGCCTAAGACGGAGACGGGCCATTCGATTTTCACCTAAATCTCAGAAAGTCCAGAAATTAGATTTTCCACAAATATTAAATTTTTGTTTTATGATTTCATGATAATTTCTCAAATTGAACTGAAGATAAACCCTCAAATTGAATCGGTTGAATTCTGCTTTCTTAAGTCAGGGGTAGTTTAAGTATTTTAGACATTTTAAAAATTGTCAGGATACTTAAAAAATAAAGAAAAGTGGTTATAGTGAAAATTTCATTTCGCTATAGTTAGGCGTAACAAAGTGTCATTACCTCTTACGTTAATTATTCATTTAAGAATCAGTCACTTATTAATTAACATTAAAAATGTCATGCCATTGGCTCCATGTCTCTTTGTGGCTCTCCACCATTTCTCTTGCCAAAGAACTCAAAACATTGTGGTGGTTGAGACAGTTGAGAATGGTTCTCTATATAGATTATATGATTTGGTGACTGACATGTATCTTAGGTTGTAGCCAACACATTTTCTTGACTTGCAAAACTAGGTGATGTTTTATTATCTTGGTGGAAGCATACTTATAAATTTTCATTAAAGTCAGCTAAAAGCACAGTAAATAAGAAGTTGCAGTGTGCAATATAACTTAAAATCAAAAAGCTAATAGGAATCGAATCGAAGGAAATAAATTATTTAACCATTTTGATTGGGTTCGTTTAGTTAATTTTAAAAGTTTGTTTCAACTTTGATGAGTAAAATATGGAAATTTATTTAAGTTTGATTGATCATCGAATGGAAGTAAGGGATAATTTCACTTAGGTCACCACAAAAATTTGTGTTATCACTTAGGTCACCAAAAATTTAATTTAGTTTGTGAGGTTACCAAAAACATATTTAGTCTAATTGTCATAACTTCTGTTACTTTTTTTCCATTATCTTCCCCATGTGCGCGACACGTGACCATAATTTTTCAAATAATGGCCAAACTACCCCTAATTAAGTCTCACAACTTTTTCTATGAAACCTTTTGATATTAAGTGCAACACATGAATATTGGAAAAAAGTGTCTCTAAGGGTGGGAAGTCGAGGGAGGCTTGTTCCACTACTCAAACTGAATCATCCATCTCAAAAGTCAAATTATTTTATCATCGAGTCACCCAGAAAAATTATTGGATTCAAAACACCGGATCCGAAATCGAGCTCAGAAAAATTAGGGTTTTAGTGGAACAATCTTTTACCGTGTATTTTGCGCATCCAGCGTATTTTGTAGCAACGTGCCGCACACATAGGCGAGATAACGGAAAAAAGTAACAGAAGTTATAACAGTGAGACTAAATATGTTTTTGGTGACCTCACAAACTAAATTAGATTTTTGGTAACCTAAGTGAGATTACAAACTACCCCTAGAAATAAATTTGATTATTAATTAGTTGATAAAATTAGTAAAATGAATACAAAGCGATTGGAGGTTAGTAAACTTGATTAACGATAATTAATTTTATTTAAACTACAAAAGTCACTGATAATAAATTGACCAGTCGAACACATATATTATGAGTGGAAGAAACTTTCACATAATAATTTCCAACAGTGACCTAATAATTAAGTAACAATTAATTGAAAATACGTCAACTTGACAAATAAATAGATGGAAGAAACAACATTAAATATTAATTTATATTAATCTGCCCCTTCGCAATCTGTGACACATTAACAATTTTGGTTAGTTATTTGTTTTAATGTGTAAAGGGCACTTGACCAAGTTCACATATCTAAATACTTTAAGTGATTATGCAACTTAATCAATATTATTTATAGGTCTATGCTCTGAATATTAATTTTCAGGTTTCATGGCTATGTTGAAGTGTTTCATGATATTCCCCACAATATTGTTGGGATGGTTTTGTCTTGCAATTCTGGTTCATGCCCAAGATCAATTAGGTTTGATATCATTTCATCGATCAATACCAGTGTTCTAAAAATTTCATACTTCTTTTCGGGTTTTCGGTAAAATCAAGTTAACCGAGTTTCACAAATTATCCTCGGTAGTTCTGTTTTGCTGAGTTCTCACTCGATCGCTCGGACAAAAAATTATTTTTATTGTTTTCGCATAAATACGTTGGGGTGCATTTAAGTGAGAACCACGAGTTACGTGATAACCTGTGAGAACCACTTAAATGTAACGAGGGGCGTGTATTTTTTTATAACCTAGAGGAGAAAGTGTTACCCGTAATAAACTATTCTTGTAGTGGACAGAAATAGAAAGTTTAAGATTAAACCCTTCAATGAAAACCATATATAATTTATGCGGAAATGAATGTGATTATATTTCATTTATCGTAAATGACGTATTTTAATCTCAGCTCTTTGTTTTATCGAATCAATAGGTTTGCACCACGAGTAATGATTTTCACCCGAATAATTTTTCTTTCTACACAGGCTTCATCAGTATCGACTGCGGTTCGCCCACGCCTTACACCGACGCGATCACGGGCATAAATTACGTCTCCGATGCCAGATACATAAACACGGGCGAAAGCAGGAACGTGTCGTCTCTATACAATACGAATAGCCTAAACCGACATCTCCTTACGCTCCGAGCGTTCCCCGAGGGAGTTAGAAACTGTTATAACCTGAAACCCGCGCAGGGGAAACAGAATCAGTATTTGATCCGAGCCCGATTCCTGCACGGGGACTACGACGGGGAAAGTACGCTGCCCCGCTTCGATCTCTACATCGGGGTTAATCTATGGGAATCGGTGAGCCTCGAGAGCTCGACGATTATCGTGAGCAAGGAGATCGTGCACACACCTCCCGCCGATGACATACATGTTTGCCTGGTGAACAAAGGCTCCGGAACGCCTTTTGTATCGTCGTTGGAGCTTAGGTTGCTGAAGAGCACCACTTACAAAACTCCATATCCGTCACTTGCTGCTTTTCTGAGGGTGGATTTGGGCTCAACATCCAACAAAACAATCAGGTAAATTTTCTTTAATCCTTAAGGGAAAGAATCAGCAGAAAACAATACCTTTCAAGTAGATATTAAGGGACCAATCTCAGCCACACAATTATATAAGCAATGGTCAAGATGCACGCGGTGGCACATGGGTGTAAATAAGTCGAAATTGTAATTTTTATTAGTCTTTTAACATGTACATGGGGGTATATTTATATTTTTCTCCTCAAGCTTGCCCTCCTTCCATTTCCCTCACGCACCTCTTCTCCTCTTCCGTCTGCGACCCGAGCCTCCTCTCCAACGTCCTCTGCGTCTCCGTCGGCGCTGGCCACGATCCGCCGCTCTTCGGCAGGGCCGACTTTCCTTCCTCCGCAACATCCTCATCTTCTATGCTCCATTTCTCGATTTCTTTATTTTCATTTCAGTCCCCGAATCTCAATCTATTTGCAATCCCACTCTTGTCTCCGACACTTCCCTCTCTTCTCCATGATTGTGCTCCAGCACTGAGATCATTGAACGAGCTCACGGCGCTAGACCGCCTCGAAGGAGTGCCCAGATCTGGATCCACGAATTTCATATGAGAAATTGGAAACAATGAAAATCTGAAAGCCTTTCATATAACTGAAAACCTGAAAGCCTTTCATATAACTGAAAACATGTCCAAACAATGAAGAATTTACATTCGAACAGGTTTTCTGAGACACATTTCATGAAATTCAAATGTATCAACTCATAAACAATTCAGATCAAGGTTTTTCCAAAATATGAAAACCTTTCATATTTTATAACTGAAAACACTCGTTACACCAGGGGACCCCTCGTCACACCACTTCCCCGACGGGTATTACTGTTTTCCTATATAAAAATACTTGAAACCCTCGTTATACCAGGGGACCCCTCGTTACACCACTCCCTTGACAGGTATTTGTGTTTTCCTATAGAAAAATACATGAAACCCTCGTTACACCAGGGGAGTCCTTGTTACACCCCTCCCCAGACGTGTATTAGTGTTTTCCTATAGAAAAATACCAGAAACCCCTGTTACACCAGGGGAATCCTTGTTACACCACTCTCCCGACGGGCATTAGTGTTTTCCTATAGAAAAATACCCGAAACCCTCGTTACACCACTCCCCCGACGGGTATTAGTGTTTTCCTATAGAAAAATACCCGAAGCCCACGTTACACTAGGGGAAGCCTCGTTACACCACTCCTCCGACGGGTATTAGTGTTTTCCTATAGAAAAATACATGAAACTCTCGTTACACTAGGGGACCCCACGTCACACCATTCCATTTCATGAATTGTGTCTTAGAAAACCTGTTCGAATGTAGTTCTTCATTGTTTTGACAGGTTTTCAGTTATATGAAAGGCGTTCAGGTTTTCAGTTACAAAATATGAAAGGTTTTCATATTTTGGAAAAACCTTGATCTGAATTGTTTATGAGTTGATACATTTGAATTTCATGAAATGTGTCTCAGAAAACCCGTTCGAATGTAGTTCTTAATTGTTTGGACAGGTTTTCAGTTATATGAAAGGCTTTCAAGTTTTCAGTTATACGAAAGGTTTTCAGGTTTTCAGTTATATGAAAGGCTTTCAGATTTTCAGTTATATGAAAAACTTTCAGATTTTCATTTTTTCCAATTTCTCATATGAAATTCATGATTGACTCCTTCAAATAAATGAAAACGACGGTGATTTTCATTCGAATAAGATATTCCACATCCAAATCCCTCCATCTCTCTATCCCAATCACAGTCGCGGAGCGATTCTCTTGACATTCCCGCCTTCGGAATCCCCAGAATTTGAGTCCTTCTCTTGCCGATTCACGGTTTCGAGCCCTCGTCGCCGCCGATCGAGATGTTGTGGTCGGATCTTCAATTCTGGAGGAGCCGTGGCGAGGATCGGTTCTTCGATTCGGGGGAGGCTCGCCGGAGCCGCGACGGATATGATGAAGGACGGAGGAGATAAGGGAGGACACCGAGGATTAGAATGAGGAGAGGGAGTGCTCGACGTGTTTGAGAGAGGAGAGCTGGGAGAGAAGCCCAAATTTGTGATATGTTGATTTTACCTAGATACCCTTATGGGTAGTATTTGATTTTTTTTTTGTAATAATAGGGTAAATAATGGAAACCATTGATGAGATTGCATCCAATGGATGACAGTGTTCCCTTTGTACCTATTTAAAACATGGTTTCTAGCGGATTGCATCCCAATCCTTAACTGGTTTTTGATTAATCTCTTATTAGTTTTTAGAAAATCCTCTCTTAGAAATTGGGTCTTATATATCAGGTTGGGCTCCGGTTATTACCCATATTAAAATGACAAGTTTTACATAACTGTTTATTGCCCATACTAAAATGACCGGTTTTACATTTTATTACAACTAAAGAAAAATATTTACATCATGATCAACTAATTGCATTTTTACACTTTGCTCTAACGATGTCAGATTTTGGATGAACTTTTTTTATTTTGTTTAAAATGTTGAAATTGCCCTCAATTATTCATCAAATTATAATATTTATTGATGAAAAACAATTTATATTAATAATATTTATTAATAAAAAAATAATTTATTATTATTATTCTTTAATTATTATAATTATAACTATTTAATAAAAATAAAAATAGATCAATTTTTATTTATTGATTATTAATAATAAAAATAATATTAAAAATTAAAAGTAAATTAATTAAAATTATTATTATTATTATTATTATTACTAATTATTAATAATTTATTGAAAAATAATAATAATAATATATTGAAACTTATAAATAACATAACTCTCTTAAGTACACTGTTACTGTGTTTGTAAACTTTCGAATAATTTTTATTAATAATTATTTTATTATGTCGTTCAAAAGTTTCAATATATTATTAATAATTATTTTTATTTTAATTGTTTTAATTACTAATAATTAAACCTAACTAATTGAATTTGAACGAAGGTTGGTCTTAGTTGGGGAAGAAGACCTTAGGGGTATTTTAGTCTTTTTTTTAAAAAATTTATCCAAAATCTAACACCGTCAGAGTAAAATGTAAAAAAAACACAATTATCTGACATTAATGTAAAAAAATTTCTCTAATTGTATTAAAGTGTAAATTGGGCCACTTTAGTATGAGAAAAGTGTAATTAACTCTATTATTTACAATTATTTCCATTGTGCTTCTACATATTCTCAACACTCTCTGCCCAACTAGCATCTATCGTTTTTTATCACCGATTATGAATTCACTTTTCTGATCACAAATTTTATTTCAGGTACAAAGACGATGTTTATGACCGTAAATGGTTGCCTTTAAACCTGGACGAAACCCAGCTAGTATCCACCAACCAGATCATCGACGTTGGAAGTTTCAACGACTTCCACCCGCCGTCTATCGTAATGGCCACGGCGGACACCTCCGCAAACATTACCGACGACCTCGACTTTCACTGGGTCCCCGACGATCCTACCACCCTACATTATGCCTACCTACACTTCGCTGAGGTGCAAGTGCTCGGCCCTAACCAAACTCGAGAGTTCAACATATCTACAAATGGCAAGTTTCTTTTCGGACCCGTTGTTCCTGAATTCTTATACACCAGTTCAGTTTTTAGTACAAGCCCGCTGAGTGGCGAACGTATCGAGTTTTTGATCAAAAAAACCGAGAGGTCAACGCTTCCGCCCATCCTCAACGCGGTCGAGGTTTATACGGTCATAGACTCCTCACAACAAGAAACAAACCAACAAGATGGTATGTCATTCTAAATATTTTAGTTTCCAACTAATAAGGTTGACATTTTACTTGTAAAGCATGTATTGATATATATGAATCAGTTTTATATGGTAATAGTGGTCGATCTGGGCATGTGCTGGTGGGCATCACCGCATGTGGCTCTGCTCCCTTGTAAGATCACTTGGATTATGGCCCGCTTAAGGGAGAGAAAATCAATGTGCATAGGGCTGTCCATTTTTACCCGGTACCTGACTCATCCGACGACCCAACCTGACACAAACCCGATTGACCCAAGACCCGACAAAACCGTGTGGGAAATGGGTTGAATCGACCCAACCCGATAGAGGTCGAGTCGAGTCTCGGGTGACATCTACGAAACCACCGAGTCACCCGAGTCACCCGACACCCAATTAGCAAAATGGGCCAGCCCTTTTATCCCTATTAGAGTTCAATTAAGGGATACAATTACAATTTTAATTTGGGATTGAGGGTTTCAAATTCGAATTGATTTCAATTTTGAGTTAAAGTTTCTGAATTTGGGGGTTTAGGGTTATGGTTTGGATCACATCGTGTGAGTTGAGTTGTACCCGACTTAACCGACTACACCCAAACCCGACCACCCGACATCTCTCCCAGGTCGAGTCTTGGGTATAGTTTTTTAGACACCGAGACCTGTCGGGTGAACCCAAACTTGGTCGGGTCTACCCAACCCGATTATGACTCATGTTAGGGAGTGTGAGTTGAAAATATCACACGTAAGAAAATGACACGTGAGAGATATGCGTCATATACAAAAAGTAAGAACATACAGACCCAGCTGATAAAACTGATTATTTTTTAATTGTGAAGCCCGGTCTAATATATAATCCAAACCTGTTTTAACTCTTAGCTACTACTTGTATATTTATATGCATTATCTCCAAATATCAGTTGATGCAATAATGGAAATCAAGTCCACCTATGGAGTGAAGAGAATTTGGCAAGGAGATCCATGTGCCCCTAAGGGTTACTCATGGGAAGGTGTTACTTGCAACTACAATGGTTCCAATCCTCCCACTATCATATCCTTGTAAGTACATACCATTTCATAAACCTACTAATTAATTAATTTCTTGATACAATCTGTTCAAATCTTGATACAATTTATCGATAAAATAATTAATTAACTTCTAATTCTTATCACCTTCTAATTTAGTGTTTTAAAACATGATCCGTGTTCTAGAAATTTTCGACTAGCCTGATTTTTCGAATACTACTCGTTATTACATTGACATGTGTGTTATTAGGAACTTGTCGTCAAGTGGATTGTCCGGAGAGATAGCTTCTTCGATATCAAAACTAGCGACGTTGCAACATCTGTAAGCCTTTTAAAATTAAGGGAAAATGTTACTTACCTCCTTCGTAGTATACGCGATTTTTACTTACCTCTTTCGGCCGACTAAAGTATCTTGACGGGTTTTTGTATTTTCAGAATTTCTCATGAAAACCCAACGGTATTAGTTTTTGATCAAAATGATGAAAATGCCCTTGTATTAAAAAATTAAAAAAACATTTTGAAAAACATCTTCTTAAAATATATATTTTTTATAAAATAAATAATAATAACTGATTTTAATATTATTTTTTAAACAATAATTTTTTAAAGAAAAAATATTTAAAATGAAAAACGGTCTTTAAACATCGGTTTTTATGTTTTATAATTTTTTTTATTTTTATAAAAAATAATTTTTTAATACTAAAATCAGTTTTTTATTATTGATTTTATAGAATAATATATTTAAAAATAATAATTTTAAGTAATTTTTAATTTGTTAAATACAATGGGTATTTTTGCCATTCTTACAAAAATAGTTGACTTTGAGCAAAAACTAATGGCGTTAGGCTTCTTTGAGAAATTTTGAAAGTACAGAGGCATGTCAAGATGCATTAGTCGGCCGAGGGATATAAGTGAAAATCGTGTATACTACGAGGGAGGTAAGTGACATTTTCCCTAAAATTAAAAGTTGTTCATCAAAATTCTTTTTAAATTGTCACTCTAAATTCCTTTATCTGAAATGATATGCCGGAGAAGAACAATCACGCTCTCGACAATAGATGGTTGGGAAAATGTCACTTACCTCCCTCGTACTATACCCGATTTTCACTTACCTTTCTCTCATTTCACGAATATGTTCTGGCAAGTCCCCGAAGTATACGACTTTCTCACTTAGGTCCAACGGCGTTATATTTTGAAAATTTTGTTAACTTTTCGAAAATGACAAAAATGCCCTTGTGTTTAAAAAATTAAAAATTATTTTTTCACTTTTTTTAAAACATATTATTCTATAAAATCAATATTAAAAAACTGATTTTAGTGTTAAAAAATAAAAAAATTATAAAACATAAAAAACGATGTTTAAAAACCATTTTTCATTTTTAATATATTTTTTAAAATAATATTAGAATCATTTTTTATTATTTATTATTTTATGAAAAATATGTTTTAAGATAATTTTTTTTTATTTTTTTAACACAGGGCATTTTTGTCATTTTCATCCAAAACTAACACCGTTGGGTTTCAGTGAGAAAGCCGTATACTTCGAGGACCTACCAGAACGTATTCGGGAAATGGAAGAAGTAAATAAAAATCGAGTATATTACGAAGGTAAGTGACATTTTCTCTATATGAATTACATGTAATGCAAACACAATTTTGTTTCAGGGATTTATCAAACAATAGCTTGACTGGCACGGTACCTGATAGTCTATCTCAACTGCCATTAACGGTCTTGTAAGTTACTTTGTGCTTATATGGACTCACAATATTTCAGGAGATTATTAGTGTAAACTAATAATATTTATCATATATATTGTTGTTGTTAAGTTGTGAATTTATTTATTTATTTTTCAATAAACCTGAATTTAGTTAAAATAATTTATCATTATTTATTTTATCAATTTAAATGTTATTAATTTACACCCAAAAAAATAGTTTTCAACTAAATATTCATATGTCAAATCATGCTCTTTGCAGAAACCTGAATGGAAATAATCTCACAGGTTCACTTCCAAGCAAGCTCATTGAAAAGTCAGAGAATGGATTGCTTTCACTAAGGTCTGTTCTCTGTTATAAACCATAATAATTATTATAAATTTGTTAGAAAAAATTAGAGCATATTAACTTTATTTCAGCCAAGATTCTAAAACTCAAAATAATTGGAGAGAGGTCGGAAAGGTAAAAATCGGCAAAACTCGGACTTGTGTCAAATAAATTTTAGGAATAATTGCAGTTATATATATATGTGTGTGTGTGGAAACTATCTTTGCACTTAGTGCACCTAACTCTTTTTCCGGCTTGTCAGGTTATCTAAAATTCTTATTTATATTTTTATTACATAAGTATAACAAAATTTTGCTTAAATCTGTAACAAAAATATTAGAAACAAGACAAAAATAAGAATTTTATTTTACATGACAAGCTAAAAAAACTGTTAGGTATAGCTGAGTGCAAAAGTGAATTCGACATATGTATATAAGTGCTGCTTATCCCTAATCGATACATATATATAGTTCACATTTATTTGACAAAAATAACAACATTTTTGTAAGAAAAGTTTATTTAAAACAAAAATAGTAGAACCACAAGTTATAAAATAGTTTCAACACATATGAAAAATAAAATTCGATCATGTTTATTCAAGTGGGAATTCGATAAAACCGAATCACCGAAAACGAGTTCTACAACTCGATCATACCGGATTCTCAAGAAAAACTCAAAAGTTTTAAGAACGCGTATATTACTAGGGTTTGTAATTTCAATATCATATATGAGGCAATTTACCAACGCTTGTTTGACCAGTTGGTTAATCACTTGAACTTGGGGCCAAATGTTCTGGGTTCGAGTCATGTTGCGGTATCTCGTCTTTGTTTCCAACTTCTGTTATTTATACAATAATTTTAAGAATCACAAGTTTGGAGTTTGGTGTTGTCTTGTTTCATCTAGGGTGGATCCAGAGCTTTGTGTATCCGTTGCATGTGATCAGACGAAGAAAACGGATTATGTTACTCCGATAATAGCATCATCGGTTGCTATTTTGGTTGTCCTGTCGGCAGCAATAACCATAGCATGGAAGATAAAAAGGAAGAGAAAACAAGGTATATATATAAATTAATAGGGTCATGATCTCGTGCGAATCAGAAGGTTTTGTGCGAACCCGTAAGAACTGTGTTTTCATTATTACGACAGACAAAAAAAAAAAATCTTCCAATCACTCGTAACACCCCTCTCTTTGACGGGTAACACTTTCTCCTCTATATGTTATAGAAAAATACACGTCCCCCTCGTTACATTTGAGTGGTTTTTACGTATCTACTGGGTTATTAATAGCAAAAAATATCATGTATTCAACTTTTCCGGTTAATAGATGTGAATTCTTTTATTATTAAAAGTAACTATGAATTTATCGTTCTTTTAAAAAACATGTGCATGTTTTTTATTCAAAAATAAGTAAAAAAAAAACCTTGGCATTCAAATTTTCTGGAGTTAACTCGCGGATTTTTCTCTTCTCCCGCCGACCATCCTTAACTTGTAGGTCGATGGCAGAAAACAAGAATTTTTGTTTTTAGAAATTACTCTCGTGCCGAAATATTTTTCCAAGAAAATTTCACCATAAAAATTTCCCGGAATTTTAGTCTTCTGGAAACAAAAACCAACAAGCTCAAGCTGGAGAGTTGTTTACTTTTAATTCTAATGTCAGTATTCAGCGTGTTGGCCATGCATGCCTCGTCAGATGTATAGGTCATATCCGACGAGACATTAAGATATCTTTTGTCGGGTACGATTTCATATACCTTCAGGCCGCCAAGTATGTCGGGTACATAGTTTATCATACCCGACATACTTGGAGACCATATATACCCGACAACCGACAAAACCGTCTGTTGCGATCATTATTATTATTTTCTCTATCAAACAACATGTGCTAAATAAGGAACAATTGTGTGGTTTAATCAGTTGGGACCGTTGGGAGGGATCGAGAACCCAAAAACCATAGTGGTTCCTTGGATTCAAAGAAACGACACTTCACATACTCAGAGGTTGTGACCATCACCAACAACTTCGAGAGGGCTCTTGGCAAAGGAGGGTTCGGAACGGTTTACCATGGCTCGTTGCTCGACGGTACTCAAGTAGCCGTGAAGATGCTCTCCGAGTCGTCGGCTCAAGGGCATCGACAGTTTCATGCAGAGGTATAGGGTTGTTCAAAAAATATCCGAACTGATAAACAGACTCAAACTGAATGATTTTGAATTAGTTCGGTTATAATATAAATAAGGGAAAAGGACATCACCTGAATATACACGTTTGTCACTTTCATACCCTACTCTTTTTTTTCTCTTTTTTAGTACCCTGAATTCATTTTGGGATACTTTACTCCTAAGATATTAAAAATACCTAAACTATTCTTGAATTGAACTAATATTAAATCTGGTCCAATTTCAATTGCGTAAAAAGACAAAATTACCCTCAACTACTCATCAAATTTTCAAGTGAATGTCACTCTCTCCACCTCCCTCCTCCTCCTCCTCCTCCTCCTCCTCCTCCTCCGCCGCCGCCCCCTCCTCTTTCTCACCCTCGCCTCCGTCCCTCTCCTTCGCCACCGCCAACAACCACTTGTTTCTGCCGGAGAGCTCGTTCGCAAGCTTATGTCCTCGGAATCGGAGTCGGGCCTAATTCGAAAGAAGCCTCCCGCAAATTTCAAGCACGCCACGATGGCGGTTCCTCGCCGGAGACCTAACCACTTAAATTTCAGCTCCAGCGAGTCCTCCGGCGACCTGACCTCGCCGTTCCAGCTCGCGACTCGTCCATCTTTCTGCTCCTCCACCTCTAATTCCTCGAAATCGAGGGTGAAATCGCAAGCCCTAAATCTAATTGGGTCTCGACGGAATCGAAGTGGTTGTTGGTAATGGCGAAGAAGATGACAGAGGCGAGGATGAGGAAGAGAAGGTGCGGCGAAGGAGGAGGAGGGAGGTGGAGAGAGTGGCATTCACTTGAAAATTTGATGAATAGTTGAGAGTAATTTCGTCTTTTTATGCAATTGAAATTGGACCAGATCATACCAGATTTAATTTTGGTTCAATTCAGGGATAGTTTAGGTATTTTTAGTATTTTAGGAGTAAAGTGTTCCAAAATGAATTCAGGGTACTAAAAAAAAGGTAGGGTATAAAAGTGACAAAAGTGTACATTCAATTGTACAAAAGTATTATTTTCCCCATAAACAAAACTGAAACTAAGGCAGCTCAATTTTGATTAATAGAAGTAGAACTGATAGAAAACCGAACTGAACCAGAAACTGATCAGTTTAGACTTGTGACTCCTGCACATTTGTATTGAACCATCACGGTTTTGATTCATAGAAGTAGAACTGATAAAAAACTGAATTGGGCCGGAAAAAAATAAGTTAGAATAGGCCAAGAAATGAAAATTTTATAAAAAACGGTTTAAATAAAACTGACCGAACCGGTTCAAAACCGAATTGCTATGAACACTCCTATGTATTAGTAATATGGGCCTAATTAACATTCAAATTTGACAGGTCAAACTCTTAATGAGAGTTCATCATAGAAACTTGACTGCTCTTATTGGGTATTGCAATGAAGGCACCAACTTGGGGCTTGTCTATGAGTACATGGCTAATGGAAACTTGGAAAATCTTTTGTCAGGTACATCAAATTTGAAATAAAATAAAATTTACTTTTTAAAAAAAAATTATTCGAATGCATTTTCGTCATTTAAAAAAAATAAATCATCTGTTTTGCAACGACAAAAAAAGAGTAAGTTGACCGCTACATTTTGCAATATTTTCTTACAACTGCAAATTGTAACGACGAAATAGTTTACAGCTACTTTCTACAATTTACCCTTTTGAAATTTACACGCGTTGTAGCGAAAAATGCACATGTCTTGAGCTGGGAGGATAGGATGCGGATAGCAATGGATTCGGCTCTAGGTGAGCAATAGCTAACGGGCTTGCATAGCATATGAACTCTATGTTTCGTTTTTTTTATGAATGAACGAACTTGGCGCGTAGGTCTCGAGTATTTGCATAACGGTTGCAAGCCGCCCATAGTCCACAGGGACATAAAATCCACCAACATCTTGCTCAACGAGAGGTTCCAGGCGAAACTGGCCGATTTCGGCCTCTCGAGGATCTTCCCCATGGAAGGTGGCACCCATACCCATGTCTCCACTGTCGTTGCCGGCACACCTGGCTACCTTGATCCCGAGTAAGTCCGTATTGTTATCCCTACTGAAAAAAAATCTTGGTCGGGTTTGCATATCTAACCAGATGTTAGTCAGGTATATTAGACTATACCCGATGAATATTGTGTAAGGATGCTAGAATGATGGATTCGAGGAAGATTTAGTGATTTCTGCCTCTTATTTTGTCAGATTGGCAGTGTCCCGTTTAGTTTAAAAATTGTTTTCTTTCTGAAAAATGACAACGAGACGGGTTCAAAACAAGTTTGAAAATTCTTGTCTCTAACTCTATCAAATCAGAGACATTATATCTCCATTGAATTAAGAAATTTCTAGCATCTCGAAAATAGAAGAAAACCCTCTAAAATACGAAAGTTAAATGTCACACCCAAGTAAGAGGGTTGACTTTTTAACTACACGTCTCCGCATAATATTTAAGTCGTAACTAATGTTCTAAAAATTTCCAACTTGTTTGATCAGTCATGATTAATACTATATAATTGTCAATCAACTTTTTAATCTGATTTATTTTTTGATTATTTTTTTTCAATTAGTTTTAATAGGTTCTCTCCGCCCGACTAGTGCTTAGTGTTTTTTTTAGAATACTACCTTTTTCGACATGCAGATACTACGTATCGAACTGGCTGAATGAGAAGAGCGACGTGTTCAGCTTCGGAGTCGTCCTCATGGAGATCGTAACGAGCCGACCGGTCATCATAAAGACCAATGTCGACAACGTCCACATCAGCCAGTGGCTCGACGCCACGGTCCAAAACGGAGACATCGGCGAGATCGTCGACCCGAGGCTGTCGGGAAGCTTCGACGCCAACTCTGCGTGGAAGGCCGTGGAGATAGCAATGACGTGCGTGTCGGCCACCTCGGCGGAGAGGCCGACCATGAACCAAGTAGTTGTAGGGTTGAAGGAGTGTCTGGAGGCTGAGACGGCTCGATTGAGGTACGGTGGACAGAGCGATCGATCGAAGGATTCGACCGAGCCGATGAGAAGGACTATGGAGAGTGGGCTGTCTCCGGCGGCCAGGTAGAGAGAATGGTTGGATCTTCTGTTTTTTATAAATATCGTGTTGAGTCTCGAACTCTGGTCTGAAGCCAAAGAGCGAGCAGTGTCAACCACTATAGGCCACGCTCAAGCTGGTATTTTTGTATAATTATTTGGTTCTTCTTTGGAAGGTAAATAAATAAGGGTTGTTCTCGTCCACACAAAACGTAGCAATAAGTAGGAATGTCAATGAGACAAGTTTTTCTAGTCTTGAATACGATGACAATATACGAGTTATCTCGTCTCTGATCTTCAACCCACCTCAAACCCGACTACCCAAGTTTTATAATATTTTCTCACTTTAATCTGCACTGACCACGATTGGGTATGGAAAAAACTCGATTTCCGAGCACGGCCCAAAATACATTTAAAATTATAAAAAGTTAATTTTTTAATTCGGGAACGGGCGGGGAAAACTCGTCCGACCCGACACTAAGCGAGAATTTCATATCCCTCGCCAATTTCGAACCTACTCTTAAAATGTATATTTTTGTCAAATTCAAAACATTTTGTCATATATAAAAATATCAAGCTACACAAAAGATTCATCCCATTTTCAATAAACCCACATTTAAAGTTGAAATTTTCACACTCTCGTTGCAGTTAATTTAGAAAAAATGTTAGGCGCTAATCAAACATAAATTACATGACCGATTTTTCGTGATTAATCAAATTAATTGGAGATTATTAAAATTTTAATTCATATAATATGAATGACATGTAAATTATTATAAGTCAGATCGATTATTAAGTTCCAATATCGGGCTATATTTTTAAATCATTTTAAATTGTAAGACGACAAATCTCTAACATCATAATTGATACAGTTGTATTCATGAAAACTAAAACTATATAATATATAATATATAATATAGAGTGATAAATTAATTAATTAGTTCATATATATTAGGGTGGTTCGGTTGGTCAGCTCGAAGACAAGTGCATGCACCTTATTATCATCACAACCGTTTTTATAATAAAAAATAGAAACATAAATTAATGTCCACTTGTGAATTTTCAACGCCAATAGTTAATTTTTATTTCCATAAATACTATTGGGTTCGTTCACTAACGGAAATGTTTCTATATTTAGTAAGAAAATCCCAAGTGATGTCTCTTTCTTTGATCCAATCAACCACCAAAAGGACAAGCTAAATTGGCAAATTCATTTTTTTTTGTGGTTGCAACATTTTAAATCCAATTTTTGGAGGCGTAATCTGGTGCGAGAACTTCACCACTATGTGAAAACTACTGGCACGCCGAGCTAGTACCGAGCTAGTAAGCGCATAATTTTTTTTTCTTTTGTTCTCAGTTTTTCGTTACACCACTCACCTGACAGGTTAATTCCTCTAGGTTATAGTATGGAACCGACCCCTTTACCACGTGACGACTACACATTGGTTCTCATAGTTCTCATGTATCTTGTGATTCTTACTGGAATGCATCTCTATATATATTTAACGTACGTTTATCGAAATGTTAAGTGTATATGATTGTCTTCTTAAATATTGAGTTGAAATCACTTTGGAGAACATGTCACTCCCGACATGCATAGTGAATACGAAATTTGTCAATTGAGTGAGATCATACCCGACGAGACATAGTGTGTCGGGTATGGTCTCACTAATCCGACGGTCTTCGTGCTCACCATGCAAATTGGGTAAGTGAGGCTACACTTGACGAGACTATGTCTTGTCAGTTTTGGTATCCCTTACTGACATATATTCACTACAATAAAAATTTTCTCACCCGATTAATGCAGCCATTACTTGTTGGTCGAGTGTAGTCATTACTGATTAAAATGTTCCGATTGGTTTGAAGCCCATACCCGACTAACAAGGCTAGTCAGGTAAGGGCCGATTTCTAGTAGCGAATGTGCGACTCATAGCCGACTGGCCATTGGTCATGTCAGCAACACTCCATGGTCGATTGAGGTGCATCAACATTTATATTGTTGGCGATGATGTGATGTGCGTACCCGACTGGTTGACAACCTCAATCAATCGACATGTCATGCGTGTTAGTAATACCCAATTTTCTACTAATTCACGTTTTTTTCGGAAAATGAATCTCTTTTACAGATATCTCTTTCAAAGACGTTGATTCTTTCGTAAAAATTACATCAAATCTTACATCTACCCTTCAATTTTGAACCACACGAGTGCTCCAAATTTCATCTTCACATGACATAGATGGATATGGCAATTAATTAAAACACAACTATGATGATTAATACATATTTTTAAATTAACCATCCAAAACAAAACATCCTGGGTCCTGCCAAAAAGGAAGAATATATGTAAGCATATACATATAAACAAACACAAAGCATGTGCTAAGCAATGAAGAGAATGTGAGATTTTCAATGGCACGCTTTGGATTGAATCAAGGAGACAGCACCACACTGACTCAACCTGGAACAGAATGTCTCTCTGACACTTTTTGATTAGCTTAAGAATTTGACATTTAATAATCACACAAAAAAGAGAGAATCTCCATTTCATTAATTTAAAACCAAGATTTAATTTAATAGTTTATTTAGTCTCAAAAGGTTGTGATGATAAGGCACTTTCTAGCCATTGATCTTGTTCAATCATAGGTGTCATGATTGCTTGATCAAGACCCTTTTTTGGGGATGTTGATCAAAAGGTTGAGAAAGAAAGATTCCACTGAACTTTTTTTTTATGTTTCCAAGAAAATTGCAATGAAATTAGAGTGACAAGAAGTGGAATTAGAATTGTACATATGAATTGATTCAATTTCATCATCACTCAGTGATTAAAGGATTGGTGCATTTAATTAGTTTTGAATTGGGTTTCTTGAAATGAGATTGATTATCATAGTGTATTTTAATTTTCGAGTCAAGAAAACAATCTTTACAAGAAAATGCAAGACCGATAATCCCAAATTTTATATTGTGAGAGTTTTAATGAAACGATAACGATCATTGAAAATCTTAAATCATATATTCACATACACGAGTCAAGAGACTTGTTATTGTGCAAAATATTGCGAGACTAATTCTCCAAATCCTGTAATAATGAAAGTCTTGTTCATGAAACGACAAAGATGTCTGATGTTAGCTTCAATGAAATAACATTGATTGATATCTGATGGTAAAAGATACCGAGATTCTTAATTTAAGTCTCGTGCACTGAACTGCCGTCGTTGCAAAAGGGTCTATCATGGGTTAGCATTTGTTGATTCCTCTTGAAAAACCCACTTGATCTTGAACTTGATGATGGTGATGGTGATAGATTTGGTTTTGGAGTAAATTACTAGGAGCAAATGCTTGCATCAAACTAAACGAAGGGTCAAGATTATGATTATGGAGGTTGATCTTGCGGCCGAGATTCTCCAGGGCCTTCACCTGGGACCTCAAGAACTTGAGGTAGCTGGCGGCCTCGTCGAGCATCGACGCCGTGTCCATCTTTGCCCCGCCGGGGACGATCTTCTGGAGCGCCCTGATCCTCTCGCTGATCCTCTCCCTCCTCTCCCTCGCCGCCACCGTCTGCGGGTCCCGAGAGATCCTCACGTTCCTCCTCCTCCGAGGCCCCTCCGCCGCCGCCGCCGCCGAGAGGCTCGTCACCGGCCTCATCGCCGCCGCGCGGTAGATCATCTCCTTCATCTGCGCCGCCGCCTCCGCGTCGGGCTCCCGGTGTTGGTGGCGGTCGAGGGCCGACGAGGAGGCCGAGAAGCTTATGTTCGACGACGACGGGGACGTTCTTGGCCTCTTCCGCCGCGGTTCTTGATTTTCTTGGCCTTCTTGATTCTTGTTCGGGCGAGGTTCTTGATTTTCTTGATTCTGGTTCGGACAGGGTTCCTTGTTCGTGACGACGTGGTTGCTGCTAATGTTGTTGTTGTTGTTTGAGTCCTCCGACGAGGTTAGTGCGCTGAGGGCCCACAATTCCCCGTATTCTTCGGGGAGCAGTCCTGAACTCTGAACCTTAAACCCTTCTTCTGATCCTCCAGTATCAGTACTGGAAGACAAAAGGCAATCCAGGGGCTCGAGAACCGCATTCAACTTCCCGTCGATCACGAAAAACTCGTCTCCTCCCCAATAACCTGAATTCTCCAAGCTGACGATCTGTTCGGGTTCTTGATTCGGGTTTTGGAGCACGAAGCTCTCTTCAATCCCATTCTGCTGGTTGCTCCACAATGAGGACTCCCAACCCATATGGCCGTCCATGGATCCCTAAAAAATTCACACACAAAAAAAAACCCGAATTCGAATCAAGAGTGAAACAAGAAGAAAATACTGCTCAAACAAATAATATATACAAATTGGTGAAGAATTTGAAGCTCTTTACCTTGAGCTTCAATGGAGGAGATGAGAGCAATGTTGAGCAGCTCAGAGCTATGGAATTGATGTTAAGTGCTTCAATGGAGGAGAGCAGAGCAATGTTGAGTATAGCTTAGAGCTATGAAATTGATGTTAAGTGCTTATTGCTTATATATATATATATATATAATTGGGAGGAAGAAGGAGAGAACAAAGGGAGGGACCAAATATTTTAATGCAGCAACTCAATGTATTGATAAGAGTACTATATAATATAATAATAAAAAAGAAAAAAATATATATTATTATAGTTCAACTAATTGAAAATTTTAAATTGATAGGTGAAGTTTTTAAACATTAATATTTAAAATTAATTTTATAGAAGATTAATCGAACAAGTTGGTAATTAATGTTGTAACAACTCCAGACTTGTCTGAATAATCCTCCGACAATTTCTTAGTTAATCCTCTATAACTTCCAATTAATCACTCAATCTGTTTTATTTTTTATTAATTTCTGACTAATTTTTTATTAGTCTTCAAAAAGTCATTTTCGCTTAATTAACGCCTAACATTTTTTACAATATTAAGTCAATTAATTTCACAACCGTGCTTAAAATTATGTATTAAAAAATAAAAGGTCGCGTTAAATTTTAAACTGACAGGTAGAATTTTCACGATTGTGTAATGAGTGATAAATGAATTCACGCCCTCAACAGTAAATTATGCTATGTTATTATATTATTATATTCTATCTATCTAAAACTCGTATTAATAAATGGAGTCGAACTTATATATTAAATGAGTGTGACTATTAAATTAAATATAATAAAATATATATTATTATTATTTAAGTTTGAACAGTTGTGTGTGAATGTATGTGCATTGGGTTTGAAAAAGATAAGGCTTTTTGGTCAGTTTGGTGGGGTGTGTAAGGGTATATTTTTTGCAGATGGGGAGCATGAGATTTCAGAACAGACCCAACTACATTTTATTTTATTTTATATATTATTGTTTTGTTTAAAAATTGAATAAAATAGGGTTTTAATAATAATATTATATGTGAATATGCTCTGGCTTGGTCTCTGACTACCCTTTTGGTTGCTCTTTTTCTTGCTCATGTCACTGCATTTTTTCTATGGACTCTTTAAAGTTACTTGTAGTGAAAATTTGGATGATGATGACCATCTTTTTGCTCTCTAAAAGATTTCTTTTGTTAATCATGGCTTAATGATTGATTAACATGGTTTGTATAGTTCTATATTTAAATTGGGTATACATAGTTTATACAAGTATTGGTCAATTAATTTGAGCTTCTGGTATTAAGTTTTGACGTGATATAATCTATGTTCAGGTCCACTGTTCACGCGCAGAGTTTTATTTCTTTCTTAGTGTGTTATATGCAGACAGGAGGTTAGAACTGAGAAACACTTTACTTCTAGATCTGTTCGTTTGAACCTTTAGGTTTAGTCGAGCCTTAACATGTTACTATTTTTATATTCAGGCCGTCACATGGTTAGATTTTCCTGTCTTTCTCAGTTCGGTTTGCACGTGAAAGTACTATTTATCTTAAAAACTCTACCTACAAGGGCATTTTTCCACCTCTGTAATACAAAATGAAGTAGTCGGATTGAACTGACCATGTTTATTTCACGGATGTATATTATTACAGCATATCAACATGTAGAGAGGTCTTCAAAAAGACACTTCAAAGATTTTAGAAGAGACAGTGATTTCGAACCAGTACGAGGATTGAAACTATCAGCATCGTGTTTATTATTCAAAACTTCTACTACTCAACTCACCATCCTTCGATCATAATAATTTTTTCAAAATTATGATGTTATAAATAGTATTTAAATTAAGAATTTCACCCAAAATTCACATTAAAAAGAACCTTTAAAGTACAAATATATACTTAAAATTGATAGTATAGTCAACACTCCAAATCAAGAAAGATCAACAAGTGTAGGATCTGACTTCTAATCATTAGCATCTCCACCGTTGGATCTGTGGGCTCAAGATTAGGTGGTGGGCCACACCATTGGGCCTAATAATTGAAGTGGTCCATTTCTCACCGATCTGAAAATAAAAACCCAAAAAACAAAAACATAAATTAAAAAAAATGTCAAAAACGCATCACCAAGCCGTCGTTTTTGTCTAGCCAGATCTGAGCCGTCGGCTTGCGCTTCGCGGCTCGGCTCCGGTGGCCCCCGCGGCTAGGAGCTTCTATTATACGGCTGACACGTGAACGCAACGTTCTTATTAACACGTGGCTGAATCCTATTGGCTCGGCACTGGCCGCACGGTTGGCTAGCACGTGCCTTATCTGTTGGCCTATCACCAGTGTCCACGTCGATTCTTATGTAATAGATTGATGACTTAACCGAAGCTTTAATTTCGAACAAGTACATTGGTTTGTGTAAGAAAATTTATTAAGAGAAATGGGATAGATAAACTAAGTGATATTTACAATATTATGCTTTTCTTGAATAAAAACTTGATGGGTATATTATTATGTAAAAGTCAAGTTAATTTATATGTCGTGATCTCTAGTTTTGTTGATCGGTCTATTATGACAAAAAATTTGACGAACGTATTGTATTAGTGTATCAGCTTTGTTAAATGGTCTGTTGTGAAGACTGAATTGACAAACTTATTGTATCCCATATTACTTGCTCATATCAGTAACGAGTTGTAATTAGATTCAAGAGATATAATAGGGTTTTTTTAACGCGATACTCGACATTCAATATGTTTTACGATGGAGAAATTATTTTTTTGTTAGGATTACTCAATCCGTTTTTTCTTAAATATCGAATGGTATAGAGTAAAAAAGCGTAATTTTCTTTTCCTCGAGTAAATTATTTTAGTGACCGATTGAGTGAATAAAGTTCAATGAGTATAAACTTCATTTTCTGTAACTTCACATGACCAACTGAATGATCTCATCCGAATTATTCGTAACATCTCTTCGTATTCTTAAGAATGAATTTTAACTCTCAAAATTTTAAACTTCAAACATGATATCAATCATCCGAACCAAGCCACGATGTCATATTTTATAAATAAAAAAAAACCTTTTGTAATATACAAATTTATGTCCACTCTCACGTTAAATGGTTTATTCAATGTAAATTTAGAAAAAAACACGTACGATAGTGTCATATACGTAGCTCGGCGCGTCTTGTCCGTGCTATTTTTAGAATTCTCATGAGATGAGTGGGTTTTTTATCAAATTTTTTCTATTTTTGGTTACGTGCATGAACGTGAAGTGGATTAATTGTGTTTGTGACATTGAATTGGAGCATCGACAATGAGAAAGGGGGGACCAAAATCTAGTACAAAAGAGGAGTCATTTTCTCACATTTTCTAGAATGTTGTAGTAACAATTCTATGCCAATAATACTAACAATTTTGGTATAGCTGTGTATTGGCTTGCTAGTGATGCCGACCCACACGTGCGTCCCACGCTTTGGTCCCACATTATCTTCATCTCTCTATCACCAAAGAATCACACGTTTACCGATGGTGAGAGTCTCGTGCACTGAGATCGATTAGTATCGTAGTAGTCTTTGTTAGCTGGGTCAGCAGTTCGGGGTTTAAAGGCAGAGTATCAGATCTGAGAGTCTGGGGGATCAAGACACTTCTGACTCGACATTATGTTATGTCTGTCGAATGACTTGTTGTGGTGTTAAACAAAATTGTCGTATCAAGGTACCTGTACACTTACTGTTCGAGGATGAGCGAATGTAAGATATGGTTTGAGCGAATCTGGGGTCTAGAGGAGGAGGAACGCTCGGTACGAGAGTGCGGAGGCGCGAGGTGGCCCCCGATAGAACATTATGTTGTGTTTTATTGAAGGACTTTTGTAACGATGGTCGACATGGATGACACATCGGGTGATATGCCTATCAATGTGATTGGCATAACAAACTGTTCGACAGAGTTATAGGTTACAAATAGGGCGTGAACTCGAGTTTTAAGCTTTTTTGTCATATTATGTCTCATGTTTTCCATTATGATTAGAAGAATGTGGTATCATAAAATGCAACCCGTCCAAATATCGATTGATCAAAGAACTTGATAACTGTAATTTTTCTCTATATAAATTATACTCTGTTGGTCAGCACATTACTCGCCCCCAAACAATACACATTTAAGCATCACCGCTTTTATACGTGTACCACTTCTCATCAAAGACTCACTCTCCGATCACATTGTGTGCCAATATCACTCTCAGGGAGTTCTTTTCCTCAAACTCATTTTACCGATATTTACTTCATGCTAAAAAGGCCTGAAACATAGAAACCCAGATCATTCGACCAGGTGAGATCAACCACCGATCTCCCAGTGTCAAACCCGAGTTCAAATCAACATATTAACTTTAAACTGTATATTCATATTCGATAGGTTCGAGCCAGATTCAGTGACGTGGGTCGGGGCCTAACCCACCACCCCCATGCCCTCCCCTACTCATTGCCCATAGGAATCAATTGAGATGTCCTAATTACATGTCAACCCATATTCATTTTACTTATGGCTGAGTTGTGCCAGGTAAGCATATACATGAATAGTGAAAGAAACAGGAACAGACCCAGAAAGTGGGAAATCATTAAATCAATGGGAATGGGTTGACTTTACAGGTCATGATGGTTGACTTTGGACCTGTCTGGTTGGCAAAAGGATAGGATAAGAAACTTGTACTATTGTTGTCCCCAATAGGAAGTTGTGAACCTTTTAAAGTAACAGTCAACGGTTCTAAGACAAAGACATTTATATTGTTTCACAAACACCATAACGCTAGGAAGAGATCGACTACAAACCATGTACTTGCTATAAATCTTAGAACATTTAGATTAGTTTTGATCAACGACTCTAATTAATGACACGATTTAGTGGATGAAATAAATGAGAAAAAACAAAAAGGGTATTATTGTCACTCATATAATATATAATAAGTATTAAATTTGATCATTAATTATTTCATCCAATGAATTGCAAGTGTTCTAAAATTTATAGTAAATTAATAGGTTTGTCCTTGATTGAAACCCAATAACCCTTGAAATTTTTGTGTTTTTAACTAGTAAATAGGTTCCCTTTACAAATATTGTCTCTAGCGAGAATGAAGATAACTTTAAAAGACTAATCGGAAACTAATTAAAATAATTAATTCAATTTTTTAAAAACATTGGTGACACACGATATACATAACAAAACCATGATAAGACATGTCATCATTTGGTCCTTTATAACTTTGGAGCAAGACTGAGCTTCAGTATTTCGCACCCAATTTACGAGAATGTACATTTTGGTCATTTTAATTTAGTCGATTATCGATTTATGTTGCTTTATTAATTGATCTAAAAAATAAGATTGATATATCATGAGTACTGACAGAGTGAGAAAAATTGTTGAAATCGTAATCGGATAGACGACTGAAACTAGCTCTACAATGAGAGAAATACAAATAAAAATGCTTAATTTTGTAACCAAGAAATGGATCACACATGTCAACTATTTGCTAAAAATGTAGCCACAAATAAGAAAATGATACTGATAAAATTATGCCATCTACTCTTATATTCTAAAGATCGACTAATGACCAAGACTAGGTAAATTAATATTACATATTTTCACTACTCCATATTAATTAATTTTGTTATATTACTTTTGTGCACACTCATTTTATTAATTAATTCTCCACATTAATTAATTAATACTCTAATTGATATTCTTAAAGACCATCAACACTTTATTCCCCTCTTGATCATGACACTCCGTATAAAATGTGAATAATTATTAACAAGCAGCAAACAATATTTGTTACACATAATGGAGTTTCTGGGTTGATCGGTGCACTAACTCAAGTGGCTTATTCTTCCACGTACTTGCTTTTAGTTGCTTTTACTCGCTATAGTGTATGAAACTGGTAACCTGTCACCTCTCGCCAGTAATTTTATCGATCAGTTGTTGTTTACGCCACTTTCCGATGTCTTTTTCGGAGTTGCTACCATGACCCCTAGTAGATGTCACCTCTCGCCAGTATCTTCGTCACGCTTGTCGCCTTTTTTCTATCTTCTCATCGAGATGAAAGGGAGACGACAAGAAGAAGAAGAAGGTAGCGAGGAGTTGTTTTGTTACTCTCTTCCTTCTTCATCATTTTAAAGAGATAAACTTGTGAACAAGACTGAGTAAATATTACATATGTTTACTACAAATTAAATGACAAAATTAATTCTAACAAAAACATCGATGTTATTGAAAATGATCAAAATTTAGCCATAAATAAGATATAGCTAAATTTAGAATGTCTCACAATCAAATAATGTTAGAAAGATCCATTACTTGATCTTGATCTTGATCTTGATCTAGTCACCTATTTTTATGTTCATTATTATCGATCACACAAAAAAACCAATTCTCCATTGTTCCGACAAAAAAATCTCACTCCCTTATTTGACTTCTTACAACCATCGATTCACCCGAACAATCCTCCTCCCAAAAACCAATCCATTCTCGCCACGTGTCACTTCAGGTGGAGCATCATTTTCCAGCGTGTCGTCCAGCTGGCTTCTAGAAAGCCCACGTGGCAGTTACCTTATCGACTTTCCATAAACAGAAAGCGAGTTTAAAATAGGACAAGACGCACACGAATAATTTATTACTAACCATCAGTTTACGAACAGTAAACACAATCTTTGTTACTAAATCGGGTAAGGTTAGTGCGTGTAATAAATATCAATTCCCACGCGCATGGTTTCTCCGTGCGGTGCACGCGCGATGTTACTGGTTCGTGGTAGGGAGTTTCCGGCGAGGCGCGTGGGGGAACCTGGGAATCATCGAACACGTGATCTGAGTTCGGATTTTTCGGTAAAGATAGGCTTAAAAGAAATATGTGGCTGCGAGAACGACAAATGATCGGGAAATGCTCCTCTGCGACGGACTCAGTCAGCACGAGATGGGTTCGAGGTTCTCCACCGTCGTGATCTCGACACGTGGAGAGATGGGTCCACGGTTCTTGCGGGTCCGGAGTGACGTGGCGTGATCTTGGTCGTGGGAGGGTTTGGGGATTTTTATTTTTGTGGGATTGGCATTTCCAAAAGTGGATTCTGATTCTATCCACTTTGGGGTCCCAAATTTGGCCCCCACAGAGACGATTTTTGTTCTTCTCTCATCTCTTTTGCTCTGTTGATCAGATCCTTTTTTGCCATTTCGTGATTCCAAAACAGCCCTCTTTTCAGCAGAATCTTGCTTTCACAATCTTGGTTTCAAGTTCTTTGTTTATTTCCCATTTATAGAAGATTTTGGTTTTTTCAGTTTCTGGGCTTGTTGTGATGTGTTGTTGCTCTCTGACAGGAATTTGATCTGTTGTGGGTGTTTTTGTTGTTGGCGTGTCCTTTTTTGGGTTTTAGTCTGGAAATTGAAATTTTGAGGTGGGTTTGGTGTTGGGTACTTGCAAATAGATGATTTTGGCTTCATTAGTGGGTGTGGGTTGTGCACTCTAGGTGTTTGATAATAGTCCTCAGTGAAAAAGAACTGATTTTTATGAAGTGGGTTGGTGTATAGGGCTTCATGACAGCAATTTGATTTGTTATGGATGTTTCTAGTTTTGGTTTTGAGTCTTGAAATTGAAATTGTGAGGTGGGTTTGGTGTTGGGTACTCTAATATACACGGTTTTGCCTTCAAAAGTGGATGTGGGTTTTGCACTTTAGGTGTTTGATTATAGTCCCCAGTGAAAAAATCTGATTTTTTATGAAGTGGTTTTGGTTTTGAGTCTGGAAATTGAAAATTGTGAGGTTTGGTGTTGGGTACTTGCAAATACATGAGTTTGGCTTCATAAGTGATGTGGGATTTGCACTCTAGTGAAAAGATCTGATTTTTATGAAATTGTGCTTTCCAAGAGCAATTTGATTTGATGTGTGTTTCTGGTTTTGGTTGTGCCTGGAAATTGAAATTGTGAAGTGGGTTTTGTATTGGCCACTTGAAAATTCATGATTTTCGCTTCACAAGTGATGCTGGGATGTGCACTATAGCGAAAAGATCTGAGTTTTATGAATTGGGTTGTGGGATTTAGTTTCAGTGAGTGGTGGGAATGAGATGTTGAGGATTTAGGGGAAAAAGGGGGATTGAATCAGGAGTATGAGGGGAGAGAAAGATGAGGAGAAGGCGGTGAGTCCCATGTTCCCTAGGCTTCACGTGAACGATACAGATAGAGGAGGGCCGAGAGCGCCTCCTAGGAACAAAATGGCTCTCTATGAACAGCTCAGTGTTCCCTCGCAGCAGCGCTTCAGCTCCAGACCACCATCAATCTTGCCTCTTCCGCCTTGCAATGGCGCAGCCAGCTTTGCTCCTTCAACGACGTCTTCCTCAGCCTTCGTGAGTTCCTTGAATTGTGGTTATGCATTCACATGGCCTATAGAGTTAAGAATTATGAATTTGTTATTGCTATGTGCGTCTTATAATTTTACGATCTTGTGATTTGGTTTTTGGACTATTGATGTCTCCTTAGTGGTGACCGTAAATTGACACGATTGATTCGAGTTCAAGAATTACTGTTTCGCATTCACATCGCTTCTAGTTGAGAATTATGGATTTTAAGATCTTGCTATTTGGTTTTGGATTGTTGATGCCTCCTTCGATGTGACCATGAGTACTTACACGATTAATTTGAGTTCAACATTTATGGTTTGGCATTCACATGCTTCTGGTTGGGAATTTCGGATTCGTTATTGCTTGGCACTGTCTTTATAGTTTTACAATCTTGCTAATTGGTTATCGATTATTGATGTCTCCTTGGAAGTCATAAATTTACAAGATTAATCTGAGTTCAAGAATCATGGTTTGACATTCAAATGGCCTCTAGTTATGAATTATGGATTTGTTATTGCTAGACGCATTTTTATAATTCTACGATCTTGCTATTTGGTTTTGCCTTTTGGATTCTTCACGTCTCCTTGGAAATGACCTTAAATTTGGATGACTCCTTAGAAGTGACCATGAATATTTACATGATTAATTTGAGTTCAAGTAATTACAGTTTCTTTACTCTGTTCTTGGATTGAAACGAGTGTCACGTAATCTGCAGGGTGGTGGTGGGCGCGAAAGGAGCCAGTTCACACCGTTTTGCAACTCTCCCACGCCTTCTCATTCAACAACAGATCATCACAAGAATCTGAATGTCACGAGGCCATTGCAGCCTATCGCCAGGGCTCATTCATTTCAACCCCCAAATTTCCCCAACTTCAGAAACTTGTCCCTCAAGCAACATGGCGGAGAGGATCTTGCTACTGCTCCTACATTTTCCCGGTCAGGTATAGTTTCGCATTGCGCTGATGCGCAGAGGAAAAATCAAGATCGGGAACAGCAATTTCCTCTCTTTTGCGCGAGCCCTGCAGCGAAGGTTCAAGCTTCGGAAAGGAATGTGAGAGGAACCGGAGATAAGATTTTGGTGGATACGTCTCCAACCCTTAAGCGAGTGCACGAATCTTCAGTCCAGAGTCACAGAAGCTCACCAGAAGAAGCTATGAACAAAAGGCAGGCAACTGACGCACGATTGTTTCGAGAGGCTGCGACACCAAGAGATGTGGTGAAAGAGACTGCTTCGAGGCCCGAGGGAGGGAACGAGGGGAACAACAGGGTGAGGGAGGTAGAGAAAGAGAACGATGTATCGGATTCTTCGATGGTGGACTCTGTGTCTGTTTTGGACATATCGCCTGATGATGTTGTGGGAGTGATGGGGGAGAAGCATTTCTGGAAAGCTAGGAAGGCTATTGTCAAGTAAGTTTTTTCTTTTTTCTGGTGGCTTCTTTGTGCATTTTTCTGCAACTTATGAGCATGACATTAACATGAGTATAATTTCTATATTGGAAATGACATTCAATATTTTGAAACTGGAAAAAAGGTTGCGGTTAAAGTGACAGAGACATAATGCTGACGATATTGTTGCATAAAAACATTTCTTCTAAATTAGCTGATAATACGAATAACAAAAACTATTTGTGAACATTTGATGTATTCTACTAATAGAAGAATATGTTAGGAATTCTAAATGGGAGTTCATGTACTATATCGGAAGAGTGCGGAGTATAATGACAGTTCAGGAATCAAAAACCTATTAAGTTAGTATTTTGAGTCAAGATTGAGCTTTAATGTGTACAAATTTTCTTGTTGTGTGTAACACTGAAACCATCGTGACCACTCTCACTCATGGTCAGTGTTCTAAAAAACGTTAGACTCTAATCGGTCAGAGGGCCTATGGGGTCTAATCGAGAATGTTTAGAGCACCGCTAATGGCGGTGAGCCTAAATAAGATGAAGTGGGCTCGTGAGGCATTGAATTGAAAAACTTGTTAGGTCTAAGGGGGGCTCAAGTTGAAGTGACGATTTGTTTGGACTTTGAGAGGAGCCAACCTGATGTGACGAGGGCTTGATATGTTTAGAATTCCACAAGTGAATCCAGATCTCGTATTGAAAGAGTACGGGGTATTAGGACGTGTGCTCCTTGGTGATACCCAATTCTCCACGTTATTGAAACCGATTGTTTTGGATTTTCCTAAAAAAGCTAATAATAGGTTCTTCTCTTCATCAAACTTGAAACAATAGATCCCTTATGCTCATTTACTACATAATGTGACAATGTTGAGTTTTTTATATCACCAAGTTCTTTATTTGACTGATTTGCAACTCTATTTTTTCAGTCAACAGAGAGTTTTTGCAGTGCAAGTATTTGAGTTGCATAGGCTAATAAAGGTAAGCTGATCTCTTTTTTTCCCTGCAATTTCTTGACATTTCAGTTTCTTTCTCCAAACTTATATCAAAAGATGATCAAATTGCTCCTTAACATTGATTCAGGTCCAGAGATTGATTGCAGAATCTGCACATTTGCTACTCCAAGAGACATTTTCTCTGAGCAAGCCTCGCCCGAAAGCGAAGAAGCTACCGCCCGAGCCTGTTCTCAAGCCTCTCCCTCAGGCCGAGCCTGAGATTGCACTGCCAAAGCTACCTCTTCCTCCTCTACTTCCTTTGGTCGATGGAGCCAGTAAATTGCCGTTTTACGGGCCCTACTCGAGAAACCAGGCTCCGCGGCCCGTTCCCCCGAATCCAGAGCCATCGCCGCCTTGGTGTTTCCGGGCCCCGCCAGGAAACCAGTGGCTCGTCCCGGTGATGTCCCCCTCTGAAGGGTTCGTCTACAAGCCCTACACCGGGCCGGGCCCCCCCGGG
Source organism: Geranium rotundifolium (assembly GCA_963920655.1). Taxonomy (NCBI): domain Eukaryota; kingdom Viridiplantae; phylum Streptophyta; class Magnoliopsida; order Geraniales; family Geraniaceae; genus Geranium; species Geranium rotundifolium. The sequence goes on from OY987312.1 coordinate 45,901,150, forward strand.
CTCATGGCCCCGGTCTACGGAGGCTACGACCCGGTGAACGCGGGCTTCGGCGCCTACTTCCCCCCGTATGGCGCGCCAGCCCTAAACCCGTCAGTCTCAGACTCTGCAGTCGAGCAGGTGGGCCCGTTCGCCAGCAACCCCCCGCCCGAGGACCAGAACTCGAACATGGACATCAACCTCGCCATGTCCAGCCAGATGAGCAGGGTGATGCCCTGTCGCGTCGGGAGGCAGGCGTCGAAGGGGAGCGAGGTGCAGGGGAGCACCGCGAGCAGCCCGTCCTCGAGGAGGGCCAACGGGGAGGCGCTCTCTCTCTTCCCCCTGGCGTCCGACCTCAACGCCTGTGAGGCTCCAGCGACGGCGAGGGTGATTAGGGTTGTGCCTCACAATCCCAGGTCAGCTACTGAGTCAGCTGCAAGAATTCTCCAGTTTATACAGGAAGAGAGAAAACAGTTTGATTAGTCCTATTATGATCATATATCTAACCTTGTATCTAGTGAATGTACTGTAAACAAAAATGCACCATAGCTGTGTTGTGTTACTTACATCCATATATATGTATTATCAGAGAAGATGAATAGAAGTTGCTACTTTACAGAACTCGAGATGAGGGAGAACTCAGCGAAACGAAAAATAAAGATTTCTTAGAACTCGGAGAGGAATCCACGAAAGTTGTTTCGTATTAATAAACAACGAAATGGCAAAAACACGCTGTATCTTAATTTTTAATACGAACATTTTCAAAGTATACGTGACAAATACCAACAAATTTGATCAGCTTTGACTGAGTGAAGACTCGACAAAACTGAATCATCGAGAACGAGTTAAGATTCAGTAAACAACTCGGCCAACTCGATTTTACCATAACACTGTTCTTGTGAATCTATGTTTTTACACTGCCAATATCAAAATTTCAATAATGAATCCAATAGAAACACATACATATACATATACATATTCAGAATCAAAACTGAGCTACTATGATAGTATCATACAAATAATTTTTTTCACAACATTTCAGATCTAGCCCTAAAATTACTTGAAAGCAAGCACATTTGCATGCCTTCTCTTCCACGTCTACTCGAAAAAATTAAATCCGGCAAAAGCTTCTGTCCTTAAAACTCGGGAAGTACTGGGAAAAGTCGAAGAAGAGAGAAACTCACGGCAAGTGTCGGGATAAAAGAGCGATCGGTTGCTGCTTTCGAAAGATCAACTGAGCTCTAAGAGACAAACACACTCGATATGTGGCGTGTGAGGGAACATGTCGACTGGCTGCAAGCTTTTCAGTTTGTAGCATCCTTTAAGGTTTTGCTCTTCCTGCAAACATGAATATTTTCAGTTCCAAGACGGTAGAAGTTTAAACGGAATATAAAGTGAAAATTACAAAAAGGTGCCCTATAATATGCCACTTTTGCAAAAGGGTGTTGGGTTGTTTGCATTTATTTGCAAGAATATGTACATTTTTATGAAAATGACGAAATCATACCTTAAATTAAGAATCAAGACTTTTATAACATAATTTTAAAAAATAACTTTCTAGAAAATTAAATTACAAAATTTGATCATACAAATTTTAGTTACAAGATAAAAACAGAAATACTTTTACAATCTTTATTTTTTTAAAAATTTCAGGGGCACTATCGTCATTTTTATAAAATACACATTCTGCAAAAAAAAATGCAACCAGGAGAGCACCTTTTTTGCAAAAGTGCCACATAATAGGGCCCCCTTTTGCAATTTTTTCTTAAACAAAATATAAAGTTCTGTTTAAGATTGATGCATACCGAGCCATGACAAAGGTAATCCAGGTCACGCACGCACGTTGCAGGATTGCACGATACGTAGACGATGCGCGGAGCCTTCAGCTTTAGCAAGAACTTGATCAACTTCAAGTGCATTCCCGGACGATTTGGGTCTGAGGTTTAGACATATTATATGACATAGGCAATAGATTCAATGGATTTTTTATGTATTGTCACTGAGGATTCAAGATTCTTACTGTTTAAACAAAAAGATTCAACAAGCACTAACCTGAGATGACAATGTCGGGTCTGGGGAAGTTGCTGCCAAATTTCTCGTCGATTTTATTGAGATCGCCTTGGACGAATGTGGCGTTTGAGATTCCGTTGAGCTCAGCGTTCTTGCAAGCATCGGCAATGGCTTGAGGAACCACTTCATAGCCGTAAACATGCTTGACTCTGCGAAAAGATAAAATCGAAAGAGGCACTCGTGACATCAGCAAGGTTTCAAGACTCGGGATTGAGGAAAACCCGGCGAGACAAAAAAATAAGGAGCCATTAGAGAAATCAGCAAGAACTCATTTTGTATTAAATAAATATTTTATATTATATATTTCACATGAAAGACAAAAATAACAATATTTTAGTAAAATATGATACTTTCAAACAAATTATCAAGTTAAAACAAAAGCAAAATTACAGGACAATTTCAAAGCATATGTAAAAAATAAAAATAAAAAATGATCATCTTTGACCAGGTTTGACCAAACGAGAACTCGACAAAACTGAACCACCTATAATGAGTTCTAAAACTCGGTCAGCTCGATTTTACCGAGTTCTCAGAATGGTAATATCTAACACGTTGTCAAACAAATGGAGGAAATGTACCTTTTGGCAAGCGTTAAACCTATGGTTCCCGTCCCGCAAAATAAATCAAGAACGATCTCAGACCCATCTCCCTTTAGACCGGCGCATTCTTCCACGAGTTTATACAAAACCTCAGCCTGAAGCAAAAGATAGACTGATGAGTACGAAAACAAGCTCGAGGTCGATAGGACATTCAATCTCCGTCTCCTTGCCTACCTGATGTGCATTCGTCTGGAAGAACGAGTTGGCCGAAATCTGAAATGTAAGCCCTCTTAAGGTCTCCGTGATGGTTGATTTCCCGTACAGCGTGTATTCTTTTTCCCCGAGAGATGTGTTACCAACCGAAGTATTTATGTTATTCACGATGCTTACCTATTCGAAACGATAAATAATATAAGAACGCGAAATTTAAACAGGTTGCAGATTTAGACAACATAAATATTTCTAAACAGATAAATAAAATTCAATTATGCACATGTAACAAAAATCACTCGAGGAATAATTTTTTTTAAATATGAGCGGAATTTGTTGCACAAACCACTTCTGGGATGACGGAGATTTTCTCAACGAGGGGATTCAGCAGCTCTGGCTTGTGAGACGAGGTTATAAAATTGACCATGATCTCGGGTGAACCAGTCTTTACGTTCCTGAAATAAAAACATGGATTATAAGTGAATGTGAAGGTATGTTCACTAACTTTTTCAGGAAAAATCAAATTCTCTCAAAATATCGGGTGAACATACGTATAACGTGGAATATATAATGATGAGTGTTTTCTCGATCAATAAGCTGTGCCTATACTATGCTAATGAAGCTAGCTATTCATATTCCTCTAATGCAGCCACTGCATGATTAAATTTTAGATGTTATGGAAAAAGTAAACTGAAAGTAATATTTTGTTGATTGATTCGGATGAACGAGGTTTGTCAAAGTTTATTTAGGTCGTGTTTGGATTCTTTAATTTGGTTTTAAATTCTTGACATCAATTCTAACATTTAAAATATCAGATTTCAAATGAGGGTGTTGTTTTGAAGTAGCTTGTATTCTTTGTATTTCTAAACACTGGATTTGGCTCGAAACCAACTTTAAGGAAATTCACCATATCGTTCTATGTCAGAAATGTTACGGAAACATAATGAAAATATAATACAAGCTGAATTTAAAACTTACCTTCCACTTCTAAGCGCGAGATGCTTAAGAAACCCAACGTGAGAGTAGACGTTGTAAGGAGAGAGACCTAACTGTGGATCTCTCCAACAGTCTTGGACAATCGAAAGAACCTACGAATCGGAATATACAAGTCAACGAGGTAGGCGAAGAGGAAAGTACAATTTAAATACGCAGTTAGTACTAAAAAGACTCAAGAGTCAAAAATCTTTGGGAGATTCAGGTCATGCAACTCAAATATGCACGACTTGAGAATAAAAAAATCTTGCTCTTCGATTTGGGATGCATCATGGATTTCAAAAAGGATTTAATATGAATTATATTATGTAAAAAAAATTATGAATACTTAAGATATAAAACATAAATATTTCTTACCTCCATATCTTCAAAAAAAACAAAAAAGTGCCAATCAGTTTAAATCATTTTAGTTTTAGGTATTTTTAAAACTGAAAATAAAAAGAAACTGCCTAGACCCGCCTGCCGATTTAAACAGCACGATTATATGAAATCAGGATCACCAATGATATAATAGAATTTTGGAATTCGTATTAAGCAACTGAGTCGATGCCAAATTTAATTTAGCATCTTTACGTATATTTAAATCTTCACCGATATAATAAAATAAAAGCTCTTACCAAATTGGCAGGATCGCATTGTAATAAACACTTGTTCACATTCAGAACTTTATCGAAAAAGCCAGGAGCGTGCAGTCCCAACGCGTAGTTATCGGTACCAACTAATGGTGTCTCTTGCATTTTCTCTTTAGGCAACCATTTCCTATCACCGAACGAGAACTCCATCTGCAGAGGTAACAAAATTAATCTATTTGGTAACCTCGCTTAGATTATAAGCGCAATCCACGGAAATATGAACCGACCTTGTTTCTGTAACCGAACTGTATGTCGCAGGGAACAATGGGCTTCATGATACTATGGAACTCCGGGTCTCTATTGGAGAATTTCCCAACACGTATCACCAATTCCCGAACCTGTTCCTCCTTAGTCCTGACCTGAGCCTCGTACAGTAAGTTTTGTGTCTTGCAACCCCCGCAATTCCTAGCGTGCTCGCACGGTGCATCTACTGAGTCAAAATGAGGAGACAGCGTCTCCACCTTAGCAACCTTTAAATTACACAAACAAAATCAACATAAAAAATCTTTCAACATAGAGCTAAAAATGCCTTTAAACTATAAGAGTCCAAAATACACATTACAAATATTCTTACCAATACCAAAACTTAACTAGAGAAGAAATCAACAAAGAAACAAACCTAAACCGTGTTCACTTATATTTCTATCACCATAATGGCAGTTTTAGACTTCAGAAAGGCAATAAACTTTAAACTCTTTGGATAGCACCCAATACAAAACCTCCTTTCCTTTTCCTCTCATTTTTCTCAAACTTTCTCACCAACCAACAAAATTCCCTCAAATTATAGCATCCAACCTCAGCCTAATTCCCCATTTTACCACAATGACAGCTTCAGACCTCAAAAGACCCAACTTTCAACCTCTTTTCTACAACCCAATACAAAATCACCTCCCTTTCCTCTCATTTTCTCACCAGCCAAACAAATTTTACTCAAATTTTAATACCCAACCTCAGAGCAATTCCCCTTTTCACCACAATGGCAGCTTCAGACCTCAAAAGACCCAACTGTCAACCTCTTTTCTAGCATCCAATACAAAATCACCTTTCCTTTTCCTCTCATTTTCTCATCAACCAAACACAATTTCATCAAATTTTAGTCCCAAACCTCAGCCTAATTCCCCTTTTGCCACGATGACAGCTCCAGACCTCAACAGACCCAATTTTACACCCTTTCATCTAGCACCCAATACAAAATTACCTTTCATTTTCTCACATTTTCTCACCAACCAAACAAAAAAACCTCAGCATAGTTCATTTTTCCAGTGTAAGCTTCAGAGTTCAGACCTCAAAAGACCCAATTTTCAACCTCTTACCCAACACCCAATACAAAACCCACGTCTCGCTTTCCTCTCATTTTCTCAAACTTACTCACCACCAAAACAAAATTTCCTCAAATTTGCGTATCAAACCTCAGCCTAATTCCCCTTTTTACCACAATGACAGCTTCAGACCTCAAAAGACCCCATTTTCAACCTCTTATCTAGCACCCAATACAAAATCACCTTTCCTGTTCCTCTCTGTCTCAAATTTTCTAATCAACCAAACACAATTTCCTCAAACATTAGTACCAAAACCTCAGCCTAATTCAGTTTTTGCCACAATGACAGCTTCAGACCTCAAAAGAGCCAATTTTCAACCCATTATTCAACACCCAATACAAAACCACCTCTCGTTTTCTCAAACTTTCTCACCAACCAAACAAAATTTCCTCAAACTTCACAATCAAGCCTAGGCGTAATTCACTTCTTGCCACAATCACATCTTCAGAGCTCAAAAGACCCAATATTCAACCTCTTTATCTAGCACCCATTTCAAAACTACATTTCATTCTCTCACCAGCCAAACAAAATTTTCTCAAATTTTAGTATCTAACCTCACTGTAATCCCCCTTTTCGCTACAATGACACCTTCAGACCTCCAAAGACCCAATTCCAAACCTCTTATCCAACACCCAATACAAAACCCACCTCTCCCTTTCCTCTAATTTTCTCAAATTTCCCACCAACCAAACACAATTTCCTCAAATTTCAGTACCAAACCTCACCCAAATCCCCCTTTTACCACAATGACAACTCCAGACCTCAAAATACCAGATTTTCAACAAAACCCACCTCTCCCTCTCCTCTCATTTTCTCAAACTTACTCACCAACCAAACACAACTTACTCAAATCTTAGTACCAAACCTCATCCTAATACTCCCTTTTACCACAATGAGTCAAAAGACTCAATTCTCAACAAAATCCACATCCCCCTTTCCTCTCATTTTCTCAAATTCACTTTTTGCCACAATGAAAGCTTCAGAATTCAAGAGATCAAATTTTCAACTTTTCATCTAGCACCCAATGCAAAACCATATTTTATTTTCTCACCAACCAAACAAAAAAAAAACCTCAGCTTAGTTCATTCTTTCCACAGTGTCAGCTTCAGACCTCAAAATACCCAATTCCAAACCTCCTACCCAAAACCCAATACAAAACCCACCTCCCCTTTTCCTCTCATTCCCTCAAACTCCCCCGCCAACCAAACAAAAAACCCCTCAAAACCCCAGAAAAAATAAAACCCATTACCTCAGCGTAGCTCCCCTTCCTCCGAGTGACCCGCCCGATGAACCTCTCGCCTGGGAGCGCGCGGTCGCACATGACGACGAACCCAGTTTCGGAAACCTTGCACACGCCCTTCCCTTTGAAGGCCAGGCTCTCGCAAACCAGCTCCAAGGTCTGGTTCTTCTTCGGGTAGAACGAGGCCGGCTTGTCCCTCGCCTCCGGCTGAGAGCCTCCGGCGGCGGAGGAGGAAGCCAGAGCGGCCACCGAGGAGGAGCGCCGGAGCTTTAAGGTGACCCATGGACGAGAGATTGCTAGGTGCCTCAAGCTATGGCCGTGGAGGCTCGCCATGGCTGTGTCTGTGACTCTGTGTGGAGAGGGCGATTCTCTGAATTGGAGGGAAGGGGAAGAGGATTAGGAGGAGGAGGTGTGAAGGGTATTTTGGTAAATTGTGTAAGTGCAGTGTATTGGAATCGAATCGATCAAAACCGAAACTTTATCAGTTCAATTTTAGTTTATAAAATTAGAACTGGTAAACAATGAACCGAACCAAAAACTGATGTGAATGGTACTTTCGTAAATTGGGGAAACGAGAATGTGGGTCATGGGTGGACACAGTTCCGGAACCAAACCAGATCATCTTGATCTCGATTTATGGGAAACATACCCATAACCATGACGGGAGAGGTCAGTTCGGTTTTTAACTTGGTTCTTTGGTTCATTTCTCAGTTTTACTGCGGTTAATTCTCAATGTTGGATTTAATCAATTAAATTTATGAATTGAATTAGACGAATTCGATCTGATTTAAAAGGAAAAACTTTGAGATTGTAATCATAAAAAGTAATATCGAAAATCAAACGTTAAGATTTAGTTATTATAACTCAATCGAAATATACAGTTTACTCACAAAATAATAATAAAAAGATGAATAACATATCCTCGACCTTCATTCTTCATTTTATGTGTCCGCTCTGAGCAGTTAAACGACGAATTTTAACTTCGAAAATCTGAATCGAACTGAAATTGAATGGTTCTCTTAAATTCATAATTGAACCAAACCATTAACTACGGTTCATTACTCTTCAATTCCGGTTTTGGTTTGATTTTCGGTCCTAAATGTTCATCCTTAATTAGAAAATATATAAAGGGTATGGAAATGAGAATATGTTAGATCTAGGGGTGTAATCGAATTGAATTGAGTTTATAAAATCTTTAATGCTCAATCTGACTTGATATAGTTATATTGTGGTACGAGTTTAACATGAACTGAAACTCAGTTTAAGATTCGGAAGAGACTATCTAGCGTCGGTGGGCAAACTCATGTAAGCATACCGAACTTGATTGGGGGGCTCAGTTTGCTCAAGATTCAATACGTGTCTTATTGGATCGGTACTAGAAGAAAACAAGGGGTCCCTGGCATCGATGGGTTGATTCGGTTAAACCCAATGACGTGGGAGAATTTAAATTTCACGATGCCCATATTGATTGCAGGGTTGATCGAGAAAGTTGGTTTAAGGCGGTCTGCAGCAAGATCACGAGGTTTCTCCATCCGTATGAGTTGGAGGTCGTGGCTCTACATAAATCTAAGAGGTTCGAGTCGATTGGTCTTCGGAGTTATCATGGATGCATGTGTAAAGCATTCTGCAGCAAGATCACGGGGTTTCTCCATCCGTATGAGTTGGAGGCCGTGGTTTTACATGATATTAAACGGGTCGAGCTGAACAATTTTGGAGGAATCATTAGCGAACGGTGTTGCGTACTTTCCACTATCGGAACATGTGTTATTTGTTTTGCTTGTAATCAAATGGTTCACGAATTGGTCATGTTTGTTTTAACTAACAGTAGATGTGATTATGGTGAGAGGTCTGTCCCACCAACTGTAACTTCGGATGTCTGGCTTGATGCCGGATTAGTTGCTATTTAATTAATAAAATTCGCTTTTACATTCAAATTTTTTTTATTGAACATTGAGTGATTATCTAGCTCGAACTTGTTAGTTGGTTATAGTTGGTTATAATAAATTCAAGTTGATTATTTAATTAATTAAATTAAACTCTAGTGATTAAAATTTTGGCTCAATAAATTTTCCTTGGTCTAAATTGTCTATATTTATATTTACTTTTTATTAATCAAAAGCAATAAATCCAAATCTAGTGTCAATACTACTACATCGTCACTCTTAATTTTTGTTTGTTTATTATATGTTAACGACAGGATATCCCAATTGCCACAACACATCCTTAGCTTCCTCGAACAAAACGACGTTGTCCGAATTTCGGTCCTCTCCAAGGCATGGGGAAGCACGGCCGATCCCGCCGCGTCCTCCGGTTCGACGAGCATGAGTTCAAAGGACGCGACGTCGCGAGTTTTGTCAATCACATGACGAGTCTATACAGTACAGAGAGTTGTTGAGAAATACTTGAGTATACAACAATTCGGCCTCCTGGCCGAACTCTACAATCCGGGGCTATGGGACGACAACCTCAACCAGTGGATACGAGAATTTGTAGAAGCAAGAGTCGAGCATTGAGTCTCTTTCTATACACAAAAGAAACAGAGAATTATTACACGTTGCCTCCGTTTGTTTTCTTGTCCGAAACGATCACTAGGTTAAGGTTGGGGCAATATTGCAGCCTCAACCAGTGTAGCAACGTGAGTCTGCCTAATCTGCTTAAGTTGAACTTACTCGACGTGTCTCTGAGCCAAGACACGGTCGAGATGAGAGCATTTTCTCTAAATAAGATTTTACATTTACCAGAAATAGAATTAGAGTGATCAAATTATTTAAATTATTGATATGCTAGACTTTTAACTTATTAAAAATTTCCAATTTGAACTACCTTAAAATAAGGTTATTCATTTCCTTAAAATTTTTGGACATATGTGGAGTAGTTTTTGTTCATTTTTAGATTCGTCTTCCAATTTTTTCAAATCAGTTTAAGGAGCTATCTCGATTTCTCTTGGATTTACTCACCTCAATTTTTTCAATTGTTTTGTCTAATGTGAATGGCGGGCCTCTTTCTCATATCTTAAAAAACTAGTTCGATTTATAATACAATCTCCCTTTGTTGATTATATGTGTACAACCTACAATAGATATTAATATATCAATTCAATTGATGTGCGAGACTTTTAATTTATTAAATTTTCCAATTTGAACCATTTCTTTTACGTAAAGAAAAGGGTTTCCTATATATTTCTAATATGAATAAACCATTAAGAACTTCCCTTTTTTTGTTTTGTTTCTTAATTATTCTCATTCGATAACTCACTATACAATTCTTGAACAATCAATAATTTCCCTAAAAACAATCATATGAATCAATAACAAAGTTGTTCATCGAACAACAATATGGATACAATCTCCATGACAAAGTTGGATTCAAACGATAGAATCTCCCAACTTCCGGAAGAAATCCAACATCACATCCTTAATTTTCTCGAGCGAATCGATGTTGCTCGATCCCAAGTACTCTCCAAGGAATGGAGAAGCATAGTCCGGTCTCGTCCCGTTCTTGACTTCTACGAGAGCGACCTCTACAATAGGAGGCGAGATATCGGAGAGCCAAGATTTGTCGAGGATTACGCGACTCACGTCGACGAATCTATACAAACGAAACTCGATGCAAAGGTTAAGAGTATACACCGATTCATCCTCTCGATCAATGGCGACTGGCTCGATTCCTGCATGCCTAATCGTTGGCATGCCAAACTCGATCGTTGGATAACTATTAGTCGATGCCAAAGTTAAGGATCTTAGCCTTCTCATATCTTGTACTCGATCATGTCCTTATTACACGATGTCCCCGTTTGTTTTCTTGTCCGAAACGATCACTCATTTAAGGTTGAGTCATTGCAAGCTCGGCCGGTGTAGCAACGTGAGTCTGCCTAATCTGCTTCTGCTGAGCCTGAAAGAGGTTCCCTCGATCCAAGAGATGATCACGAAATTTTTATCTGGGTGCCCTAATTTAGAGATTTTGAAGCTCGATTCTTCGTTCGACGAGTTAACAAGTATTTGTGTTTCTGGTCTCGCCAGACTTGTAGAAGTCGAGTTGAGACTGGGTAGGAATGTTAAGGAAGTGAAATTTGTTGCACCAAAACTTCGAATTTTTAGGGTTTCACACAGCTGTAGTTATATTTGTAACGGGAAGATTGAATTGTTAGCTTGCGAGTCCACGCTAAAAGTTTTAACGATTTCTAGCGTCAACGTGACCCGATGAAGAGCTCAAAAATCTTGTTTCCAAGTTCGTCGGGCTGGAAGAGCTCGTAATGAAATGTCTTCCCGTGAAAAGGATAGAAATTCCGAATAAAGAAATTCGGATATTCGACGTGAGTGCATGCTATGAATTGGAGAAGATTGAAATAGATGTTCCGAATTTACGGGTTCTCAACTATTGGACCAATAAACTACCCTTCTATTCACTTAATTCGAGTTTTTTCTTGAACGACACGATCAAATTTTCTTCTTCTATTGAAAGTGATTATCCATACATCCGAAACTCGAAGAGTTTCAGAGAGCTTTTTCTCAATGTCAAGACCGGTGGATGCACAAACGTAAAATTGCTTGTCAAGTTCGACGAGGTAAATTATTTTGGTACCGTTAATTTTATCTCGAGTAATAACTTGCGAGTCAAGTCATCGACATAATTCGAGTTATTTACTATATTTTCAGGATGCGATCGTTTGTGAAGAGTTTGATGATAAATCCATAAACATGTTACTTCTTTTGGAGAGTAAGTTTTTGGAATTCGTAGAGGTCGAGTTCAGGTGCTACATGAGCTATGAATCAATGACAGAGGATTTGTTGCACGAAGGTTACGGTACGAATGTTATGTCTATAGTATCTCGAAACGTTTGAAACAATAAGAGACTGCTAGAGGTAATAATCACGAAAATTAGAATCCGTCGAGGTTAAACTTTACGAGTTTTTTTTTATACAACATATTGCTGATTGTTGCAAATTGTTCGAATTATAATTTTACAGGTTCTGAGTAAAAAGACACTGAAAGAAAACGAAGAACTGAATTGTTGCAGGCACAATTCCAGGAAATGCTGGAAGCATTTCTTGAATCGCCTCGAAATGATTCACGGCGAGGAATATGAGAATTCGGAATTGTTCGAGTCCTTCGATTCGAAGGAATACGAGATTACACATATCAAATTACACTGGACTTACGACAAAGTCGGAGCATAGTTTTGTGTTTTAGTTTTTGTAATAATTATTACATATATACATTCAAGTGGTTTTTGTTATGTCTGTTTACAAATTTGGATAATTTTGTTTTTTATCAACAAATTTGGTGATTTTTTTCTTGGGGAGTGATTTTGTTACTATAACTACAAGTCTAACTAAGAAATATATATTTTCCATCCGGCAAGAGTAGCAGCGACGGCGAAAGGGCTCCGAAGGACCTGATCAGCGATAAAACTCTCAGGAAGATTCCCGGGAGCAGACCAACTGGTGGCAGAATCATCGAAAGAATGGGTCCCCTCGGAATCGGGAAAGCTGAAGATGCAGAGAGGGGGTTTTGGAGTATAGGGCTTGTCTGTAGGGACTCTGATGGTCGAATTGTGGGAGTTCTTTCTAGACGGTTTTCGAGACATCTCCATTCCGAAGAGGTGGAGGCCGTAGGCGTCAGAGAAGCTTTATCATGAGGGAAATGGATGAACTGGACGGAAGTGGTATCAGATTGCATTAGGGTGGTGGATCATGTCCGGCAACGGAAGCAATCGAGAAATATGTTTGGGGGCATTGTTTATGACTGCAGTTGTATACTTTCCGCCCCAGGGGTCGATTATTCTTTAAAATTTACTCAGCACTCTTGTAATAAAGTGACTCACGAATTAGTCAATCACGCTTTAATTAATAGTAGCTGAGATTTGGTATAACATATTGTTTCGATTGTTGTAACTGTTAGAATTATAATCGAACAGGTTCTGAGTAAGAAGACACTGACAGAGAACGGAGAACCAAATTGTTGCAAATACAGGCTTTACAAATGTTGGAAGGATTTCTTGAATTCAAAAGTGTTCAAGTCGTTTGATTCGAAGAAATACGAGATTACACATATCAAATTACACTGGACCGACGACGAAGTTGAATGATGAATTTTGTATAGTCTTGTCCAATTAGACTAATTAATGTGATCTTCATATGTTGTTTAATTTATGGTGAAAATTATACACGAATAAACTCTTTTCAGGCAAAAACATGAAATTGAAATACAAAAAAATATTAATTAAAACTCCCAAAATTGGTTTGGTTCTGAACCGGTTAATCAGCGGTTCTATACTCTCATAACCGAAATCGAACCGAATTGATTCGGTTCTCAATTTTCAGACCCAAATCCGATCTGACACCCATGGTTCTCGGTTCTTCAGTTCGGTTTCGATCTGGATTCCAATTCGGTTTTGTAAAAACGCTGGGCGCTACTCAGACGGAAAAGTCCCCATGAAAAATAATCGAAATTAATCAAAAGATAAATTGAATTAAAAAATTAATTAAAATTTTGAAAGGATTGATCACGGACAAATTGAGAATTAATTGAACAATTTAGAGATTTTCATAACACTGGTGTTAGGTAGAGTAAACAGTAAAGTTTTGTTTATTTTGCATAAATATAGATTTCGCACATTTTTTGTCGGTCTTGACTAATTTATTATTTGACTTATTTTTTGTTGACCCAAGATCGAGCTGAGTGGAGTGGTAAAGAGGATGAGTTCAGTCGTCGAGGTTCCATCCTATTCCTCTCCTCTCCTGAAGCTCGACTCTTGCTCATCCAAGGTGAGGAAAATGATGAACGGCCGGGGAGTTAACAAGACTCCCGGGTTCTCGCTAATAGAACTAGATGGCGTCGTTGATCGATTCATAGCGGGGGGAGGTTTATGACCGTCGAATAATTGTAAGAGACAGGAACAGATTCCATCATTTTCAGAACGGAGAGTGCTCGTGTAAGGATTACTGGTAGGAATTATGTATATCACATTCTACAATAATTTTATCATACAAATCAGGAATGCTACCGTTTCGTCTTTGTTTCCAACTTCTGTTGGACCTCGATCCCAACTTCTGTTGGGCGTCTCTCTCTCCCGGTGGGAGTCAAGTGGCAATACTGCCCCCCTTTTACATAAAGGCGTGTCTTGAGCCCGTTATTGATATAATAATTTTAAGAACTTTTAAGAACCACAAGTTCAGTGTTGTTTTGCTTCGTAACAGCATAATCGAGCCCGAACCTTGATAAAAGTTAACCATAAAAATAAATCAGACTTATATATATTGACTAAAAGGGTGTAGAGAGGTAGAGGAAGGAAAGAGAAGGATCAAAAAGGGTGTCATTTGAACATTAAAAACACAAGAAGAGGCGTTTTAGTCTTTTTAACCTTCAATTTGAACCGAATTTGACGGAACTTAGCGGAACTGAGCAAAGTGTCAATCTAAGGGGCATTTTAGTTTTTTTTTTAACTTTGCCATTTTAGACACTTTTGTCCAACAATCCCCCACGTGAATGAAATTGAACGTGTAAGAATTTCGACTTGGTGATTACTCTTTACAGTCGATATATGCATAGGATAAGTAAGTTACCCCTTTGAACTTTTCTTGTGAGAGTATACTTAGTTTAATGCCGAGTAGAACAAAGACAACATCCGATGGGATAATACCCCCACCTGAACCCCCGAAACCAGAAAAATAACAACAAACCTTGCTAACATCGCTTGATATGTATCATATCCTCATGGGGTTTAATGGACATAATCGTATCATCAGTAAATTGGAGATGGATTAAATTTTTTGTAACACCAATAAATTTTTGTTAAGAGTAACTATCAAAAATACATGAAATAATAATATTGTCAATGTATGTGCAAGAACTCCTCGATCCAAACCCCAAAGATATTAATTAAATTAGAAAACGCAATTATTCTTATGAATTTTATCATCTACTGATCAAACTAAATCCATCCTAATTCGATACATGTAACATCGTATTCGGTTGTGTCAAACGACTTGAACCAATTCGAAGCCCCTTCCATCTCGTCGCCGGTCATCTTTGCATCGTATAACTCGTGCCTCCAACATTTGGATACATGAGTCGTGCAACACTTTGATTTCTCATTCTCTCTCTTCTTACTCGATAATAGATGCCGATAACATCTGTAAGAATCGTATGCGCAACAATTTGGTTCTTCGTTCTCTTTCAGCGTATTCTTCCTCAAAACCTGTCGAATTCGCAACACAAACAATTACATCGATGAAAATAACGTTACATTGTAATAAAAACTCGTAAAATTTAATGTTCGATGGTGATGGTTTTAACGATTAATTATTACGTACCTCTAGTACAATTTTATTGTTTCGCTCTTTACGAGATACTATAGAGAGTGTTTCCATCTTATCGTACGATTTATACGACTCCTCGAAATACCCGAAAATATAATCAATCGTATATTCATAGCTCGCGGTGCGAATAACCTCAACTTCTCTCACATTCTCGTTCTCGTTCTCGTCGTCTGAATATGATTTTTGATCATACTCTTCCTTCAAACGATGGAACATGTCGATGAAATTTTCGTCCAAGTCTTCGTAAACGATCACATCCTGCACGACGCGACTATAATTTTACTCGTAATTTACTATAAACTATGTATTTTACGAGCGATATAGTTAATCAAACAACAATTTGATCACCAAAGGAATAAAAACTTACCTTGTCTAAAAAGACAATGAATTTTAGGTTTCCGATCCGGTTGAAATGGAACAAAAATTCCTCAAAACCGCTCGACAAGCTCCGGAACGCGTCGTGAATGGTAAAACTTGAAAAAAACCGAGCCACGAAGGTGAGATTCGAGTTCGTCGAATAGAAGGGGAGTTTATTGTGTCGATAAGCGAGTGCCCGTAAATCGATAGCGTCGCTATCGATCCTCCTCAGCCTACGGCAATGCACTACCTTGAGCTTACGAAGATTTCGATTCGGAATCTCTATTACGTTTAAATCGAGACTTCCCAACTCGAGGCTCTCCAATCCGAGAAACTTTGAGACAAAACTCGTTAGCCAATCGTCGGTCACGTCGATACAAGACAACCCTAACTTCCTCATACTAGACTCGCAAGCTAACAGGTCAATTTTCGTGTCGTGAGCTCGATAATAGTCATCGTGCGAAACCTTAAAGATCCTGAGCTCAGGCGAAACGATCTTGACTCGATTTACTCGCCCGGGGAGGATCAACTCAACTCGGCTCAGTCTCGGAAGGCCCGAGACACAAATGCTCGATGACCCGTCGCACCGGTGGAGTTTCAAAGCCTCCAGGCCAGGGCATCCGGATTGAAACTTCTCGATCATCTCGCGGGTCAGCGCCACGTCGCTGAGGCTCAGGGCGAGGAGATTAGGCAGGCTCACGTCGCTGCACCGCCCGAGCTTGCATTGCCCTAAGGTTAAACGAGTGATCCTTTCGGACAAGAGAACAAACGGAGGCAACGAGTAGCGACGGTCCTTATCGTTTCGGTCGAGAACAATGTATAGGTCGTTGAGCTTTGCTTCTTGTACCAATTGTTGCACCCACCGGTTGAGGTTGTGGTCCCAAAGGTCCGACAAGAAGTGATGTCCGAAACGTTGTGCGTGGAGGCTGAAACGTTGTACGTTCGAACCGACTCTTTCGATGGACTCGTTGATGTGGTTTATGAAGAAGCATTCTTTCAATTTGAGGTCGATTTCGTGATTCTCCGATGTGGGTTTTGATCGGAAGTGGCATTGGTCGAAGTCGAGAACGGGACGAGAATGGACTGTGCTTGTCCATGCCTTGGAGAGGACTCGGGTTCGAGCCACCGCCTTTTCTTCGAGGAAGTTAAGGATGTTGTGTTGTATGTGTTCGGGGAGTTGGGAGATTCTATCGATTGATTGTGGTTTTGGTTTTGGTTTTTGGTTTTGTTTTTTCTTTCTCTTGGAGGTTTTGGACATTGTTGTTGAGAAACAACTTAGGTTTAGGGTTTAGGTTTAGGTTTGGGTTTAGGTTTCAATATAGGACTATTTAGAGAGAGGGTTGAGCTAGATATATTAGATTTATTTGAACTTTTAAACATTAAATTAAAATTTCCGATTTACACTCTTTCTTGTGCGTGAAGAAAAAAGGTTTCATGGTTTTTTTAATGTAAAAATGAATTTTTGGAGAGTCGGGGGTTTTGCTTTTGTTTGGTTGGTAGGCCGGTACTGGGAGGGAACCGGAATTATCTGGCGTCGGTGGGCAGACTCATGCAAGCATACCGAACTAGAGAGACTCGGCTTGCTCAAGATTCAATATGTGTCTTATTGGGATCGATATTGGAAGGAAACGGGGAGTTCCTGGTGTTTTGAATTTCACGATGGTCATATTGATCGCATGGTTAATCTAGGAGGCTGGTTTAAGTCGGTCTGCAGCAAGATCACGGGGTTTCTCCATCCGTATGAGTTGGAGGCCGTGGCTCTACATGATGCTAAACAGGTCGAGCTGAACAACTTTGGAGGAATCATTAGCGAACGGTATTGCGTACTAGCTATTATCAGAACTTTTGTGCTTTGTTTTGCTCGTAATCAAATGGCTCACGAATTCGCCATGTTTGTTTTAACTAACAGTAGTTGGGATTATGGTGAGGGGTCTGTCCCACCATCTATACCTTTAGCTGTCCGGCTTGATGTCGGGTTAGTTGCAATTTAATTAATAAAATTCGATTTTTCAAAAAATAATAATATTTGTATTTTCCTTCAAAAAAAATCATGAAAAACTATACATAGTAAACAACAAAACTCGATTTTATAGAATATAAAGTTATTATGAGAACATCCCTCGAACCACTTGGTAGCCATTCCGACCATCTTCGAGCAGTAAAGTCCAGTGTAGCTTGATATGTGTAATCTCGAATTTCGCAGCGTCGAAAGACTCAAGCATTCTAGGGTTTTTTTATCGCCTCTTCATCGATCATCTCTACGTCGTATAGAAAATGCTTCCAGCATTTATTATACTTGCATCGACAACAGTTTGATTCGGCGTTTTCTTTACGTATCTTCTCTCTCAGTGCCTGACGAATTTCCAATCCGAATTAACCAATGCGTCGATAGCGAGTATGTTAAACTCGTAAAAATTAAACATATAGAACTTTAATATATATTCGTAGTTAGTACCTTAAAGAAGTTTATATTGTTTCGTTGATCCCGAGATACCATACAAATAATGTTGCATCTATGAAACGACTTAAAGAAACGATCTACCATATATTCATAGGTCGTGCAGGGTACTTATCTTTCATATTGTGTAGCATTTCTAAGAAACTTTCATCGAACTCGTCGCAAACAATCGCATCCTGCACGACACATATATACTTAAACGCGTGTTATAACGATATTATTATTTTCTGATCAGAAATAAAAACTAGTAACAATAATATTACTAAATGCAAAGGAGAAATAATATGTATACCGAGTTATATAAAAACTTGGCAATCAATTTTATGTTTCCGAACCGGCTGAACTTGAGTAAAAGTTCTTTATAACTTTCTATCCAACTCTCGAATTGCGAGATATAGTTCAAAGTCATACTAAAATCTGCGTAGAAGTCGATCGTGTCATTCGGGGAAAAACTCGAGTTCACCGAATAAAAGGGGAGTTTATTGTCGCGGTACTTGAGAACCTGTAAATCGGTGGAATCGATATCAATCCTCTCCAACCGCCCGCAAAAACACACTTTAAGTTTACGAAATTTCTGATTCGGAATCTCTATACTTTCGACGAAACAAAATGTCAATACGAGTTCATCCAACCTTGGAAACTTGGAGACGAAATTTTTTAATCCATCCCCGATCGAATAGAGGCCGTGAAGTTTTAACTTCCTCAGCGTGGACTCGCAAGCTAACAATTCAATCTTTGTGTGACAAGTTACATAACTATCCTCCCGAAGCTTGAAAAATCGAAGCTTAGATGCTAAGATTTTTACTTCGGCAACGTTGTTGTTCATTTTCAACTCAACTTCGACAAGTCTAGCGAGGCCCGAGACATGAATCCTCGGTAAATACTTATTGTATTTGTGTATCTCGAGTTTCAAATTCTCCAAATTAGGGCACCCGGATAAAATTTTCGTTAACTTCCGATTACTCAAAGGCACGTCGACTAGACCTAGACGAAGCAGATTAGGCAGGCTCACGCTCCTACAATCCCCGAGGTCGCATTGGCCTAAACTTAAATGAGTGATCGTTTCGGACAAGAAAACGAAACGGAGTTAACACGTAACGAGCCGATTTACGCGTATTGTCGAAAACGGTCATGTTAAGAATAAGGGTAAGATCCTTAACTTTGGCTTCTACCAATTGTTGCATCCATAGGTTGAGTTTGTGCTCCCAACGGTCGAGTTCTACGAATTCGACCGAGAGGCAGAATCGTTGAATGCTCGAATCGCGCTCCGCGACTCTCTCCATGCACTCCTCGACGTGATTCATTAAAAAGCGCGAACGCTCTTTGTTTTCATATATTTTCTTGAATTGGAAGTGGTAGAACTCGAGAACGGGATGGGATCGAACTATGCTTCTCCATTCCTTCGAAAGGACCGAGGCCCGAGCAACTTCTTTTCGTTCGAGAAGACTAAGGATGTGATGTTGGATCGGCCGTGGCACCTCGGAGATTCTGTCCATTCTCGTTCTTCACGAAGAGCTCAATTGTTGTTTCAAAATAGATTGTGAGAGACCAACAATATCATAAATAAATAGTTATTGTTTAGGGTTTAGGGTGTGTTAGGGTTTTGAATTGGGTCGAATTAATTAATTGAAATTTTAATAACCAAAGATATATTAGGAAAATTTAAATCAATTTTCAAATAATCTTTAGAGATTTGGATGATCATTTCAAATCTCGGAATTTGAAAATTTTGATAGTGTTGAGATATGGATAATCATATCATAGGGTAAATGTCACAAAGATACAGTTAGTTTTACACGTTTTGCAGGTAAGTACAGCTAACCGAAAAACGTAATTTTAAGATCAGCTAGTTTTAGTTTATTAACAGGTTAGTCAACAAGTATGCATCAATTATGTAAAACTCATAAAATTAAACCTTATCAAACTTTATTATTTAAAGTTAGTACCCGCAAAAACTTCACATTACTTTGTTGATCCCAAGATAACATAGCACTACTAGAAATTAGCCCATACCTGACTGACGTTGGCAGTAGGATATGGGCTAAAAACCAGTCGAGTTTTCATACTCAACTGGATGTTAGTCGACTACCCTAATTTGTGTTAGTCGGGTAAATATTTAAACACCCGGCTAACACCACTAGTCAGTTATGATGCAAAATGTCTGACTAACCCCAATTCTACCAGAGTATTCTCGAGCATACCAAACTATATCAATATTTTAGTCGGGTATTTAAAAATATACTTGATTAACTCAATTTGGGTAGTCGAGTAAGAAAAATCAGCATAGACTGTGTTTTTACATAAATAAAGTCTTGAGTTTGAATCTTGACACACTCGAGATATATAATATTGTTAGACTAGTTAAGTATATTAGGGTTTTAATATTATAGGGATTGCTTTATTACCAATAAGAATTATGTTTTCTAATTAATTTATTACCTCTATTGTATTTCATAGCCAATTATTCATCAATAATGATACAACTATATTTTTGAAATTCAACTATCGTGTTCGAAAATTTTTATATTACATTTTCATTTTCGTAAGTCGAAGAATGTTCGCACCACTTGATAGCCATTCCCGGTCGCCTTAATAGTCCAGTGTAACTTGATACGTGTAACCTCGTATTCTATAGTATTGAAGGCCTCGAGCATGTTAGGGCTGCGTATGTTTACTTCACTATTCACCTCCGCGTCATATAAAAAGTATGCTTCCAACATTTGTCGGAATAACATCGACAACAATTTGTTTCTCCATTTTCTTTCAATATCTTCTCACCCAACGCCTGTTAAATTCACAAAACAAAACGAAGTACATTAATCGACGATTAATCATGTTACACGCGTGACATTAATAAACCTCGATTTTCATAGTTGGTACCTGAAAGAATTTCGTGTTACTTTGTTGATTACGCGATATCACATAGATAGTGTTACGATCACGAAACATATCAAAGAAATTATCTAACATATAGTCATAGGTCGCGCAACGAACAACCTCGATCATCGAAAACTCTTCCTTCGTAGTATGTAACATTTTTATGAAATTTTCATCGAACTCTTCAAAAACAATCACATCCTGCACAACACATATACACTAAAAATTCATATGTAATAAATAACATTAATATTAGTCACTAGCGTTTGAGAGAGAAATAAATTACCCGATTTGATAAGAAGTTGACAATCATTTTTATGTCTTTAAATTGGCTGAAATTGAGAAATAGTTCCTTAAAACTGTCTATCCAACTCTCGAATTCGGAAGGATGCTTCGAGTCGAACCTCATTTCAAAGTAGGCATAAAACTCAATTGCGTCGGTAGGAGAAAAGCCCGAATCAATTGAATAAAAGGGAAATTTATTTTCGCGGTACTTGAGAACCCGTAAATATTTGGTAGCATCAATATCGACCCTCTCCAACTTCTTACAATAAGACACTTTGATTTTACGAATTTTCTGATTCGGAATCTCTACGCTTGTCATGGAAAGACCGAACAACCCGAGCTCCTCCAACCCAAGAAACTTGGAAACAAGACTTTCGAGCTCCTTCTCGTTCCATTCGAGGCAAGACAATCTCAACTTTCTAAGCGTAGACTCGCAAGCTAACAACTCGATACTTGTTATGTCATAAATTTGCCAATACACGTTGTGCGAAAGCTTGAAAACCCGAAGCTTAGGCGCAACAATTTTTACTCCTGTGACACCGGTGTGTAATTTCAACTCGACTTTGATCAGTCTGGCGAGGCCCGAAATGCGAATCCTCGATAAACCATCGTTTAGCTCGAGTTTCAAAATCTCCAAATTAGGGCACACGAATAAAATTTTCTTCAACTTCGTATGACTCAAAGGCACGTCTATTAGGGTTAGCGTAAGCAGATTAGGCAGGCTCACGCTCCTACACTCCCCGAGGCCGCATTGGCCTAACTTCAAGTGAGTGATCGTTTCGGACATGAAAACAAAAGGAGTTAACATGAAATACTTCGATTTACGCGTTTCGTCGAAAATCGTCATGTTTAAAATGAGTGCAAGATCCTTGACTTTCCCCTCTACCAATTGTTGCATCCAACCGTTGAGTTTTCGCTCCCAACAGTCGAGTTCTACGAATTCGACTGAGAGGATGAATTGTTGTATGCCGCGTTCGTGCTCAACGGCTCTCTTCATGATGCACTTCCCGACGTGATTCAATAAAAAGCGCGATCGCTCTTCGACGGGGAATACTTTTTCTAGTTGGTAGTGGTAGAATTCGAGAACGGGATGGGATTGAACTATGCTTCTCCATTCCTTGGAGAGGATCGAGGCTCGAGTAACCTCTTTTCGTTCGAGAAAGCTAAGGATGTGATGTTGGATTGGCCGTGGCACCTCGGAGATTATGTCCATTCTTGTTCTTGACGAAGAGCTCAATTGTTGTTTCAAAATAGATTGTGAGAGACGATCAACAATTATATATGTAGGTATATATATATATATATAGTGATTGTTTAGGGTTTTTCGGGGTCGGGATGTTCAATCCACTAACTATATTATTTTCATTTTTTTCAAGGTTTTGGCCCAACTCATTTATGGTCTGGATCGAATTGAATTTTTTTTTAAGGTAAAATCGAATTTTATTTAATAAGTAGAAACTAACCCGACATCAAATAAATTATTTTATTTACGTGGCTACAATATCAAATGTTCACGTCTCAAATTGCCGCAAATTGAACGAAAAGTAAATGTACGTCTACCTATGTGACATGATTACGTGACAATCAATGTGTTGTGCAGGTTATTCGATCCTGGTGGTTCCCGAGAGGAAGTACTCTGGTCGTTTGGGTTATTTTGCTCTATTTTTTTCAGTGTGGTTTGGTCAGTTGTGTTTTTAGGGTTAATGGTCTAGCTCTCTTTTCGATTAGCTGAGAGTTAGGTATGTGGTTTATCCAACATGCTTTAACTAATAGTAACTGGAATCGCGTTATGGGGTCTGTCCCACCATTTGTTAGTTAGGTTGTCCGGTGTAAAGTCGGGCTAATTGCTTAATAAATCTTCGCATGTACCCTCCCAAAAATATCTGACCCTGATATGATTTGCATTAAGTAAATCTTCAATTATAACCTATAATTTGAGTAAACAATATGAATAAGATTGAAATCACTGTTGAATACATAACAATATTGTTAATATTTGATTATGAAAAGTAAATCTGAGTTTTACATAAACAAAGTCTTGAGTTTAAATTTTGACACATTCAATTACTAATATGAAATAACCCTTGAAATTATTTGTATTATTCATTACCAGTTTTTTACAATAAAGGCAGCGCACTTAGTGTGTTGCCATAGACCACTGAGTGTGACGCCACAAACAATTGTGCCGCCCTAACAACGCGATTGATAGCGCGCGAAATCCAAGTTTACTCCTCATTTCTGTTATCGAGAGAACGACCGGGCCACCTGATAGCCATTACAACAATCGCGAAATGAAATCCAGTGTAACTTGATACGTGTAATCTCGTATTTTGTAGCATCGAAGGACTTGACCATGTTAGGGTGACGTATTTTTTCTTCACCATTCACCGCCGCGCGGTATAAACAATGCTTCCAGCATTTGTTGAAACTGCATCGACAACAATTTGTTTCTCCGTTCTCTTTCAGTATCTTCTTACTTAACGCCTGTTAATTTGTCGTATCAAATTGGGCATAAAAGTCGATTGTGTCGTTAGGAGAAAAACCCGAATCAATTGAATAGAAGGGAAATTTATCGTCGCGGTACTTGAGAACCCGTAAATTGGTGGCATCAATATCGACCCTCTCCAACTTATTGCACCAAGACACCTCAAGTTTACGAATTTTCCGATTCGGAATCTCTACGTTTTTTTTACTTGAAGGTTGACAAATTCGAGCTCCTCCAATCCAAGAAAGTTGGAAACGAGACTTTCGAGCTCCTTCTCGTTCCAAT
Source organism: Geranium rotundifolium (assembly GCA_963920655.1). NCBI lineage: Eukaryota > Viridiplantae > Streptophyta > Magnoliopsida > Geraniales > Geraniaceae > Geranium > Geranium rotundifolium. The sequence continues at coordinate 45,925,197 of OY987312.1, forward strand.
CGAGATAAGAAAATCTCAACATTGATCAATTGATCATCGAAATGAGAGTGATAAACATTAAATTGAATAATTGATCATTGAAGTGAGAGTGATAGGCTACTCCAGCTTGGTCGAGTGCTTGACGTTCTTGATATTTTTTCCGAGTCTTAGGTTTGAGAGTGGTGAATATAGGACTGGAAGAGGTTTTATTTAAAGTGGAGCCACGGCCCACTGAAGGCCCATCACCGGGCTCAAAAACAGAACCCGTACTGAGTTCGAGCTGAACACTTATCTTTTAAGTCGAAATGAATGTATTCACGTCATTTATTTTGGAGCGGTTGAGTCTCACACTATTTATAGAGAAACCTGAATTCGAATCACGTTGTTGAAAGGATGGTTCATAGTTGTATGTGGAGATAGAATTTGCTATAATTTTCAAAAATATAATTTTCAAAAATTAAAATTTAAGAATATAAATCTTTTTTTCAAAATAAGGAAGTGCAATATTCACTTAATTCAAGAACTATATATTTCTATTAGTTTTTAAAAAGTTGATAGTATGGGGATGCAATCCGCTAGAAACTGTGTTTCAAATGGGTACAAAGGGACCACTCCAATCCATTGGATGCAATCTCATCAACGGCTGTCAATATTAAACAATTTCAGCTCAAATTTAATTCAAAAAACATGAAAAGGGCATAATAGTCATTATGCGTCATGAATTGTGCGTTGGATCTCCGACTATTCTGCAATCTCTTCGACATTTTGGCGATTTCTTCGATCAATCACAATCAATGAACATCGATTACGCAATTCAGAACCTTTCAGTTTGTCAATCGATCAGTTCTGTATCCAAATGTAATATCAGAATCCATCAATCGATGGATTCTGCAATTCCGATTGATCGATTCATCGTTTCTAAAACTGTAATCCACTAATCGATTTGGTTCTAATTAAACGTTAGTGATTGATCGACCAATCAACTGTATATTTCTGATAAACTTTTTGATTCAAAATCTTTGATAAACATGTACAATTTGTCAGTCAAAATTTTTATATCAGAAAAATCTGAATACCTTTCAGATACAAGAAGTCCGGAACAAGCAAGGACTCAATTTGTTCATAATCTGAAAGGCTTTCATGTCCCTGTTCATAATCTGAAAGGCTTTCAGATACACGAGGGGACCCCTCGTGTGACGAGGGGTACCCTCGTGTGACTAGAGTTTCGTGTATTTTTCTATAGAAAAAACTAATACCCGTCGGGGGAGTGGTGTGACGAGGGTTTTCTGTTATATGAGAGGCTTTCAATTTGTCAGTCAAAATTTTTATATCAGAAAAATCTGAAGACCTTTCAGATACAAAAAGCCTAGAACAAATAAGGACTCAATTTGTTCATAATCTGAAAGGCTTTCATGTCCCTGTTCATAATCTGAAAGGCTTTCAGATACACGAGGGGACCTCTCGTGTGACGAGAGTTTCGTGTATTTTTCTATAGGAAAACACTAATACCCGTCGGGGGAATGGTGTGATGAGGGGTCCCCTCGTGTGACGAGGGTTTTCTGTTACATGAAAGGCTTTCAATTTGTCAGTCAAAATTTTTGTATCAGAAAAATCTGAAGACCTTTCAGATACAAGAAGCCCGGAACAAGTAAGGACTCAATTTGTTCATAATCTGAAAGGCTTTCATGTCCCTGTTCATTATCTGAAAGGCTTTCAGATACACGAGGGGACCCCTCGTGTGACGAGAGTTTCGTGTATTTTTCTATAGGAAAACACTAATACCCGTCGGGGGAGTGGTGTGACGAAGGGTCCCCTCGTGTGACGAGGGTTTTCTGTTATATGAAAAGCTTTTAGTTTATTAGTCAAAATTTTTGTATCAGAAAAATCTGAAGACCTTTCAGATAAAAGATCATCAATGACACGCTATAATTTGGTCATCACTGCAACATAATCAATGGCACGCTACAGAGATATAGGTTTTCCAAAATCGCAACCTCTCGCAAAGCTCCTCCTCCAAATCGACTACTAACGCAAATCGCCTTCCCAAAATCACCTCCTCTCGCAAATCACCTTCCCAAAATCGCAAATCACTCGATCGATCGATCGATCGCAAATCGCCTCCTCTCGCAAATCGACTCAGCACAGAACAGAAAACCAATTGAAATGACAATCATACCCCTGCACATGTTTGCGAAAACGCGAAATGACGAAAAGAAAATACAACTTCGACTTATTTACGCCTCAATGCTACCGCATCCATCTTCACCGTTGGTCATAAAATCGTATGGCTGAGATTGGTCCCTAGGTACCTATTTAAAGGCATGGTTTTCTACTTATTCTTTCCCAATAGTATGATGCTAAAATAAAACCTCTAATGTGGGCCTTTATGAACAAAATGGGCTCTTTAAGGCCCAGGCCCAGGACCAAAGCAACTGACCCTGGCTCCGAAGAAACATCATTAAAATCCTCAAAAAGTTCCACAACGAAACCTCAAAATTCGACAAGATTTATGTGCCGCTCCGTCTTCTCTCGCTCGATCTTCTGAGGTAACAATCCTATCCGTCGAAACCCAATTTGTTTTTACTCCGATTTTGATTCAGGCATGACCCATTATGAATCTGGAATCAGATTTTGTTGAGAAGCTCTGGTTTTGAAAATTTGTATCATCATAGTTACTTCTGAATTTGGGGTTTTAACTCTTTGTTGTTTCTTTTTTTTTGAATCCCAATTCTGATTCAAGTGAGTTGCTTTATTTTCAGTAGGAATAAGGAATTTTATATGAATCAGCATTTTGATTTTAGTACAGATTTTAGGGTTTGGGTAGTAAAAAATCAAACTTTGGGGGAAATTTTGAATGCTATATTCATAATGATCATAGGATCATCTGTTTGGGGAAAATTTGTCTGGGTTTTAATTCTTTATGAATGATATTTTTTTAGTAGAAATAAGGAATTTTAAGAAATTGGTATTTTGATTGTAGAATAGATGTAAGGGTTGGGTAGTAAAAAAATCAAACTTTTGAGGGGAAATTTGAATATTATAGTAATTTTATTAATCTGAGTCTGTGGATGTATTGATTAATGATCATAGGATTACCTGTTTGGAAACAAATGATTCCGGTTTTAAAGTGATTATAAATCAAATGCTTGTTTGGAGTTTGGGAGTTTGGCTCGAGACCACTTTATTGACATTAGCATGACAGTCTTAGGTTTCAATGGTCGTGTATTTGGAGTTGGATAGTTTGTAGAAATCTCGAGTGAGTGAAGTGGCCGTGTTCGTAGTACTACTTTCATTGGACATTAAATCATGTGATGCATTGTTGACGAAGCAGTTGGGGATTTAGTAACATTAGTTTACGGAGTTAGTAAAATTTGTGTATTGTTAAGGCATTGAAGTGTTTAAGGGTTGGTGATGAAAAAATTATGTGGTTTTGATGAAATAATTTTAACTGTGTCTTTGCCTCTACCTTTATGAGAACTGACTTTTGTGTTTTAAATTTTAATTACTTGGTCATATCTTTGATTTGAAGATATTTATTTTGAGCTGATTTTATAGAGTCGTGAGCTATACGCAATGGGGAAGAAACTATTGCGGGTGAATTCTCTTAACAAGAAACCGGCTATTGAAGGTATTGAGGGGAAGAAGAAAATAGAAAGTTCAGAGGAAAATGAAATAATTGACTCTGTGGATCGGCTTTCATTGAAGCGGGTGAGGAAAGACGTTGATATTGATGAGAGTATCGAGAGAAAAACGAAGGAAAGTAGGAAAGTTTCTGACATGACGATTGAAACTGAAACAGTTGACTTTGTGGATCATACTACTCAACTGCCTGAAACCGTCATCCATCACATCTTATCGCTTCTCCCTTCCAAAAAAGACGTTGCTCGAACGAGCATACTGTCCAAGAGGTGGCGACGAATGTGGATTTCTTACTCGGGCTTAGAAATCGACGAGCGCAAGTTTGAAGAGCAAAGGGCGTTTCGGGAATTCGCGGACGAGTCCATCCGAACCCACTTCAAGCAAATACCCGCCATGAGGAAATTCACACTACGCATTTCCTCTTACGATTCGGAGCTTGCCTCCCATATGGACAAATGGATAGGCATTGCTGTTGAGAACAAAATCACGGATTTGGATTTGTGTGTTGAAAATGAAAAGAAAGCGTGTTATCGTTTACCCGAATCTGTCTTGGCTTCCAAATCGATTACCGCTCTGAGGCTGAGCGGTTGCAAGTGGAAAGACGTAAAGCTCTCCAATCTGAAAAGGGTTTGTCTCAGAAAACTCGACGTTCACGAGCGAAACATTGAGAATCTCGTGTTTTCATGCCCTTCGATCGAGGACATGAGATTCGTGAAGTGCAGCGGGTTGCGAGACCTCCAAGTTTCGAGCCGTGAACTTAAAAGGGTCGAGGTGTTTCAGTGCCGCGGATTGAAAACAATTGAACTTGTAGCTCCAGAGCTTCACACATTCTCTCACTGTGGCAAGAAATCGACTTTATGCAAAATCAAATTGGCCGCGTGTAATGAGTCGCTAAAAGTACTCACCCTAGAGGATTACGATATGAAGGACACTTTGTTTCGTGATCAATTTTCAGGTTTTCCCCTTCTTGAAAAGTTGGAGCTTAGCAGGTGCAATTCCTTGCGGAGCATTACGATCTCGGGCTATCATCTCAAAAAAATCACTATCCGAGAGTGCAGAAGGCTTGACACCGTAAAATTTGGTACCCCAAATCTTCGCTCGTTCGAGTATAAGGGTGATAAACTGTTTTTCTCTTCGCTGGACCCTAATCGCTTGGAAGAAGCCAAGATCTTTATTCGCCCTGAAAATGAAGAGCAGCTCCTCAGTCGGTATAGGAAGATGAAAAAATTTATCACGGACTTCAATATTTCCAAAGGCTTGAAATTGGTCGTTCGGTCCAAAATGGTATGTATATTAATTTCCTCATTTTCATACTTAATATCTACATATTATGTTACTCGTAACCTCCTAACACCCATTTGTCGTTGTTTGGTTTACGATCTGTGAAGAATGTCATCATTCATGAAGATTTGTTGGAGACGATTCTTCCCATTGTCAGTGGCCTCAGCTTTGAAATATTCAAATCATCGACCAATCTTGAAGAACTTTGCGATAGTGAGCTTGAGCAGTGGCGACCAGAATACCTCACCATAGTTTCATCTCCCAGCAGTAACTTCCCTACTGTAAGTTGGTAACAGATTTTTTAACCTACTTTTTATAAGTTGTTTCCACGTACAAAAATATTATGGATTCTACGCTCAAGAAATTTACTAAAAACGGTTGTTTTAGTCCCTTAACTTATATCATGTCAAATGTGCTTCTGTCCAAAATGTATCATTTTTGGTTAGTTTTGTTGATGTGTACAACAATTTTAGAGTTCACATTGGGACATTGTAGAAATGTGTATCACTAACTCTACTAATCCTTATTTATGTCAATAAAATCAAGAGACTTATTTTGGACTAAAAGGGCATTGACCCATAGTAGCTCTTTGTATTGCCACATCAGCATGATGAATGGTAAATTCAACAGCGGCTACTATTTTTTGTCGAAATTGAAATTTCAACGACTGAATTGGCATATTATTTGCTGCAGGCACTAAATCGATCGTTTTTTTGTAGTTTATGGACTATTCTGGTTGAAATTGGAAAGTTCATGGACTAAGTTGGCATATTATTAGCTTTAGGCACTAAATTAATCATGTTTGATAGCTTGTGGACTATTCTGGCTGAAACTGAAAAGTTCAAGGACTGGATTGGCATATTATTATCTTTATGCACTAATATGATAATTTTTAATAGTCTATGAACTATTTTGGTCGAAACTGAAAAATTCAACGACCAAATTGCCATATTATTAGCTTCGGGGACTAAATTATTTGTTTTAATTAGTTTATGGACTATTTAGGCACTTACATGAATAGTTTGCGGATCGGTTATGGTCGTTTTTAATAGTTTATGGACTACTTTGGTCGAGACTGAAAAGTTCTAGAACTAAATTTGCATGTTATTAGCGATAGGCACTAAATTAATATTTTGTACTAGTTTATGGACTATTGGCACTTACTTGAATAACTTATGGACCGGTTATGGTCGATGTTACTTGTTAATAGTATATGGACTATTTGGGCATATTATTATCTCTAGGAACTAAATCGATATTATGGTCGAACCTGAATGACAATCTTTCAAGTTGGTATTATATTAGATTTCCTTCATTAGATTACAAGAGAACCTCTTCTTATATAGGAAGAGATAGAATAATCTAGAATAAGAACATTCTAGATATGGTCCCTAGGAATCCTCTAGATACATGCCTTAAGAACATTCTAGATATATGCCTTAGAATATTCTAGATACGAGCCTTAGGATTAACACTGAAAAATTCAAGGATCGAAGTGGCATATTATTAGCTTTAGGCACTGAATCAATTATTTTTAATAGTTTACGGACTATTTAGGTACTTACTCGATTCAAACAATTTCCGATGGTACTCATACGTCGTCTTGTTTTCAACATTTATATTGCAGCTAGTTTCTGATAGGATACAGAAAAGAGAGCAAAACCCGAGCTGCTGCAGGCACAAGACCAACAATAGATGTTGGCGACATTTCTTGGAGCACGACGAGAAATTGGAAGTAATTGGATGGATTCCATGGATAGGAGCCTTCCAGCCCAAGGTGCAGCAGGCCACCGCCTTCAAACTGTCATGGACTGCCCGTAGAAACACGGGTACGCCCCGGGAGTAAATTTACTTGCTTACAATATAGCATGTATTTACAGTTGGATCATTTCTTGCTTGAACAAACCCATTTTGATTATGTTTAGTTCTTTGTAGCTTGGAATATGATTTTCTTGAGAATGTGATTAGAATGTGTTTCTTTTTTGTTTTGGTATGTGAAAGTCTCTGTTGGAAACAAAATGTGATTAGAATGTGTGTTCTTTTCTGTGTTGGTATGGAATAAAGCTCAATTTTTGCAAGAATAATGTGGTTATCAATTCTAAAAGGTATTAAATGCTTTGCTTTGGGAAGTTTTATCAATCACTTCGTCTTTCTTTTGCTTGTTATCAAATGATTTACGAATTGACCGGAGTTATGGGTTTGTTTCACCATCTGTAACTTCAGCTGTCCGACTTTATACCTGATTAGTTGCTATTTAATCAATAAATTTTTTTCCCTCAAACAAAATAATGACAAATTGAACAAATATTTACTGTGGGTATTTTTTTTTCTGAACTCAAGATCTCACTTATAAAGAATTTTAACGTGTACGATCAAAATTGTCTTATTGATCAATTTAAAGAAAATGTTTTAATTTTAAAAGTAAAGAGTTTGAAACTTGTTGGTACCATTTCATTGGTTCCATTGTCAACTTCAAAAGGAGCATATTCTTTTCTTGGAAGATAAAAAAGAAATGGACCAAAAAAAATCTCTAGAGCACAAACAAAAAGTAAAATTCTTAGTCTTTTGATATTTCAAAAAACAGAATAAATACACTCCCAATCATCTCTCTAATTCACCATATATTAACTACAAAAACTCATAGCCAATTTCATTTCTGCAGCAAAACCTTAGCTTCTTGCATCAATCAAACATGGTAAGAGATTTATAATATCCCAACAATTCTGTATAGTTTTAATCTTGGTTTTATCGTTGAAGTCTGATTTACCTAAAAATATCAAATTAATAGGTGGAGATTTTTATGTGTGTTAATTCGATATGGGTTTCACATATGCAAGCCGAGTTTCACTAACCCCTCTCTCACATGCAAACCAGATTAATGACACACATCATGTGGGACTGTACACATGAATATAAGTTTTACAAAATCTTATTCACTTAAAAGTTTAAGCTGATAGATGTAGGTCTAAACTTATTATACAGTCTGGCTTCTTGATTCATGTCATTTTGATATGGGTTTTGCTCAAACCAACCATTCTCGGGCTCCATGTGCGAACTCACTCCGTTTCGATTACTATGTTAAAGTTCGACCCGCCTAAAAATTCAAACTGATGAACAAAAGTTCAAATCACGTATTTTTGTTACATGGGTTTTGATGAAGTGACAATTCTCGAACATGGGTATCCACAAAAACCTTTGATTTTGTAACATGTTGTGCAGGAGAGTGGCAACAATGGTCAAGGGAGTGTTAAAAGGAGGAGCATGATCATAGGACCTTGGGGAGGAAATGGAGGGACAAGTTGGGATGATGGAACATACCATGGAGTTAGAGAGATAAGACTTACTTTTGATCGTTGCATCGACTCGATTCTTGTTGTTTATGACAAGAATGGCAAGCCCATCATGGGAGAGAAACATGGTGGTGTTGGAGGCTCCAAGGTTGCCGAGGTTAGCCCCAATTTTTTTTTCATTTTTTGCCCTCAACACTTTGTAGTAACATGTTCTCACATATGTCTGACCCACTTAAAAGATTTGTGTATCAAATTCATTTTTTTAATTCAATTCGTTTGAATGTGGAACTCTGTTTTCGAATAAAATTGCAGTATGATGAGATTTTAAATCATTGAATAATCTTAAGCGACGGAGGAAGTGTCATGTCGCTCGATTATTCATGCCCGCTCGAGTACTCTTGAGTTGAAGAGTATTGAGGTCCGTGTGAGTAGAGGCCTTCTCCAATGACGGGAAGGTGTATTAATGAGTCGATCCATTAGGTTATTCTCTTTTGGTAAATTTCAATTCACTTAAAACTTCAAGCTTACGACTAAAAAACAAATAAAACTTTATGAATCAATTTAAGGGTGCTAAAAAATAACCCAACCGATTTGAAAAGTAGCATAACCGAAAAATCCCGATTGATTAGTTCGATTTCGATATATAAAATGAAAATCGATAAAAAAAAATCAAACTAAACCAAAACCAATCGATTTGGACATATGACTCATTTTAAGTCATCAAATCTTATTAATTGGGCCTAACACTATTGGGCCAACAAATACAAGTAAGATAATATGTTAAAATCGGCCTAGAATATGATAATTTCATGAAATTCGGTTCAAAAAAAATCTAACAAATAATCTGTAAGTCAAAACAGTCTAAATGTGAGAAATTCATGATATTTGGTTCATAAAAAACCGTACCAAATCAAAAATCGATATATTTAAAACCAATTTAAACCAAATCAAATTCCATCAATTCGATTTTTATTTTCTTAAAAATTAAACCAACTTAAACCCGAACTGTGAATAGCCTTCTGATCAAATTTTGATGTATTTTTCTTTTTCCAGATAAAGTTCCAATACCCAGAAGAGTTCATAGTGAGTGTGAGTGGGCACTACAGTGCAGTGACCCATGGGGGCAGCCCAGTGATAAGGTCACTGACCTTCAAGACCAACACAAGGACTCATGGGCCATTTGGGGTTGAGGTAGGGACTCCATTCACATTCTCAATGGATGGGGCTAGGATTGTTGGTTTCAAGGGCAATTGTGGTTGGTACCTTGACTCCATTGCCTTCAAGGTCTCTCACCCACAATCCTCCAATCTCTTCCAAAAGGTCCACAAGAAACTCCAAAGGCTTGCAAGCACCAAATCTATGGCCTATAATTAGGATGTTAATTAATGTCAAGAGGACCCAAAACATATGTGATGGCCTACTTAGATATTGTGTAACAATTATGATTTAAATTGTCACATGTGTCACATTCTTGAAGTAGTGTGAACCAAGGTTTAAATGTTCTGATTAATTGATATCTAGTTTCGTTTGAATTACATGTTTTTTTTTCAATGAAGGTGGTTTCATGCATTAAAATAAACAAGCCACGTGGGACGATCCCTGCGCTCATAGACCAAGTGTATATAGTAACCTACATACTGAAACATGACGATAAATATAATGTAAGCCACGATCCTCACCAAGAAAGGGTGGAGATAGGGTTGTTCACGGTTCGGTTTTTGAACCGAACCGACCAAAACCGAACGGAACCGAACGGTTCGGTTCTTGAAGAAATCAAACCGAATCGAACCAAAAAAAATTTGGTCCGTTTGTCAAACCAAACCGACTGGTTCGGTCGGTTTTCGGTTTGAACCGAATTGAACCAAAAATAGCCACAAAACCAAAAAAAAATCATAAATCAAGCAAAAAATGATTAGATTTCGATCGGTTTTTAGAGGAACTATGTATAATAATTTTACACGAACTAAAATAAAACGTTAATGAAGCCCAAAAAGAAAAATCCAATTGAAAAACACCCTAAATTGAAGCATAAACCGGAGAATTCATTATATTTTGAACCGGAGTCGATCGGTTCGGTTTTTGATCAATTTTGGTTAATTGAACCAAAACCAAACTGACCAAGAGCAAAACCGACCATTTTTCGATTCGGTTCGGTTCGATTGTTTTTAACACCCCTACCTGGAGAGACTCTGATTCAATACTAAACACATAATGCAAGCTTTCTCGGTCAGTAATTAGGTTTTTCGTAAGTAAATTTTACGGTATGGTTGTGATTTAAAGATTTGAATACTTATAAATAAACTTTTAATAATCACAAAACTCATGTGTTGTGAATTAAAGACTTTAAAACTTATAAATAAACTTCAATATTCACAGAACACATTGTCACATAATATAAATAAGCTAAACATTTATTTAACTTATAAATCAAAGTACATAACACTAAAACAAACCATATATGACTTGTGTCCCAAGAAAAAGAAGGTCAACAAAACTACACTAACAGAGAAGAGCTCGGAAACTAGCCGTTGAATCCCCCAAACTTCGCTTCCCTCTTCGAATCCTCGAATTGCTCGGTCGAAAGATACCACATTATTGGTGCATTCGGGTTTTGCACAGCCTGATCATCATCGTTAATGTTATTGCTCGCAAGCCCGAAAGAAAGATCGAGAAAATTCGGCATGTAGACGCTGCTGCTTGCCTCGTCGTTGAACGACACGCCCCGATTCGCGAACCGAGAGCTAAAATCGCTGTTGTCGCTCGTCATTGCGTTCGTGAATCGGCCGGTCGGGTTACTAGAGTGATCGTGAGGACGAGGAGGAGGGATTTGGTGGGCATAGGGATGATGCGAGATGAAATTCGGGTCAAAAGTGCCCGGGCCCGCCTCGGGTTCATCGGGAAATGCGAAATTACCCAAATTAACCTCGCGATTTTCTCGAATAGCGCTCGCATTATTGCCATGAGTAATGGGATATCCTTCGAGTTTATAAGGAAAATTAAAATTATTACCAGAACTGGCACGACGATCTTCTCGAATAGCGTTCGCATTATGGTCATAAATGTAGGGACCCGCCTCGAGTTTATAAGGAAAATTAAAATTACCAGAGGGACCCGCCTCGAGTTTATAAGGAAAATTAAAATTACCAGAACCGACACGACGATCTTCTCGAATAGCGTCCGCATTCTGGTCATAAGTATATGGGCTCGCCTCGAATCCATTGGGGAACATGAAATTAACGAAATGTACCCTCCGGTCCTCCTCGATCACGCTAATGTGCCTCAATTTCGCGGCGATGGACTCAAGGAGCTCCTCCAATTGGGGCAACGACAACTCCCCGGCGCGCTCGTGCCAAAACCTAAAATTACTCATTCTGTCGTCGTCGTTGTTGTCGTCGTTAGCGGGTTTTTTAGTTTTCTTGCTCAAGACGTCGGATACGGTGAGGTCGCGGTGCTTCTTGTTCTTGATGGCATTCTTGAAATTCTGGATGACGAGCGAGGGCTCTTTCGGGTTTTCGGACCAGGCCTCCAAGGGTTTGGGGGCGTTGTCGGAAAGTTTCGGGCCCGACATGATGATGCAAACTTGAATGTCGCATAGGGTTGCGAGCTGCGTAGCTTTCTTGATGAGACTCTTTTTTCTCCTATGATAAGTTGTCACTCTCACCTTCTCGTTTTTGATGAAGTCCACGTTCGATCTTGCTCGTCCCATGATCTTGTGAAATCAAGAAACTATGATCGTAATTAAGCGAAACTCGCGTCTGAAACATGTGAATAAAGAGAACAGTTTAATAACGAAATTTAACCTCGTATCAGCTCGAGCTTTTAAGTCATGTATTATGTGTCAAATAAATTTACGTCAAAGAAAGTGAATCAAGAAACTATGGAAAAATTGTATCCAGATCACTAACTAATGCTAATAGTGACCCGTGTTCTAAAAGACGATAGATGCTAGGCGGGCATATAGTATTTTTGAGAAATAATCAATTTTGAAAGATAAATCGAATTGAATGATTAATTGAACAACTATGGAAAAAATTTACAGTAAAAAAAAGTGAATCAAGAAACTTTCGAAAAATTGTATCCATATTACTAACTAATGTTAATAGTAACCCGTGTTCTAAAAGACGATAGATGCTAAGCGGGCATATAGTGTTTTTGAGAAACAATCGATCAATCGAAAAATAATTAATAAATAAACAAATCGAATTGAATGGTTAATCAAAAACTATAAAACAGCGAGGAATCGTTAGGACACTACTAATAGTGTAATATAAGTTGTCGGAAGTAAAACAAATTGTATATATTCTCCAATTCTAATATTCTTGCAATATAGTACAAGTTGTAATAACTTATAAAATAGTAATATAAGTATTATATGGAAATTAATTTAACATGAGATCGAGGGAGAGAAAAAGATAAAGAACCTTGAGCTTGAAGTGAAGCTTTAATGGCTGCCGAACCAAAATAGATGTGAATAAATGGTAATTGAATTGTCTTATTATTTTGATATTTCTTGTATATATTTATAGAGAAGAAAGGGTATTTTCGTGAATACAAAAAGTGAGAGTTAATGCAGAATCAATCAAGATATATGGTAATTTCCTAAATTTTTTCACGTGGCTAATTAATTAATTATAGTTACCTTAATTTTTAGTTTCCATTTTTTTAATTTCCTATTGTTAGTGTTAATAATTTTCTTTCCCTTTTCATTATCAGCTAAGAGAACATCATACATATATATATATATCTTTGTAATGATTGTACGTATATTGTGACGCGTACAATATATTATTATTTTTGAAGAAAAAAAATATATTTATAACTATTTTTTAAAATATTTGATCAATGAGTTGCATAGTATAAGGTTTTAAATGTATTGTCACATTAGTTGACTCAAGCATTTCAATCAATTTTATAGCATATATTTGTGATTATCAATCACAAAGATTATGACTACAAGGTCTATATTATGGTCAGATATATGTATCTAAATTTGAATATACATATTTAAATTTGAGATGGAATTAATGAACCTTGATTCATGCTATGTCACAATGAGAATATTGATTTCTTGATGAATTAGGAGCATTTTGTGTTTTTATAAAAAGTAACCGTGTGAATTCAAGACAAATTTATTGTTTCGTCGAATTGAAGATATCAAATCTCTATTGAATTCAAATTTTGACATCACTAAGCCCTTTTAGAAGATATCTGAAAGGTACCCAAAAAATCATAATTTTCTCGCTAATCGACCAACTCCGGCACAGAATCCTTGAGTAGAAGTTCGATGCAGTTCAGGGCCAAGTCCGCCGCAGTACTCGCAGACTTTTCTAGCCGTTGGCATCAACACATTTTCTGACGTTGGCATCAACGCCATCCCTTGCGCCGTTCAAGACTGCCAGGACGGGGGATTCTTTGTTTCGCTTCTTCCAATATGAATTTCAAATTTAGCATAATGTGATGGTATACAACACCATTTTGCAAAAGCGTAAATATGTACTTTTTTGTTATTAACAAAGAGCACTCACACAACGTATTGCCACTTTTCCTAAATTTAATTTGAAGACTAACCTAAATGTTGGTTATTACCTATTAATCTCAGGGAGACATGGCTTTTGTCGTCTCGTCATTCAAGGAAGGGAAGAAGGTCGACGTCCTGGTCGCCACAGACGTCGCCTCCAAGGGGCTGCACTTCCCCGGCGTCATGCACGTCATCAACTACGACATGACCGGCAAGATTGAGGGGACTACGTGCACCGGATAGGGCGCACCAGGAGGTGCGGCAAGACGGGATTAGCAACAACCTTCGTCTGAGGTTCTGATCTGGAGAAACCTACTGTTCTGCTGGACCTGAAGCTCCTCCTGGAAGAAGCCAAGCAGAGGATCCCACACGTCCTGGCAGGGCTCAGCTGCCCAGCGGGGGACGCTGTCAATGCCACCGGCGGGAGGGGATGCGCGCGCTGCGGTAGACTTGGCCATCGCTTTCTGGACTGCCCCACACTCAAGTCGAGCAGACGAGTCGATTTCTTTGGATCCGGTGGTTACAAGGCGGAAATTTGACATGAAATGTACTCAGGTTCAATGACATTGGTTTTAATATCATGTTGAATTTCTAAAATATAATTAAATTATTGATGAATACTTTATTGTAAATTACAATAAGAAGTTTCTTTGTACATGGAATAATAGAAAATAAACTAATTACATAAACAAAAATACTTATAAGAAACCCTAATATTAATTGACTATTCTAACATACCTAAGACTTGGTATTTTAGCATATTATTCAACAAATCGATTGACAAAATCATCATCTATCAAGAAATGTTACAACCTCTCATTCAAAAAATTGGGGCCAAAATCATATCTATATATAACAATTACAACTTCTAGTTCGAAACATATCTATACGTAACACGCTTGAAGATTTGAGAATCAACACAAAGGAGGCTTACCATCTATCGGTGGCCGGCGTTCACGAGGAGTCCACAATGTTTCAGTCTTTCGTGCACGAAACTGCATAATCCTTAATCCTATGTTTAAGGTGCTGCAGAGAGAAAAAAGGGCGCACAAGTAAAGCTCAACAAATGCTATAGAGCTTCTTTGCTTGAATGATCAAAAACTTAAATTTGCTCAGAATGAGTAAGAACTCAGAATTCTAATAACGTTTTGATAACTTTACCTTTAGTTCTTCGTGCAGCACGATGAAGATTTTCTTCAGCCGTTTATGTCTCTGCAAGAAACATTTCTAGCTGAGTCAAAATTCAATAATATTGATGTATACAAGTTTGGACAAACTTGAAAGGCCCTATTTCTATAACCAGGACCTCGTACCGACACGTCTAGTTAAATAAGTGGAAAGCATGAAACTAAATATCAGCACATTTAATATTAAGTTTCTTGTAGTTGATTGGTTAGTAAAAGTTATTCGGTAACTACTCACAAGAGCAAGAGAAGAATATCGTGATATTGCTTTCTAATATATATTTTTTACATGCGCCTATCGTGTTATTCTGCAAACCATCATCATTCACTAGTTCGAAAGTTCAAACAGGCTAAACAATTCACACACAATATGAAGTAATATTTGCTTGTGGTTGAGCAACCTTAAGTAGCCTCTATATATGTCTACAATTATAATCAGCGTTCTACAAATCGGGCTAGGCATGGATTTTTAGAACACCAACCTGCTTTCACATAATTGGACGGTTTAAGTCGGCTAGGCGGATCAAGGCGGTTCCAGAAGGATTTAAGCAAAACCAAACAAAAAAATTGATTCAAAAAAATAAAACAATTTATACTAATTGGTATTTTTATTATTTTTAAAGAAATGATGTAATAAATATTAGAATATTAATTTTCATATCTAAAATATTGATTATTATTACTTTTATAGAGTATAATTCATAATTTAATTACGCATATATAACAATTTATTGAATAAAGTTTTTCTTCTAAAAAAAGTGAAATACAAATCCGATTAATCCATGGGGTACCTATTCAACCGACTATCGCCTAGCATTTTAGAGCACTGATTTGGATGTGTGATACTTTATAAATATAAATTTGTTTGCAACATAAAATGGACAATACGTAC
Source organism: Geranium rotundifolium (assembly GCA_963920655.1). Lineage (NCBI taxonomy): Eukaryota > Viridiplantae > Streptophyta > Magnoliopsida > Geraniales > Geraniaceae > Geranium > Geranium rotundifolium. The sequence continues at coordinate 45,940,980 of OY987312.1, forward strand.
AGAGCTAATATTGATATAAAAGTATCTGACAAAGAGGATGGTGTCAAGATTTTCAGTTTCTTAAAACTATATAAGAAAAGTAGGGTGAAAAATGTACCTCACCACACTGCTGATAAGATTCATTTAACTTCAACAAGATATTGCGATATCTATCCATATCCCTGTCTTTTGCAAATGCAAGGTCCTTCCCGAATTTTTGGAACTCGACCCTACATTCAAGAAGGATTGGGTTGTTTTAAACGAAAACAGCAAACATATACAGACACAAAATTCATCGTATCAAGAAATAAGAATTAAAAAGCTACGATACACCTAATCTATGCATCGTTCTGCTCCAGATCATATTCAACAGCCTCTCTGCTTGTTTAGGGGGGTTTGGGAGTTTCATTTGTATTCTTTTGCTCTCGGGTTATGCCTTTGTATTTCGAATTAGACTTGGCTATAAACTTTCTAAGATTTTGCATTTGAATTTTGTATTTTCTGTTTCCTCATTTTTACGGAGCAATAAATCATTTTCATTGTTGATAAAAAAAACAATGATACACCTTAAGCATGGAGTAAGGGAATCTTACGGTACCTGTCACTCTCGAGGATCTTGTTCAATGAGCAATAACTATCGTATTTTTCACGATACTCTTGCACGTACTCATTGTACCTAATGATTAACCCAGAAGTGAAGAAATCAGACGACGAAAATTCTAAAGAAACAATGGAAAGGTTTATTGAAAGTGAATGACATCAAATGTAATGTGTACTAAAAAGACCACTTACTGAGAGAAATCCTTTATTGGCCCCTTGAGCTCTGGCTTATCCTTTTCGTATTTAGAGTATGGACAGTTGGATAAAGGTTCTCTTCCAATATGACGATTCTGTGGTGCAGACGAAGGCGCTTTCTTGTGGCTTTCTCCGTATCCCTCTATGCCGATTCCTTGAACGACCGCAGGTTCATTTTGTCTAGGTTTGTTAATTTGGGGCCCGGCTTCAGCATGATCCGCTCTTGAAGCACTCTGCCCTTGAGACAGCAAAACCCGGTGATGAGGCCTTGTTAGATCTTCAACAGAATTGTAATTTGAGTCTAAAGTCGTCCTTCCGATAGATTTTCCTCCGTGGGAATCCGAATTCCAGTTTTCCGAACTGTTGAGTCTATTCTCCGACTGTTTAAACGAACTTTTTCTTTCGAATTGCTTTTTAGGGGGAGGTTGTTCGGGCGTGGGTTCACGAAGTTCACCCAACTCCAAGTCGGAGACTTCTCTCTGGAGAGTACTGTTCCTTCCGTTAACAAGAGGAGACCTGTTTGTAGCAGGTCGGTTATTATTTGGGGACAACCCGACATGTGAGTTTGGAATCGGGATCGCCCCAGACTCCTTGAACTTTCCGGCCACATCGCTGTGTTTCCGATAATGGGAGTCTGAGGGCAATGGATATTTACTTCCCCCACTGCCTTGATGGGAGCTCTTGTCAGAATATTTACGACCTTGTCCTAAGATCTCGGGATGCTTATCAGTTAGGTTATCGGACATCTGACCTAACCGGTTAAAGTCAGAACTAGGTTTCGCAGGAGATGAGACGTGAGGACTCTGTGGCGGTTGAGCCAGGCTCTCGGGTTTTAACCTTTTTGCGTGTTCTGATTTCCGGTCAACGAGATTTGAATCAGAACCCCGTCTTGACTTTCCTTTCGACATCCTTTCGGAGCTGGCGCACTTCTCGAGCTTGAAACCGTCCCGAGTATTTTCTTCGTCTTCAAACAATCTTTCTATAATGTTTTGGCAATCCCGAGACTCATCGCGATCAGTTGGTGTGAATTTGGTTTCATGGCCCTCGCCAGGTAAGTCTTTCTCAAGAACCCCAACAGCATCACGTCCCCGAGCATCTTGCTTCTCATCAAACCCGTTTCGGACAGCATTACCATCAGGAGTGCCTTGTGATTTAGGCTTCGGGTCCTTGTCATCGTCACTAGTCATAATATCCACATCCTCATCTGAACCCTCCTTGCTGTTCGAAGAAGCATCGCTCTCACTATCGCTACTACTCCCACTTCCACTGCCTGCTGGACTTCGACTTCGGCTTCTGCTTTTGCTATGGCTTCCACTGTCACTGCTATCACTGTCACTATCGCTACCGCTGCTAGAGCTCCCAGCCCGCCGGTCACTATTGCCACCCAAATTTGGCGAATGTTGTATGATATCAATATCAATATGTTCTGATAAATTTAATTCGTCTTCCAATGCACCGGTAGGGACTTTTCCATCGAAACTTGATTCTCGAGCAAGTGTTTGATCATATTTGTCTTCAAGGGCACGTTTCTCATCGACTTCAGGAGCAGGTGTCTGGTGACGGGTGTCTTCGGGAGAACTGGGATCACCAAGCAACACAGTCTAAACCCATCAACATGCACTCAAATAGGAAGCCATATGATTCTATAATGGTGAAAAATAAAGCTTATACGATATGGCTTACGCTAAACCAAGCTTATCTCAAGAAGTAGCAAATAAAGATGCATATCCAATACAGGAATATTCGTGTAAGTTTTTATGAAGTTCAGAAAAAGGTTTATTATATTCAAGAGAAATTACATGACATTAAACTCATGATAACGGTACCTACAATTTCTATGAACTATCTAAGAAAAAGACGAAGGCGCAACAAAAATTAAGATATTCAACATCTCTACTGCTCAACATAACTTCAAAATAAAACCACCTAACAGAAAAATCCTATCTAAAATCATGCAAGCTAGAAGGATATTTTACAGTATAAAATAGCCTTCATGACAATATAATTTGACTGGCCTCAACTCTGTTACTACAGCCTTTTTAAAGAGAAATCCCTTCCTCCTGGCTTACTGTGACTATAATTTTGACGCAATAATTTTACTACTGCCTTATTATTGGCTGCTCCAAGGATGTTTTACGGTATAAAAAGCAGTTTTGGGGCTACGGTCAAAAGGAATGGATGATACCTTCCACTATCAGATGAGGGCTTCCTAAAGCTTTCATCCACCCCTGGTTTCAAGATATATCTTCCCGGAGCTTGAAAAGTTGCTATCTGGTATTCAGGAATAAATAGTAAGGCATAAAATCACAACATTGAACATTCTTAAGACAAATGCATTGAGGATCGCTGCCAATCACCCTTTTTATGACGGGCTCAATCTTCTTTGCAGAGTTGGGAATTGTATCTCCAACAGCTTTCTCCAATGCCTATAGGGAGGAGGGAAGCAATGAGTGCAAGCAAATAAACTATCACCGGGACTGATTATACAGAAACATGACTGAACAACAAACTGAAAAGGAAAAGAGAAATTTATAAACCCAGAGTATCAATTTTGTTCAGAAACAGTATCCAAAATGTTTTATGTTCGCAAGTAGTACCCAAAAGTATCCATTTTATTTAGGTTTGGTATCCTACGAATACAATTTTGACGAGGTTTGGTGTTTCTATTAACAATTGCTGGCTTGAAACTAACTTTCGGGTATTTTGTTTATGATTGATACTCACATTATATATTCTTAATGACATGTCAGCAAAATAAGTGTTTTTAATTAAAATTTAATGTCAGCAAAGTTAACTATTCGATTATGAAAGGACCAAACTCGAACAAAATAGATATTTTGAAGGTACCATTTCTGAACCAAAATCTTTTTGATACTACTTGTGAACAAAAAAATACTTAAGGTACAATTTCTGAAATTCTCCTAAGGGAATAAAACAGAAAACCATTGAACATGAAATAGTGAATTGAGATGGGACTAAAACATGGCAAGTGTTTCATTTCAACTGTCGTTCTTACCTTTAAGCTCATCCCCTTAGGATTCTCTGTGAGTAGAGTAATCAACAGACTCTGCAGATCCTTTGGTTTGGCTCCAAAGTTTGCCTTGTGGACTGGTGTTTCTCGTGCCTTGCTCGGGATTTCTTTCTCAGAGCTCGTAGCAGTCTCTTTATTTGTCATCTGTGAGGGCATAATCTCTTCTAGACTCAAATGACTCTTAGCTATTTTTGCAGTCCCGAATGGAGATGAGGGAGAACCAAATTGATCGGGAAGAGATGGCAGAGGTGAAGCCGAACGTCTGCTCTTTGCAACGGTTGTTGAGGCCAATACAGGTTTGGTCACAGGTTTAGGTAGACCTCCTATGGCCAAAGGTTAGAGGCAGTTTAGTACTACTATATAACACAAAATAATAATTAAGTTCAAAGTAAGTCACATTCTACCAAAAATGCAGTATTCTAAAAATCCCAAACTTATCCGATTAATCCTCGACTAATCTCCAATTAATCCCCAAAACTCCCTCTCTGCCCGACTACCGTCTACGCCTAGCGTTTTTATAACACTACAAAAATGATTGTTCGGAGATGGATGTCAACTTCCTGTTCTGGATGATTTATCGTTGATTGCCCAAAAGATCCCCTTAGAACAATAGATGTTTCAACTACTGAACAATACATTAAAACATATATAGCCTTTTGTAATCAGAGCTCTCTCTTATCCTACGCCCACCACCACGATTCTATGACTTCTCAAGATCGTCCTATCCACCACCACTCAAACCTCCCCATTGAAACGTCATTCTGTGAGCCTGATGCCTTATACAAGACTGTAGTCCCAAGCAGATTAGGATCCGGGACAAAGCTTTCTCCTTCTTCCCTCCTATCGAACCTTCTCCCAGAATGCAGTGTAGACTAGCAATTTTGACCATTCCACAACAGAAAAATATTTCTTTTCTATATTCAACTCTTCCCAATTCCAGCTCTCAACCTCTCTGAATCCAGGTAAGGTCCCTGGAATGCCAGAACCTTAGTTTTCTCCAATTCGAACTGTCTCTCACACAATAAGATCTCAAGCGTCTGCAAATGAAGTCTAGTTACCTCCATTCCTTTTTTACCTTTTTCAATTTTACCCCAGTTCCAGCTGATCAAATTCTTTTTTTAACCCCAGCTCTAGTCCTCCTTCAAATTAAATACCCATGCTCTCTATCTCTCTTCCTCCCATGGTAAAATGAGAAACTCCATCCTATTCCTAAAAAATCTCTTAATAATCGTGCAAAGTCAAGGAGGCAATAATATAGAGCTTAAGAGAAAATAGCCAACTGAAATCAGAATTAAATGCACTACAATTAACAGTAAACCAGTAAGTTGCATATAGTGTTAGACAGAAAATATGGAGATATACACGTTCAGAATTTTTCAAATATATACAATATATATGCTTAAACCTGATAATCCTATGGGGTGTTCAGATTACCTGGAGGCGGTTCAACTTTCTGCTTTTTCATAGGAGGCTCTTTCTTTTGTTTAAAGTTTCTCCATGTGTTGGCTGAAAACAAGATGAATACAAACAATATATTCAATTTCATGACTACTGAACTAATGATTCAAGATTAATCAAACCTCGTGAATGAAATTTCTTATAAGACTCTTGTTAAACTAAACCCCAATAAATGATTTTGACCATAGTGCCTTAATCTTATGTGCCACAGGCCCACAGCCTATAGATACTGCTTCAATTACTTCTTACTTAACTAGCAACCATACGTAAGCCTTCATATAGTTCAACCGATCCATCTTTCTTTTCATCTCATTAATAGGAACTGAAGAAAATTGTAAGAGAAAAGGGAATTCAAAAATATCTGAACAAAAAAACTTACTCTCAACAGCAGTTAATGCCTTCTTTTGACTCTTCATAGATGGGTTCCCATGATCTAAAATAATAGCTCTGCCATCGTGAATAAAAAAAATTAGAGACAAGAAACATACAAAACATCTCAAGGATATCCTTTTCCACAGTCATGACAGTAATTCACCATCTAACAACCATCATATTAAAGTTCAGATGATTATGAGATATGTGTTACATCTAATTACCACGATCACCATGAGTTCAGCAACAAGTAGTGATGAAGTTCTAATTTTCACTCAGGAGTACCTTATGAAGCAACGGAACCGTGTATTTATTAGTTTATTTTCATAGTATTGCAAATAGCTTAAATGACACCAAGACAGAATGTATAATCATCCACAGTAATGTAGATATGATGAAAACATAACCATTAATGTCCAGCATGCTGTCTTTAGAATCCACCATATTCCTCAAGAAACCTACGAGCTGGTATACAAATATTCAAACTTATTGAAATCCATTCTAAAACAAAGAAATGAGACCAAACTAAAATTACGTTATATACTTGCCAATGGTAAAATTTCAGACGTATCAAACACTACAAGCACAGCTCAAACCTCAATCTGAAACTTTATGTGTTTTCGGCAAGTAGGAAAAGGTATGTGGCAGAAAGCTACTCTGAAAGTCCTATATCTATGTCCAAAATAACAATAACCGACAAGCTATATGTCCACCAGAAGATGCTACCAAACAAACTCTATCCTACAAGTTCCAACATATTGCGCAATTATGATAAATTGCGAGAGGGTGGTTGTAGCAGATCAAGTATTTGCATTGGACAGGGATTGACTCATAACTTTTGCAGGAAAAATTAATTACGCAATGCAGAAGATCAGGTAAACGTTAATAGTTCCATTTTGTATCCAGCGGGATCACATGCCCAATAACATTAAAACTAACTAAGGGCACGTGTTTTTTTAATAAAGTAACAGATGTATCCACATCCACCAACAAAATAAAATGCAAGTCAAGTATAAAATGCTTATGCATGAAAATATGATCGCTAGATCGTACTAATCCAAGAAATAGAGAAGCGTGGCTGTGAACAATAACAAAACATACTTGCGTGATTTTTGCTTCCGTTCAGCTTCCTCTGATCGCATTTTAACATGGTTCGTAGCTGATTCGTCTAAAACACGCTGCACGTTCACCTTGCGCCAGGCAGATCCAGATTCAACAAGCAAACCATTTCCGTCTTCACCACTTTCCCGTTGTTCATATATGTCACAGAGGTCGGGGAGTTCTCGCGACCATGTAAATCTGAACTCCTTCCCACCAACATCTATGACCTGATGCAATAAAACATGTAATGTTATAACTTCTTGAAAAACATGCTAAAAGCCTAAATCCACATGAAATGTTGATGTATAGTAAAATGTCAATCAAAGGTTAGTTCTCGCCAGATCTAATCTAAGAAGGAACATGGAGGTAAGATCAGACAACAAAGAACAACTTCCTGTGTTCACACACATCAAACTTAAAGTTTAGAATCTAATGAGTATCAGAACATCAACATCTTGCAAAAGTTGACTATCAGTTCTTACTTTGAAAAATCGCTCCTTCAACTCGGGGTTAGGTTAGGGGATGGACAAGGATTTATTCAATTAATGCATCTACCTTCCAAAATACCCTCTCCAATACAAAACTCCAAAATGAAATTTTACCTCTATGCACAACAAGCAACCAAATTATACACATAAATGACCATTCTGCACAATCCTCTCAATATCCTAAAGGAACCAATATGCAAATACGATAAGCTATGCTCCAATGAACTCCTCAAGCAGCATTTGTTGAACCTTATCAGCTAAACCCAATATGTCAATTCACAATCACTGCTCATAAAACCCAAACAAAATCAAAATTTGGGGAAAACAAGCACTGCCCATTCATAGAAACCCTCCCGCCACAACAAATTTCATCAAACAAGTTCAATAAATCCACAAAACAACCAATTCCCAGTTCAAATCCCTTCAATTCACAATCTTTGCTCGTAAAACCCAAACAAAACCAAAACTTGGGGAAAACAAGCATTGCCTACCAAAACTTGGGGAAAACAAGCATTGCCTAATTCATAGAAACCCTCCAACCACAACAAATTCTCATCAAACAAGCTCAATAAATCCACAAAACAACCAATTCCCAGTTCAAATCCCTTAAGCTCACAATCATTGCTCATAAAACCCAAACAAAACCAAAATTTGGGGAAAACAAGCATTGCCCATCTCATGAAAAACCTCCAAACACAACAAATTTCACCAATCAGCTCAACAAATCCACAAAAACAACAACCTCCCAATCCAAATCCCGTCAACAAACTCACATTCCCATCGGTGTTCTTCGCGTGGGCGTCGAATTTGATCCTCGGGGTCTCGCCCTGCGCCTCCAACCTCCTGATCTCCTCCACGAGGTCAGGCGCTAACCTAATAATCATCCCGAAATCCAGAGGGCTCTTTCCGGGCACGAGGCTGAAGGTCTCCTCCGCCGCCGCCGACGACCCTGTCCCGCCGGGCCGGTTTCGAGACCCGCCGGAGGACCCTCCGGCGGCGATTCGGCCGCCGGAGGAGCGGCTTGATGGAGGAGGGAACGAGGAATTGGGGCGCTTCGCGCCACCTCCCCGCGCGGCGGCGCCGCCGCCGCGGCCGAGCTTGGAGGAGCCTCCGTACATGGCGGAGCCGATTCGTACTGTTCCAGTAGATATAGTGAATATGTGTATGTATGTATAGAGAGAGAGAGAAGGTTAGAGAGAGAAAGTGGAACGAGATGTGACTGAGCAGAGAGAGAGAGACCAGAAAAACGAAGAACAAATTTGGAATATTATTTTTCTTGTGTTCTTATTTGCTTAATTTTCAAATCTTTAATTGGAAATAGGGGGCATTTTAGACCGAACCGATCCCGAACTGAAAACCAAACCGAATTTAGAACCGAAAGAAAATTCAGAACCGGGATTAATAGTCCCGTTTTAGGCATGTATCTGAGAAAACATTTCAGGTTCAGTTCGGTTTTGATTCTCGAAACTCATAACCGACTCACATTCTCACGTGTCCCTCTCTCGTCTATCCATACATATTATTTATCTTCTATTATTATTTTATATGCAAATTTGATATTTAAATTAAGTCGTTGTAATTAAATCTTTAACATTCGGGTCTCGTTAGTAATGTTTATAATTACGAATTAAATTTTTTTTGGCTATCAATCGAGTTTACATTTGTCTAATTCGATACGTGTAAATTGAGTTAAAATTAAAAATTAAGAGCCAATTAGTTTCAACCGGATAGAATCAAGAATCTAATAAAAATCACGGCTATAATTAGCATGTTTCTAGATATGGTTTTTAATATTGAAGAACCGCAAGATTCGGTCTGGTTTAGACCAATTCGGTCAATTATAAAACTGTGTCCTCCCTTTGCACAACATAATAAAAATATTTTATATGATATTCAACTATTTTTTTAAATTTTCTAACATTTATTTTAAGATTCATATTTTTTATACACTAGTATTAACTAATGTGTTTCATCTTTACATACAAAATTTGTTCGAAATCCCGACCTCTTCACTAGTAATGTGAAGCTCAAAAATCAAACCATTATGGTGTCTCTTTAGACACGTAAGAGAGTCTTAATTAATCGGAACATAAAAAGCAAGAAAAAAAAACATTTTTATTATATTATTATACACAAAACATAAAAATAGCACTTAGATTAGTTAGTATTTATGAAACTTTGTTTTGATTTATTCGAAGAAGTGTAACTTATTGATATAAATATAAATTTAAATCTTCATCGGAAATATCATCATAGAAAAAATTGTAAGAAAAACAATTTAAACAAATGTAGTTATTATTTTTTTTTTAAAGGATAAATAGCAAAATAATGGTTCCCTGAAAAAAATAGCAAAATAATGGTCAATGAAGCTTCATTACTAAGGGCACGCCGACACAAGCTACGGGCACTCCCACGACCCGTGTAGAGACCCGAACCGGTACAAGTATCGGACTCGACTAGGGCTCGTCTTATACACACAGCTCGAAATCTGAAGAATCTCTGACCCTTTGTTCAAGCCATCGAACCCAAAACCTCTTTCTCTCGATAATTGAAGATTCTCTGCAACCATGCCCACAGGTAAGAGACCGTTTTCTCAACCGCTTTATTTGGTTTTTCGTGTGTTAATCGAAGCTCAATTGGATCTTCTGCGTTCGTTTTTGGTGTAATTTGTTTGAAGTTTGAATTTTTTTGGGTTGATTTGGGAATTTGATAGTTGGGTTATTGCTGGTTGTTGATTTCTGATATGGGTTTTGGAGATTTGGGTGAATGGTTCCTTTGATGGTAGTGTTTTGTTGTGGAAAGGGTATTTTTATGGTTGCAGTCATGGTGGATCCAATGTTTCTGCCAAATATTTAGATGCATATTATGTGTGTTATTGTGGGAGGGAGGTAGAGATTGGAGTTTGTAATGGTATATCTAATTAGTTGCTTTTGAGCAGTATTGAGTTGAATGGTGAAGCTTAAATAGGTCTCCTTAGCTTTTGAGTTGCATTCTCGAGCAATTGATTGTCTTGAAATGGTTAGGCTGTACATCTGTGCCTATGCTCGGAACTTATTAGCAAATAAATGGTAGCACGATGTGTTGGCAGTTTCGTAGAAGCTTAGTTCCTGTAATGTCGTGGACTAGTGTTGGTCATGTATGTTAATTGAAAAGCTCAAAATAGGATTTTGTAGGCATTCGTGTTCGTTTTCGGTGTAATTTGTGTGAAGGATTTGAAATCTTGATTTTTTAGGGGGGGGGGGGGGGGGGTTGATTTGGGAATTTTACAATTGGGTTATTGCTGTTTACTGATTTCTGATATGGGTTTTAGACATTTGGGTGAATGGCTCATTCGATAGTGGTGTTTTGTAGTGAAAATGATTTTTTTATTATTGCAGTCATGGTGGATACATTTTTTCTATCTAAATATTTAGAAGCATTATTACATGTCTTACTGTGGGAAGGAGGTAGAGATTGCAATCGGTAATGTTATATGTAATTAGTTGCTTATGAGCAGTATCGAGCTGAATTGTCAAGCTTAAATAGGTCTTCTTACCTTTTGAGTCTCATGCTCAGAACTTATTAGCTAATGGGTTGATAGAACGATGTGTTGGCAGCAGTTACTCAGAAGCCTAGTTCGATGATAGTGTTTTATAGTGGAAACGGTATTTGTATTATGTCATTCTTGGTGGATCCACCATTTTTTCAGCCAAATATTTGGATGCAATTGGTAATGGTATCTAATTAGTCGCTTATGAATAATATAAAAAGGCTATTGAGGCTTATGCCTTGAGGCTCTCCCTCATGGTGAGGCAGTCGAAAATAGCCTTTGAGGCTATGCCTCTCATCTGTGTTCCGAGGCTAGCGCCTTGGCTCTGTCGAGGCTTACGCCTCGCGCCTTAGGTATCGAGGCGGTTGAGGCTTGCGCCTCAGATTGTAGGCTAAATTTTAAATTTTTTAAGCCCATTTTGGCATTCTATGAAGGTTATATATCTGGATATTTTTTTAAAAAAAATTCTGTTGTTGAGCCTTTTATGTTGGGAAGAAGCTAAAGTTAACTTGATGAATCTAAGCAATACAAAATTAAAACATAAATTAGAAGAGAAATTGGCAACAGCTCTTCCTTCGACCTAGATCTACAACTCCTTTTCTAGCCAACCACGCTTCTCCATCCCTCTCAATCTTCTTTAATTTTTGCTAATCTTTTGATGATTTTTATTTTAGTTCTTTGTTTATTTTGCTGATTTGTTATTTGTTATTTTGCTGTTTTTTCTTAGTTTATAATTGGTTATTTAATTTTTGCTAATTCTTTGATGATTTCTATTATTGTTTATTTTTCTTTCTATTTTTTCTTAATATATAATTTATTTTTCTTGTTTTTATCATATTGTATGAACTTATTGGTCTTACTATTGAGGCTTATGCCTCACTGCGCCTTGAGGCTTATGCCTCACTGCGCCTTGAGGCTTACGCCTCGCGGTGCTAAGGGAAAACGCCTCAACTCCCGATTTAGCCTTTTTAAACTTTGTTATGATCATTATGGAGCTGAATGGCCGAGCTTAAATAGGCCTCCTTTAGCTTTTTAGTCACATTCTCAATCAGGTGTTTGTCTCGAAATGCTTAAGTTGTATATATGTGTTTATGCTCGGAACCTATTAACAAAAAAATTTGGTAGCACAATGTGTTCACAGTTTCGTAGAAGCCCAGTTTCTATAATGTTGTGACTAGCATCGGTTGTGTATGTAAATGAGTGTGTTTGATTTGATCTATGTGTTGTCGTTGATTTTTCTATGTTACGTGTTCGGTAGTTGGCACGATTGTTAGTTTTGACAACAGAGATGTGGTGTTTGTTGCAGTGACTGTGAAATGGCAGAAGGAAGTGTTCTCGGCTGTGGAAATAGACACCAGCCAGCCTCCCTATGTTTTCAAATGCCAGTTATATGATCTTACAGGAGTACCTCCCGAAAGGCAAAAAATTATGGTTAAGGGCGGTTTATTGAAGGTAATTAGATTGTATGCGTGATTTTTCCATACAAATTCTATAACACGTCGTACTAATAGTTGGCAGTTGAATGCTTAACAACCTTTTTTTTTGTGACATAGGATGATGCAGATTGGGCGAAAGTAGGGGTGAAAGAGGTGAATTATATTCTAATTATTTATTGCTGATCAAAATTTTTTTGCTAATTAGTTGCACTGTTTCTAGTGTATCGACCGATGAGATACTAAGTGCTCGTTCATGTTGTTTTTGTCTAGGGTCAAAAACTTATGATGATGGGAACGGCAGATGAGATTGTTAAGGCTCCAGAGAAAAGTCCTGTTTTTGTGGAAGATCTCCCGGAAGAAGAACAAGCTGTTGCTGTCGTAAGTAATCTTTAGAAATGCTTAAAATTACAGATGATGAAAATTATTTACAAATTACAGTCTCTTGATTCTAGTATACTATAATTCATAAGGTATACATATACTAACTCTCAATAACATCTACAAGTTCGATTCTTAGCAAATGGTGTTTTTTCCTACAGGGCCATAGTGCTGGTTTATTTAATCTGGGAAATACTTGCTACATGAACTCGACAATACAATGCTTGCATTCGGTTCCCGAGTTGAAATCTGCTTTAACTCTGTAAGTTATGCCATTTTCTGAAGAACATACAATTATACACTAGTTTACAAAAAGCATTGACTTACTAAACCCATGCACTTTGACTAGGTATCCACATTCTGGTAGAAGCAATGATCTGGACCAATCCTCTCACATGTTGACTGTTGCTACTCGTGATCTATTCAACGAGCTTGATAAAAATGTCAAGCCTGTGGCGCCTATGCAGTTTTGGATGGTTTGTTCTTTGCTTTCACTAACTCGCTTTTATTTTATGCATAGCTTTCTTTCACGTTCTTTATTTTTTCATAGTATTACCTCATCATTTAGGTTGGGTGTTAGGAAGTTGATTGCAAGTTCTATCAATGTTAGAGAAAATATCTTCGGCAGAACTTACTAGTGTTATAGAAATCCCCGGCTTGTCCAATTAATCCTCTGTTAATCCGCGACTAGTGCCTAGCATTTTCAGAACATATTCATGCTGCATATTTTGTTATGCAAGGACATTGTGGATTTCTCTCTCGGATAATGGAAAATGAGTACATTTCATTCCTCGATGATGTTTTCTTATATCATGTGTTAGCACTTAAGCTTTTGCAATCCAATAAGTTCATGGAAGACGTATAGTGCTCTAATATGTCTTAAAATATTTATGTATCCTATTTCTGAAATTCAGTAGACGTGTACATACATTGCCTTTCTTTCCAATACTCGTGATTTAATGCTATATTTTAATAGTAACCTAACCCTCCAAGTGAACATGTATGATGTTTTTCATTGTCTTACAGTTGCTGCGGAAGAAGTATCCTCAATTCGGGCAGCTGCATAACGGTGTCTTCATGCAGCAGGTTTTTCAATCACCTGTCATCTCATAATAGCTGTCTCGTGACTCCAGTTTCCTAGTCGATTGATATTGATGTTTAAAATTATGGCAGGACGCTGAAGAATGTTGGACACAGCTTCTCTACACCCTGTCTCAATCTCTTAGGTCGCCAGGATCTAGGTACTTAATTTTTCATTTTAGTATTATAATGTACCATACACTTGATTATGAGCATGGTTAAAATTGGCTCTGTAAGGCTTCGATGCTTGGATAATAATATCTACATAAACTTTTACATTCTCGTCTTTTTCCGTAGTTTTAAAATGGCAATATTTTCGTTATCTGTTTGCATATTGACTTTAGGACTTTTGGTTAGTATGAGCTGCCATCATCATGTGTGCAATTTTAACCATCTTCTTTTATGTCCACGTGCAGTGAAAACCCTGATACAATGAAGGGACTTTTCGGTGTTGAACTTGTTAGCAGGTACAGTATAGAATTTATCGGCTATAACTATTTATTAATATAATAATATGTTATGTCTGTTTCTAAAATTTATCAATGATCTAGTGGCTAGATTTTACTCTAATATCTTGGTAGTGATCTTTCGTGATTGATGTCATGCACCAGAAAAGTTTGATTAACCTTATTAAATCTGTTATGTGACTTACGTCTTTCTCTGAAACAATGTGAAGGGCAGAAACGACATTTTTGTCTATCTTCCTATTCCGACTTTATCCAATATGATATTTGTGTTGATGTGGAACTAGGGTACATTGTCAAGAAAGTGGAGAAGAGAGTTCGGAGACAGAATCGGTTTATTCACTCAAATGCCACATATCGCATGAGGTGAACCATTTGCACGAAGGACTTAAGCATGTAAGTTTATTATCACGTGCTATGTGAATTTTGATTCGCAAATCAGTGACGGCTTTATGGTTTTGGCATCTGAAAGTAACAAGATATAAAGAGGGTTAACGGTATTATTAACCAGAAAGAAACAAGAAAATTGCTGTTAATGGAGCACGTGTCAATTTGAACCTTGTGTAAAACTCGACTTGTGCAGGCTTTGAAATCAGAGCTAGAAAAGGCGTCTCCTTCACTGGGACGTAGTGCTATTTACTTGAAAGAATCACAGATCAATAACTTGCCAAGGTGACAATATGTTCGGTTATTATTCTTCATGAATGCTGTACCTTCTAAGTTGTACTTGTTTGAGGTTTCATTTCTTTTTGAATCATGTTAAACTATCTGAAAGTCTTATTTTATCATCTTTTTTTCCGGAAGATACTTGACTGTTCAGTTTGTCCGCTTTTTCTGGAAGAGGGAGTCTAACCAGAAGGCCAAAATTTTACGGGTAATGATAGTAGCAAATTCATCTCTCCTTCTAATCTCGAATTAAAAGTTTAAAATCATTATTTTGTTTGTAAGTACAATTCCCAAAACTAATGTCTGTCGTTTCAAATGTGTTTTTAACTTCTCAGAAAGTTGATTATCCGCTACAGTTGGATGTTTATGACCTTTGCTCAGACGATCTTCGCAAAAGATTGGATGCTCCTCGCAAGGTACAGATTGTGCTTTTGATGGATTCTCCTTCTCTTCCAAATCTGTAACTGAGATGTTGTCTTGTTAATCTTTCTCCTGTGGTTATCAGATGTTGAGGGATGAAGAAGGGAAAAAGTTTGGCGTAAAAACTGAAGAGAAGAGCTCTGGTTCCAAAGACGCAGATGTAAAGATGACAGATGCGGAGGTGACAAAATGATTTACTTATATTTTTTTAAAAAGGATAATCAAGCCGAATCAAATTTGGCTCGGAATAAAATAGCTAAGCTCGAATTTGGCTCACTATATACGTTTATTCAAAATTATGTTTTAATTGCATTGTTCTAAAAATCGCCGACTTGTCCGATGAGTTCTCGATTAGTCCCCGGTTAATCCTTTGTCAATTCTTGAATAATCCTTGAATCCTATTTATTTTCCGATTTATCCTTGATTAGTCCCCAGAAGACCCTCTCTACCTGACTAGTGTTTTTAATTGTATTAAATTAAAGTATATATTAATTAAATATTAAACTAGCCGGCTCGTTAGCCTATTGAGCCTTGATAGTTTGGGCTCGAGCGCGAGCCGAATATTTAACGAATCAAGTTCGAGCAGCTTGTTAAATGCTTGACTCGTTTGCACATAAGCACAAAAAACCTTTTTTGGATATGTTTGATGTATCTGAAGTTTATTTATAAATGCTTAGGGTTCATCAAATGTTAGCGGAGAATCATCCACTGCCACTACAACTCAAGAAGGTAGCAATATATACTTACACACATATTTTACAATATTATATAAGTCATGTCTTCTATATAGTCTCTGATTTCTCAAAATGTTCCTCAGCCGACAAGGGAACGCACCTCACCGGAGTTTACGATTTAGTCGCTGTGTTGACACACAAGGGTAGGAGTGCTGACTCTGGACATTACGTTGCGTGGGTCAAACAAGAAAATGGTCAGTTCTTGGCGACGCTCTAGTATCGCTTTTGTCATCATTTTCTTATGCTATGTGATGGTCTGATGAGTGCTCAATTTTGCTACTAGGGAAATGGATCGAGTATGATGACGATAACCCTATCCCGCAGCGGGAGGAGGACATCACTAAACTGTCCGGAGGAGGTAAATTCATCAACACTTGAAATTGTGCGGTAGTTTTTTTATAAGTAATTCCTAATCTACCCTTATTTCTGATCTTACCCCCAAATAGAGGACCCACCGGCATTCGAACACTGGACCTCTTATTAGGCAACAGTAGCTACCCTGATGGGTACTTGAATGGTAGTTGACACTTGATGGCACCAACCCACAATTCCTAATCTACCCTTATTAGTTATCCCTACTCACCACATATCAAACACCAGTGCCGTAGAAATTGTTAGGCGCTAGTTGGTCAGACAGCCTTCGGGGCCTATTCGAATTTATATCTTTCTATTTTTAAATTTTTATTAAATAAATTGATATACATATAAAATATAAATATAAATTATGTTATGTTATGTGAAAATAAATATTTAAGATATACAATATAAGTATTTTAATATTTTTTACATTTTATATACTTAAATATATAAGTAAAAGTATCAATTAGTATAAATTATTGTAGTTTTAAATATTTAGTTTTTTTTCAAAAAAAAAATTGTCTAAATCAGCCTACATCTGACTTGACCCTCCTAGATCCAACTTAATCCGCCTAATCACCTTCAAATTGGGTTGGTGTTGCAAAAATTCCCGCCTAAGCGGCTGACTTGGCCGATTTTTATTACATCGAACACTAGGCATCTTACTAGGCAACGCTTGTCTGAACCAACCAAGCTACCCTAATGGGTACTTGCACGGTAGTCGACACTCGATGGCACCAACACACAGTTCCTAATCTACCCGTATCCCTTACCCTTACCCTTACCCCCCCACCCCCCCCCCCCCCCCAAGCAGAGGACTACCCACCATAATTCAAACACTGAACCCAGCCAAGCTACCATGGTGGGCACTTGCATGGTAGTACTAGTTGACACTCAATGGCACCAACACACGGGAACAAAAAAACGTGCTCATTCTATATTCGTCTCTTAACATCAAGCCACCCTCAAAATTTTCCCGCGTCGCCCACTCCTTGTGCAGAACGATGTCAACAATTCAAACCGTGTCCAAAAAAACACGTGATGCTTGTTCTTTAGGCGTTCGTTTCTGTTCGATGATGTTCTTGATCCGTTTTTGTTTTCAGGTGACTGGCATATGGCATACATCTGCATGTACAAGGCGCGGGCCGTCTCCATGTGATAATATTTTAGATTTTATTTCACATCAAAGTTTCACAGCACATGGACTTCCATAGCAGATCAAGAAATTGTGGAATGAGGCTGTATTAGATGGTTGCAGAACACTGTTGTTCCTATTGAGTATAAATTGTGTCATTAAATTATGGAATTATATGATATTTCCTTTTGAATTATTGGTGACTATGGAATTATATGATATTTCCTTTTGAATTATTGGTGATAAATGTCAGGATCATTGTTGTCCATTGTTGATTGAGGCTTCAAAATTGATTGTGATGGCAAGAGTGAGGTTCACTCAAAAAATTCCGATACAATGCAGATTAAGAATCAATATGGATCTTTAGATTGAACTTTTAGACGGTTGAGATACAGCCTTTGTTTATATTGTATAAATATCAAAATAATACAACCATTGATATTCACACATTTTGGTTACATATCGTGTGTTTATATCAGTAGTATCAACTATCACCTAGAGAGTCTCTGGGATGATAACAGATATGTAGTGTGATCTCTATGTGCCCATCCTCGTTGAATCGAGGATTTTGGGTTCCCGTCAAATTTAGAGATCGAGTGTTGGTGCAAATGCATCTTTGTGCCCATCTTTGCCGAATCAAGATTTTGAGTTTTTGTTATATTTAAAGATTGAGTGTTTATATCAATTTTAATTAGGTCCGGTGTAAATGCAGTATCCATCCTCGTTGAATCGAGGATTTTGGGTTTTTGTCAGATTTTGAGATTGAGTGCTTATGTCAATTTTGCTTATGTCAATTTTACTTAAGTTTGGTGCGAATGCAGTTGAATTGAGAATTTTGGGTTTTTGTCAGATTTTGAGATTAAGTGTTTATGTCTATTTTAATTAGGTTTGGTGCAAATGCAGTATATTCGTGCCCATGCTCGTCAAATCAAGATTTTGGGTTTTCGTTGGATTTAGAGACTTTATATCAATTTTAATTAAGTCCGGTGCAAATGTAGTGATTTATATGCCTTTCCTCGTCGAATCAAGAATATTTGGTTTCCGTTAGATTTAGAGTGATCTATATCAATTTTAATTAGGTCTTCATTAGATTTAGAGATTTTTGTCATCCTTATCTGTTGAGGTGAGATGACTTCAAAACTTAACAAAACCAACATAATTACCAAAATACCCTCAACAAAAACAATTGTGATGAAGTTGATAAACAAAAGTAGAATCCCCACATGACAACTATTAACTGAAACAAATATTTGAATCCAAATTGAAGTTCCAACCTTGAAAAAAATAATCAATGAATAAGAATGTGCCAATTTCAAGAAGCCCTAATGAACAATACTAAACATAACACATCCTATACTTTCAGTTGTAGGAGAGAGCTACAAATAACAATTCTCTTCCCACTTCACAACCCAACACAGTTCACAAACCCAGAAATGCATCTTTCTTCCATAAAAAAATTTATATCGAAAGCGAGCAGCCTACCCGGGAAGAGATCGGTTGCTTCCTCGTGGCCAAAACACGGAGCTGCTCAACTGGTTGGCGTGGGAGAGGGGATCGAGCAACGGAAATAACCGGCAAAATAATACAGTCGTCTGTTTTTGGCGAATGTTTACGCGTAGTACATGTACAGGCTGTTTGCTGCAGCGCAAGCGATGGAGTTTTCGGTCGGGTGCCACGCTAGGTGCAGCAACTTTGTGGTGAAATCGAAGGAGTTTCCGTTCGTGTCGACTGTGGAGTTTTCCACTCCTGTTATAGATTCCCGACAAAACGTTCGAATGAGTAAATGATTAAGAGAACGAGGCAAATGACCTTATAATGTGAAAACACGACAAAGAGTCCATGAGCTTACAAAATTGCAGTAGCAGTTCCTAAATTTTAATCGGTTGGGATTAGAAGTACTTGGTTTTAGTCACTCAGCGTTGCTATTATTATTATTTAGGGAAAATGGCAAAAACCTGCTCTATACTATCACACTTTTGAAAGAGGGTGTGTGTACTTGTACAAATATGACAAAATTGCCCATGAAATTAAAAATTAAGCTTTAAAAACAATAATTTTATTAAAAATCAAATTTTACAAATTTTAGTTGAAAGATATTTTCAGAAAATTTTAAAACTATTTATTTTTAAAAAAAAATAACTTATTTTTAAGGGCAATTTCGTCATTTACACACATTTTGCACAAAAAATCGAAGTTCAAAGCATTTTTTTGCCATTAACAAAGTACACAGCACGCTCTTGCGAAAGTGTGATACCATACAGCATGTTTTTGCCATTTTCCCTATCATTTATTTTTAAACTGAAGTTTTATAACTGCTACTGCAATGTGTGAAGTTTGGGAAATAGTGGCATTTTGTCCTTTTTAATGACTTAAAAATGGATAAAGAAAGCACAGACCTCGTCGAACTGCACGGGTTATACTGCTGAGGGATCGTGAAGGTCTCGAAGGAGTATGGACTTGTCTTCTGCAGCAAACATTTTTATGATTAGCCGGTTATTATCTTCTTGTTATTGTAAGTGACCTTTTGGAGAAAATTACCTCATTGGATTCTTGCTGGCTTCCAAAGTCACCGCCTCAGAGCTTCCCGGGGCACAGCCAAATACACGGAATTGATTGCTGACGTTTAAACAAAGAAAGTGTTATAATTCATGCCAAAAGAAAAACTGATAAAATTGTTCAAGTTCAAGGGATGGAAGTGAAGGCACGAACCTGTAAGAGCCAGTTGACACCCGAGACCCATTTCCGCTCAGACAACACTCGAATTTGTCAAAGATGGAATCATTTTCATATAGATCGCACAACTGGAGAGGTTCAGAAAAAGCTTTATCGGGTGCATGAATTAGATAAGTTTTTTTATTTATGTTTAGGTCGGAGAGTGGAATCTTACCCTAGGCCGCAAGTGCTCGTGAACCTGGAAGGTCGAGACTGGACCTGAATCCATATTGACGTCCCACAACTGATAATCATGCAAAAAGTAATGTTACTTAACAAGTCAAGGAGAATGTGAGCATTAGCAAGGATCAACGAGATTCATACATAACATGAATCAACATTACATGCTTCTAAAGTGAACGTAAATGGGAAGGACGTTTGCACACACCTTCTTTCAACTTACAAACTAACAAAACATAGTACATTTTGAGCAAAAACATAGTGCATACCGCAGGATTGGTATAATGTAGTGCACAAATAGTGTTACAGACCCATGGCAGAATGATGTGAATCACAAGACCAGTTTAAATAAAAAAATTGGGTATCTGCCTATCAACTTGAACTTTTGGGTGGGTCGGGCTTTTAACATGGTACTAGAGCTTGACCTGTCTCTCTACTGTGTTTTGGGCACGAGACCCAGGGTCCACGTGCAAATTCTGTAATCCGGAATGCATGCGAGAGAGGGTATTAGAGTCCCACATTGGAAAGATGTGAATCACAAGACCAATTTATATAATAAGTTTGGACCTCCACCTATAAGCTTGAGCTTGGGTGGGTCGGAACTCTAACAAATAGAGTGCACAATATCATTCCGTGTTTGAAGAAGCTAGGATACATACATCAAGGTTTAGAATGTCAAACCTTAAGAGTCATGTAATCACGACTAAGTATATATCTTCCATCTTTTGCAAATTTAACATCGGAGATCGACGCAATTATCTCCGTGAAAAACGATCTTGAACCGGGTGCCTCATGCTCCTCAAATCTGTATCGGCAGGGCATAAGTTAGAGGTCACTAATGCAACTCTCTCTCATATGGTTTCCATAGAGCAAAAACTAGTTAAATACTTACAATTTTGCATGAGAATCGCACAGAGCCGATTGCCTCAAATCTATGAGACGGATTGAGCCTTTGGAACTGCTGTATGCCAGGGTATTACAATGAGAGGGGTGAAACTCTGCCGACGTTATCACCTCTGCAAGATGAAAAAGAATATCAATTCAAAGTTACACGGAAAATTTATCACTGGACAAAAATTTTGAACTTATAAATCAAAAGGCAATAACTCAAAGATGTGAAAATTACACAAAATCCAAGAAAACAGTTTGATTTACTTCTACTGATATGAACTAATATGCCTTTGAAACATGGCCCAACCAGTGAAAAGACCAACCAGTTTGATTTATGTTAATTTGCATAATATGAGTAAAAGATTGGCCCGTAGGATATTGATTAAAATGCAAGAAGCCTACATAGCAATGGTGTTTTGGCATATATCGTCGAAAATAATTATTAAAAAAAACTAACAAGCTTACCAGTTAGGTCCTCCATATTTGTAGGCTTCACATCAACGATATTAAAACTCTGGCTGCTAATTTCCAGGTTCCAAAGATTTATTCGCAGATCATCAGCTGATACAAAAGTTTCGCCATCACTAGCATATGAAAGAAAGAGGGTGTTAAGTTCCAGAAAGTCACGCCAAAAAAGGCAAACTAGACGGCGTAACAGTGGGTATTAATGAAGAAATGGAACCACCTGTTATTTGATATAGAATTAATATGATAATCATGCGCATGAGCATACACCCTTCGACATCTAGCCAGCAGGCTCGTTTCATGGGTAGTCACCTGGATAAATATAAAAACTTGCACGTTAGTGTTAGGCTACATGAACATCAAAAGCATGCAGTTCAATTAATGATGACAGCCGAAGCGTGTGAATGTGAAAAAAAACACAGCAACTTAATAACAACATGGCTCAATACATTGTAGGTCCATCTTCGTCAGACACAGTGAAGTATTGTGTAAATAGCGAAGTGGTAAATTGATGTTTTATACTATTTAAACAAGGATGAAAGATACCGAAGATAAACGATAAGGTAAGCTAATCAAGTGTTCTGAAGGGTATGCTTTGAATACAATTTTATATTTATAATACTATAGCAGAAGGCAAAAATAAATACATTTCAACGTAATAAACCACATTGTGTTAAGACACATAAAATGTACAATGTTTTAGGCTTAAATTTGAAACAAATTTGGAAATATTACTACTTTTTTTGTTATCTGCATGAAACGAAAAACCTAATGCCATTCTCGCATGCAGATTCATTTGACAGCATAATATTAAGCTTCAATTACACAATTTAGAAATATTGAACAAGATACTTGCTAAGAACAACAATATGTCAAGAGATTGGGCTGAACACAACTACCACAGGTAAGCGTAGTGATGAAATGCCCCCTTGTAATGATCTGTCCGGCGATCCTCCATTTGCAGCAGAGGTTTTAGAGCTACTTGAAGTACTAGAACTGGCAACATAGCCATTTCCAATAGATTTTGAGGAGTCCACATTCATGTCTGCGATTTTTTTTACTTTCTTTTCCTGGACCTGTTAAGTTGGTGCGAAACAAAATTATCCTCAAATCAGTGTGTCATCGCATATTCGCCAATATTTGAGATCATTCGAGATAAATAAAAAATTCGCCAAAATTATATAAGGTTAGGTGATGAAAATAACAGATTCAATCATCACAAGAGGTAAAGTTATCTTTCAAAAATTCAAAAGGCTAGAATCTAGGGTTATGCCATGAGACAACAATCATTACTTGTACCTTCCAAAACTTGATAGTTTTATCATTTGTAGACAGGAGAAACAGAGCACCATTGGCCATCTGGCACCACCGAATTTTGTTGATTTTCTCCTCTATTTCCAAACTCTTCAGATAGTCAAACTGACAAAAAAAAATTCAATATAGTATCAATAAAATATAAATATAAATACAAATCCAACTAGTACGACAATCCATGCATACATAGTGAAATGACATGAAATTGGCGTTGCAGATTATTTGTGGAAACAATACCTCAGGTTCGTGACTCTGAAATTCCGTCTTATAGCGAAACTCGGGATGCTTACTAATTGAGCTGTCCATTTTTTCCATGTCCCTTCTAGATCCCACATGCTAAATATTACAGTACAGAAACGAAATATTAATTCCACGCGTGTCCATATGAGATTTAGTGAGATAAAATTGTCGGGGTATAAGAGCTTACATCCTTAGTATCCGTCCTTTCAAATAGAACAACCCTGCCTCCACGGTCACCAGTAGCAAGATGGTCCCCAGTTTTATCAAATTCAATTGCTGAAATAATATCAACTGCAGAAAAAAAGGCAGGAGAATTAAGAAATATAATAGCAAAAAAAATCAATATTGGACATTTTCTCATGGGTGCTTTAGATAAAGTAGGAATCATGTCATTCAAATAGTGGAAATCTTGAGGCTAATATTCATTGTCTTTAGAAACAGCTATAATGCTACATATTCAATATCGAATCAACTATCTTCAAAAAACTTGGAGAGTTGTCCTGTGTAAAAAGGATAAAAGGTCAACAGTTTTCATGCCCCAAAAATCAGAGAATCATGCAACTAATGAAAGACATTACATTGGACTTCATGGGCGCAATTATATTTTTTTTATATAAAAATAGCTGCAATTACTCCTAATAATTAACCCAACCGTTCCGTCCGACAAATTTTTGAGTTCTTCCGAACCACAATTACAGGCTGCATGCAGGATTCTTCTAAACTACAGTTACGTCTCTTATACTTTGGTTTGAAAAACATTATCATATGATAAACAAACTATAAAGCTTAGCTATCCAACTTACTCATAAGTTACATGAAAGCTTAGAGTGCCTAATTCAATATCTGTAATAATAACCTTAACTATCAAACGCTATCATCTAAACTAATGCATCATTTCACCGCAACCTCAACCACACAGATCAGTTATAGCTTAACCAACAAGATTCGAACTGCAGTGAGCAAGTAAGTAAGCTTGCAGCTGGAAAACACGGACTCAGACAACAAAATGTGGAACCAAAAAGAAACTAACTCTACCAAACTCGGGTTCAGCAGAACTTATCATCTCAATCGAATATAATCGAACATTTAGCTCAACACAATCTTAAACATCACACCATTACAGCTCTATATCAATTCTGAACCCAAAATCACTTTCTTTTTTTCCCAAACCCAAATCACACCCCTCAATCCGAAATCAATCAAAAAAAAACAAAACAAAACCCTAATATTGGATCCAGAGAGCCATCTAAAACTGGGTTCATTGTACAAGTCACCCTACACAACTAGACAATCATTTTTTTATCTTTCAACTGAAACCGAAGGAATGCATCATTTCACCACAGTCTCAACAATTCAGATCAGTTACAGCTTATATCCATAACCAATAAGATTCAAACTGCAATGAGCAAGCCAGTAAGCTTGCAACGGGAAAACACGATCTCATGCGCCAAAATGTGGACCTAAATCAAAACTAACTCTACCAAGTTCAGGTTCAGCAGAATTTATCATCTCTATCGAATCTAATCGAACATATAGCTCAAGACAATCTAAGCCATCACAACATTACAGCTCTATATCAATTCTGAACCCAAAATCACATTTTTCCCCAAACCCAAATCACACCCCTCAACAAAAAAAGTCTCTCAACGACCCACAAGCCAAAACAACAATCACACAACAACCCACAATCCGAAATCAATCAAAAACACTAAATCAAACCCTAATCTCGGATCCGAAGAGCCATGTTTATGAGGGTATCACAAATTTACCTTCCTGTACTTCTTCACCGGCGGTGCGTTCGCCGAACACCTGAGAGAATTTCCAATCCAGCGGCTGCGGCGGTGCCGCCGGAGCTGCGACGACCTCATCGCCACCGTTCATTTCTCCGAAGAAACGCCCAAAACGCAACTCCAACGATGAATCGAGCAATCAAAAATCGCTTCCTTCCGAATCTAATTCGCAAGATCACAGCTTCAAAAACCCATCTGGTAAAAACCAATTTCACCAAAAATGTATAGATTTCTTATTCATCAATCTGCATCAAAAAGGTCCCAACTTTTCTCTCTCTAGAAGGAAAATAAATAAATAATTCTCTGCATATTTTTCTATCTCCGAAAAGGCAAAAAAATAGGATTTTTTAAAATTTTATATTGAAGTTTAACTTAATAAAATAACATGAGACCATAATTCGATTGTATCGGATTTTCTTTTAGGAAAATCTTTATTCGTCGGACTTTTAATAATATATATAAGTATGACAATAAGACGGGTTCATAACAAATTACGTAATTTTGTTTTCGTCTCAATTGGATCAGAATCATGACAGCATCAAATTTGAACGTCGTAATATCATTTCTCTTAGGTTTTATCAAATTGAGATACTGAACTCGAGCTCGAGCTCGTTGAATTTGAACTATTTCGTTATGTTATTTACAAAAATAAAAAATTGAGTTTATATGCTCTGTGGCACAAAATTGGAAAAGTATCACAAATGTGTTCGAGATTGAAAGTATACGGTTAGAGGTTTTGAATATGAAAGCATACGTTCTTTTAGGGTTTTAAGAATTTGTGTTTTGCGGGTTGTAATGTTGATGATGAACGACTGAAAGAGAGTTGAAACTTAAAATCATAGTACACAAGTTTAAAGTCATCAATATTGTGAATATTTGGTATACACGCGAGTTCAAAGTCTCACGTATAAAAATTATAAAATTAAAAAAAAAGTGTTTATTTTCACATTAACTTTACGTCTTAAATATTAGTGTTTCTGGTAAAAAAAATGTAAGCTAAATTGTGTATATGGACTTCAGTTGGTGTTCTCACTCAGTAAGACTCGATTTTTCTCAATAGTGGCATAAGAGCTTAGGTTTGCACAATTTTTATCGAGCCGACATGCCGGTGTTCTTGTTTAATTTGGTTTATTTTAGTGTTCTTGTTTAATTGGTTTATAACATATATTGAGAGTTTAATATTAAAAAACATTTTACGAGTTATGATCAAATTAAATAGAAGTAATTGGTACTGATTTAAAATTGTAGCTGATAGTTTTGCACATGAATGTATAGATAAGGTGGACATTTTAGGCCTAGAATTGGAGAACTGGAAGTCGTGGATAACAGGAAATGTGTTTATTTTCAAATTAAAAGAACCGTGTAATTTTGGTTTCTAAGATTCAAAACTCTTGAGTAACCAGTAAAAATTGAATCGGTTTAATAATCCATATTTCAAATCTAAAAATATTATCCTTTTATGCTATTTTTCTTTTGGTTATGTCCTTATGGCATTGGACTAAAAACATGTGATGTATTTTGTTTATGAAAAAAGAATTTCTTGAACTTCAAATTTTTGTACAAAAATAATGAAATTGTATTTAATTACAAATTAAGTTTAAATAAAATTATTTTAAAAAATCTTCTATTTTTTCTGGGTTTATCTTCTAGATATATAAAATTTCTATCATTTATTTAGTCAAATATTTTGCAAGCAATAAATTATTTTTACAAAAATTAATTTGAAAGGCAATTTTGTCTTTTTTTGTAAAATTACACTCATTTTGCACGAAAATAAGAAATCCTTTTTGTCATTAACAAAATCGACATCATACCCTTGCAAAATTGTCATAATATAAAATATGTTTTGTCATTTTCTTCTAAGCATGGATTTAGGTCAAATAAAACAAATATTTTTATACAATGAAATATTATAAAAGTTATCGATTATCTAAATTGATTTGTAGTTATGAAAGAGTGCCTCAGTTCACATGAAACATGAAAATAGAGCACGTGAAACGAAAAATGATGGTAATAGGTGAGGATGATATATCACTTATTAGTATTTTATTGAAAAACTCTATAATTTGATTGTGTTGCAGTAATTAAGTTTTTCTCTATAATTTGAAATAAAAAATCATTGAACTCGAACCATAAATCGATTAAGCAACAAAAATTGAGAATCAAACGGTTCTTACAAGTAGAATTGGAGAAGTGAATCAAAGAACATGGTCTTTATATGATGGTTATGGGATTGGTTCTTCAAAATTAAGACCAATTTCTAACCTTTTCGGTCTGATTTTGTCGTGCCCACCCTTAGAAAGGCAGACAAAGACGAGGACCCTTCCAGAACATCAAATATGGTATAATTTGGAGATCATTTGTCCAGTCAAAATCCAACACAAAGTGGCAAGAACTTTGACTTCGACAAAATTTAAGAAAGTTTAAATAGGTATGTGAAATTCTGATTATGACAGTTAGACAAGATGCCAAGAACAATGCCGAGAATAATGTTAAGACAATGTTCTTAACAACTTGTCAGCAAACAGATTCGGACAAACACAATATAAAGAGTAAAGAGCAAATAGCGACACACAAGATTGTTAACCCAGTTCGGTGCAACTCACCTACATTTGGGGGCGCTTTGCTAGTGGAAAGATTTCATTATAATAGAACCAGTCAAAACATACAAGTATCAGTGATTATCACACAAACCACTACTTTATGCTACTCTTCCTAGTGCAAATCTATCATTATGGACTCCCCTTGAATCCAAGTCTCAAACTTGATTCCACTTTACGAGCCTCGCACTGCTCAGATGTTTATAGGTCGTTGTTAAGCTCTTGTGCGTGAACCTTCAATCACGTCTTCACATAAAACCCTCAATCACTCACACTTGATCTTCTGATTCTGGTAGTGATACAGAATCGTCCTTTGGGGAACACATAACCTCTCAGCTCGCCGGTCATGCACATCTAAGAGTTTTGTGTATTTACCGAAGAAACTAAAAGGAGTCGCGCTTAAGATCTCTCAGGGAATCTCGCTCTTGGGGTCTCCTTACACATGTGCGCATAACTGCTAAGGGTATAACCTTTGGATTTTGTAGCAGATGCAAATAACTCTCGAATCAATTAGGGTTTCCTTAACCTAATTGATTTCAGATTCCTTATTCCCTTACGCCAATATCTTTGCAGAGTCTATGTCATGGCAGGAATACATTAAGCATTATGACACAATAAGAACTTACCAAAAGCCTCGTACAGCTGGATCTTTCCAATCGCAATACGTCTCCTATTTAAGGAAACTCTTCAATGTTGCGATCCACAAAGGTCACGAAAGATGTTGAGACTAACTGCTTTACATCTTTCCTAGCTAATGTCACAAGAGATGTTGAGACTAACTGCTTGACATCTTTCCTGACTAGATGCTCGACATCTTTCAACTGCCTAAAAATAAAGCCAACAACAACGTAACAACAATCTCCCACTTTTGGCTATTTTTAGGCAAACACTTCACTTCAGACTTCATCTTCATATGTCTTTCGTTTGCTTGCATCCAGTCTTGCTCAATGTTGTAAAAGTCGGTCTAGGAGAACGCCTAGGCGCTAAAATCATGCTCACCAATCCAATTTGGGACTGTTCAGTCGTTTTCATGCGTTAGTTCGGTTCAGACAAGTTTTAAGAGTGGCTTAAGATAAAATAATCTTTTTAAAGGTATTTTTTTAAAACACCAAATATTTGAGAAGTTTCTCAAGTTTTCATGCGAATTTTTAATTTTTGTTAACGAAAGAAATATGTGCCTTGTTGTAATAATATTAATCAAAATATAACTTTATGATATTTTTATATTTTAAATACCTTTTTTACTTTCACACAGAATATTATATATTTTTGTTTAAAAAAATATAATTTATTTCATATGAACTAAAAAAAAAGTAGAAAAATAGAAATTCGCCTAGTTCTCGCCTAGGCCTCCCAAATAATTTTTTCGAAATTAACTGGCGCCTAGCGATTTCTACAACACTGAAATTTAGACACGCTGAACCCCTTTTAGGGTATTATTATTATTAACATTTGGATCATAAATTATATATATTATTTATTTTTAGGCTAGGCCCAGCCCAATAACCCTTGGCTCATGATGTGAACCCTAATTTTAAATAGCCCTATAAATACATGTACGAACACATTAGCTTCAGATCTCAATCCTCTTCTCTACTCTCCTCGAATCAATTTCTGTTTTTTTCTTTTGGATTGATCGTCTTTTTAAGAGCCCACAATTCCGAGGCTGTTTGTGTTTAATTTGTGGATTTTCTTACAAATGATTTTTCTTTGGAGTTTACAATTTCGATCTTTGAATCAAAATCTAATTTTCCATATATATGTTTATTTGTGTTTATATTTTTATTTAATTCAATTTTCTCGTTTCTACATTTTCTTGAATTAATTATTATCTATTTTCGATTTTTTTATATGTTTTTTTTATTAAATTTCAGGCCTTTTCCAAGAATTGGGTTCTTTTTTCTTCTAAAATCTGCTTATTTTTGGAGAAGAGATTTATTTATTTACGTATGATATAATCTAGAAAATAAATATTAGTTTTATTTATAATTCGTTTTGTGGGCCAATAAATGGGCCTGAATTCGGGCCTTGTTTGTTTGGTACCAAAAAAGGGCCTTTTTTTAGGGACTCCAGCTTTTAGGCAAAAATTCACGCGTTTTACACGCGGTAAAAGGGCCAAATTTTGGGCTACATTTAGGCCTTTTCGCGGGTCAGGCCCGGCCCAAAGCCGACCCATGACACGACCCAAAGTCCGACACATGACCCGACCCAAATTCCGACCCAGAACCCGAACCAAAGTCCGGCCCATAACCCGATCCAAAGTCCGATTCATAACCCGATCCAAAGTCCGGCCCAGAACCCGATCCAAAGTCCGGCCCTTAGCCCTGCACATTACCCGATTAAAGACCCGAACCAAGGTCTGGCCCAGAAGCCGGCCCATTACCCGATTAAAGACCCGAACCAGGGCTGGCCCAGAACCCGGCCCATTTCCCGATTAAAGACCCGAACTAGGGTCTGGCCCAATACCGACCAGGATCCGATCCTTTACCATAACCACTATCCGGCCCAGAACCCGACCCGAGATCCGACCCATAAATTTTCGCCCAAAATACGAACCATTCGCGCCAAACAATTTTTCGATTTCCGCCAAATCTATAATCTCTACGGCACTACATTTAAAGAGGTCTCTGATAATTATATTTTCCTAAATTTATTCCAATTTATTGCCTCTATTTCCTGACACTAATCCTATTTAGTATGGGATATAATCTCTTATTTAAATAGATAAAGAGAAATAATTTTCTTCATAATTGGATCATCAAAAATTTCAAGCCGAATCGTTTCTCCATCTCTTGCTAAAATTGTTTACATATAAATCTGTAATTTTTTGTACAAATATGTATAGGTTTATATGAAAATATGGAATACAAATATGTATAAGTTTCAGATAACCCTTTTAAATATACGCGAGTCTTACATGTATTCACTAAGTACAAAGTCAATCGAAGAGCTCTCTCAAGTATAAAAAGGTCCCATGTTAACATTTCCGAAAATCAATCACAAAATATATTTGTGTTACTTGTTACAAATAAAATCAACATATTTACAAATTAAGATTTTTAAGTTTTTGGATCGAATTTGAATTATTTTTTCATCTTAAACTCGAGTCCTACGAAGACAAAATGATTAAATACATTTTAATTTAATGGAGAGAAATGAATATTTTTGTGAAGACCCAAAATTGCCCATATACATCTAAATAGTTGAAGCCTTGGTGATTATAAGCCCACTGGGCCCTTTACATTGTTGGACTCTTCTACTGGGTCTTCGCAAAACTCACCGGTGGGCATGGTTTTAGAATCGGACCGAACTGAACATGACCTTTAGTTTTTAATTTATGGGAATTAAACTTGAACCGTCATGTGAGAGACAGTTCTAGTTTCGGTTCTCCGATACTACCCATTAGAACTGATATTGATTATTAATCTTGAATTTATGCTTGGTTTGTACGTTAAATTAAATGAAATTGAGTCTGATTTGTAAACAAAAAATTAGATTCACTATGGTAAAAAGTATTAACGACATATAAAGTTTGTAAGCTTAAAGATAAGCATTATATAACATATTAAGCGAGCCAGTTACCCGTTGTTTTATATCGTTGAAACAGAAACCAAATTAATATGTTTTCTTTCAAAATAAACGTGACTTAAAATCGACCCATTACCATGGTTCTCAGTTTTTTTGTTACGATTCGGCTCGAATCTCAGTTCGGGACCATTCCACCAGTTACTTACGATTTTCTACGGTTGAAATAGGAACCGAACCAAATTAATCGGTTTCTTAAAATAAAAACTAAAACCAGCCTATTACCCACGATTCTCAGTTTTTTCTATCACAATTCGGCTACAATCTCGTTTACGAACCGATTACCTGCAGTTTTCATACTATTGAAACTGAATGGAACCAAATTAATCAGTTCTATCAAAATCATAACCAAAACCGACCAATTATCCACAGTTCTCGGTTTTTGGTTACGATTCGACTCAAATCTCGGTTCGGGGTTGATTCCTAAACCAGCTACATGCGCTTGTTATACTGTTAGAACCAAAACCGAAGCAAGTTAGTCGATTTTTTTAAAATCATGACCAAAACCAACCTATTACCCACGGTTCTCGGTTCGTCGGTTACAAATCGGCTCGGATCTATGTTCGGGACCGGTTCAGGGTCAAAAATGCCCATCCACACACTACCCAAACTAAAACGACATCGTATAGAGAACCATCGAAGCTCTCACTCTTCTCTTTCCATGCCCTTCTCTGAAACAAACAAAACCAGAGAGCTCCAGAGACCAAACCTCGCCTGAATCTTCTCGTCGGCGATTCATCGATCAGAGGTTTCGAGTTCGAGACTCCGTACCTCAATCCCAAGGTACTTGTCGGTTTTCGTTTTCTGTGATTTTCTGCAATTTATTTGATGCAAGTTTTGTTTGTTATGGTGTTTTGAGGTATTTGGGTGAACTGGGAATTTTCTCTGACCTTAATTATCTGTTTGGTTTGTGAGAAACACTATGGGAATGAGATGGGAAAATGGGCATTTGAGCTCGTATTTGCATTTTCATGGTCTGTTTTGCTGCTATTGTATTATGGATGGTTTAAATTATGTGCTTTGGTGTTTTGAATTTGTTTGATGTGTTTGGTAATGAAGGTGATTGTGTTTATAGGTATTTGGTGATGAAGGTGATTGAATTTTGTTATGTACTTAAGTTATTGATGTTAAGTAGAGTTTTTATCCTGCTGCAATTGTTTGATTAAGGGTCTGAAGCTCTTGAAGACAGCTTTTAGACTTGTTTACCTTGGAAAGATTAGTGATAGACGCATTTCTGAAGAATTTTGTATCGAATTTATTACATATACTTTAGTTATCGATATTAAGTAGATTGTTTTTTCCAGCTGAAATTGTTTGATTAAGGGTCTGATGATCGTGGAGACAGCGTAGAGACTTGTTTACCTTGGAAAATTTAGTTGTAGACGTATTTCCGAAGAATTTTGTATTGAATTTATCATATATACTTTAGTTATCGTTGTTAAGTAGATTTTTTTTCCAGCTGAAATTGTTTGATTAAGGGTCTGAAGATCCATAAGACAACTTTTAGACTTGAA
The DNA here is from genome assembly GCA_963920655.1 of Geranium rotundifolium. NCBI lineage: Eukaryota > Viridiplantae > Streptophyta > Magnoliopsida > Geraniales > Geraniaceae > Geranium > Geranium rotundifolium. The sequence continues at coordinate 45,973,694 of OY987312.1, forward strand.
AATTTTAGTCATAGACGTATTTCTGAAGAGCTGTGTTTTTCTTTTGTTTGAGGGTAGCTGAAATGGCGGGGAGGAACCGTGGTCCTCGTGATGGCTTTAGCGACAGGCGTGGATACCCTCCCGAAGGACCCTTCATTCGAGGTCCTCCGATGCGCCCGCCGCCTCACCCTGCTTTGTTGGAGGAGGAAATTGAAATCCAGCACGCCGAAATGCGTAGAGTTTTGGCCGATAACAGGAGGCTGGCCGAAGATCGAATGGCCATGCAGCAAGAACTCGGTGCTGCGAAGGAAGAAATTCATCGCATGAATCTTGTCATCAGGGACATGCGTGCGGAACACGAGATGCGTTCTAGGGATCTCATCGAGAAAGGGTTGAAGCTGGAGGCTGATCTACGAGCAACAGAACCCATAAAGAAAGAGGCCTTGCAACTTCGTTCGGAAGTTCAGAAGTCGAATAAAGCCAGGCAGGATCTCTCTGGGCAGATTCAGAACCTGAAACAGGAGCTCTCCAGGTGTCAAGACGAAAATAAACAAATTGCCGTCTTAAGGGGAGAGGTTGACGGCTTACACCAGGAGCTTATGCACTCTAGGTTCGACTTCAGTGTCCTTTCACGGTTTCACCCACGTGTGCTTGGTTACAGATTAACATCCTTTTGATCATTAAAAATACATGTTTTGTAGAGCTGCGTTCGATTATGAGAAGAAGGTAAACTTAGAGATGATGGATCAGCGACAGGCAATGGAAAAGAATTTAGTTTCTATGGCTCGTGAAGTTGAGAAGCTGCGAACAGAAATTTCTGTTGCTAATGCTGGACCATGGAGTGCCGGTATGGTCTATCTTCCTCGCTTTTTCCTTCAAAAAAGTTTAAAAGGAACATTTTTTTTCCATGTGATTTGTTTCTCCCTCTATTGAAGGATTTCTCCTTATATTCATGCACATTGCTTTTCTGATATATCATTACGGCTGAATCCAATATTTTTATCTTTCTAATTCCGTTCACCATAATGCTTGTTTGGTCATGTTAAAGTTAAGGATACTTATTCGTTCATACTGTGGTTAGTCATAATAAAAAGTATTCATTTTGTTCATTCTTCCCATGGTTGTTGTGACTTGTGAGTATCACTGATTTTCTTTCACAATACTCGAATAAAATTCTCATTTCCATCGAATCCTTTTCATGTAATTAGTTGCTAACTCATTTGTTTCTGCTGCTCATTTCTGAACCATCTTAATATACCTCAGTGCTTTTGTCAGAATCTGCATCTTAGTCACCACAAACTATAAGCTAAAAAAATATTTATATTTCACCTATAGTCTCCTAATCTTTATAATTGGTGGCTCAAGGTGTTTCGCATGGAACAAAATTCAACAGCTCTGAGAGTGGTTTTCCCAGTCCTTATGGAGATAGATATGCTCCATATCATCTGGTATCGTCCTTGCTAATTTGAGCTTTTGCTCTGTCTGATTGTTCTGAAGCCCAAGATTCGTTTTTAAAAAATAATTATCTCATGCTCTTTATGTTGTTTCTCAGGGTTCTGCGGACAAAGGCCCTCATTATGGTCCTGTTCATGCTCGGGGAGGACATGATAAACTCCACCCTTATCGCCGCTAAGATTCAGGGCTTACTATTTTACTTGAAGAAATTGGACCTGCTCCTTTCTAGCTGAGCGCCACCTGATATGTAAACGGGCGAGAAATGGCAAATTTATCTTTGTGCGCTTCACATCAGTAAACTATCTGAGCACATTGTTAGTCATCTTTAACTTCTCTATATAGGATTTCTTTGCTGCTTTTCTTTAGCTGGTAAAAACAATGATTTGCTATTATAAATATATAGTATGTCAATTTGGAATATTATGGTTCTACCACTTGTTTCTTAGTTAGCAATGCTCATTGGTTCTACTTGCTATGTCTTACTTTATAAGTAGATGCTAGAAAATCTAGATTATGGTGATCTTTTCACTCTTGAGATAAAGTTTAGATTGGTTGGCAGTTGAATCTTGTCTACTTTGACTGAGTTAACAAACTTTATGATTCCCAAGTACGATTACATTTATTTCCTTTGTTTGGAGATAGTGAAGTTGTTTTTTCCATTGAGATTCAAAAATGTAGAGGAAAGCTTTTTACTGGAAAATCGGATGATTGCAACACCTTTATGGCCTATTTTCAAGCGATAAGATTTGCTCTCTTTATGATACGAAAAAGGACCTTGGAGTGGTTCCCGTCAAAAGTCTTCCATGTGAAGGATGGGTGATGTAAGATAGCCGATTTGTTGAGAACGAAATTATGTGCGTCGGGCTTTCTATAGAATAGCGCATAATTCATATGTTCATAAGATTGAAGGGATTGATAAGAGCTGTCCAGTGTGAAAGATAAGTAGTGGCCTGATATGTTTTGCACTAGCCTGTAATTGTTTTAATAGCGACATTGGTCTCTCAGTGTCAAATACAAAGCAACGTCAAGGCCTGGAAGCTGAGGAAGCGGGGTAGATTCTTTTAGATGAGTGCTATAGGTAAATGATCGTTATTAGGATGAGATAGAGCTTTGGCTTATCTGAAAGTTGAGTTCAAGCTGTTAAATTGAGTAGTCCTGTAGACGCCGAATTTTAAGTAATTTTTCTGGTTGAAAAAATGGTTGGTTGTGGTACTTGCAATAAAGGATTTGGTACTAATTCATTTCGGGGATGGTTTTCATTTGGATCGTGTGGGGATTTGCACCCGTTCAGCATGTTATGCAGCTGTTGTTTGTGGAAAATTTTGTAGTTCTGTTCGAGTTATAGTCCTGCAATATTATATAGTGGTGGCACCCGACCACCTCGGTCAATTGCAAGTTGCCGCTTTCGGAATGGCTGGAATGTACAAAGGATGGATGCAGGCCATGTCCAAACTACCAATCTAAGGTAAATCGGCAAGTATTCCGTTCTGCCATTTGAGTTTTCTAAAATCTAACCTTCTCCCGTTCTTGTTTTCTGTTTTGTGTGAGTTTCAGGGTTCACCTGTGATTGTCATTATTGTTCCCCTTAGAATTATGAGAAAATAGGCGCATTCAGAGCGTTAGAAGGTTGTAGCATAGTTCTTAGGTTGAGAAATCTTATAATAGGTCATGGTAGTTACTTACGGACTTTATCCTGTGGGATCCGGTAGGAGAAAATATTGGTAACATCAACACAATAACGTCTAATGGCAGCTCAAGTATCAACATTTTAAGTATAACACGAGGTATATGATATTTGTTGGCGATGCAAATCATTAGAGTCTTGTATATTTGCAAAACGAATTTATCTTTTAGGGATCGCACTCCTGTATCGAAATAGTAGCTAGGATTAGGAAGACTTTTTGTGCTTTCAGAAGGACCGATGGCTAGAGAATATAGTGATAGTTGTATATTAGTTCATAAGTGCAGGGAGATAATTGTTGCAGAGTTACTCAAGAATTACGTTAATTTGATTGTTGAAGATACCATCGGTGGCGGCATAAGCATTAACAGATTCAGTGCCATTTCGTAGTTTGAATCAAGATTTGATGCATATGGAGTATTTACTTAGCTGACGAAATAGTACTTGACTGTTTCCATGGTTACTTTGATCATTATACTAATTCATCTGTTTCATGCACAGTGTCTATCTTTTTTTATATGGCTTTGACAGTCATATGAATGCATATTCTTATTAAATCTATCTTATGTTCTACAGGTGGGAAGGCGATATTTGATCACTGCTGTTTCCTCAACTACTGAAACGCGAGTAATGAAATGGTGCAAATAGACTGTTCGATTCGAGGCTGGTAGAATCCATTATTGTGCCATTGCAAATGTTTCTTCTTCGTTACCTATCTGCTCATCTGTGGATCCTACGAGAAGGTATGTGTTGTAGATTGAAACATGAATATGAATGATACTGTATCTGTGACCGTGAACCATACAAATTAACAGATTATTTTTAATTGAATCAAGGGAAAATGGAAAAAACGGTGATGTATACTATCACATTCTTGCGAGAGGGTGTTGTTTACTTTGATAATGACAAAAATATGATGTAAACTTATATTTTTTTAGCTAAAACTTGTATAATCCTTTTTGTAATTTAATTTTGTAGTTAAATTACTTTTAAGTTAAAATTATATTATAAAAACCTTAATTCTTAATTTTAGGGGTAATTTTGTACCAAAAATTATCAATTTACGGCACTTTTTGGCCACTAACAAACTACATACGACTCTGCAAAAAGTGTGATAGTATACAACACCATTTGGCCATCTTCCCTTGAATGAATTAATCAAAACACAATGATCCTTCTATTTTTTTTCCACTCAGAAAGTACATGACTTCACTGTACAAGGTCAAAACCAAGATTACAATAAAAAATTCACTCAAGAAATCCAAATTATATATATGTTTATCCTATGACATGTGTAATTTATAGTGGCATGTAATAAGCTTCTTTTTTCAGACCCTCTTCACATCAGCCCCTCCTGGCCTTGCTTTCCCAGAGAGTAGCCGGTTTTAGCTTCCCTTCCGACGCCTCCATCAATGGAGCACTGTAATGTTGCTGGTGGTGGTGGTTATTGTAGTCTGCACATATCCTGGCACTCCGGCTTCCCACGTCATACCCGGGAGGCGACATGTAGTTCAGGTCCACGACCATGTCACCTTCCAGTACTCGTAGTACCTATCCCGGAAAAAAATATCAATACAGTTAACCAAAAACTGAACAAAATTGCGAGAATGTGGTATGCATCAAGAAATTGTAAAGCAAGCCCGAAATTCTTTATATCGCATATTACCAAAATCTCCCGAATACTCTCAAACAACACCCAAATCTTCCGATTCAACTTGCAGGATAGAGACAGTTGTTCATTACTGGGTTTTGAAATTCAAAAGTGAGTTTGTTTTTAGGAAAACATTGTTGGCCTCATTACTCAAATATACGACTCAGAGTTGATGCTAACACCTTTTTTCAAGACTATATTTAGAAAATGTCACCGAAACTATTTTGTTTACCTGTGACATTCTAGGCCTGGATTGAGGATCCCGCCTTATGCAGAGCGATGCAGCGTGTATCATGCAATACACCTCTTGTTCTGAGTAGAGATCCTCTAGCCGCGGATCAACCAGCTCATCTACAGCGTATTTTTCCAGTAGCGGGCGCGCCTGAACCAACAAAATATATGGTAAGCCTGAATTTATTTTCAAGAAACTTAGTTATAGAGCTTTAAGAATCACCATACCCACTCTGCGAGACATTGCTGGCCCTTTGGCCGGTTAAGGTCCACGGCCTTTCTTCCGGTGATAAGCTCCACGAGAACCACCCCAAAGGAGTAAACGTCAGCCTTTTCAGTTATTTGTCCGCTCTCAGCGTACTCTGGGGCCAAATACCTACAACACCGAGAAAATAGTATATAGGATCTCTTTTGGAAAAAAGAATCAGTGTTCTACAATTCACAACTAGTCTGATTAGTTTCCGAAAAATCTCCTGTCAAACTCCCAACGTCCCTAGAGACACTCTTCGCCCTACTAGACTTATTTGGAAAGCAGAACCAGTGTTTTAAATATCTCTGACGAGCCCGATTAGTTCCAGATTAATCTCCTATTAAATATCCGATTAGTCCCTAAAGGCACTCTATGCCCGACTAGCGTCTAGCGTTTGCTAGAACATATACGATCTCTTTTGGGAGGTGGAAACGGGAGTTCTAAAAATCTCTGACTAGTTTGATTAGTTCTCGTTAGTCCCTGTTTAGTCTCTAGCGGCACACATCACACGACTAGCTCCTAAACGATGATTAGGGATGAAGATTTACCCGAATGTCCCGATCACTCTCGTCTCCACTCCAGTGTCTCCGTCCGGCTGCCACCTTGCCAAGCCAAAGTCTCCAACCTAAGAAAACAACAGTATTCAGATCCCACATTCAACATGTTATGTTTCTAAGATTAGAGAAGTTGATTATCAAATCCAATACAGATATAAGATAAGGAAACCATACCAGAGGCTCAAAATCATGAGTGATGAGAATGTTGTTCGGTCTCATGTCGCGATGAACAATGCAACCAACTCTGCACTCTTCGTGGAGATACCTCAGCCCCCGAGCTGCTCCAACAGCTATTTTTTGCCTTGCAGACCATTCCAACGCCTCTCGACCTCGTGCTGTAACACACATTCGTATTTTCTTACTGCTGAATGTTAACTCTATAGTTGAAACTTGAAACACAAGAGATTTAAATTACCGTATAGGTGTGAGTCCAAAGATCCATTGCATATATATTCGTACACTAACAGTCTCCTCTTGTCCTCGATGCAGAAACCGATCAGCATGACAACATTCCGGTGCTGAGCGCAGCTGAGCACCTCGACTTCTGAGCAGAACTCGTGGTCGCCTTGCGAGCTGGCGAGCTTGTGCTGCTTCACCGCCACCGTCTGCCCATCCGGAAGCACCCCTCTGTGGACGGAGCCATACCCTCCCTCGGCCAAAAAGTTAGCGCGCGAGAACCCGCCCGTGGCGAGCTCCAGCTCAGCATAGCCGAACCACCTCGGGGGCTTCCCGAAGACCGGCGCCTTGTGCTGGCATATCGAGCACAGCGGGGGAGATCCCGAGGGCGCACTGCGTGATAGTGACACTGCCTCTCGCACATTGCTTCCGCTCGACATTCCCAGCCTAGCCTCCCCGTGAAGCCTCGAGAGCGATGGATGATCGATGTTGAACCTCTGAGACGTTTCTTCAGACTGGAGATGAGAATTCAGGAAACCCGTCATCCATGGTTGAAACCTAAAACTCCCCGAAGCTGTGGAATAGTGCCCATCGTCCGAGTCATATTTTTGTTCAGTTTGATCGCGATTCTCCTTGAAAATGAATGATCCGTCTTTCCTAAAAAACGGGGAGGCCCCGGGGTCTGAGCTCGAGACCGGGGAAGTTCCAGCTTCCGTGGCGGTAAAAGAAGTACCGAGCTCCGGGCTGCTGGTCGGGGTCACCACCGGCCCTCGGGTGGAAATTGAAGCAGCACTGCTCCTTTTCGGGGTTCTCTCCGAGGATCGTAGCTCAGGAGGTAGAGAATCGACCGCTTCAGAACCCTTCCCCGTCGATCCGACCAGATTTAATCGAAGAACTTTGGGCTGGGAACGTTTCATTGCCACAATGTTGCATTGCAACTCTTCCATGCAGCATTTCTCTTCATGCTTGAGTTGTCTGTAAGAACATACAAATTATGAATACAGACCAAAAGAGAACAAAATGAATGAATCATGAAATCAACATGCAGAGGAAATTTGGTATTTTTATGCTGGGTTAATTGTAAAAATAGATGTATACATAGTACTTGAATTTTGCTAGTAGAAACTGAATTTTTTTATTAGCAAAACTGTTTGAGAATAACAATTTTCAAAAAGTATAATTCACTTTTCCCAACTCGAGCTCGTCAGTTTTCTTCTCCTGAGCTGATTTTTCAGTATGAAGCTCAATAGCACATGATAAAATATCGCCGAAAATTTTGCCACGTGGTCAACCAGAGAAGAGAAAAACTGGCGAGTTCAAGTTGGAAAAATATTTTGTTTTCATTACAAGAGTATTTTCGTCAATTTTGGAAACACAACCAATTTACAAAAAAAAATTGATCAAAATTAATTGCAAAAAATGGGATAGTACACTGCTACTATTTGCAATTAACCCTTCTACTGTTCTTGTAATAATGTAAGGAAAAAGGAAATAAATCATTACTTGTCCAACACAACCCAACTGGCTGAAGCTCTCTTAGCCTCTGAAGCCACAGACCCACAAGGTGATCCAGACACAATCCTTATCTTCACATTAATCTGAAAATGAAAATTGAACAGAGAAAAATAAAATAAACAAATTATGAAAGGTTGCGGGTGAAGTGACAAAGATGCCACGTAATAAGCATGAAAACGCTGGTTCCGATCTCCATGTTGGCGTTATTGCTAATTAGTTCTTGCTGATTAAAAAAGAGCAAATTTTGAAAACCTACCTTAAGCGGGTCGTAAACATTGTGAAGCTGAAGGATCATCTGGGAGCAAGAGTCTGTGATGTCACTCTTCTGCTCGGAGCTTGTTCCTAAACTGCACTTCCGATTACCAGAGGCGCAGTCTCCGGTAAATCTAGGGAACCCCCACAATCTTCTCCCTGGAGAATAAGGGATTGAAATAGACTTCACTTCAGTAACAGAGAAATCGACAAAAACTCATTTGCTCATGTGAAAACTACTCTTGTAATGCAAATTAAGAACTAATTTCAGTCGTTGGATCGAAAAATCAGAGGCTAAACCCTTCATGTAATTCGGTGAACCTGAATTTAATTAAATTTATTTATCATTGATGATGTGTTTTAATCTCAAGTCTTTTATTCTATTAATATGACGTCTAAGATATGTTCTTAGTTTGCATCATAAAATGAGGTTTTCACCTGAATATCCCTCTCTATATATGTTCATATATAATTCACGTGAAAGACAAAAATAAAACCGAATCACATATCATAGAACAATTTCAAAGCACATGCAGAAATGAAGATAAAGTCCAACCAACTTTGACCGAGATCGAGTTCTAAAACTTTCCAAAACTCAGTTTTACCGAGTTCCTGGGAGGTCTCGGGAGTTTTAGAGCACTGTCCTCGAGAAGACAAATGAACTCTCAATCGAAAGGGAAAGAAGACACACCAGAGGTTTGTGAAGGGACAACCACAATGAGAACAATGCAATCCCCAGGTTGAACAACATGAGTCAAAGCCCAAACAAGAGCTGTCTTGGGAACTTCCTTAGCTGCCTTAACTGCAACAACCACCTTGTCCGAACCATTCTTCACTTCCACGCTCATCATCACCACACAGCACACAACCAAACCTAATTTTTCAGATGAAACAGGTCATGCCCTTTTCATTACCTGCAAGGACAAACACAATGACAATCGAATTATTGTTCAATTATTGCTCGGCCCCGCCATTTTAGACGATCCCCCCGACATGATCCGACACAGCTATGCAACTGCAGGGACTTCTAAGACAAGACCCTTTCTACCAGATAAAGTGATAATAAGCCTTCTTTATAGACCTCTATAATTTGAAGATATATATATGTATGGACCCTTTTCACTCTCAAAGCAAGAACATGGTTCTTTTGGCTATTCTTGGTGGAGTTACTCATCCTTCAATTCAATTTATTTTCTGATTAATCCCCAAAAGGCCCTCTCTACCCAACTAGTGTTTAACGTTTTTTAGTTAAACTCACGAAATTGAAAATAATGAGGTATGTATATATATGAGGAAAGAGTCAAACTCATCTTTTAGCCGTTTTGTTACTGTAGGCGCTAGTTGGGGGGGAGAGTGCCTTTTGGGGGTTAGTCGGAAAATAAATCAGATTGAAGAATTAATCATGAATTATAGAGGATTAAACGAACAAGTCATGAATTTTTAGAACACTGTCGTGTAGTTATCGAGTCTGATTCCTATGCATATGTCCTGATTTTGTACATGGTATCACCCAAATGCAACTAAACCAAAAGCAAAATGTCAAATGTCAAATAGAAGATTCCTCCAAAAAAACCCAGGCAAGGAGCATCAAATCACATATAAGACCATAGACACAAGATATAATTTAAATATACAAATACCAGAACAATAAACCATCTGTTTGGTTGCTGAGAAAACCAAAAACAAAATGTCCAATAGAAATCTCCAGCAAAATACCCAACAAATGTGCATCTGCATCTATTTTACAGATAAGACCATAAAAACAGAAGAAATTAAATATACGCATACTAGAACAATAAACCATCTGTTTGGTTACTGAGAAAATGAGAGAAAATCAAAATAACCACCACTGACCCAAAAGGAAAATCACACACTCACCCAGCTGAGTCCAACACAGACTCTAAACCAAAAACCAAGAAAAACAAAAAAAAAACATGAGGAATTGAAGATCCAAACCTGAACTTTCCTTCCTTTTCCCTCACTTGTTTCCCGGGAACCAAACAGAACCCAGAAACCTCAATTCACAAAAACGATCGTGAATGTGCCAATTTCTGGATTTGGGTCTTTCACGTCAAATGGGTGTGGAGATTTTCACAAGAGGAACAAGATTGAAAGCGAGAGAGAGAGAGCAAAATCGAAACAGATTCTTGGGAAAATCCAGATTTCTGGAAATGGGTACAGAAGAAGAAGAAGAGCTCTCTCTGACTCTATCAATGGTGGAAAATGAAATCTATATATATGGATTTTTCTGGCAGAAAGTGAACCGATTTCTGATTTCTGATTCAATTTAAAGTTTCTAAGAAAAATATGTTTTTGAAATTAAAAATGGGATTTTTAACGAATTGCATCGATATTTACCGGGGAACGGCGCCTATACTTTTTATGACGATATTACCCTTATCTTTCAATGATATTTACGAAAATGACTTTCATTTATGGTGACTTTTGGTCTGTTCTTGTCTGAAACTGTAACATTGCTTCTATCGATTCAATGTCTGAAAATTTTGAACTTTAATATTAAATAATTGTTATCATTTCCTATTTATACGAAAATGCAAAGTTTACAATATAGTTTTGAGTTGGTGTATATATAAATGTTTATTTTCAAGATTATTAATCTTTTCTTTTGAGAAATCATATATTGATCGAGAGTTATAAACATTTGTAAAATTAATATAGAATATGTACTAGACAAAATTCAATTTTATGATTATAAATTATCATCAAATTACGATAAATCTGATTATTATGAAAGCAATAATAATTATTTGATATAAAAATGACCATATATATGTTCAAGTCTTGTAACACTTACATATTATTGTACTATCTTTAATCACTTTTTGATATTAATTTATCAACGTTATTAATGACTGAACAATTATCATATTCTAAAGAAGACTATATGTTTCAGTCTTATATTATTAGAGAAATGTTATGTAATTAAATTTGAATATCGTTTTTTAGAACAACAAAACATACGATTAATCAATTTTTGTAATTTTTAAGCATGTTATGCGTATATGAATTTATCATACCAAAACTTATTTAATACATTAAAATTTGTTTACTCGATAATAATTTCTCGTCATCTCGACGGTTCCGAACCTAAAACCTCTCCACAAACCAATACGAGCCCAACCGTTCAAAACTTAATAATTAATATCAATCAACATTCTTCGCAAAAAATGTTATGAGTTAAATCTTGTTGAGGGATGAGAATTGTGCAATAGCACATAGAGATTGATGTAAATTTTCAACAACAAAAAATATAATTAATCGATCATTATAAATTTTAAATAAGTGAGCTTAATATGAATTTACCAAACCAATACATTATTTTTAAAAGTTATATTAAATCTTATCTACCCATACAATAACCGTTTCACACCGTCTCAACGGAATTCGAACCTATTCACAAACGGTACGGGCTCAACCATTCAAAACTCAATATTTTATATCTATCAACATTCTTCATATCGAATTATCATATATTAACAATAAAATTCTAAATTTTTGTCATGGGAAATAACATAAACGTACACTATTAATGTGTGTTAATAATAGTCCATTAAATTTAACATATTCACGTGGATTTGAGAGCAAAGAGGCGGGAGCTTTAAAGAACAAAAATTGCCGTTTGATAGTTCACAATTTAATTTAGTAGAATACGTAACTCACAAGATATAAATGTGACCGTTGGAGTTCACATTCTTCTTTTCTTTTTTTTTTTTACTTTTTTTGTTTTCTTTTAATGTTTTGAACTAATTGGTGAAAAGATTAAAGTATATTGGAATATCTTTTTTCTCACAATCCAAACACATTATCGTTGCATTTGAATCACATTGAGGTGAGCTTTGAGTGGGACCCACCAAAGTACTTAGCTTAATCATTTATTAATCATGCATTGATGATAATCGTTGGAACATGTTCATTTGATTACATTAATCAACTTGGCTTTGTTCAAATCAAGCTTTTTATGCTTTTAGAGAAAATATTAATCTTGTTTATATGACTTTGATTACAAATTCAAACATATTAATATACTATAAATGATCACATATAATTACATTATAATTACTTAATGTGATGTTTATAAATAAGATCATGATGATGTATTTTTTACGTTTTATGAAATTTAAATTAATCCAAAAATATTATATGAAACTGAATAAAATATATTGCATCAAACGAAACCACTTAAACTAACATGCAACAATCATGAAGGCATTTTAAAAAAATTATAGTATGTTTTAAGTTCGTGATAATTAGATGTCGATATCTTAATTCTTCGTTTGATAGTGCTATGCAACATAGGAGATTGGAGATTTACCTTATTCATCTGTATTGCTTGGTCGACATGACAACAGTAAGTGGATGATTTTACTTTGTTATTCACGATACGTGTTTGTTAATGCGGATAACAATTTTGCTTTATTACTTCTTTTATTATACGAGATATCAGACATGAGATGGCGATCAAGAATCATTGTGACCACGTATCAATATTACTGCTCGTGCTTAGAGTAAATAGGATGAAACCCGATGTTAAAAAATCACTAAAAATAGGATGTCTTAAGTTGAAAACAATACTACGACATGACGATTAATATTATTTAGTGTTATAAAAAAGACGCGAATCAAATAGATAGAACATTTTGTGAAATAAATATTATTATTGGAAAATTAATTTAAAATAAATTAAAGAATTAATTGTAACATATAAAGAATTGTTCGAGAACTAATCGTCCTTACAACACTTGTACTATAGATACTAACAATCTGAAGAGGTGTAGTTTACTTAACCTGAACCTAGTCTCACTGTATCACTCCCCACCACAGTCTAAATTGGGGGTCCCACCTGCCGTTACCAATCGCCGTCAAGTTCACCTGTCTCCGTCACGCTCCGTTTCCCGATGACGTCACTTCCCTCTCCTCCAGGCGCCAAAACGGTGTCGTTTGGCTCGTCTCTACCGACTTAACGTGCCTCGTCTTTAGCGGATCGTGTCAGAGAGCATCGAAGCTTTGAAATATTTGTTTATATTCCCAATGATTTAAAAAAAATTAATTTAATTATCAGTAAAAAAACATTATTTATGGGAGTTAGTGGAGTCTACGGTTTTGTCTTACGTTAAAAAAAATAGTAAATTAACACATAAGACAAAAAGATTGTGTTTGTATTTATTATTTGAAGCCAATACAATAATATTTCTTTTTTTGGTTTAATTAATTAATTTATTATTATTATTATTATTAAAAAGAGCTACCATGCAAATCCAAATGTCTATTTTGTACTATTATTCACATTTAAGACAAACACATGACATATCATACTATTTATCGATGTAGGGACAAGGACCCTCAATTTCATAAGCTATTTTATCTCTCACATGCATGATTTTATCTCCTCCCAAAATATATATTAAATTAATATATAATATTTAAATTAATTATTATTTAAATCGAACATAATTATAATGATAAAAAAAATTATTATGAGCCTAACCTTTGTGAAAAAACTTGAGTAAGTATATTGAATCATCAATCCAAATATTATTTGAATTTAAATAATTGTGAAGTTTGGTTTGTATTTTATTTAGGTCAGCTTGAACAATTTGAATTGGTGTAAACCACAAAATTTACAAGTAAAATGATATATAATAGTAAGATTTTAGTAGAACATATACGCCAAGAGAGGATTGTTTAAGTTTAACATCATAAATATTTTGACTGATATGCTTATGTTGTATTGTAACGTTCATAAAAGAATTAACATAATTAATTGCACGCACATCAACAATAAAAATCTTAACAATTCAATAATAACATCAAACATCTACGTACAATCAAGTTATAAATACAACAAAATTTAAATATGCACTATTAATTAACGTCTCAATAACAATACTTTAAACATAGAGGTAAAAACATTATTTCAAACAGTGTGTACATCTTGATAATTCTATAATTACGTCAATAATAAACATTTGGTAATGTGTTAAAAAACTATATTAGCATAGGTCTTTATTTTATAATTATACAAATAATTGTATATTTTAGTGGAAATTAATTAGGGTGATATGTATAAATACAACAAATTATTGCAAAAAAAAATCAATAATATAGCCACTTATTCTCTACCTAAAAGTTCATCATTATTTAATATTTATTTTTATAATTTAAAAAAGAGAGGAATAATCATGTGGGAAAAAAAAAAATAAAACACAAAAGTGAGCCAAACAAATATATTCAAATATGTGAAATAAAGTAGCAGAAGCACTTTGACCCTGACAGCTGTCAGTAAAACACGTGCTGACGTTTCATGTCCTGACACGTCAGCTCGGCCGGCTCAGTTTAGCACCAACCCATGTGGCCTCGCTGTGATGCGCTGGGGCCGCAAAACACCAAAATATCTCCCGATAATGTTTTGTTTTTAAAATATGTCAATTTAATGACTTGATGTGGGCTAATATTTGGGCTTTATTTCTGTCAGGCCCACATTATTCTGAACTGTCTGTACGGTGGCCCAGTATATACTTGGGTCACGGCCCAAATATGAGTTGGACTTGAATAATTTGGTCCCAGAGAGCCCAGTTCAGAGGGCCTGTCCGTTTTTTCTCTATTGTAGGGAAAAATATGTTAAATATTGAGTTCAAATTCAGTTTAAAGTTAAATAGTGTAGTAAATGAATTGAATCAATATTAGTTGTATTAAATCAATATAATTCGTTTTTACCTTTAAAAAAAAATGAATTGAGCTTCATATTTTTTTTAGGAATCACTTCATCGAGAAAGATCGAGCTGCAGCGCCACATCGAAATTGGGAGGGAAGGAGTCGTCCCCTAAATAAAAGTGGGCCGAGCCTCAAAAATGATATACGAGAGAACAACCTTTAATCTGTCATTCAAGATTTTGAAAACTAATTTGTAAAAAACATAACACAAATCAATAAGACGTAAATCACAAACCGTTTTTAGTTGGTAAAATTGAGCTCGATATTAAAATATTAAAATTTCATAAATTTCCAAATAAGCTCTCTTATGATAAATTTCAAAATCAAAATATCACTAATCAATATCGAACGACTTTTATAATTAATTGTTCTATCAATTGTGTAATTTAAAATAATTATTCGATTTTAGAAGCTGTATCAAATATGTCATCTTCTAGTGAACTATGGTCCCAATAATCAAATCTCATTCTCATATTTAGATTGGTGTGTTAAGGAAATTAATGTTCCTTTAAGAAATAAGAGTTAATGTTTCTTTAACCAACTAAAAAGTAACAATTAATATAAACAATAGAATTTTCCATTAATTGGAAATGTTGGGTCCATTTCCAAAAAGTACATGACTTTATATCAATATTTTATAAGACACCTACATGGGATATGTAACTATTAAAATATTTAGTTTGGGATGCATTATTTAACAATTATAATTTTTTATCAGCATAGGAAACTTTATATATGTAATAAAAAGGCCCATGTATCTATATTATTTAACTAGTTATTGTGACATTTATAAAGTTGAATATAAAAAAAATACTTGTGAGAGATGTGGATGTTAATTTGATCAGTATATTTACAACCTTTAAAGTTTTTTTTTTTTATAGAATTAAAGATTATAATTCTGGATTTTACATATACATGATTCTTATTGATAATTAGAGTGAAAAAATAATAAATTGATGAATATTTAATTAAGCAAATATATATATATATATACACGTGGAGAAACCCATGTCGGTCGATAGTTTCTTTTATAATAATTGATCCCTATAAAAAAAAAATAATTACAATATATATGGATCGATCTCTCAAGCATGTTCTCTTCAAAGAACACTATGATGCTACAATAGATGTGGCCAAATTAATGCGACTGTGTCAAGTCAAAGATGTGGCCAAATTAATGCGACCATATATATTTGTCATAATAAATATGACATATTTATAATAACGTTAATATGAGTTTATTCTGCATTAATTAAATCAATAATATCAATTTAAAGTGGGTTCATAATTAATAAGGTAAGAAATGAATATTATTTTTTTTAAGGTAAAAGCGAAATTTATTAATTAAATAGCAACTAACCCGGCATCAAGCCGGACAGTTGGCGGGACAGACCCCTCACCATAATCACAGCTACTGTTAGTTAAAGCAAACATGGTCAATTCGTGAGCCATTTGATTACAAGTAACACATGTTCTGATAGTGGGTAGTACGCAACACCGTTCGCTAATGAAACCTCCAAAGTTGTGCAGCTCGACATGTTTAGCATCACGTAGAGCCACGACCTCTAACTCATACGGATGGAGAAATCTCGTGATCCTGCTGCAAAATGCTTTACACAGACATCCATGATAACTCCGGAGACCAATCGACTCGAACCAGTTAGCTTCATGCAGAGCCACGGCCTCCAACTCATACGGATGGAGAAACCCCGTGATCTTGCTGCAGACTGTTTTAAACCAGCTTCCTCGATCAACCCTACGATCAATATGGGCATCGCGAAATTCAAATTCTCCCTGCACATTTGGTGTAACCCGATCAAACCATCGACATCAGGGACCCCTCTTTTCCTTACAGTACCGATCACAATAGGACACACAAGTGATGTATTGAATCAATTTGATTTGTTCTTATCAATTCAGCTTGGGAGATGAGCGAGATATTATATCGTCTTTTTTATATGTAATTGTTATTTGAAAATCTCGCGCTTAATAATATTATTTAGGTTTTGCTTCATAAAAAATATAGTGAGATCTGAATGTTCGATTTCGTTAATAATATATTAAGTATCTGTGGGTTTATAATTATATAGTAAAATCTCGATCAAGTACTTGTGCTTCTAATTGTCACTGTTTATAGTTTTTTTTTCTAATTTTATTATGTATTTTGTGTGTCTTTAATTTAACGAAACAATCTATTCTAGATTTGGATGTTAATTCCGATTAATAACACTCTTTACTAAACTTATTTTGAGTAAATAGCTAATTATTTCAGTACCATATCAACAACAATAATTCAACAAAAGATGCTATTAGTTTTTCTGTTTCCATGTGAAGAAGATTTTGACTTTATATATAATGTGGACAAACCTAGAAAATGAGAATGGAAGATAACATTGTTAGGTGAAATTTATACGTAACGGTCAAAGTTTAAATTCAGACGACTGACGAAATAAATTTTTATAATTTATTTTTTATAACTTTTACATGAAAGGTAGAGTATTTGTTTTTTTAAGATAGCTACAAGACATAAAAAAACATATGCACTATCTAATATTAAAAAATTTAAACTTGTTATTAATTAATTCATCATTTCACCACCACTTCTCTGATTTATCTCGAGTTTGATATAAGTAGACGAAAGAGGTAGATAATAAATTACGATCTGAAATTATAATAGGTATTTTAATGAATGATTTTTGTTTGATCAACAATTTTATGACATGGGTTTGTATATTTTCTTTATAAATATTTATATTTGATTAAGATTGATAGCAAATGTTATTCACATTTATGATCAAATAATAGATTTTTAAGGTGTTTAATATAACCAACTAAACTTGATTATGACCCGATATGAAATGTCTATATTGACCTTATTACTAGCAATTTACTCCTTCTAGGAACTAGAAACCTACACAACATGGCCAACTTGATAAAGCCATGTGCTAGATCTTATCGTCAAACAAATAATTTATTTAATTAACAATTATAAATGTATAATTGACCTTCTCCACAAATATTCGTGTATTTGATCCATTAATCATGTTTTAGCTCGAGTTTGTGATTGTTTTGATTAATATTATATAGTTTTAAAGCTAAGAGATATATACAATAAGTGTCAAATTTTGTAAATTAGTTGTTCATATAGCTATTATCAACTGATCATCGACTAAATCCAATTATTTTATCTGAAAAATGTTTAGGTATATATATATATGGAATTGATGTCTCGCATCATATAAATACGAGTATAATAAGATTTTATATATTCAAATTATTCAAACTTGATAGGTTAATTTTTTTGATGATAACGAGCTCAGTTTCATTTTGGTCAGACCTGATTATTTTCAAGTGATATAAGAGAATGATTTGCGCATTTCTTATTAGATTGTCAGTAAATAGAGTCAGATAGGTTAATAAGATCATATAATCATGAACATGTCATGTCATGAATGTTAGATGAGTCAGCGTGTGAGAGTGCAAGCCGATATTATAAGTCATGTTTGGACAAATTCGTTGTGTCAAAGTGAATGTAGTGGTGATTTGAGCTTATGAGTGTGAACAGACCAATGTGGCAGGGCTTATGTGAAATAAGAGATTGTTGGGTGTCTACACAGCGAGTCTAGGTCTCACATCACATATGTACGAAGCATAGAGTGCATATTGACATTGAACATTCAGATTGAGAGTGAGCTTTAATGTGTACACAAACTTCTTTTTGGTGTGCTCCTCATTGTTAAAGCTCGGTTTTACAGCAAAGTGATATTGGAGGCTAGATTTGCATAGATCTTATTAGATCATGCAAGATAGTGAATCTCATAATGGATAAAACCGAATGAGCTAGTATGATTTATAATCATTATTGATCAAGTCATGATTGTTGAGTAAGTGGATAAATATGCAAAGTGATTTGATTTAAGAGTAAGCATACTGATATGATATGACTCAATGCATATTGAAAGGATATTAGGTGTCTCCTTAGTTCGTAGTGAGTCAAAGTCTTAAATCAAATGAATACGGAGTACAAAATGCATTTATATACACAATAACGAAAAAATAAACTCCAATATGTATTTAAACTTTCTTGTGATGTGCTACTTTTTAGTAAGCACCGATATTCCTGAACAAAAATTAAGTGAATTAAATAATAATCATATCAAAGTAAATTTATCAATAATTTGCTCGATTCAACTTGACTCTTACCAACATAACTTAGGGATATAATAGATTCTTCAATCTGTTGATATAGGAAGTTAAGATGATAAATATATCTTGAACCTATTTCAATACTATTTTATAAAACAATAAAATGCATTAAAGGGATAATGACACTTTGATACACTTAATTATAGCGAAATGGCACTTTCATGCCCTAACTATTTTTTTTTTAGTACCCTAACTATTTTTTTTGTAACAACCTACCTCTAAAATGTATAAAATACCAAAACTACCCTTGGTGTAAGAAACTATAAATTGAATTGGTTCAATTTTTTTGATCTACAGTTCAATTTGATTTGTACTTAAGATGCAAATACAATTATGCCCAAAAATATAAAATTAAATTTGAAACATTTCAAATATGGTTTGATAAATCATATTGGACTATTTTTTTATTTTATTTTTTAAATCAGGGGTATTTTAGTCATTTTAGCATAGATTGTCACAAAAAATTTGTTAGGGTACTAAAAAAGAGACAAAAATAATTATGGTATGAAAGTGTCATTTCGCTATAGTTAAGTATAACAAAGTGTCATTATCCCTACATTAAATAATAAAAACTCATCATCTTCAGTTCCATATAATAAACCATAAACAAATAACAAAACTCGCCAATTTAATTTTTATTTTTACCATAAAAAGTGTTAAAAGTCACTACAAGCCCTATTACTTTTACTGAAACAAAACGCACGCGCCGAGACATGCGCGTGGTGGACAACAACGGTCAAGCCGAAGTCGTTGACCGATGTAACTGGAGCCGACCGTGTAACATCGAGAAAGTCGAGAAGAATCTTTGTGCTTCTTCACATTAATTAATTAAAGTGCTCCACTAATCTTTTCAGATCCGCCAAACAGACCCTTATTAAGAAACAGTAACCTCAAAAACAATTCATTTTCTTCACTACAAGAAGAGTTCGAGCTGATTAAGGAACACATGATGACGCGTTAGGTGGGTCCCACACTTATCTTCAGACCACCCACTACTGACTGAGTGTTTGCTTACAAAACCACCTCCACAGTTTTTATTTTTAAATTGGTTCGATTTAAAACCAAACAAGATTATACCAACTTAATATCAATTTATAAAGTTATAACAAAAGAAAATCAAGTGGAGTTAAAAATCGATTAATTTGAATATATACTTTACTTGACATCATCATTTTTTATCAATTGAGTTTAAAAATATTGTCTAACAAAAAAAATAAGTTAAGACCAATTTTGAGGATGTCGTGAAATTCAATTCATAAATCATCAAGTTGAACTAAAAGCTGATTAATAAAACTAGATTAAACCAAATTTTATTTTCTAGAGATCAACTGTTCAAAACTGAACAGTGAACAACTCTTAATTAGTGTAGTTGTGTGTTGGCTGTAAAAACTAGAAACCCTCATTTTCTTTTCCCACTGCCATTTTCTCGAGAAAATAAAGGAGCTGAGAGGAAGAAAAAAAAAAGATTCAAAGGACAGTAGATAGAGAGACAGGACCAGCTGTGCCCTTGTCTTTCTCTCCCAACACAAGTATAGAATAAAGTGCACACCCACACTAAAGGAGAAATAAGGTCACTCCTTTGAGAGAAACCCAAGTAGAGAGGGCAATTGGTTTTCTGCTTGCTGAGGCTTGGCCATGGCTTCCAAGCTTGGAGTGAGCAATGTGGTTCTGGTTTTGGTGCTGTGTTGTTCTTGGGTTTGTTCTGTTTCAGCTTCTGTGTCTTATGACAGTAAGGCCATCACCATCAATGGCCAGAGGAGGATCCTAATTTCTGGGTCCATTCACTACCCTAGAAGCACTCCTGAGGTATTGCTCCAATTTCTAAATGTGCCTCTCTGACTTTTATCTTCTTTCTCATGTTTTGTGGCATTTTCATGGCTTTGCCCCAAATGGGTACTTGTAAAGATTCAGTTTTTCATGTTCTTGCTCTGATGGGTGTGATTGTTTTTTTTTTTAGATTTTGAGGAGTTGATCTAAATGTGCTTCATGGGTCTCTTTGATTTTGTCTTATTTCTCATGTTTTTATATAATTTAATGCTTTCCCCCAAATTGGTACATGTAAAGGTTCAATTTTTCATGTTTTTGCTTTGATGGTTTGTGATTTTTTATAAGATTCTAAGGTATTGCTCCAAATGTGCTTCATGGGTCTCTCTGATCTTTCCATATTTCTAATTTTTTTCATGTTTCCCCCAAAATGGCTACATGTAAAGACTCAATTTTCACTGATTTTGCTGTAATGGGTTTGGTTTTTTCTGAAGATTCTGAATCATGGGTTTGGTGCAGATGTGGCCAGATCTCATTGAGAAAGCTAAAGAAGGTGGCTTGGATGTGATTCAGACCTATGTTTTCTGGAATGGGCATGAGCCTTCTCCTGGAAAAGTAAGTAGAAATTGAAAAAAAAAACATTTGCTTCTTTTCCACTTCTCTGAACCTTTTTGTCCATTCCCTTTTGCTTAGATTTTGTTAATGTATTCTTAGTTTAATCAACATGTCTTTATATTTTGTTTTGTTTTGTTATGTAGTACTATTTTGAGGAAAGGTATGATTTGGTGAAATTCATCAAGCTGGTGCACCAAGCTGGTCTCTATGTTCATCTTAGGATTGGTCCTTATGTTTGTGCTGAGTGGAACTTTGGGTATGATGAAGAAAATTCTCTTCTTATTTTTTAATGTTCTTTGATTTTTCAAGTTTTCGGATTTTTAAGGATAGTTTGTTACTTCAGGGGCTTTCCTGTTTGGCTCAAGTACATTCCTGGTATCAATTTCAGAACAGATAATGAACCTTTCAAGGTAGGCGATTTTTATCCTCAAAATCGTGGTTTCTATCGCGGTTTCTTGTCTTGGCAAGTTGCTGAATATCTCTTTTGTTGATTTGATACTGTGAAGTTTCAAATGGAAAAATTCACGAGGAAGATTGTTGACATGATGAAAACGGAAATGCTGTTTGAGAACCAAGGTGGTCCAATTATCCTATCCCAGGTAGGCTTCAAGCGTTTTCGGTCATGTGACTATGAATTGATGTTTTTCGGGTTTTCCTAATTTTGATAGACATGTCTTTTACAATGACAGATTGAGAATGAGTATGGTCCCATGGAGTATGAGCTTGGAGTGCCCGGTCAGGCTTACACCAAGTGGGCCGCTGAAATGGCCGAGGGTCTTGGCACCGGTGTACCGTGGGTCATGTGCAAGCAGGATGACGCCCCGGATCCTATTGTGAGTAAAAAACCCAAGCTTCATATTTTATCCAATAATCGATCTTTTAATGTTCAATGTATTTTTATTGATTCCCTTAATGCACATGGCTTTGCACATTTCCAGCCCTATCTGTCTCAATTCGTCTTTTTATAGGATCCCATATGGGTTGTGAGATTTTGTTAATATTAAATTTATTTGATCTTTTCAGCGCTATATTAATCATAAAACCTTGTATGTTTGTGATTGCACATTTTGTTACAGATCAATGCTTGCAATGGTTTTTATTGTGATTATTTTTCTCCGAACAAGGACTATAAGCCTAAAATGTGGACTGAGGCCTGGACAGGATGGTAATTTTGCATTTTTATCGCCTTCAAGAACCACATATTTCTCGAGAAAAACCCACTGTTTCAGTTAGAGTTCAAATCAGTTTCTTTTGCTCATTTGAAGGTTTACCGAGTTTGGAGGTCCAGTTCCATACCGACCAGCTGAAGACTTGGCGTTTTCAGTTGCAAGGTTTATACAGAAAGGAGGGTCGTTTGTCAATTACTACATGGTAACTAAACTTTTTTCACTGAATTTACCAATTAATTCTATTTCACGATTCAGTTAAAGTAAGCTCTAGGATTATCGTTTTTGTGCATCTTAGTATCACGGGGGAACAAATTTTGGCCGAACAGCAGGCGGTCCATTCATTGCTACGAGCTATGACTATGACGCTCCACTTGATGAGTATGGTAAAGTCCCAAAAAACCCAATACTTCATATAGTACTTATCAGGATTGTTACTTTCACCGCAAAACGTTCAAAAATATGAAAATTTATCGTTTATGTAATTTCTACAAGAATCTGAGCCATTTTTTTTTCTCTTTTTCTCAGGAATGCTGAGACAACCCAAATGGGGTCATTTGAAGGATCTTCATCGAGCAATCAAGCTTTGTGAACCGGCTTTGATTTCTGGAGATCCCGTCGTGACACCTCTCGGGAATTATCAAGAGGTTAGTTTTTCGCCACCTCGATATAATTTTATCCCGATAGTGTTTAGAAACTATGCCTTAATATCTTTACTGTGCAGGCTCATGTGTTCAAATCAGAGTCCGGAGCTTGCGCTGCGTTTCTTGCAAATTACAACCCGAGATCTTTTGCTACGGTGGCTTTTTCGAATAAGCATTACAACTTGCCTCCTTGGTCTATCAGCGTTCTTCCTGACTGCAAGATCACCGTTTATAACACCGCAAGGGTGAGAAGAAACACTTTTTTACAATTTTTGTGATTATATACACAAATTTGACGCTTTGTACCAAATTTAGTACATATTTGCAAGAACACGGTTTATAGCATTGCAAGGGTAATAAATACACTTTTAATACAAATGTTTGTGATTATCGATACACAAACTTGACGTTTTCTACCAAATTTAGTACATATTCGTGATTGTAAACACATATTTGCGTGTTTCTACCAAATTTAGTACATATTCGTGAGTCTAAAAACACGTTTGACTTTTTTCTTCCAAATTTAGCACTTGTGATTGCAAGCACATATTTGACGTTTTTACCAAATTCTTTATACAGATTGGTGCACAGAGTGCACAAATGTTGATGACTCCGGTTCCTGTCCACGGGGGACTGTATTGGCTGGAGTATAACGAAGAGACAGCTTCTTATGAGGACGATTCGTTCACAACTGTCGGGTTGTTGGAGCAGATTAATACGACGAGAGATGCTTCGGACTACTTGTGGTACATGACAGAGTAAGTATTAACCATACTTTCCCAATCTTCTCTTTGATAATGTAGTCGATTGGTTGATAAGTTTCTTGATCGGTTTGTTTTCCTCAGCGTCAAGATTGATCCCGAGGAGGCATTTTTGTGGAACGGGAAGTATCCTAATCTTCATGTTTCCTCCGCTGGCCATGCTTTGCATGTTTTCATTAACGGTCAACTAGCAGGTCGGTGGCATTGACTTTTATCAACTACGGTTTGACTTATTTCGGGATATAATAGTCTAACAGACAAAATATTGGATGGTGATTTCTCAACTCGTTATTTTTTTCCATTTTTGGTAGGAACGTCTTATGGAAGTTTAGAATTCCCAAAATTAACGTTTAGTGAAGGCGTGAATCTGAGAGCGGGTATCAACAAAATCTCGCTTCTGAGCATTGCTGTCGGTCTCCCGGTTTGTGATCTCTCCCCCGTCTCTCTAAAACGAGCATATTCTATTATTTCGTTGCTTTCAAGAACTTAGGTGTTATATTATTTAACTTATTATGCATTTCTCAGAACGTCGGTCCACATTTTGAGACGTGGAATGCTGGCGTGCTGGGGCCGGTTACACTGTATGGCCTCAACGAGGGAAGGAGAGACTTGTCGTGGCAGAAATGGTCTTACAAGGTTTGTGACTTGTCATGGAACAACATGTCATGTCGTTTTAGGTTTTGTGTTATCACCATGGATATTTGATTGCTTGTTCCTTGTCAGGTTGGTCTAGAGGGAGAGTCGCTGAGTCTTCACTCCCTCAGCGGGAGCTCCTCCGTTGAGTGGGTCGAGGGGTCTTTGATGTCTCGCAGGCAAGCGCTAACATGGTACAAAGTAAGTTCCCGAAACTCACATTTTTTTCTTGTAATAATATGTTAAATATTTATCATACTTGAGGTTGATGTCTTTTACGTGTTATTTTCAGACAACGTTCAGCGCTCCGGCTGGAGATATGCCTGTGGCGCTAGACATGGGCAGTATGGGAAAAGGTCAAATATGGATCAATGGACGGGCCGTTGGCCGATACTGGCCTGCATATAAAGCATCAGGCAATTGCTCCGCTTGCAGCTACGCTGGATCGTTTAATGAGAGAAAATGCTTGAGCAACTGCGGAGAGCCTTCTCAACGATGGTAAGACCTGAAAACTGTCCTGAAGCTACATTTATCCGCATTTTACAGTAACTTACTAAACAATCTTCAACTATTAGAAAAAGACCAATTTTAGTCGCCCAACTTATAGAAATTCACAGATTGAGGACTAAATCTGTAGATTTTGTAAATTGAGGAATTTATGTGTGTTTTAAAGGAGTAAGTTGTGATACTTGCCCGAACCATTAGAAAATGATCGATTTATTTGTCCGAATTATAGAAATTCATCGGTTGAGGACTAAATTGGTAGATTTTGCAAATTGAAGGGTTTATGTGCGTTTTAGAGAAATTATTTATTAACCTATTTTGAACTTCTATAAAATAATGTAATTATTCTTCCAAGTTATAAAAATCCGCTAATTGAGGACTCGATCTACAGAGTTTGTAAATTGAGGGACTAAATCGGTTGTATTTTGGTGTTTCTAAATCATTGACAAGCGTATTTATGTGCATAATAATAGGTACCATGTCCCTCGTTCCTGGCTAAACCCGACAGGGAATTTGTTGGTCATTTTCGAGGAATGGGGCGGAGATCCGAATGGCATTACCTTGGTTAGGCGAGACATAGGCAGTGTATGTGCCGACATCCACGAGTGGCAGCCGAACCTGATGAGCTATCAGATGCAAGCCTCCGGAAAAGTTGATAAGCCTCTGAGGCCGAAAGCCCACCTGTGGTGCGCTCCCGGGCAGAAAATATCGGCGATTAAGTTTGCGAGCTTTGGAACTCCCGAGGGAGCTTGCGGAAGCTTCAGCGAGGGGAGCTGTCACGCCCACAAATCATATGACGCTTTTAAAAGGGTATGTGATAATCTTGTTTTTTTTGTTTTTCGGGTTTTTATCATATGACCCTTTTGAAAGGGTATGTGAAATTTCCATGTTGATTTGACCAAAACCCGATTCTCTTTTACGACATTGATGAACTCGGGTTTTATCTTGTAGACATGCATCGGCCAGAACTCGTGTTCGGTAACAGTTGCACCTGAGATCTTCGGTGGAGACCCGTGCCCGAATGTCATGAAGAAACTCTTGGTGGAAGCCATATGCAGCTAAATCCCGTCAAGATCCGAGGTAAACAAGAAGAAAAAAAATACTCAGAGCCTTCAATCCTTCATTTTTCGACTGGCTCGTGTTTTTGGTAACTTATAGAGTCGACGCATATGAGATTGTTTCCGTACAAAATTCATACGAAACGGCTCATATTTGAAAAAGGCTCGCATAGGTTGAAATTTACGTGTAAATACATATTTTAGACATCACGAGTCGAGTTATTCAGAGCCCTAAAGACGGGTTTTAGGTTATGAGTTTCGCTTGTTGCTCTTCTTCGATAGACTCGTTCGATCTCCCCGAAACTGGTGGGAGCACATTGAGACTATCCCCGCACACTCACCATTTGTGTTAAGTCTCACGTCGGAAAGATGTGAATCAATTTCAATTGTTTAGATAATTGAGTATGCGCCTACAACTATTAGCTCGAGCTTTTAGTAAATTGTTTTTTTAACCATTTGTGTTCATATGCCGAAATGTTAAGTGTTTTTGCAATTTATTTTTGTAGTTTTCAATGGGAAAGCAATTTGTTTTCGTTGCTTTGTAATTGGAAGATATGATAATAGAGAAACATTTCTAATTTTGTGAAAATTTCAACGTGACACTCCAAAACGTGTGTAATCATATGATAAATATTGAGTCCGTGGTTTTAATTCTCGTATCTACTGAGTGTCGATGAAAATAAATAATTGATTTGTTTTTCGTGTAAAATGTAACACCTTCAACATCGACTTAATTCTAATGTTTAATATAAGTCTAGTTGAGTTATGTCAAAATAATTCTGAACAAGAATAATAAAATGTTTTCAAACTAACGAATTATGATACCATGATCGAATCATATAGATCAGATCGGAGATATAAAAGTAATTTTAGGGTTTGGGAAGGGCGCCGAGGTCATAATGAGGTCGGGTTGTCGATGGCAAAAATAAAATTTGTTTTGTTTTTCCGTAATTCTTTTACGACTTTCATTATCAGCTTAATCATAGTTTTATTACAAGTCCGGATGACTTGCCACAAAACAAAATTAAAATTTTGAAATATTATGAATCTATGAAATGTGATATATTGATTCAGTTGAATATACAAAAGCGTATTTTTGAAAATTCAACTAAAGGGTTAAAAATTTTAGTTGGGGTCGGATTGATTATGCCCTTCATTTTATAAAATATAATATATTTAGAAACAATATTTTAACGTACGTGTTAAAGAATGAGAAGTCTATGCATTTACGTAAAATTAAGAAAGTAATTTGAATTTATTGTCTCTTTGGAATTTTTGCCCCAAACCTTACTCTAAGTTTAAGGATGATAATGAGTCGATTCGGGTGAGTTTCATTAATTTTGGTTTCGATTCAACTTTAAAGTCATAGACTAATGATTATGTTAGGTTTAGGATCATTATTTTCACTTTAAATGAGAACTTAATGGAAAAGTCAAATAATAGCATATAAATGTACCATACATAGTATTTATTTATTTATTAATTATTATCTTGAGTAGAATATCCACTAAAAATGTAATGACTTTTTTTTAAGTAAAAGGGAGTATTTATGAACGGTGGGATAGACCATTTACCATAATCTCAGCTACCGTTAGTTAAAATAAACTTGATCAATTCGTGAATCATTTGATTACGATCACAATAAAGAACACATGTTTCGATAGTAGATAATACGCAACGCCAATTTTTAGTTAGGCCTAAAACAATTTAAAAACATTGTTTGTTTTTTTGAAGGTAAAAACGAATTTTATTGATTAAATAGCAACTAACTCGACATCAAGCCGGACAGCTGAAGCTACAGATGATGGGATAGACCCCTCAACATAATACCATCTACTGTTAGTTAAAACAAAAATCGCCAATTTGTGAGCTATTTGATCACGGGCAAAACAAAGAACTGAAGTTTCGATAGCGGATAATGCACAACACCGTTCACTAATGATTCCTCCAAAGTTGTTTAGCTCGACCCGTTTAACATCATGTAAAGCCACGACCTCCAACTCATACGGATGGAGAAACCCAGTGATCTTGTTGCAGAATGCTTTACGCATGCATTTCTGATAAACCCGGGGACCGATCGACTCAAACCAGTTAGCATTATGCAGAGCCACGGCCTCCAACTCATGTGGATGGAGAAACCTCGTGATCTTCATGCATACCGTCTTAAACCAGCTTTCTTGATCAACCATGCGATAAACATGGACATTACAACGTAATGGATTGTTTTTATTTATTCATGTATCGATGATAAAAAATAATTTTTTTTCCAAACTAAATCCTATGTTTGGAATAGTATTTTGACACCTACCATTTATTTATAAGCTAAATTAATGTCGTGTACAATGGGAACAATAATAATTAATTCATAGTATTTGAACCAAATTTAATGTACACATAACGATAATTCAATAGTTTCTCCTTATAGCTCACCTGCAATCTCAGCCGTTCATTCTTTCCCATGACATTTCAACGGTCACGATTCACTCACCGAACAACACGTGACGGCTGCGATCAAAACGCTTACAGAGAATCAACGGCCGAGATCGATTTGTGACATAAAAGGCCAAAACCTCCATTGCAGTCCCAAAATCGAAGCTTTGAGCTTTTACAGAGAGAGAGAGAGTATATATTAGGAAGAATCTGAAGAAACCCAAATTGGTGTATGTATATTTATGTACGTATCTTCACTGAGCTCTGTATAAGGAACAAACCCAGAAGCTCAATTTGAGTTTTTTTTTAGTCATTTCTCGATCGAATTGCTACGAAAAAATGTTGTCGATAATCTTCTGCTTCTTCTCCTTGTTCATGTCGCTCTCTTCCTTCTGCTTCGTCTCGCTGTTCCTGCTCAGGAAGAGACGGCTCGTCAGGGAGAATCTGGAGCTGGAGGCTCGAGAATTTAGAGAATCGAATCGAGAGGACCCATCGAGCCGCGAGGATTGTGGTGGCTCGAAGGGTCGGACCCATCTGGCTCATTCGCTCCTTCTCGAGGTCTTGCCTCACGATTCAGCGAAATGGGCGACCCTCTTGGCCGGAGAGGGTCGTGGCGGCGCCGATTCAATCGATTCCAGCGACGGGAGGTCGAAGAAGAAGAGGAGGAGGTCGAAGAAGAAGGTGGGTTCGGAATTGGATTCGATTTATGAATCTGGGTCTGGTTCTGTGGGAGATGGTGACCGGAGAGAAGCTGGAGGCGAGTTGGTGTGTTTATATCCGTTTACCTCATCGAGCAGTGCTACGCAGAGGAGGATAAAGCAGCAGTACGATCAGCTAGTGAAGTCTCAGGAATCGAGAGGATTGACACTAGCTCAGGTTCTTCATTTCTGGGGCTAATTTGATTGTTTATGTTGTGTTTGAGTGACATAATTGACATTTACTTATGTGGGTTCTCAGCAAAAGCTGGCATTGATGTGTGTTGGTGCTGAAATGATTGTTTTGATGTATTGACTGCATTGGATTGTAGATGTAGGAGGATTGGCAATGCTGAAACTGATCCTCAAAATGGAATAGTGATTGAAATTAATCAAATTATGTCTGAAAACACGTTAGAAAGAAGCAGTATCTAGAGTTAGAGTGAATCTTGGGCTCCGCCGTCATCATCATTTTGGTTTTAGCAAATTATGGTCTTCTGGTTGTGCATTTGATAATGTGTGAGTTAATTCGTTAGGAAGGTCATGCGATTCACTAAGGTGAGGTTTTGCCTCAAGGGAGTTAGTTTGCTTAATGCCCCCTTAGTGAATGAACCGACGAGCAAAGTGATTTCTCATAACTTCTGAAGTTTGGTTGATTTTGTAGGCTGTGTGGAGGCTGAAAGTTGAATCGTGATTGAACTTATGTGTGAAAACGCCTTAGAAAGAAGCAGTTTATAGAACTTGAGTGAATCTTAGGTTCTGTGATTGCCTCAGTTTTAGTAAATTCGGGTTCTTTTGCTTGTGCATTGATTACGGGTGATGCGGTTTATTAGAATTTAGAAAGAGATCATTAGGTTCGCAAAAAGTATTTTTGGCTCGAGGTAGTTAGCTTGCTTATGTGCCCTGTAGTGAATAAACGACAAGCAAAGTGATTCCTAGGTTTTAGCTGCCAATAGTTGTATTTCTTCCTTTGTGCTTGGACGTTTCATGGAAATGAGGCCTCCAAGTTTTGGAAACGAGTTTCTAGGGTTCTTATGGAATCAAGTAAAAAAGGGTTATCGTGCATGCAGAAGTTGATAGGACAAATTGAGTAATGTCGGGGCTGTGGAGTTTCTTAAAATGGGTTTAAGTGCATATCAGTTTCTAAAGATGACAATTTATTATTGATTTCCAAGTTTGAATTTGGAATAAATGTTTCCCCTTCCCAATTTGGTAGTACAAGTTCCAATAACAACTACGTATTTATTAAAGCTAGAACCATAAGGTCTCACCTTCAGATGGCTAGTGGAAGAATCAAATAGTTATTGTCTATAATGTTAAGCAGTTTTAACGTCTCAGTTTCGGTTAAATTTTATCGATCTGGTTCAGGCAAACATTGATGTGGATATTTTGTAGAATGTTTCCAAAATTGTTAACATTGACCTTAGTCTTTCGGTAATTAATGGAAGCCGTGTTTTTTGTTCTTGCGGAAAGTGTCAGTTATTTTATAACTTGTTTGTTGCATTTACTCTATGAATATTCATTAATTTATTTTTGTCCTTTAGTCTGTTACACTCGTAGCCTTTATTCAAGCTGATATGCTCGAAATTGTCAATTTTTAGCTTGAAACATAAACAGTATGTATTTTTGGGTTTTGAGTTTTTTGGCGTTTCACTTTGACGCTGCTATACGATCACATGATTTCGATTTTACATTTCTTAGCATTGCTCATTTTAGAATTGTTTGATAGGCCAATCATCGGTTTGATGTTAGTGCCATAACTCTCCGTCCTCTTTTTTAATACAGGTCGGCCAGTTTGCTAATTGCTTGGTCGAGGCTCGAAATGAGCTACAGCAAAAGTGAGTTCTGATTTCATATCTTTGCTCGGTCCTGGTCCTCAGACGTATATAACTAGTTCATTAGCATGTGTAAAGCGATCATGTCATGAACTATTCATTCTGATAGTTTTTAATTTCTTCTTCTTCCGTTCATCTTAAAAAAATTAGACTATCTTCCTTACCATTACCAACACAGTTACATCAGAAATTTTAGATGATGAAAAAAATATCGGTACCTGTGGTTGACTCTAAACCGTAATTTGCTCTTGCAGGTTGGAGGCTATACAGAGAAAGTTTCCTCTAAAGAGAGCTTTACTGTTCAAGGCAGATAGGTCCTCGTTTGACCGGATCCGGCAGCAGGTGGGTTAAGGTCTGTGGCTTGGAGAGTTAGCGAGGTTTCTAATATAAAATTTTAGAACGCCATTGTTAAGTATCTTTTTCATCGAGCAAGTGAAATGATGCGTTTAATTTTTCTAGATATACAAGTTAGAGCTTGAGCAGAAGAGACTAGAAGAGGACGCGTTTGTATATAACTGGCTCCAGCAGCAGCTCAATCTTTCTCCGGTCTACCAGAAGGTATGCCATAAATTCTAGATTATGCTGGTCTGGTGTAAGATTATGTCGGAAATTTTTGATCTTGGAAGAATTAGGCAGCAATATAGTAGGAGTGAGACATGGTATTTACCGATGAATGCTACCACCAAAGTACAATAGTAACAATATTTCCTTATACAGTTGCACAGCGACTTTAGCTTGCGACAGATTTGATTATTTACAATACTTTGTGATAATGCTACTTTTGAAGTACCATAGCGACAACATTTCCTCGTAGATTTGCTACTTGCAACGTCTCGACTGTTCTTTTTTTTGTCGGAAGTTGGATTCAGAATCTCTTAAAGAAACATAAATTCCCTTTTCTTAGTATTTTACGCTCTATGCAGTAGTGACGATATTTCCTCATACGGGCACATAAACTTTCCTTGCTGTAGATTTGCTATTTGTGCCAAATTTTAAGGAAATTAATTTTTGCGTATCGATTGCTAGTGAGTTCGTTTTATTGCATTAATTGTTTTGGTAAATCTGTTTTCTTGCATCAAATTCTTAGTAAGTTCATTTCTTGCATAAATTGCTTAGGAAGTTCGATTTCATGCATAGGTCGCTTATTAAGTTCGTTTTCTTGCATAAATCGTTTAGGAAGTTTGTTTTCTTGCCTCAATTGTTTAAGAACTTCATTTTCTCTCTCTCTCTCTCTCTGAAGATGCTCGAAACTGACTCCTGCACGGAGTCACCAGCAAAATCCGACGAGCTAACAGAAAGCACTGACACAGAATTCGACGACATCTCATTCGAAGAACTACTAGCACAGGAAAAGAAGGATTCGTTTTGGTAAGTCCACAAAACCCATTTCCATTACTCTCACATCGATAACAGGTTCGTTGATAACCAATGAATTGATTAAATTCCCCTCGCCCGCTCGCAGGCAGAAGAACGGGCGGAGGAGGTCGTGCTCAAGCTGAAGGCGAGTTTTGCAGATCATATACACATGGATTGACATTAACAGCATCATGCCCGAAATCACGAACCATGGCAGATAATTTTTCGAGCTGCCTCGTTCGTGTTTTTCTTTTGGGTAAAAAAATTTGAACCTATGGTCATAACAGTGTTTTTAGTTTCTTGCTATGTCAGTCTGTATATACTGTTACAGTTTTAGTATGCTAAAAGAATGTTTGGTTTCACCAAATCATGAACATTTTGGTGTGGAAGATGGAAATTGATTGTGATTTTGCAATTTTGAACTGATTCTGATGTATAAGTGAAGTGCTGTGTTGAGTTCTATTCTTGGTAGGGGCGGCAACGGGCAGATTTAGCAATCCCCGTCCCCGTTAGAATCGGATCGAGGATTCTCCATCTAATGGGACGAGGATTCCCCATTTTCTATATTCAACTCAAAAATATGTAAAAATATTTACTTTTTAATAAAATTGTGTTAAAAATTATTATCTTAATAAAAATACAACTTAAAAAAATTCATTAAATGTGTATTATAAAGTATTATATTAATAAAAAAGATATTATTTTTCATTAAATATATATTTTAAATATATTGGGATGGGAATATTTTGTTCCGTTCCAATCCGAATTCAGAGATTTCTCGCTCCATTTTTGTTCGGATTCGAAGATTCTTGTTGGTGACTGAAAATATTGCCATCCCTTAATCTTGGTATAGAAATTTGATCATGATTGTTTTGCTGAGATTACAGAAGAAAAAGGCTTTGGTTTTTTATTTTGTGAGTTTTTGAAAGGTATCACAAGTTAAAGTGCTTGACAATTAAACAATTTATACAACACTTGTTTTTATACGAATTCAATGCAACTTTATACATCAACAATGAACAAAATAGTTAAAAAGTAAAATGGCAAAAACTGTGATGTATATTAATTATTAACCTCTTACAAGAGGATATGGTAGATTTTGTTGATGACAAAAGATACTATGCCCTTCACTTTTTTATGTATTTACACAAAAAAATATATTGCCTTAAAAATTAAGAATTTTTATAAAAAAGGAAAATTGAAAATTGTATAACCAAGTCGTGAAAGCAAAGCTAATTAAGGCAAGGACAGAAAAACATATATATCTCTACAGCTATACTATTATTACAAGATTTAAGGTCACTTCAAGTTTCTCTAACAGAAACATAAACTATGAAACAGAAACATAAACTATGAAACAGAAACATACATATATTTTGTGGCATCGTGAAAAATACAGTTCTCTTTAACATTTCCGAGCAGTGTTCACAAATCGACCAGACCTAAAACCTCTACACCATCATCAAGAAACGAGCAAATCAGTGAAAGAGATGAGAGAAACTCACCTTCTCGCCTTTTCGGGCCGATCAGTCGATTTTCACGGACGAGTAGATCTTCCGGACGAACCAGAAGCATGAGTAGAACCCGATTGTGCCCGTGAGGACGAAGAAGGCGTAGGAGAGGATGGCCATGTACCCGAAGTAGAGGATCCCCGAGACGAGCTTCGTGATCTCCAGCTTCGTGAAGAAGTAGAAGACCGAGTAGAGGAACAGGTACAGCGCGGAGGAGCCCGCGGTGAGGTACGACCTCCACCACCAGTTGTAGTCCTCACTGCAGAGCTGGAAGTAGCAGAGCACGATTGTGATCTCCGCGCAGGTGATTAATAAGATCACGAACACGATGAAGAGGAACCCGAAGATGTAGTAGAACTGGTTCAGCCAGATCGAGGTCAGGATGAAGAATAGCTCGATGAAGACCGCCCCGAACGGGAGGATCCCCCCAATGAGTATCGAGAAGACGGGCGTCATGTACCACGCCTGCTCGGGGATCTGTCGAGGGATCTTGTTGGTCTTCACAGGATCCTCGATCGACGGTTTCTTGAAACCCATGTAGCTACCGACAAACGCCAAGGGGACGGAAATCCCGAACCATAGACAAACTAGAGCGAACATCGTCCCAAAGGGAACCGCGCCAGATGATTGCTCTCCCCAGATAAGAGCGTTTAACACGAAGAAGATCGCGAAGAGGATGCCCGGGAACATGAAAGCGGTCTTCAACGTGTTCCGCTTCCACTCGGTGCCCTTAAACATCTTGTACAAGCGGGACGAGGAGTAACCGGCGAATATCCCCATGAAGACCCATAATAGAACCATGGCAGTCATGAGGCCGCCCCGGTTCGAAGGAGACAGGAACCCGAGCAGCGCGAACATCATCGTCACGAGGGTCATGGCGAATATCTGAACGCCCGTCCCGACGTACACGCAGAGGAGGTTGGAATTTACGGGCGTCCGGAAGACGTCCCCATGAACGAGCTTCCACCCCGTCTCTTCCTGGGCCTCGTCCTGGGTTTCCAACTGGTTGTAGTTTGAGATGTCCTTGTACAGAGTCCTCATCATGATCATCGCCACCATGCCGGAGAGGAAGAGGACAATCATCAGGGAGTTTATGATGGAGAACCAGTGGATCTGATCGTCGTTCATGAGGAGGTACGTGTCCCACCGAGATGCCCATTTGATGTCGCTCTCCTTGAAGGTGACGTCATATGTGAACACAATGTCCTTGTTGGTGTCTACTTCCTGAGGAATGGTGCTGCCTGGTACCAGGTTTTTGGTGTTCTCGTTGCAGGTGGCAATCTTTGGATTCTTCTCGTCCCACTCCTTGTATTCATGATTGATACTGATGGAAAAATAATATAAGAATAAAAAGCACACCATGAGAAGCTAGTCGGCATTGTAAGAAAGCTACAAGTATATATAGCGCATGAACAAAAAAGGGGCAAGCATGTAACTGATCTGACAATGCCTGAAGAAAATAACATTTTAGTTCAATGATCAATCACAAACCAGTGTTTGCTAGAGTTCAAGAAGTCTGATATTTACTTTGAAGAGAAAATCCACACTAACCATATGCTTTATATCGATGAAAGTGACTCTGAGCATCTATCTCTAAGGCACTCTCAATTTACAACTATTCTTATGATTCTTATCACAGTTCGAGAGATCGTGATGGCACTTCATCTAACCATGAAAATATAAGTGCAACTAGACATGTTCTTGAAAAAAACAAGCCCTCGGGTGGGAGAATGAAAAGGTACACCTAGCAATGGTTTTTCTGTTTCCTCCTAATAGCATTTATGTACTTCTTTAGCAATGGCTTTGAGAAACTAGTATGCTGCACTCATTATCTATACCATCAAAACCATAGACTGAATAAACAATGACGTCAATACAGGAAAAATTAACATCACGTTTTATCCCAAAAAATGAAAAGGGACGATAGAGGTGAAACCTGTTAGGAGTAACCTCAAACCCAACAATTCGAGCAGTTTCAGATTCGGGATCCTTGTGGTACATGACTCTGAAGCTCAAGTGGTTATTGATGAAGTATTTCTCCTCTTTACTCTGTACAAGAACCTAGAGTGTCAGATAACATAAACACAGTAAACTTTCAGAGGGAATTGCATAATGAAGCATACCCCCGCATAGTTCCCTTTGAACCCAACACGGTAACCATGCTCGTAAGTTGTTGACTGAACTCCGTCTCTCCTTTGTCTAAGAACGGCAACAGGAAGGTTGTCTAGAATCCTGCATATCCATATTAAAGAGCTTACATGTATAACTCAAGTGTGAAGTGTAATAAATTGTCACCACAGATATGCAATACATGTAAGGGAAAATGGCAAAATGATGCTGTATACTATCACAATTTTGAAAGTTGGTGTTGTGTACTTTGTTAATGGCAAAAAGGTGTTGTATACTTTGATTTTTTGTGCAAAATGTGTACATTTATACAAAAACGACGACATTGCCCATAAAATTAAGAATTAAGATTTTTATAAAAAAAAATAATTATACAAATTTTAGTTAAGAATATATTTAGATTTTTTTTTAAATAATTGTTAATTTGAAGGGTAATTTTATCATTTTTGTACAATTATACACATTTTGCACACAAAAAATATAAAGTTCACAGCACCCTCTTGCAAAAGTGTGATAGTATACATCATGTTTTTGCCATTTTCCCTACATGTAATTAACACAAGAAAATTATCCAGCAGAAAATAACAAGGAGTGACTTCTCTAACTTACATATTGACCCGATATTCATCATCAATTTTTTCCTTGAAATTTTTCGCAGACTCGGCATCGAGCTTCAATTTACAGGCTACAGTGCATATCTTGTCATTCCTCATAAGAAACTGGACGGAAATCACTAACTTAGGTCGAAATAAAGAAAATAACAGGCAAAGACATCTGAAATCAATATGATCCAAACAGAAAAGAGACATAGGACTGAATGCTTACGGTGTAAACAGAGTTTTCAATACGATCACCTCGGAGAACCTCCCCCAAGTTCTCCGCATTGTTTATGATCTTGGGGGGCTTGCAGTAGTTCAAGTAGTAGTAATCATACGGAAGTTGTGTCTTTGTCGATGACAACTTGTTCACTTTGATAGTAAGAGGATCATCCTGTTGACAGACGACAACCAAGAGACAAGTGCCTAAAAATTAAAACTTGAGAAGAATAACAATGAAGGACCATATCCCTAAACCTAACTGTCCCTTCCTCTTTGTTTCCAGGAACGCAATTTACCGACATAGTTTTATCCATTTGAGAAAAATCAATCACATATAACACAGTGAACACTAACTAGTATTCCCTCTGTCCTGAAATTAGTGTCCCATTTGACTATTCACAAGAATAAAGAGCCCAGCTTTTAGTGTTTGACGTTTCATCAGTTATCCTCATGTCCTAAGTTCCTAACCATACCTGGTGTGAACGCTGAATATGTTATATTTCAATGTCTTGCATCTATTACACCTTGATCATCTTACCAAAAATACAAATATATATATATATATATATATATATATATATCATCCAAAAAGATCAAACAAATATGCTAATTACTAGTGTCCATCTTCCACTCTAAAGATACCAAATTTAGCTCACATAAAAAAAAAAGTATGTCATAAATGAAAAATCTGAACAGAATGTAACAAAATTTGTCAACCAACACGAATTCACACAAACTCCAACATATTCTCACCAATTTAGCTGAATCACCTTCATTTTTCATGAACGCTCAAGCACCAAACACATAGTCATAGAAATTTCACACAAACTCCTACATATTGTCAT
Organism: Geranium rotundifolium; assembly: GCA_963920655.1. NCBI lineage: Eukaryota > Viridiplantae > Streptophyta > Magnoliopsida > Geraniales > Geraniaceae > Geranium > Geranium rotundifolium. The sequence goes on from OY987312.1 coordinate 46,011,361, forward strand.
AGATTTAGCTAAAAAAATCTTCACTTTTCATGAACACTCGAGCACCAAACGCACAGTCATATAGATTTCACACAATTTACTTCCAAAAATACGAATACATGAAAATCATCAGCAGAAAACACAAATATGCTAATCAAATCATAGCGTACATCTTCCAATTTGAAGATACCAATTTTAGTTCACATAAAAAAGGTATGTTATGAATGAAAAATCTGATCCGAATATAACAAAATTTGTCATCCAACAAGAATTCACACAAATTCAGCTAAAACACCTTCAGTTTTCATGAACACTCAGGCACCAAACACACAGTCTGTAGAGACTTCACACAAATTCCTACATATTGTCATAGATTTAGTTTCAGTCTTCATGAACACTCAAGCTCCAAACACATAGTCATATAGATTTCACGCAAATTCCTGCATATCGTCATAATAGATTTAGCTAAAGCACCTTCAATTTTCATGAACACACAGTCATAGAGATTTCACTTCCACCACCCACACCTAACCAAACAAAACAATTCAATCGACTCAACAACACAAGACACGAGCTCAAAACACAAATGCAACACAAAACAAGCCAATCAGATCCAAATCAAGCCACAAACACAACCAGAACCAAATCCGCCACCGGATCTACGCATAACCACAGGTCAAAACCCTAGATCGAGGTCCAGACACTCAACACAGACGACAGAAACCGATCTAACACTGCGAAAACGACGAAGAACGAGAAAGAGATCGGGTTCAAGAGCTCACCCTGACGAAATCGCGAGGAGCCACGCCGGGGAGGTAGAAGGAGTGCGCGGAGGAGGCGAGCAGGAGCGCCAAGAACAGCGCGGAGACGGTGCCGCGAGTGGAGGTGACTCGCGTCTCCTTCATCTTCTTCTCGGACGATTCTGCAGAGGAGAGATTGGTGAAAGTGGAGCGAGAGAGAGAGAAAGGTCTCGAAAATGGAGCGAGAGAAGGTTTATATCGCAATCACAGAGAGACTGAGATTGGTGTGTACAGAGACATTGGATTTTGATACTGCCACTCTCGTTTTTTTGCTAATTCCAGTCTATTCAAATAAACTCTTCTTTTTCTTTCATTTTGCAACTGAGTTTGACTTTTGCTATGCCAAATATGGAAAATATAATAGTTATGGTTAAAGTCGACGAGTACTCGATATTCTCGATCTAACAAAAAATACATAAATTATTAAGTTTATGCTCGAATCTATTTGATCATTCTTTAAACAAGCTGAATTAAGCTGCCATTCGACATGACTCTACTCGTAAATAAAAGTGTTCATAACTCGACTCGAATTCAAATGAGCTTATAAAACTAAGCTCGTGTTCAACTTGAAGGAAAATGGTTAAACTCGAGCTCACTTCGATCCGTTTAATTTTCATCACAAATATCGATTAATATTTTTAAAATATATATAAATTCATTAAACGCTAAACAAGTTGACTCAGAATCGACTTGATCCAATTTGTTTGTTCCATCATAAATATTTATTAAAGGTTAAATTTATATATTTAAAAAATATTTAATTCAATATTAAATGATAGATTCTTGAAATTTCAGGCTCAAACTTGATTCGTTTATTAAACAAGCCCAATGTTAAACTCTAATTTGATCAGAACTTGTTATTATTTAAAAAATCAAATTCGAGCAGCTCGTTATAACCCGACTTATATAATGGCGATGGGAATCGATTACTATAAACATACCTCGGTGAAAGTAATCACATTCTTGCGCCTTGCAACGTCTCGATCTTCAAGAAAAATATTTTTCCCTTTCAGATGATTTTATCCCTCCAAATTTGTCTCAACAAATATTTTATTTTGATACATAAAAAAAACGGAACAATTTGGAGAAAATAAAGATGTATGTCTCTGTTAATATAGGCCCGTGATTAGAATGGTGTTTTGGAAGTCTCCTACTTGTTTTATTAGTCCTCATTAATCATATGTCAGTCCGCGACTGATTCCTGATTAACCCTAAGTAATTTTTAGAAGGTCTGCTCCGTCTAATATGCGGCTAACATTTTTTGGAACGGAGATTAGAACACGAGTTTCTTACTCCATAACTACATTTTGTGCCAAGCTCTCTGAAAATTCTATGATTGCAGTTGTATGCAATGTTTTCGAAAACGTTAGGTGTCAGTCGAGAGAAGAGGGCCTTTTGAAAACTAATCAAGAATTAATCGAGAATTGGTCTAATTCATGATTAATCAAGACTGGTAAAAAATTAATCGAACAAATCAAAATTTTTTAAAACACAGATCATAACTAAATGTCACATCAACAAGCAGTGAATAATCAATGGACCACGGAGATCATGATGGGGCCTACTAACTGCATCACGAGGCTCCCACTTTTGGTGGAGTCCAGGGATGGCAACGGGGCAGGTTCGAGACGGGAATAGATTCATCAATCACGTTCCCTACCCTCCAAATTTACAGATATCAGGTTTCCATCGTACACGTGTATCTTGCCTCGCAGAGATGACAACATGGTGAGTTCGAGACAGATTCAGTGATTCATGTCCTCTGCCCCGTTAGATCGGGGACACCGAACCCCCAATAGTAAAATGACCTGTAATGTACCGCCTCCACCGGTACTTTCACCGTCGTCCGACACACTGACGATTGTCCATGGATCTGAAGCATTCCAATGGAAGTCAACAACGTTGTCCCTACAATCATAAATAAGATTTAAGGCTATGTCCAAACAGGCGAATACACAAACATATCGAAATGAATGTGTCGCTGTAACAGCAGATACAGTGCATTGGTGTTCCCCAAATAATAACAGCCAATTCATTATTAATTTGTTCTTCTCACAAAAAAGTAATGGTAAATGAAATGTTAGAAAGTCTCACGGGTACTCGAGGATAGTTAATACTTCGATCCGATTTATTTTTTGATTAGTTCTCGAATAGTCTTTATAAGACCCCCTTCCCCCTCGACTAGTCCCTAGTGTTTTTTTAGAACAGTGCTCGGGAAAACTCATATATATTAGAGCTCCACTTTAACCCAAAAGCTTAATGTATATATGAACTTTTCTGGGTGCTACTCTTAGGTAAAGCTCGTGTCTTTCTTCAATAGTGATATTAGAGTAGGTCGATATAGGTATGTATTTGTTGGCTTCTCCATGCATACACCCCCAAGTGGACTCCGGTGCATATGCACAAGTCCAGCTATGTCCCATGTGTAGAAGGGCTACACGCGGGGGGGGGGGGGGGGGGGGGAGGGTTGTTAGAGTAAAGGCTCGTGAGGAGCGTGAAGTGAAATAAAACTATTTGAAAATAAAGAAAAGAGTCACACTCAACTAATGAAGTTAACCCTTTAGTTGTGGAGCCCGCCGACCTGATATATATGCTCCGTTTTACACAACAAAACGATCAATCAGACATACATGTATATGATCACTTGTTGACGTATAAAAAGGCGTTAATAATAGAAGAAAAACAAACTTATAAGTGAGGGATAATGTCACTTTGTTACATCTAACTATAGCGAAATGACACTTTTATACGCAAACTACTTTCCTCTCTTTTTTGATACCCTTGCAATTTTTTTGTGACAACCTACCTCTAAAATTTCTAAAATACTTAAACTGCCCCTGATTTAATGAATTAAAATTCAACTGGTTCAATTTAGTTTATTTTTAATATACAATTACAAGTATACGTCCATCTAAAATTAAATTTAGGGGCTTAATAGTCATTACGTAAATTATTTGATTTTATTTTTTATTTCATTACAATTACATAAATGGGTTGATTTTTTTTTTTTTTTTTAATTTCATTGACACTTTTTGAAAATTTAAAAGCCATTGGAGAGCATTTCAGACAAATTTTAATTTAAACCGATTCAATTTTTATGGGTTTCATTTGAATCGGTTCAATTCGGGGTTTTAATTTCAACATGTTTATTGTTTATGACACTTTCTGAAAATTTAAAAGTTATTAAAAATGAGATGAAAGTAGTTAAAGGTATGAAACTGTCATTTTATTATAATTATTATTCTTATAAGTTATACCTATGTCCAACATGTCGAATAGCCTTGGTGGAACATCTGGTAGCTTGGAAGCGACGAAATCTGGCTTCCCAGTAATATGAAATAAGATTAACGATTTATCTTAATGTTATCTTTGGCCACACAAAAAAATTAGTGGGGTTGGGCATGATTTTGGAACCGGACCCCTCGGTTAGTAATTTATGGGAATCAAAACTGAAACCATTATGCGAGAAAGGTCGTTCCAGCTTTGGTTCTTTGGTTCGGGTTCTCTGTTTCGTCCAGTTTTTTTATCTTGAACCCATATTTGATTCATGCGCCAAACCAAACAAAATTTAGCTTGATTTAGTGGCAAAACATTAAATTTACAATTATAAAAAAATGTTAACACAAATCCAATATTAAGATTAAATTATTACAACCCAGCCTAAATAAAAAGTTTGCAAGCTAAAGTATAAATAACAAATACCATATCATGCAAGCCAGTGCGGTTCTAAATTTACCAACTTTGATATTAGCAGTTTTAGAACCATAATCAAAACGAATTAGCTGATTCTCTAGAATTTAACCAACTCATTACCTGCGGTTCTCAATTTTTCAGTTACGGTTTGGTTCAGATCTCGGTTCAAGACCGGTTCCGGGCCTAGAGTTCCCAATCCTCTGTTGGTCACCTCCTTCCCGTTGACTCCTGTCGCCCAATCAGAACCCGCCACGTCGACAATCATATATCTCCCACTAATTAATTTATTAGTAGATGATTAATTAAGTTTTTTACTAAAAAAATTGATCGTTCACAGTCAAGCCCACCATAAACGAAGAAGAAGAGGCTCAAATGCTCCATTGATTTCGCTCTCAATCTCTGTGTCTCTCTCTCTCCGATCCGTTCGTCGCCATTGACAACATTTCTCAGGTCCTCTCGCAGCTCGCCAATCCGCGCCGGAATCGATCTCTGCGATGGGTAGCTTCTCGATTCCGATTTCTCTGATCCGTTTTGATTCGTTAATGTTTCTGCTGTCGTCGTAGATCTTTCGTAATTGGAAATGAAGCTGTTTCGTGTTCTTTTTGATGATCGATTCGTGGAATTTGTTGTTGATTTACGCTCGGGTTGTGATTTGCAACCGTTGTTGCATGATTTGATTGTTACGTTGATTCCAGATCGATCAAGAGTTGTAGGATCGATTTACCTCTAATTGATATGATTTGTAGGTTTTTTTGTAGATTAGGTTGTTTGTTTGATGAAGTTGGTTTGGAATTTGGAAGGATGGCTGTTTTTTTTGTTTGGTTGCCGAGAAATTGAAGTTTGAGCAGAAGAATTTAAGAATAGGATCACTGTTTGTGTTGGATAAAAACCGAAATTTGAGCTAGTATGAGGCTGATGCTTGATACAACTATTTGGTTCGATTGCCAATCTGTGCCGTTTTATGTTTGTTGAATGGATTTGATGATGGCTATGAAACAGCAAAGGGTTTATTGAATGTTGATTCCAGATCAACGGAGAGCTGTATAATCAATTTACCTCTAATTGATATGATTTGTAGGTTTTTTTGTAGATGGCTTGTTTGCTTTGATGGTTTTGGTTTGGAATTTGGAAGGATGGCTGTTTTTTTGTTTGGTTGCGGTGAAATTGAAGTTTGAGCAGAAGAATTTAAGAATATGATCATTATTTGTGTCGGAGAAAACCTAAATTTCAGCTAGTTTGAGGATGGTGCTTGATACAACTATTTGGCTTGCTTTCCAATATGTATGCCGTTTCGTTTTTGTTAAATGGATTTGATGATGGCTATGGAACAGCAAAAGGTTTATTGCATAATTTCTGCTGGATCTTTCTCTGAAAATGAGTTTTGGAGAGAGAGAATGATAGTGTGGCAGGCAATTCTGGTGGGAGGCTAATTCGTGTACCATCCTGAATCAGTAGATGGGATGTAAACTTTTATAGAAATAAATTTGGTTATTATGTGCCAATCACTTTTTAAATCAAGGATAGCAAGTTTTAGAGGCCATGATTTTGATTCTTCACTAACCTATGATCATTTTCTTTTCAAGGGGTAGATGAATGTTGTTCCACTCAGCTTATTGACGGAGATGGGGAATTCAATGTCATTGGAATCGAAAGTTTTATCAAGGAGATCAAACTGAATGAATGTGGGCTTTCATATGCCATTGTCTCCATCATGGGCCCACAAAGTAGTGGTATGTACTATCATCTACATCAAACTGTAATTTTGTGTCATGCTTCCACGATGTCATGGCCAGTGCATGATCGAAGCCAAAGCAGCACCACTTCAACCTGTAAATTAGTTAAAAATCTAGATAAGGCTTTCATTCATCTTATGTGTTACGTCCATAAAATCTTGATCATACATGTCATTTATCTTCCACTTGTTAGTTGTATAACTCCCGTGTTGAATGTTAGGTTAAGGTGATGCATTAGAAGTGACGTGTTCATAGAAGTGATTTCTCGTTTTCTTTCTGGACAGGGAAGAGCACACTGTTAAATCATTTATTTCACACCAACTTTAGGGAAATGGACGCTTTTAAGGGAAGGCATGTTCCTCTATCATGATATATTTTCATTGTATTTTTTTGACGAAGGTCAATAAACTGACTGATTGTGTTGTTCATTTTCAGGTCTCAGACCACAAAAGGAATTTGGTGTGCTAAATGTGATGGCATCGATCCCCTAACAGTTGTAATGGACTTGGAGGGTACTGATGGTAGAGAACGAGGAGAGGTAAATTTTTATATTGATACCTCGTTACACGTATGATCCCTCAGGGCACATATTTTACGCACTTGCATGTAGTTTATAAAAAAATTGTGTATGCATTTCGTTCATTAACTTCATTGTGTTCTGCAATATATTTTGTGTCACATTAAATAACTACAATACTGCCTCTTGTTAGGATGATACTGCATTTGAGAAGCAGAGTGCTCTCTTTGCACTTGCTGTTTCTGATATTGTGTTAATAAACATGTAAGTCTCTGCATCTAGCACTAATAAGTTGCCATTTAACTTTTATGAAGATAGGTTGTTTTGTAAGCTTCTATAGTTGGATCTAATAGTTTTTGGATTGAATTTTCTTTGGCTACTTTTATAGGTGGTGTCATGATATTGGCCGTGAGCAAGCTGCAAATAAGCCTCTCTTAAAGACTGTGTTCCAGGTACTTTGTCTAACTTTCTTCTTTCAACATATTCTGAATGTCAAAATAACCACTCATCAACCTTTAGGTGATATTTGTCACAGGTCATGATGCGATTGTTTAGTCCGCGTAAGACGACACTGATGTTTGTCATACGTGATAAAACAAGGGTATTTTCTCTTTTGTGTTACTTCACGTGGTAGTTTGACAGATGATAGTACATTTATTCAATTATGTTTCGGTATGAGGACTAAGACCTTGTTTGCTTCTTCTGAGTTCTTAATTGCGTGTTGTTTTGTCTTTGTCGTAGACACCCCTGGAAAATTTGGAACCTGTACTAAGAGAAGATATTCAGAAGGTTAGTGATTTCTTGCTTTCTAATTCACCTTATTGACTTGTCCTATCCTACTAATTGTGTTTCTTTTACTACAGATATGGGATTCTGTTCCTAAGCCTGAAGCCCACAAGGAGACTCCATTAAGTGAATTTTTTAATGTATGATGCTTCACTTTTATTTTACTGGAACGTGTGTTTCCTCCTTGATAAGAAAATTTGGTGATCCTGTCTATTGCTAATACCATTACCAGGTTGAGGTTGTTGCTCTAAATAGTTATGAGGAGAAGGAGGAGCAGTTTAAGGAGCAGGTATGTGAGATGTGTAATTGGAAGGGATCTTTTGAAAATAAAGGAAAATAAAATTGCTACATCTTATTTGTTTACTGTTTTCGAAATGAATGCGTTTTTGTTAAGCAAAATATATGGACATGTGAGATTTTCAAAAAGGTTTTGCTTATTTTGTCTAATTCTATTGCTTTCAGAATTTTATGATATTGAAATTGATCAAGTTATTATCTGTCATAAATCGGGTTATTAGAATGTATACTGTTTTTTAATTGGGTTTGTAATTCATGGACATATAAGTGAAGTTCTTTGTCCAGCATGCTTCATTAATTTTTTTGGTTGAAATGAAGGTTGCTAATTTGAGGCAACGATTCTTCCATTCTATTGCACCTGGTGGGCTTGCTGGAGATCGAAGAGGTGTAGTTCCAGCTTCAGGGTTTTGTTTTAGCGCACGGGAAATTTGGAGAGTGATTAAAGAAAACAAGGATCTTGATCTTCCTGCTCATAAGGTAATTTGCAAATATCTACTTATGAGCATATGCTTGTAAGTATGCAGATTATTTCGATGTTTATACTTAGATTATTGCAGGTCATGGTGGCTACAGTGCGTTGTGATGAAATTGCGAGTGAGAAATATGCTTCCTTTTCTAATAATGAGGTGCCTGCCGTTCACATGCCTTACAAATTTCCAATTTCATTTCTTTCATTATTTATAGGCATTAACCAATTCCCTTAAATTTTACCTTAGGACTGGTGTCATTTGGAAGAGGCTGTGCAATCTGGTCCATATCCTGGGTTTGGGAAGAAGCTTAGTTCGATTTTGGGCAGATGTCTATCAGAGTAAGTTCATGTATTTTTATTTCTTATCTATTTTTCACTAGAGAAGCTAAATGATGTGATTTAATACCATTATGGTAGCTTTATACTTGCTACCTATAAGCATTTAATAGATCTATTTGAGGTTGAGCAAAAACTGGTTATTTGTGCATGCAGTGGGTTTGTATGTTGAATGTGCTTCATACTGCCTTTCCGAAGTTGTGTGCATGTGTATGTGTGAATGCCACAGGATAATCTATGCCAGTTTGAACTACTAAAACTTGGAGCATCATTACGGCTCTAAATGACACATGTAAGGGCTTTGAAACGGTTCATGAATAAGAATATGGACATGGTATTCTTGATATGCTTGTGCGATATAAGAGACTATATATATGACATGAGATTACTATTGAAGATTAATGAGGGAATGGTGGTAATCTGAGATCACAAATGTATAGCATGTATGCTATAATAGTGGACACTTTCTTTCCTTTCAATAGATCTAAAATATAACCAGTCCTTCGTATAGATGAAAAATATGTTGCAACTTCAAAAGCACATAAGCTACATGTCGTTTGATTTACCTTTGTATTTGTTCAATTTTTTTCAACACGTGTCAATGAAACAAATCCTATTTCACACTGAAAAATCCAGAAATGGAGTCATCATGTAACGTAACCTACTTGCTAGGTGATGCATATTAGATTAGCTGGTAAAATTGTTGCAAGCACTTTTGTCGCTGTTGAATTTACAAAGTGAAACTAGGAACTCAAAATTCTTAAGTAATCGATCTACATTATTGAGATTCTTTGCCTCCATTTCAGGTATGATGATGAAGTTATCTTCTTCGATGAAAGTGTCAGAACTGCAAAGCGAAAGCAGCTAGAGGAGAAGTTGCTGCAGGTAGCTTTGTCTGCAGTTTTCTTGTGCAACTATTGACTTTTGCTATATGACTGGCTGAATTATTTCCTAAAGATTTTTCTCCATATTAATTTGTGATTGTAACTTGTATCTTTTGGTCTTGTTATGATATGCTAGCTTGTCCAACCGGCATTCCAATCTGTGCTGGGACATCTAAGGTCTGTTACACATGATAAGTTCAAAGAAGCATTCGACAAAGCTATCAATGGAGAGGAAGCATTTTCTGTGGCTGCACGTGATTGTGCTAAGTTGTACATGACTACATTTGACGAAGGATGTGCAGGTATGATTCATGTGAAAATACCGGAAAAAGTGAACCAATAATGCTGGAAAACAGTTACAAATAACCAAAGGTTGTTGCACAGTCAATGGAACACAAGGATGAGTTTGTCAATTCAGAGTTCTATGTGACGGTTGAAACAGCAAAACTTAAACACATCAGCTTCTACTGCTTACATCACATTATTCTTGCAGATGCGGTTATTGCACAAGCAAATTGGGACACGTCTAAAACAAGGGAAAAGCTTCGACGTGATATCGATGCACATATTGATGAAATTCGTGCTGCCAAGCTCTCTGAGGCTAACAAATTGTACGAGGTACGGTAACACACCACACCAGCTCATTTGACTTCATTGTTTGACAAGCTAAAATGTGGTTTGGAACTATCGGAAAGAAGTTTGACAAATAGTAGTAAGAATGAACCTAAGCAAGGAACTTTGTATGGTATTGTCTAAGTCTCTTGGTCCTGTAATTAGGGTTGGATTAAATCGTAGTGGACGAATGAAGTATGTGCTATAACTGCATGCCTTGGCATATGTCTTGCATTAATACTGAAACATTCTTCTGATAAAAAAAATACTGAAACATTCATCATATGCATGCACAAATTATATATCAATGTCTTACCTTATATGATACATGATGAAATCACTGCATGCATAAATTGGGCCAAGCAGTTAAGTGCTTGGTTTCATGAATTAGGTCTCAGGGGCTGTGTGGTATAGCTGATAAAAATCATGAACCATTGTCCCAGTAATACTGATGATAATCACAATATACAGGAAAAACTGAATGTGGCATTATCAGCACCTGTGGAGGCTCTTCTAGATGGAGCTAATAATGAAACCTGGCCGGCAATAAGGAAACTCCTTCACCGTGAGACTGACTCAGCAGTCTCTGGGCTCTCCAGTGCTCTTAGTGGGTTTGACATTGATGAACAAGCGAAAAACAAAATGCTTAGCAGTTTGAAGGATTATGCTAGAGGTGTGGTTGAAGCAAAAGCAAAGGAAGAAGCTGCAAGGATCCTGATTCGTATGAAGGATAGGTAACAACTCATTGCAACAATTGAATCAAATTGTTTGATTTTTTTCTTCCAGTTATTACTTCTAATATTTGTTATTACTGACATCTGTGGTGTTGACTGTAAAATTGTGAACAGGTTTACAACATTGTTTAGCCATGATTCAGATTCAATGCCTCGGGTTTGGACGGGGAATGAAGACATTCCAGCAATCACCAAATTTGCTCGTTCGTCGGTATGACACAATTGATATTTTTTAAACCTTGAACCATAAGTTTTCATGACATCTGTATCTCTATTAACTATATATAAACATTTTTCCAGTCACTAAAGTTACTTTCTATTATGGCCGCACTACGTTTAGACGACGATGAAGATGATAATATTGAGAAATCACTATCCATTTCTTTGTTGGATACCAAGATTGGTGGTACTGACAGAAGCATTGTAGTGGCAGATCCGTTGGCCTCAACCACTTGGCAAAAGGTTACCTTTTTATATAGTTGAAGTCTTTCTTGTAATGTTGGACTAGGGAACAATAATTTGATGGCTGTCAATCTATCATATGAAATCCAATAGCTAGAATTTTTTCCTTTATTTTATTTTTATCATGAAGCATTGACTTCATAACCTGACTGGTTTATTATCTTTTCTTTTCTTTTCTCAAAAAGACTTTAACATTGTAAAATTTTGAGTTCTGTTATGTGAATTTTGATCTCGTAAAACACTCAAGTCTAGATTCTGTGACAAGTTATATTGCAAATAAATTGATTTGATTCAGGAGTTCCCCATCAAATGTTCTATTCAACAAATTTGCCAACTCAATAGTGAAAAATATCAATTTGATTTGGAACATAAATTGGATGTTTTGGGCTTCCAGGGTACTTGATGCTATACTGTGTTCTCCTGTTAAGAAGTCATGTATGTGTTATGCAGGTTCAACCTGCAAGAACATTGATCACACCTGTACAATGCAAAACGTTATGGAGACAATTCAAGGCAGAGACAGAGTACAGTGTCTCTCAGGCTTTGGCTGCACAGGCATGCTTCCTTTTTTTGTTTTTTTTTTCACATTTTTCTGATTTTGGATGTTTTTATTTTATTGTGGTTTACCCATACGAGTATTGCGAGCAACATGCATATTGTTGGGATACACTATGGCTCAGCCCACCCAAACCAGATGTAGGCACGATTTTATTCCCGTTTCTTGAGTCACACCACCAAGAACTCATAGTTAAACTGATAATAGTTAGTCTTACCCCCATCGAAAGCTGAAAAATGTGATGATGGAATGTGGACATATCCTTATAGTCCGAGGAATCATCATGTATGATGTGACTGTCACTTTTCTTGTAATGTACAAAATTGAGAAAGTAATTTTGTGTTCTAGATTAACAAGGATGGTCAATTTGCAAGAATATTGGACCATAAAGAAGCCTCTCTTAGGTTTAGCTTGGTTTGTGCTGACAAAAGGAAAGGGCCTATAAAAAAAAGTAAAAGTAAAGCCAAGCTAAACAGTTCCGTGAAGTTGAAATAATAAACACATGAGGATGATAGGATAGTATATGTTTAAACTGGCAATTGTGAATTAAATGCCATAGAACTATTTCAGAATTAGAAATATTACCAGAAGATGCTTTAGTCAGTTCTTGATGTAGGTTATGATAAAACAGGATTGGAGTATGAGTATTCATATGTTGTAGAAGTCAATTCATAATGGAGTTTGAAGTCGTCTAGCCTATAGAAAAATAAGCAAATGCAGACATTTTATGAATATATTAAAATTCTGATGATTGATGATTTGAGTTCCAATGTTCTACAGGAAGCTAGTAAACGTAACAACAACTGGCTACCTCCTCCATGGGCTATTGCTGCCATGCTCATCCTGGGATTCAATGAATTTATGACTGTTCTGAGGTGGATAATGCAAAAAAAATAATTCCATTAGTCCATTTTAGATAATTTTACTAATTTCAAGTGTTTCTTTGTGGCAGAAATCCTCTGTATCTGCTTGTCATATTTGTTGGTTATCTACTGAGCAAAGCCTTGTGGGTACAGCTAGACATTTCAAGTGCATTTCAACATGGCGCTGTAAGTTATAAATCTCATATAAGTGTCCAAGCCCTAATTTGCTGTCATAAAAGAAAAAATAAATGATTGAAGCTTGTCATCTAAGTAAGGACTGAAAGGACTGTAGAGGCAGGTTTGGAATCGATAGCTTCCATCTCACTTGGGTAGTTTGGCTTTGGGGCAGGACGGGTTTAGAATCATTCCTCAAATACCCAGTGCTCTAAAAATTCTTGATTAGTCCCCTATTAGTCCTATTAATTCCCGATTAGTCCCAGAGTCCCTATCTACCCGACTAGTGCCTAACGTTTTTTAGAACACTGCAAATACCTGCTATTGGTCCACACATTTATTAATTATAGGTAAAAGGACACTTTAGTACACCTTACTATGACTGTATTTTGTCCCAAAATAAAAGTTAGGGTACTAAAAAAGAGAAAAATAGTTAAGGTAGCAAAGTGTGAAACAACCATAGTTAGGTGTAAAGTGTCATTTTCCTTTGATTATATGCTATACTTCACATGCATGTCTTTTGTGCAAACAATGGAAGTTGCAACAACCATTTATGAAGATGCAAAAAAAGAAGCAAAACTGAAAGTTCGTTAGATTTTGGATAGTTCGTTGATGTTTACAGTAGAGCTTTGAATTGTCTTTCAACTCCACTCTATGTTTCATCAATGATTTTAAGCATACTAACTTCACACATCATGCTTACAGCTTCCCGGGCTCATGTCCTTGTCCACTAAATTTGTTCCGACCATCTTGAACCTCATGAAAAAACTAGCAGATGAAGGCGCGCCGACTGAACCCCCCAGAAACGCGCCAATAGGCTATCAAAACGAAGAATTAACCTCAACCGCGTCGTCCGGATTAACTTCAACAGGTGCATCCGAATTCTCTAGCCCCACAAAGGAAGAGTAACTCAAACCATTGTTTGGTTACTATCTCACTCTTGCACTACAAAAATGAAGATTATGGCACACGTTTACGCCTCATGACTTTTCACGGTTTGTGGGTGTTTTAATATAAATAGATTGCAAAAGGCATTGATTTTTTGTGCAAGTGCCGGGTTTAGGAAGACACCCGATATAATAGTTGTTTCATAATCAGTCTAGTTTTTGTTTCGATTCTTTTTGTTCGAGGCCTAATGAGGCCAAATCTTGATCCGACCCTTACGGTTTGTATTGAGTGTGGTTTTCTATTTATTTTCTCCTGTAAAAAATGGCAAGGGAGTGCTTGTATGTTCCTGAAAGTCTGCTTCTGGTTTTTGTATTATTTGTTCGGGTTTTTTTTTGATGAATTACTATAGCTTCTCTCTTGTGAACCTAAAACTTGTGAGTATACTTAAGTTGATATGTGATATTATTTAATTGTTTATATGTTGTACCTTTTGTATTTGTACTCTGTACATTGAATACAGGGATGGCATTGTTCCCCGTCCCCGACAAGGACACCCGATGCCCCGCCCCGTTCGAGACAGGACGGGATCCTCTCCCCGTCTAGATATATTAAAATAATATTTTTATTTTTATTAAAATAATATCTTATGATACTTAATGAATTTTTTAAAAGTATATATTTTATTAAAATAGTATTTCTAATACAAAATTTAGCAAAAAAAAAGTTATGTATTTCTTAACATATTTTAGGTTGGGGACGGGAATTCCCGCCCCTGTTATAGAAATGGGGCGGGAACGGGAATGCCAAATCCACCCTGGACCTGTCCCGGCGCCATCCCTACTCGAATGGAGGCTTTTATGGGGACATTTAATGAAAATCACCCATAAGAATCAAGGTTTGTGGTGGGGCATAGCAAACCTAACCCTAACTTCTAATTTGGGATTTGGGATGGGTTTTTAGTCCATCTTAAAGGTGGTGGATGAGGAGGCATTATTGGTTGACCAACAAAAATTGTTGGCACTTGTTGAGCTTTAATTAATTAAACTATTCGAATCCTCACTGTGCACGAGGATCTTGATTTTGTGGTGTTTTCACGTGATTAAATGATCATTTTCTCAATGTTTTAAAAAAAATACTAGGCCTTAGTTAGGTGAACAAGGGATTAATTAGAAATTAATTTGAGGCTGATCGGATCGGTTGAGAATTTTATAACGCTACACAATCGACTAGTTGGCTATATATATATTAGAAGTTTGAGTTAGTGTATGGTGAGTTATTGGTTACTAGTATAGAGAGTGATGACTCGTTCGGACATTAACTGTGAAATCCAGGGTTTTAAAAACGATAGGTAATAGTCGGTGGAGAGGGCCTTTTCTAGGAATTATTAAAATAAATAAATATGATCAATCGAACGAGTCAGAGATTTTTTCAACATTAGTGAAATTTCTACCAAACAAAGCGAATGGGTATAATAATATATACAAATTACGTGTGTCCAATAATAACAAGAGTCGTCTACTACTGTAAAGGCCAATGAACAAAAACATCAGAAATTTTTACTGAGTTGTCCATGTCAGGTTACACTGATATAATACTTATAATACTACTTGCTAGAAATAAGAATAATAAATAGAAACTTACAAAAAAATTATTGGTTCTATCCAACGGTTTGGTTTGTCGTCATGACAAGACTCTCGACAAACCTATCTTATGTTGTCACAATAAGTCATTTGACAAACACAATATATCGTTGGGCTAGGGGTCGTCTTCCATCTCCAGACTGTGCATTTCGCTCCTGAATCCCGACTCGTTCACCCGAATCACACGTGCGTGTGAAATCTAAAAATCCGACGATGATTAAATTAGAACGCAATAATTCGTTGAGCGACGACTCTGCCTAACCTTTTCATCTTGGAGGAAAGATTCTCCCAGAAAAAAAACACCATACGAAGAAATGCATAAAGTAGTGTCTTTCATGTGCAACACACAAAAGGTAACATGTATGAGAAAAAGAGAATGGTTTGGGCAAGTTTTGTGCAAATTGAGTTGGTGAGCTTTGAAAGCCATCTTAGATTGAAGAGAATGGTTTAAGAAATTCTGAATATGAACATCATTCCCCATCACTATAGTACCAAGTAAGAATGGCAACACGACGGATTTTCTCCTGCCGACCCCAAATTGGACTCGAACCCTGAACTCGAAGTCTTGTATTTTGCTCCAGACTTGATCGGGCAAAGAGAATCTCGGGAATATGTTAAAACTAAATGTGTGTTGTTATTTTTTTAACTGTATTATATCAAATTATTGTTTTTAGATATTGCTCCGCTACGGAAGCCCTAAAAATTCACGATTGGACATGCCTAGCTCGTGGTGTTGAATGATATCATGGCCATGTCACTATCCCAAGTAGGAATAGCAACATGACGGGGGTTTTCTCTTACCTACATTGAGTTTGGCTCGAATCCCAAACTTGAAATATTTTTATTTTGCTATCACTGATAGGACAAAGAGAATCTCATAAACTCGTTAAATTTAAATTTAATATATAATTATTTTTATATATGAAATTACTATTTTTATATGTAATGACGAGTATATAGTATGCTTTGCTGCGAACTCTGAAAAATCCACAATTCGACCTTCCCAACTTGTGGCAGTGAATGGTATCATGGCCTTATTAGTTATTACTATCCCAAGTGAGAATAGTAACATGATGAGTTTTCTTCCAACCCGAAATTTGACTCGAACACTAGACTTGGATTTATTTATTTTGCTCTAATAATGATAGGGTAAAGAGAATCTCATAAACTAGTTAAATATGTATCAAGTTCTTATTTTTAAAAATTTTGACGAGATATTGCATGCTCCGCTCCAAACTCTGAAAAATTCACAACCCAACCCGCCCGATTCATGGCATTGAATGATATCATGGCCCTATATCATCGTCATCCCAAGTAATAATGACAATGTGTTAGGTTCTTTCTTCCCTTTCCCAAATTTGACTCGAACCCTAAATCGAAATATTTTATTTTTATAGCACAAAGAATTCTCAAATCCTTCTAAATATAATTTTAAAATTACTGTTTTCAAATAAACTGACGGGGAAATTGTATGCCCCGAACTCTGAATAACCCACGTTCCGACCCGCCCGACTCGTGACAGTGAATAATATCATTTGGCCCTATCTATCATCATCAGAGTCCCACAAATGGTTGAAATCACTTTGGGAACCTTAAATTCTCATTGAGCACAATCATGTTTTAATTTAGGGGACCCTATGACTTGGATCCAGCTAAGTTCTGTCCTTTTCCTCCCAGCAATAGTAACTAAATTCACATTTCCCAAAAAGTCAATTTGTAGGCTATTTAGGTGTTGAATTTTGTACTATTTAGTAAGATTCAACATTTATAATGTATAAATTAATTGCTCGGGAATTAGATACTTATGTTATGTCTCACTTAAGAGATTATGAGAAAAAAAATCATAAACATATTTTAATTTTAACCTAAAGTTTGTAACTATATTTTAATTCAAATACTAGTTACTTATGTTCTTTTTGTGTCTAAGGTCAAGATTCAAGACTTACAACACTAATATGAGTGGAAAAGAATAGTGCACTATTTTTTTAAAAATAATTTAAATGATTTCATACATAATTTTTGTTTAATTCTCATTTATTAAATGATTTTTGAAAATGTTATATGTAAATGTACATAAGTTAAATAAAGTTTGAGATTTATTTTTCATTGTGCAACTCACATTGCTTTATGGATAAATAAATAAACCCAATTTAACAATATTTTCATAAATTACCCAACCATTTTTTGCTTAAACCTATGTCCTACTTTTTCCGACTTTAAATACAAGCCCATTATTGTTTTTTTAATTAACCCATTATTGTTCTTCATGCAAAATAGAAATGCTAAAGTTGAAAAAACCACTATTTTTGTATCCAAGTTCTTGAGTTTCCATAGCTTTAAAGTTGAAATAAATAATTAAAAAATAATTAAAAATAGTAGGTTTTATAGATGACTCCATAATCTAATATCTAGATTCTATTATTGGCAATTGTTGCCTTGTTTTCTTAAATAGTGAATGAGATATAAAAACCCATTACATTTAAGTGAGTAACCTTATTTGTGTAAATTATTAATTTACAATTAGACCTCTATCATTTACTTCCTCATGACTTGTCCATTTCTCACAACCCTAAAAAACACATTTTCATTAAAATTACTGTGTTTTAAATTTAACTTTTCTCCAATTATATCAATTTCAAGTGGATCTAGTTTCGAATTACGTAAAAGTCGATTAAATTACTGTCTATCTTATGATTTATCGAGTTTAATCAGGTTGATCGGTTATTTTCTTGAATTTATGTTAGCAGCACGAACATAGCTGTGTATGGTGAATAGATTGCTCGGTCCTGACATCAACATTTAATCGTACAAGTCTTTAAGTCGTCCGGCGCAGAAAGGAAGTCCTGGCGAGTTGAGTCGCGTACACAGAAATCTTTAATCGTAAAAGTTTTTGAGACGTTCGGCGCCCTAGGAAGAAAGTCTTAGCGAGTTGAGTCGTGCACACGAGACTCTTTAAACTTTAGTACGTCTCCGCATCTTAAATATTATAATCAAAATTTGACAATTGCATACGATATTTAGTCGTACTTATGATATTTTCTAATTCTCAAGTATATATAAATTGAATTTTTAAATAATATTTTCTTATCTTCGCAACTCATGTTACTCAAATAAATTAAGAATCGAGCAAGCCAGAGAGTGAACAAAATATACTTCCTCGACTGTTAATAAACATAAAATTCAACATCACCAAGACGCTCGATATATATACATATGTCATATTTATCTTCGATCATCAATTTTCTGTGTAATACACTTGTTAAAGGCTAATTAACACTAATTAAATGACCAGTATACAAATAAATTATTAATGACATATTTAAATGGCCGAAATAGCTAGTTATAAGATTTACTCAACTACTACTATGATTTAAATGCAAAATTAATTTGTGTTTGGTTTTTCAAATTCTAATAGTTTTGCACATTTAATTGTCTATATAACAACCAAACCTTCCCTCACCAATTAGTTGAAATGAAATTAATTATAAATTTGAACATGTTTTATTATTAAGAAAATATAGATATAAAGTAAATATGTTTGTGATATTCATGTTATTTAAAAATATATATAAATAAGGATGAAATGAGAAAAAATAAAACTCAATTTTGACCATAAGAATCTTAATTAACACATTAAAACTCTATTAATTAAAGAGCCAAATGAGTCAGAGAAACAAAAATAATATATCAAATATTTTACAAGTTATAAATGTTCAATATATATTTTGAAAACTTATATTTAATCATACATTTTTGATATGAAACAATAAATGTTAATCGATTGGAGGGAACATTCTACGAACTAATAAAAAAATTAATTCAAAAATTTATAAAAATTCAAAAATTAATCGCGAATTATAAAATATTAATAAGATAAATCCGAGATTTTTAAAGTATTATTTGTATATCAGACTTACAATTACTTTAAATAAATAATAATATTAAAATCGAGTTCATATTCTTTTGAATAATAATAAGTTTAACCTTATTTAAATAATAATACATATTAATAATATATGACAAGCCAATACAGACTATACAGTGATACACTTTATACACATAAAATGGCTGTACACGTAGGTAGAAATGGATGGCCTCGATGGGAGAGAGAATTAAATCCAACGGTGCAGATTCAATTCTTCAACTGTAACATTAATTACTGTTGAGAAGCAGAGAGCCAGATCAGATGCTCCTCTGTTTTTTTACTCTCTTTTATTAATTAATGTTCTTCAAGCTAACTCTATCTAAATATTTAAATTATAATTTAATTTTATCATTGTTTCATAAAATCAATTCTAATTTGATTAACTATTGTTATTATTGTAAAATTTAAGATCATAAATGAAACGAATTAAACCTAATTTTATCAATGCTCGGGTCTTCTGAAAAATATATACGCTTTAAACTTGACTAAAAGAAAAAGGAAGTTAATCTCATTTCAGTTCAGTTCAGTTCGGTTTGCTATTTATACTTATCGAAGCTTACAAATTATTTTTTAAACAGTGTTTAAGAAATTCTAAGACTAGTCGGGTTATTTTAAATAATTCATGATTATTATCATGCTATATTCAGTTCACTAGCGTCTATTATCAACAATTGTAAAAAAAATCTCCGACTCATTTTATTAGTTCACGATTAATTTTTTAATCTACTTTATTTTGTAATTAATCCTTAAAAATCACTTTATGACCATCTAACGCTTACCGTTTTTTAAAACATTGATTGTTAAGGATGACAAAAATTCTCAAATATAAGAAGAAATTAGTGCCTCCGATCCGACGGGGTAAAATGGATCAATAAACCTAATATGAACTATTGATACGGAAGACGTGATCACTAAATTCATCTCAAACCCACCATATATCTATCCCTATATATTATTTTTAAAGTACCGATTCTAATTTTATCAGATACTAATCAAGCATTCTCTCACGTAACCTTATTGAATCTCAATACAACCCTGCTCGTTTCGTTTATTAAACGATATCAATTTCAAACGTGAACTCGAGCATAAACATTCAACTTTTGAACCCCGACTCGTTAGACCTACGATAAAATATAATTATAAATATATACACGTGTGAGTGTTGATGGAACACAAAAAGCAAGGCCAAGGAGAGAGAGACACATAGGAGGTGGGTGTGTGCTTGTTTTCAAGGAGCCAAACCAAAGCTTCTTGTGCAGATCAGAATCAGAGTGTCTCTGTCTCTCATTCATTTCTCAAATGGCTTCTTTTGCAGTGCCTTCACTCGCTCTCCTCATCATCATCACCGCGTTGACTTTCTGCTCCCTCCTCTCTCAATCCCAAGGTTTGACTTTCACCTCTCTCTCTCTCTAGAACCTCCCCTGTTTCTCTCTCTCCCTCTCTCTGATTCTTGGTTGTTACAGATATGGGAAGCGAAATGGTGTAGAGATTGGAAATTTTCTCTTCTGGGTTTTGTGGGTTTGTAGTGATTATTGTTTGTGTTTCAGTTTTTTCTCAGAATTCGAACTCAGAGAATGGGAAGTTTCGATTTTTTTTCAAATTTACTATTGTTGCTCTGTTTTTATCTTCTTCTCTTTCTCTGGTTCTTGCTGGTTAAATGAGATTAAAACTTGTGGGTTTCGTGGATTTGTTGTAATGATCGTTTCTGTTTCGTGTTTTGTTATTAAAATTCGATCTAAAAATGGATTTTTTTTGGATTTTGCTACTGTTGCTCATTTTCGAATTGAAGCTCAAGTTCGAGTTATTTACTACATTGCCACTTCGAATCCAAGCTCTGTTTCTCTCTCTCTGGTTCTTACAGATTTGAGAAGCGAAATGGTGTAGAAATTGGAAAATTTTGTTCTGGTTTTTGTGGGTTTGTAGTGATTATTGTTTCTGTTTCAGTTTTTTCTCAGAATTCGAACTCAAAAACTGAAAAGTTTCGGTTTTTAATTTCTCTTGTAGCTCTGTATTTTCTCTGACTGGTTCTTACTGGTTAAGTGAAATTAAATTTTGGATTAACTATTTGGGTTTTGTGGATTTGTAGTAATGATCGTCTCTGTCTCGTGTTTTGCTCTTAAAATTCGATCTAAAAATGGAAAATTTTCAGATTTTGCTATTGTTGCTCTGTTTCGAATTGAAGCTCAAGTTCGATTTATTTACGATATTGCCACTGAGAGTCCAAGCTCAAGTTCGATTTCAAAATGTAAACTAAATATTACATTGATTTAGGATCAATCAACTGGGTTTTGTAGATTCGTAGTAATGGTCGTTCCTGTTTCTTTGTTTGCTCTCAAAATTGAAAATCTTCGATTCTGGTCTTGAAATTTCCACGGTGCTCTGTTTCGAATTCAAGCTCAGTTCGAATTATTTACGATAATGCCACTCGCCGGTTCGAGCTCAGAGCTCAGAGCTCGTATCTGTTCAGTGTTTGTTCTTAAAATTCAATCTCAAAATGCAAATTTTCGCTCTGTTTCGAATCCAAGCTCGAGTTCGATCTTGAAAATGGAAGTTTCAGTAATTTTTTATTCGAATCCGACCTCAGAGTTCGACTTATTTACGACAATGCCACTCGCCGTGTTTTTTTTTTGTTCGCAGGCAGGAGGTCTTGGGTTCGCGACTACCCGTTCGTGAAGTCGGCGAGCAGCTTCTCGTCGGCGGCGTCGTTCTCCGGCGGCGGCGGCGGGTACGACTACATAATCGCCGGCGGGGGCACGGCGGCGTGCCCGCTGGCGGCGACGCTGTCGAGGAACTTCACGGTGCTGGTGCTGGAGAGGGGAGGGGTGCCGTTTTCGAACCCGAACGTGTCGTTCCTGGGGAACTTCCACATCGCCCTGGCCGACACGTCGCCTGCGTCGGCGTCGCAGGCGTTCGTGTCGACGGACGGGGTTTTGAACGCCAGGGCGAGGGTTTTGGGCGGCGGGAGCTGCATCAATGCCGGGTTCTACTCGAGGGCTAATCGGAGGTTTGTGGGTTTTTTTTGGGTGATTTCGAGTTTTTCGAGTTGGACCGGACTGGTGTGGACCGTCCGAGTGGTTAGGTTTGGTTCGGTTTGGAAGAGAAGGAGGAGGAAGGAGAGACTGACATGTGCGTAGGGTTGTTTAAAGTTCGGTTTTGAAGTGAACTGATGGTTAGGTTTAAAGAAAATAAAATTTGAAACTGGATAGATAGAATTCGGTTCGGTTTTGAACTCATTTTTTAGTTTGATTTGATTTTTTGACCGAATTTCATGAAAATCTAATTTTTGGAGAGACTAACACGTACGTAAGGTTGTTTATGGTTCGGTTTTGAACCGGTCAGTTTTGGGTTCGATTTGATTTTTTGTTAGCCGAATTTCATGAGACTCTCATCATTCAGTGTTGTAAAAACCCTGAGTTGTCCAATTTATTATATGCAATTTCCGATTAATCTTTCAGTCTGATTTGTTTTTCGATTAGTCCCCAAAAAGTCATCTCTACCCAATTAGCGCCTAGCACTTTTAGGGCACTAAACATTTTAGAACGTTTTAACTTATTATTTCACATACGAGTTTTATTTTCTGTTTTCTTCGAATCATTTTTCATTAGATTTTCACATTTTTAGTTCGTCTTGACTTATCATTTGACTTTTATTTATTGTCATAATTAATAAAGATCAATGACCTCAAATAGACACGTGTCAAAATTGACCGGTTTTAGGTTTGATTTGGTTTTTATCGATTTTTTAATTTTACAACCCGAAACTAAACTGATGGAGTTCTTTTCGATTATTTTTGGGTCGGTTCAGTTATTTTTTAGCAGTCCTGCATGTACATTTTGTAGGTATGGGTTGTTTGTGTCCCAATCAAATTGGGGTATCAGTTATATGCCTGGTTAAAACCATACTTCATTTTCCTGTAGGGATGGCAACGGGTGGGATACGGGGCAAATTTTGTGATCTCGATCCCCGTCCGATCAGACGGGAATATCCGGTTCCCTTAGATTTTGAGCAACTTTCTCATTTGGTGACGATTTTATATCATATGGTTTTTGCAGGTTCATAAAGAGAATGGGTTGGGATGAAAAATTGGTGAATGAGTCATATCCTTGGGTTGAGAAACAAATTGTGCACTGGCCCAAGTTTGCACCATGGCAAAGAGTACTTAGGGACAGCCTCTTGGATATTGGGATCAAACCCTACAATGGCTTCACCTATGACCATGTTGAAGGGACTAAGGTTAGTGGCACCATATATGACCGGTTCGGCCGCCGCCACACGGCGGCCGAGCTGCTTGTCACTGCCAATCCCGACAAGCTCACCGTCCTCGTTCACGCGACGGTCCAGAAAGTCCTCTTCGACACGTCAGGTATAATGTACTTTTACGCGATGATTGATTAACTCATTCACGATATGTCAGGTGTTAGTCGGACAGACTGAGAACTAATCTAAGGGATAATGACACATTGTTACACCGAACTGTAGCGAAATGACACTTTCATACCTTAACTATTTTAGTCTCTTTTTTAGTACACTGGCAATTTTTTTGTGACAACCTATCTCTAAAATGCCTAAAATACCTAAACTACCCTTGGTTTAAAAAATTAAAAATTGAATTAATTCAATTTTGTTTATCTTTTATTCAGTTTGGTTTATATTTAAGATGCAATTACAATTATTCTCTCAAATCTAAAATTAAATTTAAAACATTTCAAATCCGGTTTTATAAATCAAATTGGGCCAATTTTATTTTAGTTTCTTAAACCAGGGGTATTTTAGTCATTTTTAGTGTAGGTTATCACAAAAATAGTTATAGTATGAAAGTGTCATTTCACTATAGTTAGGTGTAACAAAGTGTCATTATCCCTTAATCTAATAACCGAAAAGTTATCGAATTAGTTGGAGATTCCCATAAACAACCTTAAACACATGTTCACAAATTTGTATAAATTCAGGTAAAAAACCAAAAGCCGTTGGAGTGATCTTCATGGACGAGAAAGGCACTATGCACCAAGCCTTCCTCACCAACAACCCTAGGAGTGAAATAATACTATCTTGTGGTGCCATAGGGACTCCCCAAATGTTGATATTGAGTGGCGTCGGGCCCGAACGTCAGATCAAAGATCTAAACATTTCGATCGTGCTCAAAAACGAGTTCGTCGGGCAGGGGATGTCGGATAATCCGATGAACATGATTTTCGTGCCCATGAAGGAACCGGTGGAGCAGTCTCTTATTCAGACCGTTGGGATCATCACCAAGATGGGAGTGTACATCGAGGGGAGCAGTGGATTCGGAATGAGTAACGATAGTATCCGATGTGACCGCGGAATCATGTCTGCAGAGGTAACATGTTTCGTTGAATTGTGAATCGATTTAACTGTTTGAATGAGTCTGAATAATTCATTTTTAATTAGTTTACAGATGCCTTATTTGTCCGATTAGCGCCAACCATTCTAAAAATTACTTGTTGAAAAAGCTTGAAGTGATTGGATATTAGTCGTCAAACTAATCAAGACACTATTTTTTTATAAAAAAATTAGACTTTTAGAATATATATTTTAGATTTAAAACTAAGATAAGAATATTCCATGGTAAAGAAGATAACGGTCTTTAGGTGAGTCGGATATTATTTTTTGAATATTACATCAGTTTTCCTAACTACTCTTAAACCCACCCTATTCAAATACTCACCTGAGCCGCGATTCTTAATATGAAATCAGGGACTGAGCGGTTCCAACCACTAAGTCACGCTCAAACTGATGATGAGTCAGGTTAAATCATAATTTACTAAAAAATACAGATATTTGTAACACCCGCCAATAAAATTAAGGATATTGGGTCATTTTCAGCTTTAAATTTTACCGGAGCAAGATGGACATTTCAATTTATAAATATTAAGCAAATGATAAAAGTAAGATGGTCTTATGTACTTATTCGCTTTTATAAGAGGGTGTTGTATAATTTGTAAATGAAAATAAATTCTCAAATTTGATTATAGGCATTTTAATTTTAATATATTGTTAGAAAAAAAACTTTTTAAAATATTTAATTTTACATTTTATAAAAATCATTTTCAATTATAAGAACAATTTTTTTCATTTTCATACAAATACACATATTTTATATAAAAATTGAAGTTCACAGCACCATTTTGTTATCAACAAAGTACACATCGCCCACTAACATCAAATGTGATAATATACTTATATTTTTTTATTTTCCTTTAAATCTACATGTTCTATTTTATTATTTTATATTCGAAGTTATGTCTTATATATTGTTGTCGTGACTTGAACTCTACTATTTTCCCTTAAATCTACATATACTATTTTATTATTTTATATTTGAAGTTATGTTTTATATATTGTTGTCGTGACTTGAACTCTGATCAGATCGGACAGCTTCCCACCCTCCCTACGAGGAAAAGGACCCCACAAGCAATTCAGGCCTTCCCCAAGGCCAAACCCTATGAGGCCTTCCGCGGTGGCTTCATTCTCGAGAAGCTCTTGAGCCCGCTCTCTTTCGGGCACCTCGAGCTGGTCAACGCCAACGTCGACGACAACCCAAGTGTCACATTCAACTACTTCTCTGACCCGCGCGACCTCAAGACCTGCGTCCGGGCCGTCCGGCTCGCGGTCGACCTGGTCCGGTCCGACCGGTTCCAGAACTTCACCGGGTGCAACGAGAAGAGTTTGGAGAAGATCTTGAGGCGGAGCGTCGAGGCCAACGTGAACTTGATACCGAAGAATGTCAACGACACGACGTCGTTGGAGCAGTTCTGTCGGGACACGGTGACGACTATTTGGCATTACCACGGAGGGTGTCACGTCGGGAGGGTCGTGAGTCCGGATTTCAAGGTTCTCGGCGTTGAACGGTTGAGGGTCGTCGACGGGTCAACGTTTAGGGAGTCTCCGGGGACGAATCCTCAGGCCACCGTCATGATGATGGGAAGGTACGTAACATCGATACTCTGTATACGTGTTTTGTTAAAACTCGATTCACTTAAAACTCACACCGGAAAGTGTACTCTACACATACGACTAGTGATGGGATTGTTTAAAAATACCCTAGTCTAATTTAAATTTGGTTCATTTTCTGTTGATAAAAATAAAACATAAGTTTGTAATCAAGTAATAACCATTACTTTCCATGAAAAAATAAAAATCAATATTGATCGCAAGATGAAAATTTAGATGGCTTGAATTTTTGCGTACTTATTAATGGCAATTTGGCGTAATTATTCTTAACTTACTATTTATTTTTGTCTTTTAACACAAATATAAAGATAATTTCGTATTTTTATATTATTACACCATTTAATGATTTCCTTTTATAAATTTTAATATCTAATTTACTTAATTGTGACTTATTTTACTTCTACTTCATTTTTAACAATTTCATGATTTCATTTATTTTTTAAAGAAAAAAAACAATGAAATCATGAAATATTTTCACCACTCATTTTTAATTAATTTGTTTTAATTGTATGTTTAATTTGTTTTCAGTATTTCAATATTTTCGATCTCATGTTTTAAGTCGTACGATTTCATGATCTACAAAAAAAGTTCATATTTTTATATTTGCGATTGCATCATTTTTCACAAATTTACATCATGAGAATTTCATTTTTCATGAACCTAATTTGCGTTTATTTGATTGTACAGTTCATTTTCACACGAGTCCATTTCTTTAAGCACATTTTATTTCTTTAGTTAGCTACTTGTTTTCATCATAATCCACTTACGTGAAAATGAAACTCGTTTCAAAATTGTTATTGAAAATTAAACATGATTAATGAAAATGAAACACATAATAAACTAATTTCATGGGTACTAACATTTTTCATGAGCATAATTTTCGTTTATTTAATTGTACATTTGATTTTCACACAAGTCCATTTCTTTTAACACATTTTATTTCTTTAGTTAGCTACTTGTTTTCATCGGAACTCACTTACGTGAAAATGAAACTCATTTCAAAATTGTTATTGAAAATTAAACGCGACTAATGAAAATGAAACACATAATAAACTAATTTCATGGGTTGTAACAAGAAATAAAATATCATTAAAAATAAACTAATTTCATATTTAAAAGAAAAGGGACAATGACAGTAATGAGTCTAAATTTCTAAATCAAATACAACAAATTGAAAAAAAAAACAAAAAATAGAGGCATGCATTTTTATATAGGCAATGAAAAAAACATAAACAAATCACCATATGCATATGATTTTGTGAAACTTAGTAGAGTTTCCATTTATTTTCACACGTTACTTTTACTTTAATACTCTTTCAATCATTTAATTGATTAATTGTTAATGAAATTAGCCTATTTATGAAAACCATTGATTGTATCCATAATCCATCCTATAGATGATATAAGTTCTTATGTTCTTTTGTAAACCATGGTTTTCACTTGATTTCATCCCAAACTATATAAACCAAACCGGCATATGATCAATTTTATCATCTGAGTAAGCCAAAATGTACGTTCTGAATAAAATCAAATAAATCGAGAACTGAGTATATGAAAATTGAACCGAGTCGAATTTTAATGGTTTCGGTCTTAGTTCTGAATTTTTTAGAGTTGACCGGTCCAAAACCACTATATATTTTGATCATATACTTATATTATGGATTTAACTAATTAAAAGTGAATTACAAAAAAAAAGGTAATTAAAAGTGAAAGTTTGATTTATTTTCCACTGTGTGCAGGTACATGGGAGTGTGGTTATTGAGAAATAGATTAGGAAAAGAGGCTGGTGTGTAAGTGGGGACCACAAAAGCAGAATTTGCGGTGACGTGGAAATTAATTTTAGTTTTTTTTTCTTCTTATAATCTTTATTTATTTTGTATCCATCCATAAAAAATTAATAATAATATATAATGTATTTTTGTGAGAATATATTTTTTTCCATCTAGTAATGGGCTTGGGCCCAAAAGAGTATGTAGGCCCATTATTTGAAAATTGGAACCCACTTTAGGATGACCCAATGAACATTATAAAATCAGGAAGATAATATATATGATGGTTGCTTTTATTATAATTTTGTTCCTTGAAAATTATGCTTTGAGTGGTGTCTACTTCATGTTCATTTTATGCAACTTTTTTAGGTTTCTTAAGATTTAATTATAGAAAAACATGTCAAACAAAACATGATTAGATGTTGAATAAACAACTATCTTATTATTTATAAGTATTATTGAACATGCAATTGAATTAAAACAAAACAATATTAAATTCCAGCAACAAATTCACCTAGTTTAATTTTCGAGGAGACACCACGAAGATTTCAGATTTTCAATTTTAACAGAGAGGTTGTGAGATTGAATTATCTCGCCGAGAAGGATTGAAAAAAAATTCAGATAGAACATGAAATGACGTGTCTACTCAAAAAAATATATAGGTTTAAGAAATACCATTTATTTATTTTTAAAATATAAAATACCAATATATCTAACTCAATTATAAATTTAACCTCATATAAATCAAAAGATAAATTTGAGAAAATATCTAGCAATTAATTTGATTGATTGGTTTAACCTTGTTATGATATCAATAAATAAAATACATTAATGATACTATTCAAGTTCAGACGAGTTCAATATAGCGTAATATCCTAAACTAAATTATGACAAAAAATAGTTTTTAATATTATAAATATAAATATATATTTTTAATATTGTAAATATAAACAAATTTTTTTAATAATTGTCCTATGGAAGAAAATGATGTACATATTTATACCAAAATATGAAATATAAGAAAATGCTCCAATAAAAAATCGGTGACAACAAAAAAATGAAAATGTAAAAATGGAAGTTGAGAAATCAATTTCGTGATTAACGGTTGACCTGTAATTAATCAAATCCCAATGATTGATTCAGTTCGAAGCTAGCTAGGAGACAAGTGGTTGTGTCAGTGATTGCACTTTACACCTACATGTTTGGTCTGGTTTCTATTTTTAGCATTTTATAATGTAACGGGCTCTGATACGCTACGTCGCCGTAGCTGTCTTAAGATACGGCCGCTTCCAGCTCGCTGAATCGCAACCGTTGGATTCGCTGAGCTGGCGAAATAAGTGGCGAGCGTTGCAGTTATTGAGATCACAGACATGCACGTGGTGGATCTTCGGTGCGGTTCCGCACGTGTTGGAGTGAGAGAGAGTGTTATTGTCCGAAAATTAGTTGAGGCGTCGGTGTTCGTTGGTAGTTGAAATAGTAACGCGCGTTTTCGCGCGTTCGCTTAACCGCCACTTGTTACATATTAATATTCATATATACACTAAGAATACACGTTTAGCCGAGGCGATATAAACTAATATTTTAATTCGATTCATTTTTCGATCATTCACCGACTAATCTCTAATCAGTTACTAGAAGATCCTCTTCAATTGATTAATGCATGATTTTCTTTCAGTACTGGCGGGGTGAACACTTTAAACTCGGACCTGGGCGAACTGGGAACTAAACCAGACTTGGAATAAAAAAATTTGAATCATAATTAATGATTCGACTCTATTTTTATTTGAGAAAATCATTTAATTTATGTTCTTATGATTTTCAACACTTAGAATTATCGGTTAATCAATAATAATTAAATTTGTGCGTTGTCACTTGTACGCCTCTCGTTCACTCATGTCTATTATTTATCATTATTTTTTAATCATTATTTTGTAAATATTATTTTTTAATTGGGTTATAATAACTAACTAATAACATTCGATTTTAGTTAGTATTTCTCATAATTAGAAATTTAATAGTTTTAATTATAAATCACGATGAACTAATCGATTTCAACGTAATAAGACTAGAACCAAACCGGGCAAAACCAAACTTTGAACAAAACTATTTCTCTCGTATCGATTTTAAGTTTGGCTATTATATATTGAGAAACGAGAAATTTGGTTTGGGTCAATTTGAACTGAGTTCAAGCTTAGTTACACAAATTTGTTTGAGATCGAGTCAGACTCGAGCCGAGACACACTCAACTAGAAGCCCGATTCAGCCCGTTCACAGCATCAGCGATAATGAGTTTGGAGACACGCGCTCTACGAGGAGCGTGACCCACATTTGTGCTATAGCTATGACGTCACTCTCCCAACCTCCGTCAAAAACCCATATAAAGAAAAACCCACACTTCACAATCTTATATACAAAATTAATAAATGGCCGATAGAGTCTTCCCCTTCGCCAAACCCGCCGCGGACGGCGGCGCGTCGGCCACAAACCCGACCGCCGCTTGGGCGAAACCCCAACCCCCCGGCGCGTCCCGCCCCGCCTACCGCCCGAAACCCACGCGCCGCCGCCGGGGACTCTGCTGCTCCCTCTGCCTCTACCTCACAATCTCCCTCCTCCTCCTCGCCGCCCTCGCCGGAGCAGCCCTATACCTAATCTACCGCCCCCACCGCCCCGCCTTCGCCGTCGACGCCCTCCAGGTCTCCTACCTCAACCTCACCGCCGCCTCCGCCCTCGACTCCAAGCTCAGCCTCACCGTCACCGCCCGGAACCCGAACAAGAGGCTCGCCTTCGCCTATGACCCCATCTCCGCCGCCGTCACCACCGCCGCCGGCGACGCCGTCGGCGACGGGTCCCTGCCCGGATTCACCCACGGCCCCAAAAACTCGACCGTCTTGAAAACGCCCGTCGCCGGTGCCGGAAAGTTGGTCGGCGCCGGACCGGCGGCGAAGCTCCGGTCGGAGCTGAGGAGCGGCGGCGGCGCGGCGGTGAGGATCGAGCTGGAGACGAGGGTGAGGGTTAAGGTGGGAGGGTTGAGGAGCCGGAAGGTTCGGATTAGGGTTTCGTGCGACGGGGTGAGAATCACTGCTCCGGCGGGGAAGGCGGCGACGGCGTCGACGGCGAATGCGAAGTGCGACGTTGATATGAGGATCAAGATTTGGAAATGGACGTTTTGAAGGCAAGAAAATAGGAATTATTGGCGGGAGTGATTTATAATTGTTTGTGTGTATTTTTTTGTGGAAATGTTTAAAATTTTGTAATGATTTTGTGATTGTGTGAGTGAGGGTTGGATTCTACAAATTTTGTTAAAATTTATTTTCATAAAGATTGATAATTAGTTGATAATTCGGTGTAGATTTTGATGTCCGAAGGTTCGTGTTGATATAATTTTGACTTTTGAGTTGTCTGTTTTAATTTTTAAACCGCTCACAACTAAATAATTGTTATAATATTTCATTCATTTTTTAATATGCGGAGTTCCTGATTGAGAGGTTCGTGGGGACTTTAATTTTCGTGGCACTAGAGTTGAGGTTCAAAAAGGAGTTCAGCAGGTTGATAGATGTCGGATGCGCCAGCGTGTTTATGTTTCTTCTTGTGCGTATGAGTGGATAATGAGCATAGTCTGTCTTTGTGGCGCGTGTCCCGTCCAACAGTTGTTGGCGGTTATTTGGTAGTGGTTTGCTATATCAGAATCTTTGGTTAGTAATGATATCCAATATAGATTGACAGCCTCACGTCCTTTCGGAGCTACGAGAATTCTCCATTTTCTAGAGGTGGGGCCGTGGTCCTACGTGTAGTTATCAAGATTAGTTGATTGAATACTGATGCAACATATATTGAAGAGTTACGAGAATTCTCCATTTTCTAGAGGTGGGGCTG
Source organism: Geranium rotundifolium (assembly GCA_963920655.1). Lineage (NCBI taxonomy): Eukaryota > Viridiplantae > Streptophyta > Magnoliopsida > Geraniales > Geraniaceae > Geranium > Geranium rotundifolium. The sequence continues at coordinate 46,043,323 of OY987312.1, forward strand.
TGGTCCTACGTGTAGTTATCAAGATTAGTTGATTGGGTACTGATGCAACATATATTGAAGAGTCGAATTACAGAAAACTTAATGTTTGTATTGGTCATCTACAAATATTTATTTTCTTTATATTAAGTTTTCTCCCGTTTATGTTATATGAGAATCAAGCGCAGGACTTATCCCGACGATTCTATTTCTTGTTATTTATATTTTAATTTTCTAATAAAGCTTTTTGTTATTTTTTTCTAAGAAATATATATCCCGCTCCGACAGACAGAGTAGAGAATGAGATCACTGAGTATGCTCTAACTCTAAATAATTTTCGAGTTCGAGAGGAACTGATATTCCCGATTCGATGGAATAGAAGACCGCGATGGACCCCAAACTCGCCCCGTATCCGCCCCTAAGCCCACTTAATCCGACCCGATTAATTTCTCTCGTGGGTTCGAAATTGGGCCTTTAGGCCCAAAACAACCGGCCCACATTTCATCGTCTTCCTCCTCAGTTAAACCTCAGTGACTGCGAAAGCTCCTAAAACCCTAACTTGGAGCTCTCTACAATCCAAAAAATCACTCCATTTTCAAGATCGCCTCAAGTTCAGATCTCTATAACTCTCCTTTTCTGCAACATTTCTGCTCCATTTACTCCACAAATCGATCATGTATCGAGCTCGAACAGGAGCATCCAAATTTGCTTCTGCGATCAGGTAATGGACATGGATTCTCCGAGACCATCACCTTCGTAAACCTCACATTTCTGCTAACACAATCACAGTGACTAAATTGTTTGCTCTGTTTCTTTGTTCACTTGCAGCTCTTCTTCTTCGCGGAAGCTGGTAAGGATTTTGATTTGGGTTCATTTCATTGTCATTTTAGCTCTTGTTTGGTTGCCGAGAAAGTTCGGGAAATAGGAGGGGAGGAGATGTTGAATCTTGTGCTACACTATTTCAAATGAAATTGAGATTTTGTAAGGATTGTGCTAATTTGATTATAATTGAGCTGATTTTGACGTGTGTTTGTTTGGTTGCCGAGAAAGTTTGGGGAAGCAGGAGGGGAGGAATTGTTGAATCTTGTGCTACACTACTTAAAATGAACTTGATATTTTTAAGGATTGTGCTTATTTGATTATAATTGTGCTGATTTTGATGTGTGCTTTGTGTTTGTTTGATAATTGGGATTGGAGAAGGTCTCCGGTCGGATTATAGGCAGTAGAAACTATGGAGCCAAGGATATCAGTTTCGGGGTTGGTGCTCGTGCGGCTTTGCTACAAGGTGTCAATGAAGTTGCAGAAGCTGTTAAAGTTACTATGGGACCCAAGGTATTTACTTCTTTATGAATTTGATTTTCTCATGTCGGTCTGGGTGACTCTCTGCTCGATCAGTTCATGATCATATACCTATCATGTCATAGAGTCATTCTTCAATGATGCCATGTACTGAACTGTTTGTTTTTTCAAATCTGTTATAGTGGTTTTTGTCGAACTTGGTCGGATGAATGCTGAATAATATCACTGAAGCATTTGTTTGATCTGATATTGGTAGTATAAGAGTCCTAGTTGTCATTTTCATGTGTATTCCGAGGAGATAATTTTGCATTTTGTGAATGGAGAAAGAACTCATTTTTTGAAGTTGATTTTTGTGGGTTTGAGTTTGGTATTTATCAGTGTTCTAAAAAATGCTAGGCGTTAGTTGGGCGGAGAGGGGACTAATCAGAAACTAATCGGATTAAAGGATTAATTGGACAAGTCGGGGACTTTTAGAACACTGGTATTTATAGAGTTATTGTTTTCATCAGAAGTTGGAGTATGAATTGAATATACCTGTAAAGTGTGATTACTTATCTTAAAGTGTGAATACTGAATAGAGACCTCTACATGGTGGGTTGCATTTTCATGTTGGTTGATCTGCTTTAGGGTCGCAATGTGATAATTGAGCAAAGCCACAGCGATCCAAAGGTTACAAAGGATGGTGTAACTGTTGCCAAAAGCATCAAATTCAAGGACAAGGCTAAAAATGTCGGTGCTGATCTTGTAAAGCAGGTTGCTAGTGCCACCAACACTGCTGCTGGAGACGGTAATCCTTTCATATTTCTTGTGTCCTATTGCTGTTCGAACACAAAACCTCTTCTTATGCCAACTCATGTAATTGACTAATATGTGGAAATATGAATGACTCATGAAGCGTTAAACGTCAAAGATGTTTGTTTCATTCAAGAACAGTTTATCACAGTAAAAGTCTTACTGCTCTTGATGCAGGTACAACTTGTGCTACTGTTCTCACTCAGGCTATACTGACAGAAGGTTGCAAGTCGGTAGCTGCTGGTGTCAATGTAATGGATCTGCGCAGTGGGATTAATAAGGCAGTTGATGCTATCCTATCTGATTTGAAAAGCAAAGCATTGATGATAAGCACACCAGAAGAAATTACTCAGGTTTGGCTTCTTAATAAACTTGAGTTCTTACTACAGTGATCTATGGAAGTGTTCAGTACTACTTCAATAGAAAATGATGTGTTTTTTAGTTATATGAACTTATGCTAGCCAACCGGTCAATAGCCTCATGGAACCAACATGATTTAAAACAATGTACATGAAATTTCTGGAATTTGCTTTTGAAATTGTATTTCCTGACTACATGGTACTGACAACAATGATTGTGAACGTCTCCTGCTAAAAGCTTTTATGATTGTTGCTAGTCATTTGCTGGATTTGCACCTGATAGGCACTCTGTTATTGAATCTTTATTCAACATCTCGCCAGACTCATTTGTGGGCATTATTTATTGAATATTATGTTATTATGTGAATAGGTTGCTACTATCTCTGCAAATGGAGAACGGGAGATCGGAGAATTGATCGCTAGAGCAATGGAAAAAGTTGGAAAGGAAGGAGTTATTACAGTAGCTGTGAGCATACATTTTCCTTTTATCATGTTATGATCAATAATGATACAAGAAAAACTTTAAGAGTAACTTTTTATGCCATTGTCAAAATTTCAGGATGGAAATACTTTGGATAATGAGCTGGAGGTGGTGGAAGGAATGAAGCTAGGCAGAGGTTATATTTCTCCTTATTTTGTAACTGATCAGAAGACCCAGAAATGTGTGAGTACTTGTCCAAGAATAAATGTCTTTATTGGAAAAAAATGAAATATGCACCCGAAGCATGTGTTACTGACGCAACAGTTGCCTCACACTCACTTATTTGCCTTGTTGAGAATTGTGTTCTCAATTATTGCAGACTTTTAGTTGTTTCATTTTCATATAACCATTCATGCAATCTAAACTTTTGTAATTACTATCATGTATTATCGTTCCAGTCGAAGAGTTGCTGAAATGTTGTAATGTATATGCTGGCAGGAATTGGAGAATCCCCTTATCCTTATTCATGACAAGAAAGTTTCCGACATGGGTTCACTTCTGAAAATCTTGGAACTGGCCTCACAGGTAATATATATGTTTAAAATGGTTGGTGACTTTTCAAGTTTCTTATGCAGAAAATTCTCATATTTTGCTTTTCTTGCAACCAACTCCAAACAGAAAAATAGAGCTCTTCTTGTTGTGGCAGAAGATGTTGACAGTGACGCGCTGGCTATGCTCATTCTCAACAAGCATCATGCCGGGCTTAAGGTGAATAGTTAGCCTCGGTTCCTGAATTGATCTTTAGAGCCTAAAAGTATTAAATTATCTACTTTACTTTATTTTATATTTCCGCGAGTCATAGACTTCTGATGAAGGAATTCCATGTATTTAGGTTTGTGCCATTAAAGCTCCAGGTTTCGGTGAAAACAGAAGAGCAAATCTAGACGATCTTGCAATACTCACTGGAGGGGAGGTAATGCAGATATCCAGCCCCAAAACTTTTTATGATAATATGCATTTTAAGGTATGGTTGACATATTTCATATTTCATATTTGATATTATATATGCAGGTTATTACCGAAGACCGTGGTTTCACTCTTGACAATGTCCAGCTTGAAATACTTGGAACTGCAAAAAAGGTTTGTTTCATGGGAATAGACATTGTATATTTTACATTATCCTTTCGGCCATATAACTAACATATTCTACAGGTTACCGTCTCTCTTGATGACACAATCATTCTAAATGGCGGTGGGGATAAGAAGGCGATTGAAGAAAGATGCGAGCAGGTAAGTTCATTGTTTTTATCTAAGATTGATATTAAATTTGTCATCAGTCAGCTCCTTCATTATAGTGTTATTTTTAGTTTCTGATGAATCACAAAATGTGTGCTGAGTTGCATTATACTCTATCAACTGCACATGTGATATATCCTGTAACGAAATATCAATATACTGATAATTTTCTTCGAGCTGAGTATTTGACATTCGTTAATGGTTTACAGCTCAGAGCAGGCATAGAAAATAGCACTGCCATGTTTGACAAGGAGAAAGCGCAAGAACGACTATCAAAGCTATCTGGCGGAGTTGCTGTTTTCAAGGTCTGAACACAACCATTTGAAATCCTATCCTGGCTTTAAATTACACACAACAATCATATGAACCTCTCCATCTCTTCACAGGTTGGAGGTGCTAGTGAAGCAGAAGTCGGAGAAAGAAAAGATAGGGTCACTGATGCCCTAAATGCTACCAGAGCAGCTGTTGAAGAGGGTATCGTGCCAGGTACGTTTTTATAACTTTTTTCTTAAAATCCATTAAACTCTCCCCGTTGTCATATATAACTTGTACGTGCCAGAGCATGATTTTTCTTGACACACTATAATCACACGATCAGAGCATGATTTGTTTGTTAGGTGGTGGTGTTGCTCTCTTGTATTCCACAAAAGCTCTGAACAAGATTGAAACTCAAAATGAAGACGAGAGGATCGGGGTTCAGATAGTTCAGAAAGCTCTCAAGGTTTTGTTCGTAACCACCATCTGAAGTCTTCTTAAATCATGTTAACTTGCACTGTAGTCTCTATTGACAACATTTTTTTGTGATACAGGCACCTGCATTCACAATAGTCTCAAATGCTGGTTTTGACGGTGCTGTGGTCCTTGGCAAGCTATTGGAACAAGATGACCACAATTTAGGTTTTGATGCTGCTAACGGTTTGTTCCTCTAACATTCTTATAACATTAGTCTACAAATCTCCGATTTGTCCCCTTATCCGATTAATTCTCTATTAGTCTTCACAGGCCCTATTCGCCTGACTAGTGCCTAAAGTTTGCATTCAATTAGATTGATTCAAAAGTTTTTTTTGTTGCCAAAAATAACATGATGCGAACATATTCATATATGCTGACCGATACTGCTACAAGAGTCTAAAATAAGAATACAAGTTTCTATCACTCATTCATCTTTTATGTGCGCTATAATTTAAATTGCTGAAGGATTTATATATTTTTCTTTCCAAACAGGTACATATGTTGACATGGTGAAGTCAGGAATCATCGATCCTCTTAAAGTAGTTAGAACCGCGTTGGCAGATGCTGCCAGGTGAAGATATTAATCTCTTTGCATTTGACATATTTCCTCTCAGAAAAATGAAATAAAATAAGTGTTACATTTCTCTTTTAGGAAACAATCATGCATAAGGTACTAATAATATTATCTTTGTAGTTTTTATTTTGGAAAAAGTCAAATAAGCCGCTTATTTTAGGACGGAGAGAGTAGTTCTGCACATTTATTATGTTGCATTATCTTCAACTAAACCTTGTGCTATTGAAATTGCAGTGTTTCCTTGCTATTGACGACAACGGAGGCATCGGTTGTGGACCATGGAGAGAGCTCCGCTCCAAGTCGCATGCCAGCAATGGGCGGTGGTGGTATGGGATTTTGAACATCACAAGCGCAATGTATGAATTCAAAGCCTTACTTGGAAGCGCGAGTTTAAAATTTTCCTCAAATCAATTGGAGAACAATTTGTTTAGTGAAAATTAAGGTTTAGAAACTTTTAGTCGTGCATGTTGGATCGTGTATTTTGAAGCTCAGTTCGTTTCAATATATTGGTTTAATTTAGATTATATTTGTGCACTGAAGGTCTCGGTTTTCAAGTTATGCATGCCATCTTCCAAGTGATGGTGCATAGTTTCGAGTTCGAATGATAACTCTCATTAAGTTTTTTCAGCATAGTTCTTGGAAGTGTTTTAAAAATCCCCGGCCAGTCTGATTAGTTATCGCTAATCCCCAATTAGTCTATTAATCCGATTATATCCCGGTTAGTCACCAGAGGCCCTATCTAGTGCGTAGTGATTTTTAGAACACCATATTTCTTGAACTATTTCTATATCAATTAGCTGTAAATCTAATATTACAAGAAAACGACCCATAGAGGATCAATTACCGACTAATCTGTTTCCTAAGAGCTATTAGCTATAAGCTCGTGTTACAATTCGTGAGCGTAAATAGAGTAGCTGCACCTTTAAGATCATGGTCTTGAGCTTGTTGCATTGAGTCACCGTCTTCTTTTAATAGGGCACTCCCTGCCCTTAAAATACCTTCAGCACTGCAATTTCAAGGTCAAATTCAGGTTAAGAACCCTAAAGAAGAGACAATACAGTGCTCTTATTAGTTATCGTCATGTTATTGCTTATCGCGCTAATCTTCTTGTAAAGAAGGAACAAGAGAACCCAGATAGGTGTTCTCACACTCCCGACTTCTCCCCAGAACTCGGTAAACTCGAGTTGACCAAGTTTTGGATCAAGTTTGAAACTCGTTTTCGGTAGTTCAGTTTTACCAACTTCTAACTCAAAAAGTTGGGTGAAATTTTATTTTTATATTTTATATATGCTTTGAAACTGTTCTATAATGTTTTTTTTAGTTTAGCTTCTAAAGTTGTTTGACAATATCTTATTTTACTAAAATATTGTCATTTTTTCTTTTCACGTGAATTATATATGTATATCTAATATTTATTTAATACAAAACGAGTTCTGCCGATTTCTCCCTAACCCTGAGTCTTAGAACTTTTGAGTATCAGTTGTGAATTGCTTATAACAAATTCTTTTCTTATTGAAGAACAATGAATGCGTGTAGACCTTTCAGTTATAGCTTTTAGTTCCATTATGAATTGTTGACGACACAACCAGAGAAATTATGAACTAGTCTACGAGGATTCGAGCAAAATGACGATAAAGGTACGAACCTTCCATCAACTATCTCCTCTGCGTTGAATCTGAACTGATGATCGTTCCTCTGATCTCCAGGCACCTCGAAGAGCGGCTTGATGATCTCGTCGCAGCACGAGGGCGACGACACGGAGTCCTGCAGCCCCCACCCGTTGAAATCCTGCACCAGGTTCGAACTGTCGCTCTGGTCCGCGCCATATTGTTGCTGCTGGTTGTTTTTCTCTTGTTCTTGAACGTAATGATACTGAATTGACCCGTACGCCTCGAGAGGGTCGACCTGGTTGATCAACTCGCAGGCCTGAGCCTGCGCCTGCGCGCGGCAGATGGCGAGCTGGTGCAGGACGATGTCCAGCTCGGCCTTGCTGCACTCGATCTGCCTCTGCAGCTCGCGGACGATCCTGTAGCAGCCCCCCACGGGATCGCTGGCCCGCACGTCGGACTGGAAGATGATCGTGCTCATGGCGTCGTCTTTCGCGGACTGACTCAGGTGTTTTATGATCTTTGTAATGTTGCTCACCCCGAAGAGCTTGTGCGCGTTGAGGAACTGCCTCTGCCTGTCGTGCGGGAAGTAGGGCGCCAGGATGCAGTCCGGCGCGCACTTCCTGCGCTGGTACTTGCACGCCGCGCAGGCCTGGGTCGTTCCCGACCCAGGCCTCGCGGGGGCGCGATTGAGGCTCATGCTCGAGCTCGTCGCGGTTTTTTAAGTTTTTTTTTGGGGGAGAGATAGCGACTGCGCTGCGTGCGGGGGTGCAGAGTTTTTTCCTGAGGAAGGAAAGTTTTGTTGTTCCCTTTTTTGTGGATTTTTTTGGGAGGGGACAAGAAAAAAAGATTGGGGATGGAGAAATTTTTAAGGAGGAAGAGACATGTAAGGATGTGAGGAAATGTGAAAATGTGAAATGTTTTCTATAACCAAATTCTGTTGGGAATGAACTATTTTCAGAGCTGTGAATGTTTTTTTTCCAACTAATTCTGTTGGGGAAATGAGCTATTTTTAGGTATATTATGACTATTCGACGGCTTTATTTCGAACTCGAAAAAGATTGAGATTAAATTTAAATGTCACAATGAAAAATAGTCAAATTTAAATTCAGTCTCTCAAATTCGATTAGACAATGTTGTAAAAAAGTTGATAGTCTCTAGTCCGGCAGACATTGGGAACTATTAGGAGCTTAATCGGATATGTAGTTGTTAAAAAATATATTTATTAAAAAAATTTGATATACATATACAATTTATATATAAATTTTGTATAAAATATCAGTTAGATGCCGGACTAGTTACTTTCAAAAAATAAATATTTAAGATATAAAAATATATTAGTAAAAGTATTATAATGTTTAAGTTATTTTATTTTAAAATATTTTATTAATTTTATTAGAAAATAATTGCATATATCCGTCTAGTTCCGTATTGTAAAAATCAAATATTGATAACAAAATGGCCCGTACAATTAAGTCACATATATACACAACAAAACAATGCAATAGTGATATTTTCATTATATAGCACACAGCAGAGAGCAACTTCGATGCATCAACAATCTTAAGAAGATGACACACTCTTTTCCTCCATTTCTCTGTCGATTTCATGTTCCTTGAGCTCGATCCGGCCCGATAAATCCAGGAGCTGCACGAAAATCGTCTTTACGGGAGAAAATGTTGGTTCTGAATGTCAATGTGTTCACTTTCGGCCTCTAGGCTGCGAAGCTGAAGCGTGCTTGATTTGGTTGAGCTGCAGGAAAAGTCTGGCTGAGTGACTGAATGGATGACGAGCTCGGGATGTGGAGATTCTAGCTCGAATATGACCTGCGCGGTGGTGAAGAAGATTTAGTCATGCCAGGTCGTGTTCTGATAGGGGGGGATGACGAGTTTAGACCTGGAATTTGAGTTTAACAGACCCGAGAGCTTGAAGTCGAGGTTTTTTGTTTTTGAAAACCTCGCTCCTTGACGTTTGGCAAGCGGATTTTAAGAGTGAAAGCTAAGCTCGAGTCCTATCGCAGCCAATGTACTTTTAATCATTGTTTTAAAAAACGTTAGGCACTAGTCGGGCGGAGATGACCTTCTAAGGATTAATCTAAAATTAATCGGAGAAGTCGGGAATCTTTAGGACGCTGCTTATAATTCAATCCTGATACAGATTTCAGAGCAACTAATTCATACGACATATTAGCACTTCGATTAAATTTAACATGATAGAAGCTGAGTGGACTCATAATTATCGCAATTATAAAGATCTAAACATTTAGTTTCATAATTGTTGGATATGGTAAGGCCTGTAAACTACAAAAAAGAAAAATAACAAAGGTTTGTTTTGGCATCTTATACCAAATATCTGTGTTCGGAGTTGAAGATGACGACAAGTTTAAGCCTAGAATTTGAGTTCTCGAGCCCAAGTGCTAGAAATCAAGGTTGAAAACCTCACATGCTAGTCTTTTGCACGAGAATAACAACCGTGCACTTAATCTCAAAGTTCAGTTTTAATATTGTTCGATATGGTAACGCTGGTGAACTACAAAAATAAAATAGCAAAGACGTTTACCAGAGCATTTTCTCCACGTTGGAGGAACGGGGCAGGGACATAGAGGTTGCATTGTGGCCCAAAGGACTGCAAAAGAGACACCGAGATTTAAAGAATAAATAATAAAACGTCTTTCAGTTAAGCGCGAAGAGAACTTCAAAAGTGAACAATGTTAGTTACCGGCCAGAATCTTCCTATATTGAATCCATTGACAAAGGCAATCCCCTTACTCCAACCATTGAATGAAATGTAAGTATCTTTCCCGTGGTTTGTTTCATTGATTGAAAAATAGCCCTTGTATAGTGCTGGTTCGTTCGACACGTTGTCTGCAGAAGAAAATGCGATAAATTCAATTCAATTCAACGTCTCAGCCCACCAACTTCAAGAACCCAAGGAAGCTCGAAACACACTTAGCACACCTGATTTTTCTTTTAGTATTTTCCTATCAGTTATCTGAGCATTGACATGATTCTCGACTTGAATGGCCGAATTGATTGTTGGAACCTCATTCAAGTCATGAAACGGAATAGAGATCGTTTTCCAATTATGCAGAGTCCTTCCATTTAGATAAACAGACGACAGAATGCCCTGAAAAGGCAAAGCGTAATTTTTTGTCAGTCTCACATTATGTTTCCCGAGTAGAGAGCTAAGCCTGATCATACCGATTCGAGACTAAGAGACCGTTTTCTCTAACTTTCAGAAATCTTGTATAGATTAGAAACAGCCGTAAAAAGTGAAAAAAATAATTATTTTGCGTTGGATCATAGCTTTTCTAATTTATGTTCTAAAACAATAACGGCATGGATGATTGAATTTAAGAAAGCATTTAAGCCTTAAGAGTGTAGTTTGGTACAGTAAACATAGCGAATTTGACCAAAAGCATATATAATCTTTATATTTTAAGTGATCTTACCTTTCTGTCAAATGTGTATGGCCCATAATTTACACGACCCATGTTTTCAACCTATGAGAAAAAAAGAGTAATCAAGTTACAACAATAGCAAAATTCAAAAGTTTTTTTTGATCGGCACTTAAGTACAAAACTTGAATAATATAACTGAGCATGGGACAAAATATGCTATTTGTTGTCCAATAAATTCATCATACATATATAACAATAGACACATTGAACTTGGTAAATCATATATCTTTTTATCGAAATGACTGCCAATTGTTTGTATGAACTACTCAAAACTTTTTGGAAAAAGAAAAGAGCATGTACTAACCAAGACGAATACTCTGATACTGGCCGGACATTTAGTAGTAGGAAGGTCAACTGTTTGATTTGAACTCGACCATCTTTCTATCTTGCCAACATACATCGGTCTTCTGTCATCATTATTGTCGGAAGGGCACGATATATATACTAGAGCCCTGTCATGCACCTGCAATTGATAATAATTCGGGAAGTTAAGTTCATGACTGTTGACAACATTTTAATCTTCTAAACATTACTTAACAACAAAAAGATTCAAGTAAAATCCTGAATCTATTAACTGCATTGCCTTTAGAGAGAAAAACTAGAAGAGATCGTACATTAATCATGGACTTCATGCACAGTTACAAAAACATGGTGCTTCAGATATAACTCATCGTAATACGATACCTTTGGTATGTATAATACACTTCTGTCTTTTGTTGAAGAGTATTCAGAAACATATAGTAGAAATCCAAACATCTGTATACGGAAAACATATCAGTACAGAAAGATGTACTATACTGCAATCTATGATGTTACTGATGGGCAAAAAAACCCGAGATAAGAAATAAACCTGGCCAGCAGACTCCATTGAGACCGGGTTCTCATATTCTGACACATACTTCGAATCTATCTTATGAAGCATATCAAACAAAAACTCAGTTCTTTGTAACTTAATACGTCCAAATCCCATTTTCTCCTTATTGGATGGAACAGAAGGAAGAGAAACTTTGGTGTATTGTTTTATGACCCTACGAATTGCTGAAAAGGTCCACAATAAAAAACAGAGATCATTAGATGAATGTAATTTGTACGAGAAAACACAGAGAAACATGTTGTACATGAACAAATTGTATCATTGGAGGTGCCACTTGCTTTGATACCTAAAAACCAAACTTACAGGTGAAGGGTTCAACTATCATACCCAGCACTGATCAGCTGCATATTTTTTCAATGTGGAATATTCTATTATCTGCTTGCATGCGCAAGGCACGCCTCTTTTTAGAGCGGACTCAACACATGTACAACCTTCAATACCTTTACTATGTTACAGTCTAAGATACAACTTTATGACAGCTACAGAAAATGAGAATATGATTGTACCTTTAAATTTTGCATTATCCACATCACCTGATTCCTTAATTGGTGCGTCCTGTGAGAAAGAAACATCAGTTAAAGTAGAACGCCTTTACTATGTTACAGCTTAATTTTTCTAAATCTTCTTACATAATCATATGAAGTAAGATCAGGTTTGTAATCAAACTCATCTTGACCAGTATTTGCTCCATTATAAAATCCAAAGTTTGTTCCACCATGTGCCATCTGGAAATTAGTAAGAGTCAAATTATAAAATCGGCTTATAAATTATCAATGACACTAGCAAAGTTTGAATTCAACATACATAAAGCACAGCAGAACCATTTCGTGATAAAATTTTCTTCAGGTAAGCCGCCGTAAAATCAGCACCCGTCGTAGCAATTTTCTCCCCCCAGTGTGTAAGCCAACCCGTATAGAACTCCCTGAAGCAACAAGCAATATGAGCACCAAAGAACCAATGAGTAGACTTTCTATGCACATACAAACACCTACGCAGATAGTGGAGGTGATTTTCCCGGGGCATTGAACTCTTTTTGCAACTGGAATATAGGCCAAGGCTCATCACCCGTGGAGAAGTCAACAGCTACACATAAAGAACCATATGAGATAATCAAAAGAAGTATATAATGGAATCTTGGAATTCATTATAGCTCCAAGATTAATTATTTACTGCAAGAAACAATCAAGTTTGTTTATCGAAAATGGAAGCCACAAGGAACCAGGTTTATAGATACCAAAAAGATATTGCACCAAATGCACACATTCCCCATCGCCAAGTTATGGAAATCACTTTTTTTTCAGGCCTTTATTATTTTATGAAGTGTCTACATACAATAAATAAATAATGAGCATCACCTGAAAAAACAGCATCTCCTTTAATGGTTCCTTTCTCAAGAGTTTCCCTAGAACCGCCATCTGTAGTGTATCTGAAGCAGGAGAAGAAATTCAGATGCAGTCAATTAAAGGAAACTAATCAAAGAAGAAAAACACTAGGCTTGAAGCACATAATCAAACCACATTTTAGACTTTCAAACTATAGTGTTAATGGAACAGGAGACAGAAATGTGTTGATGCAGCATAAAGTGATATGGTCGGCTGAAACATGAATAATGCCAGAGCAATATAGTGCTGAGGGACATAATTACACACATAGAAATGCAGATGCAGCTGAAATGAGGTCATTTTCAATTAGATGATGGAGAATATTCGTGCAGAACCATGAACAGAGATTGGAGAAATAGAGCCTCTTACAGAATTACTTTGTTGCCTAGATGTCCTCTGGCCGTTTTGACAAGATGGTGAAGATAATTTTTATCATCACCATATGAGCCATATTCATTTTCAATCTGTCAGAAGACACAACTACTACATTACTAAGACTGAAATTTGAAAGCACAAAGTTTCACATTTAAGGTATGTTTTCCCAAAACTCAAATACCTGAACCATGATAATGGGGCCTCCATTTTCATAAAGAAGAGGAGCCACCTTCGGCAGGAGAACTCCCCACCATCTGTCAACCTGGAAGCATTTACAATAGAAATACAAGTCCATATTAGAATGAGGATCAAACACTGAAAGATGAAAACAGTAATAGACAAAACACGAAAGATAAAACTTTAACCTATCACACACAATAAGTAAGTACCAATCGTAGGAAAGCCGAATCAGACGATCTCAGTTTCAGAGATGGTTCTATAGCAAGCAACCAAGCAGGGAAGCCTCCAAAATCCCACTCTGCAAATGAAGAAAGATATCATGAGAACCATCATCATCACCATCACCATCACTATTTAATCACACCACCTATTATTACTTAAATAAAGAAGAAAATTTACATAAATAATAGTATATCAGAAACTGATGTATTATGAAGTCACTCCTGCCATAAGGAAATATCATGTGTATACAGTATAAACTCATGTGTCACTACACTATAAATATAATGATGGCAATATAATAAAAAACAAGTTTTTTTTTTCTCTTTCAGGGGAACCTAAACGAAATGTGGGCATAAAATGAAAATTATAATGCTGGCATCTAGGTCCAGATTCGTATTGCAACCAGGATTCGATTTTTTCGTATGGATGCTTAACCAAGACATGCATGTAGCAAAACTCGCAAATGAACAACATATTATGGATCCAAACCATGAGACAGTTATGGCTAACCTCCGCAAATATAAGGCCCAGGTCGGAGCATAACAAGTAGATCCATCTTCTGGCAGAGTTTGAGAAATGATATAATATCAGCATTACCCTCAAAAACTAGCTTCCCAGGTTGTGGCTCGTGCAGATTCCAAGGAACATAAGTTTGAATGGTATTCAAGCCCAATGCCTTTGCTCTTAGTAATCTATCTTCCCAGTACTACATCCATAAAGAATACACCCATGTCACAAATCTTCAATTAGTACATGCATTAAATGGTGAAGTAGTCAAACCGAAAAAAATTGTGCAGAAGTACCTCGGGAAGAACCCTGAAATAGTGCAAGTCACCGCCAATGATCTGGAAAGGTTGACCATCTTTCCAAAACAAGTCACCAGCTATCTCGAATTTATGGGCATTAATCTGATGCAGCAACAAAAAAAATCTCACCCATTAGAAAGGAAAATAAACTCACAACACCAAGAATTCCCAACTTGACATCTAAAGTCAACCAGCAACGGATCATCAGCACAACCCATTATGTTCAGAAATTAAGCATTATGACAGAAACTAACACTTTATTTGGTCAAATCGCAAATAATTTCCTTAAGTCTTGCAGCTAATTTATCACCATTTAGCTGAATAACACCTGAAATTTATTTCTAAGTACCATAAACCCACAAGAAAGAAAATAAACTCGCAGCACCAAGAAATCCCAAGTTGACATCTAAGCTCAACTACCAATGAATCATCAGCACAACACATTTTCTTCAGAAATTAAGCATTGTTACAGAAAATAACACTTTATTTGGTCAAATCACAAACAATTTCCGTAATTCCGTCAACTAATTCATCCCCGTTTAACTGAATAACAGCTCAATTTTTTTTATCAAAATACCATAAACCCACAAGAAAGGAAAATAAACTCGCAGCACCAAGAAATCCCAAGTTGACATCATCAGCACAGCACAACACATTATGCTCAGAAATAAAGCATTATTATAAAAACTAAACACTTTATTTGGTCAATCACAAACAATTTTCTAACTTCTGTCAGCTAATTCATCACCATTTAACTGAATAACACCATAATCATGCTTTGCTTCAAAGTACCATAAGAATCACACTGTACTCATCAGATACATTACTTTCTATTCAACAATTTTCTCACAAAATTCAAAAACACTCAACACTCACAACAAAATCAGAGATCCAAGTTACCAAATCAGAACCACACTACCACAAAAATCCAACAAAACTCCAGCAAAAACCAAAAGTTCTTATCAGAAAAACGAACTACCTTCCGATGGCGAGTTCGATTATGGCGACGATGATCGTAATGAGACGAGAGCGAAGGAAGAGGAGCGAAGACCGCAACGGACACCAAAACGAACCACAAGAAGGTCGTTTTGGAGCTCCCAGCTCCAACCATTGCAGTGAATCTGGAAATTTAGCTTCACTCTTCTACTCAGAAGAAGCTTATTGCTGGTTCTTCTTCACGAACAGTGTCTTGTCCGTACACATTTGGCCATTACTGTCTCTGCGTTTTTTTGCTTGTTGCTGTTAGGTGAAGAAGGAACGTAACAGTCACGATTTGACTCGGAGCGATAACGACGAAACGCACCGTTTTGGTCACGGCCACAGACCAATTGGGCCCATTTTGTTGGGCTTAGGCCCGTACCAATTTGACTCGGAGCAGGAGGTAAACGAGTCGAATCGAGTCTTAATTTTGCATAACTCGACTTGTGAAAAAAGTGTTCAAATTAACTCGTGAAGAAAATGGTCATCTCAAACTCGGACGAGCTTATGTAACCAAATTCGAGTTCGTCTCAAAAAAATCGATTTTCTTAATTTTTAATACAAATATATTAAATGAGTAAGCTCTAGGTTGGCTCAACTCGATTCGGCTCTCTAATATTATTATAAATATTTAATTATAATTAATTAATGAGCCGAGCTTTTTAATCATTTTTTAAATTAATTAATTAATCAAATATTATACAAGTTGGCTTGCGAGCCTTAAAAAGTCCGGCTCGAACTCTGTTTGTTTATTAGACCAAGCTAATCTCATGCTTGAATAAGGATCGAGCTCGATTGCAACAAGCCTGAACTGAATATTTAAAAAACTGAGCTCGAACGGCTCGTTAAAAAGCTCGGCTTGTTTATGCACGGTTTAGGTCACAGTGAAGGACCAGTTGGGCCCGTTTTGTTGGGCTTAGGCCCGTTTCAGTTAGGTGAATGACTCAGACCGAACCCGACGATACGCGCTAATTGGGTCACAGTTACAGGCCGTTTGGGCCCGTTTTATTGGGCTTGGGCCCGTTTGTTTACAGACAAAAATGAAATGGCGGTAAAGGGTATTTTAGGTAATTCGCAACGCAAAAGTCGTCTGAATATTATGAATATGAAATTGAATGCAAGACGACAAACCAGATAAACTAAGCTTAAACTAAAATTAATACAAACAAAATAAATTTAGATTCAAAAAGTATCTGGGAAATTGAATGTTAGTGTTCAATCCATAAAAGCAAGCAATTTTCTGGGAAAAGAAACTGACTTTTTTTGTGGGTTGAAGAAGAAGACATGAACAAACCCAGAATCTGATCCAGAGGTAGCTTTGTTCTCTCTTTTTCTCTTTCTTGGTTTCAATATTTTGATATGGTTTTAATTGGGTTTTCTATTTGTCGATGATTTGGACCTTCAGATGGTAGATTTCTAGCTTGTGTTGTTCTGGGCTTTGAGATTTGAGTGAGACTCACTGGTTTTGTTGATTCATGAGACTTTCTGATTTGGGTATTGTGTTTTGAGTATGTTGTTTCATGGGTCTTTCTGGGTTTGTGATTTTCTGATGACTAGTTGAATTGGTTTATGGAAATTTACCCAATCTGTTGACCAATTATTTTTTTTGTTCTTTGTTTGATTTTTGGGTAT
This sequence comes from Geranium rotundifolium, assembly GCA_963920655.1. Lineage (NCBI taxonomy): Eukaryota > Viridiplantae > Streptophyta > Magnoliopsida > Geraniales > Geraniaceae > Geranium > Geranium rotundifolium. Next base: position 46,060,288 of record OY987312.1, read on the forward strand.
GATATGTTTTGTGCTTTCTGATGTTGCTTGGCCATAGAATACATAGTTGACTTTTATTTCCATTTTGAGAAGTTGGTTGAGTTATTGTCTCTTTGTATAGCTACTGATTCCAATGTTCTAGAAAACATTAGGCGCTACTCGGGCGGAGAGGGCCTTTTGGGGACTAATCGGATTCAAAGATGAATCATGAGTTAACAGAGGATTAATCGGGAACTAATCGGACAAGTCGGAGATTTTTATAACACTCTGGTTCTATAGTCACTGTTGGGAAATGGTTAAAAAAATGCTAAGCGCTAGTCGGGTGGGCAGAGAGAGCCTTTTGGGGATTAATCAGAAATCAGTCGGGGACTAATCGAAAATTAATCGGATTAAAGGGTTAAATGGGGATTAACAGAATTAATCGGAGAATTCAGGGATTTTAAGGACACTGTTGTTGGATAATTCTTCAATTGGATTTGACATTGCATTTTGTTGGTTATATTTCTAAGATTTTAATCTGCAATTTCTGTTCTTTTCTTTGGTTAACTGGTTTTTACTAGTCATAGTTCCAGCAGTAGAGAAACTTTATCGCTGCTTGAAGTTCTTGTCATTATGGTGCTATAAGTAACGTTCAATTTTCAGCTTTTAACCAATTAACATTGAGGAGATCTAAGCGTAGTTTTGGTATAATTTGACTAGTGGTTTCAATTTCAATAATGCAAGACTTAACATGGGATTGCCCGTTGTGGGGAAATTCATCTGAATTGGCTGCCCAACACTCATCCGTGTCCCAAAGTTCAAGCCTTAAGATGGGAGTTCCGCCACAAAACTATCATGTTTCGAAACAAATCAGTTTTCGGATCCAAGACCAGGATTCATGCTCGAGTCAATCAACTTGTCAATCTTACCCCGAAGTGGTCAGTCTCGGGTTGGGGGAAAGTCAAAGGACAGTTTCAGCAAAATCAGGTCATTATAATTTCTGCACCTCTTTCCTCGGTGCCATTATATCTAAGTACTTGTTTGTGCTTGAAGTTTATATGCTTAGCATAAAAAGACGATCAAGAAAGATTATGAATCCTTCTCATTTCACATCTAAATATTACCGTAAAAATAGGATATAGCGATATCGATCACAAAGCCGTGGGAGGTCACTGCACATCAGGAACATCAACGGGCGCTCAGGACTTTCTCTACCCTTTCTCACAACTTGGTTATCATCAATCACTTGTAAGTCCATAACATCACTATCATCGTCTCAGCGCAAGGGTCGACGTGTGATTTTATATATTCTGATTGTAGGGTTCCACTCCGCTCCACTTTGCTGAAGGAGAACTGGTGGCTGCTTACACTTCACCCCATGTTTTGGTACGTGTTCCTTATATCAGCTTCTTATCGCATTTGTTATTGTTGAACAACATGACAGTTTGGTATTCTTGCAACAACTGTTTGTGGTATTATTGTTAAGACTCGGTCACTCCCGATGCTGTGGAGTTTTTTTAGAGGGGTCTCGATTTTGCATCAACATTTACATTAGGTGACTTTTATTTACCTTTATCGGCATTAGGCTCACTAGGTTTGGCCGGGTCGTCAAGTGAACATTTCATCTCCAAAGAGGTCAGAAGTTCGGTCCTAGCAGGTATCTGCTTCTTATATTACTAATTGTCAATGTTCTAAAATTCCCTAACTGGTCCGATTAGTCCCCAAAAGTCCTCTCCGCTGTTATTTTTAATCCAGTAACTACAGGCAATTTTTGTCAAGAGTCGGTCACTCCAGTTGCTGTGGAGTAAATGTACATTAGGTGACCCTTTTTTTTTTTTTACCTTTATCGGCATTAGGCTCGCTAGGGTTGGCCTGATGTGGACATCTCATCTCGTAAGAGGTCAGAGGTTCAAATCCTAGTAGGTATCTGCTCGGGGGCATGTGGGGGTTTAGGGATAGAAATTTAATTTTATTCTTATATTACTATTTGTCAATGTTCTAAAAATCCCTAACTGGTCCGATTAGTCCCTAAAAGTCCTCTACGCCCAATTAGTGCCTAACTTTTTCAGAACACTGCTATTTGTAATCCAGTAACAATAGGCAACTTTTTTAATAGGAGACCTCGTCATGCTCTTTTCGCTATGTGCTATTATTTTAACGGGCTTGGAGAGGATCGACGCTTTAATATAAAGTTTGGGCCCTAGACTACCCTTTTGGCCGAGAAGCACCTTCGGAAGCATCCCATGCTTTCCTATATTTTTAGAAGTGTCACGAACAGAATAAATATTCTCAACCTGAAATGTTCTTAAATGTTGATGAAGTAGTTTTTGATTGATTATCTTGTGAATCTTTATAATCATATTTATTTTGAAAGTGTTGCAACCCTTTTTGCTTTGCATCAGTTTCCTTTGTTATTATTCTCTTGTCACTTCACTTGTCTTCTCTTAATGAATTTAATAGTACTTGGTTTTGTTCTTCACTTACATCTTATCAAGATGACTTTATTCTGTTTGAAGCCTTAACTTTCAAGTCGTAGATGCAACATGTTAGTAACAAAGTTAGCTTTGTTGTTGTTGTTGTTGTTCTTCTTCGTCAATCTATTCGGGGAAAGAAACCAGTAGTTTCTAGGATTATAGGGTTTTGCGGGTTTATATAGATTTGGAAGATGTGTTTTCTCTGTTCTCCGTCGATGAGGTATTTATTATCGTTGAAATGCCATCAGATCCATCATCCCCAAGTGCCTGGGATGGCCATGGCGCCTTATCGGGTGCCACTGCCTCTGGAGCTCACACAAGACGAGCCCGTCTATGTGAACGCGAAGCAGTACCGCGGAATCCTCAGGCGGAGGCAGTATCGCGCTAAGCTCGAGGCTCAGAACAAACTCACCAAAGCTCGAAAGGTACGTGTGACACGTCAATTCTTGGCCTTTTTGGGAAAATTGCAAAAAGGTGTCCTATTACATGACACTTTTGCAAAATGGTGATGTGTTGTTTGTTAATAACAAAAAAATGTTGTGTTTGCATTTTTTTTTTGCAAAATGTGTATATTTTTATTAAAATGGCGAAATTACCTCTGAGAAATGTTATGCAGCCGTATCTTCACGAGTCTCGGCACCTTCACGCGCTCAAGAGGGCTCGAGGGTCGGGCGGGCGCTTCCTCAACGCCAAGAAGCTCAACGAATCAAAATCCGAAGTTTCTTGCCCGAAAAGCCTGGAAGATCTTGCTGGCACCACGAGCGCCTCCAACGGGGAAATTTATCGCCAGGCAGAAAATGGGTATTCCGGGCACTCTCACCAGCTCCGGTTTGGTCACCTCCGGTGAGGTCACCTGAGAAGTGAACTTGCTGGCATTTCCATTGGGAAGTCATCCTTGGCTCAGCTGCTTTTTTCAGTTCAACTTTGCATTGTTGTGTTGCTTGACAACCTTAAAGAACAACATAGGACTAAGGTTTCTCATTTATGTCTGTTTTTATGGTACTTGTTTTATTTCAGATTGTGGCAAATGGCAATAGGCAATAGCTGCTTTCAGGTTGATTGTTGGTTTTGGTTATTGGCAATGCGTTTCAAATCTCATCAAACTTATGAATGCCAATACCAAATTGCTGTAAAAATGTGTGTAATGTTGTTGAGACAAACGTTACTACGTCAGAGATGACCTTTTAGGGATTAATCATAAAAATAAATCAGATCAAAAGATTAATCGAGAAATATATAGGATTAATCAAGGACTAGTCGGAGATTTTACAACAACATTTGAAAGTACATTTCATTTTTTTTCATGCATAGATGACAAAAATCTCCGAATTCGATAGATATCTGAAATTGTTATCAAACACAGTAAAAAATATGATCACTAAATTCGTCATGTTGTTGTCTTATAAAGATGTAAAAATTTGTGGACCAGACGAAAACCCCATCATATCCTCAATCTGATGGATGGGTGGAGATCACTGAATCCACCATTGAAACTCGTCCTATTGTCATGTCTATCCGATTCTAGGAAAGACTAATGGGCGAGTACATACCAATTTTACTCGGCCTCTATCCTAGACTGATAAAGATCTTCGTCGAAGACGTTTTTATCCTAAAAATACATATTTAAAAGTATTTTATATCACATATAAGAGTAATTTTAAATATTGTCGAAAAAGCTTTTATCTAGTCAGATCGAAAATATCATATCGCGCTGTTTAAAGATGTACCAAATGGGCTTAGATGAAAAGCCCATTACAAACACCCACGACCTAAAGACCAAAATAGCCCACTGGGCCTACAAAGGTCAATATCAGATAGACCCTATTTACATATTTGCCCCTATCTCTTTCCTTCTTCTATTCCTATTCTGTCTCTCTCTTCCGTTCATCGCCTTTTTTTAATTTTCTCGGAAACTGAAGAGAAAAACAAAAAAATTGTTCTGCTTTCTCGCGACAATGGACGGCGCTGCTCAGTACGATAAGCGAACAGTGGAGGAGGTGTTCAGGGACTTCATGGGTCGAAGGTCTGGCATGATCAAGGCCCTCACCACAGGTACAATCAATGACCCACCATTTTGATTTTCTCGCCCGAGAAAGTTTGGGAAAATAAAATGTTGTTTGGTTACTGTCGATGGGAGAGAAAGCTAGACCCACCTGAGAAAAATGAGTGATTGGGTTGTGGGTTTTAGTGGGTACGCTGCATTGTCGTTTGAATTTGGAGTTTCGTTGTTATTTGTGTGTTTTTTAATTTGTTGGTGAGTGTTTTGGGGAAATTGTGAACCTGGAACAAATCTGTTTGTGGGTGTTGTTCATGAGATGGGTTAGGGTTGATGGTGCTGAAGATGCGAGGTGTGTGAGCTATTTTATCTGCTCATTGTGTTTTTTTTCTTGGTTTCCGAGAAAGTGATGGAAAATGAGAGAAAATTCTGAAGTGTGTGTTTTGTGGTTTTGTGTAGTGATAATGTGCATAATCTTTTATTATTGTTATTATTATTTGAGGGTGTTGTGTTGCTGTATTTGATTTGCTTAAAAGCTGATGATTAATTGGAAATTAAAAGTCCTTTTTGTGTAAATTATGTTTTCATGATTGATGCATGAAAAGTATTAATACCTATTAAGACCTATTTGTATATGAGGTTGTGGGGATAGAAAATGCGAGGGAAGGAAAGGATTATAACCTATTAAGACCTATTTGTTTGATGTGACAAAGCTTAGTTTTGGATTTTCAGTTTTAGCTGCATGGAGTATTTTGTTTGAGGAACCCAAATAACGAGAATTTAATATTTGAAGTTTTGATTTATCCTTGTCCTAAATTTCCCCCGGAGCTGAATGCTCAACTTAGTAATGTAGTTTTATCTTTGCATAGCTATGTTTTGTTGCTTCGATTAATGTATTTTCTTCTGTTGTTACAGAAGTCGGTGATTTTTTTCAGCAGTGTGATCCTGGTTAGTGCTTCTTCTCTCCACTCCTTGAATAGCTTTATGTACTAAATCATGTCGCATTGGGTATATTTGGGCGATATACTTGTAATGCATTATTCTCTTAATATCTAGTTCTTAGTCTGGTCCTGGTTTTGTTTTCATTATTTGCTATGGCTTGGCGGACTTTGTATTTCACGCTTTTGATGTTGGGTTTTGGGTTGTTGTCTGAACGTGTCACAATGTGACCTTGTAAAATCATACATACACGACCTTTTCTTGGCTGTTTTTTCATCCACGTTTTTCTGCATTGTCCTTATGTTACCGCTATTTTGTCTTTGTTATTTTACTAAGAGATGTAGTTAGAGTTTGTCAACTATTGCCCGGTTGTTTTTGTCCTTCCTCAAGTGTTCCCTGTTGAAACCAGTTATCTGTTAACCATAACAAATATGCCATAAATTTCTCCGTATCGGGTTTGAGGGTTTTTTGAGTACTTCAACTGACCTGGTAGAGTGGGACAATGTCATGTGTACTTCTAATATAATTTTGCATATCTGTGGAGTGTTATTAATATTTGAGCATTGAAACGCTATACTTTTCTGTTCATATGAATTTTCATTCACTTAAGCTTCACATTTGTATCTATCATATTTTACTTTAGCAGTCCATAAAAGTGTGATGATATTACTTTCATTTTTGTTCTGATAGAGAAAGAGAACCTGTGCTTGTATGGCTTTCCGGACGAACACTGGGAAGTCAATTTACCCGCTGAAGAAGTGCCTCCGGAGCTCCCGGAGCCGGCGCTGGGCATCAACTTTGCAAGAGACGGCATGCAAAACGAAGACTGGCTAGCTCTGGTCGCTGTTCACAGCGACGCATGGCTTCTCTCTGTCGCCTTCTATTTCGCCGCGAGATTCGGATTCCTTAAAGCCGATAGGTATATGTATTTACAACATAAGCAAACATTTTACCTGTCGTGTCATTTGTTGGTTCAAAAAGGGACTATTTCGTGTTACCACGGTGAACTATAAAACTCAGCATCTGATTACCCGTAAAATATTTTTTATGTCTCTCCGTGCAAAGCAAAGTTAAAAACATATCGTGGAATGACCAAATTACCCTTTCCCATTTTGGTTCGAAAGGGGTTATTTCGTGTCACCACGGTGAACTATAAAACTCAGCAGCTGACTACAGTAAACCTTTTCTCTTATGTCTCACCGTTCGTGGCAACGTTAAAAACATATATTATAATGACGAAATTACCCTTGCCAGTTTAAAGAAATTTTTACAGAATTTTTTACAGAACATTTTACGTGATCAGTTGATTATTTTGTCCTCTGCAGAATGTAGAAATAATCCTTATGAACTATGTACATAGTATAACTAATAACTAATTTTATCTTCAGTTCACCATCATCATCGTGAAACTGATATTGTAATTCCGATTACGCAGGAAGCACCTCTTTAACATGATCAATGATCTTCCTTCCATATTTGAAGTCGTGACTGCGCCTACAAAGAAATCATCGAAGAAGTCCAAGACAAACTCTAAAGGGGTAAAAATCAATTTTATTGAAATATGCATTTTGTTTCGGTTTATTCGTACAAAATTATACATCTGTAGCAACACTTCAAATCTATATGTTGATGTGAACTAAAATCTGGAAATAATCCTGAAATATGCATATTGTTCTGGTTTATTCGTACCAGTTTTTCCTTTCTTGCTATGTAGTCCCTGTGCTCTTCTTTTGTTCCTATTTAGTCCTCAACCATTAGAAATTGTTCTTATTTAGTCCCCATGCTCTTCTTTTGCTCCTAATTTAGTCCCTAAATTCATATTCCCAGCCTCTGATATGTCATTCAAATATTGAACTTACTATTTATGTTTTTAACATTCCTGTTAACTTTTTGGGTCAATGCAGAGAGCCTCTGAGCCTCAAGGCAAGTACTCGAAGCCGATGTCTCCAAAAGACGAGGAAGAGGGCTTCGAGGAGGAAGACGAAGACGAGCACACCTTGTGCGGGGCGTGTGGAAGCGACAACGCAACCGACGAGTTCTGGATTTGCTGCGACATTTGCGAGAAGTGGTTCCACGGCAAGTGTGTGAAGATAACTCCGGCGAGAGCCGAGCACATCAAGCACTACAAGTGCCCGTCGTGCACCGGCGGGAACAAGATTGTTCGTTGAGCTCTCTCTGGGAATCGTGTTCGGGTCGATGATCTGTAGGTGTTTTCTCTATTCTTCAAAATTGTGCAGTATGTGAAATGGCTACTTTTGGTTTAGAGTATGGTAGTTTATTTTTTGAAGTAGAGAGACTTTGTTTGTAGTTTGGTTAAAGATGATGAATATCAGTTTGATATGGAAAACTTTGTTATCACTTTTAAGTTTTAAGTTTATGGAAAATCCCAACTTGAAGGGACAAAGCAGAGCAAAACAAAAATATATTACAACCTGCTTTGTCAGGTTCGAAGTATTTTGCCTCTATAAAAGTAGTATCGGGTCAAATTATTTTTATAGGTTCGAAGTATTTTGCCTCTACTAAAGTGGTATCGGGTCAAGTCTTGTGATATTATATCCTCGTCAAATAAGAGATATTGGGTCTTCGTCTGATTCAGAGATTTTTGTCATTCTTTTCCAATAGTGTTAGGATAAGAATTTTTTAGAATCTAATTGGGATGGAGATATACAAAAACCTTAGTCAAGGTTTGGATGGGTGGGACGCATGCGAAGTAACGCACTAAATTTTCTTCCCTCCGGCGAATGAAGGATTCGACTGTTCTGTGCATCTCCATCTCTAGTGGTAGCACAAGCTTCGTTGCCCTCCGCCGCCATCTTTTGGAATATTCTTTTATCAATTTGCTCAAGTGTTTTTTTCTCCCATTTTCCTTGTTTGCCGTCAAGACATGAGCTTGGTTTTTTCTCGAGATGTTCGAATCTCTGTTTTTTACCATCTTAAGCCCTTCTCACTCAAGGTGAGAAGATATGCTAAAGTCGTAGCGCACTACTGCTCTATCTCCAATCTCCAGAGGTATATATATAAATTTTCAAGGCCATTTCCGAGTTTTGGGTTTAGAAGTCTCAAAGTACTCTGAGTTCACATCCCGAAATCATCATCACTCCCCACCACAATAGCCATCCTGTGACGCCACCGCATCAGTTTATTATGTTAGTTAATCCACATCAATTAGACGACGGTGCCTATCAGGTTACCCGGGTTTCTTAATTTGATAATAAGTAATTTTCTATTTGTAATGTATATTCTCTGTGTAGAAGGATGTCTCGTTGCATTATGAACAATAGTCAATAAAGCTCGAAATTGACAAACAGAAACTAAACCAGACACTAGCAAAGACTCAACAACTGCCCAAAGGGCCAATAAACTTTCATATAGATGGAAACTGTAACAATAACAAAAATGTGCACAAAGCTCTGAAATGTCTACACAAGAATCCTATATGTATATATATGGCGCCTAATCTTTTTTGCAGTTTTGTGTTCTGCATCAGTTTTCCAAAAATTGAAAGAGCATCGCTTGGCCCTTCAATGCAGATCCCAAGTTCAGTCCCTTGAATTTTGCATAAGCTCAAACCACTGCAATAACAAATGGCAGATCAGAAACATGAAATGATTGGTTCAGTTTCGGTTTACAATGGACCAACCGATAAATCTGGACAAATGTGTCACTTTAAGTCATAGATATTGGTGCAACAATAAATAAGTCAACATTTTCATAAAAAACCGAATCGAACAGAAAATCAATATGTTCAAAACCAAACCGAACCGTGAACAGCCCTAGTACAAGGTTAGTGAGATCTTTGACATTGCAGAAGTATTTTACCTGTCTCAGCAAATCCGCGAGGGTTCTTGGGAGCGCTTCGATGTTTTTCAGGACAATGTAGAACGGGAAAGGGAAAGAATTTAGGTATTTTTCCGACTCGACGAGGCCATCTGCATGCACTCTCAGAACTTCCTACAATACATAAAACGAGGTTCTTGTTAATGTTATTGTTTTTTTTTCAAAATTTTCCGTACTTGAGAGTTTCAAAATGGATCAAGAGCAAGGAAAAATACCTCAATGTCCACGATTGATCGTTCATGGTTATCCAGAAGAAGAAACGCCACCATTCGCTTAGCTTTGAGTGCTTCTCGAACACATCGCCTCAAGTTCTCCTGCAAGTAGAATCCAATAAAACGTTGAGGCATAGAATGTATAAGTGTTCTGAAAATCGGCCTAGGCGGGAATTATTAGAACACTAGGCAGATTTAGTCCATTTTTTCGAATTTAATTTAAAAAAAAATGCTGAAAACTAAAATAATTTATACTGATATGTACTCTTGTTATTTTTGAAGGGAGTGAACTCCTAAATATTTATTATTACTATTTCTATATATTTTAATTGTGTACATATAATACGTTATTTAATAAAATTTTAAGAAGATAAGAGAAATACAAATCCCTAGTCCCAATTAATTCTTGGAGTCCCTATCCGCCCGACTGGCGCCTAGGCATTGTTTAGAACACCGAACAAATTGGCTGAAACTAGCAAAGAGCAGATATTATGTCGGAAACATAGAGCCTTACCTTTTCATTGAAGTGGCCGTCGCCAATGATCAAAACAAGCTGCTGAAGCGGGTTGTGCCCAGATGGCAGGCGTGCTCTAGCAGAAGCAGCATCCAGCAAGTTGTTCACATACCTCAAGAGGTCAGCGACTGGACTATCCACAATGGTGTTTTCTTGCTCGAACGTCAAATTGGAGATCATCTGCTCCATCGAGAAATTGGTATCAGAAAGATAGAGCAAGGAACAGTCATAGGCTTGTACCAATATGTGATCTATAACACTAGAGAAAATCGCAGTATGGGGCTTTATTATATGTCAATTTTGCAAAAAGTTGCTGTGTTGTTTGCATTTTTTTTTGTAAAATGTGTATATTTATAAAAATGACAAAACTGCCCCTGAAATTAAGAATTAGGACTTTTATAACATAATTTTATCTTAAAAATAGTACAACAAAAAAGTCATATTACATAATTTGAACATACAAATTTCAGTTAAAATATAAAAACAGAAACTTTTATAATGTTTATTTTTGTTAAATAATACTTTTTAGCTTCACGTGTAATTTTGTCATTTTTATAACTTTTGTCATAACAAACACATCATCCTTTTGCAAAAGTGTTATATTGTAGGGAACTTTTTGCAATTTTCCTAGAACACTATTTCGAGCTCGAGTAAAAAACAGGAACTGATTTGAGTGTTGGGAGAGAGCTAACCTTGGCACCCGCCTCTCCGGTGAAGGGTTGATCGAAATCATGCAGTAGCTTAACGTTACCCATCTTCCCGTAGCTCGCAACAGCCAAGTTGCCCATCTCGAGTTGAGACATTGCTCGGCATACTGTCACCAGAGCTTCAACAGCAACGCCGCCGCAACATCTCTCAGACATGCTACGAGAATCATCCACAGCAATGACAACTTGGTAGTCGCGTTTGTTAGGCCTGGTGCGTCTCAGCCAGATTTTATCTTTCCGGTAATGACTTGCAATGTAGGAAATCACCTGATGGTATTGCACCAAAAAAAGAGATTAAGAGGATTGTACTACAGATGTAAGTGTGATATGAGAAGTTTCTCAGAAACGCTAAATGCTAGTCGGGCGGATGGGGACAAATCAGATATGTATTTCTCTATTTTTAAAATAAATTATTATACATAAACATAATTAAAAGATGTAAAAATATAATCATGTTTAGGATATAATTTTTTTTTTAATTTCTTATATCATCATGTCTTTCAAAAATAATAAACCTACTAATAAAAATACTCATAAGTTTTTTGATTAAATTTTCTCTTAAAAAAATGACCTAAATCCATCTGGACTCACCAATTATGTGAAATAAAGTCGGGGTTCTAAAATATCCACCTAGACCGATTTTTAGGACACTGGATAAGAGAAAGAAGTGTGTTTGTGATTTACCTTTTTCATGTTTATGCGCTTCCCAGTCCTGTAATCGCCTTGAAGCTTGCTGGCCAAGGTAGGTTCCAAGACGAGGCGCAACTGCTCGGCCAGCTCCTGAGACAGCCTAGTCGTGCGTAATTCGTATCTTCTCCAAAGAGCCGTCGCGTTATCCATCACATCACCTGGAACTTCCTCAAGATCCCGAGCTTTCCCCATTTCAGAGTCGGACATGGAAAGTAAGTGCTGTCTCTCCTCTCTGAAGTAAGACCTATTTATGGTGACCAAACTCTCTGATAGGCTGCTTTGAGGTTCGACATCATCCTGAGTAGGAGCTTCGGGCGATCTCTCCTCGTAGTTCTTCACTTCAGCGCCAAGCATTAGCTCTTCCATCTTGGTTTTCAGATTCAAAGCAGATCTCTCCACACGGGTTCTTTCGGGAAGAACCTTATCGACGTCCATGTCATCAGCCGCGCCATCTCCATTGTTATCATCTCCATCGGGCTTATAGCCACTGGCGTTTTTGTCAACTTGCTCGGACGCTGCTGGCCCTAATGCTTGCGCCGTTCCTTTCTCACGCTCCTGAGCGTATCCATACTCAACTGCTTCCTCATCCTCAATCTCGATCTCTTCCATCGTGTTATCGGCTTGGAGATCAGTTGAAACCTTCACATTTTCCTTACACTGCTCCCTTGCATCCCCTACACTCCGGTTCACGTTTGGCCTGTCCTTTTGGAAAGACGAGGTTTCAGACTGAGGCAACTGATTTTTCTGCTGGTCATCAGCGAATCTCCCGCCATACGAGGCATCAGCCATCGTGGCGTCCATGTCAGAGGCGCTCTCCGAAGGCAAGCCTCTACTAGGGGCAATATCGTTATTAGCATCATTCCCGCCAGACCAATTAGCTTCTGGCGCCATGTTTCTTGAGTTCGGAACCTGCGAGTCGCCCCGAGGTTGCGCTGCAGAATCTGAATTGGGCACTTGATCGTTAGTGAAGTCAGTAGAGCCAGGTTCGAGTCCTTCGCTCTTTTGATCCATCTCCTTCGCCTCAGCATTTGCTTCGCCCGGATCAGCGTGTTCAGAGTCTTCCTCCGTTTGTTGAGTCTCCGCCTCCTCCATTGTCTCCTCCACAGGACCAGCCTTCTCATCGACGTTGTCCTCATTTTCAAGATCTTCCGCCTCTGGCTCTTCTAAAGAACCCAAACCCTCTTCTCCATCCATGTCGATATCTTCTACTCCTTCGTCGAGGTTTTGATCAGGCTCGTCAGGATTTAACCCGGTGGGATCAGCATACGCTTCATCCTTGTCCATGTTCACGTCCTCCGCATCATCATTATCATCACCAACATCGTCTTCACTTTCAGCCTCGTCGTTTTCTTTATCATTCTCATCGAAATTTAGCTCTCCGGTCTGGTCAGCGGTAGCAGCCCCATCTTCCTTGGCCCTCAGCTCCCGAGAGCTCGCATCCGTGTCCTGAACGGCGTTCCCGGTCTCGTACTTCTCCTTGGTGTCGTTCGGGTTCTCTTCCTCATCGTCCTTATCGCAGAGCTTCTCGTCGACTGCTTCGCTGTCGTCTCCGGTTTCTCCCATTTTAGACTCCAACTGATCGTCTTCGCCGTCCTCTTCATTGTTCTCCTCCTCTCCCGAGTCCTCGCTGACGCTATACGCGTCAGCGTCGAAATCTTGATCCATTTCTATCCCCTTCTCGTTTTTACCAGGTTCTTCGCCAGTGGCATCTTGATCTTCATCTTTCTGCACAACCATTCAGGAGAAATTTTAAGAATTAAGACTTCTATAACATAGTTTTAATGTAAACATAGTACAACTAAAAAATTAAAAAACAAAATTTGATCATACAAATCATACAACTTTTAAAATTCCATTTCTTTAAAATAAATAAAAGAAATCACTTTTTTTATATAAAAATACACACATTTTGCAAAAGAATGTAAACGACACAACACCCTTCTGCAAAGGTGTCATATTAAACGACGCTTTTTGAAAATTTTGAAAAAATATATTTATAAATCGTTCATCATAAGCAATACCTTGTCAGATGCACCAAGAAGTTGATCTTCATCGGTGATTTGATCACTGACATCATGCGATCCCGCACCCTCCCCCATACCCGTTCCGCTCGCATCCTGGGCACTGGCATCCTCTTCTTGCTCTTCAGTGGATACACCGAATCCTTGGGAATATAGCGAAGCGAAAACATTTGCAAGAGCGTGAGTCATCATAGACACCTGCACCCAAGAACGCAAAATTAGTGACTTGAAACTCAATGTTCTAAAGTGCTACTCGGGCCGACAGAACCTGTTGGGGACTAATCGAAAAATAAATTGGATTGAAGGACTAATCGGGAATTATAGGGTTGATCGGAGAGTAATCAGACAAGACGGGGATTTTTAGAACACTGCTGAAACTTCGAAAATCATTCACAATACAGACATTTGCTTCATGTTACTCAAGAATTTAAAATCATATGAGCATGTAAGAATCATGAGACAGAACAGCATTCCTGGATAATGAGGTTTGCTCGAGAAAAAACATGGAAAGGAGGAAAGCAAACAGGAGGAGCTGGGAAGAAGAGACTAACTGTTTTGTGGACTGCCAAAAAGTCTTGCAGAAGACAGTTACTGAAGTTACATAGCAGGTCCAAAAATTCACGAAGCTGCTTGAGTTCAAGAACATCACGACCAAAGTGATTCAGCAGTTTCTCCTGAACACAGCATATACAGAATGTAAGCCACATTCAAAAAGAGAACCTATTTAGAAATTAAAGGAAGTAGATGACCACACGAAACTTACAGTATGGAAAATTGTCTCGAGATCATCACACAACCGGCCCAGATTCAAACTTGCTGTATGCGCTTCGAATATAGATTTTGACGATGTGACTTTCCCAACTGATTCAGAAAGATCGTGCCCATTACTCACTGAGCTCAGCTTTTGAAACGAATCCATTGTATTTGACCATACTCTTTTGAGGGCTTCCAGATAATTAGCCTCTAAATCATCAGAATCGTTGCCATTGCAAAGATTGATATCTTGGGATGGCTCGACTGTCGGATTTCCTGACTCAATCGGAGAATTGAACTGTTTTTCCAAGCTTTTGCCCTAGAAAAGTCACAAAGGTATTAGAAAACATTGATCTTGATTACACCAACACCGAAAAATGAGTAGACAAGAGATTGAGAAAGAAAATAAAATAAAATACATTCTCCACCACGTCGTTGAAATGGCTAAGGAGAGCCGCTTCAACTGAATTTCCATCAAAATTTCGGCGAAAATCAGAGAGGCGCTCTTCAAAGTTGTTAATCACCAGGAAATTTTCATAGATCATCAGTTCTTCTTCTACCGACACCACGTAAGGGCATAACGAACCATTCAGTGTTGTTATAACTCCATCGGAACCAAAAAACAAAATGTCCAGCGATTCCTGATACAACGCTCAGGTGAGTAATATAAAAGGTTTATCAAAGACCAGAAATAAATACAAAAGTAAACATATGACACACCTTTGACTTGTAGAAAACTTGATTAAATTCGGTGACGAAATCTAGAACCTTGGTTGCTGCAACACCGACATTTTCACAGCTGTTTACATGGGTCCCGGCAACGGTTCTCAGCATCAGCAGTTCTTCGTTCGAGATCTCATACAGACTATCAAATAAAAGCTGCGATTTTTAAGGAGATTAAACAAGTTCAGTTTGCAGGTCAAAAGGAGGGGACAATCCATGAAACAAACAATATCAAAATCACTCACTTTCTGTTCCCACAAGCACTTCATGATGGCATGACCATTTTGAACTTTGGAGGACTTGCTAACGGTTTCGTTAGTTTTTAGTGAGGAACTTGAACACAGAGATCCCAAAGCCGATGTACACTTCTGCAAGCGCTTCAAATGGTCCGCGAAACTGTAAGCAGTGGCTCGTTGCTCCTGTTGAATGGCTATAAGATGGTCGAGGAAAGAGACCGACCTATTGACCTACATTAAAATGGAAAAAAAGAGAAGAATTTTGAGTATGCATATATCATATACAATGTTCTAAAATATGCAAGGCACTAGTCAGGTGGAGGGGCTTTCTGGGAGCTAATCAGGGATTAATCGGAAAATAACAGAGGATTATTAGGGGACTAGTCAGGGATTAATCGGAAAAGTCGGGGATTTTTAGAACACTGATCATATATGAAGGCATTAAAAGCAGAACTGGATACGGTCAATAGACAGTTCTTCATAGTTGAACAGAAAAGACAATCCACCAAACAAACAATCTTATATCATTTGGACTCGGTGTTCTAGAAAATGCTAAACGCTAGTCGAGCAGATATTTCCATTGTAATTCTTAATCAAGTAACCATCAATGTACCAATTATATTTTAGAAATTCAACAGAATCCATACTGAATGGAAATATCTGACAGTCTAGATCACAATAACCGAGCCGAACACCGAATTTCAAGCGATGTTTAGCCATGCATACCTGCTCAAGAGAAAAGTCTTTGTGGAACTTTAGGGAAATCTGTTGCAAAACCAGAACCGAAGCCATGCTCTTGAAATAGTACTCGTTGACGTTTTTCCACTCAGTACTTAGGCTCTCGTGAGGTGGCCTGTGGAAATTGTTTGGCTTAGCAACATCGGGATCCCCAAGAGATAGTCTATGTTTCTCCAGAAGCAAATGATGAACATTATATGATGGACCGAGGAACCGGGAACATAACTGGTTTGGATTAGGTTCCTGTGAAATATCCAACATCAGTAGAAAAACAGCATTTAATTTACATGTTTACGTAGGAAAATAGGAATAAAAGTTGTATATACCGCATTGAAGAGAAATATGTTACCTCCATAGAGATGAACCCGTGTCTACGCAACCCGCTACTCTCTAACAACTTCAAAAGCTCGTCCAAATCCCTCCTCTTCCCGAGTCTCTTGCTTGTATCCTTCCAGCGATCACTACATCCTGATGTAGTTTCACATATATTTTCAAGTGTATTCCACACAGCAGTCCATTCTTCCAGGTACGTAGGGCACACAGACTCGAGAGCAGAGGATTGCGCGAGGATGCTTGAAATATCTGCAGATAAAGAAGTTCACAATACATGAAAATATAAATTACATAGATATTAATGAAGATAAACAAAAGTGCGCTATAAACCTGAGGATGAAGTATCCAAGTCTTGCAAAGTTTGAGCTGCTTTTTCTTTCCAGTTGGCTAGCCACGCAAACCTATCCTCGTATTTTAACTGTGTCAAATTTAGAACAGCTTTTATCGTCTCTTCGTTCTTATCTGAAAAACTGCTGGGTAGCACTGGGCCTTGAAAAGATGGAGCAGTTGCTACTTTCTGCGCTGCTTCTTGATTGAGAATGAGCATTACTGGCTGTTGCAGGAGATCCTGTCCCAACCAAAGCAATTAAAACTTGCGAATTAAACAAAGAAATCATTATTATATAGTTATTCACAAGCTAATATACTTACAGTGTACTTCTGTATAAGCTTCTTAAGCTTCTGGCGAGTCCTCTTTGCATTTTCAAAGGCTAAATTATTATCAAAACGCTCCCACCGGCATAACTTCAACAGTTCTTTCAGTTCCACCTCAATTTTCTTTCTATTCGTTTCCATGTGCTCCGATACTCTGCCAATAGTAAAAAGTAAACCATGAGGCCTCCAGATTCTTGAACAGAATTGTTAGAATAGGTAAAGGAATATTAGGGTTTGTTTCTAATTCCCTATATAAGGGAACCACATATTGTAATTCAGTATCAAGTTATTCATCAATAATATATTTCATATTTTAGGGTTTTACAAGAACAGTATATGTTCTACAATATAAATAAGACGGAACTCACAGTGGCAAGAATTGCACATAGAATCCAAATACATTGTATATCATCATAAGGTTCTCCATATTGCAGTCGCTGCATGATGTAACAAATTACTTAGAGAAACATAGAGGGGAAAGCCCTTAAAATAAATTTCACTCTCTTGGTATAAGAAAATATTACAAAATATGGAGGTGTGTTTTTGAGGTAGCTTACCTTGAACAAATCTTTAAGCATTTACCGGCATTTATCTGACCATGGAATGCCAAAAGAAGTTGAAGGCGTTTTCGGAATTCACCAATGCTGGACGTTTGAATGAATTCCTCCAAACTGAAATTACAACTTGTGTTACAAACGAGAATTATTGGCATTTTAAATATGCAAGTACATATTCAGGTAAAGTTGGAAATTTAGAACATGCCTCCGGATTGTAGACTGGTTATGTCCAGCAACATCGGCTTGAAGAACTGAATATAGAGGAAACCACAACTAAAACCAACAACAGTCATTTGTCAAATGTTTGTGGCTAAAAACCGATACCAGTATTAAGGGACTGAGATTTAGTTTTACAAATTTCAGTTGTGTTTTACCTTCCCAGCATTTTTCTCGTAATGGTCCTGCACAGAATCGAGCAAGGCAGGCCAAGAATCGAACTCCAGTTTTTGCCATGAGGCAGCAAGAGAAATAATGTGTTCCAGCTCTATAACAAATATGGAAAAAACATCGTTAAAAATGCATCAAAGAACAGTTAGACAATTGAAGGTAAATTGCTTACCAGCAAGAGGAAACTTAGAGCCGTTCTCCTGCATCACCCAGATCCTGTTGAGTAGAAACTGCAACCCGGAGAGAACCTGCATAGACAACCACATATGTTGAGCTTGTCTCAAAAATCATAATAATATCAGAAGGTAATGATGTAACCATGGATAAGAAACAGCGATGTCTATGCAGTTTGTAAGTGTGCAAATGAATAAAGCCAAGCACGAAGTCCAAATCACATGAGATGAGGAAATCGTGAGCTCGCACAAGATAAGTAAAATCTAGGGTAAATTGCAAAAAGTGGCTGTGAATTTATCAAACCCTAAAAGTGTACATTTGTTCAAAAATGACGAAAATGCCCTTAAAGCACGCCATTGACGTCCTTCCGTGAGACTTCAGATCTAGATGAGTTTAGAGTATAGAGAAAAAACAGCAAACACAAGTTGAAAAACAATTTTTTTTCAAAAACAGGGCAATTTCTTCATTTTTTGACAAATCTACACATTTTGCAAGAAAATGGTAAGTTCACGGGAACTATTTGCAAAATCTGAATAGTTCATGGCAACCTTTTGCAATTTACCCTAAAATCTAATGGCTAGAACAGTCAAGTAAATGAAATTCAAGAATTTTTAAAGCACGGATCAAACATGAGGAGTTAGCCATAGTAAATGTAATCAGCCATACACCTACCTTGGCCAGAGGCGTGGTCAGGGGAATAATCAACAACATTTCAACCACATCCAATATTTTTTGAAGACCCGCATGATCTTCCCACTCGATCAAAAGGGAAAGTACCCTCTGCTTAAGAGAAGCAAGTAACTCGATCATCTTAGACATTGCAGGGGCATTTGAGTCCTTGTAAAAGTTGTACTTATGAGCTGAATCATAAGATGAAGCAAACACGCTTTTATGCTCCAAACAAAGGCGGAATAAGTGCTCCGGAACAAGTTTAGCGTCCAAGCTAGAAGAAGAGAGACCCACTAAACCTGAAGAGAGAGAGAGAGTAAGTAAATGGTTTACCATAATTCAATAAAGAAGTATAGAGTCGCCCTTGTATGTTATCTTGGAGTCACCTTTCATCACCCCCGCTCCTAATTTGTACGAGTCGCTGAAGGAAAGCAACCTATCTGCATCCGAGGCTTCGAATCTTCCAGGCTGAATTACAGAAACAGCATATCATCAGTGCATGGTAAAGAAGGTATTCAATTTATAAGAACCAAATTTCATGAAATTCTAACAGTTTAGGTCGTTTTGAAATGCTTTTCATGAAATTCTCACATTTGGGGCCGGTCTTGACTATTTTTTGTTGATCCAATATTTTCCGGCCCAGTCTATAAAGATAAATGACCTAAAATGAGACACGTGTCTAAATTGATCGGTTTTCGGTTCGGTTTTTTATCAATAAAACTGAAACTGAACTGATGGAATTTCGGTTCGGTTATTTTTGGGCAGCCCTAACTACAATAGCCTTCAAAGCATCTAAGAACTTACAACAAGGACAAGATTAACCGATCCAAACAATTGATTGTGAATGTAGACCATGTTGTTCAAACACGTTTCCTGCATGAGACTCCAATCTTCCTCTAAGTTTTCATGTTTCTCAACCCCCTCCATCTGGACAGATAAAAACGTTAGGATGAAAGTAATAACGAGAATAACAGCAAATCGTAAATAGTAAATAGATGTATTGCCTGATCGGCAAGTTCTTCAGACTCTTTCCATTCAGAAAAACTTTCACTCGCAAACAACTTGCCAAGACTTGATATGTCGACTTCTACAATACTGTCAATCTTGAATCCACGAGGCTTGAACTTGAACTGTTGTGCATCAAACTCTTCTTTGGTTTTAGTTTGAAGTTTCATATCCATCCATAGGTTTGCGAATTCATTGAAAACTTTATCCAGTAGCTGATTCAAAACACTCTCAAATCAGATCACAATACCAATAAAATACATCCCAAATGACTCAAATCACTATGACAAATAACCTCACCATAAAAGATGTCTTGTCCATGATTCGTGCATTGGCTACATTAAGCGCAACACGAAGAAGAACGTTTTGATGCAGAGAAGCTTTAGCATGAGATATCGATATCTGTTAACAGGAGAAAAAAAATTCAACATCATTCTGTGTAAACCAACGGGTTTAAAAATCAATAAAACGAAAGTAAATTTTAAATCAAACCATTTTATCTGCACCGGGCTCACTTGCTACAGCAACTAACTTCTCGAGCAAATTAACATCAAGTACCCAACTTTTAGCCGAATAATCTGATGGCATGGTTGTGTGAGTAAAAGTGGACGGCCCTAATGCACTGCTTCTTGGGTAGCTCATGAATGCATAAATAGTTTCCTGCCACGATATTTTTGTCAGACCTAGTGATTCAATAGATATGTCTACAAGCATATATGTAGTAAACATATAGGTATGAACTATAGTCAATTACCATAACCAAATTCATATTATCTTCTTCAGCTCTCAACAGAAATGATTTCTGCAAAGCACTTGAATGAACCAGCAACAGACCCAGCTTCATTTCATAGATTGCAACTTGAAAAGGTTGAACTATATCATCGTAAGCAGCATATTCATCCAATAAGCGTTCAACAAAACTGATGGTGTCTTCCTGAAAAATGGAGAACACGTTGATAGTGAGTCTCAAACTTCAATTGAGGCCTTGAGCAAAAAAAAGCATAACAGATTGCACGAGTACTGAACTACATAAGCATCACACTCGGTATACCTGCCAATTTCTCATTTTGCTCTCAATTTGTTGCAAGTCCATGTTGCCAATATTCGTCACCAAGCCCAAGAACTTTTCGAAATAGTCATCAAAAAATTTATTGCATTCATATTTTAACTTCCTGAATTTTCTGGGATCGGAGCGATACACAATCTGAGTACAAGGATACAGACATTAGGTTATTTGTTGGGGATAAAAGATTGATAACAAAGTCATGCTTTATCTTTAAAACAAGATAAAAATCTAAACATAAGCATAGTAATCCGAAAAACTATGGCATACCTTTCTTTGCACCTTCATATGCTCAAGTTTAAGATTTTCTAAATCCCGTGCTCTCTTTTCATCCGCCTTACTTGCAGAAAAGCATCCTGCTAAGTGGTTACACTCTTGTCGTACCTAGATTAAATCAAAGAGAAGTGTTAGGCTTGTCAAACACTCTTGAGTTAATGAAGTGCAATTAGCAATGTTCTAAAAATCCCGACTGGTTCGATTAATCCCTCATTAGTAGCACCTAACCTTATTTAGAACACCATAATTAGAGAATAAAAACTTCAAAGCCTGTGGGCAAATAAACTTGCTAGAATCCTGTCGAACCCAGAAGCTCAAATTGAAAGGTGGAGGTCAAAAGACGTAAATCAAGTGGTTATTAGGTTTAGATCATTCAGATACAAGACTCAAACACCCCTCGTGCAGGCTGGATGAAGACAGACAATGTCAGAGCTAAAAAAGGGTGCAATCACTAAACTCTAATACTATGTTAGAACCTGATCCAACCCAAAAGTCCAACCTGATAGAATGGGACCGTAATTTGTGGTGAATTATATACATATCATTTGCATCATCATCAATACCTTAATTTCAAGCTCAAGCATGGAGATTTTCTCTTCTAACTGTGAGCATTTGAGGGAATACTTCTTGGCAGGATCCATATCGTCGCAGCTAAGCAAGAGACTGAAGCGTAGGCCTCCAATCCGTAACCAAGCACAGCCGAGATTATAATGCAAGTCTACAAAAATGATTGATAACAAAAATTTAGAGATACCAAAAAGTAGTCTGGAAATGAATAGTCTATGATGTCAGACCACATACGTAAATACAATTGGGACTAGAAAAGGAAAAGCACACAATTACCAGTAGATGAGGACTGAAGACAGAGTTCTCCGAGCAGTGGCTCAACATGTTTATTTACCAAGGATTTTAGTTGCCGGTCAGTTGATGAAGCAATGAGAGAGCTAACAAGCTGGATCGAGTTTTTCTGCAACCAAACGAAGGTGTAGCTATAGTGCTGAGCAAGATTTGATGAAGAAAAGAGTATATACGCAGACTATTTCGGTTTTTTTGGGAACAAGCACCAAATTAAATGCAGGTATATAGCTCTATCACAATGGACCTCCATAATAGAACAAATGAACAAAAAGTGTATACCGTAATCATTTTCTTCTCAAGAGAGCAAAGAATCGACTTGATCATAGTAAATTTTTCAGCATCAAATGACTTTTTGTAGGCATAGATTATCTGTCAGAAGAATAGCATCATTGTAAAATAAGTATTGCTCAATATTAAGTAAATAAAATAAATAAATAATAAATTAGATTACCTGCTTGAAAAGAGAGCAAGCAGCAGGTAAGAGACAACTTGATGAATCTTTCTCCCGTGCACATATCCAAAGGCTACGAGAAGAGGCTTTTAGCTTTGAACGGTAAACATAATAGTCCTTTATAGCAAATGTCTCTTGCCTGGCAAAAGGCAGCAAAAATACAAATACAGAGCCCTTCAATATCATTTATAAAAGCATACTAAAAATTGCATACATAAACATATATAAATTCTCTTACAAAATATTCAAGACTGTTGATGTGATCATGGGATGAATAAGCAAATTGGACTGTGAAGTATCATCACCATTGACACTTGATTCATTCTGCATACAAATAAGAGAAACTATTAAAGATACTACTCAATTAAAAATTGAAATTTACACAAAAGTGACTTCACATCTTAGCCATGTACCTTGAGAGGCACGTGACTGTGGCTCCATAAATATTGGTGCCATCTATACCACATTTCAAGCATATAACTGGCCATTTCTGTATCCACTGTAACACAAAGAAATAAAACGTTAAGTATTTTGAATATGCTAAATATTGTATGCTAACAAAAAACAATAATATTAATTCAAATTGACCTGTGTCAACCAAAGCCCATTCCTCCAACAGCAGAATCTTTTTATGCGGAGAAAAGCATTGGGGCGGTCTTGATGAAAAATTCAACGAAAAACTCAAGACATTGCTTAGACTTCCGCGCAAGAAATCCGAGAGCTACACAAAGTTCGGCAAATCAATGATTAGTTATGCAAACATGAAACTGTAAAAGCAGAAGGAACATAATACTGTTAAATATGTTCAACTGAAAAGTCAAGCACTGCAAGAAACAATTAAAAAGTGTTTCTATAATCTCAATTTGTATTAGCAACAATAGCACCTCTTGTTTACGTGTTTGCAAACATTTCTGGTTGGATTTTGGTAATGAACTAATGATGCCATCCAAAAGCATGTTTGAGTACATAGCTAATGAAACAACTCACTTCAATATGGTCAACATGACACTCTTAAGTGAATAATTGTTATTGGAAGAGCAACAGTATAAATCTAAGGGTAAATTGCAAAAATGACAAAAATGCCCTTAAAATTATTATTATTTTGGTCAGAAATAAGGCAATTATATTAAAGAAAGAGAGTCAATTCCAAATATGGGAAAAGCAAGCTCTAGAAACAGTACAAAAAAGGAAAAATATGTAATCGGAAAATAAAAAAAATAATAAAGTTTTTCTACTCGAGCTCGCCAGTTTCTCTTGCTCCGAACTCATCTGGATCTAAAGTTTCATGAATGACAATAATGGAAAAGATCTAAGTCTAAAAATATATGTTTTAATTTTAATTTTAATTTTAAAAAATTGATTTTAAGGGCATTTTGGACGAATGTACACAATTTGCAAAAAAACTGGTAAGCTCACAGACACTTTTTGCAAAATTGGAAATATTCATGGCAACTTTTTGCAATTTACCCTGAACCTAACGTGAATGTTTCAAATATGAATGGTAGCAGGAAAATCACTGCAATTATAAAGGTAAAGGTAGCAGAAAAAAGGTAGCAGGAAATCTTACTAGATTAACTTCTTCGGGCGCAAGCAAAACAACTGATGAGAGCCCCTTAAGTAGTTCGATGTCCAAGAAAAAACTTGTTCCGTCAATTATACGAACAATGTCCAACCAGCTGTCAATGCCAGATTTCCCGCACATTATTTCACGGGGAAGAACACAACACACGGCCATATTTGCTTCAGAAGGAGAATGGTTGTCGCTAGACCCAATATATGACTCCAGTTTATTCTTATCTTCATTAATCCTTCTCAGAAAAGTCTGTATGAATATGAAACAATGATTTATACACAATTCAATGACTGAGATAATGATCACAGAATCTAGATAATTTAGATAACTAAACCTCGCATATGGTCTCCAACTGCTTAAGAACCTCTATGTCATCACTACATTTGCGCACTATGTATGAAGGCATGCAGATACCTAGGAAATAACGAAGAATGAATTAGTGAACAAAAGAATAAATCATAATAATAAAGATCACCGGGCTAAGAAGAAAAAAGATTTTAATTTATGAGTACAGAAAGTGTAAATTGAATAAAGATCGTACATTACAGTAATATACTTAAATTTCCAAACTTTACATCTGATTTCATAATTAAATAAGTCTGTAAAGCAGTGTTGTAAAAAACACTAGGTGCTAGTCAGTCGGAGAGGGCCTTCTAGGGACTAGTCGGGGATTAATCAAAAAATAAATCGGATTGAACGATTAATCGGAAATGCCGCGGATTTTTAAAACATTGGCTCAAAGCAATTTGTTCTTGTACTGTATGATCTTTTGAGACATAGATGCAAGAAAGGCACTATAAAGGTTCTACCTTCAATCGCAAGCAAGCGAAGCTCGGGATTAGAAGATGCAACAATCTTAGTGAGACAGTCATCCACTGTAACAAAAACAGAGTAAACAGTAATTATTAGGATTTATTCAGTAACTGCATGTAGGTGCAAAATTATAACCAGACAATAAACTGTACCTTGCTTCCAAGCTTTTTTCCTCTCTGTAGGCCAAAACGATTCACAAAGAACCGTAAGCTGTTGCTGCTTTTGATACAATTCATATGAAGAAGGCAGAAATGGATGACCCCCATGAACCCATAGCAAGGACTTCCGTGCTTGAAATTGCCCTACATTTTCAAGATTCTTGACCTCCATCTATCCCAAAAAAAGAAAAATTATACGGTAGCCATTGCACATTAGAAGGAAAACCTATAATGATACAAGTAGGGCTGCCAAAAATAACCGAACCGATCAAACCGAACCAAAAAGAACCGAACTCCATCAGTTTGGTTTTTAAAATACCGAACCAAAAATTATCGGATTGCACATGTGGCTCGATTTATTACATTGGCTGAAAAATATTGAGACAACAACAAATAAGTCAAAACCAGCCCAAAATGAGAGAATTTCATGAAATTTCGTTTAAAGAAAATTGAACTGAAAACCGGTAAGTCAAAACTCAAAACAGCTTAAAATGTGAGAATTTCAGGAAATTCGGTTCTTAAAAAAACGAACCAAACCAAAAACTGATAAGTTCAAAACCGAACCGAACACCCCTAGATAAAAGGTTTAGTGAGTATACCAGTACAGTGTTGACTTCACTCGGAAATACATGATGTAACTTTGAGAGAATCTTCATCAAAGCACGCCCAGAAATCGGCAGGTCCTCAAAACGGGATGTAACAATACTTCTCCAAAACAATATGTGATTGTCCAGTAGATCAGTGTACAACCGAACCAGGTCATCAAACGAAATAGAGTCAACAAGTACATCGAGGATTTTCTTCTCCAAAATCTGCAGAGCTTTCAATGTAGGCATGAAACACTGGATTTCATCGTTGTACTCATGGACACTCTCAGCATTCCATTGCTGGTAACTTAGCCTTAGAACGCCAATGCTATTAACAGCCTTGCCAAGAATTTCATTTACCATGAACGACTTGTCGTCTGAAGAACCTAATTCAACCAGGTCCGGTGAAAGCAGCGGTTGTGCATCTAGATCTAGGTTTAAAATAGATTTAAGGTCCTTGCGGCTGGTGTAGACGTGTTTCCAAATAGGGTGCTCCAACTCCGCCTTCAGTAGACTCGGGAAAGATTTGAAGAAACGAGAAAACGGCTCCAATCGAGAAGCGAACCAGCTAAACCAAATCAGATACAGGTCCAGATCTTTCTCAGAAGCCTGTTCAATCGTCCAATTGGCGGCAAATAGTATCTCGTTACCCAAACCGAAATTAGGACCTTCGTTCCGAGATGAGTATGAAATTGATCTGGTCGAAGGCTTAGAGTACATGAGTTGATGTAACGACTCCATATCCATCGTGTATGGAATTTGATCCAAGGAACGGCCACCCGGGTAAGTCCCAAGCTCACGAGAAGCAAACTGAGCCCCCAAAAACCCGAGATACGAACATGTTTGTTTAATAGAAGCTTCTGTTGAGTGCCACCTGAAGTCTCGTAACTTCAAAGGCATCGGCCATCCACCAGGCAAACATAATGAATCAGATATAGGCAATCCAGTGACTGATAAATAAGCTGTTTTTGCATGACTAACAATATCCCATCCCTCAGCCTCGCCTAAAGATGATAGATATGTATGCTCCCAACTTATGTGCAGACTCCACATAGTCTGATTTCCATTGATAAGAAGTTGTTGGAATAGCTGAACCCATCGTGCTAGCTCGAGATACGTAATGTGAACATTAGCGCGTAAACCTTCATATTTCGCATAGACATGCGCTTCAGCCATCGAGTCGATTAATCTATCGACAGGAATACCTGATAAAATGAGGAATCGCTTCACGTCTTTCAGTTCAAGCTCCTCGCAACTGTACATGTTTCCCTTTTCAACTAGCCAGTATGGTTGCATTATAAATACTTCAACTCCCCTGTTTCGCATGGCACGAGACACTTCACCATAACTCGGGTTAACAGTAAGGAACATTCGAAAATTTGGGTGTGGATGCACAACAACTGGTTTCCCATCAACTGTTCCACACTCGTTAACAGTAATTGACCCACATGGTTCCGCCAAAGAGTTTATTCTGTCCAGAACCTACAATGAACAGTTAAAAAGAAAACATTAATTCGAGTGATATGTTATGAAACAGTAACAAACAGGAGGGAAAAATGGAGATTTTTTAATAAAACAATGTAATTTAGATAAATATTTAGAAAAATTGGTTACTGTTCAAAATATTTAGAAAAATAGGTTACTATTCATATTTTTGCAAGAAGCCTAATTTTCTAAGTATTTTAATAAATTACAATTTTTTTAAAAGTCCGTAAAAAGGTGCACAGGCATTTAACAGTATCTCACATACCGTGGGATTGCACAGGTTTGCATTCTCCAAAATAACCCATTCTCCATTTTCAATGGCCTTAATCAAGAGTCCAACAACCCACACGAATTTTGCTGAAAACTTCATCATCTGATGTTCCTCTTGTAATTTCGAGATTGTGCAAGTTATTTTTTCAAGTTCCTTGCTAGACCAAGAAACGGGTAAATCAATAGTTTCCAGGTCCAACTTTAGATGTTCAACAATCTCAGCCAAGACGGACAGAGATTTACTAATGCCACTTGATTTTTTATCATACTCGGAAGAAAAACTAGAAACAAATCCATGATCCATGTTAGATAATAGATGCAGCCAGCCCCGAAACAAATCTCTCCTTCCACCAACAAATGACTCATTCGAAGACTCCCATTGAAGGCTGCAATACTCATTAATGTAACACTCGACTTGAGAAACAACAAACCGAAATTCTCGATAAGCATTATACTGCTCAAAGCATCCGAGCAGTTCCGAAATGTCGGTTGCAGAAGAGAGATTCAATTCATTCAGCGGATTACCGGTCAGCTGCGCGAGTAATCTTATCAATGAAGTTTTACCCGAAGATGATGAACCGATCAAGATGCAGAGCCATTGATGTTGTACACAATGAACAACAGCTTCCAAGCTGTGACGGACACCAGGCAAAATTTTAAGTTGATCGCTAAAAGTTCTAGATGATTGGGTATACTTCCTTTTAATTGCCGAGTTCCCCACAATTAGGTACTCGGGATTTATCTGCACCCTGGGGAAAGGATCTATAAACGGCTTTATCCCGAAAATCTGTTCATAAAGCTGAAGGACTTGTAAACGATCAGACGCCATTCGCATTCTCTGTACATAAAGAATGTTGAGGAAGCAATCGATTTTTCTCTTCTCCGGAGCGCCTAAGTAAAACAAAACCAGGTCGTGTTAGAAAAAGATTGTTATTTGGGAAAATGGTGCTCTAAACTTTGATTTTTTGTGCAAACTGTGTTTTTATATAAAAACGACAAAATTACCCCTAAAATTAAGATTCATTTTAAAATAATTAAGTTTTTTTCTGTAAATATCTTTCTACTAAATTTTGTATAATAAAGTAATGTAATTTAATTTACTTTTAAGTTGGAAATTATTTTATAAAAATCTTAATTCTTAATTTCATGGGTAATTTTGTTGTTTTTGTACAATATACACATTTTGCACAAAAAATCAAAGTTCGCAACATTTTGTCATTAACACAACACCCTTTTGCCATTTTCCCTTGTTATTTTGACCATGTTCAAGGTGCAAAGTAGAAAGAACTTCTAACGCACCTTGCATAACCTCGCACGACCGAATCACATCTCGCAAATTGAACTCCCAAGGTGAGCCATCCTGACCAAACTTACGATATAACATGGTGTCTTCATGCAACCGCTTATTGAATAAAATAAGTTTAGAGAGTAGATTCCTTGGAATAGACGGGTAAAGTGAACTACAAATGAAAAGATAATCATCTTCAACTAACTCATCCACATAAACCTGAAAGGAGTAACAACCAGACGGTTAGTTAATGCACATCACACAATACATGTTTAAAACCAGGTCCACACATGTTCCGCACCCACAGCAACATCATGTAAATACCTTAGTGAAACGGTTCAAGAAGGATTTAGGAAGACCCTTTCTGCCGCCACCTTGATAGGTAGGGTTCTGACATGCAAAAATCCTGAAAGATGATGGACACTTAAAAGTCTGGCCTAGTTCAGGAATAAAAACCTCAGCTCTGTGATCAAGAATGGCATTAAGACCCTGAAACACGAAAACATAAGTTAATAAAAGGGAAAATGGCAAAAACTTGATGTTTACAATCACACTTTTGCAAGAGAGCAAGAAGGATGGATGGACGTTTATAAATGTACCTCTAAGACAGATTGAGGTGCAAGATTAAGCTCATCAAGTAGAACCCAACAGCCCTCCTTCAAAGCCTTTACAAAATGAAGAGTGTAGTTCAGAATAAATCTCACAATGGCACACACACGCAGAATAGAAAATAGAAAGAAAGTCATAGTAACCTGCAACAGAATTCCGTCAGACCATTCAAACTTCATTCCATCATCACTTTCGACAGGTAAGTCAGATCCCAGCAAATCCATTATGTCAGTCTGCACCAGAGGCGTGATTGAGTTACCATCAACAAAACCAAAATAATATAACTGAAATTTATGTAAATTCAACAATAAATGTGCAGAAAGGAAAAATGAAAGCTAACCTGCTCAGATAAGTTTATCCGAACGACTTTATGCCCAGAATATTTTCCCAAGGAAACAATCAAGCTCGTTTTTCCAACTCCTGGACTACCTTCGAGTAAAACTGGAAATTGTAGCACGTAGAAAGTTATATACAAAGTATGCATTCATACAAACGGGGCAGATTTTCAGTGAAGGAGCTGTGGAAACAGTACTGATTACAAGAGACCACATACCAGGCTTAGGAAGCTGCATGGCCCGCAGCACACGCGAGGCATTTCTGCGGGTTGTAGGAGCCAAGAACTCAAATCCCTCGCCCACACAGTCTACATTACCTGTAGGCATAATTCACTAGTCACTGATCAGTAATTCAAAAGCATGCCCTCCCCTCCACAATATTAAAGCATCAAAGCATATTAACCAAGGTTCTAAAAAAACGCTAGGCCTAGTGGGGCAGAAAGGGACTCAGGGGATTAATCGGATTTGAATAGTGTTTTTAAAAAATAATTAAATAAGTTATTATATATGCACAATTAACATATGAATTGTAATATATAAAAATAATTATTATAAAGTTTAACATTTGTTACATTCATGTCCTTCAAAAACAATAAAAGTATCTATTGGTATAAATTAGTTCAAATTTTGGCATTTATATTATTATTTGCTTAAAAAAATAATTTTGAAAAAAATAGCTTAAATCCACCTAGACCTGCCTAATTCCACCTAACCAACTAGATTCGCTCGATTATGTAAAATCGGCTCGGAACACTGATATTAACCAACAATACATTCCAAAAAGCATAAGAAAAAGTACCCTTCTCAATGTAGAATGGATATATGCCAAATGTGTTGTCACATTGCATATCAACACAGCAAGAAACCTCCTCAATTGATCCAAGATCACCCCAACCATAATTTTCCATCCTTGAAAGGCTCGAGTAACTGCAATTAGTATCATCCACCTGTACCAGAAAAATGGAATTATTATTAGTCTGACAACCATAATTTTACATCTTTGAAGTGATCGTCGGTCACTTCCAAGCAACAATCATAAACCTAGTATTTAGATAAAATACAAGAGCACAAAATAAGAGTTTTTAATCACTAACGGTAAAAACAAACATATGTACAATAGACCTCACAAAAGAAAATGAACCTCAAGTTTCTCTAAAAGAAAACGCAAACATCTCTCCCTCAAAATACCAGCATCCTTCTTAGAAATACCAGTCCCTGAAAGAAACATTTAAGAGAACACCCGTGATTGAAGAACTGTAAGTTTCGTTGAAAATGAATAAATTAAAATGAAAAGAACCATGATCTATAATGCAGGGGAAATTGAGTGTACCTAGACTTAGTCCATCAAGCAAGACAAGGAAAACTCCATGAAGGAAGGCATACTCAGGTCCTAAACGTTTTTCAGTTGCATTAATAAAAGCAATCCAAGACAGGAGATCTCTTACAGTGAGCAATCTCCCTGTTTGTGACTTGTTGAACCACTGTATAGAAAAGAATTAGCAGGAAAAAAATGCATCAGGCTTCTCATGATAAGTACGGCTGCGTGCATAGACATGCATTCGCTATAACACTAGATAATACTAGGGAAAATGGCAAAAAGGTGCTCTATACTATTTCATTTTTGCAAGAACGTGCTGTGAACTTTGTTTTTTCGAGCAAAATGTATACAATTTTACAAAAATGACGAAATTGCCCATGAAATTAAGAATTCAGATTATAAATTTTAACGTTAAAAACGATTTGACTAAAAAATTAAATTACAAAATTTGATAATACAAATTTTCGTTAGAAGATAAAAATAGAAAAACTTTTAAAACTATTAATTCTTAACTTTAGGGGCAACTTTGTTATTTATGTATTAATTCATACGTTTTGCATGGAATCACCTTTTTTCCATTAACAAAGTACATCTTGCAAAAGAGTCATAGTATAGAGCATTTTTTTACTGTTTTCCCATAATAATATTGCAGCTACAATATCACTAAGATATCATTTGTCTAACTTACATAACCAATTTACAAAATAAAGGAATTGGAATTAAACTTACTTCCCAAAAACTTAGCATAGGGCTGACAAGGCGTGACAATTCCGCATTTGATAATCTTTAACACAAGAAAATATAATGGCATCAATCAGCAAAAAGATTATATGTGTGTAAAAGACATAAATGGAAGTGTTTGCTAAAAGAATCGCATACCTCTCCAGTGCAATACTACTAAGCTCATTCCCATTACTGACAGAAGGAACCCATATCTCAGTAAACCGATTACGAAGAGCAGGAGATAGTTCCTTCTTACCATAATCACCACCTGGATTCATGGTCCCAAGAACAAGAAAACTTGGATGAGCAGTTATTTTTTCCATGATAGGCCCCCCTTTCTCAGCCAATGACTGCAAAGGAAAAAGACAAAATTAGAGCTCAAAATGCATCATTAAGTACATGTTCACCAGGATTTTTTCTCCATCACAAGTCTCCCTTTTTAAGCCTATGACATTTCATAACAATTTACAAGTACCCATTACATGTGGAGAGTTCCTGTCATATTTAAGATACCCTGAGTGAGTGTCATTTTTTCACACTTATAAGGGCATTTTTGTCTTCCCCCTTTTAAAATTACCATTTTCCATCCAAAATTTTAACAAGTGTGAAAAAATGACACTTAGGGTATCTGAAATACCCATTTCTTATTTAGGTGCATAGTTAGGGATAGCTATCTTTACTTTCCCCTGTATAATACTTATGAACATAGCTGATAGCATTATAACATTTACATTATAGAAAGCAATGACGTATCCAAAATGAAGCAAGATACGTAATCCAAATGAGGGTAACTAACCAGCTTTCTATCAGGCTCCAGGACGCTATTCAATCTTTCCAGTACGCTATCATCGGCCAATGAAATTTCATCCACAAGAAATAGATTGCCGGTCTTCATTGCCTGCACAAGGGGCCCGTCTTTCCACATAAAGATCATCTGCCACTTCATGTGCAGATGAGAGAGTTGTACCACCACTTGCTCAAAACTATCAAGATCTTCAACAGTGACATCCCCAGATGGAACCAAACCTTGTCTGTAACTGTTCACAATTATTACCAGCTGGTCGAGAGTTGAAGAAGCTTGACCAATATCCGTAGATAATGTCTGCGGCAAAAAAATACATGAGAAACAAAGCAAACCAACTCTGATGAAAAATGTTTATGAGTTTGTGTATACAAAAGAAGAGAGGGGGCATACCAATTCTGACGAAAAATGCATAACAACCTTTGACAGCATCAACTGTTCGACTAGGTCCTTGAATTCGGAAGCCAGTTTAGCTCTCTCTCGAATAGGGTAGAAACCCTGTAAAAGAAGATTGAATTTAGTTTCTTTGGAAAATGGCAAAAAGCTGCTATATACCATGACACTTTTGCAAGAGGGTGTTGTGTACTCTGTTAATCGCAAAAAGGTGATGTGAACTTTGCATTTTTGTGCAAAATGTGTGTTTTCACAAAAAGGACGAAATCACCCTTGAAATTAAGAATTAATACTTCCATTAAAAAAATAGATTTAACAAAAATTAAATGACAAATTTTAGCTGAAACATGAAAACAGAAAAACTTTTAAGTATTTAAAAATAATGCTTAATTTCAAGGGCAATTTCGTCATTCACACACATTTCGCACAAAAATGCAAGTTCACATCACTTTTTCACCATTATCAAAGTACACAGCATCCTAGTTAGATAGATTGGAGTAACCAAGTAAAAGGTACAAACCCCAATGAAATCAGATGTTTCAGAGTATTGGTGGCAATTCAAAATGAGCAATTCCAACCCCAAGAGCATACTCAATAACTGACAGACAGTAGTCTTTCCTCCGCCGGTTTCGCCAACAAGAAGTACAGGTTCCCGCAACTTGTAGCAACGCTCGACGAGGAAGTACAATCTCAACATACTTTTCGTCCAAATGACACTACATAAATCATACTGCTAGTGAGAAAGCATATCTAAGAAAGAAGTCAATCACAAGATACCAGTACAAAGAGTTAGATTACATACTTTTCAACAGACTTGGAAGCATGTGTAAAGCTACTCGAATTTGCTGACTCCTACATATTCAGAAAAAGGTAAAGAGACATGTTAATAAGGATATCTTCTGCCAACAAAATCATTAGCAAACATGAAACCAGAGTCAATAAAATAGAAAAAAGAGAAAATTGCAAAAAGGTGCCTATTATATGACACTTTTGAAAAAGGGTGTTGTGTTGTTTGTTCATGGCAAAAAGGTGCTGTGTTGTTTGCAATTTTTAAGTTAGAAGATAAAAACAGAATAACTTTTAAATTTTGTTTTTATGCTATTGATTTTAAGGGGTAATTTCGTCATTTTTATAAAATATATACCTTTTACAACAACAAAAATTGCAAACAGCACAGCACCCATTTGCAAAAGTGTCATATAATATTGCATCTTTTTGCAATTTTCCCTAGAAAAAATTATGAGTCACTAAGAGAGGGAGCTCAACACTCAGGATTCAACAGAAGTGCGAACTACATGCAATGTATGTCAAGGTACGCCTCGCTTTTATAATGGACAAGTTAATAATAACACAGAAGACGTCGCACACAAAAAACAGGAACAGTAGAAAGTGTGTTTATCAAGGTCACATCAGAATGTCAATATATAAACTATTCCGCAGAAATGAAATGTCCCGATTAAATTTAAGGGCTAAAAAGCATCCCCTCCTTAATGAGGTGAGAAATGAATGCATACCTGTTTGTACAAGTCATCTTTGAGATCTTTAACACGGAGCACCTTTTCAAGAACAGCTTGAACCACAGCCTTTTCACTTTCATCACGCAGCCTTTCTGCCAAAAGATAATAACCATCTCTAGCACAGTCTTCTTTAGACGTCCCGAATTCCCGAAACCGATCAGCCCAGCGAAACAAGTCTCGAGGAGTTATAAACCCGTGTTTTCCAGCAAACACTTTGCTACTCTGCCTGTGCAACTGCAACTCCTTCATCACATCTACCATTTTCTTAGCATAGCTTTCCGGAATTTTGCACCTGTTCGTCAGTATTATGATCAACTCGTCTGCCGGGATTTCCTCAACGTGAATCTCCACAAAACGGTTGCGAAACGCTCGAGAAAGCATTTTACGCCCTCCGTAGAAAGTAGGCGGATTTTGAGTAGCGAAAAGCATGAAATCCTTGTGTGCACGTATGGTTTCGTTCAGTTCGGGAACGTAAAGCTCTCGATTATCATCGAGCAGTCGGTTCAACGCTTCCAGCACATCAGAGGGGGCAAGATTAAGCTCGTCGAGAACAATCCAATACCCGCACCTAACAGCCTTAACCAAGACGCCTTCATGAAACACCAGCTTCCCGCTTTCATCGGTTACATAAGAGCCTAGATATTCCTGCAGATCTGTGTGCTCGTGATTATTAATCCGTACAAATTCATGCCCAGTTTTCGCGGCGAGATACTGCACGAGGCTGGTTTTCCCACTCGACGTAGGGCCCTGCAGAAGAACCGGGTATTTCTTAACGAATATGGCCCGGGCCAAGCTCCTGAGATGCTCCTCGACGGTCTTGGTGATGACATAACTGTCATTGTCACTTCTAGAGTTCTGAATATCTAGGTAGCGTTCATAAGGCGCTTCCAGAGGGAGCTTCCCCTCCAACAGACATGACAAAATCATTTGGTTCATTATTTTAGCACTGGGTCGGTCCAGCAAAGTGAGAAAGAACATAGAAAATCCGTCGTAGATCGCTTTTTCTAATTTGAATATGCTTGTAGCCTGCCTTTTGTACTCGAGTGCTCGGTAAAGAGACCTCAAACTGTATTGCGGCTTCTGATTGGCACCATCCTGTAATCGTTGTTCTTCAGAGTACTTCTTTGCTGCTTTGTAAAACTTCACTATTTTACTAACCCACACTCGACTATATTGATTGCCATCCGGAAAAAACTGACTAATAAAAAGAGTCAAATCATCATCATCCAAAACATCGTCGACAAAGTACTCGGTAAATCTGCTCCTCAAGGAGTAAGGCAAATCTCGCTTCCCGGCATCGGTTGCCGGATTCATGCAAGCGAAGATGCGAAAATTAGGGTTTCTGTGTATGTAGTCGGCATCCCCTCTTTCGGCTAAACAGAGCGAGCCCGTCTCTCCCTCGAGGACGCCGATAATCCTCTGTAAGGTTTCTGGAGGAGCCAAATTCACTTCATCTAGCAAAATCCACTCCCCGTTTCTAAGAGCTTTTACAAAGGCTCCTTCAACAAATGAAAATACCATTCCAGATGATCCTTCGACTTGCCCACGAGCAGTTTCGACTCTCGCGGAAAAGTTCTCCCAAGCTTTCAGCAGCTCTTCATCCCTCTTACGCTTACAACCATTCCCTGGTCGTGACACTCTTGCAGAATTCCGGAAATGGTCAATGCCTATCTGAAAACCATGTAATAGCCTCTTCCAATTTTTTTTATTTAAATATTTCTCCACACGATCCAAAAACTCACTTTCCTGCACAACAGCATACGTTTGTCAGGTCAGTTTGGAGGAAGAAAAAATTACGGATTCAAGCAAGAGAAAATTGCATAAAGGTGTCCTATTATATGACACTTTTGCAAAAGGGTGCTGTGTTGTTTGCAACTTTTAGCAAAATGTGTACATTTTTATAAAAATTACAAAGTAGCCCCTGAAATTAAGAATTAAGACTTTTATAACATCACTAAAAAAAATTAACTTAAAAATGGTATAATTACACAAATTTTAGTTTAAAGGTAAAAACAGAAAAGTTTTAAAATATTTATTTAAAAAAATTAGTTTCAGGGGTAATTTCATCATTTTTATAAAAATACACATCTTTTGCAATAAATTACAAGCACGGCAACCTTTTGCAAAAGTGTCATATTATAGGGCACTTTTTTGCAATTTTCCCTTTAAACAAAGAAAACTTCCAAAACAACAAATTACCTTCTTGGAAATGGTCTTGGAAAACAAAACCTTAAAATCATTGTAAAGGGGGATACATATGAATTGAGCATCCACTGGCTTAAACCCTCCTAATAAATCGGCAGAATCACTTTGCTGGCTTAAATTCTGGAATAAAACACGAACCAAAAGTTATTCGAGCATACTCGAGAAATACGCCAAAAATGCAAAACCTCTGCTGTTATTGCTAATAGAAAAACACATACGGACACATATTATCCAACATACCAAAACTGTAAGCTTCTGACCAAGTCTAGTGGCTAAATTCTGTACAAGTGTAGTCTTCCCCGTGCCAGTTTCACCAACCAAGAGGACAGGCTCGTTGAATTTCACAGAGCAAGCTATTCTCTCAAGCGCGTGAAGAGAGCTTCGAATCCCAACAAAAGACTCCTTTCGATCACGTGACTACAGTAACAATGAAGACACATAAGCAAAAAGATCGCTCAATAAAAAAACTGATCAATGATAGACATAGGTTTCAACCGACCGGTGCTTGTGCACGCTGCAGAGCGACCCGCCCAATACTTAAATCTGAAGGAGAATCCTGCAGTACGGTTCAAAATTGGTAAAGAGAACATTCTGTTAGATCAAAAAGATCATTCACGGGAATGCAAACCCGCACAAACCTGAATCACGGGCTTATCACGAGGATACAAAGTGTCCGCCACAGAAACTGAGACATGCCATGTTCTTGCGATGTCTTTCATTATAGTCAACCGATTATCTACAGATGTCAAAGATGATGCAAATATATCTACAGCCTGAGAACACAATGCATTATTTCAGTCTAGTAGGCTCAATAATGGCCCATATGCTAGGCCCATATGGGCCGATACGCTGGCCCAATAAATTGACCACCTCGCAAAAAAAGGAACTGGCAAGACATACATCACTAAACTATACCTCTTGATAAATGCAAAAACACTCATGAGTCGACAAACAACCACCCTCAAAGCTAAAAGGTAGTCGTGACACTCGATTGCACCATTTTAGGAGATCCCTGTCATTAGAAACAAAGTCATGCACTTGTTGGCATCCGGTGGAGACTAACATGCAAAATAGACATAACACTGTCGATTACCTTAACGAGAAGCGGCTAAGATAACTGAAACCGGCAGACTTTCCAGACTGAAATCCCATGTGTTGGTCTGTTGAACCATTGTTCATCCTTCTAAAGGTTTCTGACAGAGATATCAGTGTACTGTTAGTACGGCAAGCCTAATCTGAAACTAGAAATTCATAACATGTGGTGATTAGTGTACCTATGAGCTTTTCAGTGAGTGAGTCCAAATCTGGAAACCAAGCCTTCACAATATCAATCAATTCTTGGTCACTTGGAGGACCAATCTTAACTCTCCTCCATAGAACCCCAAGTAAAGTAGCACCTGAGGTCACAAAAGAAGGATAGATATGACTCTTGTTACAAAAGAAAGTTTGCATATCTGCTATGTAAGAACAACTTAAAACATTCAAAAGGTCATCAAATCATTATATCAAAGAATTGCAATAAAAATAAAGAACATTTGATTCTGACTTGTGAGCAAGCCAATATTTTGTTGCATGGCAGAATGATATTAACCAAGAAAGCACAGTATCACTAAACTACAAGCAGTTCTAATGATATTCATAAGTCAAGGCACGATATGGATC
Organism: Geranium rotundifolium; assembly: GCA_963920655.1. Lineage (NCBI taxonomy): Eukaryota > Viridiplantae > Streptophyta > Magnoliopsida > Geraniales > Geraniaceae > Geranium > Geranium rotundifolium. The sequence continues at coordinate 46,098,251 of OY987312.1, forward strand.
ACCCGGCAAAGGATACATTGTCCATCCTTCACATAGGATCCAAATAGCAGTCAAAGTAACACAATGGATAATGATATGTTTATAAATATAAATACAGAACCACACAATTAGTATATGAATTGCAAAATGGAACAACATCCACCAGGAACAAACAAAATTGTGGAAAGGGGGAATTGATGTCATGTTTAAATTGTATATTACCTTCGGTGCCTCGATGTGCATCAAGCTTGCAGGTTGAAATTGTGGAAAAGAGTCTAAAACTTTCTGCCACCCGAATTTCCTGCAAAAATAATGCGTGAAATACTTAAACTAGTATATAATAATAGAAATTGAATTATGGAATTACAATTATTTTTAAAAACATAAATATTTTATAAATAGAAGACTCATTACAATCCTTGGGCATGTTACTACATTTTCAAGTATGTACATCTACTCCACCCAATTTGTGGTTTTCAAATGAACTCGAAATAGGCAAACAGGAATGCTCTCAGATCATGTTCTACAGTGTATGCAGTAATGAACTATTGGATTGAAGATCACAAAACAAGTCGTATTTATAAATAAAGAATATGAATGAAAGCTCGCTATCCAACCCAACATTGTTCAGACTTATTAGTATTGGGATATATTGCACTTTTGATGGCAAGAGAAAAAGATTTTACCTCTCCATTGCTGGTTAAGAATGAGCTTGCCCCTTCCAGTAAAGGTAATAGGATAGACTGTACTTCTGATGGTGCTTTGTCGATGTCCTCAAAGACAACCCAGAATCCATTCTGGACAGCCTGCAAACAGGATAATTCAACACATTCAAAATATTTAAAATGTGTGTAGTCATAACAAGCATAGGATGATTAGGACTGATAGTACAAGGTAAAATTTAAAAACCTGCGTAAGTGAGCCAGGTTGCCATCTAAATTCACCGGGTTGCTCCGTACAAACATAATTGCCAACCAATGTCTTCCCATCAATTTGGTCATCCATGTGAATGGATAGAACTGCAGAAAGATAAGAGAAAGAGTGTCACTAAACATAGATACTTTTCACACATATGCACTCATTCCACTGATATCAATATAACTTCACAAGTCTTATACCACATTCAAAAGGGGCAATACATGATTGAATCATTGTTATTTTATCAAGAGAAGAGAAGCAAGAAATTGTGTTGATAGGATAAGCATATTCTCACACAAATCCACCCTCGTTTTTTCTTGCACTCCACAATAAACCAAACCTTTTTTCTCTACACTGAACTTTGAGACAATAACAGCCATGTAAAACAAAACCACACGGATCATCAATAAAGCTTAATGGTGAGTTCGCGTAGCAAAGTGAAATACCTTGGTTTCCACTATCACAAGCCAACTTGTTTATTAATGCGGATTTCCCTGTGCCAGGAGGACCATAGAGAAGAACAGGCCACTTCTGGCTAACCGCCAAGAGGACCATGTTGTAACTTTTCTTCATACTTGACACCAGTACAAATTTGTTGGTTGATGACCTATCATCCCTTAATCGAAGAAGTGCTAAAATATTAGATAAACCCAATAAAAGCTGTTACGAATGTAAATATATAGAGCTGACAAATGCAACCAGTCTTTCTCAACAACAACAAATATATGTCCATACAAGAACATTACAGAGTGTGTTTTCGAATTTGATCGTCCCTACCATTTTGCCAGCATCTGCTTCTTGACTGTTGGTTCAGTCTCGCGAGATTGAGAAGTGGGTGGAGAACTGAGACCAAGTGACTGCAGACAATTTTCTTGATTGAACTCAGTATTCTCACTAACAGAATTCGACTTCATATCTTCAGAGATGTCAAGATACATGCCAGCCTTCTCCAAAGAGACATCCTGACAGAACTCTTCCCAGCTGAATATAGCACAATCATGACAAGTATTTTAGAGATGCTGCTAATTGTTTAAATCAACATTTTCTAAATAAAATATAGGGAAAATTGCAACAACAAAAAAGTTCCCTATAATATGATACTTTTGCAAAAGGGTGATGTGTTGTTTGTTAATGTCTAAAATGTGTTGTGTTGTTTGCATATCTTGTTTTACAAAATGTGTGTTTTTTTTATAAAAATGACAAAATTGCCCCTGAAACAAAATTATTTTAAAAAAATTCTGTTTTCATCTCTTAACTATACAAAAGTCTTGATTCTTAATTTCAGGGGCTATTTTGTCATTTTTATCTTTATTTAAAATGTAAGCAACACAGCACCTTTTTGTCATTAACAAACAACACATCACTCTTTTGCGAAAGTGTCATATAATGGGGCTCCTTTTTGCAATTTTCTCTAAAATATATTTGAAAGGAGAGGATCAAAACCAACCGCAAAAAACAAGTAAATGCTTCTTCAGGTGTAAGACCGGAGTTTGCAACTGCTCTATCGTTGAGTTTGAACATGACAGACACTATATGTATCCCACACCACCTTATGTCCGCAATATCCTTCTCGAACTCTGCATTATTGCCAGAACCAAGATTGAAAGGCTGGTTCACAAGATCCAAGAAACAGGACCAATCCCAGCGTTTAGAGAAAACTTCAGGTTCAGTTACAAGAAGGCGATAAGACGTCCTGATAGCTAGTAAGAAATGAGGTATGGCCTGATAACAAGAAAGTTAAAAAAGATAAACACTTGGATAAATCAATCCAACAAAATGGAATTTTAACTAGGGATATACAAGAACCAAGGAAAGAAACTCAATATAACACTGACAGACATCTACAATTTTACTAGTATGCAGGCCTCTATTCGACTTTGAACTACAAGTTCTATTTCTCGACCTTCAAGAAATTGAAATCACAAAAAAAAAACTCAGAAAAGTAATATCTTCATACAGAAGATAGAGGAAAATCAAAACATAATATGTGCTCGATACTAGATAAGCCCTTCGATGAATAAATCAAATAAGAAAATAATAAATGGCCTTCTCAGTTCTGTAAGTTTTACAAGTGAACAATTATTTAACACCGGTGAGTAATCATTTTTATGTTTTCAAAATAAACTTCTGAATGATCATATACAAATTCTCTCTTATGGCAACGTGTGAAACTAGTAAGCATGTAGTCAAAACTAGAATAATTATTTATTACTTACAAATAAAAATGCACTTTCTCATAAATACAGTATATTCACTCGGTATTCTAATCGGTTACATAACCCTAAATGGTCCCTATCTCAATTCAACTCGCTACAAATGAGAGTTTATCTGGTGTCTATGCATAAATGTATCTTCTGTGAACTAAAACATTTCATGAATTAATTCATGTATTGAAACTGATAAGACTACCCAAAACATCCCAACACTACGACTCGAATGCCTTCATCTCCAAAACTTTTAATTACAATAGAAATGTAACCATTCTCAAGACTTCTTTTAAATTCTATCAAAAATGATATTTTTCAAAAAAAAAACATTATCATAATAAAGTTGTAAATACCTGGACAGAAACCTCTGCAGCTGCTCCCCTCAACAAAAGGCGCTCAAATGGAGGTGGAGCAAATTCAAAATATTTAAGTATCGACCTGCAACGAGGTAACAACACTAATTTTGAGATTATTGACACCAAGGTAAAACCACCTCAAGGGTTGTTTAAGGAACTTCCATAGCATAATATTGTGCATACCCAAGGTAAAACTCTTAATTCAAATTTTTCTTTTGCGGAACTCTCACACAGTATGTAGAAAATAAAAGAGTAACAAAAATGTTGGCTACGGAAAGTGATTCTAAATATCAGCTTACTTCTCCCCTTTAACTTAAATGAAATGTGTGTAGGTAAGAATGAGTAATGAAGCTTACCCCAGTAAAAAAGGAGCCAAATCAAGAGCGCGACAGAAAGCTAAGCAAGTGAGCTCGTGGAGAGTCAAGCGCCTCCTGGCTTGAACATAGCACTCCACGACACTAACAACTTTTGCATGATTGTCATAATCTCTTGCATGGTCATCGGAAATGGAGCTCCAATTGGGAACAAGGCAGAGCTTTTCCACAGCTCTATCAACTATCTTCCGAGCCAGAGGCTGGAAACACCCTATCAACGGGATTGTATAATTCGGGTGCAGAAACTGCTCCGCTACCAAATTCACCACATCCTCTTCAGTAACCAACTGTCCCTGAAAATCCCATATTCAAAAATCAAATTTTGATCCCATATAAGTAACCAACAAACATCTATCTGAACTACACACTATTGCCACTGATTCTCATAGAATCAGTAATGAAGCCAACCTTTTTAACAACTGAATCATAGCTAGGAAGGCCCGCGAGTTCGGGGCAGCGCCCAATAAACCTCCGGAGCGCAGATTCAAGATTGAAGCTACCATCAATCGACATTGCTGAAACTTGATAAAACTCTGTTATATACTAATTATACCAAACAAAACGTATCGGTTAGCAAAATTTGGAACTAAAACACTCTTCTGAAAACCTGTGATTCACCAAAAACAGCAAAACAGTGTCAAATTCGAATAACCCAAATCAAATATCCAGAAATTCAATCAGAAACCGATGGCGATTGCTGCTCCTGAAGAAAATTCAATCCAAAAACGCTCAAGCTGGCTTCTTCCAGATTACCGCTCTCCGATGAGACAAACAGGCTCCGACCCGAGAAACCCTTGTTCGAGAAGAGATTTTCTAGGCAACCAAACAGGAAAATGCAGGGTTTTAGCTCCTCCTGTAGCTTGCTATTGTCAGCTCCTGAACAAGTTTTTGTCTCTGAGACTGAGGTTTTAGCGTTGGCTTCTAGGGTTTAAGTTGCTCCGTATTTAATTATTAATACGGTTAAAAATTACGGGAAAATGGCGGTTTCGAGGTACGGCGTCGTTTTAACTATCTTGGTGGGCTTGTGATTTCTGGCCTCCTCGCTAATGGGGGCCCAATATTGATGTCCAAATTTTGGGCCTGAGGTCAAGTGCTATGATACTATCTATCACTCTGTGTGGTTTTTGGTGATCCTTATAGATTTGATAATTTCGGACATCTATTTTGGGCATGCAAAGATCGAAAACTGTGATTAATGTTTTATTTTAATATTCAATTTGAGAGACTATTTAACTTCGGTTCGGTTATAATTTTAAAATTTTAGAACTGCCGATTTAGACATCTATTTTAATGTTTCAATTCATGTTCTTTAATTTGTGTTCTTTGACTCGTATTTTTCAATTTGAATCAGTAGATTCGTGTTCTTCGATTCGTCGATAGCAATTTTTGTTATTTGATTCGTGTTCTTCGATTGCTGATCGTCGATTCTTATTCGCAGATCTTCAATTGGTGTTATTTGATTCAAGATTTTCGAAGAACAACACCAATTAAGATTTTGAATCGCCCTGAATCGCATTAGAACCTAAGCAACGCGGAGCTCTGTTCACAGAAAAGGATTTCAGTGAAATGACTACGATGCCTCTGGGCCAAGTTAGTGAAATAGCGAAAAGAGCAAAATAAATTACAACTTCGACTTATTTACACCTATATGTCACTGCATCAATCTCCACCATTGCTCATCTCATCTAACGACTCAAATATGTTCCTAATTTCCTATTTGAATGTAATGTTCCCACTATAATATCCCTTTTTTGTAATTATATATTTAAAGTTCTGGTCACCCTAACGTGGTCGCAACATTATGCATGATTTTCAGGGTCTACCAAATGATGGGAAGTCCAATCATTATAACCTAGGCAAATTTCCCTCTCTTTCTATTGAAATTATCCATCTCCGAGATTCTGAAGAACCAGTGGCGAAGAAAATTTCAGCTAGTTCCACGCATGGTTACTATCGCGTCCTCGTTCAAGAAGGAGAGTATGATCACTCTATCATCCAAAGCGAAGATGGAAATGCCAGTGACTCATTGTGTAACAATATTTGATATGACGGCTTTTAGGGTGCGATGGTGTATTCGAGACAACTATTAAGGTTAGGGCACCCATTGACTTACAGTACTCATTCAGATGGGCCAAACACATCTCAACACATAGGGCAGTTGTTGTTGTTGTTGTTTTGTCGTGCATCATTGACTGTACTTTCTTCGGGGTGAGGATTGGGTACCGTCGTAGGAGAGTCACGATGAGCCAATGTCATAGGAGAACGTCGGGAGGATGATTTAGAATGATTGACGATTAGGCGCTTCCCCAAAAATAATTTGCCATTGATGAAGGCAACGGTGCTCATGTTGAGTGTTGGTGTAGAAGAGGCATATCAATGTACGGATGGGTAAGGAGGAGAGGGAGGTTGAAGATTGATTATCGTATTTCAATTAAGCGATCAACGCGACAACTGATAAATGTTGAGATTTGAACCCTGGACCTGAGTATAGAGAACGAATTTTAACAAGACCCTAAATCAAGGGGTAAACTCATGGTGGTGGAGACTGATTCATAATTAATTGTTTAGAATCTCTTAATTGCATCGACTACTATATTGCCCCCATCTAACTCCTAAATTTACAAAACTCACAAAGCTAATAATGAAAATCACTAAAAAGTCTCAACATGCTTACAGTTTGGATGCCTAAAAAATGCGGCAACCAGACATTACACCTTCAGTGTCACTGTCACTGTCACCAACCAGACAAATTGATCTTTACAAGAACCATAACATCAAAGTAAAAGAAATAACAATAACAAGGTCAATAAATCAACACAACCAACCTAATGATCATTTCAAGGAGAAAAAATAAACTAAATGTGGTATTCACAAATGTTATTCACAAGTTCAGCTTTCCGGGCGATCTCGGGAACCCGAGTCGTCAGTCTGCGCGCTGAAACAAGAACGTGAAGCCCGAGTTTTCCCGAACCAGAGGCGGAGGGTCAATGTCGGCCACCTCTACCTGCTGTGTTGCCTTGGAGATGTCGTCCAAGGAGAAGGGTATGCTGCAATTTCATATCGGAGGCTGTTAGTTACATTTTACGATAAAATGATGGAAACGAGTTGTGTGTGTATTATAGAGCGTTACCTCGAGTCATCGTCTAGTAAGAAAGAGCTGCTGACGGCGTTGTTGGAGTCCTCGGTCATCATGATTCGCATGCTCGATATTACCTGCACATTTTAGACTCGGGTGAGTTTTTTTTTTTAGTTTGGAGGGTATTTTTGTCTTCTCACTTTATTTTTTTAGTACAGAAAGCCCGCTTGACAAGGGTTTCTACAGAAAACTATGGAAAAGTTGAACTATTCTGAAGAGTTTCCTAAGGCAGGGTGTAAACGAGTAAAAGTAGTCAAACTCAAATCGACTCGACTCGGTTTGTTTAGTGTTTGCTAATATATTTATTAACATTTTAACTTTAATCATATTAAATTACATTTCTAAAAATCCTCAACTTGTCCAGTTAATTCCCAACTAATCACTGATTAATCCCCAGCGCCTAACATTTGTCCAGTTAACTCTACCCGACTAGCGCCTAACATTTGCAGAACAATGAAAATTATATAATTAACGACATACTAAACGAGCCTTGACAGATTGGGCTCTCAAACTAGATTATAACGAGCGCGGGCCAAATATTGAACGAATCGAGCACGAGCGGCTCATTAACGACCCGACTCATTTACACCACCCCTATGCCTAATGGATGTGTATATAAAATACCGATTCATAAGATGAAAATGAGTTTTACGACTTACATCAGCAGATACACTGTGTGTGCCATACTTGTCGTCCCAGTACATAGTGCTGATCCTGTATAGTTGCTGAACGCTGAGCACCTGAGAATAGCAAGAGAACGAGAATTATAAGACGGAGAGAGAGAAAGCGACAAGGTTGGGGCGAAGGGAAGGTTTTTATGCTCACCGGGCAAAGATCGGTCGTGATCTCTTTCAGTGTCTTCTTGGGTTTCTGATGGATGACCTGAATCAGCAAACAAAAGAAACATTAAGCTCACCGAGCAAAAGCCGGGAAATGGGAAATGGGAAATTGGATAAGTAAACGAACCAGGAAGCCGACTGCTTGTCTAATGTGCCTCAGTTCATCCCAAGCCGATCCCGCAAACTAAATGCAAAGCAGACGTTAAATGCAAGGTTCTGAAACTCGGGATTGAGGAGTTTTAAGAGCCCGGGGAGAAATTGGAAGAACTGGTTTTGTATTGTATATATATATATATATCTCACATGTAAGATAAAAATATCAAAATTTTAATATAATAAAATATTTTCAAACAGTTTAATAAGTTAAAACTAAAGCACAAATTTTGACCGGGTGAGAAAACGGGGGAGTTCTAAAATTCGGTCAACTCGATTTTACCGAGTTCTTGGAGAGAAATCAGGAGTTTTAGAACACATATTAAATTTGATTTTTTTAAAAAAGACAGTTATCAAGAAAAAATGGAAAAAGATTCGTTGGTTTTACCTCTTCGGTCGTATCATGGCACCACTGCTCCAACTCAGCCAGACCCGTCTTCAAGAACTCCCCGTTGCTGAACGAGCAGCATTCACGTCGCAGGAGCAGGCTAAACACAAAACGTTGAGATTTGTGTCATATAATCCGATAACATTATGATAATTTTAGAGTAAATTGCAAAAAGTTGCCAGAACTTATTTTTTGCATATTGTGTAAAAATATTAATTTTCTGAAATTAAATAATTTTTGTTTTTTCAACTCCAGTGTGGTTTTTTTATTCTCTCCCACGCTATTGATGTCCTTCCTCGAGACTTCAGGTCTAGACGAGTTCGAAGTAAAGAGAAAAATCGGTGAGCTCAAGTTGAAAAACATTATTTATTTTATTTTGATTTTTCAAAAAATTAAATTTAAGGGCATTTTCGTCATATTTTGACAAATGTACACATTTTGCAAAAAAATGGTAAGTTCACAGCCACTTTTTGCAATTTACCCACTTTTCGCAGTTCACAGCACAATCTATTACCTGTTGAACAACTGAACGTTGATGAATGAGAATATTTGAGAGAAGACCTTCGATATCAGGAACGGCGGAACCTATACAGTCACAATGCAGAGAGTACTGTTATTATAAACATGAAGTAATATTCCGGGTAATTTTGTGTGGAGCTTGCGCTTACATGGTTGGCTCTCATCGTCTTTAAGTACTTATCGAGGCTTTTCACTATACTCTGCCAGTGCTCGATCAAGGTTTGCTGAGCTTGAGCAACGGAATTAGCTTGAGATCTTCCCTTCCCCAAGTTAGCTCGAGATGCTCTAGGCGCCTGCATCATAATGAATCGAAAAATGAATACGAGGAAAATAATATTTATTGGACCGTTCATTTTTAGAACACTGATCATGAATAATAGGTAAGAAAATTAAATCGAGATAGAATTTACCTGGATGCATGACGCAAGCAACGGGGAAATCTCCTTTTTCAAATTATCTCTTAAAATTCCGTACATTTTCTCGAGGAAGGCGGTGAGTTGCTGCTTAAAGAGCAAGGCCGGATATTTGGCTTCAACTTGGCGCAATTCATCGATTCCACCAAGCACCCTACCATTAAGAAACGAGAACCCAGCACTTTGGGGAGAAGCTCGTAGTCCCTGAGATCCAATAGAGGGAAACATCGATACCAAAAAACTGCAAGGATGAGGTACATGTATACAAAGGCGTGATAAATAAGACTTACTTGAGACATTCTCCCGAACAGAGAAGTTGGCGTTGACCGTCGCCGTTGTGGAGTAAAATTCGCTGCCCCGCTTGCTTTTAGCGTTCGTTGAAGCAGTAACAGCAACGTGGACGAATTGGATAGCCAATAGGATAATATGTCAATGTTGTCTTGGACCTTGAACGAGGAAAAACTACCCATATTAGTACGCACAACATCGCCCAAATGAGAATTGACGATTTTAGCTCACTGCATTTGCTTTTCTGTTATTTTTCTTACAATCCAACGATACCAATTTAAAGAGAGCTCTAGAAGTACCTCTATTGCAGAACCAATTGTTTGGATGATGCGGTCGAAAATACTGGTCCGTTCAACCTCAAAAGACCTCCAGTGGATGAGGCATTTGTATATTAGGCAAGCAGCAATAGGCTTTCCCGCCGAGAACCCTAGGTCTTGTGAAATGCACTTCATCAACAGATCTTGATTCTCCTGCATCGTGAAGGATGATAAGCATCGATAACAAGGGAGTGAAAGAAAAGAAGAATCAGTACAAGAAGCAATGTTTTAAAAATCGTGCCAGGCAGCAAATAAAGAGGGATTTAGGCAAAAAAAATTATTCGGTTTTCAGAAGAATAAAATAATTTATACTAATAGTTTTTAGGTATTTTTATTGATATTTTATTTATTTGTAAGGATATGAATGTAATAAATGTTAAATATTGGTTATTATTATTTTTATATAGCATAGTTCATAATTTGATTGCACATATATAATAACTTCTTCAATAACAGCTAAAAAAAGTGAGAAATGCAAATCCGATTAATCCCCAGGGTCCCCATACGCCCGACTAGTGCCTAGTGTTTTAAAAAAAATATTGACAAGAAGTTTAACTTGAATCCGCAATATCAGATGCACATTAATTGTTAAATCAACTCTACCTGCTGCTTCTCGTTAAGAGATTTCGGGGTCTTAGGTTCCTGCGAACCGGGTATAGGTGAAACCGAATCCTGTAACATTAAGAAAATGGTGGGAGATTATATTTACAGTAACATATTCTCATACTTACGAATAATCAAGTAATGAAAGCACATATTTCGCTCACCGGCGCTTTCCTTGATTCCCCGTTCAAAACACTCCCATTCTCAGAAGTCCTCTGTATTTTGAAAAGAGCGTTGAGTAATTATTTGCATTTATGAAATACTAAGAGCAAAAGTTCAAATAAATAATATGAGTCACATGTGTACCTGAACAATAGTGGACCTTTGTCTTGCAGATAAAGCTTTACCGGTTGGTGATATGGCAAGTGCCTGTTGACGGAGAACTTGGTTCTCTGATTCCAAATTAGATATCTTCTCTTCAAGCCTAAAATCAGTAGAAAAATATTAATCGCGTGAACGACTCTCTCTTTACATGGCCTTCAAATAGATGAAAAATGAACAAACGATAATATATTCTTCCTAAGCGTTTGGTTTTGCTCATGGTTTCAGACCTCTCTGTTGAATCTCGAAGTTGATCCACTTTCTTAGTAAGTTCCTCGTTGTTGGCCTGAGAAACGGCGCAAGCTTTTCTTGCCTCATCCGCAGATTGAGATTCTGATAGAAGTGAAGCCTGTAAAAGTAAATAACAAGTGTTACATGTAACCCTTATAGCTTCACCTCATAACCGTTATTACACACTCATTAAAAATCCCCTATTGGTCCCCCACTAATCCCAGACTAGCGCCTAGCGGTTTTGATAACACTAACACCTGCAGCTATCTGATACTTCAAATCATTTTTCGGTAAACATGTAAATATTTCTTTTCAGTACATCACATGGTGGATCGTATGGTAATAACCTAAGTTCCGTATAAGAACGTATCGCCTTTTTTGGATAAGCAAAATATTTATTAAAATACATAGTTTGCCTTCAACTTTTTAATTGCTGTGCAGAAAAAAGAACTAATTGGCAGAGAAATCACTTTGATTTCATACCTTCAACTTTTCAACTTCAAGTGTCAACGAGTCGATTTTTTCGGTATCTTGGACTATAACAGGAGTTTCTTTAACGACCGGAGGTGCTTCTTCAATTGCCTTTCTAGCCGCTTCTCGTTCTTTGATAAGCACAGCCTTGGTTTCTTCCACTTGTAACTGCATTACATGTAGCGCCTCCTTCATCTTAGCGAATTCTTGGGCTTTTGCTTCTTCGAGATCAGTCTTCATTTCCAAATAAAAGGAAAATATGTCATAACCAGACCCATTGGCACTTAGCATCGTCTAAAAACTCATGTTCATCATTGAAACCAACTACAAACCGATTCGGTTATAATTAAAACCAACTACAAACCAGTTTGGTTTGAAAAAATTGAACCGACTGATAACTTATTGGTTTGGACATGTAGCTCATTTAGTCATTTTAGGTAATTTATCTTGATTAATTGGGCCAAAAAGTCAAAAGAGACCCAAAAAGCGGAAAATACATGAAAAACGGTTCACATAAGACCGACAGAAATAAACCGAAAATTGATAGGTTTAAAACTGAACCGAATTCCACCGGTTTGGTTCCGATTTGATTTTCTTGGAGCCGAGCTGTGGTTGGATAGAACCGAAGCAGTACGGTTATGATTCAAAAACGACTACATACCAGTTTGGTTCCGGTTTGCAAAAATTGAACCAACAGAAAACCAAACCGAAAAAAGATATTGGGCCAATAAAATAAGTCAAAAGAGGCCCCAAAAGTGGAAAATACATGAAAATGGTTCAAATAAAATCGACCATACCGAACCGAAACCAATCAGTTTGGCAATTTGGTTCCGGTTTTTATTCTTGGAACCGAGCTGGTTGGTTTGGTTCTCGGTTTTGGTTCAAAGCCGAACAGGAGCACTCCTAAGTGTGTGTAGTAGGTAGATTACAAACAAATTACCCTTAGTCGCTTCTCGAGTTGCAACCGCCAGGTTAGTTCCTCCACACGCTTTTCTAACTTATCCTTTGCTTCCTTCAGAGCCCCAGTTTCTCTCGCAGCCTTGTTAAGTTCGAAAGAAAGTTTAGCATCCTATGCTGTAATAAAATGTGTAGCAGGTTAGGACAAATGAAAGCGATAAAATATTACCATTTTGAGTGCTCGGAGCTCTTTTCTAGCGACTCTACACCTCCACCCACATTGTGTAACGATAGTTGCCTTCAGAAGACTCTGATAATACGAATAAGCTTGGTGGCCACGCCAATGAGCCTGCAACGAACCAACAGAAGGTTCAATAACTACATGCTATTATTGCAAATCGATATGCATGATAAGTTGCACATACACTCGTTATAACTATCATAAAATAAAATTACAATGATATAAACCAAGTATAGTTTACCAAACACGGAAAGTACCTGGATGATTATAGAAACTTTAGTTTGTTTCCTGAATCTAAATTCATTGCGAGCAATCATTCCTCGCAGGCCTGTCTGCAATGTGACTGCAGATGATCTTATCGTTAGATAAGATTTCCTGGCAACATAGCGCCTGTGGTTCGTCTGGATCTTCAGAGCTGCCGCTTCTTGCCTCAACTGTTCGTACAGTTTGCACGCTACTTGGGCTGCACAAGAAATAGAGTGCATTATAATTAATTTTGAGATTGTGCATGAATTGAACATTCCTCCTCCAACCGCAAATAAGCGCAATACTTTTCCCATGAAAGTTAATTGACTATTACATAGTTTTATAGGCAGTTAAGTAAATAAGAATATGAACACACAGCTTAATTTTATACGATAGACAATTACTACACATTGTAATGATTTTCTTATGACAATTTCTCGAAATTGCTAAACTGGTGTGCATTGCAAGTTTGCAACAGAAAGTCTTTGTGCTTAAGCAAGAATGTCATTTAATTGACAATATGCGTCTATTTCGTGGGGGAAAGTAGAGTCAAAAGCCCAAAATTAATTAAGATAATTTTGTAAGGAAAAAAAGGACGGACGTACCTCGCCAATATGATTGCAACTTAATAGCAGCCTCACGTAATGAAGCAAACTCCTTGCGGGCAATATAAGTTCGGATTTGCCTCTGAATGGTTCTCGCTGCATTTCCAAGGACCTCCGCTCTCCTGGCATCTAGCTCGGCCATCTGACCCGCTCTCAAGAAAATCTTGGTCTTGCCAACCTGACAAAAATGCATGAGTTGTTATATGTGTAAGGAACCACAGTGCATCTGGTAGAGTCGTGAAAGGAAAAGCATAGTTACCTGGTATCCTTTTAGTCCCATTTTGTCGAGTATCATTTCGCATGCAACCTTGTCATCGTAGCTGAAAAGAAATGCAGAAACCATACACAAATTTAAGATTTAATGCCTCTCTCCGTTCAATTTATAGGTGAAGCTCCGTCTTCATGACAAAACTCGAAGATCTTGCTTAGGGGTGCCCAAAAATAGCCGACCCGAAAAAACGAATTGGTTTGGTTCAAAACCGAACCGAAAGTCCATTGGTCAGTTTCGGTATATAAAATGAGAACCGATACAAAACCGAACAGAAAACCAATCGATATGGACACTTGAGTCATTTAAAGTCATCGACCCTTAGTAATTGGGCCAGCAAAATCAAGTCAAATAATGTCTAAATCATCCCAAAATGTGAGAATTTCATGAAAATCGGTTTAAAGAAAATCCAACCGAAACCGATAAATCAAAACGGTTTTAAATGTGATAATTTCATGAAAATCGGTTCATAACAAGCCGAACAGAAAACCGACATGTTCAAAACCTACCCAAACCGTGAACATCCCTACTCTTGCTAGAAAGAATGGGATTTACCTTCCTTCCAGAACTTCTGGAGCGAGAACACCGAACCGAAGGAGAAACTCATAGAAGGTACGTCTGGTAGGGTATCCAGCACAGCTTATTCTAATTGCCTCAAGCACACCCTGACAAGCAGAGAACGTGAAATTTCAACATGACGAAGTTCCAAGAATGAACAAAAGGAATCAAATACATTTCCTTGGAAGCAATAAGTGTATGAGGGCAGCAATATATACTCACACCACAACGTAATTGTTGAATGACGTTGGAATTTTCAAAAATAGCTGGCTTCAGGACGTTGTTAGGCTTCACGCATCTAATGTAGTGTGGTTCTGTTGCGCTCAGTGTCTCCATAAGTGACTGAAGTTGTTGCTGTAATTACAAAGTAAGATTGTTTAACCCTTACGTAAAATAAATGAAGATTTTGCACTTATGCGAGCCCAAATTCTTTTTAAAAAATCTAATAGCTGAAAGGCTAGAAAACATCAATTTAATATATCAAACAAAACAGCAAACATATATGTGTATAAATTGGGGATCACCGATGAATATCAAAGACTAAAAGATGTGACCACATGCTACAGCAACCTACAATCCTATTTGATAGATTAAATACATGAAATTAGGCATTTAAATAGTTTATAATATGCCCTCAGGCAAGAACACAATATAGTCTACCACACCAAAGTTGTACACAGAGGTCCCAAACCATCATTTGTTCATCCAATCCAAACAAAGAAAATTCAATGTGGATTACCTTGAAGCGTGCTCCGATAGAAGAAAATTTGGACGATTTAGACGACTCTTCTCCGAGTGGGGGTAAGAGACCAACCATGAAGGGACACTTCGAACCAGTCAACAAAGCTTGATGTTCGGCAACCACGTAATCTTTGTTTTTATCCAGAAACAAATCAGCTTGATACATAACCTTACAAAAGGGAAAGATTTCAGAGTCTTGTTGCAAAGGATCTACATGACTTAAAAAGAAGATATATAATAAAATATATTTACTTACCTCCCCTGCATAGTGTAATATCGCAAAATCAGTACGAGAAAGCTTTGGTTTCATAAACCGCTTATGATTCTTAAATGTCTGGTACAGTTTTTGCGCAAATGTTTCATGGGTAGACTTTGGGAACATGCTGCATTAAATTAAGGAAATATGAAGAGGATCAGAGACATGGATGTAGGGCTTCCAAAAAATAAACGATCCGACCAAGCCGAACCGACCCGACTCAAAAAAGAATCAAACCAAAATGAACTGAGTTGATTTGGTTCAAAACCGAACCGAAATTCCATCGGTTTGGTTTATAAAATGAGAACCGATAAAAAAACGAACTTAACCAAAAAACGATGGCTCAATGTAGGTCATCAATCTTTATTACTTAGGCCGAAAAATATTAGGCCAACAAAAAATAAGTCAAGACTGGCCCAAAATGTGAGAATTTCATGAAAATCGGTTCGTAGAAAATCGAACCAAAAACCAGTAAGTCAAATAATAAGTCAAAGCGGCCTAAATGTGAGAATTTCATGAAATTCAATTCATAAAAATCCGAACCGAACCAAAAACTGATAGGTTCAAAACCAGACCGAACCAAATTCCATCGGTTTCATTTTTTTATTTTTTTAAAACCAAACCGACTCAAAATCGAACCGTGAACAGTCCTGCATGGATGCATCGGAAATAAGGAATACTAGCAATTTCTAAAACAGCATACCATGCTTCATCGAGCAGCGCAATGATTCCTCCAGGTTTCTACATTGATATGAATAGTAAAATCAAAGTGTGTTTCAAGAATAAATATTTCGAGTCAAATGTGGAATACGAAACGAGCCCATAAATATAATAAACCCAAATGCTAGCACCTTTTCTATTAGGTCGAGCACGTCTTGGTTATCGACAAACTCGATGTAACTCCAATTTATTTCTTCTTTGGTATACTCTTCCTGCTCTGTTTTGAAGACATGCTGCAAAGTACGAGTATTTATCAGTCTCACAATCTACCACCAGAGAAGCGGAACAAAAACCAAAAAACTAAGTAAACAAACCTGGTTGAAATGTTGTTGGAGTTTTTCATTTGTAAAATTGATGCAGAACTGCTCGAAACTGTTTTACAAGAACATGCAAGAGATAGTAACTAATAACTTAAAAGAAAGTGTAAGGGGGCAATAACCTAACCTATCCGAACCGAAATTCCATCGGTTCAGTTTCATATTATAATATGAGAACCGTTAAAAAAAACGAACCGAAAACCGATCGATTCGGACACGTAACTCATTTTAGGTCATTGATCTTTATTAATTAGACTGAAAAATATTGGGCCAACAAAAAATAAGTCAAGACCAGCCCAGAATGTGATAATTTCATGAACATCGGTTCAAAGAAAGTCGAACCGAAAACTGGTAAGTCAACAGGGCCTAAAATATGAGATTTCATGAGTCAAATAATAAGTCAACAGGGCCTAAAAGTGAGAATTTCATGAATTCGGTTCATAAAAAAACCAAACTGAACCGAATTCCATCACTTCTGTTTCAGTTTTTATTTTTTTAAAACCAAACCATGAACAGCCCTAAACCTTACAGTTTACACTAACAACTTCAACAATGTTTTACCAACGGACTAAACCAAATAAAGGCTGATTCATTAATCGCTTACCTGTTATGCTTAAAACTTTCGAAACCATAGATATCAAGAACACCGATCAGTGAATTTGAGGTCGGATCCTGCCCGATCGATATGTTGATTTTGTCCACAAGCCTGTACATGGTATACAAAAATTCATTATAACCCAAAAACGAAAAGAAGTCCAGTCAGAGTCTAGCATTAAGGAAAATGAAGTTTTTCATAAGATCTTTACCAATCAAATAAGCGAGAATATAATGTCTTGGCTAGAGCATCCCTGCTACCGAGGGCATTAACCGGATCAAGAGTTCTTGTGATAACTTCTTCTGGTGTCACCATTACCCGTCTAATCAGAGCATCTTCCAAGCTCTGAGCATCACATCTAACCAGAAATTTCAATTAGTTAAAGTATGATGGCATCTAACCGGAGATTTAGCTAAGTAATTAAAGCATGGATTGCGTTGGTATCAAAAAGACATAGGGGTGCCCAAAAATAACTGAACCGGCCTGAAAAATAACCGAACCGAAAAGAACGAAAAAACTGATTAGTCGGCCCAAAATGTGAGAATTTTATGAAAATTGGTTCAAAAAGGAAAATTCAACTGAAAACTGATAAGTCAAATGATGAGTGAAAACAGTCTAAAATGTGAGAATTTCATAAATTCAGTTCATAACAAACCGAACCATGAACAACCTTAGAAAACGATATAAATGTACCTGAGGAGTTCAGCTGTTGTATTGAGATGAAACCTAGACTTCTCGTCTTTGATAACTGAGGAATCAATCTCCTCCCCTTTGGAAAAATTAATATTACCAAGATGAAGAATTGCAGCTACGACCCTAAAAATTGCCTCCTGAAAAAGGATTGTACAAAATATGAAATCCAAATGAATCATTATGAAAAACACAAAAATCAACGACAACAACACTAACCTGCTCTTCTTCACTGATTCCAACGACATCCATTGCCCTTTTGGTTGCTAGATACTCGTGTGCGTCGTTTACACCATCCAACTCATAACAACTCGATTGATTCAAATAGTGGAAAGATTTGGGGCCGCTCCCCAGCTTATATCTCTCGATATCCTACAAATGTTGGGTGAAATTTTGAGTCGCCAATTATATGTATGATGTCATTGACTTACGAACAAATTGTGTAAGACTACCTCGGGTGGTGCAGCACAAAGAAGGTAAAAGCAATGATAATTTCTTTCGGGGTCGGAAATTTGGCAAACACGAGACCTCTCGAGTAGGTAAGTTCGAATAGCTGCTCCGGATATCCTCCCGTGCTTGTCAAATTGAATCTCAACAAATTTACCGAAACGACTGCATTGTTGCTCGAGGAGTGTCAAACGAAGCAATTTAAGAACATCAAATAAAAAACGACGACGTTAAGTAAATTTAACTTATGACATAAACACACGTTTCAGCATTGAAGAACCGTGAGAAGATGTAACTCACCTTGAGTTGTTGTTTCGGACTGTTTTGGCATTGCCAAATGCTTCAAGAACTGGATTGGACTGTAATATATTTAAAATGATCACTAAGGCCATGTACTTAATACAATTCTTCCTCAATAAAGTGATATAAAAGAATTGCAATTTGCGGAAATACACAAGTTAAACATTACGGACAAGCTCATCTTACTTCAAGAACTTGTTGTTCGACCGTTCTTCCTTCCACCACAGATCGCCCACCCAAGTATGCAAGATATCTCATGATCATCTTGGTTGTCTCGGTTTTACCGGCACCACTTTCTCCACTAACCAGAATTGAATTGCTTTTTCCTTCATTAATCATTTCCCTGATGTATAATGACAGTGTGAGTAAGAAAGAATACTATTAAGCCTTAGTTAAAAGAGCGAGTGAGTGAAGATTGGTATTTTAAATGGGAAAATTGCAAGAAGGTGCCCTATAATATTACATTTTTGCAAAAAGGTGCTATGTTGCTTGCATGTTTAGCAAAATTTGTGTATTTTTATTAAAATGACGAAATTACCCCTGAAACTAAAATTTAAGACTCGACTTAAAAATAGTATGACTAAAAAATTGCAATATTCTCAATTTACAATACCTGTATGCAGTATCTGCTACTGCAAAAACATGAGGGCTTAGCTCTCCCAAAGCAGCGCCCTTATATTGTTCCATCATATGAGTATCATAGAGATGAGGCAATCTTTGAAATGGATTCACTGCTATAAGTATACTGCCTGTGTATGTCTACAAGAGCAACACACATTACCATCAGATGAATATTTCAAAGCTTTCTTTCGCATGTGATACTTTCTCGAGCTTCATAAAATGTCTCGAAGTGGTATAACTCACATAGATTTCATTGAGTTCGTATCGAGTGGCCAGATTTTGAAGAACTCCGGGTTCATGCAGATATGATAGTTTTGTCATGTCATCAACACCCCCGGGTGGTGCTTCGGTATCCTTCGGGAACGCTTTTGATATATTTGCGACAATCTGCAAACAGGCATACAGTAAATCGTAACCAAAGACGGGATTATGACATTCATATTGTGATTTCGGAAATCGTTAACTCTTACGTTATTAGTTTACAGAAAAAACTATACACCAATTTGTTACTGGTGAACTGACAAAGTAGTTTTGCAGGAAATAACTCAAACCATTATCAGAGTTATATTCACAATGTAAGAAAAAAACATCACTTACTGATTTTCCATTTCTGAACTTAACATGAATGTCCTGGCCACTGATCCGAGTGACTTCTCCTTCAATCCATGCAAGGACAGGATCTTCAACCCATACATGAGAGCCTACAATTATATTAACTGGTGCTGCCTGCAGAAACAATAACATGAACAAACAAAGATCAAACTTATATAAAAGCGAACAATTATTACATATCTGAAAACAAAATTCTTCCATACATCAGTTACAAACTCTGATCAGAAATGATTTACAGAAACAAAACTGGTGAGAAGCTTTCTATCTCTTGGCCCTTTTTAGGACAATGACGTGTGTTTAAGCCTTTGACTTTCAGCAAGTAAATTACACAAAACAGTAAGAAGTGACTAAAGTCAAAAGCTTCATCTTGACATCAATTTCTATTTCCCCAGAGGCCTAGAATATGAAACATTCTGTCAAAATACTAACCTTCCCAAAAAAGGAGGGTCCACTAGACTCTAACATTATCTTCGAAGCATTACCATGAACCCAAACACATACATTTATTCAAGCACTCAACAATGGAACAAACTTAGTTAACTGGTTTAACACCCGCAGCTTATCAAACATATCGTCTCCAACCAATACAACTTATACTCAATATCTTCATAATTGAAAGGTGCAACATTTACATTTCACCCCCAAATAACAGCTCTTGATAATAATCCAGCATAAACCACCAAAGCCCGAACCTCAACGACATTTTGAATTTGTGCAAATACAATTCCAAAACTATTTCTTTTAAATCAAAGATATGTGTCCCAAAACCAAGTCAATCAACTAAAAACCATACCCGAATCCTCAAAATAGGACACAAAAACTCAAATCCCAAATCAACCATTTCGTATTCACTGATGTGCATAGCCATAAACCAAACAAATAAAATAAATTAACTCAAATGACAAACATAGACAAAAATGGACCAGAATGAGCCGCCTTGTACTTGTCATTGATAATACCCAAGACGACCTCAGCTCATCCAAAGCAACAGCAAAAACCCAGAACAAAATCAGTACCCTGAACACCAAATCCCCAATATACTCACAATTGAAAGGTAACAGTTACATTTCACCCAATGATTCAGCATAAACCTCAACAACACAACCAAAACCCGAACCTCAGCAGACATTTGTAATTTGTGCAAAAACATTTCCACACTTCAAATGAAATGTACGAGTCCAAAACCAAGTCAATGCCCAGTTCCTCAAAATTGCACACGAAAACTAAAATCCCCAAATAAATCCCAAATCAACCATTTCTCATTTAACTAATGCTCATAACTATAAACCACCAAAAACCCACCAAACAGATAATAAGAAACCAAACTACAGATACAGACAGAGATAAATATAGCTAAAAATAGATCAGCTAAATTGAGCTGCCTCGTATTTACCAATGATGATACCAAAGACGACCTTACTCCTCCACTCATCAAAAGCAACAACAAAGACCCAAAAAATCAATCCCACCGAATCCCCAATATACTCACAAATGACCAATAATTCAGCATGAATCTCAACAAAACAACCAAAACCCAAACCTCAGTAGACATTTTCAATTTGTGCAAAAAAAAAAATCCACTTTAAATCAAATGTATGTCTCCAAAACCAAGTCAATCAACTAAAACCATACACCCAATTACTCAAACCTGCACACAAATACTCAAATCCCAAAATAAACCCAAATCACCCATTTCTAATTCACTAATGTTCATAGCCAAAAATCCACCAAACAAATAATTAAAAAAATCAACCCTAAACGACAAATATACACAGAGATTGAGCTTCCTCGTATTTACCATTGATAATACCGAAGACGACCTCGCTCCTCAGCTCATCCAAAGCAGAACCAAAAACTAAGAAACAAAAATCAGTACCCAGAACACCAAATCCCCAGATTCGAGCTCCACGAAGCTCAGAGAATCTTCTTCTTCAAATGGGTATTACCCGAATCAATCAATCTCTCTCTCTAGAGCTCGGTTCCGTACCGTTGAAGGAGCTGGTTTCTCTCTCTAGAGCTCGGTTTCTTCGGTTGCTACAGTTTCTCTCTCTAGAAATTTGAGTTGTTGCTTGTTGTGCTTCTCTCTGTTGCGCTGTGAGCGTTTTTGTTTCTGTTTGTCTCTCTGCGACTGCGAGGCTTAAATTTGGACGCCATTGATGCGTGTCGTTGTTGCGGCTAATTACGATTAATTAATTAAACAATTTCAAATTACGAGTTTAATTGGAACGTTTTGGGTTTGGGCCTGGAGTTCAGCTTAATCACGAAAATGCCATTTTTTTATTTATATTTTATTATATATATAAGGAGTGTTCACTTTAGACTTAGAACCGATTCCGAACCGGGAACCAAACTGGGTCTGGAACTAAAAAAAATCAAAATTTTGGTTTGTTTTTGTTTTTATTTGAGAGAACTATTGAATTTCGGTCTGGTTTTGATTCTCAAAACTTAAAATTACCGATTAATCGATGATAATTGGACCGGTTTATGTTGCCATGTGTCTACCTCTCGTTAGGTATGGCAAAAAAATTTGAACCCGCGGGCTGCGGGGATCGGTGGCCCCGGCCCATTTGGGTTTGGAGCGGGGGAACAATTTTGGGGAATGAGGAAACAAATTAGGGATTTGATTGGGTCGGGTCGGGGATGGGGTGAACAGTCACCGGGCCGGTCTGACCCGATATGTATATCAAAGTGTTGAATATTTTTATAAAATATGTTATAGGAATGTATGCTTATTTGTTGGAGTTGTTTTGCTTATGAATATTGTCATCTTGTTGGTTGGAGTTGGAGTTGTTTTCGCATATTTTTCATGATTATTAATTCTTAACATTACGTTCTCATGCCAAAAATTACAATCAATTTGAAAAAATTTTGTGGATTGAGGATTCCCCGTCGGGACGGAAAAAATGGGTAAAAGTCAGGGAATCGGGCGGGTATGGGACAAGGTGCTTGAAATCAAGACAGAGATAAAATCATAAAATCTGCCCGAACCCGCCCTATCGACATCCCTACCTCTCGCTCAACCACGTATGTTGTTTATCTCTTATTAAATAACCAAAGTGTGACTGACCAATCCAAAATGAACTGAATTGGTTTGGTTCGGTTATGAACAAAACCAAAACACCATAGTTCAATTTCGGTTCATAAAACTATAATAATCGATAATAAAACCATATCATAAACCGATCAATTTGGACAATGCCATATTTTAAGTCATCACTCATTATTAATTGGGCATGCAAATATTAGACCAACATAATATAAGTTAAGACATGTCTCAAACATGAGAATTTCATGAAAATTGGTTTAGAAAAAATCGAATAAAAAATCAATAAATCAAAATACAACAGTAAAATGTGAGAATTTCATGAATTCAGTTCATACAATATCGAACAAAACTTAAAACTTACTGGTTCAGAAATCAAAACCAATCTGAATTTCATCAATTTGTTTTTAGCTTTTACTTTCTTAAATCGAACTAATCAACTCAGTTCAATTTTGAATCAACCGAATTGTAAACAACCCTTGTAGATAAGGTGAATAGGCAATTTAATTTAACTCAATTCCAATATTGGATATTGAGATTGGGTGAAAAACTCAATTCAAATTTGAAAGACTTCAATTGAAATAAAAAAATCGAGTTCAAAATTTATTTTCTGAGCCAAAAAAAAGTTATACTTCATAGAGATAATACTTAATACAATTTAATTTTTTTATTTAAATCATAAATAAATTAAATAGTGGCACATGTTAAAATACTTCAAATACAGATATATAGTAACTTTAGACTTTGAAACAATGGAAGTGTTTATAATATTCTAAATTTCTAATATGTTATTTCCATCAATATGAACTTTATTCACTAATTTTCGAAGACCTTGTTATTAAACTTAAAATAAATAATAAAAATATAATAACGTTATTAATTGACGTGAGAATCCGATAACACTTTATGATATTATGCATAACTCACTATTTACAGTAAGTTGTTCCGGTCGAATAATTTTCATGATCAAGAAACTCTATGTATTAAAATTGTATCATACATAGGTGAAATCAAATATAAACTACTTTTTAGATACAAAATGAGTAAGTTGTTCCGGTCGAATAATTTTCATGATCAAGAAACTCTATGTATTAGAATTGTATCATATATAGGTGAAATCAAATACAAACTAGTTTCTATGTACAAACCATTCGAACTATTGTAAACACATTGTAACTTGTCTAAATAGAGTTCACTCACGGAATATAATGTATAAATACGATACACACATATTATAAATATAGTACGAACGGGATGTCAAGTTATTTTGAATTGTATAAATTGTATACACATAGTACGCATACGATAGAGAACGTGAAAAAAACATAATATGAACATGGTATAAATAGATTGTGAAATAATATAAACATATTAGATATACACCGTTACATATTAGACAAATACCCTTACGTATACGGTATAACACAAAATGAACGTGGTGTAAAAATCTCGTCAGATCTTGAGTGATCAAATTGTGAGCAAAAGTTCGTTCATTCTATCAAGTTTGTATTAAAATATTGTGTTTGCGCTTTGATTTTTTAATTATTCAAAATGATAAAAAATGCAAGAGAAATGTTATGGAGCATGATAATGCATTTATTTGAATGCTGCTCAAATTCAAACAAAATGATGTATTTAATATAATAAATTTAATTAAAAATAGTATCTATATTAGCTTGAGTAAAACAAATAACATATTTAACAGATTTATATAAAAACAAATCCACAATAAATAGAAGAACATACAAATTTCAAAATAAAAAAGCGAGTGGTACGTGAGCAATTTTACGTCAATGTCAAGGTTAGATGTGTAATTTAACCTTACTTAACAAGAACCGTTCCGACAAGACAGTACTTGCTGGCTTTGCAAAATCTTAATTTTTCATAATTCGAAAATTAAACACAATGATTGCGTATATACAAACCCGCACGTGCCATTATCCACAAACCGGACATATTGAAATTACCAAAGACCCCCACACCGTACGCGGCTTGGGCCACAGAAGCAATGGTAGTGTGGTCTTTTTGACAAAAACGGTTGGGTTTGTAGGGTCTGTTTGGATGGAGGAAGTTAATAACGAGGAAGGTCAATACATGGTTGACTTGACTTTGTCAAATTATATTTTTTGACATAACGTCACGTAATGGAGTCGTGAAAAAATTGTTGAAGGTTTGTTAAGTTTTAATCTAACTATTTTAATAATCAGTGTTCTAAAAAAACGTCGCTTAGGCCGTCCATGTGGTGCCCAGACGTTGTTTTTCACCTCACCGCCATGTTTCAAGCTAATTGAAAAGTGACGAACGTTTTGGTTTTTCAGGCGGTCTAGACGGCCGCCTAGGCCGTTCAGACGGACCAAAACTTTATTTTCTTAAAAAAATCAATTAAAGTTTAAAACTTAAAACGTTAAGAATAAGAAATCTGACAGAGTCGCTTCGTTTCATTATCTCGCCTTAGACCCTTAGACCCTAAACCGCTTCGCCTCCGACGATTGTTTGTCGCCCGCCACACCTCTTTTGCAAATCAATCGAATTCAGAGATCCTGTGCTTTAGACTTCGCTTCATGTTTGTAACGGGTGATTTGTATTTGCTTACTCATTTTGTTTGAGCTAAGGATTGATTTGTTTATTCAATTTGTGGGAGCTTAAGGTTTATTTTCAAATTTTTACGGTAACAATTGTTTGAACGGTTCTGTGATGAAAATTCAGTATTTTTAGATTGTTAATTCAAAAAATTTTATCCTTAAAGTTGTTGTGTCCACTTATCACTATTTTAAATTGTCCCAGAAAGATTATGGTTGATGATTTTTATATATTTTATTTTATATTAAAAATAAATTAAAATACAAAAAATACAAATTCGATTAATCCCGTTTAATTTCGGTTAATATCCGATTAATACTCTCAGGGTGCTGTCCACCCGACTAGCGGCTAACGTTTTTTAAAACCTTGTTAATAATAGTGAGAAAAATATCAATTAATTATTTTGAAAAAAGCTAAAGTTAATAAAAATGATCTTCATACACCTAATAAACTATTGAGTTCTCCAATATTATAAGAAATCATTTTTTGTTATTGCACGCATTAAAATTATTGAATGTATCATTATAAAGGGTACTCATGAAATTAAATTAAAATTCTTTAAATTTCTCTACAAATATAATTCAACGAAAAATTAATTTGTAAGAATTTCAAATCAACAACACATTTATTTTCTCATTTCATGAGTCTTATATTTTAAATAATGGTTAAATGGGAAGCACATTAAATTTTATACTCATAATAACTTTTCATAGAAAATCAAGTTTTGACTCAGAAATTTTTGTGGGCCATTGACATTTTGTGTCTAGTAAAGGAAACAACATGCGAAGGAGTAGCCAAAACAAGATGACGACAATCTCTAACTAGCAAGCCGTACTGACTAGCCTGTCTACCGGTTGCTTGAGTGGCCAAGATAAAAATCTGGCAGTCACTTTCGACTGTGACATCGGTCCACAGCTTCTCAGCTGCTCAGGAAAGCACTTCACTGACCCCACTCGCTTCGATAATGGCTGGATCCGTCGAGCCTGACTTCGCGAAGCTCTTGGCCGCTATGACTGCCCCCCTGCTGTCCCTCAAAACCATCTCAGTCCCGAAAACCCCAGCCGCATGATCCACTGCTCCGTCTACATTTAGCTCGAGACTGGTCCCTTCTGGGGCCATCCAACGCTGGACCGAGACTATTCTAGGGGTCTTTTAGGAGCTCTGCTGGCTCGACTCCCATTTCCTCTTCCTACACTCTCCTTCCGCCTTCATAACTTCGAGAGACACTCGAACATTTCTCCGAATTGTACCATTTCGCGCCTGACTTTGATTAGGTTGTTTTTTTTAAAGCATGCACAACCTTCATTGAAGAACATCACGGGAGGGACAAATCCACACCCGAAAATCAAGCGTCGGCCACAAACTGAATACAACGAGACGGAAAAACAGCCTAAAACACCCAATCACGCTGGACAACACCAACAACACCATGTCGGATACAACCGATCACAAAAATACTAACCTCACTAAACAAAATCCAACACTAAACACACAAACAAATAAATATGAACTAACTAAAACACGATAACAAATCCTCCGACCTTCTCGAACTTTTCCAAAGGAGCGAGTAAAAACCAGCACCCTAACTTGTGGAAAGCACCAGTTCCGAAAAGGCAACCGCCATACTCTGAAAAGACCGTTTTTTAAAAAAGAAATCAATTCAACTTCTTATTCCACTAGTCAATGTTTGGGCTTAAATGATACGCCGAGCGTAGTGAGGCTCACTCAGTAAATGGGCCTGTGACTATTTGTGGGCCTGTCAAAGTTTGGGCCTTATTGACGATTTCTAGGCCCAATAGAGCGGTCTCCTACATGTCAAGCATGACTACGCTAGGCAAGCAAATACTGGCGCGAGCTCTTCGGCTCCGCCGGCGACGCCTCCGCCGCCGTTCTCTCCGGCGAACGCCGTAAGGAACTCGCCGTCGTTCTCTTGCCAGAGAATCGAAGCTCTTCTTTGCTCAACTGGTCCAACACATCGCTAATTGGCGGTACCGTAACTGTGCCGAGCATCGGTACTGATTTCTATGGTTGTGTGGAGATGATCGGAGAAGTTACAGCTGAATCGCCGATCCGAAATGCTGATTCCGTGAGCAGATCGAGCCTGGAGGGTCCGAGAACAGCTTCGATCGAGAGATATTTCAGTAATTTGATTGGAAAGGACTCAGATTGGGTCATGTATAGTTCCCGGAGGCAATTTAGGTGAGATTTATGCATTTTTTTACAGAAGATTTCATGTTGTATATTCGATTACGAGGCTTGTTTGTTTGTGCTCGTGGTTCAAATTTCACTACACTGTCATGTTTATCTGATTGAGCTCAGGATTCGATTCATGGGGTTGTAGCACTGTGGTTGTGAGCATGGTTCATGGGTTGAAGTTTTGTTCAGTAGAAGATTGATTATCACTAGAACAATGTGGACTCGGTTGGGTGCGAGAACAGCTTCGATGGAGAGATATTTCAGTAATTTTGTTGGCAGGTACTCTATTGGATTCGATTACAAGGCTTGTGTGTGCTCATTGTTTAAATGGATGACAATATACTGGTATGTTCATTTGATTGAGCTTATGATTCATGGGGTTATAGCACTGTGGTTGTGAGCAGGGCTCACTGGTTGAGGGTATATTCTACTGAGGATTAATCATCTCTAGATCAATACGAAGGGCATGGCTTGCAGGTCAAGGCTGATTTGGGGTTAGTTATGGATGCTTTGAAGATTTGTTTGAGTGAAGCTCCTAAGCATTGGTCCAAATATGAGCACTGTAAGTTTTGCTTCTACACTATTGACTATTTATTTTCCATCTATATGCTATTTGTGTGTAGTATGTTCTTGATTAGTCTCTAGTAAGGAATAGATCATAGATCTTCTTTGAGGTTGTGATGCTAGGTTTGGATTAGTGTTCTGTGATTTGGATTTGAGAACATCTTTTGTTAGTGAGCTCACTGTGTCTGTGAAGGGCGCGGTGTAAATATTTTGAGTCGGGTTAACTATATTGGGTCAGACTTGCTTTATGTGTAGGAAGTGACAAATGAACGAAAGTCCACAACTGGAAGATCGATCTTAGTATTTGAGTGTTACCCTTGTCTTGATAATTTATATTAGCCATTTGTGTTACATTTTTCAAAGTGGGTTTATAGTTCAACCAATGGTGCTGTATCTTATTATTAAAATCAGGATGGTATTGTTGGGGAGGGATGATGGATGGCTTCCCAACTCTGAGATATTCTAATCCTCAGCTCATATTGTGAATCTAGCAGCCACCTCAATTTTTTAAGGGATTGCTTCAATGAAAAATAATTAATTAATAAAAGAAGACAAGAGAAGATGCATAGTCACATATTATAAATTTTCTGTTTGAATAAAAAACAGTAGAGACAACCAAGAAAGTACCTTTCCTTAGGTATATCTTGAAAGAGACGTGATTTTGAGGAAATAGTGCAAAAACAAGAGTGGCCCTCGCTCACTACTTCGCTAAGCTTAATAAGCATTTCACAGATTAGAAACAGAGATATAAAGAAAAAAGGAATGGAACAGAAACTGAACATAGGGGTATTCAAGGGACAAACCAGGCTACCAAAGTTTGCTGTCCCTAAACTCTACGATCTTCACCTCAGACCAGATCTTTCTGCCTGCACCTTTGCAGGAACGCTGCGAATCAACCTTATCGTCTCAGAAAACACCAAGTTCCTGGTCTTAAACGCTCTTGAGCTTGCAATCCACAAAGTCGGCTTCACCAGCTCTAGTGCAGAGGTAACTGCTGAATTTATACTTGCTTGGTCTAGAACCATCATCATCACTGTCTATGTTTACTTTTTTTAGTTCTTCTGTTTTCATTTGTTTATGGGTTCTCAATTATTTTGGTTCCTGATGTGCAGCTGTGTCATCCATGTGATGTTGTTTTAGATGGTGATGATGAGATACTGGTGTTGGGTTTTGAGGATGATCTTGGTGTTGGTCCAGGACTTTTGGAGATTGAGTATTCTGGGGTTCTTAATAATCACTTGAAGGGGTTCTACAAATGGTGATCTACTGATCTTTTCTATAACTCAATTTATTATTTTAGTTAGTTCATGCATAATGCATTAGCCTCTACTTTGTTCCTTATTGGTTGGAAAGTAGCGGAAGGAGAAAGAGGAATGAAAGATTAGACTGATTTTTGCATCCATGTATATCTAAAGGCATTTTCATGCCATGGAACTGAATTGATGCTTGATTCCAACAGTAAATATGTGCATGAAGGGGAAGAAAAAACCATGGCAGTAACTCAGTTTGAAGCTGTGGATGCAAGGCGGTGTTTTCCATGCTGGGATGAGCCTGCTCTCAAGGTAAACAAGCTCTATAATTTCCTCATTAATCATCATTATGAGGTAGAAATGAATTGTTTTGCACACATGGTGCTTTGATAAGCCTAACTCTGCCATGTAAAATCAGTTAGTAGTTACTCATGTATTTACTAAGGGTGTACCATCCAAGATTTGTCGAGAATCATGATGAAAACATAAGAGGAAATGGGCACAAGAATGTACCGTGCTTCTGCTTTTGTTCACTCAACAGTTAGTGGTTTTCAGATACTATGTACTTTTTTCTTCTATAGCTCTTTCTGATCTCAAAGATAAGATTGTTTTTTTTTATTTCTCCTGTAACACATTCATAAATTTAACAGGCCGTCTTCAAGATAACGGTGGATGTGCAGTCAGAGTTGACAGCATTATCTAACATGCCGATTGCTGATGAGAAGTTTTGTGGAAACATAAAAACAATTTATTTTGAGGTCTCTCCTGTCATGTCCACTTATTTGGTAGCCCTAGTGATCGGCATGTTTGATCATATTGAAGATGTCACAACTGATGGTATTGGTTTCCTCTCACTCAGTGTCATGTATTCTTCTCTTTGGTATTCACATTTCTAAACTTGTTCGTGCAGGGACAAAGGTCCGTGTCTATTGTCCTGTTGGAAAGAGTGATAAAGGAAAGCTCTCTCTTGATATTGCTGTCAAATCACTCAATCTATTCGCCAAGTAAGTTTACAATTCATCTACTTCCGTTTTGTAGTAATGTAAACATACATATCAATGGTTGCAACCATCTAATGACAAATGAGACAACATATAGACAATCTGCAGGTTTAAGAAGACCTATTTATTTTCTGTCTCTTTAATGGTCATGATATATGGTTATAATGTAAATCCAATAGATAAAAATATTAATCCTCATTGTGTGCAGGTACTTCTCAATGCCTTATTCACTTCCTAAAATGGATATGGTTGCTGTCTCTGAATTTTCTGGTGGTGCTATGGAGAACTATGGCTTGATAATATACCGCGAGAACGAGTTACTCTATGATGAACAGCTTTCAACAGCTGCTAAGAAGCAAATTGTAAGTAACGAGTCAAGATATGGATTTTGCTTTTGTAGAATTATATGATTCTCCATCAGCATTCAAATAAAACAACTCAAAACTCATCTACACTACCCTATCCTAAAGATTATGTTTTCTTGTAGCATGCAATTGTTGGAACACATGAAGTGGCCCATCAATGGTTCGGTAATCTGGTGACAATGGAATGGTGGACTCATCTATGGCTTAATGAGGGTTTTGCAACATGGGTAAATTTTGATCTTACAACTCGAACTTTCAATGTATGAGTTCTGCATGTAATTTTTGTGTCGTTCATATTTTTCCAGATAAGTTATACGGCCACTGACATTTTATATCCCGAGTGGAACATATGGACTCAATTTCTTGAGCAAACTGCCGGAGGCCTTCATTTAGACGCTTTGCAACAATCACATCCAATCGAGGTTGTAAATAGTTGATGTTTATTTAACTATGCTCGATAGTTTAGTGTTTAAGATTCTCGAACGCTGAGTTTCAGGTGGAGGTAGATCACGCACGTTCGATTGATGAAATTTTCGACGCTATCAGCTACAAGAAGGGGTCTGCTGTTATCCGAATGTTGCAGAGCTATCTTGGCGATGACATGTTCCAGGTGAAGAATTAGCACATACATACATATCTTTCATACTATAACTTTTATATTTGAATCATGGTTTCAGAATCTAAGTTTGTGACTCTATCTTTGACCAGAAATCTATGAGCTCATACATTAAGAAACATGCTTGGAAAAATGCAAAGACGGAAGACTTATGGAGTATATTCTCGGAGGAATCAGGTGTTCAAGTGAACACGATGATGGATACTTGGACAAAGCAGAAAGGGTATCCAGTTATCACTGTAAAGTGTAAAGATCATGTTCTCAAACTCGAGCAGGTGATAGTATAGTTTAACAACCCTTTGTATCTATGATCTTTACGCTGAAGAATCTGATACAGTATGTATCTCTGTTTTCAGTCCCAATTCTTATTATCTGGTTTAGATGGTGAGGGTGAATGGATAGTTCCGATAACCTTGGCTGTAGGTTCATACAAGGAACAGAAGAAGTTCCTTCTTGAAACCAAAACTGGAGAACTGGATATATCAGAACTGATTCATTCTTTGAGCGATGAAAACTTATGGATCAAAGTAAATATCGAGCACACTGGTTTCTATAGGGTAAAATATGACGATGCGCTTGAAGCTAGGCTAAGGAAAGCAATGGAAAACAGTTACTTTGCAGCAGCTGATAAATTCGGTATACACATTCTTCCAGTAACAAAATAGAAATATAATCATTTTCAATAAAATTATAAGAACTTTGGTCATAGTCTGATCCATTTCAGGCATTCTGGATGATGCATATGCTCTTTGTGTTGCTGGCAAAAACTCATTATCGTCTTTGCTTTCATTGATGAGTGTATATAAGAAAGATTTGGAATACACTGTCTTATCAAAACTCATCAATGTGAGTACATCTTTTTTTTTTTCTGATTATTTACTTGGTACCAACTGCACTACTAATACTAGCAAGAGTGAAATTATATGACAGGTTTGCTATGCTATACTGAACATCTCAGTTGATGCCATCCCAGATTCAGTGAATGAGCTAAAGCAGTTCTTCACCAATCTTCTAGAGTTCTCTGCAGAGTAAGAAGATTTATCAATACAAGATCAACATATTCATAGTTAACCTTCATTGTTTACACAATAGTTCCATTTCTTGCAGAAAATTGGGCTGGGAATCATTATCCGGAGAGAGCCATTCTGCTACCCTTTTGAGAGGAGAAATCTTAACGGCATTGGCTATTTTCGACCATAAAACCAATCAAGAAGCAGTGCTGCGCTTTCAGGCACTATTGAGCGACAAGAACACCACACTTCTCTCAGCCAACACAAAAAGGGTATGCTCAAACTCCAAACTCCATTAATTTCCTCATTTATATGGTCTTCCTAAGCTGAAAAGGGTTATAAATCTTATGTAGGCTGCTTACAATGCTGTGATGAGGAGCACCAGCGCCACGAACAGGAGCGGGTTTGAGTCTCTCCTGAACATTTACAGAGAAGCCGAAGCAGTACAAGAGAAGGAATTAGTTCTACGTAAGATTGGATGAGACTGAACTTAAACTAAGCACCTTTTTTTCTCATTTTCTTGAACATGAAAACATCTTTTATTTCAGGTTCAATCGCGTCTTCTCCAGACCCGGATATAGTCGTAGAGGTCTTAAACTTTTTAGTATCCAACGAGGTGATGCATCCTGAACCTTTGTCACATTTCCCTTGCTCGTGTTTCACAGTCCATGACTGAATTCGTCTTATTGTTCTGCTTAGGTTCGGAATCAAGATGTCATATACGGACTAAGAGGGATAAGCATAGAAGGGCGAGAAACAGCATGGGGGTGGCTGAAGGTATGGAGATAAATAGTGTACTTAAACTCACTCCCATCGTCAAGTCATGAACTTATACATGTTTGCTCGAGTTATTATGAATTCCAGGAGAACTGGGAAAATATACATGGGAAATACGGTTCTGCGATCCTGCTGACACATTTCATCACCAACATTGTTACGCCGGTATGTAACTTTCTGTGCGTCCATCAGTTTTATGCACTCTCAACGCTCAACACCAATCCATGAAACATGCAAAACCACCTTGTTGGCAGTAAAAGTTTATAGTGATGCTTTAGAGCTGTTAACCTATCTTTCGAGCTGTTGATAGTTAGAGGCCTTAAGATTCACATTTTTCAGACTCGAGACTTTTAAAATTATGTTATATACGAAAAGGATAATCGTTTTCTGAAATTATGGAAGAGAACAGGGCGGGTTCAGGTTGATTTAGTGATCATGTCCCCTAACTCATTGGATTGGAGATTACGGTCCCCCATCAAGTTCGAGAATTTTGTCATTCATACTTGAAACATATACAATCAAATAGAGCATTTGTCCTAAAGCATTACAAGGAGTGGTGCTTGTACTTTTTAAATTTTATAATTTTGTAGTTAATAGTAAAATTTGCTTTATAATTAAAGCATAGTGAAACATGTTACTTCATAGTCAAGCAATCATTAGCATTCAGTCATGTTTAATTAACAATACATACTAAAACCTTCATTATTATAATGACAATAATTGATATATACAGATCTATTTAAGTATTGTCAATTACACCACATAATAATACACAAAATTAAG
Source organism: Geranium rotundifolium (assembly GCA_963920655.1). NCBI lineage: Eukaryota > Viridiplantae > Streptophyta > Magnoliopsida > Geraniales > Geraniaceae > Geranium > Geranium rotundifolium. Next base: position 46,132,063 of record OY987312.1, read on the forward strand.
AGAAGTGGAGACCATTTCTATGCAACCATATATTATAAAATAAATTCAACGTGTAAAACATAGTATCATTCCATCTTAAAATAACACATCCTCACACCAAAAAAAGTCAATACGAGAAAATAAATTAAATAAATAAAAGGAGAAATGAAAAATTATAATTATTGAAAACTTGGGCCTGGATCTGGGCCTGGGCCCAGATTGGACCTCCGTATAGAGTTCATCTTCTCCAGATTCAAACCGGCCCTGAACCGGGCAATGAACGTATCGGCTTTCGTGTCCACGTCAGGGCTCGGGCAGAACAGCGCCGCATCGCCGCCGTCAGCGGCCGTCGCCGTCGGCGAGTCCTCGGCGTCTTCGAGCTCCGGCGACGCGCTCCGGGAGCTGGTGTCGCTGTTGATCCTGACGAAGTCGCCCTGGCGCCTGAACCTCCACGCCTCCATCGTGAACGGCGGCGGAGGCGGCGGCGGGATCGGGATCATCGGCGAGAGGTTGCCGGAATTTAAGATCTCGTCGACGAAGGCGGTTGTGGTTGTCGTCGTCGTTGTTGTTCTCGCCGGTAATGGAGGTTTTCTGGTGGTGCTGGCGTGGATCGATTGGGCTTGGGAGTGGGAGATGAGTGTTCGGGTTCGGGGTTTGGGCTCACGCGCCGCCGTTTGCGGCGGCGGAGGCGGAGGAGGGACGGAGGTGGATTTTTTGGTTTTGTTGTTTTTTCGGGGCGAGAAGAGGTTGTAGAAGACGGAGGGAGGCGGTGGTGGCGGCGGAGGAGGCGGCGGCGCGTGGGGAGGCTCGTGTGAGCTGAAGAAGCTCGCGAGGTCCTCCACGCTCCTCTCTCTCTGCTTCTTCTTCTTCTTCCTCCTCAAAGCGATCCACAGATCTTTAGTCCCTCCTCCTCGCCGCTTCGCGATCGCGCCGATCTTCTCTGCCGTCGGATACGGAGGCGCTGGCGGCGGCGCGTGAGATCCACTCGCCTCAGAATCACGCGCCTCCCTCCTCTCCTCCACAACCGCCTGCTTCCCTCTTACTTTCTTCAGTTTCGCCGCCTTACCCGCCGCGGCTCGCGGCGGCGAGGGAGGCAGGAGCTCTTCAAAGTTCCTGAGCCCGACGTAACGCCCTGCATTATCCAGATCTTCGCTCCTGCTCCTCTGACGGTACGCTCCTCCCAGCGTCGCCGCCGTCTCCGGCGGCGGCCGGAGATCCGCCGAGTTCCTGACCCCCAAGTAACTAGTCTCCGTTTCCAGATCTTCGCTCCTGCTCCTCTGCCGAACGGTCCGGTACGCTCCTCCCGGCGTCGCCGCCGTCTCCGGCGGCGGCGACGGTGGTCGGAGATTCTCGAGTTCCTTGACTCCCAAGTAACTACTCTCCATTTCCAGATCTTCGCTCCTCTTCTTCGACGGCACAGACTGATACGCTGTTTTCTTCGGCCGGGCCGGAGGCGTAAACGGCGTCGTTTCCTGATACGCTCTCTCCGGCCGAGTCGCCGGAGGAGCAAACGACGCCGTTTCGGTAACCACATTTTTTGTCTCCGGATCGGCCCAATCCTGACCCGACCCGAAAACCCGCCGGTTCCTCAAGTCGGTGTCGTCGTGGAACCGCCACCGATCGGTGGGCTCCACCAAGCCCAGATCCGAGTACGATCTGCTGCTCCTCATCCTAGTCAAGTAACTCGACCCCCGATCCTCCACCGTCCGATCAAATCCCCCGTACCACCGATCTCGACCCTCCACCGTAGATTCACCAGACACTCTCCGATCCCGATCCCGATCCTCCACCGTCCGATCAAAACCACCGTACCACCGATCCCGATCGCGATCACGATCTCGACCCTCGGCCGTCGATTCACCGATCGGCCTCTCCACCCTCCGATCGTCCAGATCTCGAGACCCGCCACCATCGCTGTTCCTGCTCAGAAACCCACACACGATCGCGAAGGCGACGAGGACCAGATTCAACGAGTCCCAGCTCTTCTTCACCAAATGCGGCTTGAAAATCTGGGAACTGAACTTCAAAACCGAAGGCACGACCACGAAAACGAACACTCCCGCGACCACGACCAAGATCGCCAGCATCGCGCCGGAGCTCATCAACAAATTCGCCGGCGATCCCCTTCTCCGGCGACCCGATCGCCGGCGATCGTCCGAGATCCAGAACGGCTCCTCCTCGGCTTCCTCCATAATTCTCGTGTGAGTGGCTTCTAATTTGCTTTGATTTGCTTTTTCTCTGCTTTTTGATGTGTTGCTTTTGTGCTTTTTGATCACATAGTTGAGTTCAGGCTTTTTATACAAGTATTATATAATAGAATAATTTTATTATTTGTTTCTTGAGGGCAAAGAAAGAGATGGAGATTTGAAAAAATAAAATAAAATAATTGGGAATGATGATTGATTAGAGGGCTAATGTGGAATGTGGGGTCTTTGTTTTTTTGTTTAGTTTTGATAATTAAATATATAAAAGAAATTAGTGGGATCCTATTGTGGCCTGTCATTCTCTGGATGACAGTGCTTTAATCCACATTTTCAAATATTAAAAAATAATTCATAATCATGATTAATATTATTGTTTTTTTCAAAGCCAAAAAAAAAAATCAAAATTTGTCTAATGATGTACATGCATGATAAGAACTTGTTTTTCTTTTCCATATATTATAATCTAACATCTTTGGAATCCCCTTATTTCTCCAAGAATGGTTTACTTTGATTTTCATGCATTTTCTAGTAATGTTATACAAATATTTTGGTATTTTGATTGATATCTGACTTGGATCGGTGATTAAAGGTCTTGTTAAAAATGCGTTCGGTAGACTCAAGTCCAAGGTTTAAATCTCAGCGTGGTATTTAAAAGACGTTAATTTGATCCAACTAAGAAAATGGCATAGCTTGAGATTGATTTGAGTTTGAAGAAAATAAGAGAAGATAATTCAAAATGTATCTCGGTGATATTATCGAGTTATGCCATTTTTTTCAAACTCAAATCAATCTCAAGTTATGTCATTTTCTTCAAACTCAAATCAATCAATCTCAAGTCATGATGATGTTAACGAGTATCGATAGTACACATATTTAATAAAATGTGTTTAATTAGTCAAATAACTATTTACTGCTTAATTTCATTACACGCGTAAGATAATAATAATAATAATAATCTACATAAATAAATAAAAATATAATCTTGATTTGCCCGAATCTCTAGCTTACATAATTAAACTTAAACTTAACGAAAAGAGTAATAAAACTTAATTTCAACTCAACACAAAAGTATTTAAATTTTATATAAAAAAAACACATTATCATGATAGCTAGTTAAATATAAACTAGTTGTAAATAATTTGCATACTAACATCACCATGACAAATATGCTCCAAATACCAATATTATTATTTTTGACTTAGCAATAACAATTAAATGTGGTCTCTTCTCTATTTCTAGAGAACCATAAATAAAAATTGGATAATTGAGTGGGCCCAAAAACAGTAAAGAAAGAGAAAAGACAGAGTGTATAGAGATTGAAACAAGACTTTACAATATTAATTAATTAATTAGTTCGAATGTTCCGCGTAAGAGAACAGAAAAAAAAAGGAGAAAATCTGAGTGAACACTCAAAGATCATGCACAAGCAATCATCGAGAAAATTAAGAAAGTTGGTGAGCTTCTTTCAAACATACATATATATATATATAATATAATATAATATTTATTTATTTATTTTGAATTAATTAAATTAAATTATATATAATATAATATTATTATTTATGTATGTATATTACGTTGTTACAGCTAAACCGCGTATTTGGTCTGTTTCTGTTATCTATCTTCTTCTGACCAACGTCGTTTTCGATATATATATATATATAATATCATCACGAAACGTTTACGAAATGGCCATATTTTATTAATTATTAATTTAATAGTTATTTTTCCATGTATTATTGCGGAATAATTGGGGGAATGAACATTTGTTTGGTAGAATCATCACTACGTTTCAAACACAATCTAATTTCACATGGTTGAAATCTGATCTCAACAGTTGTGACTTGTGATAGAGCCGAATCGGTCGACTTGAACTTGAACGAAGTTTTATGTATGAGCTTGCGCTGAGATTGTAACGTAGTATTCGACAGGGTGGTTTAATTTTCAGAAAATAAGAACATAACGTAACCGATGGGATTCTGTTCGATTTGGTTTTCGACAAGTCAATTTTTTGTTTTAGTTTGTTATGAACCGAATCCGATGAAATTCTCATATTCTCGACGTTTTGACTTATGGGTTTTTGGTTAAATTTTCCTTGAACCGATTTTCACAAAGATTTCAAATTCCGAGCCGAGCTCAGACTTATTATTTGACTTACTTTCGGTTGCCCAAATATTTTTAGGCCCGAGTACCCGATTGATAAATATTTATGACTTAAAATGAACCCGTGTCCAAATTGATCGGTTTTTAATCAATTTTCATTCTATAAACCAAAACCAAACTGATAAAATTTTGATTCGATTTGGTTTTAAACATAATTGATTCGGTTAATTTTCACCTCGGTTCGGTTATTTTTAGGCAGCGCTGCTGGGGATGGATTCATTTGTGCAACACGAGAGTTCAATTTCCCATGCACACAAGTCACGAACAAGCTGTGCTCTATTTCATAATATTATTACAAATTCATTGGAAGATGTTCAATACTGTCTTAAACAAACCAATCTCTCTCCATTGCAGAAAATCTAGCAGTCTTGCTACTTGCTGCCTACAGCTATTTATCAAGAACGTGTTTGTTTCCCGAGAAAACGGGATTCTCGCATACAGTCGACGGTTTTGTGTTATGTACACAATAACTGAGGCGGGTTTCGGGTTTTTGGGCTAACCTTGATTCTTTAGTCCACACAGAAGATTTTCAGAGTCGCGGTTTCAGCTACGTGCTGTGATTGACTCTAGGAACACGCTCGGAATTGATGTGTAAGGTTAGGTGGCTAGAGTATAATCACAGCTAGGACGATGAACACGACGACTGTACACACCAAAGCCTGCATAAATAAAAAAAGTAGAGAAACATTGGTTAATATGATTCTTGAGAGTTTATTGTATAAAAAAGTATGGACAATTGTGCAGCAATGTTCCAAAAATCCTTGATTAAACCGGTTAGTCCCTGATTAATATATTAATCCCGATTAGTCTCCAGCGGCCCTTTTATATCCCACTTTAGCAAGGGGTGTACTGTGTTTATCGCTAAAACCTATGGTGAATTTGTCCTTTACGCACCGATAATGACACAGTTGAAAATAATTCGAGAAGAGAAAAATAACCTTCAAATTACAAAATAAAATGCAAAATACAAGTAACAATTAACTAATTAAATCTTAATAGTTATCATTAAAAAGCACTCTTTTGACGGAATTTGACAAAACACTTTTGCAAAAGTGAGATACTGCACTGCCAGTTTTTGAGGCTTCTCGTGTTCATAGCTTATCAGATGGTTCTTTCTCTAAGGCAATAACAGATAAAAACATATCTGTATGAATATTTTAACTATTTTACATATCTTCCGAATCAAATTTTACACGAGAAAATTACTCAAACCCGAAAAGTAGAAGGAAATCATGGAGGTTTCACATAGTTGATGTAAGATTCAGGATAGCGTGAACAATCGTTACTCTAAAACTTTGAAGACTATACTTACAGCTATTGCAGAAGCAGCGAGTCCAGCTCGCTCCCTCGGATCCTTACGATAGTAGTTTCCGAAGTAGAGTATAGTTGCAAAGTACCACGTCAACGGAAACACAAATCCAAGCAGAAAACTGCAAAAAAAAATTACATATTCATGAGTGTCTCCAACTCCAAGAGACGAGGAGAATGGGAGAAGGTAGAGAAACACACGAAAACCATCCTATTCCACAGCCGAAGCAAGGAAGAGGTTTGTCAAACATTCCCATTTCGGTTTCTTCCTCCACATCTCTAATAAGAGCATACTCGCCTTTTTTATCATCCGCTGCTGAATCCACGGGGAGCCCTGCTCTCCACAGTTTCATTTTCAGTGACCATATCGAATACATATTGAGAAAACAAGAATGCAATTCCAAAGACACTGAAATAAACAAGTTTCAGTGCATCCAAGGCAATGAAATAACTCGAGTCTCTAAAATGAGTGTTTCACATAACATTCATTGATCAGCTCAAATAAGTCTTAAATTATGTGTGTTCGATATGAGAAACTCAATGATGTATTTCCTTCACTTTTCTACGAGGTATTTATACTTCTAAACGAATATGGAAATAGTAATAATGTTTCTGGTTCATGATATTATCAGACGATTTCATAAAGAGAACTTCATAAATAAAAATAGCAATGTTGGACACTTTTACTTCTTCACAACTTCATGTAGTAGCAGGGAGCACGGGAATTAATCACAGACAGTGTTCTAAAAACGCTAGGCGCTAGTCGGGCGGAGAGGGTCTTTGGTTACTAATCAGAAACTAATCAGATTAATGGGGACTAATCGGAAAATTAAGCGCGGAAGAAGAAACTAGGCTAAATTATTTTTATGTTGATGGTAGAGGAAAATGACCAACCGAAGGAACCGAACAATGCAGAAACAGACGGAAAAGATGAAAATCAAATATAAAGTAATGGTAAAAGACCAAAGAGTGTCATTTTATTTCTTCCCCCTTCCCGGTTCTTGCAACCAAAAACTAGAAACTCCACTAAATCACTTAAAACTAGATTTAAGTTATCGTGTAGTGAATCTCACATACTAAGTGCATCAAAACCGTCACCGTATTTTCTAACACGGGGTAATTCTGGAATCAGGATCTAACTACTACAAATGGAACATAAATACGGGAGAAAATGCGTACTCTGATCCATGTGTCACAGAAATGCTATCGGTGAGTCAAGATTTTTGTCTCTCCGAGGCACCTGTTACATGAAAGGATCAAATTCAAGCAGTGTATATGAACACATGTGTAGACAGTAAATAAGTCTGAAATAACAACAGCGAATCAACGGATCCCGATAGTCATAATTCCGGAGCAGTAAATCGAACTCTATAAAAAAACTCTTCATGCTTAACATTATATGCTTTCATATCAAAGAAAGACCACAAAAGGGTCCAGCTGCACTGTCCGAGAAAGTATATAATAGTTCAGAATCAAACAATATCATAAAGACGGGAATCGATTCGAGCATATGAAGAAGAGAACTGAATAGCAAAATCATGATCAGGTACCAATGTTTATAATAAACTGATTGAATTCAAGCAGTTTATAATGAATGAATGTGTAAAGGTAAATAAGCCCGAAATAACAGCAGCAGATCAACAGATCCCGATATTCATGATCCCAGAGCAGTAAACCGAACTCCATAAAAAAAGTCTTCACTCTTCACTGTTTATGTTATATGCTTTCATTTCGAAGAATCAACCACAAGGATCCATATAGATACTAGTTCAGAACTAAACAAGGTCATAAAGTATATAGATACTAGTTCAGAACTAACCAAGGTCATAAAGTTGAGAATTGATTTGAGCATACAAAGAGAAAGACTGAGTAACTAAAACACTATCAGGTTCCAAACTCTTACAATCAATGAATTGAACTGAAAACTACTGATACATCCACAATTCTATCACGCAAATTAGTGTTATGCAATATCCTATCTTTGAAGGAACCAACAACACAGAGCCTATAACACAATAAAGAGATAGAGCCACTAATTCAATTCATGACAGTGAAACTCAGCAAACCCAATAAAAAAAAAACAAGATCAATTACTGACCCCAAAAGGTCACAATTTTAACTTCACTCAACAGCCAAGGCTCACAATTGGCAATAAAATACAAAATTCTCCACCAAACCCTCCAAATATTACAAGAACACTTTTCAGCTCCACGCCCAATTAAGTACCTTTAACTCTAATTCAACAAACCCATGTGAAAAAGCACGAACTTTTCATCGAACCCCGTCAAAATACAGAAAATCGAAAACCGATTATCACTACAACAATGCAAATTCGAGAAAAAAGAGAGCAAAACTTGCCTCCACGGTCACTTGAAGTCTAATTCAACAAACCCATTTGAAAAAACACAAAAAAAAATCATCAATTTCATATACATTAGTTCAGAATTAAACAAGATCATAGAGTTGGGAATCAATTTGAGAACACGAAGAGAAGGACTGGGTAACTAAATCACTATGAGGTTCAAAATCTTACAATCATAAAAAATTGAACTGCAAATTATTGATAAATCATAACTTCATCAATCATATTAGTGTTAATCAATATTCTATATTTGAAGGAACCAACAACACAGAGTCTATAACACTTTCAGCAAATCCCATAACAAAACAGACCAATTACTGACCCCAAAAGCTCAAAGTTTCAGCTACACTCAACAACCAAAGCTCAAAATTGGCAGCAAAATACCAAATTCTCCACCAAACCCTCCAAATATCACAAGAACCCTTTTCAGCTCCACCCCCAATTAAGTAACTGGAAGCCTAATTCATCAAACCCATGTGAAAAGGCACGGACTTTTCATCAAATCCCATCAAAAAACAACAAACCCATAACCGAGAATCACAAAAACAATGCAAATTCGAGAAAAAAAGAGAGAATAAGACTTGCCTCCACAGTCACCGATGAGCTGAATACTGAGAAGAAGCGCACAGAGTCGTGAAAATTGAAAGCAATAGCATACAGATAAGAAACAAATTATTGAACCTGCTTTTGCTGATATTCAAGTGTTTTTTTTCGTTTTTTTCTTCACCTAAAACGTTACTTCGCCATTAAAGAACTGAACACAGTAACGAGAAAGAGAATAAGAAGAAAAAAAAGAGGCATTTTTCTGGTTTCCGAAACGGTGATGGTTTTTGCTGAATAGGTCACTAAAGTTCTCATGAAACGATGTCGTTATTGAGAAAGCAAGCCTAAAAAAGCCCAAAAAAAACCCAGCCCATTTAATATTTGATCATCGTTCACACATATCGCTTCTTCTTTCTTCTTCTACATTTGAAACCCTAGAGAGAGAGTGAGAGAGAGTTTATCTCTGATTGAATTGGAAATTTCTCAAGTTTATTATTGTGAGTTTGGTGCTCATCAATTCAATTTTAGATTTCAGCAACAAATTATCAAGACAAGAAGACAGACAAAGGTTTGTGATTTCCTAATTCTACATGTCCTAATTCTATCTGTTTTGTGATTTCCTAATTCTGCCTGTTTTGTGATTTCCTGATTCTATCTGTTTTGTTTTGTTTTGTATATATACATATTATAGCAGTGATGCAATTCTGTATTGTAATTTCTAATTGAATTGAATTGAATTGAATACAATAGCAATGGACAGAATCTCCCAACTGCCGCAACCACTCCAACATCACATCCTTAGCTTCCTCGAACAAGATGACTTTGTCCGGGCAATGTGCCTCTCCCAGGCTTGGAGGAGCACTGTCCGGTCCTGTCCGGTTCTCGACTTCGACCAACAACGCTTCCTCAACGAGGATTCCGATGGCGAGGAATTGGACAGGGAAGCTCTCGTTCTGAAAGAGCGAGATAGAGAGAGTTTGTTCATTAATCACATCCAACGCTCCGTACAAAACCTGGTCGGGCAGAATTTGAGCATACACCGGTTCAGCCTCCAGGTCGAACGATATCAACCGGACCCGTGGGACCCGCAGCTGAACCGCTGGATTCAACAATCTGTAGATGCCAAAGTCGAGGATCTTAGACTCGACGTCCATGCATGGCGGTCCTATGAACATTACGTGTTGCCCCCGTTTGTTTTGTTGTCCGAAACAATCACTCGTTTAAGGTTGCAAGGGTGCGCCTTCGACTATCATAGTAACAGCGTGAGCCTGCCTAATCTGCTTCTCCTCAGCCTGATCCACGTATATTACTTGGAACAAGGCATGATCGAGAAATTTACGTCCGGATCTCCAAAATTGGAGAGCTTGCAGGTCATTCAATGTGATAGGTACATAACCAGTGTTTGTGTTTCTGGTCTCCCTAAACTCAACTTCCTCGAACTCGCTCTGCGCCAGTGCCTGTTTTATTCTGAAAAAGTCCAAGATGTTGGCAAAGTAAAAGTAATCGCGCCTCAACTCCGAGCCCTCGAGGTTTCATATAACCGGTGGAGTTCGCTCAACATAGATGTTTGCGCGCCTTTGCTCAGGAAGTTAACGATTCGTTCGAAATATGCCATGGAGGGTCAGATCGATAGATTTGTTTCCAAGTTTCGTGGACTGGAGGAGTTGGTATTGATCCGTTCCGATGTTAGAAGTATGAAGATTTCGAATCAAAATCTCCGTACCCTAAAGATGAGTTTTTTCACCTATCTGAAGAGGGTCGATATTGATGCTCCAAATTTACGGGTTCTCAAGTTGAGTAACTGCACTTATATTGAGAGGGTCGATAATATTAATGCTCCGAATTTACGGGTTCTGAAGCTGAGGTCATGCCAAGACCTGGAGACGATTGATAATGTTAATGCTCCCAATTTACAACTTCTCAAGGTGAAGTGGGAGTGTGATTCCTTGAAGAGGGTTGATATTAGTTCTCCTAATTTACAGGTTCTCGAGTATAACGATGATTTAAAAGTGTACACGAAATTATCGTTATGATCTGAATAATTGTTGTTAAACCGGAATAACTGAATCGAATGTTATTTAAAGCATTGTATCCAACTTTTGTTTATGAATTCCTTGGAGGGTGTTGATGTTAATGCTCCCAATTTACAGTATTGTGTGAATTTAATTCTGTTTGGTTCATTCATAATCATATCTGGATTAAGACAACAAATACTCGGTTGTAGCTTTCAAGTGATGCAAACTAATCAAAGTTTTTTCAAATCCATATTTCTTTGTCGAGCATGATTACCTTGACGACGACGCCATAACAACCTCGCAACGAGCCTTCCTCTCGCCTTCATTGTCGTCTTTTTTCTCTTCTTTCACGATCGGTGACTCTCATTACTCACTTGTGACCAATAGTTGCCCTCTTCCTTAGTAGATTAAGGAATTCTCGTTGCCTCCCTAGACAAGAATGTCTTTAACATCTCTTTATGTATAACCGATCCTAAGAAACAAACCAAAGTCCTTTAAATAATGGGAAATGAAATGTGCTCTTCATGGTTTTCAGTAACTATGAGAGGTTGTTCTTAATCCAGATATGATTATGAATGAACCAAACAGAATTAAATTCACACAATACTGTAAATTGGGAGCATTAACATCAACACTCTCCAGGAAATTCATGAACAAAAGTTGGATACAATGCTTTAAATAACATTCGATTCAGTTATTCAGATCATAACGATAATTTCGTGTACACTTTTAAATCTTCGTTATACTCGAGAACCTGTAAATTAGGAGAATTAATATCAACCCTCTTCAAGGAATCACACTTCCACCTCACCTTGAGAAGTTGTAAATTGGGAGCATTAACATTATCAACCGTCTCCAGGTCTTGGCATGACCTCAGCTTCAGAACCCGTAAATTTAGAGCATCAATATCGACCCTCTTCAGATAGGTGAAAAAACTCACCTTTTAGGGCACACAACAAGTCTATTACTATCAGCAAACCAGTCTATTATGAGATGTGCAAAATTTTATATCCAAGTCCAAGATTAAGATTTATATCAACTTCATTACTTGAAACAATGCGAAATGCAGCAGTAGGGCACACAACAAGTTAAGTTTTAAAATATCAACTTCAGTTTTGAAACAAATGAATTTTTTGCTTACTCTTGATTTCATAATTGCATATAAAAAATATGAGCTGATATCCCTAGCCATCCACCTTAACCTTGTTTCCACAACAACCCTTCCTATGATGTCCATTGATCTCACCCCCATCATTCTTCCCGAGCTCTGACTTTCTCTCCTGAAACTCCGAGTTCTCCTTCCAGACTTCCCCATTGGTGTAAACTTCCTTCTTCCATATTGGAACAGATGCCTTGAGCTCGTCAATCACAAACTTACAAGCATCCAACGCATCAGCCCTATGAACTGAAGATACGGCAACAAAGACACTCGTTTCTCCTACTGGAACCGGGCCCAATCGGTGAGCCACTGCAATGGAGTTGAGACTCCAGGTCGTACGCGCAGATGAACAGATTGACTTAATGCAGCGTTTCGCCATTGGCACATATGCTTCGTATCTCAACTCCAACACGGTATTCCCTTCAAAGGTATCACGTGTTGTGCCAGAGAATGTTGCTATTGCACCGGCTTGAGGGGCACTCACGTAGTTGATGTACTTGGCGAGGTCAACTGGCTTGTGCTCTTCCAAGATCTCCACTAGGGCTTGCTCCTCATCCGCCATCTCTCTTTACAATCTCTGCGATTTTCTAGAAACGAGCCTTGGTTGAAGCTATCGGACTGGTATGAGACAGCCTTCTGCCAGTATAAACAGAACAAATGTCAATCCTTCCGCAGGTTCACCTACGGAAACCTTGTTACGTCTTCTCCTTCCTCTAAATGATAAGTTTCAGTGGACTTCTCGCGACGTCGCCGGCAGCGAACCGCCCACGTCGCCGCGATCCGAACACTTCACCGGACCATTCAATCGGTAGGAGCGACGGGCGGTGTGTACAAAGGGCAGGGACATAGTCAACGCGAGCTGATGACTCGCGCTTACTAGGAATTCCTCGTTGAAGACCAACAATTAAATGATGACGAAACCCTATAGAGAGAGAGAGTTTAGGATGAAACTTTAAAACACAAAAACTGATTATAAACCACACTCAATACACACATGAGCTCTAATATAATTAGAAGAGTAATTGCTACTTGGAATCAGCATAGTAATGAATAAAATCACATTAAAATCTCATAAAAACAGAAAACTCATAAATCAAGAAACAAAAACTGAGAATTTAACTCAAAATATTTCCTTTCTTCAACCTTTAAAGCATCGAAAGCTAAGAACAACAAAAATCAGATATAACCATAACCAGAATCTCGCGCCAAAACAACCAGATCAAACAATAACCCGCGAAATAAAATCAAACCCATCAATAAAAACACCAATATCAGCCAAAAATCGATGAACCCAGATGAGAATATGAACCCAAAATCACTAATCTGTCAATATTCACCCATTCAACATAAAAAAAAAAGCTACAAAAAACAGAGAAATAAATAACCAACCACAAACCGTTGAGGACACGAAGAGACAGAGAATCAAGACGAACCTGCTAGTGATTCAGAGAGCTAGAAATCGAAATCGCTTTGTAGTTTCAAAAAAAACTCGTCGGATCTGCGCCGTGGAGTTGAAGGGAGGCTGATGTCAAAATAGTGTCTTTATATTCAGTGGTGTGTTAGGTTTTGTAATTATATAAGAACTCGGCTTTCCTATTTTGCCCCTATTGTTTTGCTTCTATTACTGTTTGGTTGCCTAGAAAGTTTTTTCCTTTTTCACCTTCAAGTATGTGTCACAAAATTGCATGGTTTGTGACTTGTAAAGAGATAAGATCGTTGCCTGTTTGGTTCACGTTGAAGGAAATTGAAGTCTCGGAGAATCTGGAGAGTGGGAGTGAAGTGATGAGCGTCGACCCTGTTAAAGGTTTGGTTCTTGTTCTGATTTTTCAGTCTGGAGGTTTCTGTTTGGTTTTGGTTGCTCGGAAAATGAAGGGAATTGGAAAGTTGAGGTTGATGTGTGTGTGTGTTATTAGCTGTTTGGTTGCTGAGAGAATGAAGGGAAATTGAAATTTTGAGCTTGATGTGTGTGTGTGTGTTATTAGCTGTTTGGTTGCTCAGAGAGTGAAGGGAAATTGACAATTTGAGGTTGATGTGTGTATCTGTGTTATTAGCTGTTTGGTAGCTCGGGAAGGAAATTGAAAAAAAAAAAATTAAGCTTGATGTGTGTATCTGTGTTATATAGCTGTTTGGTTGCTCAGAAACAGTAAGGAAATTGAAAAAAAAATTGAGCTTGACGTGTGTATCTTTATTATTAGCTGTTTGGCTGTGCAGAAAATGAAGGGAAATTGACAAATTGAGCTTGATGCTTGATGTGTGTATATGTGTTATTAGCTGTTTGGTAGTACAGAGAATGAAGGAAACTTTAAAAAAAAACTGAACTTCAAACCAACCTGTTTGGTAGCTCAGAAAAGATAGGAAAGGGAAAGAAACTACTTTTTTTTTGTATTTGTGGTTCTATATTGTCCAAATAAATTCACATTGAAGAACATTGAATTCCCAGAGAATCTGAAGAGTGAAAGTGAACTCGATAGCATTGATGTTTCGAGCATCGACCCTGTCAAAGGTTTGATTCTTTATTCTTATTCTCATTTTGATTCTGCAGTTACTTAAGTCTCAAACCCCTGTTTGGCTGCTCGGAAAATGAAGGAATTTTTTATATAAAAAAAAGAACTTGATGTGTGTATCTGTGTTATTTTCTGTAAGTTCTGAAATTTATGACATGGATGGGTGTATGATTTGATTACATTGATGGGTATTTTGTGAAACAAGTAGTGATTGATTTGGCTATGAACCTCAAACCACCAACCTGTTTGGTAGCTTAGAAATCTAGGAAAAGAAAAGAAACTAATGCCCATTTTTTTTGTATTAGTGATTCTGTTTGGCTACAAAGAAATGTGACTGTTGCTTTGCATAATATGATTCATTATCACAGAAAAACCATTGCATCAATGCAAAAACTATGGTTCAGATTCAATTTTAGTACAAAATTAATGTGGATTATAAATTGTGTTTACAGCGTCATAGTTTAAAAAAATTTGGCTCGATTTATTTTCAAACGTCGATTATAAATCCCACGTCTTTATTCTTCTCATCATTTTTGTGCAGAATTTGGGTTTCTTGTAATGGGGCATGAATTCGACTCTTACCCGAAGCACATGATCCGCGATATAAAGAATTGGGATTGGTCCCTCGAAGAACCTAAAAAAGGCAGCGATGACGAAGAAGTCGACGAATACGAGAAAAAAAAAGAGGAAAAGAGTGCAATGGAAGAGCAATGTTAACGACGATGACTGGATGGGCGAGAGCGAAGACGGCGAGAACCTAGTCAACGAATCGAGAAAGATCGGTAAACCAAAATACTCTACAAGATCGAAGGACCGATATAGAAACCCCAAAAACGCTAGTACTAGTCATACAGGTTCAGGAGAAGAAGAAGATGACGATGATGATGAGACACTCGGGGGATTCATAGTCGGCGATGAAGATTCAGATCGAGAAGAGGAAAGCGATGAAACCGACGAAGAGGAGGAGGAAGAGTTACTGGAAGATGAAGAAATGGACGAATAGTGCATATGTAATTTTAGAGTGCTAAACACATCTTGACAGTTTGTTGAAAACCGTTAGGTGCTAGTCGGACGGATGAGGGTTCTGAAGTCTAATCGAGAAACTAATCATATTATTGAGTTAGTTGGGAATTTTGTACACATATACCTTTCATTGTAGCGTATTGCAGGTAGTGTTGTAAAAAACGGCAATGTTGTGAAAATCGCTAAACACTAAGTAAGTGGGAGACAACTTTTTAGGGACTAGTTGGGAATTAATTTAAATATATATCGAATTGAATGATTAATTGAAAATTAGTCGGGAAATTAATTGAAGACTAGTCAAGATTCTTACAACATTGATAAACCAGTTGAGCTCAAGCTTGACCTTTTAAGGTTTGATAAACTCATTTTAATAATTAATCATTTTTTTAAAGATATAGTAAATATTTGTAATAAAACTAGACAACCCGACCTCAATCTAGCTTGTTTAGTATTTATTTCATTTTTAGATAGTTGTGTTCAAAATTAAGTGAGCTGAATAAGCTAAGCTTAGCTATTTTTTTCGAGTAAAAACCGAGTTTAGTTGCATAAGCTCGTTCGAGCCAAAACCGAGTTAGCACTTTAATGAATTAATTGTTAATTTAAATAGTAGAAGCCTATTTTCATATAAATCAAGAACTCATCTCAACCGTTAGATTAACGAAAAAAGATTGAAATTAAGAATGGTAAATAAATTAACCAAATTCAAGTTCACCAAAATTACATATGTCTTCCCCAAAATGCAGCTTAATCATAAGCCTCTATTTTGTCAATGGTCTACAACTATAATTTTCACCTGAATGATCCTCTCAAATAATATACTAAATAATATATGGACCATCTATGAGTCAATTGATACTATTTCACAAGAATGCATTATTTTGATTACCATTATTTATTTACTACCATTATTTTGTGTATATTATAATTCGTATTTTGATTGTGTATATATGATAATTTATTTAATAACAAATTAGGAAAGGAGAAATACAAAGTCGAGTAATACCCAATTAGTCTTTGAAGACCCTAACTGCCCGACTAGCGCCTAGTTTTTTTAGTTCACTGCCTAGAACCCTAAGGATGGGTACATCCCTTGTTTCGGTCTCTATCCCCAACCAATCAGTCCAAGGGAAGAGGAACAATGTGGTTTTGTGTTGCCCAAACTATTGTATAAATAAATTTTGGCTATCTATAAAAAATTAGCCATGATTTTTTATATGTATAAAAAATTAGTCATGTATGCATACTTTATACTCGGTTTATATCATTATAATTTCCCTTTTTAATATTTCGAATTAGTATATGTGCAACTTATCATACATATATATATATATATATATATATATATATATATATATATATATATATATATATATATATATGCAACATACAATTCTGATTTTTCTTTTCAACTTAACAAGGCTGCTAGAGAAACAGGGGCTCTTAAAGAAGCAACTTAACATTCGATTCAGTTATTAAGATCATAACGATAATTTCGTGTACACTTTTAAATCATCGTTATACTCGAGAACCTGTAAATTAGGAGAATTAATATCAATCCTCTTCAAGGAATCACTAATCCACTTAACCTTGAGAAGTTGTAAATTGGGAGCATTAACATTATCAATCGTCTCTAGGTCTTCGCATGACCTCAGCTTCAGAACCCGTAAATTCGGAGCATTAATATTATCGACCCTCTCAATATAAGTGCAGTTACTCAACTTGAGAACCCGTAAATTTGGAGCATCAATATCGACCCTCTTCAGATAAGTGAAAAAACTCATCTTTAGGGTACGGAGATTTTGATTCGAAATCTTCATACTTCTAACATTGGAACGGATCAATACCAACTCCTCCAGTCCACGAAACTTGGAAACAAATCTATCGATCTGACCCTCCATGGCATATTTCGAACGAATCGTTAACTTCCTGAGCAAAGGCGCGCAAACATCTATGTTGAGCGAACTCCACCGGTTATATGAAACCTCGAGGGCTCGGAGTTGAGGCGCGATTACTTTTACTTTGCCAACATCTTGGACTTTTTCAGAATAAAACAGGCACCGGCGCAGAACGAGTTCGAGGAAGTTGAGTTTAGGGAGACCAGAAACACAAACACTGGTTATGTACCTATCACATTGAATGACCTGCAAGCTCTCCAATTTGGGAGATCCAGACGTAAACTTCTCGATCATGCCTTGTTCCAAGTAAAATACGTGGCTCAGGCTGAGGAGAAGCAGATTAGGCAGGCTCACGCTGTTACGATGATAGTCGAAGGCGCACCGATGCAACCTTAAACGAGTGATTGTTTCGGACAACAAAACAAACGGGGGCAACACGTAAGAATCATAGGACCACCCTGTGGGGACGTCGAGTCTAAAATCCTCGACTTTGGCATCTACAGATTGTTGAATCCAGCGGTTCAGCTGCGGGTGCCACGGGTCCGGTCGATATCGTTCGACCTGGAGGCTAAACCGGTGTATGCTCAAATTCTGCCCGACCAGGTTTTGTACGGAGCGTTGGATGTGATTAATGAACAAACTCTCTCTATCTCGCTCTTTCAGAACGAGAGCTTCCCTGTCCAATTCCTCGCCATCGGAATCCTCGTTGAGGAAGCGTTGTTGGTCGAAGTCGAGAACCGGACAGGACCGGACAGTGCTCCTCCAAGCCTGGGAGAGGCACATTGCCCGGACAAAGTCATCTTGTTCGAGGAAGCTAAGGATGTGATGTTGGAGTGGTTGCGGCAGTTGGGAGATTCTGTCCATTGCTATTGTATTCAATTCAATTAGAAATTACAATACAGAATTGCATCACTGCTATAATATGTATATATACAAAACAAAACAAAACAGATAGAATCAGGAAATCACAAAACAGGCAGAATTAGGAAATCACAAAACAGATAGAATTAGGACATGTAGAATTAGGAAATCACAAACCTTTGTCTGTCTTGTCTTGATAATTTGTTGCTGAAATCTAAAATTGAATTGATGAGCACCAAACTCACAATAATAAACTTGAGAAATTTCGAATCCAATCGGAGATAAACTCTATCTCTCTCTCTAGGGTTTCAATTGTAGAAGAAGCGATATGTGTTAACGATGATCAAATATTAAATGGGCTGGGTTTTTTATTTGGGCTTTTTAGGCTTGTGTCAGGAAATTGAAGATGGCAAAAGGTTAAAAGGGTCTTTTGACCTTATTAAAGCATGCGGTGCCGTTTTAATATTATATACAGGTAGAATTAGGAAATCACAAAACAGGTAGAATTAGGATGTTTTTGCTATTATACACAACACTCAATAAAAAATTGCATTATGTGAACATGTGACCGGGTTGAATTTAAAGGCTATTGATGTTCAATATATATGGTTTGAGCACAATATACATATTACAAATGAAACTGCAGATATGAAACTGATGTGAACATGTGACTAGTGTAACTTTTATCAATCCTTGATTAACCTTTTAATTCAATAAAATTGTCATTAGTTTTGACCGAATAGCATCTATCATTTTTTAGAACACTGATCAGATATTGAGCTATACTCGATTTGCTTGTAATTGCTAGTTTTGATGCTCACTTTGATCTAGACTTGTAAATACTACGGATTTGGAAATGTATGCTCCCATTGCTTAGCAATTTCTCAAAGGGGTGACTTTTTCGATCATGCGTCGTTTTTTATTGAATTTATATGTAGTCTTGAAGTACATTGCTGAATCTATTTATAGCTTTGCTACATTTTAATCCTTAGAGGACATTATTAGTAATTTAATTTGGTCAAAGTTAATTATTACTACAAATCATGCTCTTTAGCATAATGTTGTTGTGGTTCTATAGTTTTGTGTGCTAGTGCTAACACTTCTTGTGGAGAGTTGTCGATATGTGCTAAAGAGTGGCTGAGCTATAGCTGAAGCTTGACTCAATTTTGTTGTGCTATTTTGATTGGAATTGCTACTTGGTCTCGTTCACAGCAAGAGTTAAAAATCGATCCTCTGTCAATCAAAAATTGAATTATACATGTGAACTATTACCTTTGATTCATGAGAACATATTGGAGCCGGCACAAATTTTATCAGCGACCCGGCGAGGATTTTTTATTTGACCTGTTTTTTCCGGCTTCACCATTGTGATTCTGATGTCTGTTGTTAGAGTTTAATTTTCAAGTTTGAACATTTGAATTTTCGGGAGCTCGATGAACTTTCAACCTCCACCATTGGAGTCATCGCCCTTGTACTCGTCAACGCACTATGATTTCTTCAAATGGGTGTTGCTTTGTTTTTTGGTGGCCATCGCAACGGTGACTCGGGCTGAGTTTCTTTTTGTTCTAAAACAAATAATTACTATGTCTTGGAGGTGGGTTCACAATTCGACAACGTTGAATAATAAAAGATAATTAATTTCGTTCAATTTCATCAGATTTGAGTTTGAGTTGATGAGAGTTTGTGATTTCGATTTCATTTATGTGGTGATTATTGTTATTTTGGATTGGAACGAGTTCATTTTCAATATTTAAAAGAATTCACAGTACACCAAGTTAAATTGGATAGAAAGGTAACAAATTGGTTATTAGGTGAGATGAATGTTAATTTTTTCAAAACAAGTATAATAACAAGTTTAATTTTTTCAGTGCCTTCAAGAAAGTTCTTTTCTTCTTACACCTCTATTGCTGACAGTGTCATCTCCTTCTTCTTTGACCCGGATTTGAACTCCACCACCTCGTTCGTGACCCGATTCATCTTCTCCGTCACAAATCTCAACCATGTCTCTGCCACAAATCTCGTTCCATCCAATTCATTTCATATCTCGTTGGATTTGCAACTACCAGCGGATAAAAGGTGAGTGATGTGTGGCATAAGATGGAAATTTTGAGAATCAAAAAAGGGCATTTTAGTTTTTTTATGATAAAAGTTAACACCGTGTACCTCTATGAGACAAAATGAATACTGAGTGATTTCGGAAAAGCAAAGTATGCCTGACCTATTTAATATTATATTGTATTTCAATTAGTTTTGTGAAATCATCACATAAATAAGTATTTGTTTATCCTTAAATAAGAGCTCAAGTGAATCCACAAATAAGTATTTGTTTATTCAGAAAAAACAAAGTTGTAAATGTCACACGACATTATGGCTTTCAGGGGCCTTTGAGGTCATGGCAGAGTTATGGTAGATTTCTGTTTTTGTTTTTTTAATTTTTTGTGGTATAAATCAATTTACACACTCAAATTTGACGAAAAGACAAACAGCTGTACCCATAAATAAAAGTAGACATCCAGCGGACCGAAATTTCAGAAACAGACAAGTAAGAACAGGAACTCTTGCTGATTTGAATGGAAATAGTTAGTTTTAAAATGAAAAGACAAAAATGCCCTTTTCATTTTAACATATAAAAAGAATGGAAAAATTCAACTTGCCTATCTCCTCCTAATGCGGCATCTGTTGCAGAGCTGCTCCACCGCCGACGAGGCCTACAACATCTCGACGCCGCCGTGCTTCGCCGGAAGCTGCTGAAGAATTACTCAAACTGTGCTCCTATTTGGGGAAGAAGTCCAACATCTGCGAACACAGGTCAGTCTGTGTTTCCCTCGATTTTTGTCCGTCCAAACTCGAATTTCACATCCAATTAGTTGTATATGAGTGCCTTCGATTGTGTTTTGTTGATTTAGTGCCCAGATCTTCGTTGATTATTTCTTGATTCAGTCCCCAACTGAATTTTATTATTGTTTTGATTCTAGGTTTTTGTAAATGTAACCTTTTTTTTAATCTGCAATTCAGTTTGTTCTTTTGTTGAAATTCTTGGCACAAATCAAGGAGATTGGCTTTGACTTAGTGTAATCAATAAAGCAAAACAAGTATTAATTAATAAAAGCTATAAAATAAAAAAAAATGGAACAAGAACTGTTTGGTGTTCTTGATGGTGTGGGCCAATTTAGCAGAAGTGGTGAGTGGTGAGTGGTGAATGGTGATGTTGCTGAATAAACTTGGAGCCCCTAGAGTTTATTGACTCAAGAGATATTTTAAAAGTTGAAAATTAATTAACAGTGTGAAATGACGAGAATAACCCTAGTTGTGGTTGAACGTTGAAGTGTAGCGGATTAGGGATTTTTGTTTCGTTTCATTTATCCTCTATCCCGTATCTTCCATGCACCTCTCACTCAACATGTGACTCCATCAACGCTTGATGCTTCCTCAAGCCACACTAACACCAGAGCTCACTTCCTTGACTCAGGTAAGTCCGTCCAGATCCAGATCCAGATCCTGAACTTCAATTTTTGAGCAATATATGTTTTATGTAAATTGATATAGGGTTTATGCTATGTACTCTTAGTTTAGTTTTGGAATGAACCCAGAAATGTCAAATTACATATGAATTTAGAATTAGATACACAAGTCTTCAGTTCACTAGAAAGATAAATGCATTAATCAAGTAACGCCCTTTGTGTGAGTTTCTGTTTTGATACTATCACATGGAGTTCAGTTCAAAATTATCAATTCATTGACTGCAATTGTGACTGATGATAACAGACACATTCTTCTCATGTGCTGACATTCACAATATGACTTTACGATATCACATTGCAGACAGGCCTGAGGAATGATTTCTGGTAATGAATTTAGATTTAGGAAACAAACTAAAGCTCCTATAATCATCCACATACTTTCCGTATACTCGGTTTATATCATTATAATTTCCCTTTTTAATATTTCGAATTAGT
Organism: Geranium rotundifolium; assembly: GCA_963920655.1. Taxonomy (NCBI): domain Eukaryota; kingdom Viridiplantae; phylum Streptophyta; class Magnoliopsida; order Geraniales; family Geraniaceae; genus Geranium; species Geranium rotundifolium. The sequence goes on from OY987312.1 coordinate 46,154,035, forward strand.
ATATATGCAACTATATATATATATATTGGCGTGTCCACCAAGCTTATTCGTATTATCAGAGTTTTATGAAGGCAGCGAATCGTTAGTCGTTACACAATGTGGCTGGAGTCGCTATGGAAATATTTTATCGTTTTGATTTCTCTTTTCAACTTAACAAGGCTGCTAGATAAACAAGGGCTCTTAAAGAAGCAACTTAACATTCGATTCAGTTATTAAGATCATAACGATAATTTCGTGTACACTTTTAAATCATCGTTATACTGGAGAACCTGTAAATTAGGAGAATTAATATCAACCCTATTCAAGGAATCATACTTCCACTTCACCTTGAGAAGTTGTAAATTGGGAGCATTAACATTATCAATCGTCTCTAGGTCTTGGCATGACCTCAGCTTCAGAACCCGTAAATTCGGAGCATTAATATTATCGACCCTCTTAATATAAGTGCAGTTACTCAACTTGAGAACCCGTAAATTTTGAGCATTAATATCGACCCTCTTCAGATAGGTGAAAAAACTCACCTTTAGGGTATGGAGATTTTGATTCGAAATCTTCATACTTCTAACATCGGAACGGATCAATACCAACTCCTCCAGTCCACGAAACTTGGAAACAAATCTTTTGATCTGACCCTCCATGGCATATTTCGAACGAATCGTTAACTTCCTGAGCAAAGGCGCGCAAACATCTATGTCGAGCTCACTCCACCGGTTATATGAAACCTCGAGGGCTCGGAGTTGAGGTGCGATTACTTTTACTTTGCCAACATCTTGGACTTTTTCAGAATAAAACAGGCACTGGCGCAGAGCGAGGTCGAGGAATTTGAGTTTAGGGAGACTAGAAACACAAACACTGGTTATGTACCTATCACATTGAATGACCTGCAAGCTCTCCAATTTGGGAGATCCGGACGTAAATTTCTCGATCATGCCTTGTTCCAAGTAAGATACGTGGATCAGGCTGAGGAGAAGCAGATTAGGCAGGCTCACGCTGTTACGATGATAGTCGAAGGCGCACCCGCGCAATCTTAAACGAGTGATTGTTTCGGACAACAAAACAAACGGGGGCAACACGTAAGGATCATAGGACCACCCTGAAGGGACATCGAGTCTAAGATCCTCGACTTTGGCATCTACAGATTGTTGAATCCAGCGGTTCAGCTGCGGGTGCCACGGGTCCGGTTGATATCGTTCGACCTGGAGGCTGAACCGGTGTATGCTCAAATTCTGCCCGACCAGGTTTTGTACGGAGCGTTGTATGTGATTCATGAACAAACTCTCTCTCTCTCGCTCTTTCAGAACGAGAGCTTCCCTGTCCAATTCCTCGCCATCGGAATCCTCGTTGAGGAAGTGTTGTTGGTCGAAGTCGAGAACCGGACAGGACCGGACAATGCTCCTCCAAGCCTGGGAGAGGCACGTTTCCCGCCCAAAGTCATTTTGTTCGAGGAAGCTAAGGATGTGATGTTGGAGTGGTTGCGGCAGTTGGGAGATTCTGTCCATTACTAGCTACTGTATTCAATTCAATTAGAAATTACAACACAGAATTGCATCACTGCTATAATATGTATATATACAAAACAAAACAAAACAGATAGAATCAGGAAATCACAAAACAGGCAGAATTAGGAAATCACAAAACAGATAGAATTAGGACATGTAGAATTAGGAAATCACAAACCTTTGTCTGTGCGCTTCTTCTCAGTATTCAGCTCATCGGTGACTGTAGAGGTAAGTTTTATTCTCTCTTTTTTTCTCGAATTTGCATTGTTTCTGTGATTATCGGTTATGGGTTTGTTGTTTTTTGATGGGATTTGATGAAAAGTTCGTGCCTTTTCACATGGGTTTGTTGAATTAGAGTTAAAGTTGCTTAATTGGGGGTGGAGCTGAAAAGGGTTCTTGTGATATTTGGAGGGTTTGGTGGAGAATTTGGTATTTTGTTGCCAATTTTGATCTTTGGTTGTTGAGTGTAGCTGAAACTGTGAGCTTTTGGGGTCAATAATTGGTCTGTTTTGTTATGGGATTTGCTGAATTAGTGTTAAAGGCTCTGTGTTGTTGGCTCCTTCAAAGATAGAATATTGATTAACACTAATATGATTGATGAAGTTATGATTTATCAGTAATTTGCAGTTCAATTTTTTATGATTGTAAGATTTTGAACCTCATAGTGATTTAGTTACCCAGTCCTTCTCTTCGTGTTCTCAAATTGATTCCCAACTCTATGATCTTGTTTAATTATGAACTAATGTATATGAAATTGATGATTTTTTTGTGTTTTTTCAAATGGGTTTGTTGAATTAGACTTCAAGTGACCGTGGAGGCAAGTTTTGCTCTCTTTTTTCTCGAATTTGCATTGTTGTAGTGATAATCGGTTTTCGATTTTCTGTATTTTGACGGGGTTCGATGAAAAGTTCGTGCTTTTTCACATGGGTTTGTTGAATTAGAGTTAAAGGTACTTAATTGGGCGTGGGGCTGAAAAGTGTTCTTGTAATATTTGGAGGGTTTGGTGGAGAATTTTGTATTTTATTGCCAATTGTGAGCTTTGGCTGTTGAGTGAAGCTAAAATTGTGACCTTTTGGGGTCAGTAATTGATCTTGTTTTTTTATTGAATTAGTGGCTCTATCTCTTTATTGTGTTATAGGCTCTGTGTTGTTGGTTCCTTCAAAGATAGGATATTGCATAACACTAATTTGCTTGATAGAATTATGGATGTATCAGTAGTTTTCAGTTCACTTCCTTGATTGTAAGAGTTTGGAACCTGATAGTGATTTAGTTACTCAGTCCTTATCTTTGTATGCTCGAATCAATTCTCAACTTTATGACCTTGTTTAGTTCTGAACTAGTATCTATATGGATCCTTGTGGTTGATTCTTCGAAATGAAAGCATATAACATAAACAGTGAAGAGTGAAGACTTTTTTTATGGAGTTCGGTTTACTGCTCTGGGATCATGAATATCGGGATCTGTTGATCTGCTGCTGTTATTTCGGGCTTATTTACCTTTACACATTCATTCATTATAAACTGCTTGAATTCAATCAGTTTATTATAAACATTGGTACCTGATCATGATTTTGCTATTCAGTTCTCTTCTTCATATGCTCGAATCGATTCCCGTCTTTATGATATTGTTTGATTCTGAACTATTATATACTTTCTCGGACAGTGCAGCTGGACCCTTTTGTGGTCTTTCTTTGATATGAAAGCATATAATGTTAAGCATGAAGAGTTTTTTTATAGAGTTCGATTTACTGCTCCGGAATTATGACTATCGGGATCCGTTGATTCGCTGTTGTTATTTCAGACTTATTTACTGTCTACACATGTGTTCATATACACTGCTTGAATTTGATCCTTTCATGTAACAGGTGCCTCAGAGAGACCAATCAAGGAGCCAAAAATCTTGACTCACCGATAGCATTTCTGTGACACATGGATCAGAGTACGCATTTTCTCCTGTATTTATGTTCCATTTGTAGTAGTTAGATCCTGATTCCAGAATTACCCCGTGTTAGAAAATACAGCGACGGTTTTGATCCACTTAGTATGTGAGATTCACTACACGATAACTTAAATCTAGTTTTAAGTGACTTAGTGGAGTTTCTAGTTTTTGGTTGCAAGAACCGGGAAGGGGGAAGAAATAAAATGACACTCTTTGGTCTTTTACCATTACTTTATATTTGATTTTCATCTTTTCCGTCTGTTTCTGCATTGTTCGGTTCCTTCGGTTGGTCATTTTCCTCTACCATCAACATAAAAATAATTTAGCCTAGTTTCTTCTTCCGCGCTTAATTTTCCGATTAGTCCCCATTAATCTGATTAGTAACCAAAGACCCTCTCCGACCGACTAGCGCCTAGCGTTTTTAGAACACTGTCTGTGATTAATTCCCGTGCTCCCTGCTACTACATGAAGTTGTGAAGAAGTAAAAGTGTCCAACATTGCTATTTTTGTTTTCTCAAAATGTATTCGATATGGTCACTGAAAATGTAACTGTGGAGAGCAGGGCTCCCCGTGGATTCAGCAGCGGATGATAAAAAAGGCGAGTATGCTCTTATTAGAGATGTGGAGGAAGAAACCGAAATGGGAATGTTTGACAAACCTCTTCCTTGCTTCGGCTGTGGAATAGGATGGTTTTCGTGAGTTTCTCTACCTTCTCCCATTCTCCTCGTCTCTTGGAGTTGGAGACACTCATGAATATGTAATTTTTTTTGCAGTTTTCTGCTTGGATTTGTGTTTCCGTTGATGTGGTACTTTGCAACTATACTCTACTTCGGAAACTACTACCGTAAGGATCCGAGGGAGCGAGCTGGACTCGCTGCTTCTGCAATAGCTGTAAGTATAGTCTTCAAAGTTTTAGAGTAACGATTGTTCACGCTATCCTGAATCTTACATCAACTATGTGAAACCTCCATGATTTCCTTCTACTTTTCGGGTTTGAGTCATTTTCTCGTGTAAAATTTGATTCGGAAGATATGTAACCTCTCGCCGATGATCCCGATCCCGCCGCCGCCTCCGCCGCCGTTCACGATGGAGGCGTGGAGGTTCAGGCGCCAGGGCGACTTCGTCAGGATCAACAGCGACACCAGCTCCCGGAGCGCGTCGCCGGAGCTCGAAGACGCCGAGGACTCGCCGACGGCGACGGCCGCTGACGGCGGCGATGCGGCGCTGTTCTGCCCGAGCCCTGACGTGGACACGAAAGCCCATACGTTCATTGCCCGGTTCAGGGCCGGTTTGAATCTGGAGAAGATGAACTCTATACGGAGGTCCAATCTGGGCCCAGGCCCAAGTTTTCAATAATTATAATTTTTCATTTCTCCTTTTATTTATTTAATTTATTTTCTCGTATTGACTTTTTTTGGTGTGAGGATGTGTTATTTTAAGATGGAATGATACTATGTTTTACACGTTGAATTTATTTTATAATATATGGTTGCATAGAAATGGTCTCCACTTCTCTTAATTTTGTGTATTATTATGTGGTGTAATTGACAATACTTAAATAGATCTGTATATATCAATTATTGTCATTATAATAATGAAGGTTTTAGTATGTATTGTTAATTAAACATGACTGAATGCTAATGATTGCTTGACTATGAAGTAACATGTTTCACTATGCTTTAATTATAAAGCAAATTTTACTATTAACTACAAAATTATAAAATTTAAAAAGTACAAGCACCACTCCTTGTAATGCTTTAGGACAAATGCTCTATTTGATTGTATATGTTTCAAGTATGAATGACAAAATTCTCGAACTTGATGGGGGACCGTAATCTCCAATCCAATGAGTTAGGGGACATGATCACTAAATCAACCTGAACCCGCCCTGTTCTCTTCCATAATTTCAGAAAACGATTATCCTTTTCGTATATAACATAATTTTAAAAGTCTCGAGTCTGAAAAATGTGAATCTTAAGGCCTCTAACTATCAACAGCTCGAAAGATAGGTTAACAGCTCTAAAGCATCACTATAAACTTTTACTGCCAACAAGGTGGTTTTGCATGTTTCATGGATTGGTGTTGAGCGTTGAGAGTGCATAAAACTGATGGACGCAGCAGAAAGTTACATACCGGCGTAACAATGTTGGTGATGAAATGTGTCAGCAGGATCGCAGAACCGTATTTCCCATGTATATTTTCCCAGTTCTCCTGGAATTCATAATAACTCGAGCAAACATGTATAAGTTCATGACTTGACGATGGGAGTGAGTTTAAGTACACTATTTATCTCCATACCTTCAGCCACCCCCATGCTGTTTCTCGCCCTTCTATGCTTATCCCTCTTAGTCCGTATATGACATCTTGATTCCGAACCTAAGCAGAACAATAAGACGAATTCAGTCATGGACTGTGAAACACGAGCAAGGGAAATGTGACAAAGGTTCAGGATGCATCACCTCGTTGGATACTAAAAAGTTTAAGACCTCTACGACTATATCCGGGTCTGGAGAAGACGCGATTGAACCTGAAATAAAAGATGTTTTCATGTTCAAGAAAATGAGAAAAAAAGGTGCTTAGTTTAAGTTCAGTCTCATCCAATCTTACGTAGAACTAATTCCTTCTCTTGTACTGCTTCGGCTTCTCTGTAAATGTTCAGGAGAGACTCAAACCCGCTCCTGTTCGTGGCGCTGGTGCTCCTCATCACAGCATTGTAAGCAGCCTACATAAGATTTATAACCCTTTTCAGCTTAGGAAGACCATATAAATGAGGAAATTAATGGAGTTTGGAGTTTGAGCATACCCTTTTTGTGTTGGCTGAGAGAAGTGTGGTGTTCTTGTCGCTCAATAGTGCCTGAAAGCGCAGCACTGCTTCTTGATTGGTTTTATGGTCGAAAATAGCCAATGCCGTTAAGATTTCTCCTCTCAAAAGGGTAGCAGAATGGCTCTCTCCGGATAATGATTCCCAGCCCAATTTTCTGCAAGAAATGGAACTATTGTGTAAACAATGAAGGTTAACTATGAATATGTTGATCTTGTATTGATAAATCTTCTTACTCTGCAGAGAACTCTAGAAGATTGGTGAAGAACTGCTTTAGCTCATTCACTGAATCTGGGATGGCATCAACTGAGATGTTCAGTATAGCATAGCAAACCTGTCATATAATTTCACTCTTGCTAGTATTAGTAGTGCGGTTGGTACCAAGTAAATAATCAGAAAAAAAAGGATGTACTCACATTGATGAGTTTTGATAAGACAGTGTATTCCAAATCTTTCTTATATACACTCATCAATGAAAGCAAAGACGATAATGAGTTTTTGCCAGCAACACAAAGAGCATATGCATCATCCAGAATGCCTGAAATGGATCAGACTATGACCAAAGTTCTTATAATTTTATTGAAAATGATTATATTTATATTTTGTTACTGGAAGAATGTGTATACCGAATTTATCAGCTGCTGCAAAGTAACTGTTTTCCACTGCTTTCCTTAGCCTAGCTTCAAGCGCATCGTCATATTTTACCCTATAGAAACCAGTGTGCTCGATATTTACTTTGATCCATAAGTTTTCATCGCTCGAAGAATGAATCAGTTCTGATATATCCAGTTCTCCAGTTTTGGTTTCAAGAAGGAACTTCTTCTGTTTCTTGTATGAACCTACAGCCAAGGTTATCGGAACTATCCATTCACCCTCACCATCTAAACCAGATAATAAGAATTGGGACTGAAAACAGAAATACATACTGTATCAGATTCTTCAGCGTAAGGATCATAGATACAAAGGGTTGTTAAACTATACTATCACCTGCTCGAGTTTGAGAACATGATCTTTACACTTTACAGTGATAACTGGATACCCTTTCTGCTTTGTCCAAGTATCCATCATCGTGTTCACTTGAACACCTGATTCCTCCGAGAATATACTCCATAAGTCTTCCGTCTTTGCATTTTTCCAAGCATGTTTCTTAATGTATGAGCTCATAGATTTCTGGTCAAAGATAGAGTCACAAACTTAGATTCTGAAACCATGATTCAAATATAAAAGTTATAGTATGAAAGATATGTATGTATGTGCTAATTCTTCACCTGGAACATGTCATCGCCAAGATAGCTCTGCAACATTCGGATAACAGCAGACCCCTTCTTGTAGCTGATAGCGTCGAAAATTTCATCAATCGAACGTGCGTGATCTACCTCCACCTGAAACTCAGCGTTCGAGAATCTTAAACACTAAACTATCGAGCATAGTTAAATATACATCAGCTATTTACAACCTCGATTGGATGTGATTGTTGCAAAGCGTCTAAATGAAGGCCTCCGGCAGTTTGCGCAAGAAATTGAGTCCATATGTTCCACTCGGGATATAAAATGTCAGTGGCCATATAACTTATCTGGAAAAATATGAACGACACAAAAATTATATGCAGAACTCATAAATTGAAAGTTCGAGTTGTAAGATCAAAATTTACCCATGTTGCAAAACCCTCATTAAGCCATAGATGAGTCCACCATTCCATTGTCACCAGATTACCGAACCATTGATGGGCCACTTCATGTGTTCCAACAATTGCATGCTACAAAAAAAACATAATCTTTAGGATAGGGTAGTGTAGATGAGTTTTGAGTTGTTTTATTTGAATGCTGATGGAGAATCATATAATTCTACAAAAGCAAAATCCATATCTTGACTCGTTACTTACAATTTGCTTCTTACTAGAGACTAATCAAGAACATACTACACACAAATGGCATATAGATAGAAAATAAATAGTCAATAGTGTAGAAGCAAAACTTACAGTGCTCATATTTGGACCAATGCTTAGGAGCTTCACTCGAACAAATCTTCAAAGCATCCATAACTAACCCCAAATCAGCCTTGACCTGCAAGCCATGCCCTTTGTATTGATCTAGAGATGATTAATCTTCAGTAGAATATACCATCAACCAGTGAGCCCTTCTCACAACCACAGTGCTATAATCCTGAATCATAAGCTCAATCAAATGAACATACCAGTATATTGTCATCCATTTGAACAATGAGCACACACAAGCCTTGTAATCGAATCCAATCGAGTACTTGCCAACAAAATTACTGAAATATCTCTCCATCTAAGCTGTTCTCGCACCCAACCGAGTCCACATTGTTCCAGTGACAATCAATCTTCTACTGAACAAAACTTCAACCCATGAACCATGCTCGCATCCATAACTTTTCACACTGTATTTAATGTTCAAGTGTTGTCTATCATTTAGACATATAAAATACGAATAAAGCTTAATTAACACGCAAATGCAATAGATATAAATATACAGATAATATAATATAATAGTTGATTGTCAAGTTAAAAATAGCATATAATAGAATTAACCATCAACCAATGTTGATCAATGGAAGAGTTTGAACCGTTATAAAAGTAAACCCAATACAACACATTACATTCCTAGGATAATAAGACCAGATTTGATTATATTTCAGAACATAAAGCACAGTGCCCTCTCTCAAATCTTCCGGATCATCAACTGTAGGGATCGCTCGAATCCAAGCTGCATATATATCATAATAACAAAAATGTAAACACACCAAAGTGAGATTGAATAATAATAATAATAATAATAATAATAATAATACCCGATGAACTTGAGTAGCTTGTTGGAGTGCAGGCCAATTTGGAGATCAGTCATGAATCTGGGGAAACACGACTCCAATACATTCACCGCCTCCTCGAAAGTATGGTTTGGCTCCTCTTTGACTGTTGTATACACATTGGATTCCATCGCATCCATTTCTTCGACCTGATCGCTTGAAGAACGGTGCCTCCAGTTGTAGAATTCCATATCCGTTGTCTTAAACTTAGGTATCTTTGTCACACCCGCATGGTCTACAAAATTCCTATGATACGCCAACAACTCCTGCGAATCTGTAGGTCTCTTTTTTTTGTTGTAGGAACCTCCAGTAGTAGTGACCGCAGGCAGAATTCCCTTTTGTTTAATCTTGTGACCCCATTTTTTACAATCAGGGACCTTTTTAACGACATCGTCAAAAAGGGTTTGGTCACTTTTTTCCAAGCAACCGGAAGCGTGATAGGCCTGAGATATCATTTGGACTCTGTTACTGGTATCCAAGACTCCATAATGTAACCTGATCAGATCAATATCATCCTCGTCCCTACAAAATATATATAAACTTGTGACAAAAAACTCAATATGCTCGTGTATCAACAAAATTTTAAAACAACAAAACCAAACCGAACCTTGACTGATTTCTCAACAGTCCCAAAAAACTCCCCAGAGAGTAGGGCAGCTCTGTGTTATTGTCTAACACCTCTACTTCAATAAAAGTCGCCAGATCTTGATAGTTTTTATCGACCCCTTCCTTTGTGAATGGTTCATCATGGCTGATCAGAACCGCCTTAATTCCATCCACAATGTGCACTGTCTCTGTGCTTATTTTACTCACGCAACGCTCCGTGTGATGCCACTCTTGCATCTCAAGAACAAGATACCTACAAAAGAATTAAAAACAATACAACAGTTAATTATAATCTGCAACATAATATAAGGTAACCAAATTAGATAAGACGCGGGTATACTTTTTTGGTATAAAGTAAAATTTTATTAAACCATATAGACGAAGATTACCGGATGATGATTCGAACTTTTTCTTTCAAAACCGGATGAACAGCACTGGGATCACGCGGAAAAAAGATTGGTTCGGATAAGTTTCCTGCTTGCTTGAACTCCTTGAAGCTCATCTGATAAAAAATGCATAAAAACATTAGAATAAATAAGGATTGCACTTGCAGAACACAAAAACAACAACCCACTAGCTCTTACCATATCCTTTGGGATCGACATCGACAAGAGACAGCAGCTTAACCTTGATGAGATAAAAAATTAACCTTTCTTCTGGATCGGCTTTGGAAGAGTAGCTGGTTTGGCAACAACAGCTGGCTTTGCCTGAGAACAACCTGCGCACCTCCCTCCACAGCAACACAAGTCTGTTTCTTTTGCACAAGTAGAACCATATTCTAAGTTCCATACACTATTTTTTGTTTTAAGAGAAGGATAATGAAAAAGACATCATTTTGATGATTACCGTGTTCTCAGCAGCTATTGTTGTTTGTGCATTAGCAAGCAATGGGGCGCGGAAGCTCCTGAAAGAAGAGAAACAAAAAGCAAATCAACAACAGATTTAAAGATGGGTCAGCAGAGAGACACAAGAACATGGCAATGGACACTACAAATGACAATCGAATTTCCAGCGAGATATTGATCTCGCTGGGAAGTGAAAAAAAACTCGCTGGGATTGCTATGTCAGCGCGTTACTCGCTGGGAATAAGTTTCGCCGGGAAGATTTCGACGGGAAAGGTCTTTCCCAGCGAGTTTTTGATTCAAAGACTCGCCGGCTAGGTAAAGTCAAAACCTCGCCGGGTAGGTTTATACTTACCCGGCAAGTCTTTGAAAATACTCGATAGTAATTAAAGTTTTACCTAGCCGGCGAGTGTTTGCAAAATACTCGCTGCTAATTAAAATTTTACATAGCCAACTGGGAAAAGTTTAATATAAATAAAAAAAATGCCAGAAGCTTTATAATAATAAATATTATTATAATTATCAATTCACAAGGATATTCAAAGAAAAATTAATTTTGGAGCATTCCAAGAATCGAACTCGAGACCTCTCGCACCTAAAGCGAGAATCATACCACTAGACCAAATGCCCTTTTGAATTTACAAAATCCAACTACTAGAGATATAAACTTATTGAACTTGTTCATAGATAAGGAATTGTAGCCACTTTTTTGCAATCCCATAAACTTGAAGTTCATAACTTGAACTAGCAATTGCAAAAATACATGCAAAAAAGTTCATAACTTGAAGTTTTTAAAAAATAAACAAATCCACATAGCTTTCAAGCTCCACTAGAAGTAATAAGAACATTATGCTATAAATGGTTTTGTTATTCTTGTTCATATGCACCACCGACATCTTAAACAACTAGCTAAGAAAAACAGATCATGAGGTTCTTGACCGACAAATCAATAAAGACTCAAAAATAGGCAAAATAAAATTATAAACATAAATTGGAAGTTGCCTCAAGTGTTGTAGCCCGATGATGCTCCAGTTCGTCTTTGATGCTCTTCACATATTGACTCTCCTGTTCACATATTAACAATTACTTGCATTTAAAATGAGAAAAATAGCATAATTCAAACAAATCAGATGACCAATAATGTGCTGCAATCTATAAAACTCATAGAGTTGTTGACAGTTTATTAAAAGCTATCTCATAATTTGTTGAAGAGCTTCCTCAAACCTTGTTTACAAGTTTTCAACTAAATATGAACAAGTTTCAACCATGTAACTGTGATTAATGAGTTGTTTAATCTCAACTCACCCTTTAATGCATAATCTGTCAACAATGGTTTTTAGTTTGAACCATAAATAGTGATTTCCATTTCCTAAAATAAACACAAATCATATATGCAAACTAATTAAAGGCAGGGAGTGAAATATCATAAATATCAGATCCCCATATCAAATACACTGAAAACAACCCTAAATCCTAGAATTGAACAGAAAATCAAATTGGAATGAAACCCTAAATCCCAAATTAAACCCTAAATGGAATTAAAACAAACCCTAAATCGGAAAACTTACCGGAGATGAGGACGACGACGACAAAATTAGACGAGGACGAGCCGGAGATGAGGACGATGGTGAGGCTAGGTCGGAGAACTCGGCTGAGACGACCTTGGGCTCGGGCTCGGGCGCGACCTGGAAGAGCTTCGGGAGTTCTGCAGTGGTGGACGGCGGCGAGGTAATATCGGGCGATGAGGAGAGGGAGCGAGGGAGGGAGACACGGCAAGGATCTGGAGAGCGAGGGAGGGAGCTTCGGGAGGTATCTGGGGCTAGGGTGGGCACTTTTTACCTAAAACCGAAATCGAACCGGGATCCAAACCAAAACCGAACCAAAGAACCGAGAACCGTGGGTATCGGATCGGATTTGGACCTCAAAATTAAGGAACCGAATCAATTCGGTTTGGTTCCGGTTCTAAGAGTGTAGAACCGCTAATTAACCGTTTCGGAACCGAACCGATTTTGGGGTTTTAATTAGTATTTTTTGTATTACAATTTTATGTTTTAGCCTAAAAAGAGTTTAAATATGTATAATTTTCACCATAAATTGAACAATGTTTTAATATCACATTAATTGGATCTAATTAAGAAAAACTATACAACTATATTAAAGAACCAGACCCTTAATTTTACAATTAATCATTCAATTGGGTCTAATTGGGTAGAACCGACAACCGCACCGTAGAACCGAGCCCAGAACCGAACCGAAATCGACTTATCGGGTCCGGATTTGGGTCTCCAAAATGAAGAACCGATTGATTGGGTCTGGTCCGGTTCTGACCGGTTCGGTCCGGTTCCAGAACCGTGCCCAGCTCTATCTGGGGCAGAACTGAAACCCAAGTGTTATATATGTGTATATATATATAAAGGTGTTGGCAAAGTAAAAGTAATCGCGCCTCAACTCCGAGCCCTCGAGGTTTCATATAGCCGGTGGAGTTCGCTCGACATAGATGTTTGCGCGCCTTTGCTCAGGAAGTTAACGATTCGTTCGAAATATGCCATGGAGGGTCAGATCGAAAGATTTGTTTCCAAGTTTCGTGGACTGGAGGAGTTGGTATTGATCTGTTCCGATGTTAGAAGTATGAAGATTTCGAATCCAAATCTCCGTACCCTAAAGGTGAGTTTTTTCACCTATCTGAAGAGGGTCGATATTGATGCTCCAAATTTACGGGTTCTCAAGTTGAGTAACTGCGCTTATATTGAGAGGGTCGATAATATTAATGCTCCGAATTTACGGGTTCTGAAGCTGAGGTCATGCCAAGACCTAGAGACGATTGATAATGTTAATGCTCCCAATTTACAACTTCTCAAGGTGAAGTGGAAGTGTGATTCCTTGAAGAGGGTTGATATTAATTCTCCTAATTTACAGGTTCTCCAGTATAACGATGATTTAAAAGTGTACACGAAATTATCGTTATGATATGAATAATTGTTGTTAAACCGGAATAACTGAATCGAATGTTATTTAAAGTATTGTATCCAACTTTTGTTTATGAATTCCCTGGAGGGTGTTGATGTTAATGCTCCCAATTTACAGTATTGTGTGAATTTAATTCTGTTTGGTTCATTCATAATCATATATGGATTAAGATAACAAATACTTGGTTGTAGTTTTCAAGTGATGCAAATTAATCAAAAAATTTTCAAATCCATATTTCTTTGTCGAGCATGATTACCTTGACGACGACGCCATAACAACCTCGCAACGAGCCTTCCTCTCGCCCTCATTGTCGTCTTTTTTCTCTTCTTTCACGATCGGTGACTCCCATTACTCACTTGTGACCAATAGTCTAGATCAAAGTGAGCATCAAAACTAGCAATTACAAACAAATTGAGTATACTCAATGTCTGCTCAGTGTTCTAAAAAATGGTACATGCTATTCGGTCAAAACTAATCACAATTTTATTGAATTAAAGGGTTAATCGAGGATTGATAAAAGTTACACTAGTCGGGTGAAGAGGGTCTTATGTGTATTAATCAAGAATTAGTTTGAAACTAATCAAAATTTTATCGAATTAAAAAATGGGATAATGACACTTTGTTACACTTAACTATAACGAAATGACACATTTATACACTAACTATTTGTGTCTCTTTTTTAGAACCCTAACAAACTTTTTGTGACAAACTATGTTAAAATGACTAAAATACCCCTGATTTAAGAAATCAAAATAAAATTAGTCACGTATGATTTATCAAAACATATTTGAAATGATTCAAATTTAATTTTACATTTTCGGGCATAATTGTATTTACGTGTTAAGTACAAATCAAATTGAATTAGAGATAAAAAAAATGGAACCAATTCAATTTATAGTTTCTTACACGAAGGGTAGTTTAGGTATTTTAGACATTTTAGAGTTAGGTTGTCAAAAAAAAAAATTTAGGGTACTATAAAAGAGAGAAAAATAGTTAGGGTATGAAAGTGTCATTTCGATGTAGTTAGGTGTATCAAAGTGTCATTACTGCTTAAAAAATTAATCGAGAATTTATAGAGGAATAAAACAAGTTAGAGCTTTTTGGAACAATGTTTCTACTAATTCTTGTTGTTTTTGTCTAATTCGGTATTTCAAAAACAGTAGGCGCTAGTCGGGCCAGTATGTGCTTCATTTAACAACAAAAATGATGAAATTGCCCATAAAACCCCTTGCAAAAGTGTCCTATAAAACATCAAGAGCCTTAAAACCAACCTGTTATCAATGTCATGAATCAAAGGTACATGTTCGCATGTATAATGCAATTTTAATTGACAGAGGATCGAACTTGAACTCTTGCAGTAGACAAAAACCAAGTAGCATAAGAAAAATGACTACACTTACCGGAAATATCTGAAATGAAACTTCCATGCATAAAAATCACAGTAGAAATGTATATTGTTTCAGTTCAAACCTAAATTGTCTGAAATTTCTATGAAAAGAGCAGTTGAGTTTGGAAAAGGAGGTCTAAGCTGTGATTCTTGACCGGCCCTTTGCTATTCTTCGGGCAATGACTCTTCTTCCACCTTCCGTTGCCTTGCTGTAAATGTACAAGTGCAGCGACCAAACAGTCCAGATCGCCAATGTAACGTAAAGGGATATAAATATAGACGGATGACCAGAAAGAGAGACATATCAAGCAAAATAACCATGTTTCCTCTTGCGCTTGAGGGTGCTTGGCTGAAACGTTCTTTTAGGGAATAATAGCATTGGCTCATCTGCTGAATCGACTGCAGGATAGAACGAACGCAAAAGGCGTCAACTCACGAGGCCAATTCCCGCATAAGATTGATAAAAAAGGTTATACTGTAAACTGATTCGGCAATGTAGAAGCCTACCTACAACACTACATATAAATACAATAAAAAAAATCGAAAAGATCACCCTTTGTAGATATTTTGAGAAGCAACAGAAGCATACATTGCCAAAGGCGTCGTATTTTTCAAAGATACTCCCAGCATAAAGACTGCACAAAGATCAAAGTGGTCATAGAAACTATGTATATTCGAAGCATAATAGCACAACAAAATTGAGTCTAGCTTCAGCTATAACTCAGTCACTCTTTAGCACATATAGACAACTCTCCAGAAAGTGTTAGCACCCAAAACTAAGGAATCACAACCATATGCTAAAGAGCATAATTTGTAATTTGAAGACCAAATTAATTGATAACAATTTGATAATTAGCTAAGCCCTACATGAAACTGATATCATAATATCCGATGAACTGAAGTGCCAATCTCCAATAATCACCAAAATCAAAATGGCACTAATTCATAATCACTCACACAAAAAGGTTACAACTAAGGAATCTACATAGCACACATCTCCAAGAAAATCAAGGGGTACCAGTATAACACTCAATTTTTATTACATTCCATAATTAAAGATTACATATCAAATGAATTCCTAGGTGTAAAATGGGTAGTGGACAGACTCACACAATGCAAAGCTCACATAACTTTTATTTCTCCAGAATATTTTTATAAAATTAATAATACGATCTAATAAAAATTTCCAAAAAATTACATACATGTGTGCTAGTAGAACCACTTTATTATCGCTGTTGGGCCTAAGTTTTGCTCGAGAAATAAAATTAAGACCCTGTGAATTTAGCTACAACACCCATTACATTTAATCCACTTCTTATAGCCCTTTCACGAAACGGGATATTATTAGTAAATTTTCCAACCTTTAATTTGAATTGATTCTTAAAAGCCTACAAAATTAAAGACACTGAGACTTGAAAACAACACTATTCATTTGTTATAAGTTAAGAAACAACCATGGAGACCCGCCAAATCCTTCAAGGCCACAACAATGACATTCTCTGCTGCACTATCAAATATGTTAAAACTGATGTAACTAATACATATATTGCTTATATTAGTAACAAACACAAGATTTAAAGTAGTGAAACACTGACGTTGTCTAAATTAAATAAAACTATCTTTCAATCTTTGAGACCATTTCACGAAATTCAGCTCAACAATCAAAAGAGCGCTTCGAGAAACCAATAACACATGCTTCATAAGTAAAACTGAAGAGGGTTTAAAGTATTTTAATCCTATGATCTTTCCAAAAATATTTATACAGTTAAAGACCACAAAACAGAACCCAAATGAAAAGGGGTCAATAGTATCTGAAACTCACTTTATGCACATTTATTTCGACTCTCACCAAAAAAAAGTTGTGTGACAAATAAATAAGGTTGTTAACGAATTACTTTTGCAAACTCTTCTTGTGCATCCTTTGCACTAAAAAACTAATTTGCAAGTTCCAAATAAGATAATTCAATGCAGTGGCAAAATGCACTTATCAGTAAATGCCCATGGCACTAACCTAACCAGTACTACTAACCTTTATCAATGTAATGTTCTGATTGCTTCATAAGTTCGCCCATAAACATCATTGTAGATGTTGTGCCATCTCCACATTTGTCATCGTTTGCAAGCCATTCTTGCTATCATGATTGATGTTGGGTTAACCATTTTCCAAGAAATAAACTCGCATGCAAAGAAGAGGCAAAATTGTGAAAATCCTCTTGTCAAGACAGAATGAAGGATTGTTGCAACTCCAAATTACATACCCCTGGTCAATAGAAACCAGAGGTAAAAATCTTGACACATCCACTCGTTCAACCCTTTTGCATCTAAACTTGAATACTTAAGCTATATATAAGAAAAACCCAATTTCCTAATCGAAACTTTCATACTTAAGCTATATATAATTGAAAACCAAATTCATAATACTCATATGAAGCATCAAATGCAATTTTTCATGCGAATGTGACTTGCTTGCAATAAGTAGATATTACACAAAAACCTGAGAAAATCGATCATATATCAAAGGAGTTTAGACATACCTTTCGTTCGCTCTTTCCCTCAGTTTATGCAATCACACCTTGGTTAACCACAAGACAATCAAAGACGTGCCAGTAGGTAGCAAGAAAGCGGATTTCAGCTCCATAGCTCCCAGAATCATCAGGGGCAGAGGGTTGATAGTCTTGGCTATCTGGATCAGCAGCGAAACAAATCAAAACAATTGTATATCAGGTTTTCACTTACATATCCAAATCTCGTTCATTCACAATCATCTCTGAAGATTCCTAAGATATTAATCGATCATATGTCAAGATTTTAGACATGCCTTTAATTTGCTTTTTCCCTTGATTTTCACAATAGCACCTTTGTTCCTAGGTTGAACCATAACCATCGTCAGGATACATACTCGAATTTCAAAGCCCAAAATCTAGCAACTACTTTGGAAGTAAGCAAAATAACCCAGAACACCAGTCACAAAACTAATATTAATTTAAACTAACCCACAAGAACCCAAAACACAATCAACTTAGAAATGAGGCTTTAACCCAAAAAATAAGAATTTGAAAATGAAGCTTTAACTTAAAAATGGGAAGAAAAATTGCCTTTACCTGAGGAATAACCCAAAGCGATGATTTTGCGTAAAGAAGATCTAAATTTGAATTTCAGAGCCGGAACATGAGCACCTAGCAATGGTTGCTACCCTGTCACGTCCGGCATTTCTGCAAGCATTCTACATAGCTCACCACCATACAAGTCTTCATGCAGCAAAATTATAGAAACATTTTTAAATTTATCACTCAACACCAGCCTAACTAAAAGAAGATTGTTGCATCATGAAGTTCCAAACAGTGTGTTTCTATAACTCACCTACCATCTTAACATAATACAAGTAACAATCCAATGCAAATTGACAACTTAAAATCATTAGTCACTTAAGGAAGGACCGAGTGTCAGTAAAAAGACAACGAAAAAAATTGAATGCTTCTTGAACCCACCACACTATGAACATTCCAAGTAATGAGTGGCACGAGTCATTCTTCAAAGTTTTATTCTATTTTCAACTTTAAAAAGTGTCAAGACATAATGAAGGATTGTTGCAGCTCCAAATTACATACCCCTGGTCAATAAAAACCAGAGGTAAAAATCTTGACACATCCGCTCGTTCAACCCTTTTGCATCTAAACTTGAATACTTGAGCTATATATAATTGAAAACCAAATTCATAATACTCATATGAAGCATCAAATGCAATTTTTCATGCAAAGGTGACTTGCTTGCAATGAGTAGATATTACACAGAAACCTGAGAAAATCAATCATATATTAAAGGAGTTTAGACATACCTTTCGTTCACTCTTTCCCTCAGTTTGAGCAATCACACCTTGGTTAACCACAAGACAATCAAAGACGTGCCAGTAGGTAGCAATAAAGCGAATTTCACATCCATAGCTCCCAGAATCATCAGGGGCAGAGGGTTGATAGTCTTGGATATCTGGATCAGCAGCGAAACAAATCAAAACAATAATATGTATATCAGGTTTTCACTTACATATCCAAATCTCGTTCATTCACAATCATCTCTGAAGATTCCTAAGATATTAATAGATCATATGTCAAGATTTTAGACATACCTTTAATTCGCTTTTCCCTTGATTTGCACAATAACACCTTTGTTCCTAGGTTGAACCATAACCATCGCCACGATACATACTCGAAATTCAAAACCCAAAATCTAGCAACTACTTTGGAAGTAAACAAAATAACCCAGAACACCACAGTCACAAAACTAAAATTAATTTAAACTAACGCACAAGAACCCAAAACACAATCAACTTAGAAATGAGGCTTTAACCCAAAAAATAAGAATTTGAATATGAAGCTTTAACTTAAAAATGGGGGGAAACAGTAATTTCTTCCGCCCAACATTTTTCGACGAAACCAATTTCCTATTGAACCATAATCTGCTATCGGATAGAAAAGATGATATTTCGTTTAGATTCTGCAGCAACAATCTCGATTCAGTGAGCTCCGGATCTTCCACTTGACTTGACAATGAAATAAAACAAAAGCAAAAAATCAAATTGGCAGCAAAAAAACACGTTAAAAAGTACCCCAAGTATCGGAGGAGCTTGAAATTGATGTCATAAATCAAAAATGTCTCAGTTACAAAGTGCTCAATGTCTTCTCTGAATGAGAATGATTGCTGGCGGTCGGAGTTCCGCAATAACCGCAGGCGAATCAAAGGGAGGCACCGACAGCGCCGTTACGCCCATCCGTCAGACACCTTACATACAGAAACCAAAAACAAAAATCAGCAGAAACATACAAACCCCAAAAATGCACAGTAACAACCAAGAGCACGTGCACTCACAAATTGGAATAATTAGGAAATTGCATGGCAGTACCGAACCAGTGAATCATTTTCCGGCGAATCAAAACCGAAGAATCTATAGGCGAGCGAGATCGATTAACTTGAAGGGTGTCTCTAGATTTGCTCCGGTGAGAGTCACCGAAAACAAAAAACGACGTTCCAAACATCACCGAGCGGCTGTTTCTTCTTCGACACCAAGATCTCCCAGAGATTGCTCTCGGAAAGCGCCATCATCATCTTCATCGTCCTCAATGTATAATCTCCAGATCCCGACAAAAACGACGTCGAAAGAACGCCGCCAGCGACACCGACCGGGGGATATGACACGAGATCTCCAAAGGTTACGGTTTGGGAAGCCAAAAAGACAACGGGAATAACCGCGCAAAAGCCAGATGTCTCACCTTAAGAAAGCCAGGTGTCAACATATTAAGCATTCTATACCCATTGCTTACTGCCAGTATATATATATATATAAGGTAGGTACCAACAAGCGGGCGAGATCAGATTTAACACGAATTTTTTTTATGGAATCTAACTTTCACATGGTCAGCATCAGATAGTGGTCTAGTAGTGACATTGCTGTTTAGAAGCTGTGTCACAAACTCAATTACGGATAATGGCTCGATAAAAGCAGTGTAAGACATATCTGCATATGATGATAAAGAATATTCTCACGAGAAAGAAGATAATAATAGAAAACAATGTCAAGAGTAATATAATATTGTAAGAGTTCATGCTGTAAATGTATCTATGAAAGGGAGCCATCTGTAGGATGTTGAGATGAGTTAAATTAGTGTGTGAGTAAGCAAAGAGAGGTGAAAAATGGTTACCAATATCCAGTGATAGTCCCATCTGAGTTGGACGAATTCTTTGATAAAAGCCATGCCAGCTCTCCAACCCCTCTCCCAGGGGCTGCCTTTTGCCTAGATTAGGTGAAAAAACAATCGTCCCACATGACAATACCTATAACAAAAAAGTGACATCAGATAATCCAAATATCACATAATTGCACAATTTTATGCGCACAAGATGTATATAAGGCAAAAATCATAATCAATACCGAGTAGTTGGCAGTTCCCGCAAAACAATGTCAAGAACTTGACTCCTTCTTGGGGTGCATCAGCTTGCCTCCCTTGCAAAAAGAGCCCCAAGTGATGCAAATCAGCACGTGCAACAAATTTAATGACGACTTTGAACTCCCTTTCTCTCCTACTGTTAAGAAACATGTACTATCAGAAACCAATGGCCGAAGGCACACAGAAACCTAATAACAAAAACAGGGAATCAAACTGTTGGATTCAAACCTCTGGGTTGCTGTTCCGTCATCCTCATCAAGCAGTGTAATTCTGAATGCCTTTGACACAAAAGGAAGAGGTCCAACGGTATACAAACTTTTGCGGCCATCATAGGCTGGGAGCCTCTTTCCAAGATATGACTCCTGGTACAACTTCACCAGTTGCGCCATCACAACACGATTGACTTCTCGAGATGTGACCTCAGGTGTTATAGTAACCTAAAAACAACAGAACATCAATATGCATCGTAGTAAGAAATAACAGGGTAGACAGAGCAACTGTTAACTACTCACATTATACTGGTGCAGATCTTTGTCTGGCAATTTTGACTATGCACCTTTTACCGTTGTTACCCTTGCCTGGTCTAAAAGGGAACCTTAGTGACTTGCTTGAGGCTGGTGCAGGTTGGATAGCTTGGCTATGACTGGCTTCTTGCTGAATAGCCAGTTGCTAAAACTATTATGCCACCTGCGAAGGCTCAGGTGGTTGAGTAGAAGAGCTCCCCTCAAATTGTGCAGGCTGAGGGGTCACCATAGCTTGATGCAGCTCAGGAATTTGTGGTATAGAAGGGCCACTGACAAAGGATCCTTCCCCACGACCTGGCATCTGACCACCATCATACCCTCCACAGCCACCTTGCTGAGGTGGGCCGCTTCTTCCCCTGCCCTGATATTTGAGAGGGCCACCTTGTTGAGGTGGGCCGCTTCTTCCCATGCCCTGATACTCGGGAGGGCCACCTTGCTGAGGCGGGCCACCTCTTCCCCTGCCTTGATACTCGGGAGGGACACCATACTGTTGTTGTGGATGCATCCCACGACCCCCACGACCGCCACCTTGACCTCCTTGTTGTGGCTGTGATCCATAACCCCTGCTGCCTTAATAGGCTCTACCTCCATGCTGCCCTTGGTACCCTCCAGCACCTTGAGGCTCTTGGTACCCTCCTTGAGGTCCACCCCTTCCCAGATTCTGCTGAGGGATGCCCCTCCCACGACCGCCACCAACATCACCCGACTCCTGGGCCTCATAATCCTTGCCTCACATGTGTTGAATCTTCTGTTGAATCACATGTGTAGAATCTTACGAAATACAACACCTCCCAATGGTTATTGACTTTAAGAGTTCCTTTGAACTCTAAAATTATATCATTATAACAGAAAGTGGACAAACAATAACACCCCGAAAACATAAAGTATAGAATCATAAGCACAAACAACAAAACAATTTAACAACAAACAGTAAACAGTAACTTCAACCAGAGGATGAACATACCACCACGACAAGAATTTATCATAAGCATCTAAATTCCACACAACAAAAATACACATAAAACTTATCAGGTCCAATAAGAAAAGCATCTAAATTGTAAGAAACAAAACAATTTTCCACAAAAATTTATCATATCCGATAAAGCAATGTGTCTAAAGAATGCACAACAAACACTTTGCTAACAGGCACTAAAGCGTAAATTCATTGATTTGGCAAGGCACATCCATAATTCACACAAATTGTATGAGTTTAATAAGCAGCACAAACAATGACAAAGTACATGAATCGTGCCCTAGCCATCACTTTGTTGTCCCTATCTCCCACTTCTTTAAGGACTTTCAATTCAAGAACTATGATTCCTAACGTAGTAAGCCCTGGACTCTTATCATAAAACAAACCCAGTCCAACCTTGTCTTTGAATCAAGAAAAAGATGTTATACATTCATCATGGCCATTTAAGCTTCAAAACAGTGCTATGTAAGGCATTCTGGTGAAAATAAGCATGTAAAATGAAGCCAACCTAACCAAGGCCACAAAATAAAAGCATATAAGCAAGATTCAGGTTTACTTTGTTTGGTTTTGTTTCAATTGTTACTGTTTCAGTTGTTATAGTTTGTTAGTTCAACTGGATTTTAGATTTTAACTAATGAAGTATCTGTGTCCAAATATTGTGTATATGACCCAATTTATCAAGTGATTATGTATGAATAGTGAATTTATGGAACTGATAGTTTGTTGAGCTTTTGAAGTTGGAAAGACGGTAAGAGTAGCAAAAGGATCCAGCATGTAAACTTAAGGAAAGAATCTTGTCTTTTGCTACGAACTTTAATCGATAAGTTTCAATCTAGAGCACGGAAAAGGCATGCGAGTATTGAGCAGAAATTCAGCAAAACCAAAAAGTGGGAGATGAGCTAAACCACTAACCAACCATACCTTTAGGCTAATCAGCCTCTATTCTCTGCTTGAGCACATCCATCGCCACAAATTCGAGTACTGAAACAGTCCCTAATCAGACCCATCGTAAAATCTGAGCTTGATATTAACCAAATCCTCCTCAGGCATCTAAGCTGACTCTCTCTCTCTCCTAATCCAGTTACAAGAAGCTCTGTATTTTGCAAAACACAATCAATTTCTTTATCAGGAGTAATTCAAATAAAAATCCCACAATAATTGGTCATCAGCTTGGTCGATTTACCAAACAAAATTTTTTTGAGTAATTATAAAAAATAACTGAAATGTTTTTCTGACGAATACAATAATTGGCTCAAACAAAGTACACAAAAAATTAAGCATATAATGTTATCGTTAACACCAATACTCCATGACGAATGTTTTTATGTTGTCCCAGTACCTGAAGTCGATTCTCTCAGTCTGCACCATACAGATTACCTAATACCGGACCACTCTTCACAATACATTGAGGAAGTTCTTTTAAAAAGTCAACAAGGCTGTAAAATACACATAACATATGTAAGATTGAGTCAATAGATTCAAAATCGATAGATAAGCAAGTCACATACTTGAGTTTTGCCACTCTCAATTTCTGGCATGGAGTGAGTGGATTATCTCTGGATCCTTTTTGCAGTCCCACCATTCTTCTCACTTAGTCTCGTCACATAGTACAATACGAAGGCAAACCAAAACCGTTCTATTTCTTCTGGCTGATTTAAGGTAACAAAATGAATCTTTTAATAACAAGTTTTCAGTTTCACCGTAAGAAAAAAGGAAACAATACCGATCCACTTCTAATAGCTGACATGCTTGTTGATGTAAGTTGCTTGGTTTCTTTGAAAACCTTCATAGCTTGTGTATTAGTATTCTCATTCAAGGACAATAATAAGATTCCAATTGCAAGCCAAAAAATAAAAAATAAAGTTGAGCCCAAAACAAGAAAAATCAAGTAGACAAGAAGATAAAGCAGAAAATAATGAACCGGGTATCAAGTGCATCGATATCACCGTCATAATTAAGTAGACAAGAAGATAAAGCAGAAAATAATGAACCGCAGATCAATCACAAAACACACCAATCTTCTACCTAAAATCTAAGCAGGAAGAAGAACTGTTGGCATAAACCTCTTCAAGCACATTAGAACACCAATTTCTCTGAATATAAATTCACCCAAAAATCATTTTCTACATTACTGAAAAATGAAAAGGCCAAGCACAAATATCATTGGAGGTAACAGAAAATTCTCTGTACGTAAATAAACCATACAGAAGTCGAGCAAATCAAAGCATGAACAAGCAAAAGCATAATGAAAATTATACAAAAAAACGTTTATCAAAAGTTCAAAACCCTAACCACTCAATCATCAGAGAAAAAGAGCACACCAGAACCACAGTTCTCTGCATATAAATTCACCTAAAATCAATTTCTATATTACTGAAACAAAAAATATTAAAATAAAATGTAAAGCAATAAAAAACAGTGCACCTTATTTCAAGTTCTCCCATTTGTGGACAATATCATGTAATAAGATGTTTTGGAGAGTTCATCATTTCTGAGAGAATCAAAGTGGTGGCAGTGCTTGGTCTGGCGATGGCGGTGTTATTGTTTGTTGTCCGGGTATGTGAATTGTGAAGGAGAAGGAAGACAGCTGTTTAAGATTTTATTCGGTCCTGAACAGAATAAACTCATAAACCTTGGGAGAGAGAAACATCCGAGGGAGCATGCCAAAAAGAATACAAATCCCAATAACAGATGTCAAACCCTCAAAAAGCCAGGTGTCATCAAAACAGCACTCCCAAGTCCCAACCCGCAAGCCTAAAAAGCCCAAATAAAAAACCCAGGCCCATTTAATATTTGATCATCGTTAACACATATTGCTTCTTCTACAATTGAAACCCTAGAGAGAGAGAGAGTTTATCCCCGATTGGATTCGAAATTTCACAAGTTTATTATTGTGAGTTTGGTGCTCATCAATTCAATTTTAGATTTCAGCAACAAATTATCAAGACAAGAAGACAGACAAAGGTTTGTGATTTCCTAATTCTACATGTCCTAATTCTATCTGTTTTGTGATTTCCTAATTCTGCCTGTTTTGTGATTTCCTGATTCTATCTGTTTTGTTTTGTTTTGTATATATACATATTATAGCAGTGATGCAATTCTGTATTGTAATTTCT
Source organism: Geranium rotundifolium (assembly GCA_963920655.1). Classification (NCBI taxonomy): domain Eukaryota; kingdom Viridiplantae; phylum Streptophyta; class Magnoliopsida; order Geraniales; family Geraniaceae; genus Geranium; species Geranium rotundifolium. The sequence goes on from OY987312.1 coordinate 46,179,473, forward strand.
AATTGAATTGAATTGAATTGAATACAATAGCAATGGACAGAATCTCCCAACTGCCGCAACCACTCCAACATCACATCCTTAGCTTCCTCGAACAAGATGACTTTGTCCGGGCAATGTGCCTCTCCCAGGCTTGGAGGAGCACTGTCCGGTCCTGTCCGGTTCTCGACTTCGACCAACAACGCTTCCTCAACGAGGATTCCGATGGCGAGGAATTGGACAGGGAAGCTCTCGTTCTGAAAGAGCGAGATAGAGAGAGTTTGTTCATTAATCACATCCAACGCTCCGTACAAAACCTGGTCGGGCAGAATTTGAGCATACACCGGTTTAGCCTCCAGGTCGAACGATATCGACCGGACCCGTGGCACCCGCAGCTGAACCGCTGGATTCAACAATCTGTAGATGCCAAAGTCGAGGATTTTAGACTCGACGTCCCCACAGGGTGGTCCTATGATTCTTACGTGTTGCCCCCGTTTGTTTTGTTGTCCGAAACAATCACTCGTTTAAGGTTGCATCGGTGCGCCTTCGACTATCATCGTAACAGCGTGAGCCTGCCTAATCTGCTTCTCCTCAGCCTGAGCCACGTATTTTACTTGGAACAAGGCATGATCGAGAAGTTTACGTCTGGATCTCCCAAATTGGAGAGCTTGCAGGTCATTCAATGTGATAGGTACATAACCAGTGTTTGTGTTTCTGGTCTCCCTAAACTCAACTTCCTCGAACTCGTTCTGCGCCGGTGCCTGTTTTATTCTGAAAAAGTCCAAGATGTTGGCAAAGTAAAAGTAATCGCGCCTCAACTCCGAGCCCTCGAGGTTTCATATAACCGGTGGAGTTCGCTCAACATAGATGTTTGCGCGCCTTTGCTCAGGAAGTTAACGATTCGTTCGAAATATGCCATGGAGGGTCAGATCGATAGATTTGTTTCCAAGTTTCGTGGACTGGAGGAGTTGGTATTGATCCGTTCCAATGTTAGAAGTATGAAGATTTCGAATCAAAATCTCCGTACCCTAAAGATGAGTTTTTTCACTTATCTGAAGAGGGTCGATATTGATGCTCCAAATTTACGGGTTCTCAAGTTGAGTAACTGCACTTATATTGAGAGGGTTTGAAAAATCGAGAATTGAATCAACTTGGTTCGGTTTCGATTCTGAGAGTACAAAACCGAAAAATAACCGGTTCAAAATCGAATCGATTTAGGAGGTTCTAATTAGTTTTTTGTATTTGATATAATTTTTGGCTACAAAAAGAATTAATTGTGTATATTTTCTCCATAAATTGAATAACGTATGAACATTACATTAATTAGACTTAAGTGGGGAAAACTAGGAAACCAAATCGTAGAACCACACCCTAAATCTCACAAATAAACCAGACCCATAATTGGACTATCTTCCACATACTGGGTCCGGGTTTGGGTCTTCAAAATAAAAAAGTAATTGATTCGGTTCGATCCGATTTGAGACCCGTGCGCAACCAAGTGAGCCGAATAACAAGTCAATTTTGACTCAAGAGATATTTTAAAAGTTGTGGTTGAACGTTGTGGTTGAACGTTGAAGCAGCGGATTGGGGATTTTCTTTTCTCCTGTATCTTCCTTGCGCCTCTCACTCAACACAACGCTTGATGCTTCCTTCCTTGACTCAGGTAAGTCCGTACAGATCCAGATCCAGATCCAGATCAGATCCTCTTCACGGTGAACTTCAAGGGACAAACCAGGCTACCAAAGTTTGCTGTCCCTAAACTCTACGATCTTCACCTCAGACCAGATCTTTTTGCCTGCACCTTTGCAGGAACGCTGCGAATCAACCTTATCGTCTCAGAAAACACCAAGTTCCTGGTCTTAAACGCTCTTGAGCTTGCAATCCACAAAGTCGGCTTCACCAGCTCTAGTGCAGAGGTAACTGCTGAATTTATACTTGTTTGGTCTAGAACCATCATCATCACTGTCTATGTTTACTTTTTTTAGTTCTTCTGTTTTCATTTGTTTATGGGTTCTCAATTATTTTGGTTCCTGATGTGCAGCTGTGTCATCCATGTGATGTTGTTTTAGATGGTGATGATGAGATACTGGTGTTGGGTTTTGAGGAAGATCTTGGTGTTGGTCCAGGACTTTTGGAGATTGAGTATTCTGGGGTTCTAAATAATCACTTGAAGGGGTTCTACAAATGGTGATCTACTGATCTTTTCTATAACTCAATTTATTATTTTAGTTAGTTTGTGCATAATGCATTAGCCTCTACTTTGTTCCATATTGGTTGCAAAGTAGCGGAAGGAGAAAGAGGAATGAAAGATTAGACTGATTTTTGCATCCATGTATACAATATCATATGTATATCTAAAGGCATTTTCATGCCATGGAACTGAATTGATGCTTGATTCCAACAGTAAATATGTGCATGAAGGGGAGGAAAAAACCATGGCAGTAACTCAGTTTGAAGCTGTGGATGCAAGGCGGTGTTTTCCATGCTGGGATGAGCCTGCTCTCAAGGTAAACAAGTTCTATAGTTTCCTCATTAATCATCATTATGAGGTAGAAATGAATTGTTTTGCACACATGGTGCTTTGATAAGCTTAACTCTGCCATGTAAAATCAGTTAGTAGTTACTCATGTATTTACTAAGGGTGTGCCATTCAAGATTTGTTGAGAATCATGATGAAAACATAAGAGGAAATGGGCTCAAGAATGTACCGTGCTTCTGCTTTTGTTCACTCAACAGTTAGCGGTTTTCAGATACTATGTACTTTTTTCTTCTATAGCCCTTTCTGATCTCAAAGATAAGATTGTTTCTTTTTATTTCTCCTGTAACGCATTCATAAATTTAACAGGCTGTCTTCAAGATAACGGTGGATGTGCAGTCAGAGTTGACAGCATTATCTAATATGCCGATTGCTGATGAGAAGTTTTGTGGAAACATAAAAACAGTTTATTTTGAGGCCTCTCCTGTCATGTCCACTTATTTGGTAGCCCTAGTGATCGGCATGTTTGATCATATTGAAGATGTCACAACTGATGGTATTGGTTTCCTCTCACTCAGCGTCATGTATTCTTCTTTTTGGTATTCACATTTCTAAACTTGTTCGTGCAGGGACAAAGGTTCGTGTCTATTGTCCTGTCGGAAAGAGTGATAAAGGAAAACTCTCTCTTGATATTGCTGTCAAATCACTCAATCTATTCGCCAAGTAAGTTTACAATTCATCTACTTCCGTTTTGTAGTAATGTAAACATACATATCAACGGTTGCAACCATCTAATGACAAATGAGACAACATATAGACAATACAGGTTTAAGAAGACCTAGTTATTTTCTGTCTCTTTAATTGTCATGATATATGGATATAATGTAAATCCAATAGATAAAAATATTAATCTTCATTGTGTACAGGTACTTCTCAATGCCTTATTCACTTCCTAAAATGGATATGGTTGCTGTCTCTGAATTTTCTGGTGGTGCTATGGAGAACTATGGCTTGATAATATACCGCGAGAACGAGTTACTCTATGATGAACAGCTTTCAACAGCTGCTAAGAAACAAATTGTAAGTAACGAGTCAAGATATGGATTTTGCTTTTGTAGAATTATATGATTCTCCATCAGCATTCAAATAAAACAACTCAAAACTCATCTACACTACCCTATCCTAAAGATTATGTTTTTTTTGTAGCATGCAATTGTTGGAACACATGAAGTGGCCCATCAATGGTTCGGTAATCTGGTGACAATGGAATGGTGGACTCATCTATGGCTTAATGAGGGTTTTGCAACATGGGTAAATTTTGATCTTACAACTCGAACTTTCAATGTATGAGTTCTGCATATAATTTTTGTGTCGTTCATATATTTCCAGATAAGTTTTATGGCCACTGACATTTTATATCCCGAGTGGAACATATGGACTCAATTTCTTGAGCAAACTGCCGGAGGCCTTCATTTAGACGCTTTGCAACAATCACATCCAATCGAGGTTGTAAATAGTTGATGTTTATTTAACTATGCTCGATAGTTTAGTGTTTAAGATTCTCGAACGCTGAGTTTCAGGTGGAGGTAGATCACGCACGTTCGATTGATGAAATTTTCGACGCTATCAGCTACAAGAAGGGGTCTGCTGTTATCCGAATGTTGCAGAGCTATCTTGGCGATGACATGTTCCAGGTGAAGAATTAGCACATACATACATATCTTTCATACTATAACTTTTATATTTGAATCATGGTTTCAGAATCTAAGTTTGTGACTCTATCTTTGACCAGAAATCTATGAGCTCATACATTAAGAAACATGCTTGGAAAAATGCAAAGACGGAAGACTTATGGAGTATATTCTCGGAGGAATCAGGTGTTCAAGTGAACACGATGATGGATACTTGGACAAAGCAGAAAGGGTATCCAGTTATCACTGTAAAGTGTAAAGATCATGTTCTCAAACTCGAGCAGGTGATAGTATAGTTTAACAACCCTTTGTATCTATGATCCTTACGCTGAAGAATCTGATACAGTATGTATTTCTGTTTTCAGTCCCAATTCTTATTATCTGGTTTAGATGGTGAGGGTGAATGGATAGTTCCGATAACCTTGGCTGTAGGTTCATACAAGAAACAGAAGAAGTTCCTTCTTGAAACCAAAACTGGAGAACTGGATATATCAGAACTGATTCATTCTTCGAGCGATGAAAACTTATGGATCAAAGTAAATATCGAGCACACTGGTTTCTATAGGGTAAAATATGACGATGCGCTTGAAGCTAGGCTAAGGAAAGCAGTGGAAAACAGTTACTTTGCAGCAGCTGATAAATTCGGTATACACATTCTTCCAGTAACAAAATATAAATATCCTCAATAAAATTATAAGAACTATTTGTTGCAAGAACTCTGGTCATAATCTGATCCATTTCAGGCATTCTGGATGATGCATATGCTCTTTGTGTTGGTAGCAAAAACTCATTATCGTCTTTGCTTTCATTGATGGGTGTATATAAGAAAGATTTGGAATACACTGTCTTAGACACGAATGAATTTGGATAAATTTTAATTTTTATGATTAATGAAGAAATGCGGTTTGTTAGACGCGGGAATGGAAACAGGGTATGTTCAGGGAAGATTTAGTAATCACATCTTTTGCCCCACCAAATTGAATATATCCATCTCATAAAATTTATGGTATTTTTATCTTTCTATAAGAGGGGATTACATCACTAAATCTGTCATGTTGTCATTATATATAGAAGCTAACATTGTGACTGATGATAACAGACACATTCTTCTCATGTGCTGACATTGACAATATGACTTTACGATATCACATTGCAGACAGGCCTGAGGAATGATTTCTCGTAAGGAAACAAACTAAAGCTCCTATAATCATCCACCTATTTTCCGTGCTTGCAGCGAATCGTTAGTCGTTACACAATGTGGCTGGAGTCGCTAGGAAAGAGCTACGAGCACTCAAAATGGTAATTTTTTATCGTTTTGATTTCTCGTAACTTGCTACATATTTTATGTTCCAACATACAATTCTGATTTTTCTTTTCCACTTAACAAGGCTGCTAGAGAAACAGGGGCCCTTAAAGAAGCAAAGGATAAATTAGAAAAGCGCGTGGAGGAACTAACCTGGCGTTTGCAACTTGAGAAGCGACTAAGGGTAATGTATTTGTAATCTACCTGCCACACACACTTAGGAGTGCTCACGTTCGGTTTTGAACCAAACCAACCAGCTCGGTTCCAAGAATAAAAATCGGAACCAAACTGCCGAACCGATTGATTTCGGTTCGGTTTGGTTGATTTTATTTTAACCATTTTCATGTATTTTCCACTTTTGGGGCCTCTTTTGACTTATTATTGGACTTATTTTACTGGCCCAATATTTTTTTTCGGTTTGGTTTTCTGTTGGTTCAATTTTTGCAAACCGGAACCAAACCGGTATGTAGTTGTTTTTGAATTACAACCGTACTGCTTCGGTTCTATCCAACCACAGCCCGGTTCCAAGAAAATCAAATCGGAATCAAACTGGTGGAATTCGTTCGGTTTTGAACCGCTCGATTTTCAGTTTGTTTCTGTCGGTTTTATGTGAACCATTTTTCATGTATTTTCCACTTTTTGGGTCTCTTTTGACTTTTTGGCCCAATTAATTAAGATAAATGACCTAAAATGACTAAATGAGCTACATGTCCAAACCCAAAGTTTTCAGTCGGTTCAATTTTTTCAAACCGAACTGGTTTGTAGTTGGTTTCAATGATTAACATGAGTTTTAGACGATGCTAAGTGTCAATGGGTCTGGTTATGACATATTTTCCTTTCATTCGGAATTGAAGACTGATCTCGAAGAAGCAAAAGCCCAAGAATTTGCTAAGATGAAGGAGACGCTATATGTAATGCAGTTACAAGGGGAAGAAACCAAGGCCGTGCTTATCAAAGAGCGAGAAGTGGCTAGAAAGGCAATTGAAGAAGCACCTCCGATCGTTAAAGAAACTCCTGTTATAGTCCAAGATACCGAGAAAATTGATTCGTTGACTCTTGAAGTTGAAAAGTTGAAGGTATGAAATCAAAGTGATTTCTTTGCCAATTAGTTCTTTTTTCTGCACAGCAATTAAAAAGTTGAAGGCAAACTATGTATTTTAATGAATATTTTGCTTATCCAAAAAAGGCGATACGTTCTTATACGGAACTTAGGTTATGCAACTATAAGAGGTCTTATCGAATATGCTATATGGCTGACAGTATAATTTCGGAAATAATGTACATACCCATACGATCCACCATGTGATGTACTGAAAAGAAATATTTACATGTTTATCGAAAAATGATTTGAAGTATCAGATAGCTGCAGGTGTTAGTGTTCTAAAAATCACTAGGCGCTAGTATGGGATTAGTCGGGGTTTAATCAGATTAGTGGGTGACCAATAGAGGATTTTTATTGAGTGTAATAACGGTTATGAGGTGAAGCTATAAGGGTTACATGTAACACTTGTTATTTACTTTTACAGGCTTCACTTCTATCAGAATCTCAATCTGCGGATGAGGCAAGAAAAGCTTGCGCCGTTTCTCAGGCCAACAACGAGGAATTTACTAAGAAAGTGGATCAACTTAGAGATTCAACAGAGAGGTCTGAAACCATGAGCAAAACCGAACGCATAGGAAGAATATATTACCGTTTGTTCATTTTTCATCTACTTTGAAGGCCATGTAAAGAGAGATTCGTTCAGCGATTAATATTTTTCTACTGATTTTAGGCTTGAAGAAAAGATATCTAATTTGGAATCAGAGAACCAAGTTCTCCGTCAACAGGCACTTGCCATATCACCAACCGATAAAGCTTTATCTGCAAGACAAAGGTCCACGATTGTTCAGGTACACACGTGACTCATATTATTTATTTGAATTTTTGCTCTTATCATTTCATAAATGTGAATAAATACTCAACGCTCTTTTCAAAATACAAAGGACTCCTGAGAATGGGAGTGTTTTGAACGGGGAATTAAGGAAAGCGCCGGTGAGCGAAATATGTGCTTTCATTACTTGATTTTTCGTAAGTATGAGAATATGTTACTGTAAATATAAGCTCCCACCATTTTCTTAATGTTACAGGATTCGGTTTTACCTATACCCGGTTCGCAGGAACCTAAGACCCCGAAATCTCTTAGCGAGAAGCAGCAGGTAGAGTTGGCTTGACAATTAATGTGCATCTGATATTGCAGATTGAAGTTAAACTTCTATTCAGTATTTTTTTAAAATGCTAGGCACTAGTCGGGCGTATAGGGACCCTGGGGATTAATCGGATTTGCATTTCTCTCCTTTTTTTAGCTGTTATTGAAGAAGTTATTATGTATGTGCAACCAAATCATGAACTATAGGCCATGCTTATCAAGGAATGACAAGCAGCTAGAAAAACAATTGAAGAAGCACCTCTGGTCAAAAAAGAAACTCCTGTGATAGTTCAAGATACCGAGAAAATCAACTCGGTTACACTTGAAGTTGAAAAGTTGAAGGTATGGAACGACAACGATTGCTTTGCCAATTAGTTTTATTTTTTCTGCACAATCATTATAAAGCTTTTTGAAAGATATATTTCTTATCCAGGAAAAGGTGATATGTTATAGCATGGAACTCAGATTATGCAAATGTAGGTCTTATTGTGAATATGCTATATGGCTGACAATATATAATTTCAGAAATAATGTACATTCCCATACGATCCACCATATGATGTACTGAAAACAAATATTTACTTGTTTACTGAAAAAATTGATTGGAAGTACCAATTAGCTGAAGGTGTTAATGAGTGTGTGATAGGGGTTGCATGTAACACTTAAAATTTCCTTTTACAGGATTTGCTTCTATTGGAATTTCAATCTGCAGATGAGGCAAGAAAAGCTTGCGCTGTTTCTCAGGTCAACAATGAGAACTTACTAAGAAAGTGGATCAACTTCGAGATTCTACAGAGATGTCTGAAACCATGGGAAAAACCAAACCCTTGGGAGGAATATATTATCAACAACCAGGTAAAGCTTTCTTTGCAAGACAAACGTCCACACTTGTTCAGGTACACAAGTGGCAGTGTTATTTATTTGAATTTTGTCCCGTATTATATCATAAATGCAAGCAATTCTCAATCCTCATTCAGAATACATAGGACTCCTGAGAGTGGAAGCGTTTTGAACGGGGGGAATTGAAGAAAGCACCGGTGAGCGAAAAACATGTTTTCATTACTTCATTTTCGTAAGCAGGAAAAGATGTGACCTGTCCTTAAGCTATTTAGCAGAAAGTTAAGCCTTGCTGCACACTTTATATTACAAGATATAGGCTGATTTTTCTTTTCGAATTAACAAGGCTGTGAACAAAAGGTGGCTCTTAAAGAAGCAAAACAAAATTTCTACATCAGATTGAAATTGTTCAAACAAAATTTCTATATTAGCAAAACAAAACTTCTATAGCAAGACAAAATTTCATTACTCATTTCTTAAGTAGGAGATGTGACTGTACATCTAATCTCCCACCATTTTCTGAATGTCGCAGGATTCGGTTTCAGCTGTACCGGGTTCACAGGAACCTAAGACCCCCAAAATCTCTTAGGTCCGCCTCAATCAAGTTAGCACAGGCACATATCGCTCGGGCTTATGCCGAAATGCAAGAGAAGGTCATGTTCGAATAACATATCCAAAATCAGTGTTAGAGCAGTGGGAAACCGCCTCACCACCTCTGCCATCAGGTCTTTGTGAGTAATAAGTTTCGCTGCCCTATTACAATCTTTTGCATTATTCTTTTCCTGAAGATTATGGTCACGCAGGTGGTGTAACGTATTGCGAACGCTCCGGATGAAGCTTACCGTTTTGACGCTACCACATGTAAAGCCATAGAATTGGCTGCTCTTTACCTTGCTCAGACAAGGACTTGCGCTCACAACCGCGTCGATGTCCTCAGGTATCTTTATTTTGATCAATTCGTCGTAGAACTTCTTGCGCAGCGAAAATGGCATACACCTTGGGATTCGGTACAAATTATCGACGAACTTTAGTCTTGCTGAATCAGATAGTATTGCGAAATGGCGGGCGATAAGCACAGTGTACTTTCTGCAATACTAGGAAGAGTTTAGAATGAAAAATAAAACCGATAAAAAAGGTTATAGACACAAGAAGCATAGAGATAAATATACATTGGATCGAGAATAAGATACATCAAGAACTCCTTCATCGAATATTGGATGGTCTTCCAGTCAGCGCCCTCGAGTACTTGTTCTGTAAAAAACTCGTAAATATCCTTATAATTTGCTACTGCTAAATTTTTGTCATAGGGTTGCGGCGGCGAGCTGATCCGTACACATTTATCGGATGCCAACACGTCAGTATGTTTGATATTTGTGAAGCATAGGTTCATTGAGTGTTGTTTTTGCAACACAATTATCACCCTCCTGCAAAAATAATGTCAGTAAAAGGGTTTTGCAAAAAAGTAATTTGTGCATATTTTAAACACTTACAGCATAAAATTTCTTGTCGTTTCATTAACGTATTCGAAATTCTCTGTTTGCAGATGGGCAGCTCGGTATTCTTTGAAATTCAGCATCACCATCATGCCCTAAAATGAGACTGTTAGTGATGATTCAAGAAATTGTATTCGTATTCTTTGAGATTCAGCATCACCATCATGCCCTGGACTGATGAACAAGCATTAAACAAAGCTTAAAAAGAAAGTTTGGTGAGTGCCTGGAGTGGTCAGATTGTGAATTCCTCACACGACGACGAGAAGATTTGGAGAAGACTTGGAGAAGACGGAGAAGACCGTTAGAGGCTAAATTTGATTTTTTTTTTGCAATTTTACTTTGTTTTTTGCAATTTTACTTTGTTTTTATAATAAGAATAGCGTGGATAGTGTTTGAATGTTAAGATCGCTTATGTTACAAAGTTCGAGTTTGGCTCGAAATGAAATAGACAAGCTCGACCCGATTCGATTTGTTTAAATTTCAATTTCACTATTTATTAAAAATTTAAAAATATATTAATATGAATATATAATTAATTAAAGATTAAACGAGTCGGTTCGCGAGCTTATCGAGTCTTAAAAGGTTAGGCTCAAGCTTAGCTCGTTTACTAAACGAGCCCAATCTTGAGCTCAAACTCGATTATAACAAGCTCTAACTGAATATTTAACGAGCTGAGCTCGAGCGTCTCGTTAAGAGCTCGGCTCGTTTACAGTCCTAATTCCTGTAATACACAAGGTTCTAAAAAATGCTAGACGCTAATCGGGCAGACAACACCCCAAAAAGATTAATCGGGGATTAATTGGATTAGGTTGAGATTAATCGGATTTGTATTATTTTTAATATAAAAATAATTATACCATATAAAAACATTCATATGGTCACTTCGTTACCAAAAGATCACACAATATTATTTTTTTCATCCAACTTAACTTTATTTACTTTTCATTTTTTAGAAATACCTAAAATGCCCCTCTCCCTATCTCCTTCTCCACTCCAATTAATCTTTGAACTAGTCTCAAACACTCGTTGCTATCCAATTTTCAGGCCAATTTCTCAACACTTCAGGAATCAACCGATGAATTTTGTATATAGATCTACTAATTGAAAACTGAATATATATTTAGATTTGTGGTTCAAGATTGGGGCTTTTAGCTTATTTTTATCATTAGAGTTTCTGAGTATTATTTTCGAATTTGATCAATTGAGGCTAATTTTGTTATTATGGTTGTTTTACATTTGATTTGGGTTGGTGGTCCAATTTTGTTCTCTATGGATGGTCCGCCTGAACCAATTAATCGGCCGCTTAGCCCGCCTATTCGCCTCCACCGTTTTTGAACGCCCGACTAATGAAAAACAGAACGACTGATAGTACACATCACTATATCAGACGAAACTTAGTTCACTACACCACATTTTAAGACTTTTTTCTCGATACCCTGAGTTTGAATACGTCATACTTAAGGTATTGTTAAATATATTTTTGATTCCCAAAATGCCCCCGGGTATAATTTCAAACTTTATATATTTATTAGGATACTTATGAAATGATTATTTTACCCTTAATTGAATACCCAATTGATTTAAGAAATTTTGGACAAATTTGTATTTTCAAGTAAACAAATAAAGAATTGAAATACAAGAACTGTGAAATGACCACATTGCCCTCGCTCGAATAAAAAAACTAACCTTCTAGTTAAGGGTAACTTTGGTAATTTGGGCTAAGTGAAAATTGTGTATACTTCAAGGGAGGTACGTGAAATTATTCTCGTATGAAATTACCCTTTTACCCCAGTTGAATAACGAATTGTACATGTGATTCAAGAGCACCCAATCATGGAACTCGGTTGCTTGGACTTGGGTTCAATGACTCAAGTAGTACTAGAGGGGAAGCAGAGAAGTGGCAAATTTCTCAGTCCGACTGGTAAGTCGATTAGCGACCCCGATACTTCAAAGAAAACGACCTCTTCCTCGTCGTCGATGAACCAGAGAGACAAAGAATGAAGACGGGTTTTGTTAATTTTTATTTTAATTTATTTTTATATTTCAAAAGACAAAAATAACATATAATCATAGGTTAAATTTGTTATTCGACGAGGGTAAATTTTTTATTTATCAATTAATTATACCATTTAAAAATTCAATTTATTGTAAAATACCATATTTATCAAATTATTGCAAAAGACCATGTTGCCCTCGAAACATACGTACAAGTTGCTCACGTAAGGGTAGGGCTGGTCATGGGTCCAGAACCGAACCGGAGTCCCTAATTCTCAAAATTTGAGAACCAAAATCGAACCATTATATAATGGGCCGGTTATGGTTCTAGAATCGTTTCCCCAGTTCGGTTCCTCGGTTCTACCCACTAGAACCGATCGATTCTTTAATGTTGTTAATTATGCGGTTTTAGATGTGGTTTAAGGTACAAATTAAATAATTTTGATCCGATTTTTAAGACAAAACATGAAATTTATAATTATAAAAAATTATAACAAAAAACATATTGAGACTTAATTATTAAACTCAATCGAATTATAAAGTTTGCTAATAAAATAACAAATATAAAATATTAGTAAAATATCTTTCTCGTTTTATTCTTTGGTTCATGTACGGTATCTCTATTCTTCATCTAAATTGATAGAGATTCGATGATTATTTAGCGAACCGGTCCGGTTCCAGGTACCCACCGGTTCTATATTTTAAGAATCAAAACCGATCCAAAAACTTATGGTTCCTTCATTTGTTGAACCGAAACTGGAACCGTTACTCACAATTCCTGGTTCTCTGGTTCTGGTTCCGGTTCAGTCACAGTTCGATTTCTGGTTCTGAGTTCAAAGTGCCCACCCTAAGTAAGGGTAAGAATATCATTTCATAAATCATCAAAGTTGAGTTTGAGTAATTTTGCTTAAAATCATGAGAAAATGTCGGTTTAGTATACGCAAGGATTAGTGGATTTTACATGACTATACACAACTTACCTTTTAGCTTTTGCAGTACCCTACTTATATACATAAATTTTTCACTTTAGTAAACTCGACTAAAAATTTAACATATTCCATTAGTATTTTTAAAATACAAAAATACTCTTGGTCATAATTAAAATACAAGAGTTCTGAAATGACCACATTATCCTCACTTAAATAAAAAAGCTAACTTTATTGTCAACGAGTTTTTTATCGTCAATATTATAATCAAGGGTGTATTACAATTTTCAAATAACATATAAGAATGTGAGTGAAATGACTCTATTACCCCCTTCTTCAACTTTATTTTTCATCTCCCACTGTCTAGATTCGATTCATAAAAAATCTCAATTTATGTGTCGCCACCGAGTCCTTTATCACGTTCCGGCGGTCCTTGCACCGAGCCACCGATTCCTCATTGTCAATCCATTTTCCCAAAATTGTAAAAAAAAATTGAGAAATAAACAAATTTCAAATTCACATATGTAGATTTCGACTGTCCACAATCCCAAACCCATCAAAACCCCACAAATAAACATACCCATTTTTATTTTTCCTTTAAACGAAAGGTTTCAAAAAATAGCTTCACTTTCAAGATCTGGATTGACCTAATGTGCTGTGAACTTTAATTTTTTCACTTCAGAAACAAAAATCTTCTAGTTAAAAAAAACATTACTTTTATTGTGGTATTTAAAAGTTACTTGATATTTTCATTATTTCAGATAAATATACACATTTGCAAAGTTCACACATCCATTTTTATACAATATTTGAATAATTCAATCAATTTGTATAATTTACCCTTCACTATAATAATAATAATAACATCATAACCATACTAAAATTCGATTCCCTGATCACATAAATATAAGGAAAAATACTTTAACATTCAGCAACAAAAATGTCTTGGCTCAGCTTCAGCAGTTCTCACAAGACAACCAAAGTGCAAAGCACATAACCTAACACAAACCTTACAAACCAGTCCTGTTCTGTCCTGTCCTGTCCCAATCTCAGGATTCCCCGAAAAACAGCAAATCAGCCCCTACGACGCCTTTTCCTGGTAACTGGGAACTTCAGAGGAGCAGAGAGCGTAGCGTATGTGATCTTGTTCTGGCTAGAGAGCTTGCAACCCAAAACCTCCAGGTGCTGCCTCAGCATCAACGGGCTCATCCTCAGGTCCCTGGCTATGTCAGCCGGGTCGGTCCGGAACCCGTCGGCGTGCAGCGTCAGCACCAGGACGTAGCTGATCAGCAGGTCAACCTTGTCGTCGGGGAGCCTCCTCTTCGCCGTGGCCGGGAAGAGGGACGATAGCTTCATGAACAGCAGGCTCGGTATGGCGTGCTCCTTCGCAGAGGAGACGCCGTCCATCGAATGCTTGTCCTTGAACTTGAGGAGGTGGGCGATGTACTGGAAGATGCAGGCTAGCGTCTGCTTCTCCTCGTGATTCTGCAAGGAAAAAAAAATATTGATCGAGTCAAAATCGGAAACCAACAGCAAAACTGACTGAGCGGTCGATAATGGGTAGAGAAATGTGGGTAGTCGATTGAATTTCGGTCTGGTTTATGGAAAATCGAGATCTGGTTGTTCGGCTTGCATATGGGAACCGGTTGGTTAACTAAGGAAACCGAACCGATCCCGAGCATGACCAATCATTAGGATTTCAATGCCAAATAATCGAACAACAAAATAAGTCAGCTAAAACCCGATTTCATATTGATTACTGGTTGTGGTAAATGTATAACCTACACAAAAAAAAGTGCTCGTACCTGAATATCTTCCAATTTATGCAGCCTGTTCTGGACGAAAATCGGGTAAGACTCCAACGATTTGCCTTTTTCTTGATCATAGAGAATGTCTTGAAGGTAGGGCCAATCTGCCGTCTGGATGATCTTGTCGAGTGGATAAGCCTCCTGGGGTGTCATGGCGGTAGAATCGTACGGAGGAATATTACGGAAAACATCAGCTTCAGCGGTGGTGTTCTCAACGGCTTCCTTGTTGATTGCAACCTCCTTGATTTTTTTATCCATAAGCGCCTGGGTTTCAGGGTCTTCTTTCTGATACAATGCTTGCAATTTCTTCGCCTGCACCAAAAGATAGGTTCGGTAAATACATAAATGGTCCAGAATTGACCATAACAAAACTAGCTGTGTACTTGTGTGATGATGTGCATCAAAATTATACAAATCCTCGCTAAGAGATTAGCAGTTTGTGAATGATTTATTTTCACTCGAATAGTATCCATTTTTTCTAGATGCATTAGTTCGGTCAAGATTATACAGAACTTGGAAGGTTCTATTCGGGATAATAGTGTATACATATGTAACCAACTAACACATACGGTCGAGATTTGACCAGAACAAAACTATTTGTTTACTAATTCATAAAAAAATTCCTTGGTAAGAAATGAACAGTTTGTTAATCATTTATTTTCACTCGACACTAACCATTTTTCTAGCTAAATTAGTTCGGTCAAGAATACACAGAACTTGGAGGTTCTCTTCTGGATAATAGCATATATAACAGTAAACAACTAACAAATACTACCAAGATCGCAGAATATTTAACTTTTGCGAATATTTAAACATTCCGATTTTAAGGTAGTAATAATGGAAATATTTTGGGCAGTGTTCTAAAAATCCCAGACTTGTCCGATTAATCCTTCAATCCCATTTATTTTCCGATTAATCCCCGATTAGTTCTCATAAGGTCCTCTCCGCCCGACTAGGGCCTAGCGTTTTTTTAGAGCACTGATATTGGGACGAGATGTTTGCTTTGAGACATCTTTTCTAAAAAAGTAGGGTTTGGAAATTCTAGTATAGCTACAAAGAGACAAACCTGGGTAATAGCCTTCTTTGTTCCATAGCGGTTTGTAAGGTCTCTGACTTTCGCGGCACTCTTTTCCGCAGCAGTCTCTCCCACATCCAACTCGGGAGATTCCTTATCACTAAGCTGCGACCCCATACGTCCACCTCTTGGTTCCAATCTGAATATCTGCATCAGAAGCAAAGATTGCATGATTAACAATATACATGAGAACAATCAAGACTGAACATACTGCTGATACCTGAAAGCATTAAACCTAATACACAACGCAGGACAAGAAGCTGGGAAGAAATGTAAAAAACAAGTATAGTTAGTTTGAAACGTGTATATCCAACAACGAGTCAGACAGAAACTCATTACAAGCCAAGATACTGACTCTAGCTTTTTTGTGGCTTCTGACAGAGCAAACATTCATATATATGAGTTGGTTCATCCTATACCAGAGCTTTGGAAGGTCTTTGCTCGTATAATACTTTTAGACACTAATTTAAGATGTCATTGAATATCAAATATAATGCACTAGAACTTGTCTATCAACTACGGACAGATTGAACCGAGAATAATCTAGACAGAGCATATATTGCCGATACCTAAATTTGTTGAATCTAATACACAGACAAAAACTCATTGCAGGCAAGTATAATATAAGTTTCTTACTCTTAACCAAATCTATAACTAGTAACAGTTTCAACTTTTGTGGTTCCGAATAATCTGAGCATTCATAAATGTGAGTTAGTTCATCCTATACTTGAGCTTCGGAAGGTCTATTCTCGTATAATACTTCAAGACACTAATTTAAGATAGCATTGCATATCAAAAATGGCTGGCAAGGTAAAAAATAAAAATGTTGGCAAATTCGTATAGATTTCCTTTTCAAGGAACACAATGTAATGCCATGATATCAAACTAATTCTCTCGGCGACCAAACAGCAAATAAGTATATTAACAAGCTAAAGGAATAAGAGTGAAACAAGCATCAACTAAACTAAAAAGAGAGAAAAAATGCATTGTTTAGTACTAACCTCACGAATCACAACAAAACCAACTCATTGAACTGCACAATACCTCATTATCACTAATTTTCTCAGCAACCAAATAGAAAATTAGTATACTAATAAGCTAATAGAAGTAAAGTGAAGCAAACGTCGACTAAACTAAGAAGAAAAAATGTAATGTTTAGTATTAACCTCAAAGTCACAACATAACCAATTCATTGAACTGTTCAGTACCTCAATAGAAGCAGTGCAGCACCAATTTTCTCAGCAACCAAACAGAAAATAAGTATATTAACAAGCTAATAGGAGTGAAACATGCATTAACTATACTAAACAAAAGAAAGAAAAAATGTAATTTTTAGTATTAACCAAACTGTAAATTTCACTATCAATCTCACATCATAACCAACTGATTGAGCTCATCATCAACAGAAAATAAGTACCAAATTACAAAAATGTAACATATATCTTCAATGAGCTGTTCACTACCTTATTACCACCAATAATTTTCTGACCACCCAAACAGAAGACAAGCACAACAAACAATCAACCAAACTACAAAAATGCAATTGCCATCACCAATGAGCCGTTCACTGCCTTATCGTAACCACTAATTTTCTCAGAATCCAAACAGAAACCAATCAAACAAACCAAAAACACCCAATTCACATAATCAACGAGCCCTTCACTACCTTATTAGCAGCAATAGGGACGACCTTCAAGGTCTGCGTCTCCTTATCGAGAACACCAAGAGCATAAGTACACATCTGCCCCGCCGTGGCCTCGCCGGAGAAGCTCGACCCGACGAACTCCATGTTCGACCCGCCGGGGCTCACGACGAGCTGGATCCGATTCGTCCGCGTCCTGTTCCTGAACACCCGAACCCTAGTCTGCTCCGCTCCGTCTCGGGCCTTCGTCGGGTCGAATCCGGAGGGGAAGTAGCCGACGAGCGGCGGCGACCTCCCAGGCTTCTCGCCGACGGCGTCGACCTTGGCCTGCACCGGCAATGGCGGCGGCGGCGGCGGAGACGCCTCTCTCTCCTCCGATTGCTTCTTCTTCATCTCTTTCTTGACCTTCTTCTTCCTCCTCTTCTCCTCCGAGAGGGACTCTCTGGAGATCGCCGACTCCGATCCCATGGCGGTTTCGCGGCGGAGAGGCGGTGGAGGGAGCGAGAGGTTTTGGGGTGTGTGGTTTATGAGAGAGAGGGAGGGGCTTAATCTTAATATTCAAAAGTGTGAAACCCTTGTCCTTGGGGCTTAGTGAGAAGTTTTGAATAAAGCAAGGGCCTTGATAGAAAATAGAGAAAAATTACAATACACTTACATTACACCCCCATTAACTATACATTATTTAATATCCCTTACCGTCCCATGTACCATACTTAGGGCTGGGCATGGGTCCAGAACCGGACCGAACCGGTTAAGAATTGAACCGTACCAGAGTTTCTGATTCTCAAAAATTGAGAACCGGAACCGAACCATTACATAATGGGCTGGTTCTGGTTCTGGTTCTAGGCCTGTTTCTCTGGTTCGGTTCTCCGGTTCTACCCGTTAGAACCAATTGATTCCTTAATGTTGTTAATTATGCGGTTTAAGGTATAAGCTAGACGATTTTGATCCGATTTTTAGGCAAAACATAAAATTTATAATTATTAAAAATTCTAACAGAAAACATATCGAGACTTAATAATTAAACTCAATCGAATTATAAAGTTCGCTAATAAAATAATAATTATAAAATATAAGTAACATGTCTTTCTCGGTTTATTCTTCGGTTCACGTACTCTATCTCTATTGTTCATGTAAATTGATGGTGGTTTGATGATTACTTAGTGAACGGTATGGTTCTGAGTACACGTCGGTTTTATATTTTAAGAACCGGAACCGAACCAAAAATTTATGGTTTCTTTATTTTTAGAACCGGAACCGGAACCGTTACACATGGTTCTTGGTTCTCTGGTTCCGATTCCAGTTCGGTCTCCAGTTATGAGTGTAAAGTGTCCACCCCTAACCATACTTTACTTTCGCCGTTTATAATCTCTCATGTGAAGTCTGAAGTATGCCACTTTTTCAGTTAGCCCCAACGAGTCCAAAGTCATCTAATTTTCCCCATAAATCGAGTCTCGTTAGTTAAAACCGCAGAGCCAGACCGGACTCATTCACCCAATTATAATTTTAGTTCTCTAAATTCAAGGACTAAGGTGATCGCTTCGGTTCGATTCTAGGCCAGTTCGAGCCGAATTGAGTCATGGTTTCACAGGGCTCAACTCGACTCGTGAAAATAGTATTCGGCTCGAGTTCGAACGAGTTTATGCAACTAAACTTGAGTTAGGTTCAAAAAAAATGATATAAGCTCGATTCGGCTCGCTTAATATTTCAATACAAATATTCATTAAAACTATTAAATAAAATTTATACGATTCACTTAATACTAAACGAGCCAGCTTAAAATCGGCCTGTTCATATATTAATAATAAATGTAATTAATTGTATATTAAAGAAGTCCACTACCAAGCTCTAATTTATTTATCATGAAATTAAACCGAATATTTTACGAATCGAATTAGAGCGGCTCGTTGAAACCTCCGATTGCTTTACAGACACCAACTAACTACAAGCAGAACAAGAAAAAGAGAGGTCTTAGCTAAACGACACCGTTTCAGGCTGCCAAACTAACCATCTAGAATTTTCCTTGGCCCACATTTAATATATTTTTGATATTTCCACTTCCTCTCCGTCTCTCTCACTTTCCGAGCTCAAACCACAAACCCTAATTTCTCTGCGAATCGGCCATGGAATCGAACACGAGCTCGAACCAGAACCAGTCCAATAAGCGTATCTACAATCCTTACCAGGACCTGCAAGCTCCGTACAAGGCGATCTACGAGCTCCCGACCTCCCCAGAGTTCCTCTTCGCCGAGGAATCGGCCAAGAACCGCCGATCCTGGGGCGAGAACCTCACCTTCTACACCGGCTGCGCCTACCTCGCCGGATCCGTCGCCGGCGGCGCCGGAGGGATCGTCTCCGGCCTCCGATCCATCGAGTCCGGCGACACCGTCAAGCTCAGGATCAATCGGGTCCTCAACGCGTCGGGGCACTCCGGGAGGGTTTGGGGGAACCGAATTGGAGTCATTGGGCTGATCTACGCGGGGATGGAGAGCGGTGTTGTTTCTTTGACGGATCGGGACGACGTGTGGAGCAGCGTGGCGGCGGGGCTGGCGACGGGGGCGGTGTGCAGGGCGGCGAAAGGGGTGAGGTCGGCGGCGGTGGCGGGGGCTTTCGGGGGTGTCCTGGCGGCGCTCGGGGTCTCGGGGAAGCAGGTGCTGAAGCGGTACGCGCCCATATGATGTGATGCTGTTTGTGATTCTTGTTCTGAAAACAAATTTTGATAAGTTATTGAATTGGTGATAAATTCGGCTCGAGGGATTGGCCTTGAGCTACATTTGATAATGGTCATGGATTGATTCCATGTGATATAGTCTTGAATAATCAATTTTAGTTGAATTGAGTCTCTTCTGAAATGTATTGTTGTGATTCATATATGATTGCTGTTTGATAGGATTTGTTGAATATATTGGACCTTGAGCTACATTTGATTATGATTACTGGTAATCTTGTTTACAATGTTCGCGGAGAGATCCCATGTGATGGTAGTGTTGAATAATCAATTTAGTAGAATTGAGTATATACCTTTGATACTTATCACACATGGTAGATGATTGTTCTTGTTGGTTCTATCATTGTGCATTCTAAACCTTATTATTGCAATTTTGATAGGACTTATTACATAGGGTGATAAGTTTGGCTTGAGAAATTGACCTTGACTATATTTGATTATTATTATTGGTGGTAATTTTGTCTACAGTGTTCATGGATTGATTCCATGCGATGTGATATAGTTTTGAATAATCAATTTAGTTGAATTGAGTCTCTTTAGTCTGAAATGAAATAAATTATATATAACGTATCATAGATGATTGTGCTTGGTGACTCTATCATTGTGACCCTTATTATTGCAATGATTGGATTGGTGATAAATTTGGCTTGAGAAATTGACCTTGAGTTACATTTGATTATGATTGTTGCTAATTTTGTGTACTGTGTTCATGGATTGGTATTCCATATCCATGTGATGTGATATAGTCTTGGATAATCAATTTAATTGAATTGACTCTCTTTGGGGTAAATTGAAATAAATTCTATGGCTTTGATTCATGCAACGTATCACAGTTGATGATTGTTGTTGTCTTCTAATGTTGGAACCTGACTCTATCATTGTGCATTGTGATGAGGTGATTGAATCATTTGAATAATCAATTGTGTTAAAGTAACTGTCTTTGGTGTAAATTAAAACAAATTACATACCTTTGAATCTTAGAAGGTATCGCAGTTGATGGTTGTTGTTGTCTTCTTCAATTGGAACCCGAGTCTTTCTTTGTGCATTGTGATTAGGAGTTTGAAACATTTATGTTGGTGGCAGATTTTGATGATTATGCTTAAATTGTTATAATATATGGGTTCTGGTGATGATATGTATGAGTTTGTTCTGATACTTTTGTGCTTCTTATTTGATTGTAGTTTTGATAGGATTTATTGAAAATATTAAATTGAGGATAAATTTTGGTTGAGAAATTGACCTTGAGCTACGTTTTCTTATGATTATTGGTAATTTGTCAACAAAGTTCATGGATTGATTCCATGTGATATGTAGTCTCGAATAATGTATTTAGTTGAATTGAGTCTCTTTTCGTGAAATATATAGTTGTGTTGTTGTCTTCTTCCATTGAAACTCAACTCTATCATTACACATTCTGATTATGTGTTTGGATCCTTTCCTCATGTTGTTGGTCAAAACGTGCTGATTCAGTACAAATTGTTGTGATTTGTGGGTTCTGGAATTGATGTGTATGTAGCGAATAATCTATTTACATAAAGTAGCCGACTTTGATGTGAATGAATTGTATAGCTTTGATTTGTGAAGCCTATTGTAGTTGATTATTGTTGTTGAAGATACCGTGAATTGTGATTATGTGTTTGTATCATATTTTATGTTGTTTGCTAGAATGTGCTGATTATGATTAAATTGTTGTAGTTTGTGGGCTATCGAATAATCAATTAGATAATGGAGCTGTTTTTGACGTGTATCGCTTTGGCTCGTGAAAACGCATCGTAGTTGATAATCTTTTGTTGTCGTCGACTCTACTATTGTGTGGTGTGATTAGGTTTTCGAATCATTTATTTTCTTATGTCCAATTTGTGCTGATTATGTTTGATTTTTTTTGTTAATTTTGGAGGTGATGTGTATATATGCCTTTTAATAATCAGTTTATGAGTTAACTGTCTCTTCGATGTAAATTAGGATACATTCTATAGCTTTGATTCATGAAAAACTATTGTAGTTGAACCCAACTTCATCATTGTGGATCATATCTTGTGTTCTTTTGTCAGAATGTGCTAATTATGTTTAAATTGTTGTAATTTGTGGGTTCTTGAGGTAATTTTGTGTTATAACTTATTTTTATTTATTACTTCAGTTTTTCGATTGTTTGGTATGATTTGTCCCAATTTTATTTTCTTGATGGTCATTGTGAGTGTTCCATAAATTGTCTTATTACTCTTCAATTAATATAATTTTAGATTAACTTTTAGTGTCTGATTAATTTTTGAGTAATCCTGAAAGATTCTGCCTATTTGTGATGTGATACTGGATTCCTTGATAAACATATTTTACCATGTACCAATCGCGTTACGAAACAAAAATGCTTAAACTCGACGTTATTCATTATTCTCAATCCGACAAGATTCGTTTCGTTGCTTCCCGTATATGTAGTTAAAATATCCCAATAGGTGGCTGAATACATCAAAGGATCACAAAACCCGTTAAGTTGTCGCTTGAAGTCAGTGTCGCTGAAAATGTCAATTAATTGGAGAATAAATCAAATTAAATAATTAATTAGAAATTAATCTTACAATAGTAGATTTTTACATTACAAGTAAAGAAAAAGAAAGTGTTCCAAAACCACTCCAAGCACCAACATTTGTATTGAAAAAAAACATCCAAATCACATCACAATCCAGCCAACCATTCCAAACAAGAAAACCAGAAAATTTCAATTACATATTTCAAAAGTTGAACCAAAATAAAGGGAAGGAAAAAATAATAATTGTGTTTGACTAAATCTGAAGGAGAAAAAGTCAACTAAAGTGTACAATCTTGGCTTGAGAAACTTCTATTGAAGAGCAGCTGAGACCCATTCCGACACAACTGTCTGAACATCATCGGACCCAAGTGAAACAGGAGTTACTGCAATCTGTTCCCACAATAACAATCATGTCTCAGCATTACATTTACAGAAAGTTGCAAAAAGTTGCCCTTCACTTTTCCAATTTGGCAAAAATAGGATGTGAACTTTCATTTTTGCAAAATGTGTATGTACATCGATCAAAATGACGAAAATACCCTTAACATAATGTGTGAAAACTCAAAATAAAAACTAATGTTTTCCAACTCGAGCTCGCTGGTTTTCTCCTTACTCCAAACTCATTTACACATGAAGTCTCACGGAAGGACATTATTGATGTACGAGATGATAGAAAATCGACGAACTCAAGTTGAATTTTTCTTTTTGATTAAAAATTACTTCAAGGACATATTTGTCATTTTTGGAAAAATGTAAACTATTTGCAAAAATATACAAGTTCACATCCACTTTTTGCAATTTACCCTTACATTAACAAGGTTTAGATGAAGAGATAATCGAAGACGGTGGGTCTGAACTTACAAATCCGTTTTCGAGCGCTTTGAAGTCGAGATCCTCGTCGCAGGCGTCGTCTTCTCGTTGTTTCTCCAGCAACTGTGGTTATGTGTTTGTGAAGATACGGTAAAACTAAATTATAGATGTGACGATGAATTAGATTAGATTATTTTCTTACCTCAAGTCGGAAATACTTCTTCACCTTGTTGGAATCGGATTTTCCTGACGCCCCGACTGACTCAACCTCCACATTCGGCTTTTGTTTAATTATCCGGCGCGCTGCACCCTGAGATTGAAAAAAAACCCTATGAACGCTAAAAATGCAGTTATTGTACCAATATACTAATTTTACGATGAAAGTGGTTTATTGTGTGTAGTAAGTATTTACAGCGGCAGATGCATCACGGCTGAGCTGGGCGAGCTGGATGCCGAGGCTTTGCTGGTTGGACATGTAATGTCCGGCGTGTCTGTTGGCAGAGACAGCTGACCAGCTCGGAGTCGATCTCCAAGTACTATGCTTTGTTACTTTGAAACCCTGTTCCGAAAGAGATGAGAACACGACCAAATCATTGATGTTGAAATAAAAAAAGATTGAAAACCAGAAAAATATCATATCCCGTAAATGTCTCCACGAACTTTCTGCAACATTTGGCCACTTCCGAAATTCTAACTTTCATTAAGTTACCTTGATCCTATGCTTCCTTATACGAGGTCAGATGTTCGAATCCTAGTGGGTACATGCTTAATGCTAGGAGTTCCTTACATATAAAATAGAATGTCTCGTGACACTACGTGCAGCAAAATACTTGTTTCACTTTCTCCCTCAGTAAACTTCGTTAAAGAAGCATAATAGTATACTACAAATGTAAATAAATAGAGATTGTCATATGCAGACCTCGTTTTTCAGTGGCGATGACGGGATTTCTACGTTCAGAAAGCAGTTTTTGGGGAAAGTTCCCTTTTCAATATCCCTGATAGCCGCATTTATAAGAGGTAAACAAACAGTGGCTGCATCCTTGAAATCGCTTTCCCGGCTTTCCTCCTTTTTCCTATGCAATAAATTCCAAACCCCAAAATCAACAACAGCAGAAAGATATGGAAGCCAAATCCACACAACAATAGATCATATACTAAGTCTAACCAGTTCAGTGATATTGACAATGATGGTACGCCACAAATTAACGCTTCCCTGGCACCAGCAGTAGCTCCTGAGTAAAACCTATCAGAAAAACAAAGGCCATATCGAGGTTAACAAGGACTCCGGGAGGTTAATCCTGCACTGAAACAGTACCGAAAACATACACTCCATCCGTTTCAAAATAAATGCCCACTTTCCCGTTTTTGGGAAATTGGTTATGCATAAACCGGCGATAATATTCCTAAGATAAGTTCATTCCCTTTTAGTTAGTTAAAGCACGTGTTATGACCACAATTTTACAAGATTGTAACTTATCCTTAATTTTTACCAAATTTGGAAATTGATACAGGAGAAAGTCCATTGCTAAATAACTTATCCTTAGTTTTTACAAGAAATGGAAATTGAACACTTATTTTGGAACAAAGCAAGTAACACGACTACAATGTGAACACCACACAGGCGTGTGCAAGAAACTTACATGTTATGACCACAGCTTGATCCCTGGTTAATTCCACTGATCACCTGAAAGTTCCATCAATTACGAACCATTGAGATTTTGACTAACAACAAAACCTATCCATCGACTAACTGATGAAAATTTAAAAAAAGGCTAACCAGGAGAGGCTTTGACCAAGGAAACAACGCCCCGGATAATGCTATCGAGACACAATCCACAGGAGTCCCTGAAAACAGCAAAAACATTGACCGCGAACAATGTTACCATCACTCGCAACTGAAATCCACCAGTCATACTGAAGCAAACAGGTAAGTGTGGTCATACCCGAAACTTCATAAGCTGTGGCACCGCTAATGTCGGCGGAAGTCACGGCTACAGTTTCTCGGAAAGTAATGGAATGGCCTGAAACTGATTTGTCCCTGGTTCAATCCATTCCATGGAATTAACAGATCAGATACATGTAACATAGACTCAATCGAAGCACAAACCCAAAATGGTACTAAAAACACCGATTAATCCTTCAATCCGATTTATTTTACGATTAGTTCCTTTAAGGCCCTCTCCGCCCGACTAGCGCCCAGCGTTTTTTAGAACACTGCTAAACACACCCACACTTCAAAGTAGAAGACACTATCATAGCAAAGCTCAATACTCCATAATCAATATCAAATCATCACAAATAAATAAGTGCAAAATACTCAATTCAAGCACAAACTCACATTGGAATAGAAGAAAAAGGTATTAAAACACACACATGTTGAAATAGAACAAAATGGTACTAAACACACATGCGCGCTTTGAAGTAGAAGAGACTATCATAGCAAAGATCAATGCTCCATAATCAATACCAAATCAAAACAAATAAATAAGTGCAAAGGCTCAATTGAAGGACAAAACCAAAATGGAACAAAATGATACCAAAGACACACCAACATGGCAAAGCTCGATACTCCATAATCAAGACCAAACCAAACAAAACAAAAAGTGCAAAGGCTCGATTCAAAGCCAAATGGAACAAAATGGTACTCAACATATACTTAACACAGCAAAGCTCAATACTCCATAACCAATACCAAACCAAAACAAATAAGTAAGCTCAAAGACTTAATTGAAGGACAAACCAAATCGAATGGAGCAAAATGGTACCAGAAACACACTACCACAGCAAAGCTCAACAATCCATAATCAACACCAACCCAAAACAGCTAAATAACTATTGAAAATCACAGCAAAGCACAATACCCCATAATCAATACGCAACCAAAACAAGTAAATAAGCTCAAAGACTTAACTGAAGGACAAGCCAAACCCAATGGAACTAAACAGTACCAAAAACACACTAACACAGCAAACCTCAATGACCCATAATCAACACCAACCCAAAACATAACAAAACAGCTAAACAACATTCCAAAAACCCAGAAACACCCATAAAAATCTACTTCAAGATTCAAAGAAATCGAGAAAGACCCACGATAAGCGCAGACATGAACATTACACAACCCATCTCGAACCAGAGCCTCAACGGGTCAGACCCGGCAACTCAATCCCATCCCCATTGTCAACTGAACAATCGGCCTATCATTCAATCCACCCTCAGGCTTGACGGAGAGTGAGGGTACTAAAGACACACCCACAATAAAATAGAAGACTATCATAGCAAAGCTTGATACTAATAAGTGCAATGACTCAATAGAAGCACAAACCCACATTGAAATAACTAAAAGACACTAAAAACATCCACACCCACATTGAAGTAGAAGACACTATGACACAGCTAAACTCAACACTCCGTAATCAATACCAAATCATAGCAAAACAAATAAATAAGCTCAAAGACTCGATAGAATGACAAGCCAATCCCAATGGAACAAAATGGTACCAAAAACACACTTAACAGAGCAAAACTCAATGATCCATAATCAACACCAAACCAAAACAGCTAAATAACAATTAAAAAACCCACATTTCCAGAACTGCAAACACAAAATCAGCAACAAGCAACAGAATCTACTTCAAAACTCAAAGAAATCGAGAAAGACCCACGATTGAGGAGCGCAGACATGAACATTACACAGCCCATCTCGAACCAGAGCCTCAACGAGGTGGGTCAGACCAGGCGACTCAATCCCATCCCCATTCGTCACCACAACAATCGGCCTATCATCGCTCAATCCAACCTCAGGCTCGCCGGAGACGGTCGTGGGCTCGCCGGAATCGGCGGCGCCGGACTTCTTGCTCAGCGCCTGCTGGAGATTCGACATCAGCCCCGGAGGCAACATGTTGGGCCTCATCGAATCGATCAAATTTGGGGTTTTTTTTCTGAAGCTGCTCGATTCCAGAAACAAAACCCTAGAAATGGATTGGGAAGAGAAAAAGAGGGTCAATAAAGGATTGGGGAGAGAGAGAGAGAGAGAGAGAGACCCAGAAACAGCACAGCAAGAAAAGTCTAGAGAGAGAAAGTTGCTTACTTTACACTTTTTACAGTTTCTTAAATTCAATCTCAAGACCTTAAGTAGAGAGAGAGAGAGAGACAATGATGGAGATGAACATGACCATGACCATGACCATAACAACAAGAAGAAGAAGAAAAAAAGTACAGTGTGATTAATGATGGTGATGATTGTAGTTTCTTGTTAAGGTAAGCTTTTAACATCATTGTGTTTAGAAGAAGAAAATAAACATGTTTATTCATGTCTAATTTTAATTCCATGTACAAATATATTGTCTATGTTACCATCAAATAATTCAAATCACAGTATTATATTTATAAATTAGAAATTGTCTATAGTTACTATTTATAAAAAAATTACATATTGAAATTTGGTCTTCGAGGGGACACTTTAATAGTTGAAATTTAAAGATGGTCATGGTGCAACGGTTCAGGATACATTGAACCGTGGCCACGGCCGAGATTCGATGAGAAGAACAACGTATTGAAACCACAAATTTATTTTAAGTATAAAAAAACTACAGTTGAGATTTCTATAAAAATAAAATTGGCTATAGTTTTTTAGTTTGAAAACTCAGTTTTATTGAGTTAACCGTTCAACATCACATCGGACAACAACCGGAAGATTCTATAGTATAAACACTTTCCCTGAATTTTTTCGCGAGTTTCATAAAGCGAATGTACCAAGCACACGAGTTGTTGTATTGCATTTGATAGGAATAAACGAAATAAAAATATTGGTTCAAGATTTTAGAATTGTGTTATATCCGACCACGATACCTCTCATATGGTTTGGAAAAACTTGCCTCCTACCAGACAGCCGTAGCCACTCTTTGGCAATCAATTTCTACAAGCACATCCCCAACTGATCAAAATGTATTACTTCTTTCGCTTTAGCTGATTGGAAAAATCACACGAACAGTTTATTAAAAGTTTTGACAGTATGATCACGTCAATCTCGACAAATAAGTTCTATACTCCTTTTCCGAGCATAGTGCGTCATCAATATTTATTTTAACTTGACCCGATTGCGGTGAGACACAAGTAGACATGTCAAGCTTTGCCGAGTTCCACGCACGAAACAAAAGGAACTAGAGTATATTTATTTGTAATCATTTAAATAATTAATTATATATTTGGAATTAAATTATTAATAGTCAATGAGACAGTTACACCAAACAAAATGATTCAGTTTATTAACCTTAAAAAAAATAGTTAGTAGTTGGTGGATCATCTGCACGTAGATTAATTCAACGGTTGAGATCTCATATACGCAATTTAGCCGCTAATCATTTGGCGGTCTGATTAAACGGATTCTCCCCACGTGGCGCCATAATAACCGTCGATGGAGATGACTTTCCTTGCGAATCACAGAGGATCGAAGCTCCAAAAAAATGTGCTTCGTCTTTACTTCGATCTCTGTTAGGGTTTAAGCCCCAAATCGCGACCGCCATTGTTGATCGAATCGAAGATGTCGAGCAAAACCCTAATTCGCGCCGGAGCTTCTCTGGCGAATCGATTGTTCTCGAAGCCGGTTCTGAGCCAGATCGATGGTCCGGTTCGTCAGATTGTGTCGCCGCCGGCGATTGCTCCGCGGCTGTTTCCGTCACTGTCGAGGCTCGAGCCCTCTCTCCGATTGGACCAATTTGATGATTTAGATTCGATCAATAGAGTGTCCTCTCATGGGTTCCTCTATCCCTGTGGCCTCCCATCTCTCCGATTCTTCCTCCCAGAAGGTACACTCTTGATTTACTTCATCGTGTCTAAATTTGTGGTTTTGAGATTGATCGTAGGGGATTTTCTGGAAATGAGAATTAGAATGATGGGTTTGATTGTTGGAGTATGTGGATTCTGTTCAATTGCGAGAAAGCTGCAAGCTTTTTGTTTGAGTTGTTATGAATTATTTGCCATTTTGGTAATTATTAGAGATTAGCACTTCAGTTCATTGGATATTGTGTTATCGGCAGCGCTAACTAATCATCAAATCATTATCAATTGATTTGGTTTTTGAGTGTGAAGATTAGTCAAATTACCAATCATGCTCTTTAGCAGAAGTTTGTGATTCAGTAGTTTTGGGTGCAAACACTTTTTTGTGTGGAGAGGTGTTGTTATGCGCTAAAGAGTGAGCTAGACTCCATTTGCTTGTAATTGCTAGTTTCGATGCTCACTTTGATCTTCGCTGCGGGAAGTTCACTCGAAGGCGAGACATTCTCAATGCTGTGGGGGTTTTTTAATTAAAATAAGACGCCTTTGGCAATGTATGCTCCTGTTGCTTAACAATTTCTCAAAGGAGTGACCTTTTCGATTTGGGGCGTTGATTTTCACTGGATTTGGTTGTAGTGTTGTAGGTAGACTTCTACATTGCTTAATCTGTTTATAGTTTTGCTACGTTTTATCCCTTAGAGGACATTATTAGCGATTCTGGTCAAAGTTAATTATTAGATCTTAGCGCTTCAGCTCATTGGATTCTTAAGTGGTAATTATCTGCAGTTACCAATTGATTTGCTTCCTATGTGTGAAGATTAGTCATATTACAAATCATATTCTTTAGCATAAGGTTGTGATTCTTTAGTTTTGGGTGCTAACACTTTTTGTGGAGAGTTGTCGATATGTGCTAAAGAGTGACTGAGCTATAGCTGAAGCTAGACTCAATTTTGATGTGCTGTTTTTCTTGCAATTGCTAGTTTCGATGACCACTTTCATTTTTGTGCAATCCTAATGCTGAGGGTATTATTGAAAATATGACGCCTTTGGCAATTTATGCTCCTGTTGCTGAGAAAAATTTCTCAAACGGGTGACTTTTTCGATAGGGGCGTCGATTGTTACTGAATTTATATGTAGCGTTGTAGGTAGACTTTTACATTGCTGAATCAGTTTACAGTTTAACCTTTTGTGTCAAAATTTTACGCGGGAATTGGCCTCGTGAGCTGACGCCTTTTGTGTTTGTTCTATCATGCAGTCGATTCAGCAGATGAGCCGATGCTGTTATTCCCAAAAAGAACGTTTCAGCCCAGCACCCTCAAGCGCAAGAGGAAACATGGTTATTTTGCTCGGTATGTCTCTCTTTCTGGCTGTCCATCTATATTTATATCCCTTTACAGTAATTTGGTGATCATGACTGTTTGGTCGCTGCACTTGTACATTTACAGCAAGGCAACAAAAGGTGGAAGAAGAGTCATTGCCCGAAGAATAGCAAAGGGCCGGTCAAGAATCACAGCTTAGACCTCAACTGTTCTTTTAATAAGAAATTTCAGACAATTTAGGTTTGAACTGCATTTGATTAGATGAGTTCATGCTATTTTAGTACATGCACTCCTGAAACAATACATTCCTACTGTGATTGTTATGCGTGGAAGTTTCATTCCAGATATTTCGGTGAAATGTAGCCATTTTCTTCTGCTATTTGGTTTTGCTTACTGCAAGAGTTTAAATTCGATCCTCTGTCAATCAAACTTCTGATTATACACATGAACACAGTGACCTAGTACCTTTTATTCACGAGAACAGATTGGATTTTAAGGTTCTTGATGTTCTGTAAAATTGTTGATGGCAAAAATGTGTCGCAACATTTGCATATTTGTGCAAAATGTATGTATTTATAAAAAAAAAATTATGTAATTGCTCTTATAATAAAGAATTGTTTTTTAAAAAACAAATAAATATTATTTTAAAAAGTATCTGTTCTTATCTCCTGAATAAAATTTATATAATCAATATTTTGTAATTCAGTTTTTCAGTTAAATTATTTTATAAAAATATTAATTCTTAATTCCATGGCAATTTCCTAGTTTTTTTTGTTGTAAATTATGCACATTTTGGACAAAAATGTCAAGTTCACATCAATATTTTGTCATTATACACAACAGTCGATCAAAAATTGCCTTACGCATGTGAACATGTGACCTAGTGCCCTTGATTCATGAGAACAGATTGAATTTTAAGGTTCTTGATGTTCTATATATATGTATGTGTTTTCAGAACAATATACATATTACAAATGAAACTGCAGATATGAAACTGATGTGTTTTCAGGAACTGTGAAAGCCAACAAGAAGTTGATTCTATGGCAAGCAGTGATCTTCACATTCCCGATCGGGAAAAATTCTCCCTCTGTCGTTGGATCCTCACCCAGTCAAATCTCCCCGACTGCGTCGGAGGGTACAGATCACTGCACAACTCACCCAGATGAGCAAAAGATTCAGAACCAGCCCTAGTCCTTGTCTTGCCCATGAGTCTGGTTTTGGACTTTGATGCTAGTGACACTGAGGAGGATGAGGTTGATGCTGAGCTGTCATTGGACAATGATCCAGAGCTCAGGCCTGATGATGAATTGCTAAACTGAGGAGCTTTACTAGGTTTAGCAGAAACTCTTGTTGTCATGTTGTTTCTCTTGACCTTGACCTTGACCTGTCCTGAAATGGGAGGGTACATGTCTGATGATGAGTTGGTCTGGGGCTTCTCCTCTTCCCATGGCTTGGCCGCGACCCAGCGGTTCAGCCAGCTCCACGACAGCTCTGTGTTGTTATCGTCTAGCGTTCGGTTCTTCTGGGGTTTTCGGCTCGGGCTCTCGTTCAGTCTCAGCTGGGGAAAGGAAGGGAAAACGAGACGTTAGAGACCAGTACTCTAAAAAATTCTGATTAGTTTGCATATGCCTTACTGGCCCGACCAGCGCTTACTCTTTTTTAGACACGGAATGAGACAAAAACAGTAGGATACGAGTTAGTAACAACAGTGTTATAAAAATTCTCAACTTATTTTGATGATTGATTCAATTTATAGTTCGATAAAATTCTGAGTAATTCTTGACTAATTCTCGATTAATCCTCAGAAGGCAACTTATGCCCCGCCAGTATGTAACAGTTTTGGAACGCTAAGGAGAAATAACAATTCAAACACAGACGAGGTACTCTTCGGTGTTCCAAAAACCCAACGATTCTATTATATGCGTCTAACTAACAAATATACTGATTTAACCCGACAAAAAGCAAGAAATTAGACACAAACAAACAGTGTTCTGAAAACAGGCTTAATCCCGATAGAATGCAAGAAATAATTGATATGCTGATTAAAACCCGATAGAATGTAAGAAAATCAGCATGGTCGGATTTCATATAATCATGCGGTTTAAATCGATATTCTATTTTTCATTACCTGCTTGGAAACTGCATATGCAATTGCTCTCTCCCTCTTGATAGCTCCCTCTTGCCTCATCCTCTCCTTTGCTCTAGCTTCCTCAAAACTCCCTAATTTACCACACCACCCTCTCTGAAAAATTCACCAACAATATCATAAGTGTAAAACAAGTCGAATCGAGCTTATACATGACATGACTCGACCTGGCAAAGAAAAAGGCCCGACTCGAGTTCAGTTCAGACTTGAATGAGCTTACATAGTTAAGTTTTAATCCGGCTCGTATAATTTTCATCATAAATATTTATTAGAAGAAATTACATTGTAAAAACTAATTAAATATAAACGAGCCAGCTCGAGAGCTGAAGGACATTCTTCAGACGGTCGTCGTACGAATCAAAAACATAGTCTTAGACGTGCCTACACTACACAGCACACATGTTTCAGACATCCTGTTACGAAACAAAAACATGGTAAAAACACTACCTCGGCTTGCTTGACCGGATTGGCTTGGTTGGGAGGCTCGCTGTCCGGTACTTGCTCAGCAGTTCTCACACATTGACCTCTGGCTCGAGCTTGAGCTCGAACCAGAGCCTGCATGCACCGTAGAGTCACGGCGGCTTGGTTTCGGACCTTTCGGCCTCTGAATATAGCTTGAATCCTTACCACAGCCTTCAGAGCCCTCAAAGCTCTTCTTGACTGCATTACAAAAACATAGACAGAAACATAAATCAGTACATTGGCTTCATGTATGTGGCAACCTAGGCAAAGAAACATCCAATTCAAAACCTCTTATGTCAGGTCAGATTGAAAGGGTTCGCATTTTTTGTCATTTTAGACTTGAAACAACAAATGGGTCATCGTTTGTTTTTTTAGAAAACATTCGATTTCTTACAATCGAGTGGTTTGGATCGGTTTAAGCAGATTAAGGTTAATCCGATTCAAAATCTCATATGCCAGATTACGAGGATTCACATTTTCATTACTATTGAGCATTGTTTTTATAAAACGCTAGGAGTTAGTCGGATGGACAAGACGTATGAGGACTAGTAAGAGATTAATCGAACTAATCGAGCATGATAAAAATATTTTCCGGCCTAGTCGAAACTTTTTAACTAGTGCATTGGGTATAAGTTAGTGTTCTAAAATCGGTCTGGCAGGAACTACTAGAACACATACTCAATTTTCATATAATCCGGTCTCATGCAATCGTGTGATTTAAATTGATGGAGCGATTTGCTAGTTAGCAGTGTTCTAATAAATGTTAGACGCTAGTCAGTCAGATAAAACTTCTACCACCCACTAATTAGAGACAAGTTGGGATTTTTAGAACACTGTAAGCGAGTGTTAAAAAATAACACTCGATTTCGTGTAATCGGATGATATCGACCCGAGAAGTTAAGCAGACTCTAGTCGGGCAGGTCAGGTTTTTTCTCAAAACTATGATTCAGCTCAGATCATCCCATAAAATCACCTAAACCTTGATAAACCCACATAAGAAGTAAGATCTGAGGGACCTATTTACAAGAACATGAAGATCAAGATTTGCAAGGACATGAAGATTCAGAGAGACCCAATTTACCAGAAAACCCCGAAAAGCGGTTTGGACCCGAATCGCAGCCCACTCTTGCTTGATCGCCAAGAAATCCTTGCTCGGAGCTCTCACCACAGCAGCCACTGCCGTCCTGAACGACACGTCGTCGCACGAGAAATCAGACGCCTCAGACGCCGCCACGTGTCCCCTCCTCGAGCCCTTCTCCGACGGCGACGGACCATTCCCTTCCGGTGAGCTCCCCCACAGCCTCCACTTCCTCTTGCTCTGCACCAAAAACCAAAACATTCAAATAAAAACTAAAACTACAAGAAAAAACCCAGAAACAGAGTCTTGTTGAGACATTGAGACCAGCAGATTCAGAGACTCACTCCATCGGTGGCTTCGCTCGGCTTTTTGTTGGAGATCAGCGATTTTAGCCATTTCCCAGGAACACCCATTTGAAATCAGGATCGGAAATTGAGCAAAAATGATTTTTTTGAGATCAGAAAGTGAAAACAGAGGAGGAGAGTGTGGTGTTCTTGAAGAGGAGGGTCTAAAAAATGAGGCGGTTTCGAGAATTTGAAATTTGAAATTTGAAATAAAGAGCAAAAACAGTAACGGTCATATTCTCGCTACTTTTTTTGTTTTCGGTGCACGTATTGGGAAAGCAATAGTTTCTATATTTACTATATATATAAATAAATAATTAATTAATTAATTAATCAAGAGATTAAACATTTAGTTGATTCAAGATTAATTGATTGAGTGAGTGAGAATTAAACACATACGATTGAACACAAACGAGTCGAATGAAGCTTCAATTTGAATTGAACTCTAACGATTTAAATGACTTAAAAAAATTTACGAGAGATTAGTTGTAATTTTTTTTTCACTTTATTGTATCCCGTTAAATATTATATAATGAAAATTTAAATATATATATATACACACACTATATAATGAAATATATTAACGTGAGAGCGAAAGAGCCGTTAAAAACAAGCACAAATCAAAGAGTTATAATTTCGTTTATTAAAGAAGACGCGTAAAGAGTACATAACTAACACATACGAATATTTTCCGTTGAGAATTTTTTTACTTTCCATTGCAATTTGCTGCGTGTAACCTTGTATTCTGTATTATCTAAAGGCATCAAAATATCAGAGGTCTCTGTTATTTCTCTGCCGACAATCTCACCATGCTGTAGAGAACATTGCCAACACGTGATAAACTTGAAACAAAAACAACGGTATGAATGTTCATTCTCTTTCCGCGTATTCTCATTGAGTACTTGTTTGAATCACGATATCACCCGACAATCCTGGTTAGCCATCACAATAAAATTAAAAAAAACACTAAACATTACGAATTTCAATTTTCATAAATGGGTACCTCTACGAAATTTCTACTGCTTTCCAGATCACGAGATATCATGTAGATATTCTCGCAGTGGAAACCATGCTTAAATAAATGATCTGTCATGCATTGGTAGGTCGCGATGAGCGCCACCTCGATGACCGGACTCTGGATTCCTGGATCACCGCCTTTCCTTACGTACGACATGTTTATGAACTTTTCGTCCAACTCTTCGTAGACGAAGACTTCCTGTATAATACAAATTATAATAACGATGTAACTCACAAACAACTAAATACTATTTGTATTTTGAGAGAAAAATAGAGATAGTAGAAATAATTTACCTTTGTCCCATGAAATGTCACAATCAATTTCATGTTTTCGACGCTGCGAAACTTAATAAACATGTCTTTTAGACTGTCTGTACAAGTTTCGAAGAAGTCCGTAGAATAATTTGCATATAAATCAATTAAATTATTTGGGTAAAAACTCGATTTTATCGAATAGAAGGGAAGTTTATTCTGGTAATACTCGAGAACCTGCAAATTGGGAGCATCAATATCGTCCGTCTCCAAATTCTTGCACTTAGTCAGCTTGAGAGTGTCGATTTTCTGATTCGGAATCTTTATACTTACCACGTCGATATCTGACAATATTAGCTCCTCCAATTCGAGAAATTTGGAAACGAGGCTTTTGAGTTCTTTCTCGGACATAGAAATTTTACTCAATGTTAGCTTCCTCAGCGACGACTCACATGCCAATAATAACAAGTCAATCCGAACCTTCCACCATGATCCACTCGAAATATTAAACACCTCAAGCCTGGGTGCGACGATTTTTACTCTAGTGACGGTAATCTTCATTTTCAACTCGATTGTGGTAAGTCTGTCTAGGCCCGAAACATGAATACTAGACAACCCACGACAGCATTCGAGGTACAGATACTCCAGACTAGGGCATCCAGATGTAAATTCACCGATCATGTCCTCGCGCAGAGTGACGTGATCCAGGCTCAGCTCGAGCAGGTTAGGCAGCCTCACGTCTCTACACTTCCCGAGATCGCAGTAACTCAACAATAAATTAGTCAGGGTTTCGGACAGGAAAACAACCGGAGACAACCTATAACGGTATGGTTTTGAAAATTTTAGGACAAGACTAAGATCCTCGACTTTGGCATCTACCACTTGTTGCACCCACCGGTCGAGCTCTGCCTCGTGCCAGTCCGGTTCATCAAACCGGGCCTCGAGGCTGAACCGTTGTATGCTCAGACCTTGCCCGACAATTCTCTGCACGGATTTTTCGATGTGATCAACGAAAACACGCCTTTTCGAATCGAGTAACGATTCCCGTTCTATTTCTTCTATGTCCGATTTGGGTTCGAATGAATCGGGATCGGGTTCGAAGTCGTCATGGTCGAACACAAGAACCGGACGAGACTGAACTATGCTTCTCCATGTCTTGGAGAGACATGTGGTCCGACCAACTTCACATTCTTCGAGGAAACTGAGGATGTGGTGTTGGATTGGTTGGGGCAGTTGGGAGATTTTGTCCATTGATTCGAGATTGATTGGTTTTTTTTTTTTTAATATGAGAGAATTGCTTGAATATAATGTATATATAGTTGCACGAACCGGTGAAATTGTAGTTAAAATAGGAAATTTTGTCAAAAAAAAAGTTCAAAAAGAGGAAATCTTTTTCTTCAAGTAAAAGAATATATTCGTAAGTAACTTTAGGAAATTGAGTCAAAAAAAATAGAGGATAATTTCATATAACACTCCTCAGAATAAGTCAAAAAGTCAAATATCAGTGAAGATTGTATATAATTATTTTTCTCATATACACTTATTATTTTAACAGTTTATCTCGGTAGCATTATTCTGTTAACTTCCGTCAAATATGTTTAACTTGTGTTAAAGGTCGATCTCGAAATGTAAATCAATCTCGAACAACTTATTAAACACTCGGAAAATGATTGTTTATTACATTTTTATTCTGTGGCTTAATTCTCTTTTTTAGTATTTTAACTATCAGTTTGGTATATGTGTTAACTCTGTTAACGAAATCGAAAAGTTAAAATAACCAAACTATATGTGTTTGATGTTAAAATTTTCTAAAGTAAGCCATCGAGATTTTTATGTCATGTTCATTAGATTTTGATGATTTTTTTATTATTATTTAATTGTACGATCTAATCCGTCATGTTGATTTTCAGTGGTGAAATAATGGAGGTTCTTCTACACGACACTTTCTATATTACAATCTATAACCAATGACTAAAACTTCATTTTTTCATGTGACTTTTTTCATCTCTAATTTTCTTTTTCTTGACCTTTGCTCAACTTCTCTTAGACAAACATTAATTCTATTTATATTTGATTTGTTTGGTTGCTCATAAAATGGATGAGAACGACTGTGATTTTTGTTGATTTTGTTGTTTTCTCTGGTATCTTTAACATTACGTATCTAAATCAGTTTTAATTCTTTTATAATTTATTACAAATAGTACTGTGCATTGCGCAATTCCACAACATAATAAATGAGTAGACTCAAAAGAATAGCGAATCTTAAATGACAAGACTTGAGTTTAACTAGTATATTAAATAATCAAACTGTGAAATGAAATTTGGCTCAAGCTCGAATACAATGAATTCGATGTTCAAATCGATCTTGAACAACTCGTTATTATATATTACAGAATCAAACAAAATATGTGTATGTTATTTATATAAATGATAAAATTTACTTTCTTCAATTATTTATTATTGACAGATAAATAAATTTTTAAAAAATCATAGAATTGAAGAATAGAAATCAAATAATTTTTCAATAAGAAATATATCTTTTTATTTAGAATTATTTATCTAATTATATATAGAAATAGCCAAATCAAATATGGATTATTATTTTTATATACAACATCATTAGTATATTTATAAATACCTTCAAAATAATAGTTTATTTATAAATCTTATTGATTGATTATACATAAATGATATAGAATATTATTGATAATTTATTAATAATAAAAGTACGGTATTATTGGGCCTCTCCTAAGTCCGGCTCCCTGAATATAAACATCGATGGGGTGTGGATGCTGAGAGTGGGTTTTAGATTGTAGGGCTCGTCTGCAGAGATTCAGAGCCCCGGATCATAGGGGATATGTTTTGGGGTTATTTTGGAACATCTCCATCCAGAAGAAGTGAAGGTGGTGGGTGTCAGGAAGCTCTCTCATGTCCAAAAGGAAAGCGCTGGTCTGAAGTGATAATAAAATCCGATTGCCTTAGGGTGGTGGAGCATATTCGGCAGGGAAAATAATCCAATATATTTTTGGCGGTATCATTGGGGATTGTCGATGTATTCTATCCACATGTGAGGCAGGAATTTTCATTTCTCTTGCTCATCGTTCTTGTAATTTCCTGACTCATAAATTGACCAGTTATATTTTAACTAACAGTAACTGAGATCACCGTGCGACATCTGTTTCACTACTTGTGACTTCAGCTGTTCAACTTGGTGTCAGGTTAGTAATAAAATTTGTTTTTCTTAAAAAAAAAAGTATGGTATAATCTAGAACACACAAAAAAGCAGAAATAGTAATAACCAAGAAGCCCAAAAAAGAGCGAACCAATATATGGGCTTGTGATTTATTTTCTGGTCCAATTACAGCCCAATCTGTTTTATTTATTTTCTAGTATGCAACGGCTGAGATCCTCCCACGTCATCAGATACTGTCCCCTCGTGAATCAACGGCCAAGATGCAATATTTCTTCACCAGCAACCTCTCAAATAGAAGCATCGTAGCAAATAGCATGTAGTAGACTTCTTCGAATCGGATTCGGAAGCTCAGAGACACTTCAAGTCTTCAATGGCGGAACCAAACCCAGCTCGAAATGATTCTCTACCGGGTAATTTCTCAGCCCATTTTCTCCGATTATTGAACTGACCAATCTTCTCGATGCTCTCTGTAAAAAAAATAATGAAAAATGAGCAAAATTGGGTGATTTTTGTTTTTAATTTTGCTGCGGAAAAAATCTCAGATGGTTTGTGAATTTGGGTTTTTGAATCTGTTGAAGCAAAACCCATGTTTGAATCGATGCAAGGGATTGTTGCTTACTGGGAAAGTTAGTTTCTTGTTTTTCTTGCAAATTTTATACTTAGTGTTGATAGTTGTAGTTCTGATTAAAGAGCAATCACTTTAGTTTGTGTTAATAAGTTTATTTTGAGCCCATTTGAGTGGAAATCAGTATAATCCCTGAATAAACCCATAATTTTGTTTTCTGGTTTATGTAAGTAGCTATTGATTTGAGCTCAAGATCCTAAGTTTAGTCCCATTTTAGACGAAATCACTGTAATTCATAAACAAAAGTAGCTGTTGACTTGAGCTCAAGATGTTGAGTTTGATCCCATTTTAGCGAAAATCACCGTGATTCCTAAACGAGCCCATGATTTCGGGTTCTGGGTTTGTGTAAGTAGCTATTGACTCGAGTCAAGATCTTCATAAGTTGAGTTTGTTCCCGTTTTTGCGGAAATCAATGTAGTTCCAAAACGAACACGTAATTTTGGGTTCTGGGTTTGTGTTAGTAGGTACCTATACTTGGTAGAGAGATTGTTTCTTGATTCGAGTTTGTGATCACAATCGAACTCTAAAGTTGCAATCTTATGATGCGGCGGTGAGCTAGACCTCGTGACCCGTGTGAATGAAATGATCAAATTGTGTGAATAGATAGTTGATCTCGGTTGAAGAAGTGCGGTAGATTGCATACATTGCAAGCTTGATTATAGAGTTCGATTGCGGTGAATGGCTTTGCTTGTTTAATGGTTTTTTGTGTGTAGTGAAATCAGAAGATGCAGATTAATAGTGTTCGTGACCTTAAATCTGCACTAAAGAGCAATCCCTTTATGCTTATTCGGTTTTTGTTTATCCCATTTTGAATGAATCCGTCATCAACATTATGTGTTATGGGTTTACATCTATAAGTAGCTTAAACTCTTGTTTCCTCCCTCGAAATCTTAATCTCATGACCCATCTGACTGAAACGATCAAATTATGTGAATAGACTGTTAATCTCATTTTGAAGCATCACGGTACAGATTACAATTCCAGATGTATAGTTCTCTATAGAGAGATCGTTTCCTCGCTCGAGATCTTGATCTCATGACCCCTATGACCGAAATGATCGAATTATGTGAATAAACATTTGCTCCATTTTGAAGCATCACGGTAGAGTTTAAAATTCCCGGTGTTTACTTTTCTTGTGTGATAAACGACTAATATGCTAGCAAATGGAGTTTTTGACCGTGTTTCATCGTTTATTGACAAATTGATTACTTCTTTATATACATATAGGTGGTTAATGTTATCTTTCATCTCCTTAACCCTGACAATTGTAAACTTGTATAATACGTGTATTAAGGAATCAAACCCTCATTTTCTTCGTCGTTCTTTTGTGTGTGTAGTGAAAGAGAAACACGTAGAAGCCCCGAGCACGACTGAAAGAGCTAGTGAAGGGATTTTTCACGCTCACACTCCTAAGCATGACAAGGAAACGCACGGGACAAGCGATGACATCGACGAGGACACGCCCGTGGATGAAGTGAAAGGGCCGGGCGTGTTTCAACGAGTGAAGGAGGAGATTGAGGCCGTTTTTGCAGCAATTCATCCACACAGAGAACCCAAGAATAAGGAGTGATTTTGTGAGGGAGATGGGTTCTTAAAGAGAAAAATTGCTATGCTTCCCATGATGTTCTTATATAGGGGAAGCTATTGTTGTATTGTTAATGAATTTGCTTGAGATAAAATGTGTGTTGTACTTGTAAAATCTAGACCAATTTGTGGTTGTGGAATTATAATCCATATTTGCAGTATAGTTTAAAAAATATGTGCATATACTCTGCTTAAATAAGTGGATTTATCATTTTGGATTCAGATTTTACTGCAAGGGTGTATACGAGTCGAATCGCGCTCAATTTTTCTAAACCTCTGTCTAGAAAAATAAACTATACTTCTCAAATTTGGCCC
Source organism: Geranium rotundifolium (assembly GCA_963920655.1). Classification (NCBI taxonomy): domain Eukaryota; kingdom Viridiplantae; phylum Streptophyta; class Magnoliopsida; order Geraniales; family Geraniaceae; genus Geranium; species Geranium rotundifolium. The sequence goes on from OY987312.1 coordinate 46,221,053, forward strand.
GGCCTCGGCTTGATTCATTTAATTTCCTCCTTATATATTTGTCAAAAAATATAATTTTTAAGTATGTTAAATAAATAATTATAGTTCATTAAATATTAAACAAATAAACAAATGGTTGAAAATTCAACTCCTTTGTACTCTTAAAATTATTCTTTCAACATAAATGTGCTTATTAATTTGAATTTCTGAAATATATTGTCTAATCCCATCTTCTATGTTCAATTATTATTTTAATTAACGGGTTAAAATAGTAGACTGAGTGTGGATATGATTTGTCAAAAAATTAATAGTGTGGACATAAAGGCCAATTTAGTCCAGTCAAAAGAAATAGTGCGATTTGATCTTTAAATGAATGAATTAATCACCTTCTTATTAGGATAGTAAACTACTAGAGGTTTTAACGAGTCGCTCGAGATTTGTTGATAGTCGTTATAATCGAGGTTAAGCTGAATTTGAACATATGATTGAATTCTTTAAATAAACGAGCTCGAGCATGATTTTTTAAGATTCGATAGTTCGCGAGCCGAATCGTTTAATATTTAGTTACTCATATATTTTAAAAATATAATTAAATATTTATAATAAAATTAGACGAGTCAAATGGTCGAGGCGGTCTTTGACCGATTCATTTAGTATTTCAATATATTATTATTTTCAATATGTATTTTAAAATTAAGCAAACCGAATAAGATCAAGTTATGTTTAAACTTATTTATTATTTTCGAGCGAAACTCAAATTTAAAAGCGTAAACTCGTTTGAGCAGTATCAAAATTCAAAACTTGGCATAGTGGTTGATTATTATTTTGAAAAAAAAGTGTTAAAAGCACAGAGAAAAGCCGAACCTGTCGACTAATACGACGCCGTTCGGTTGGGCGGTCTCTCTCTACAGCGACTGTGACAACAAGCACCGCTCTGGAGAGAGAAAGTCCGTCGAATTTCCATTTATACCCCTCAAAAAGTCCCGTATTTCCCATCTCTGACCCGTGGGACCTAAAACCCCTCACCACACCACCTCTCCATTGCCGTTGATTCCAAATCATCGGGTCGGTCAAGGTCACTTCGCTTTCGTCTCTCTCTCTCGATTTCTCGTGGTTTTGGGGATTGCGTTGAGCTCACAGAGAGAGAGAGAGAGAGAGAGAGAGAGAGAGGTTAGGGTTTGGTGTGGTGTGGTCGCCGATTGCTTTCTCTGAGAGAGTCTGAGCGATGGAGCCGAGAGTTGGTAACAAGTTCAGGCTCGGCCGCAAGATCGGAAGCGGATCGTTCGGGGAGATCTATCTCGGTCCGTTCCTTGGTTTTTGTGATCTGGGTCGTTTCCGATTCAGCTAATTCAGCTTGTTTGCTTGTTAAAGTTGAGATTTTGCTTGATTTTGGGGTTTTTGATTTTTTTTGCAGGTACTAATATTCAGACTAACGAGGAGGTTGCAATTAAGCTGGTGAGTTGGTTCTTCTGGTTGTTCTCTTTGTTGGGTTATGGGTTTTTGGTGGGAAATTTGTGGAATTTCGGGTTTTGGCATTGTTCATTTTGTGGGAGTTTGGTGTTCAGATGATGTCTTGTTAGTCAGTTCTTACAATTTCACTTTGATGTATGGTAGATTTTCATGTGCAGTGTAGCTGAGGCTCGTGTAATTTAGATGGTTATGCTGTATATTTGAGGTTGTTACATTTTCGGAGAGTATGACCGAAGAGTTGGTTCTTCTGATTGTTCTCTTTGTTTGGTTCTGGGTTTTTGGTGGGAAATTAGTGGTATTTCATGTTTTGGCATTGTTCATTTTGTGGGAGTTTGGTGTTCAGATGATGTGTAGTTAGTCAGTTTTTACAATTTCACTTTGATGTATGGTGGGTTTCTTACAATTGTGCGGTTTAGTTGAGGCTTGTGTAATTTAGATGGTTATGTTTATAATTAGCCTGTTTACCACAGTTAAAGGAAGTGGTTTTATCGAGACTGCTTAAATTGGTCATGTTAGTGGCCTTATTGACTAGGAGTAAGCAGCAGATAGCTGTGCAAGAGCTTATCTTACTAGGTGATTTTGCGTTACAGTGGCTTTGAAGATTTAGGACTATGGTTTTGTGTTGGTGAATGTTCACACTATAGTTAAATCGCAAGAGAAAGCTAAAATGTTGGTTTCATGCATTCAAATGTTTCTGTATGTCTATGAAATGATGGACTATGTCTACTTTGGAAGAACCATTTATATGGTGCATAGGCAATTTAGGTTTCTGTATGCTAATTTTCTTAATGTTTTGGTTAATTTTCAAGATTGGTATGAAGTTGTCATTTTGATTGTTGTTTTAATCTGATGGATTTTAGCTCATCGGATATGAAGATATTTCATTTTGGCTATTAAATTTTTATATAAAAGAAATTCCCTATTTTTCTTTGAATGAATCCATTAAATTTTCCTTTTCATGAATGGCGTAGCATTATCCACTTACTGATCCTTGTAAAGACACTAACTTGTAAATTGTGATAATGTTTCCTTCTTTTTTATTTCAGGAAAACATCAAGACAAAGCATCCTCAGTTACTATATGAATCAAAGTTGTACAAAATACTACAAGGAGGAAGTAACGCTCTTTTCTATATCCTTGTTTGCTATTCAAGTTTTTTTTTGCGGAGTATAGTACCCTTTGATTTGATATTGTTCTTACTAGTTGGCAACTCTTTTCAACTTTGACAGCTGGACTTCCAAACGTTAGATGGTACGGCGTCGAAGGAGATTACAATGTTCTCGTGATGGATCTACTGGGGCCTAGTCTTGAAGATTTATTCAATTTCTGCAGCAGGAAATTGTCTCTGAAGACCGTTCTCATGCTTGCGGATCAGATGGTAGGAGTTCTTCTGTTGTATTCTTGTTATTTTACTATTATCTTATATTGAAATTATTTGAGTAACGGAAATTCTCGGCGTCCCTATCAGATCAATAGAGTTGAGTTTGTTCACTCCAAATCTTTCTTACATCGAGATATAAAGCCAGACAATTTCCTCATGGGATTAGGGCGGCGCGCAAATCAGGTTTTTGTCGTAAACCTTTTTTATCGTCATGTATCCTTGTTTTTTTGCTCGTTTTGATCCATCACTTGATATCTATTTGCGTGTAGGTGTACATTATCGACTTTGGTCTTGCTAAGAAGTATAGAGACACCTCAACCCATCAACATATCCCTTATAGGTTAGTCTCGATAGATCAGTTATCAAATTAAGTTTTATTTATAATTTCAATTTGAGATTAAGAGATTTGTTCCTCAGATATCATTTTTATGTGTTAGTTTCAGTTTCGCGACAGATCTGATTTAGTTTTAGATCATATCGTCTATATATAATCTGATCCTGTTGGGATTCATATTTTCCCTAAAACATTCTATCTTGACAATTTTGTAAGCTTTGGTTCGGGTTCATTTGAAAGTTTTCCATTGTTAGTTCATTTCCATTTGAAGACTGACTTTCGTATAATTTTCAGAGAAAATAAGAATTTGACCGGGACTGCAAGATATGCAAGCATGAATACCCACCTTGGCATCGGTATGCTTATTATTTTTTTCATGTCACATCACTTCCCAAAATTACTTCAACTAGTTAATCATGTCTTGATTTTGTTCTACTATAGAACAAAGCCGCAGGGATGATTTAGAGTCACTTGGATACGTTCTTATGTATTTCCAGCGAGGCAGGTACATATCATTTCCCGCCGTCACTCCTTATTTTTTGATATATTATACAGTTAACTTATGTGCTGCAATTTTCCTAGTCTTCCGTGGCAGGGACTGAAGGCTGGAACTAAGAAGCAAAAGTACGAGAAGATCAGTGAAAAGAAAGTATCGACTTCAATTGAGGTAATAAACTATTACACTCATGTGTAGAACAAAATTTAATTTGAACACCATTGTGAATTTAACTGTTATTTTAGTCCTTATGCCGAGGTTATCCTACGGAATTTGCATCGTTCTTCCACTACTGTCGTTCGCTGCGGTTTGATGATAAACCGGATTATGCATATCTGAAAAGACTCTTCCGTGACCTTTTTATTCGTGAAGGTTCGTATTATTCTCATTAATTTGATTTATGAATTAAGTACTATAGTGTGAGTTATCTGACCATCTGAATAATTGTTTTATTTTGCATTGCTCCAGGTTTTCAGTTTGATTACGTGTTTGATTGGACCATTTTGAAGTATCAGCAGTCACAAATTGCCACTCCCCCTTCCCGCTACCCTGTAAGTGACATGTCACTCGATTATAATTTTATATGCATGATTTTTGAGCTTATGCACTAAATCTTTTGATTGGACTATATTTACTCAATTCTGTTTACAGGGACAAGGTGCTGGACCGAGCTCTGGCCTACCTCAGAATGGCGCTGCCGCTGTTGATAGGCAATCAGGTTATTTGCCGCTTCCTGCATGTTATACTTCTATGGAGAATATTACTGAATAGTCCTTCAACTATGCACTTTTTTCAATTTAGTCCTTAAACTATGTTCTGCTCCAATTTAAATGTCTCAATTGTTCTGATTTATTCCCTACCATTTTTTTGTTCCGATTTAGTCCCTGTACTTTTACACAAGCACATGGACTAAATGGGAACCAAACATAAATTAGGGACCAAATTGGAGAAAAATACGTATTTTGAAACATTTTCCTACTTCTATGGAGGATGCTATGTAATAGTCCTCAAAGTGTGCACTTTTTTCAATTCTGTCCTTAAACTGTGTTCTGCTCCATTTTAATTATGTCATTTTGTTTTGATTTAATTCCTACAATTTTTTTACTTTCAATCTAGTCCCTATTACAATCAGAGAGACTAAATTGGAACAAAATCCATACTTCGTAGACTATATTGAAACATTTTCTTATTTCAATTATTAACCCATATGCACTAGCGATCATACTTTTATCATGGACTGCTATGATCTTTTGGTTTCTCTGTCTTCTTTAATTTATGTTAAATCTACCATTTAGGTGAATTTTGTTTCTCTTAACTGTGTTGCAGGTGGTGAAGACGGTAGGCTTACTGGTTGGTCTTCAACGGATCCTTCCCGTAGGCGGGGCTCTGGCCCAATCGTAACTGCTGGAAACTTATCCAAGCAGAAAGGTCCCGCTGTTATCGATTCAGCCACGAGCAAAGATGTAATGGTTAGTCAACTGTCATTCAGTCAACTTCTGTTCTTATTACACTTAAGAGGATTTTTTTTCCTACCGTCATCCCTGCATATCATAGTACCATTGTTGGATACACGACAAATTTGGTCGCTTTTAAACATGATATGATGCATTTTTCCGTACCATTCCCATGCTCATTAAATTCAATGTTCTAAAAATCCCCAGCTTGTCCGATTAGTCCACGGTTGAGTCTGATTTATTTTTCGATTAATCTCCGACTAATCCTCGATTAGTCTCTAGAAGGCCCTCTCTGCCCGACTAACGCCTAGCGTTTTTAGAACATTAAATTATGATTGTCATGAAACCCTTGTTCCTGAATTGTGATAATTGTTTCTATTCCACGTTACTCGGGAGACCTTAGAAAAATTGAACCGACAAAAACCCGAAACGGTAAGAACCAACTCAATTCGGTTCGGCTGTTGATAGAACTGAAATTGAGTCGGTTCGGTTTCGGTTAATAGCAGCAAAGCTGAACTGAACTTAGAATCTATTGTTTGGACACATGTCCCAATTTAAGCTATCACTTTAACAATTGGGCCTAAAACTATCTGGCCAACAAAAAATTGTCAAAAGGTATGTAAAAGCAGGCCCAAAAGCAAAAAATCAAGAAGAATTGGTTCAAGTAAATTGATCTGTTCAAAACCAAAATGAACTTTACGAGACCGATTCAGTTTTGAAATAGACCTTACGCTTTCATTTTTGTGCAGTTATCGAGCTCATCTTTTGCGCGGACAAGCGGAACCTCTAGGCAACAACCCGCTGTCTCCAGCAGTCGCGATCCAGCGATAGTTGGCGGCGAATCCGACCCTTCCCGCACACGCGCTACGGGCATAAGCCCCGGGACAGCCCTCAAGCTCTCCGGTGCACAGAGAAGCTCCCCGGTCGTTCCATCCGAGCACAGGCGCGCCTCATCCGCAAGAAACGCCTCGAACATAAAGACCTTCGAGACCACTCTCCGAGGCATGGAGAGCTTGCACTTCAACAACGACGAGAGGGTCCAATATTAGCGCAACAGGTCACCACCGCCACTTCTCTGTAAATTCTAAAACGCATAAATACTTTCTGCCCGCGAATCGTTGCGGGGGAAGAACTGAAACCTCAGTTCTCGAGTCGGGAACCATTTGCTCGTAAGTACATAATAAACGATGGGATCTCATCGTGAAAAAATTTGATTCTCGACTCGATGGACGAGACGCTCGAAACTGGTTTTTGTTACGTTTTTGTGTGTTGTAATTTTCATAACTCTCTCTTTGGCTTGTGTTTTAAGCAATCTTTTACTGGTTTGGAATGAGCAAATGTTTGTGCTGAACATATATATGTTCTATGTTGGTGAATTTAGCACTTGTCATGTGTACAATACTATTGTTTCAGAGTTCGTGTGTTCCTATGATTTGTGGTCTATTTAAGATATGCAATTTGGTTGTGTAGTTTTGAATGAATTTGAATTGTAAATATGATTTCCCAAATGTAAAAACGTAAGGATTGGTCGATCCAGATCGGTCTGGTTCTGGAACCGTGCTAATAGATGTAATGTTGTATTTTGGAGAAAATATGAAATCCTAGTACCTAACATATCGAGCTTATTTTTCCATACCGAGCTTATTTTTCCAATGTAAATGATCAATCCAAATCATGATTACATTTAGGAGTAATTTATGTCACTGCAGTGTATTATGCAACTTTTACAATTCATTACGGTGTATTTTTTTATCAGATTACTATTGCGAATTTTGTATTTGTTTCACCGTCCATAAATGTTGGTTTTGTGCAAGAATATGTATAATACTCTTAACACTAAAAATAAAATCATGGTTAGAACAATATCGTAATTTCACTAATTTTAATTTTAATTTTTTGTAATTAAAATAAATCGGTTCAATTTTGATTTTTTAAATTAAATTGAACCAATTCAATTCTAATTCCTTAATCCAAGTGTATTTTAAATATTTTAAGCATTTTATAGGTAGGTTGTCACGAAAAAATTGTCAGTATACTAAAAAAGAAAAAAAAATAGTTAATGAATAAAAGTGTCATTTCGTGATAGTTAAGTGTAACAAAGCGTCATTATCCCAAAAATGCATATATTTTTACACAAACCTAACACTGATACGTACAATGAAACAACAACAAAATTCTCAGTCGTGAATTGACATGAAAAAATACATCGCAGCGAATTAAAAAACTCGTAAACAAAATCACCTCTTATATTTATGATTTATTACATATGAGAGAGAAACATAGAGAGAGAGAGAGTCACCACCAACCATGAACAACATGGTCCTTGACCCACCTAAAGCCCTTCCTCACAGATCCTCTGATATTGGCTTTCACAGAGTAGACCTTGTAACCTGCAACTCTCTTCTTCCTCTGCAACTCTGGTAAGTCATTGACCAAAGTCAACCCCCATTTCCTTGAACCTGACCCAACTCTACTGCTCCTCCATTTCTTCATCTTTGTCTTTTTATTTTCACTTTTTCTCATCTCCATAGAAGCATGACTTGCACTTTGGCTCCTCATGCCCTTCATGCTCTCTATCTGCATCTTCCCAACTATGTGGGACTTGGACTTGAAATCCTCCATTGTTGAGAGAACTCAAACACAAGAGCCAAGAATGATTGACCCAACAACACTCTTCTCTTGAAGTAGAAGAAGCAAAAGTGGTGTTGGTGGGTACTATGAGAGATGGGGTCATGAGTGAGGCAGCTTGTGTTGAATGGTCTTTGATTCCAAAATTGAGCACATGTGTTTTTATTTTTTTCTGCCTACTTTTCTTGTTAGGTAGGTGGGTATTTTGGCATGCATGAATTTGATTTCTTTGTCTTGGTTTTTCTTTGATTTGATACTCATTTGCATATGACGAAGGGTCGTTCACATTTCGTTTTGAGTCAGTTTTGAGTCAGTTCGATTTAGTTTTGAACTGATAAAATTTAATTAGATCGGTTCGGTTTTAAATATGACGATTTTTAAAGTTGTTATGAATCAATTTTCATAAAATTCTCTTATTTTAAACTGTTTTGACTTATTGACATTTGGTAAATTTTTCTTTGAACTAATTTTTAAAAAATTCTAACTTTATGAGCTGATTTTGACTTCTTGTTATTGTTTTTAGGTTGAAATGACCATTGGCTTAGAATAAGCCAAGTGGTCAATTCGATTCAAGTTTCTTTCATGTTATCATTTTATAAACCGAAACCGATAGAGTTTGTATTCAGCTCGATTATGTACTAACTAATTTGGTTCATTTTCAGGTCAATCCAAGTAAATTATTTTTGGGCACATATTTTATGATGGGCAATATCCCATGAGATCAGTTGAATAACATCAAAAAAACTCAAAACATAACTTCTACATTTAGCAAAGTAAAGATCCAAAAGTAGCATTACAAAACCCAAAACCTGCAACAAAACTTGCACAAAACAGCACAACCATGCAGGGTCCACATATGGTCTTTGGGAACAATAACATTAAAAAGAAAACACTAGACATTAAAAAAACATGAAATCACCTTAGAAACCCAGAACTTACCAACAAAAAAGAACCTCAAGAGTCCTCACAGCAGATCTGCAACATTCGAGGGAAGCTCCTCGATGACAACGTTGTAGAACTTCTGGATATCGAAGAGCATGCGCTCGTCGTCAGTGGTCACGAAGTTGATGGCGACACCCTTCCTCCCGAACCGCCCACTCCTTCCGATCCTGTGGAGGTAGTTCTCGGGCTGGGTCGGGAGGTCATAGTTGATGACCAGCGAGACCTGCTGCACGTCAATCCCTCGGGCGAGGAGGTCGGTGGTGATGAGGACCCGGGATGACCCGGACCGGAACTCCCTCATGATGATGTCACGGGTGTTCTGGTCCATGTCACCGTGGGTGGCCGAGACAGTGTGGTCGCGGCCCCTCATCTTGTCGGTGAGCCAGTCAACCTTGCGCCGGGTGTTCACAAAGATGACGCTCTGGGTGATGGCGAGGGTCTCGTAGAGGTCACACAGGGTCTCGAGCTTCCACTCCTCCTTGTCTACATTGACGTAGAACTGCTTGATACCCTCGAGTGTGAGCTCGTCGCGCTTCACCAGGATTCGCACGGGCTTGTTCATGAACTTTCTTGTGATCTCAAGGGCCTCGGGGGGCATTGTGGCGGAGAAGACTCCGACCTGGACTTTGGAGGGTAGCAACTGGAAGATGTCGTAGATCTGGAATAAAACATGATCAAATTTTCCGTCAAACTCGGAGAAAAAAGGACAGAACATAGATTAGCGGTACGCATGACTTATCGTGCATTTGAAGCCTAACTTATGTCCAACAAAATGCCAAAATTATATACAAATCAAGAAAAAGCCAAGCATAGTTATCATGTGGAATAATATACAAATAAAAAAAACTTCATTATGCAGAATAATATATGAATAAAGAAAAAAAGACACGTAAAATGATACAGAAATAAAAAAAAAACTCATGTAGAATGATATAAAAATCAAGAAAAAAAACTAAGCTTGGTCATCATGTAGAATAATATACAAATCAAGAAAAACATTAAGGTTGGTAATCATGTAGAATAATATACAAATCAAGAAAAAACAAGGTTTGGTTATCATGCAGTATAACATACGAATCAAGAAAGAGAGTTAGGTTATCGTGTAGAATAATACACAAATCAAGAAAAATCAAAGTTATAATTTCATGTAGTGACAATTAGTACGGAGAAAGCACAATCTTAGAAATAGCAGACAAGAATATGAGATGCAAGAAGGTAGACGAACCTGATCCTTGAAACCTCTCGAGAGCATCTCATCAGCCTCATCCAACACAAACATCTTGATTGAATCGGGGCGAAGAGATTGTCTCCTTAACATGTCATACACACGCCCGGGAGTGCCCACAACAACATGGACACCGCTTTGTAGAATGCGCTGATCCTCACGAACACTTGTGCCACCAACACAAGCATGGACCTTCACGCCGAGATAATCACCAAGGGCGCGCATGACCTTCTCGATCTGTTGAGCAAGTTCCCTTGTTGGCGCCAAAACCAGAGCCTGGCACTGGACGAGCCCGTAGTCGAGCTGGGCCAAAATCCCAGAGCAGAAAGTAGCTGTTTTCCCAGTTCCCGACTGAGCCTGTTGGATCACATCAAGGCCTTTGGTGAAGGGGACAATTCCCCTTTGCTGGATTGCAGACGGCTTCTCAAAACCTAAGAAATATGAAAAAACACCATAAGACAAAATCCAGTTTAAAATGGTCAAAATGTCTAGTCAAATTATATGTCAAAATGGTCTAAAATGTGAGAACTTCATGAAATCCAGTTTATAAAAAACCAAAAACCAACATGTTCAAAACAGAACCAAATTCCATCGGTTTGGTTTTCACTTTCTGAAAACCGAATTGTTACAGCCCTATCCAAAACTGAAAGCATCAGAGAGAGATCAATAGACCGATATGTACTTACCGTAAGCATAGATACCCCTCAGGAGGTTTTCTGGCAGTCCCATTGCATCAAAACTGTCGTGAACTTCATCGTAAGAGGTAAAGAAATCTTGTCCATCAGAAGAGAGTCTGCATAAAGTAAGTACATTTTGAAAATAGTAAGTACAAAACCTCAGATGACAAAGAGCCTACAAAAAATGGAACAGTAGGAAAAAACATACAGTTCACTCATTTTCGAGTCATACTGACGGGCGTCAAACTGTGATCCTTCTGGTGCTGCTCCTGCCATAGCTGTACACTAAAACAATTTAGAACATTGGGTCAATCATGTCTCAAAACCAATGTTCTAAAAATCTCCAACTTCTCCAATTAATCCCACTAATTTTCAATAATTCCAGAATAATCATTCGATCCGATTTATTTTTCAACCATGTCTCAAAAGTCCATTGTTCTAAAAAATACCCGACTTGTCCAATTAATCCTCTATAATTCCCAATTTATTTTTGATTAATTCCCGATTAGTCCCTAAAAGGCCCTCTCTGCCAGACTAGGGTTATTTCAGAACACTGCTCAAAACTAATTTATAGGAATTTATGAGAACATGCATTGAACGGAAAAGCAAGTGCTCAATTTCTCAATTTTATTTTACACATATAACAGATGAACAGATATTGCAAACCAAAGGAAATATACAGCACAATTATTGAACTTCTGATTATAATATATAGAGTAAACATGCAAAGAGGCAGATTATCATCTAATCATCAGGCACCAATCCGAGTTCCTAAAAAAACAAATCAATTATCTTCTAACAAGAAGATAGATGAATAACTCATACAATCAGGGTTCAAGTACTTCAGTGGCTTCCAAAAGATGTAGATGGGAGAGAAAAATTCAGAACTGAAACAAAGTACAATAGAAACTAAAGGCAGGATGATATAAAAACCGAAGACAAAAGCATTCAGCTCACTGAATTCAAGAAACTCCAATCCTATATCAAGTTCTTCAACGCTACATCGATACAAACGACCTAATGTGGACATTATAGTAATTATCTCTAAACAAACAGAAACACAAACTTCTCACTTTAGAGAACAAATTATAGGATGAAACTTTAAAACACAAAAACTGATTATAGACCACACTCAATACACACATGAGCTCTAATATAATTAGAAGAGTAATTGATATTTGGAATCAGCATAGTAATGAATCAAATCACATTAAAATCTCATAAAAACAGAAAACTCATAAATCAAGAAACAAAAACTGAAAATTTAACTCAAAATATTTCCTTTCTTCAACCTTTAAAGCGTCGAAAGCTAAGAACAACAAAAATCAGATATAACCATAACCAGAATCTCGCGCCAAAACAACCAGATCAAACAATAACCCGCGAAATAAAATCAAACCCATCAATAAAAACAACAATATCAGCCAAAAATCGATGAACCCAGATGAGAATATGAACCCAAAATCACTAATCTATCGATATTCACCCATTCAACATCAAAAAAAAGCTACAAAAAACAGAGAAATAAATAACCAACCACAAACCGTTGAGGACACGAAGAGACAGAGAATCAAGACGAACCTGCTAGTGATTGAGAGAGCTAGAAATCGAAATCGCTTTGTGGTTTCAAAAAAACCTCCTCGGATCTGCGCCGTGGAGTTGAAGGGAGGCTGATGTCAAAATAGTGTCTTTATATTCAGTGGTGTGTTAGGTTTTGTAATTATATAAGAACTCGGCTTTCCTATTTTGCCCCTATTGTTTTGCTTCTATTACTGTTTGGTTGCCTAGAAAGTTTTTTCCTTTTTCACCTTCAAGTATGTGTCACAAAATTGCATGGTTTGTGACTTGTAAAGAGATAAGATCGTGCCAAGAGATGAGTCATAAAAGTCACCAATAATACACAAAGGATACATTATTTCACATTTAAGTTAAATAAATTGTATTCAAATTTTTTAATATTTGTTAAGTTAATTTGCTTAAAAAATTTACCGATCGTCCGATTAATTTTCGATTAGTTTTTGAATAATCGTTTATAGTCTTTTTAATTAATCCTTCAATTTAATTTATTTTTCAATTAGTCTCTATAAGGTACTTTTTGTCCGACTATCACCTAGCATTTAATATAACAATGATCTTTTATTAATTTTGTAATTTGATTGATTCTCGGCTAATCTGTAAGGGTATAATATTCATCTGACTACTATCTACTATTTTTTATGACTTTGTTCTAAATATGTTTAATCGCGAGAACAGAGTTATGGTGGTTTCTCCAAACAATATACTCAAGCAATTTAACGAATTAAGTTAGTGTTTTGTCCCGTCGATGAAACTGACCTCGTTGCCAACGCTTGACGATGGTAATAACAATATATGAAACTAACGGGAATGTAATTAAAATCTCAAAATCTACTATGAACCCACTCAGTTGTCATCTCTACTAAGAAGATACATAATTTTAAACTAAATTAAAGTCACGTAACCTTAAATAATCAACTTTACATTAATTTCAAATGGTGATGTAAAAGAAAAAATTAACATGACCATAATAAAAATTGTACATATTCTTGTTAACTGTGACTTCCTTATATAATAACATAACACTTGATCATGATTTAATGTTATTTATGTTTTGTATAGAGTAAATTACGTAAAAGGCGACGGAAACACATCATTCGAACCTTTTCAAGTTTGATAATTGGTGGATTAGGGGTTTGGATTGTTGGAGTTTAGTCGGGAAGTCACATGGAAAGACGCACATTCTGCCACTTTCGAGAAGGTAGGAGATCATCGTAAGGTGTTGAAAGAGTGGGGGCGAGTGCCTTCAACAATCTTGATCCCAAAATCAGGAAGTTGCAGTCGGAGTTGAAAGCATTATATAGAAGAAGAAAAAAATATGTTGGAGACAGAGGTCGAAACAGTTATGGCTCAAATAGAGCTGAGAAATACCAAATATTTAGTTGTGAACTTTTTTATTGAAAATAAATTAGCCGTGATTTTTTATATATAATGTGTAATTTTGTTACAAAATGACAAACATAACCATAAAATAAATTTTCTCCGACTCGAGCTGCAATGTTTTTCCCTTCAATTCAGATATTATACGACGCCGTTTCGTTTAGTGAAACCAATAGGGGCAAGGGCAATTTGGGAATATGAAAAAATACCACTGTCCTCACTCTCTCTTAAGCTTTTCTTCAATGGCGGTTCCGAGAGAATCATCAAATTGACGAAGAAGACTCTGAAGTCAATGGAGCTGCGAGGCGAGGACGGTTCCAAATTCGAGGTACAGATCGATTCCGAGGCAGTGTTCGGGAGAGGTCTTGGGTTCGAGACCAGCGACAGGACCGTGTCTCGCGAGCACTTGCTGTTTCGGTTTCTCCCCCAAAAAACGGAATCTATTAAGGTCTCGGTTCGAGTTCTGGGGAAGAACCCAGTTTGGGTTCTGAGCGGCGATGGAGGGATTAGGGTTTTGAGAAGGTCAGAGGAGGCTGAGATGGTTGGGGGTGATGGGTTATGTGTTTCAGGGAAGAGGCCTGTTTGGTTCACATTGAAGGAAATTGAAGTCTCGGAGAATCTGGAGAGTGGGAGTGAAGTGATGAGCGTCGACCCTGTTAAAGGTTTGATTCTTGTTTTGATTTTTCAGTCTGGAGGTTTCTGTTTGGTTTTGGTTGCTCGGAAAATGAAGGGAATTGGAAAGTTGAGGTTGATGTGTGTGTGTGTGTTATTAGCTGTTTGGTTGCTGAGAGAATGAAGGGAAACTGAAATTTTGAGCTTGATGTGTGTGTGTGTGTGTGTGTGTTATTAGCTGTTTGGTTGCTCAGAGTGAAGGGAAATTGACAATTTGAGGTTGATGTGTGTATCTGTGTTATTAGCTGTTTGGTAGCTCAGGAAGGAGAATTAACTTGAAAAAAAGGAGCTTGATGTGTGTATCTGTGTTATATAGCTGTTTGGTTGCTCAGAAACAGTAAGGAAATTGAAAAAAAAATTGAGCTTGATGTGTGTATCTATGTTATATAGCTGTTTGGTTGCTCAGAAACAGTAAGGAAATTGAAAAAAAAATTGAGCTTGATGTGTGTATCTATGTTATATAGCTGTTTGGTTGCTCAGAAACAGTAAGGAAATTGAAAAAAAAATTGAGCTTGACGTGTGTATCTTTATTATTAGCTGTTTGGCTGAGCAGAAAATGAAGGGAAATTGACAAATTGAGCTTGATGCTTGATGTGTGTATATGTGTTATTAGCTGTTTGGTAGTACAGAGGATGAAAGGAAACATTTTTAAAAAAAAAACTGAACTTCAAACCAACCTGTTTGGTAGCTCAGAAAAGATAGGAAAGGGAAAGAAACTACTTTTTTTTTGTATTTGTGGCTCTATATTGTGCAAATAAATTCACATTGAAGAACATTGAATTCCCAGAGAATCTGAAGAGTGAAACTGAACTCGATAGCATTGATGTTTCGAGCATCGACCCTGTCAAAGGTTTGATTCTTTATTCTTATTCTCATTTTGATTCTGCAGTTACTTAAGTCTCAAACCCCTATTTGGCTGCTCAGAAAATGAAGGAATTTTTTATATAAAAAAAAGAACTTGATGTGTGTATCTGTGTTATTTTCTGTAAGTTCTGAAATTTATGACATTGATGGGTGTATGATTTGATTACATTGATGGGTATTTTGTGAAACAAGTAGTGATTGATTTGGCTATGAACCTCAAACCACCAACCTGTTTGGTAGCTTAGAAACCTAGGAAAAGAAAAGGAACTAATGCCCATTTTTTTTGTATTAGTGATTCTGTTTTGTTTTGTTTCGCTGCAAAGAAATGTGACTGTTGCTTTGCATAATATGATTCATTATCACAGTAAAACCATTGCATCAATGCAAAAACTATGGTTCAGATTCAATCTTAGTACAAAATCATATTCTTTGGATATTATTTCCAAATGTGGATTGTAAATTTTGCATTTGTGTTTACAGCGTCATAGTTTAAAAAAAAATGGCTCGATTTATTTTCAAACGTCGATTATAAATCCTGCGTCTTTATTCTTCTCATCACTTTTGTGCAGAATTCGGGTTTCTTGTAATGGGGCATGAATTCGACTCTTACCCGAAGCACATGACCCGCGATATAAAGAATTGGGATTGGTTCCTCGAAGAACCTAATAAAGTCAGCGATGACGAAGAAGTCGACGAATACGAGAAAAAAAAGAGGAAAAGAGTGCAAGGGAAGAGCAATGTCAACGACGATGACTGGATAGGCGAGAGCGAAGACGACGAGAACCTAGACAACGAACCGAGAAAGACCGGTAAACCAAAATACTCTACAAGATCGAAGGACCGAAATAGAAACCCCAAAAACGCTAGTACTAGCTATACAGGTTCAGGAGAAGAAGAAGATGACGATGATGATGAGACACTCGGGGGATTCATAGTCGGCGATGAAGATTCAGATCGAGAAGAGGAAAGTGATGAAACCGACGAAGAGGAGGAAGGAGAGTTTCTGGAAGATGAAGAAATGGATGAATAGTGCATATGTAATTCTAGAGTACTAAACACATCTTGACAGTTTGTTGAAAATCGTTAGGCGCTAGTCGGACGGATAAGGCTTTATGTAGACTAATCGAGAAACTAATCAGATTATCGAGTTAGTTGGGAATTTTGTACACATATACCTTTCCTTGTAGCTTATTGCAGGTAGTGTTGTAAAAAACGACAATGTTGTGAAAATCGCTAAACACTAGTAAGTGAGAGACAATTTTTTAGGGACTAGTTGGGGATTAATCTAAATATATATTGGATTGAAGGATTAGTTGAGAATTAGTCGAGAAATTGATCAGAGACTAGGCGGGAATTTTTACGACATCGATAAACCAGTTGAGCTCGAGCTTGAACCTTTTAAGGTTTGATAAACTCATTTTAATAATTAATTAATTATTTTTTTAAGATATAGTAAATATTTATAATAAAATTAAACAAACCGACCTCTATCTAGCTCGTTTAGTATTTATTTTATTCTTAGATATTTGTGTTCAAAATTAAGTGAGTTGAATAAGCTAAGCCTAACTTATCTAATTTTTTTCGAGTAAAAACCAAGCTTAGTTAGCACTTTAATGAATTCATTGTTAATTTAAATAGTAGAAGCCTATTTTCATATAAATCAAGAACTCATCTCAACCGTTAGATTAACGAAAAAAGATTGAAATTAAGAATGGTAAATAAATTAACCAAATTCAAGTTCACCAAAATTACATATATCTTCCCCAAAATGCAGCTTAATCATAAGCCTCTATTTTGTCAATGGTCTACAACTATAATTTTCACCTGAATGATCCTCTCAAATAATATACTAAATAATATATGGACCATCTATGAGTCAATTGATACTATTTCACAAGAATGCATGAATTTGAAGTGTGTTAACAATTAGCAGAAACCCAGATACACACACACACACACACATCCCCAATAAATTATGGGTTTTTGAAGTGTTAACTAACACAAGGCAACAGAGAAGAGGAGAGAAACAAAGTCGATCAAGTCTTGTTACATGTCGAGGGCTTCACCGGTCATGTACATGTTCGGGTGGTCTCCTACCGCCACCAGAAGATGATCCGACCAGTCTCAGGAGTTTATTCTTCAAGAGCGGAGCAAAACGACCAAGAATGTGATAGGGCTAATAATCTCGCCCTTTGTATGGCATTTCCTGCAAAACAACAGTACCAATTTGCATGAATTCTCACTATTTGTTGAAAACATCCCCTAAAGATTCATAAGCGGTGAAGGGTACTAAGGTATGGACTCGAGAGTCAACCAAATTGTCCTAGAATCAATGCTCTAAAAATCGGCCTAGTGCGAGAAATTTTAAGGCACCGACTAAATTTCATATAATTGGGCGGCTTGAGTCGGCTAGGTGGAATTAAGCATGTCTATGAATGTAGCAAATATTAAAATATTTATTACCATTATTTTGTGTATATTATAATTCGTATTTTGATTGTGTATATATGATAATTAATTTAATAAAAAATTAAGAATGGAGAAATACAAAGCCGAGTAATACCCAATTAGTCTTTGGAGACCCTATCTGCCCGACTAGCGCCTAGTTTTTTTAGTTCACTGCCTAGAACCCTAAGGATGGGTATCCCTTGTTTACGGGGATAGAATGTTGTTTCGGTCTCTATCCCCAACCAATCAGTCCAAGGGAAGAGCTTGTGTTGCCCAAACTATTGTATAAATAAATTTTGGCTATCTATAAAAAAGAATAGGTTACTAGGATATGGGTCTTCTCACAACCCGCGCGATATTTGTGCTTGGAAAGTGGCAATGTTCTAAAAATTCAGACTAGTTTGATTAATCCTCAGAGGCCCTATCCACCTGACTGAGGCCTCGCGTTTCCGAAAAGCTAGAAACGCAGATTCTATAAGACAACCGCAAAAGAAAGAGCATAGCTACATTTTTCTTACCGGTGGGTAGTTTGGCATGTAAACTTGTCTAGGCTGACCGAGAAGCATCTGCTGCCCATACTGCAACCAAATGGACGGGTGTTATTCATAACCAAAATTGTTGAAATAGTTTGTTTTCCCATGAGACGATGGAAAGGCTAGATCACATACCTGAGGTCCGTTCGGATGAAAATATCCTTGTTGAGACTGCACTTGTGCAGCATGAGGATTATACATTACAGGTTGATGCCCTGCATATGACTGTCCCATCTGCAAGCACCATGAGGTGTCAGTGAAAATCAAAGAAAAGCCATGCTATCGAGGTGATAGACGAACTTACTTTACTCGCTCAAAATAAAGTTTGGCGGGTCATTAGGCGCTAGACGGGTGAATAGGGCCTCTGGGGATTAATCGGACTAGACGGAGATTTTTAGAACGCTGGATTAATCATTTAATTTCATTTCATAGCTTTTTTTCCTTCAATCCTATTGTAACTGTCTATCCTACCATCCTGTTGTAGTCTTGTAGATAAAGCTATTTAGTGCCGAACAAGTATCTAGCAAATTTTGTCCTTCTCGAGGAAGGGAGCAATTTAAAAAGAATTAACTGCTAGAATAGATTATCAAATGCTGAAGGTCATAATCAGTAGGATGCTAATAGGTAACACCTAATCATCTTTCCATCCACTGGCAATTTCATCATTTTTAGAAAAATACACACATTTTGCAAGAAAATGCAAACACAGAACCTTTTTGCCACTAACAAACAACACAACACCCTTTTGCAAAAGTGTCATATTATTAGGGCACATTTTTGCAATTTTCTCTATATTAAATTCAGAAACAAATGTTCGATGCAATACGTACCCCGATGCCTACAGGCATGCCGTGCATATGTGGACCATTTCCCGGGAAATAGAAAGAACTATCTGCCGCGGCGGGAGAAGGAGGTCTAACCGGGGAAGGCACAAAACTCTTCGCATTTGGATTGAGTTTGAATTCCTAATAAAAAAGAAAGGTTAAGAATAAGGTCACAAAACATATGGAGAACAACTAAAATGATCAAGGGATGTGAACATACCTTTGCATGGGGATTTAGGGTTGACTTTTCAGAAGATAAAGAGCCCATTGATGAGCTTGGAGACAAAGCAGAAGCGCTACGGGCCAAAGGAACACTCAGACGGTCCGAGGCAGATGATGTAGAACTCGTTGGACGTCCATGATGATTTACAGACGGTGAACTATTAGAAGATTCAATATGAATCGTCTTTTCACCGTCCTTTGATGGAGGGCGTGGTGGAGCTGACTCAACAGCTTTATTGGATAATCTCCCTCTATCATGGTCGTCTTTCTTGAGACCAGATTGAGAATCTGCATCAAATGTTGCCCCGTCATCAACGGAATGAAGGGTTAAAACTTCCGTACAAATAACAATACTATAAGACTGAATACGCAACATATAAGTAAAGTACACATTCCCTACTTGTAGTTGAGAGTTGCCATAAAGCAAGGTTAGAGAGGTTTAAAATACAAGTTTTTTTTTGTATTTCAGGCTAAATCTAAACGTTTCATAATACCTAGGTAAGAATATTTGCATTTCAAACCAATAGCTTTGAAGGTGTTCGGTAAGGAAGTTGACTCACCGTTGGATATTAAAATATGGGTGTCCCCAACAGCAGGCTGCATTAATTTAACAGAAATAAGCAAGATTAAGATATGGAACTCTTCCGAAACAACCTAACACAAAAAGTAACCACAAGATGCTACGAAAAACTCCAGAGAAATGCAACTATGTTAAGTTAAAACGCACCATTTTTTTGCTCATAGCATCATAAGTTCCTCCGGGATGTTCAGTGTACATGCTCTCCTTGATCCTAGAATTTTCAAATGTTTAATTTATTACAGGGAGAAAAAGTTACCAAGGGAAGAAGTAATAAGAAGATTAGAAAAATTCACATGATACCTGTTCTCGCCATCAAATGCATTATAACTTTTAGAAGGGAGTTCGGTTTCCAGATTCCTAACATGATTGGGGTATGAATCTGACCGAGAAGGTTGTGATTCATCCTGAATAGGGGAAAAAAGAACACATTATGGAACCAAAAGGATAAAAACTCGTTACACAATATTATGACTCGACAAAAGATTACCATAATTATTCTAAAATTACCATGCACCGACGCTCAACCGCATAACATAACATCATGGAATGGACCGTAATTGATTGCAAATGACAAGATATGTATGGCTAAAGAGAAACAGCTCAAATTCTATATATAAAAAAAGATTTACTGGTTTAGGGCTTACAACGGAGAAAGAGCTTGACGACACTCCGGCTCCAATCTTCTGGCTAATCAAATTAGGTATCGGCCTGTTCATGACAGAAGCGGAACCACCAAAGGTTTCTGTACTGCGCGAATCAAACATTATGTCCTCGTTTTCGTCGTATCCACTATCGTCAGCCCCACTGCCCCTATATACCGAAGAGTATCTGGTTTCCTCGTCGATATCAAAATTTTCATGAAAATTACCTCCTCTTTCCTGTTGAGCAAAGTAAATATTGAAGTTGTAAGATACGATATTAGATAAAAAAGAATGAAAGGATACGTATGATAACCACACCTCTGCTAAATGAAGATCGAGAGTGTCCTCGCACTCGATTTCTCTGGCTATTCTTAGAGCCTCCCTCTCCAATTCTCTCGTCTGAGGCCCTCTCTCTAATTTTGTTGTATAAAGTTCCTCGTCAAAGGTGCTTTTGACGCCAAATAGTGCTTTGTTCGTTTCAAATTGATCCCAGCTCCTAACAAGAAGACAAACACGACTCACATCAACCAATGTACTACAGTCCAATTCAAGATAAAAAGTGCAGTTACAAAGATAAAAATAACACTAGCATACAGTCTTCGAAATAGTGAAATGCTAAGAGATCAACTAACAAAATATCAATTACGGCTAAACACAATTACTTCTGTACAGATCTGGCCCAAAATCTAATTTAACATTTGGCTATTATTGAGGATTAAAAAATAACCTTTGCATGTACAAGGAAAATCATAATTACCACAGTTCAGCTAAAATGTAACACTATCCACCAGCAGCTTGTTACTTAACAAAGTGTGTCCTCTGGTCAATGTACTGATTCATCTACTTAAAAATATATTCCTTCTTACAGATTTATGCAAACAGCATAAACAAATAATATACGAATAATTATTTAAGATCAGACGCAAAGATACATGTTTTCCATTGAACCAATTGTGATGAGATATTGATGTGCCGCTATCACAGAGGGTAATCGAAAGAGGATAATTTATAACGAGAAGTGTGTGATAGTGAAATAAACCGGTGTCCTAAAAGCAATAAAACAAATACTAGAACATTTGGAAAATGAGAAAGTTGATATTAACAACCTATTCCAAGGATCGTCAAATATATTATCCAAATCAGGATATTGAGGATCATCTTCATCCGGAATCCAAGGCGCCAGCTCCCTCCCTAGTTCAACATGGCGAGATTGAGATATGAATGAATCCAACATAATTTCTTGTTGGCTTTCAATTTGCAACTCATTTGACAAGCCATTACTGGTTACAGGCACATCCTGGTATCATTAAATTATCGCAGCAATTAGACTAGTTCTGGTTCATGATAGAAGCATGCATAAAGCGCTATGTATGAGATAACATAAAAATAAAGGGAAAAGTAAAGATAAATACACTTTTTCCACTTAGCCACACCTAACTAAGACTTGGGCCATTCGGATACACCCAAGTTTCATAACTTCCCACCTATTAAGTTTTAAAGTGAAAAGTATAAAATGCCCTTTGACTAAAAATCTAAATTTCAGACCTAAAAATCTTTTAGATTTTTAAGTGAAAATTATATTTGTATCCAAGGGCATTCAACAGGTGGGAATTTATGAAACTTGGGAGTATCTAAATGACCCGAATCTTAGTTAGGTGTAGCTAAGTGGAAAAGGTGTATAGTTGGGTGTATTTATCTGTACTTTTCCCTAAAAATCACATGATAACCTGTGCAAACAAACTTAGCAAAATATAGAACTGCAAATAGAAGAAGCAAAACCTTTGCTATAACTTGAACTAGTTCGTCGGCAGGTATAATTAAAGTCTTTGAAGGAGCCTTGCTAATGGATTCACCAACAGGCTTCTGGCCACGGAAAGAACTGTCTTTTGTCAAGCGAGCCATTTTCAATATAATCTCTGCAAGTGAATATCGTGAAGATTAAAGGACCAATTCTAGTTATGGCAACCAACTACAACTTACATGACATCTTAAGCAAATTGTACTCCTCAAAATCATAGCATACCACCAAAATCTTTTTCTGTGTTTGCCGCATGAAATATTCCAGAGAACGTTGATCCATTTTTCACCTGGACTTCCACATGTTGTCCAATAAGACATGTTGTTAGATACACTAATCGATCACGTGAAGGGCTTTCATAACCTCCACCTTTACTGCTTATAGATACACCTGCACAAACTAAGATTAGGACGGGGCCATACAGAATCAGTAACATATCAGGTCAAATATTTACCTGCATTTATCAATCTACTGGAATTTGATTTTCCGGGCTGAAACTTATTATCCAGCTTAGCGCCCATTTCCCTATCACCCCTTCGACGACCAAATCCATTTGCGGAAGATTTGGGCTGTGCAACTGGCTCCAGACTCATCCTTTGGGATTTACTGCACATCCAAGATGATTGAAAAGAATATATGGTTGACATTGAGAAAAATAAAGCAGGTTGTCAAGGTACATTATCAAAGTTTGGAGGAGGACATCGAAAATTCTATGAAATGATTTATTGGGTCAAACAACAAAAAGAAAATAAAACCTTAAATAGTTTCACAAATGTTATTAAATTACTAAGACTCTTTCGTCTTGAGAAATAGGGTTTCCTCCAGGAAAAATATATTTTCCACAACATATTTTTCAGGGATAAGAAATCCTTGCATGTGGGATTTATAACTATTTTACTTCCCTTGCTAACAATCTTTATGGTTTCCCCAATGACTCTAAAACTTCTTCGAAATAGGGGCATTCACGGAAATGTTTTGCCAACATTATCAGATATATCCTCCCCCGACTTAATGCATAAGTTTACACAAGTACTACAGTATGGTGAGTAGTACACTAACCAAACCTATACATACCGTAACAAAAAAAATACAACCATATACAAGAAGATGCATCCCAGTCCAAACAAGAAAACGAACTCAAACATCAAGCTTCGACTGTTATGCAAATATATCAAGAAAGTGAACCATAAACCATGAACCAAACAAAAACCAGCTAAAATGAAACCTAATGCTCTCAAAGGCTACTAAGACACTACATTCTCCAACTGAACGTACCCGAGACAGTGTTATCTGTTAAAGTTGTTAAAAAGCTATGCCAAAGAAAAATGTTACCAACTCACCTAGTCGACCAAACTTAGAGCAACTAAACTTCAAAGATCCCGGCCCCGAGTTAGATGATGCACTTAGCTATAAACCAAAACAATGAATAACCAAAAGTCAGCTGAATGAAACAAAAGTCAAGAAAGTGAACCATGAACCAAACACAAGTCAGCTGAATGAAACCCAATGCTCCCATATGCTACTAAGACACTACATTCTCCAACGGAACCTACCCGAGACTGTCATCTATTAAAGTTGCTAAAAACCTATGCCAGAGGAAAATGTTACTAATTCCCCTAGTCGACCAAACTAAGAGCAACTAAATTTCAAAGATCCCGGACCCGAGTTAGTTCATGCAGTTAGCTATAAGTTTAGCGCCAATACAACATCACAGTGACATTGGTTTCAGAACCAATAGACCCTCTACATATCTAAACCAAACAAAACTAACAGCAATTCTCAGAAATGGCACAAAATAAGCAAAAAATAATAATAATAAATAATTCATAGACAGAAAAGCAAACAGAAATTACTAGACCACTTTCCACCTCTTTCTCAGAGACCAAACAAAAGTTAAGCAATTCAAACCACAGAAATTCAAAAATTCGTAACCAAACTAAAGTCAGATGAATGAAACCCAATGCTACCAAGACACTACATTGTCCAACGGAACCTACCCGAGACAGTGTCATCTATTAGAGTTGCTAAAAAACCATACTAATTCCCCTAGTCGACCAAACTAAGAGCAACTAAAGTTCAAAGATCCCGGACCCGAGTTAGTTCATGCAGTAAACTTTAAGTTTGGCGCCAATGCAACATCACAGTGACATTGGTTTCAGACCCAACAGACCCTCTACCTATCTAAACCAAACAAAATTAGTAGCAATTCTCAGAAATGACACAAATAAGCAAAAAAAAATCACAAAAAATCATAGACGGAAAAGCAAATAGAAATGACTAGACCACTTTCCATCCCTCTTTCTCAGAGACCAAACAAAACTTAACCAATTCCATTAACCGAAATTCAAAAATCCGTAACCAAGAACACGATCCGTACCTGAACAGCTCAATACAAGTTCAAGCAGATGTTAACAATTCAGAATCAGTCCGCTAGGGTTTTGTTTCGTCGAGCTAGGGTTTTGCGAGGGCCAGAATCGGAGAGGATCGGGTAAGCGATTCGCGAATCGACGAATCCGAAAAAAATCAAACTTTTTTTTGGGTTTTTTTTTGGGTCTCGATGTGATCGAGAGATTTGAGATTCTGAAGAGGGAGCGAAAGAAGAGAAGCTGTAGAAGGAGGCCTGAGAAATAGAACACGGAGTGATTCTGTGCGGGCGGGTGTGGGGTAACAGTCTAGACTCGCTGTCTCATTGGTGGATCTGACGGTTGCGTTGGGAGAGTTGGGGCGATCTGGTGCGTCCGATCGAAATACCGTAACGGTACAGTACAAGTACAATACATGGGATCTTTTCTTGTCGGAATTTATTTTGTCGGAATTTATTTTAGAGGATTGGTCGGATATTGTAACTGTAATTAGTAATTACGTGTAGTGATTACCTCTAAACAGACCGTTTTTAGTTCCTTTTCTTGTTGTTGTAATATTTTAGGTTTATGTCTTAATTTAAATATTGGTGCATGTTTCAAATTACTCCTTAATTATTTTATTGGATTCATTTTTTTTAGGAATATTGGATTCAATTTAGTCCTACACTTACGTCAGTTTAAATTAATCTCTCTACTTAGTGGATTGAAATAATTTTATAGCTGATGAACAAATTTTTTTTTCCAAACTTAGTATTTAATATTAAAGTACATATCAGGTTGATAATAATGTAATCTAGATGAATCGGGTTTAATTCTGTTTAATGAACATGTTTACCTAAAAGAAAGAGTAAAATGTGGTTAAACATGCATTCGACTAGATTTTGTTTATTTAGTTTTTGCTATGTGTATTTATTACAAATTTAATAATATATTAATAAAAACATTATATTTAAATGCTAAATTGAGTTTGCTCGCAAATATATCGAGCCTCAATAAATGTTCTCGAGTTCAGCTCGTTTACCAAACAAGCTAAGCATTAAGTTTGAACTCGACTCAAGCTCAATCATATATCTAGTGTGATGAATCGAGGTCGAGTGGCTCGTTTGCAGTGACTAACTAACATATCAAAATGGAGAGAATGAAAAGAAAAGGCAACACTTCTCAACCAAAACAATGAATCATTAATCAACAACTGTTGCAAGTAAGTTGCAAATCATGCTCACAACAATTGAGTGATTCCAATGAAATGACAATAAGATTGTTGTTTCTTTTACATTTCACTATTATATTCATAATTAAGAACATAGTTTACAGAGAGACCTTGTACCCACCAATTTAGTGCCAAGCCCACTCATACAACACAAAGTAACAATGGTTGTTTCAAGTATCAACCAGGTTGTCCAATGCCTTACACTCCAATTATATGCAAGGGAAATTAATCATCCTGCAAAAGATGGCAGAAAAATATGATTTTTTCCCAGAGAAATAGTCAAATTCTTGTTATTCGATGCAGACTATATGGATTCCTGTTGTTTCTACACGTCTTTTCTTTGTTTATGTTCGGCAAATGAAATATCAGAACCCGTCTAATACTGGAAAGCCTAAACTTAACTACATAGCAACTGAGATTATAGCAGCAAGTTCTCAGACCACTTGAAAATTACAGAAAATTTTGATTATCCCAGAAATAGTCATGTTCATGCTTTTCGATGCAAACTATATGGATTTTCATATTGTTTCTACGTGTTTTTTCCCGTTCTGCATATGAAAAGACATAACCTATTATCTACTATAAACGCGTAAATCATAGCATCAAATCAATATTCTCACAGTGAAGATGAGAAAACTTTGATTAATCCCAGAAATATAGTTGTTTTTGTTTTTCAATGCAAACTATAAGGATTCATGTATCTTCTAAGAAAATTCGGTACGCAAGTGAAATACCATACATAACCTGTCATCTCTATACTAAAACGCGTAAATCATAGCAGCAAGTCAATATTCTCAGACAACTTGAAGATAACAGAGAACTTTGATTATTCCCACAAATATGGTTGCTCTTGTTTCTATATGCAAACTATATGGATTCATGTTCTTTCTACGTTTTTTTCGTTATGCAGATGAAATATCATAACCTGTAATTTACTAAAAACGTGTAAATATGTCGATTAGTTTTCATTTTCAAACTACGCGGATTCATGCAGTTTCTACGTGTTATATCCATTCTGCATATGAAATACCATAACTTGTCATCTACTGCAAAAGGGTTAAAATCGAGAAACTCACAAACTGAGATCATAGCGGCAAGTCAATCTTCTCAGACCACTTGAAGATATCAGAATAAACCTGATCACCTCCGAGATCGTCTCCTCTGGCCCCGGTGGCAATTCTCATGATATCCTCGATCAGAGCGAAGTTCCCCATAATATCTACGTGAGCGCCACTCTGAGTGCCGCGGCCTTCCAACAGATTGGCTGGAGGGGAGTGATCGTACTCCCGATTGTAAGTTTTGATACCCGAAGGGTTGAATCTGGTTTTGCCGCGCCAAGCTTTAGCGCACATGTAGCCAGCGCTTAGAGCAGGCACTGTCTCGTCCCCGTCGATGGAATACACTCCATCGCTCAGGCCTCTGTCTTCATCATCAACAGAGGCGTCAAGCTGGAATGGGATGGAGCATTCGGGAGAGGACGATAGCTTGTAGACGTAGGCTCTTTCTGTTGGTATGCCGACTCCGTACATGGAATAGATTTCCATGTCCGGGGCATTTGGTAATCTGAAAAGACAGTTAATACGATGATCTATCAGACGACAAAGAAAACAAAAAGTGTACAATGATCTCTCATAATTGGCTGAAATGCTTAATCTAAACAACAATTGACCCATTCAGCAGAAAGAAGCATAAGTTATGTAGAACAGATATAGTGTGATCAGAATTCTAGAAGAAACTGCTAGGCACTAGTCGGGAGGATCTCTGAGGATTAATCGGGGGATTGATAGAAGCCCAACCCACATCCAGTGAACGAACCTCCTCATGTGGAGGCCGGAATGAAACAAAAAGATGGTCCTTTAGCCTGCAAGAGTGCATGTCGGATTGAGAGAATCTACAATTTTTATGGGACTCTACATGTGAAACAAACTTAGATAGGAGTTTGGCCCGTGGGGGTGCATGTCGGATAGAGAGAAAGAATCGACATTTTTGTGGGACTCTGCATGTGAAACAACGGGATGAGTCGTTGGTCCTGATAGAAACAAGGGCCTCGGGCTCGAAACAAATGGCAAAGAAGGGCTTGCAGAACAAACAAAACTCTAATACCATGACAAAAGCTCAACCCAACTAACCACTCAAGCTGATAAGCGGTGGTGGCCCTAACTTATTATTTAAACTAATGTAGTACTCTAACATAGTTGAATTGGAAAGTTGGATTTAAAGTAAAATTAACTATCACCTGAACACTAATCCATATACAGAGAATTAATCCGCTTTTTTATCAGCAAGAGAAAAGATTTTATTGTACTATAAAAAGGAGTACAAAAAAGGCTACAAAACTAATTAAAGCCTAACTAAAAGAGATAGAGAGTAACACAGAACCGAAACCAATATAGCCCATACCACACAGATATAGTTGAGAACTAAATTAAGCCCGGAACAAGGATGCAGGGTCACGTTGAAGAGTCCAGAGAGAGAGATCGTATCCCTAATGGTAGAGAATTAATCCACTTATGATATTCACTAACCTAACATTTCGTTTTGAGAAATAAGCATGCACATCAGAAAGGAGTCTTATAGCAGCAAATAAACTATATTATCAGCATCACTTATAGGAATAAGAAAAGACAAGTTGGAGGTTCTCACTTGGTCTCCAAGGGGTTTGACCAGTATTTGTAGTGTTTGTACTTTGGGTCGTCTAGATTGTCAGCAATCCCATAAGAGAAATGGGCACTGCCGCGCGTCATCATTCTCGGGGCAACAAACTCAAGCAGATCCAAAATATCTCCAGCAGTGTAAGCCTTATATTCTGCAACAGCTTTAATACCCCCAATCCCCATTTCATGGTACTCTGTCCAAACATCACCGCAGGTAACGTTTGCAGCTTTACGAATCCTAATAGCATTCTGAACATAACCGAAAAAGATTGAATAAAATAGACCCAACAACCTTGAAAACAACTATGGAGAATCTTCTTAAATGAGGGCATCAAGACTATTATCATGTGCTGGCATAGAATCAAACATAAAAGCATATAGTAGAGCATATGCACAATATAGTGTTGTGAAGCTGTCTGGAAAGACATACAAGCATGCTGGCTAGCGTTAAAATGGTTTCTGAAAAAACCCAACCAGGCTAGTTAAATGCCAGACAACTACTGGCTGATTACCCTAAAGTACCGGCTTATATATAATATATATTATGTATTTCTTGATGCTAGAGAAACCAACTTTTAGGAAAAATATCGTGCACATTCTAAGTACACAGGTTGCAATTATACTTTATTGTGTTGTGAGTATGCACACGTCCTTACCCTGAAGTCAATCCTCTCGAACTCAGAGGAGGGAGCCACCGCCACATCTTTCCCAAAAGATATAATTCTTCCATAATTAACATCTTTTCTTTCAGAAGCCATATCTGGAATCTCGTTTTGGTCAATGGTGTCATTGTTTTTCTGTTTTTTCTTTCCAGGAACATAGCCACTCTCAGGTGACCAGTCAAGACCACCCCAAATAGTCTCACCGCCTTTTGGTAACATTGACATGGTTGAATCCCATGTTCGCGTCATCCTCATTACATGCAGTAGTGTTTGTATCTGAAACAGATCATTGTCCAAAAAACCTGGCGCAATAGCCCTGCACGTGGATGATATCTTCAATATTCATTTCAGACAAGGCAATTTTAGCATATATGAGTTTCATCAAGTATATAAGGTCAATAACATCGAATTCAAATTTCAAATGGCAACTGCTCGGCAGGACAATGTGATTACAATTACATACCAACAAAACAGATTTCATCATTCCATTTATCAACTAGCTATAAAATGCTGCACGTGCCATAAATAGAAAATCATATAGTGTGGTAGAAATGAAAAAAAAGCCAAGTACGAGCAATAAAGTCAACATATGACATGCAAGAGTGAAGAAGAACATTAGTTCAACTGTGTCTCGCTGTATTTATTTAACTAGAGTGAAGAAGAGCTACAGAAAAAGAAGAAAAAAACCTTATTACAAGTAATATTGGCATCAGTTGGGCACTTGTTAATGAAATAGGAAAAAAATTATATCAGAACGACAATTTGTTTCTAAATCTTAAATGCTGGTACCAAAATGCCCGGAAAGAAGGGTTTTTTACGCATGTATGTCTCTTTGTTAAAACATATTTCGAAAACTGAAGGGGACAGTATCTATGGTTGCATATCGCTTTGACATGAATACGTCGGTTCTCAAACACTGTTTCCAGTCAAGGAAATTAATGAGGGGGAGCTAATAGCTAATAGTTAAAATCATGATCCACAATTCAAATTAAATGTGATACTATAAGACTCGTTAGTTTTACCCATTTATATAAGAGCACCACCTATGCGGACATCAATACTGGAAACTATACTTATACACAGTGCAACCTGTAGAATATATATAAGCTATATTAAAAAGACAATGGCAAACCTGGCAACTGCAATATCCTTGGCTTCAGAAGAGAAAAGACCAGCAACAGCCTTTGGGACACCTAAAAATGGTCCACCAATATTAATCACTGCCTTTATATGTTTAGAGCACCAATCTGGACCACCGCCACCACCCATGGGAGCTGGTGCCTCAACCCACTTCATAAAATGCAGAAAATACAAAACACCCATTGAATGTGGAATAATTACCGCCTTTTTCCCACCCTTTATAGCAACCATTAGTTCTATATTACTTTTTAAACGGCTTAGTGATTGGTCTCGTACCTGATACAGAAACAGCAAAACCAACTCATACCACAGAGAAATTAAAAATGAAACCACGTGTAGGTGGATCTCGCGTAGCAAAATGTGAAGAGAATGTAGAAAGATACCTCAGTATTCTGAAATGAAAGTCTCCAATCATACGAAGCCATATACATGGTTTTCTCTTCATAACCAATTTGAGCTAAATTAGCAATCATAACTGCCCATACGAAATAGCCTGGAGCAAAATAATCAGCAGCAACAAGCCCACCAACTGGCCTGACCCTTATACCGCAAGGATCCAATCCAGTTTCATTATCGAGTGACATGTGCTCTACCCAACAAAGAGGTCTGCAAAATATCCAACCAAGCAAATGAAATTTCTCTGCTATCATGAAAAATACATCTAAATCTACAAAAACACGAAACTATATCTGATAACTGCCATCAGCCCCAATATCCCCACCAATGTGACACAATGAGAGGTGTCGATAATGTAGAGTATGTGTATCTCTTGTGATTTAAATTTGGTTTTCGAAAGACATGTATTCCTTGGTTCAGACTTTCAGTATATTAGCACATTCAGAAAAGTAAAAGTGATTTAATCCAAAATCTGGGTTTAGAAGATTAAAAGTGACTTTCAAGAAAGTATGAAAAATGAGGAACAGCCATGAATAATGCATCTTTTGAATCGAGAAAGCAATCTAGCCATCTTAGTACTGCCAGTAACTACATCTCACCAAATTAACTAATTAAGACCCAAAATGTCAACAGAAGTCGCCAAATATACATGTTTAAGTATGAGCGTGTATGACTTAAAATTTAAAACTGCAGTTAATTGTTTCCGTTGCCTCCATTTTTAATCATACCCAAACAAAAAAAATTGTATGTGATGGGCAAATGCTCCTTTGTCCAAATTGTTTTTCCCTTCGAGATATCACTCTTCTATACAATGACTTCCACCTAAGTTAGTTACTAGCATAAACAAACTCGAGAAAGTATCTTTTGAAGTGACCAATTTTAGGGATCCACCTCTATTAAGCAAGCACCTGATAATGTCGCTTTATGAGGCATCAGCCCATTAACCCATTTGCTTTGTTTAAAGCAAACACTATTTGACCATTCCCTCCTATTCTTAGCATCAAGAACCAACCTCAGCTATCTTTCTCCAAAGGGAAATTTGTTCTACTACCAACCAGTCTTGAGCTTTGATTACTTGACACTAATTTATAGTGGTTAACAAAATTAGCCCTCACCTTGAAAGCAGCACTATCACTATTTGACCATTTTCTACCATTCTTAGCATCAATAACCCGCCTCTACTCTCTATCTTTAAACAGAAATATATTCAATAATCAATAAGTTGCCCAATATCATTAAACAAATCATACCTCCAAAAGCTTACTTACTACAGATGACAAAGCACCCAATCCTCCTAATCTTCTTTTTCTCAGTTCAAACTCCAAAACCACCTTAATATATTCAACAGTTCATCACAAAACATGCCATAAGGGAAAGTTGTTCTACGACCAACCAGTCTTTAGCTTTGATTAAACAAATCATATCTAACAAAACCCACTTTACACAAATTTATAGTAGTTAACAAAACTAGTGCTCACCTGGAAAGCTAAACAATATCATTGAACAAAACATGCCTCACAAAGGCTACTTACTACAAATGACAAAGCACCCAATCCTCCTAATCTCCTTTTTCTCAGTCCAAACTCCAAAACCTCCTTAATATATTCAACAGTTCATCGATTCCATCACAAAACATACCACAAGGGAAATTTGTACTACGACCAGCCAGTCTTGAGCTTTGATTACACAAATCATATCTAACAAAGCCCACTTTACAGTAATCTATATTTTATAGTAGTAAACAAAACTAGTCCTCACCTTGAAAGCGACAACTATTTAACCATTTCCAACCATTCTTAGCATCAAATTCAATAATCAATGAGTCGCGCAATATCATTAAACAAACCATATCTCACAAAACTTACTCACTACAAATCACCAAATTCCAAAACCACCTTAATGGATTCAGCAGTTCATCAATTTCTCCCAATTTTCAGTCCCTACAAGAAACATGCATAAAAGTAACTATAAATCACAGTTTTGCTTATACCTCTTATACACTTCCCCAAAAGTGCCTCCCCAGAGCCGCTTCCGGAACAGCCCCTCGGCGCACTGGCGTCCCTCCCAGAGCTCGAGCCCGCCGGTGACGATCCCTGGCACGAACACCACCGGGTGCGTCGCCGCGAGCCCCTCCTTCTTCAGCTTCACTCCGGGAGGGTCCGGCAAGGGTCCGGTGATCGCCTCCGTCACGTACTGAGGCAGCGAAGCAGGCATCGCCTTGTAGAGGAACAGCAACAGCCACCACGTCGCGCATATCCACCCGACGAACCAGCAGCAACTGTCCACGCACGACCACCTCGCCTTCTTCTCCGGCGATCTCTTCTTCTTCCTCTTCCCGTCTCCGTCGTCTTCGTCTTCGATTGCTTCTCCGGCGAGCTTCGAATCTGAGCTCGAAGGCTTGTCAATGTCGCCGTCGGTGGCGGCTTTCTTCCGCCGAGTCAGAGGCATTTTCGGTGCAGGCCAAGGAGATTGTGGATTCGCAGTGACTGTGTGTCTCTGGAAATTCGATTAATTTCTCTGATTTTCCCGAGAAAATTGGATTGTTTTTTTCCGAGGAAACAAACAAGAGTGTGAGTTATTTACTTACCGGTAACAGAAAGAGAGAGAAATAAAAAAAAACAGAGTTGACTGTTCGGTCAGTGTGGATTGTGATTGGCTGGAAGATACTGTTTGTGGGTCCCACTTAACACGTGTCTGTTTTTTATTGGACGATCGTGTGTGAATCTGATCCTCACTTGGACGGCTGAGAATGGGCGCGAAAGCTGTGGAGATGGGTCGGTTTCAATAGAACTTTCGTTTGGTTTCGAGACCTTATGAAGATTTTTTTTCCTTTTAGAAACATTATTTATCAACTACATTTGTTCTTTGGCCCAACTAAGATTTCATTGGAGGCCCAATAAAATGAAACTAAGATTTCAATGGAGGCCCAATAAAATGATGGCATGTTGTGAATAGACAGCTCTTGAAAAATAATAGTCACTACTCATGATCGAGATGCAAAGACACATTTGATAGATCTCGAGTCGAGTTCGATAATCCATAACCAATTTCTTTTGGTGCTACAGAGACGCAAACGAGTTCAATATTCGAACAACATGCACATTGTAGTAAAGCAACTCTTGAAAAATGGAGTTTTTCTCGTGATTGCGATACACAGTCACACTTAGTAGATCTCGAGTTAAATAATCCATAACTAATTTTTGTCGGTATAGAGACGCACTTGATGGATCTTAAGGCTGACAATCTGTAACCAGCTTTATACTTGATGGATTTTGTTTATATTTTTAATAACTATAATGTTAGTGTTATTGATATGCACTTAACGAGCTACTTATGCGGGTGTGATGGTTTAGCCGCCATAAATGAAATATTTGGGAAAATTTTCTTGTAGCACTTGCGAGATCGAGGTGTGCACGTGGCCGTAAGATCACTTATTTGAAAGGTATCGAGAAACTTGCATAACTCAAAGGTGTGATGTGTGTAGTGGGGTGTATCGAACGGAAAGTGAACCGAGTTCGAGAAGAAATTCACTTGTTTCACAAGTACGTTATTGGTTTATCTCACAACATGTCAATTCAAGCAGAAAAACTCACACTATAATCGACTCGTTTAACATTCTTTACTCGTCCATCCCTTGATTCTATATACGAAAATCACTTGAAAACCCTTTAGATGGATGGAATGCAATACACATATAAGCTACTCTAACGAGATGATTTATAAAATCGTGATTCGTTCCCGGATATCAAATTATCTAACTTCCAGACTCTGGTGTGTGAGTGGTCACGCATCAGGGGACTTACGTGCTAACCTCGGAGGCAACCGAAACACGATCTCCACCTCAATTCAACCAGAAAATTTGTTTTCAAGTCAGTGACCCCATACCACGGCGCGATAACTTTAAATCGAAAAATATTTTCATCCAATATTATTATTATATTACGAGACTATAGTTAAAGGGACAATGACACTTTGTTACACCTAACTATGAAGAAATGACAGTTTCATACCCTAACAATTTTGTGTGACAACTCACCTATAAAATGTCTAAAATACCTAAACTACCCCTGGTTCAAGAAACCATTATTAAACCGATTCAATTTGGTTTAAATTTAAGATGCAATTACAATTATACCCTCAAATCTAAAATCAAATTCAAGGGCATAATAGTCATTTAAGATGTATTCTAGTTTTGTAAAATAGGGGTATTTCAGTCATTTTAGGTAGGTTGTCACAAAAAAATGATCAGGGTACTAAAAAAAGAGTTCATTAGTTATGGTATGAAACTGTTATTTCGTTATAGTTAGGTGTAACAAAGAGTCATTATCTCTAATTTCAACAGTCTATTCTTTTCAATTTATTAATTTTCAGTCGGTTCAGATAAGTCTGGTTGATTTTTGAGTAACATATCTAGAACTGATGGATACAAACTTCAAAATATTTACTAGATAGTAATAAATTGTCATAATAAACTTTTTAGAGAAAAAACATTATGGTACCAAAGAAAGTAAAGCAGCTAATAAAAGCATGCATAGCTTATAGTTTATAATTATATAGGTGAATTAAATTTCCACAGCCGACCCACTTTAATGCTTTGTACGTTTTGGGGGTTAATTACATTAATGACACTTACCTAAACCTATTTACTTAGCATAATTGATGCCCTTTGTCAACCCTATTACTTAGAGTGTAAGGACACAAATAGATGTCACAACCGTATCAATTAAGGCCCTTTGGGAAAGTAGTAAATGATTTTATTTTCCTAAAACAATATTTGAAATTAAACTTTATTTCCTATAATATTGTGTAAAAAAACAAAAAATAATTTAAATGATAATTTAACTTTCACATTTGAGAGTGTCTGAGGCTAATAAGCGGAAGACGAGTTTTCTCGAATCAACTGGAAGATATCGAGCTTGACGGTAAGACAATCTTAAAATTATTTTCTAGTGTCACTGTTTCGTTTATTTCTAGTTAAAATTGATTTGGATAATTCGAAATGAGAGTCGGGCGGAATGTTTATACCGCATGATTTACTGACTGTTGTCAGATATAATGTCGATCGTATAGTCTAATAAAATCGAGGTTTTATTATTATTATTATTTTCTTTACATTTAAGATGGTCAATTTTAAGCTGAAGTTTCATGTCGTGATATGAAATATGATGCGTGTATTCATTAGTAAATTTAAGAAAATTATATTTTCAACTAATACTCACTTTTAAAAAACAATTTAGATCGATATGAAACTTAAATGAAATTTCGTTTATTTCTCCACTTATAAATAAGCACATCCACAATCAATCAGATTTGCACGCAATACTGTTTTATAAAAATGTGTGATGAAAAAAAATCAGAATATATTTACATGTGAGAAGAGTTGTCCTTAAATTACTCATAACATATATCATAAATGACTTAAAAAAAATATTTGAAGGTCC
The DNA here is from genome assembly GCA_963920655.1 of Geranium rotundifolium. Taxonomy (NCBI): domain Eukaryota; kingdom Viridiplantae; phylum Streptophyta; class Magnoliopsida; order Geraniales; family Geraniaceae; genus Geranium; species Geranium rotundifolium. The sequence continues at coordinate 46,257,042 of OY987312.1, forward strand.
TAACGTTGTAACGATTGAACTTAAATATTTGTTATCTCCTTATTCATATATTTATTTTTAATTAATCATCTGTATATATATATATATATATATTATTTTTCTTTTAAAGGAAACCAACACTTTCTTAAGTAATGTCAACCAAGTAAACAGATGAAATAAAAGACGGGACATCCTCCGCCAAAATCACACCCAGTAATAGACAACATGACTCTCGCTAACGAATGAGCTGCCTTATTCCATGAGCGCTATTAGGACGTGAGGCTAAAATATATTTACATATGTTTATTATATAAATATATTATTGGCTCATAATTCTAAATTGAAATTCATATAAAATATATTCACATATATTTATTATATAATTTGAAGTAATAGAATATACCTAAAACCCAATATATATTAAATCTATCTTTCATCATTATCTCATATATAATTGTGATTGTGTTGTTGTCACCTTAAAGAAGGGCATGGCAATGGTATATGAACAATTATTTTTATAATATTAGCAAAAACTTCACTATTTTTTTGATAAAATGGGACCATGCAAATAGTATATTATAGGGACATGGCTTTAGAAAGGACCTACAAAGTTGTAACATGGTGGACTTTAAGGTTCCACATCCATGTGGTCTAAATGAGATCATGCACTTGCATGTGATTTTTGAAGACAACTCATCATGCCCAAAGTAAATGGTTAATTATATTTGTAGGTTAAACCCAAATTCAAAATCTACTATTTTAAGCCATTGAAAATATTTCATAGCATATCAATATTAGGTTGAGATTTATTCATTTAATGCTTATAGTTGGGTTGAATTGAGTCCAAAAGTATTGTGATTTATCTTAATTATTTCGTATTCAACTCGAATTTAAACAATTTTAAATTATATCAACTCAAATTTAAATTGTATCCAATTTCGTTAATATTCAATAAATTTTAATAGGGACATAGCTATTTGGTATCGAATCATATTAAAATTTGATATGCATATCAATAGGGACATAGCTATTTTGTATTCAGTTCGAATTTAAAATTTGTATCGAATTTTATTAATATATATATATATTAATAATTTTTTTAAAAGTGTAATCATTTAAAATAAAATAAAAAAAACTCAATCGAGTTGGGAAAAGTTAATAAGTTCAATTGCTTAAGTGTAGTATGCATATTTAAAATTTAAAGTTTATTAAATATAATATATCATGCGTGCATGTGTAAAAGCACTCCACAACAAGATTACGGGGTTTCCTCATTCGTGTGAGTTCGATGTCGTGGCTGTACATGATGCTAAACGGGTCGAGCTGAACAATTTTGGAGAAATCATTAGCGAACAGTGTTGCGTACTACCCACTATCAGAATATGTGTTCTTTGTTTTGCTTTGCTTTGACAAACAGTAGCTGAGATTATGGTGAGAGGTCTGTCCTACAATATGTAGCTTCAACTGTCTGGATTGATGACGAGTTAGTTGCTATTTAATTAATAAAATTTACTTTTTTTTTTCTTAAAAAGTGATATATCTAAATAAACTAGTACTCTCTTTAAGTGTAATTTCTAATCAAATTTGGCTATAATAACTTATTATTTTATAATATTTTACTTGTGCATGTATGTGTATACACTGGACTACATTTATTTTTATTTTTTAATGTGATGGTCTGTAAATAAATAGATTCATTGTTACACAATTGAAAATAGTCAAACCTCAATATTGAGTTGCAAAATTTTAGAAAGAAAAAATCTCTGACACATTACTTTTTATCACCGAAAATAACATATATTTGACAATTGAAAGAACCAATCTCATACATTAAACTCAAATCTAATCTAAATATAACGTTATTCCCTTATTGCAACAAAACAAATACGAAAATTAATGTAAGAAGATCATTATCTATTTAAATAAATAATTAATTAATAATACGAAATCAATTTTAATGATGTTCGAATCAAAATTATTAAATTTTGTCCTAATCCGAAAACGGTAACAAAAAACATTTAGGCGCAAAAAAGAAAAAAAAAAGAAAAAAAAGAAAAGACCCGCGCTCATAACTGAAGAATTTGTTGTGAAATTACGGTTTTGCCACTGTTCTCAGTCTTCTTCTTCTTCTTCTTCTCTCTCTGTAGGCTCTCTGGTGTTTGTTTGTTGTAGAGTCTGGTCCAAATCTCAAAGCCTTTCTTTAACATTTTCGATTTGGGTTTTGAGAGAGAGAGAGAGAGAGTAATTTATGTTTGGGGAGAGAGAAAGTGTGAGTGTTCCCTACACTTTCTATCTGTCACTCCCACACGCACATCGCATCGTCTCTCTCACTGAGCGAGAAATAGGTGAATATAAAATTATATAATATTTAACCGCTCGCTTCCATGGAACGACCCAGATGGTGATTTCTAGGTCTTTTTGGGTTTTGATGATTTGATCTCGCGAACCCAGAAACCGTTCACCGCATCAACGACCCGTGCCCCCAAAACGCCCTACTCCCTCCATTAACGGTCGCTGAGAGATTTTGAGTTTCGAGGAAAGGGGCATTGCTTGATTCTCTGTTTCTGGGTTTTGGATTGATTTTGTGTTTCTGGGTTTTGGGAGTTGATTGAATCTGGTTTCGAGCTTGATTTTGGTGGAGGAGGCGCTATGTTGACGTGTATAGATTGTACGAAGCAGCTCAACAATGGATCTGTGCACCAGCAGGAGGAGGACGAAGCTATTGCCACGCCCAGAACGAAGCAAGCCATGAAGGTTCTCAAAGCTCAGGTGAGAGATTTTCTGGTCAAGGTCCTGTTTGGTTACCGAGAAAATTTTAGTATTGGGAAAGGAGTGACAGATTTGAGTCACTATTCCACTGTATGTATTGATATACGTGTGTGTGTTTGTATATCAACCTGAAAACACAAACCCAGAAGTTGAGTTCCATTTTTCATATTCACATCTGAGATTTTCTCGGGTCAAGGTCTTGTTTGGTTACTGAGAAAATTTTAGAATTCGGAAAGAAATGCAGATTTGAATCACTATTTCACTGTATATATTGATATGTGTGTGTATCAACCTGAAAACCCAGAAGTTGAGTTCCGTTCTTCATTTTCTCATCTGAGATTTTCTCGGATACCAAACAGAATTGCTAGATTTATATCCCTGTAACATTCTCATGAGAGACAGATTGAGACTCCTGGTCAAGGTCCTGTTTGGTTAGTGAGAAAATTTTAGGATTCGGAAAGGAGTGTCAGATTTGAAACACTAGTCCACTGTGTGTATTGATGTGTGTATATATGTATATGTATGTATTAACCTGAAAACCCAAAACCAGAAGTTGGTTCAGTTATTTATTTTCATACCTGAGATTTTCTCAGTAACCAAACATATATGCTAGATTTATATCCATGTTGCATTCTCATGAGATGCAAAATGAGACTCTTGGTCAAGGTCTTGTTTGGTTACCGAGAAGATTTGAGGATTCAGAAATGAATGACAGCTTTGAATCATTATTCCACTGTATGTATTGATAATTTGATATACATCAAACTGAACCAAAACCCAGAAGTTGAGTTTTCATTTTTTTTCTAATCTGAGATTTTCTTGGCAACCAAACAGAGACGCTAGATTTATATTTCTGTTACACTCATGAGGTTCAAAATAAGTTGATCAGGTCAAGCCTAGTTCATCTATTTGATCTTGAGATTGATAAGAGACTTGTTTCTAATTTCCCAGATCAAGGACATGGCATTGAAGGCTTCCGGAGCTTACAGAAACTGCAAGCCTTGCTCAGGGTCGTCAAATCACAACCAGAACAAGAACTATGCCGATTCCGACATAGCCTCGGAATCAGCAAGGTTCCACGGCTCATACCGAAGAACGGGCAGTTCAGATTCGAGGCTGTGGGGGAAGGAAATGGAGGCCAGGCTGAAAGGGCTCTCGAGTGGCGAAGGGACCCCAGCATCAGGGAGCGGGCGCACTGAATCAGTGGTGTTCATGGAGGACGACGAGCCCAAGGAATGGGTCGCGCAAGTGGAGCCTGGCGTTCTCATCACTTTTGTTTCCTTACCCGAGGGCGGGAACGATCTGAAACGGATTCGGTTCAGGTATGTATGCCCTTATCTTTCTTTGTCGTGTTCATCATACAATGAAGACCCTGAATTTTGTTTGGTTGTGATTGTGTGCTCTATAACTTTGGTATGACAATTAGGACTTGAGGACCACTGTGACATAACATTGTCCTTTTTGGGTTGAACTTTTCATCAGCTGTCACGAATTATTAGTACAGTACAAGGTTCTAAAAAATGCTAGTCGTTCGTCGGGCGGATTGGGACTTCGGGGATTAATTGGATTTGAATTTTTTCTTTTTTCTTATATTTTTTATTAAATAATTTATTATATATACACAATTAAAAAATATTATTATAAATATCTTGGATAAAAAATATAATATTTCTTACATTCATATCCTTCAAAAACAATAAAAGTATCTATTACTGTCAGTATAAATAATTTTTATTTTTGACATTTTATATTATTGTTTGTTAAAAAAAATAATTTAGAAAAAAATAGCTTAAATCAGCCTAGGTCCGCCTAGACCCGCCTAATTCCACCTGGCCCGCGTTTTAGAACACTGGTGCAGTATATGTGATTAGGGGAAATAGTAATTTTGTGACAGTTCCTTAGCTGTTAGGTTATTATGACACTGGCGAGAGGTGAGGGTGGAGCTGCACAAAGGCATGTGAATTGTTGCTCCTCATTTACTATGTATGGTGGAAGTGGCCCACAATAGGGCCGTATTTAAGGACTTGGCTTACATATGTTTCAGACCCTTTGTATTTCCAATAATTGGCGCATTGTCTTCATTAGGCAGGCTAATTTGGCACATTGCTTCTATCAATGATATTTGGTGCCATGATTTTTGTTCACGCGGGTCTTGGTTTTAAAATTGAAATGTATTAATGTTATTATTCTAGATTCTCGGTTTTCCCAAGGTGGTACAAGTTAGACATTGATTGTCGGGAAAAACTTAGAGAGCTGGTGAAGGACCCGGATCAGATTATGCATAATCACATATGTTAGAGCCAGAATCTAAACTTTTATCTTTTAAAGTATTTTAAGCATCGTTCTTTTATCCTTTAATGTGCCTTTGTTTGGATGTTGACAAGTATCATAGACAGTTGATGATTAATAACAATCATGTGAAGGACTTGGATCAGAATATGCATATCACATGTGTTAAGAGTATAAACATTTATTTTTAGGGAAATTGCAAGAAGGTCCCCTATTATATGACACTTTTGCAAAAGGGTGATGTGTTATTTGCATTTGTTTGCAAAATGTGTGTATTTTTATAAAAATGACGAAATTAGCCCTGAAACTATTTTCTTTATTTGACCAGCCGCGAATTGTTTAATAAACACCAAGCTCAGAAGTGGTGGATAGAGAATTACGACAAGATTATGGAACTATACAATGTCCAAAGATTCAATCAGCACTCAGTTCCGCTTCCAACCCCACCAAGATCTGAAGACGAGGTGAAGTTTCCGCATGTATAGCGTATACATACAGTCTAAAACTACTACTTTTTACCAGAATCGGGTGGTAAAGCTCGTGCATACATTATATGAGTCAAATATTGCGAGTTTTCTCTGAATCGTTCATGATTCATTTGCTAGAAAATCAATTCCTTTCGTCTATGTATTTAACTATTTATCGCTTATATTGATTTCGGGTGGTGAAATATTTTCTCGGATTTTTTTCCACAGAGCTCGAGGATTGAATCGGCAAAAGATAGTCCGGTGACTCCACCACTTAGCAAAGAGCGCCTTCCTGGGAACCTCCACCGCCCGATGGGGATAGGCCACTCCCCGTCGGAGTCCCTTGACCATCATCCACTGCAAGCTCGTGGTTACTACGATTCAGCCGGTCTTGCTTCGACCCCAAAACTCTCAGGCATTAGCGGTTCAAAGACTGAGGCGTCGTCCATAGATGGGTCTGCGAGGACTAGCTCATCAAGGGAGGCGGATCGCTCAGGGGAGCTTTCCGTGAGCAATGCCAGTGACCTGGAGACCGAGTGGGTTGAGCAGGATGAACCTGGTGTCTACATCACGATCAGAGCATTGCCTGGCGGCACCAGGGAGCTCAGGCGTGTACGGTTCAGGTCAGTGAGCTTCTTTAACATATAAAATAATTCACATTAGTTTCGGATAAATTTACAATTGTATATTTCGTTAATTGACTAACCGTGTTGTAAACTATCCAAATTATTTGCACCGCTTGTTAAAATCCGTCAAAACTAACGAAAAATGTGTCATGTGACCTTCCATTTTTTAAATGACAAAATTGTCCCTGAACTAAAATAATTATAAATTATTCTACACGTAATTCTTTGATCACAATATATATTATATTTTTTAAATTAGTTTTCTTTGCTAGCTATTTTCAATTCATTTTAACAGTGTTATTGACGGCATAATTTTTTGTAATTAACGAAAGTATGCGACAGCTACCAAGGTGTGTTCTACACTGCCAGTTTTTGCTATTATCTTAGTTTACAAACTGTTATTTCCGTGAATGTTCTAAGAAAATGCTGATGGGGGTATATAGGGTTTTTTGGGGACTACTCAGACTAGTTAGAGATTCTTAGACATTGCCTTTGAGCAACTACGGTCAGTATTAATCCTATGTTAATCTCTGATTAGTTTCTAGAATGCCCTTTTCACCTAATTAGCACCTAATGTTTTTTAGAACACTGAACATGACTAATAAGATCCTAAGAGTTTTTTTTGCTTTCCCATTTCCTAAGTTCAAAGGATCCAACCTGGTTGTAAACAACTCTCATGCTCCTATACAGATCACTTTTGTCGGGTTTTCACTTTGGTCCCCACATAATTTTCCTCTGCAAAAACGAAATCTCCTTCAACCTCTCTCTCTCTCTCTCTTCCATTGTGACCTTGGAACCTGCACTTGAGCAATATTTAATCACCCACCATTGCAGGAACTCCATTTTTAAATCCAAACCATTTTGTTCAACAAGCTTGCAATGAATCTGATTGACTCGCAATCTTTTTAAAAAAAATGTTAGGTGTGCTAGTCGGGTGTATAGAGACTCGGAGATTAATCAAATTTATATTTCTCACTTTTTTTCATCTTCATTGAAGAAATTATTGTATATGCACAGTCAAATTATGAATTATATTGTATAACAATAATAAAAATAAATATTTAAGATATATAAATTAATGTTTTAATATTAGAAGTCAAAATATAATACTGATTGGCATAAATTATTTTATTTTTTCAAAAAAATGCTTAAATAGCCTACTTAAAGTGTTTGATTATATGAAATTAGGTCGGTATTTTAGAAATTCCTGCCTAACCCGATTTTTTGACCACTGCTCGCAATGTAATTTCGTCTCCCTATTTTCGTGCAGCCGAGAGAAATTTGGAGAAATGCACGCGAGGGCGTGGTGGGAGGAGAATCGAGCGAGGATTCAGCAACAGTACCTATGATTTGATTCGTGGAAAAAAAGTTGGTCATGGAGCTTGGAGACTATGTGCACATTTTTAAGGCCTTTTAGGACACAGTGTTTAGATTTTCCCAGCAAACTTGTTTTGGTCTGTATCTGTGGATTTTGGTGTTTTCATTCCAGTCATTTTGGGAAGAGCCATTTGTTGGGTTCTGTGGAGTTTTGTGTTGGGTTTGGAGGAGAAGAGAGGTTGAAAATGATGGGAAATGTTGATTGTTTTTAATAAATTGAAAATCAAGGTTCTAAACTCGGGATTGAGGCGAACTTGCATAGGCAAAAAATAAGGAGTCCTGAGAACTCGAGAAGAAATTGACAAAACTCGATATGTTTCATATGTATTACACTATTTTAATAAAACAAATATTTTCAAACAAATGTATAAATTAAAACAAAAGCATAAATTATAGAATAAGTTTAAAGCATATTTAAAATATAAAAATAAAACTCGACTAACTTTGCTGGGTGATAATTTGGTAAATTGAACCAAACGAGTTCGGATTTTAGTAAATCTTTTTTTTTTCCAAATAATTAAGATTTTAATAATATTGTTACCGATACTCGAACTCTGGTGACAAAATATTTAGTTTTTGCTTTTATGTTTCACATATTCACATGTCCAGGCTTTGGTACCTATTGTTACGATGACAAGAATGGGCTAGGCCCAATGGGCTTTAATCGCACGCAGGTCCCTTACGGATTGGGCCCATTGGGTCTTAAGTGAACAGTTGAAGAAATTGAATCTTCGGATTTGAATTGCGCTCAAACTAATCGCTTGAGTTTTATTCGTTACAATCGAGCTCGAATAGAATTTAAGTTATGATATATGATTATTTACTTGAGGATCCGAGCGAGTTCATGTCTAGTCTTTTAAATTTTGATAAGTTTATAAGCAATGTTATAAAAATTGATAAGTCGTCCGAATAATATTCGGTTAGTCACATATTAATTATTCATGATTTTTGATTGAATTTTAGAAGACTTTCTCCGCATGATTGTCGTTTAACGTTTGTTTACGACATTGCAATTGTGGGTGGACATTCTCGACTATGAACTGTTATTGAGATTCGGTTTTGGTTGTGATTTTAAGAGAATCATTCACTTTTCAGTCCAATTTTAATTCTCAAAACTTATAAACTGATAGATCACAGTAAGAATCATATCGATTTGAGTTGTCGCGTGTCCACCGCTCAGCCACCCACATATGCCACTTGTCTTCGATTGTTTGTTAGTTTGTTTGCTAACTTCATAATTCGATTGAATTGTAATAATTAAATCCAACCATTTAATCTCCGTTAGTATCATATGTAATTGAAAATATAATGTTTTTTGTCATAGAGTAACTAAATTTCGTCTAATCCGGCCTAAATTTAAATCGAAGACCAGTCGGTTTCAACTGAACATAATTGAGGGCCGAATCAGAGAACTCCAGTCAAAACCAGAATGTTTCCCTTCGTAAGAGTTTCATACACGATTTCACTATTCGGGGAATCACAAGGTCTGTCCTGCTCCAGAACCGTGGCCACCCCTAAATGCACTCACGATTCTACAAGACTCTCTCCGCCTGACCAGCGCCTCTCACGGTCGAAAATCCGTCAAATAAAACAATCCATCCCCAGAGGGTAAAACCGTCATTTAACACGATCCAATTTGGGGATTTTTCGAGTCAGTGAGAGGTAAAATCGTTTTCAAAACCCTCGCCTCTCTCTCTCAAAGCCGTTCACTTTCTTCTTCTTCCTCTCACCTAAACCTCTCTCGCGAACACAAACCCTAACCCACACAGAGACTGTGAATCGAAACCTATACGTACACTGCACACAACACACCCACAGGCCCAGGCCGTTCTCGCTCATCGCCGTCGACGATTCTCACAATGGCCACCGGTTCGCGAACAGAGGGCGAGTCGTCGCCCCCAATGCTCTCCGCTCAAATGCGCAACACCATTCAAAGCATCAAAGAGGTCGTCAAGGACCACTCCGATGCCGAAATTTACATTGCTCTGAAGGAGACGAACATGGATCCGAACGAGACCGCCCAGAAATTGCTCCTCCAAGGTGAGCTTTCGCGCCCTATTTTGAGCTTTTTCGCGGGGTCGGGGCTTGTTTTTGGAGTTTACGGGGAAATGTTGGTTTCTGGATTGGTTACTTCGATTTGGAGAAGTTGAATGGTTGAAGATTAGAGGGTGTGTCTGTTTTTCAGTTCAAGTTCATGTTTTTTTTTGGTGTGGTGTTTAGGTTTATGGCTAAAGTTAAGTTGTGCTGATTTTTTTAGTTACTTGGTGAACTCAGTGAGTGATAGCAGGTTGAATTTGACTATATTAGCTCTAAACAATCTGTGGCTATCACAGAATGTGTTTGCACGTTAGATTAGTGGTTGGAAATTTGATGGTGTATCTGTTTTTCAGTTGAAGTTCATGTTTTTCTGGCGTGGACTGTGTGGTGTTTAAGTTTATGGTTGAAGTGAAGTTGGGCTGGTTTTGTCTGTTATGTAATGGACTCATCAAGTGATAGCAGGTTGAATTTGACTATATTAGCTTCAAACAACCTGTGGCTCTCGCCTCTTATTGTCAATGCTTGTGGGGCAATGTTGGTTTCTGCGTTGGTTAGTTTAATTCAGAGAAGTTTAGTGTGAGTTTGGGTGTTAGATTAGTGGTTGGAGATTAGGGTGTGTGTCTGTTTTTCAGTTTAAGTTCAGGTTTTTTTGGTGTGGTGTTGAAGTTTATGGTTGAAGTGAAGTTGGGTTGATTTTATTAGTTACGCGATGAACCCGTTGAGTCATAGTAGGTTGAATTTGACTGTAGTAGCTCCAAACAATCATGGAGTGGTCTTTTGAAGCTCAATTGTGCCATTGCAGTATGTTTTCGTAGCTTTTGAGGCAATGTTGGTTTCTGCATTGGTTAGTTCGATTCAGAGAAGTTTAATGTGTTTGCACATTAGATTAGTGATTGAAAATTAGAGGGTTCATTTGTTTTTCAGTTCAAATTCATATTTTTTGGCGTGGTGTTTAAGTTTATAGTTAAAGTGAAGTTGGGCTGATTTTGCTAGTGACATAGCATGTTGAACTTTACTGTACTAGCTCCAAACAATCTGGGAGTGGTCTTTTGAAGCATGTCACTTTAGTGAACATGTTTCTAAAATAGTCTCTATGAATGTTATTTTGGGTTTTTAATTTGCCTTTTGGGTTGGACTGGTTTGTGACCTTGTGAGGCTTGCTGTGAACTTTGAGTTTCGTTATCACTTTTTTGGAGAGTCAATACCATAGGATTTTGATTGTCATTTGTTGATTATGAGCTTATGAGGTTTTTGTTGAACTTTGATATCGGTTATTTGCTTTGGTTAAAGTTAACATTTTCATGAAATGTGTGAGTGAGTGATGCGTTGTACTTGTATCACCAGAAGATATGCTTTTGTTTCTAAAAAAAGAGGGCATTCACCTCTAGACTTGAACCTGCAACCTCAGACTCACAGGGAGGCAGCCTTAAATTATGCTAAGGCTATCCCTCTCTTGTTTCTTTTTCTAAGTGTTTTGTGTGTTCTTGCTGTATCTCAATTACATTCTCTTATCATGTTACTCTTGTATTGTTCAGACCCGTTTCACGAGGTGAAGAGCAAGAGGGACAAGAGGAAAGAGGTATATGACGACATGATTACTTTTGTCTGTTTTGGTGTTTTAAATATTTTAGCACTAACAACTAATACCCATATTTTTATTGCCTCAGAGTATGGGATACAAGAGTTCTTCAGATCCAAGAAAGCATGATGAGACTTCTGACCGTGGAATGAAGTATAATAAGTTTCCTGACCGAAGTTCTGAAAATGCTGACCGAGGATTGAGTCACAATAGGTTTCCTGATCGTATCTCTGAAAATTCTGGTCAAGGAATGAAGAGTAACAAGTTTCCTGATCGGAATGCTGATCAAGGAACGAGGTACACTAAGTTTCCTGATCGAAATGCTGATCAAGGAATGAGGTACACTAAGTTCCCTGATCGGAATGCTGATGCTGGTCAAGGAACAAAGTACCACGAGCTCTCTGACCGTAATTCTGAGAACTCCGGTCAAGGAATGAAGTATAACAAGTTTCTCGGCCGAAATGCTGACGGTACTGGACAAGTGATGAAGTATAGTAAGTTTCCTGATCGTACCGGGGAGAGTTCTGGCCTAGGAACGAAATATAATGCATTTCCTGATCGGAATGTTCGAAGAGGCGGTTATACTCGGAATGCATTACCTGGTAATAAAATTATATAAATCACATATTAGGTTTTGTTCTGTTCTCAGTTTGTGTGATGGCAAGACACGGAATATAGATTATTTTGCATGTATAATGGACTTTGTTAGAACTTTTAGGCAAAACTGCCCCTCTTCTTCTGAACTATTAGTTTAATGTGAACTGCAAAATAACTTTGGCAGGACCTGTGCTCAAACCATTCCCATTATGTTTGTTGGTATTGGTCGATTGACAAGTAAATACATTCTTAATGGTTTTATAGTTGACGGAGATAGAGTTTGATCTATGCAGGGGTTACCAGAGAATTCCGTGTTGTGAGAGACAACCGTGCTAACAAGAATAGTGATAGGGAAGTGAAGCCCTCTTCTTCACAAACTTCCATTGACGGGGAAGTGGCGTTAAACCCCTCTGAAAAAGGGTATGTTTTCATGTTACCAATCCTAATTTATTTTGTGTCGTGAACACTAAAGTATTTTTATTTACATATTTAACAATAATACATTGCTAGTTCTTAGTAAATTGTCATACATAAGTTTTCATTCTCTACATTAGCGCATTGCATTGAGGCAGTGCAGTATGGGTGAGAGTGTAGGTATTGCTGTTATTAAACATCTCCTAAAAATTCTAAATAAAATGTTTCTCCAGAGGAGTAAAGATTAAAAATGTTTGTGGTAAGATTATCGAGTAAAGTGCATTTCCTTAATACACATGCTAGTATTTAGTTTAAAAAACATGTGCGGAGGTGGGAAATGACATTGAAATAATCAAGCTTTGTCTATGAACCTTTAAATATCCTTCGGAGTCATGCATATACGAGCATCTAAAATGCTGATTCATGATGAAGAAAATGAGGAAAACGTGATATAACAAACATAAGGAAAAAGTGAGTGCGATGGATAAGAGAAGCATAAGTAAAATTTTAGTTTTCTCGAAGTTTCTTTTGATACTTCAGTAGTTGTTCCTTGGGGAACAGTTTAAAATCAAAGTGAGGGAGCTCTTTTGCATTACTTTCTGTATTAGTCATGAGCACACATTCTACTTTATAATTAAGCTATTGATTTATTCTTGTTTTGTTTGTTCTAGCAGGCTAGCATCATCTTCAGATCATCAAAAGCCCTTGGACGAAAAAAAAGGATTACAGCCTTTCAATGGGCCTAACGAGTCACAGCCCAGATATTTCAGGAAAGATGTATTAGAAGGAAAACAAGCTACTGTTGCAAGTTCAGTCTCACAAATACAGGCAGTGAAGCCGAGTAATTCTCAACCAACTCCTGCAGCATTGACATCAAGTAATTCAGTTGTTGGTCTGTACTCTTCTTCGACAGATCCTGTTCATGTCCCATCACCCGACTCAAGGTCCTCTGCTGGAGTGGTGGGTGTTCGCCGTCAACCGTCCGAGAACTCTATGAAAAATTCACCTTCACCAAACAATTTGTCAAATTCTGCTGCGGCAAGGGATAAATCTACGGAATCCTCTCAACATTTTTCTCCGGTTTCCAAGACGGATCAAAATGCGGAAGTTGAATCGATTATTCCCGGTATATCCAGCAGATTGCCAAGCAACAATAACCAGTACAATAGCAGGCAACATCAGGTTTCGGGTCATCAAAAAGGTTTGTCTTTTAACATAACGAGCATGCTCTTAGTGTACTAGATAAAACATGGATGTTAGAGTTGTTTTGACAACTATATCAGACTTCACTGTGCTGGCTGCCGTCATCTTTAGTTTTATAAAGTTGGCACATAGGAGTAAACATCTTCTAAAATGAATTTCTCATGATGAGAACTGCCTGATCGTAAATGAAACATAAGTTGAACCAAATTTGGGGTTGATTGATACTGCAAAGTGTGTGTTTCCTATCACATGTTGATTTTTGTTTGACCGCTTCTCTGTCTGCCTGATCGTAAATGAAACATAAGTTGAACCAAATTTGGGGTTGATTGATACTGCAAAGTGTGCGTTTCCTATCACATGTTGATTTTTGTTTGACCGCTTCTCTGTCTGCTGTTCATATTTTAGATATCTTCTATGCACATGTCAGTGTATAACATATTTTTGGAGAGCAACAAACTTTTGATATTTTCTTCGAAAGCTGATATTATTATTTCGCTAGTTTCCATTTCATACCGTTGGAAATTAGTTTTTTCTTATATTTTGTGAAGTTATGTAGTTGAGGTCTCTTTAAAAAAACTTTGTTCTTTGTTGTGTTTGTTAATTAGAATTTTTTAACTTTTCGCGCAGCTCTGCAGCCTAATAAAGAGTGGAAACCTAAATCAAGCCAAAAAACAAGTGCTATCAACCCTGGACCTGGAGTGATCGGTACCCCGACAAAGTCTGCTTCGCCCCCGGTTGACAATTCTAAGGACTTGGAATCTGTATCAGCTGATTTGCAAAATAAGAATACACTAGCCAACATCCACGAGAATCAGAATGTAATTATTGCACAACATATTCGAGTTCCTGAGACTGATCGATACCGGCTAACCTTTGGAAGTTTTGGGGTGGAGTTTGATAGTTCTAGGAATTTTGTCTCCGGTGAAGTCACAGATGAATCAGTTGGTGAATCTGCTGCAAGGTTGGGGTCTTAACTACCTTATATATTGAAGACTGATAAAAATAGTTGAAAGGGAACCTATTAATCTAGGGAAATTTTCTATTATAACAATTTTGCAATTCCTATCCTTCATGCTATTTTCATTGCAATTCCTAAATGGGTTAGGAATTGCAACAAAATTGGGATGAAGGATAGGAATTGCAAAATTCGTGTAACACACCGATAGTTTTTGCAATTTTCCCATTAATCTAATAAGAACAATTCTGTTTGCTAATTTAGCTTGATGTTTTATTGGCAGTTCGTCTGTATCAGTCCCAGAGTCTTCCACCAACGATGCTACTGGCAGCAAACAGGCAGATTTGTCAGATGACCAAGTTCAAAATTCTGGATCCGATTCTTCTCTGTCAGGTGTCCCGTCAGATCATCACTCAGTTGATAAAAACGAGTCTACTAGTCCCCAGGATATCGGAAGCTATGCAGACATTGGTTTGGTTCAGGACAGTAGTCCATCCTATCCACCTTCAGTATCCCAACAGCGGCAAGACCCTCCTGAACTGCCCAGTTTCTCGGTGAGTTATGCCTTGATTATTGTTGCTTGCTGTTGATCACTTGACATCAATGCGGGGTATGAAACTTTTTGGACAAAACACATAGGACAACTTTTGAGGCCATTCTGCTGTTTTCATGTAAAATAGCTTTCTGTTTTGGTTGATTGCAGGCATATGCTCCTCAAACCGGTTATGAAATGCCTTATTTTAGATCTACAATGGATGAATCTCTACGGGTGCAGGGCCTCCCATCTCCTCAAGAAGTAATTCTCTTTTTTCTCCTTCATTTTACTATTTATATTGATCTTTTATGGGAAAATGGCTAAAACATGCTGTATACAGTCAAACTTTTGCAAGAGGGTGCTGTGTACTTTGTTATAGGCAAAAAGGTGCTCTAAACTTTGAATTTTTGTGCAAAATGTGTTCACGTGTGCAAAAATGATGAAATTGCCCATGAAATTAAGGATTAAGATTTTTATAAAATAATTTTAAAAGATAATTATACTAAAATTAAATTACAAAATTTGATTATACAAATTTTAGTCAAGATATTTTTAGGAAAACTTTTTAAAATATTTTTATTTTTAAAAATAATTCTGTGTTAAGGGCAATTTTTTCATTTACATGTATTTTGCACAAAAATCCAAGTTTAAAGCACCTTTTTGCCATTAACAAAGTATACAACACTCTTGCAAAAATGTGCTAGTATACAACATTTTCTTTTTGCCATTTTTTCATCTTTTATTACCGTAGATGCTCAAGAACTCATTGCATTCTTCCTCATTTCACATCAGACAATAGTATTTGCTAATTTACTTATGGTTGCGAATTTTTACGATGACAGTCCTTGAACTCCATCCCCGCCTCAACAATAGCGATGGCACAGCAGCAACATCATCCTCAGCAAGTTCCCCAGATGTATCCCCAACAAGTTCATGTCTCTCACTTCACTAACCTCATGCCTTACCGCCAGCTCCTTTCCCCGGTTTATGTTCCACCGATGGCCATGCCCGGGTATTCTAGCAACCCTGCATACCCTCACCCACCAAACGCAAGCAATTACTTGTTGATGCCCGGAGGCGGGGCTCAATACAATGGCGGGCTCAAATATGGAGTTCAACCGTTCAAGCCTGTTCCTGGTGGTAGTCCCACGGGGTACGGGAATTTCCCCAACCCGTCTGGATATGCCATCAATGCGTCTGGTGTTGTAGGGAATGTAGGTGGGCTTGATGATTCGTCTCGGATCAAATACAAAGATAGCAACCTCTACGTTCCAAATCCTCAGGTAAAACCATATTTTCTGTATGCATCATAGCCGTTTATTTAGTTGTGGCTTAAGCAGTACGAAATGAGGCAAATGTTATTATACATGATCCAAATCCGATGACGTAGTTCTTTAGACTTCATCATATCCCAAAAACCTTTATTTGCTTCTTGGTCTTTGTTGTTAAAGGTTAGAAACATTGTCAGGAATATCTCATCGATGAGATCTGTCCTTTAACGATGATCTGAGCAAATATGGTTTTATGGTTTGCATTGGTTATGGTTCTAAAAAACAATACGATTCCCAGTCCAAAACCGAGAATGACTGTCCAGTTTCTCTTTTTAGAAAGTTAGTTATGCATAATATGCTAGTAATTTTCTTCACGTGACTTATGGTTTGCAACTTTGCATCTCTTGTTGTCAAGATGTAAGCTTCAATACACACACATGGAGCGCTCACATATGATGGAGCGCTCACACAAGATTCTTTTATTTGTGAACTGTATTGATTCCTTGCATTACAATCTCTACGCTTCCATGACAGGCGGAGACGTCAGAAATGTGGGTACAAAACCCGAGGGATGTTCCATTGATGCAATCCGCCCAGTACTACAATGTCCCGGGACAGACCCCTCATGCAGCCGCCTACATGCCGTCTCACACAGGACACATCCCCTTCAATCCCGCGGCGGCGCAGCCCTCCCACGTGCAGTTTCAAGGAATGTACCACCACCACCACCACCCCCAGCAGGCCGCGGCGATGGGCGGGGCGCACCATCTCGGCACTGCCATCGGAGGGAACGTAGGGCTTGGGGTGGTGCCCCAGGCTGGCCATGGTGGGCAGGTAGGTGCCTACCAGCAACAAGGTCACCACCTCAACTGGGCCACTAATTTCTGAAAGGAGTAAAGGACAATATGTTTGATTCTCTCAGCAGCTATATAGAGATATGTTTTTTTTTTTAATTTTGGTTTTGTTCTCTGTAAGCAGCAACTCTATTTTATCTTTCATCTTAATCAAAAGCATCAGTTGGTGGTTTTATTCTAAATTCTATGTTGTTTTCACATGGTTGATGAACATTGTTCAGGCCTTGTTATGATTACTGAGAACAATGAATAATAGTTCAATTTTAGGTATAATTACAATGAAACTGATCAAGTGGATTTGATCATGATTCTTATAAGTCAAGGCCGATAATAAATTGAGAATATCTTTATTAGAATATCTAAGCCGAAATAATAAGTTTAACCTTCAAATTCGAATGTGTATATCTTAACATTGCATAGAAATTCAAATGTCTTTCATTTCACGATATTCAATTTGTACAAGAAAACCGAAGTCAAATTAAAAACTAGCTCGAACCAAACATATAACATAATTAACTCAAAAGCAAAGTCCAAATGGCTAATCGAGCCGTAATCGAGCACAAAATAAAGTTTCATCATATCATGGTCTAATTAATACATTTATCAAAGCCGACCCAAAACATGTCATGAATTATATATTTAGTGGTGATTATTTGTGGCAATTTTGATGAATGATTTTTTTTGAGGTTACGATCTTAATCTAATCAATTTTTATCTACTGATTGTTGAATTTTTTTATTTACCTGGGGTGATTTTGGATTGGGGCATGTGTTTCCGATCTTTAAAATTATAAAAATCTAGGAAATTCTTTTATCGATATTGAGCCAAAAAAGTCAAATAATCAAACAGTGAAACTTTCGTATCAAAACAGAATCAAACCGAATATCATCAGTTTTAAACAGAATCAAAATCAAACCATGAACATCCCTATAAGGGATAGTAAAGTATCTTATCCCAAATTTATCTCGTTATCATCCGTATAACTATATACTTGATTCTATAACCAGCTGAGTCATGGATAAATTGAGTGTTCATTGTCGATTGAGAATAATTCTTGGATTGAGATAAATTGAATTGTATCTAAAAATCCAGAACTATGATAATAGTTCAATTTTGGGTATATATTTTAATAATCTGATCAAGTAGTTCGATTAAAATTCTTATAAGTCAAACTTGGTTGTCAATCGAGAATAATTGAACCGTTAGTTTATATGCATGTAATTATGTCTATAGCTTAACATTACATAAAAATTCAATTTATTTTATTTCACGATATTCAGATCACGCCAAAAAACAAATTACACAGTTAATTCAAAAAAAGTCCAAATTGCTAACGGAGCACAAAATGAAGCTTCATCACATTGCTGTTCAGATCCAATCGAAAAACCACCCGATTAATGTATCGATTACAACCGACCCGAAACACAATCGGATCGGTTCACAAATTCGATCTCACCCGGTCCAATCATTTACACATAAAAGACAAAAAACAAAAATAAAATTTAAAAAGCGCGCGAGCGGGACATGAAAAAACCGA
Source organism: Geranium rotundifolium (assembly GCA_963920655.1). NCBI lineage: Eukaryota > Viridiplantae > Streptophyta > Magnoliopsida > Geraniales > Geraniaceae > Geranium > Geranium rotundifolium. The sequence goes on from OY987312.1 coordinate 46,275,531, forward strand.
CGAGGAGGCGTCGAAATTGGCGGTCGTTTTTTCGATCCCCTTTTTGTCAGGAAAACAAAGCGACCGGTCGATTTCTTTTTTGCTTTCTCTTTCTCTTTTTTCCAGTTCCTTCTTTAGAGATCTGTCTTCTTCTTCTTCCTCGGGATCGCCATTTCAATTTCTCCTTTTTTTTTCTTCATCATTTCGTGCCCTTCCACAGCACCACCTGTGCAGCCATTTCGAGGAGGTGCCGAACGTGGCAGTTCCGTGTCGCGTCGCCTTCGTCGCCAACCATTTCGAGGTACTGAGCGATCGATCGATCGAACGAACTAACTTTTTACCAGATCGATTGGGCATGTCATTTTGATTTGGATTTGATTGCTTGGTGGATTGTGATTAGTTAGGGTTTAGTGATTTGTTTGGTGGTGAGTGGGACAAGAATTGGGGCCACACACAGACATAACTTAGGTATTGTGAATTTGGATATGGAACTGTTGTTTGGTGGATTGTGATTAGTTAGGGTTTAGTGATTTGTTTGGTGGTGAGCGGGACAAGAATTGGGGGCAGAACAAGAGAATAGGATCTATATGTGACAGAACTTAGGGTTGTGAACTGTTAATTTGGTGAGCAGGTGGTCAATTATGCATGTGTTATTTTAATTTGGATTTGGATTTGGATTTGGATCTGGAAATGTTGTTTGGTGAATTTTGCTTAGTTAGGGTTTAGTGATTTGTTTGGTGGTCAGCGGGACAAGAATTGGGGACAGAACAGGACAATGGGATTTGTATATTATATTGTGTTGTGCATATGTGGGTCTGACAAAAATTAGGGATTGTGAATTGTGAATTTTGGGGAGATGGTGAATCATACATGTTATTATGATTATAATTTTGGATTTGAAATTGTTGTTTGGTGAATTTTGATTAGTTTGGGTTTATTGATTTGTTTGGTGGTGAGTGGGACAAGAGTTGGGGCCAGAACAAGGCAATAAGATATGTATGTATATATATATATATATATTATATTGTGCATATGTGGGTCTGAAGAAAACTTAGGGATTGTGAATATGGTGAGGCAGTGGTCCCTGGTTGGCCTCTTTTGATGCAATGCCTATTGTTGGAGTAATTAGTGAAATTATTATTGGCGCTCGTGCACGTCTTTAGTTGACCGTGTTTGCTGTGATTTTGAGTACCCTTTTGAATGCCTATTAGGAAACAGAGAGAGTGTACATTTTGCGACTGTTTTGGTGAATGATGAACCCGGTTTCTGTGAATGTTAGTATTAGCCTTTTAGGGCTGGCATTGTAGTTACTGAGCTAGTTCTTTTACTAAATGGGCTGATGATATTATTGTACTTGAGGTACTTGAAGTTGTCGTTTTACGATTGTTTTGGTGAATAATGAACATGGTTTCTGTGAATGTTAGTATTAGGATTGGCATTGTTGTGACTGAGTTAGTTTTATTACTAAATGGGTTCATGATGTTATTGTACTTGATGTACTTGAAATTGTGATTGTTCTGTATTATTTTTCTTTGGTAAACCAATTTCACTAATAAAAATACATTCCTGATAAGTTATGGTAATTAATAAGTTCGGGAAACTTCAGAGTCACTTAATTTATTACCGGCACTCGTGCTCGTGCATGCCTTTCGTTGATTGTGTTTGCTGTCATCTTGAGTACCCTTTTGATTGCCTATTAGGAAATAGAGAGACTGTACATTTTGTGATCATTTTGATGAATAATGAACCTGGTTTCTGTGAATGTTAGTATTAGGATTGGCATTGTTGTGACTGAGCTAGTTCTTTTACTAAATGGGTTGATTTATAAATTTTGCCGACACATTCCAGATATTTATGGTAATTAACAAGTTCAGTAAAACTTCAGAATCAATTGGTATTTGTTTTGATAGAAACCGGAGGCCTTAATGAAACTTCAAAACACTAATTAAAATAGTGCAATAAGTAGGATAACATTCTATCATAATCAAACTTAAACTTAAAGAGTGTTGTGTTGTTTGTTAATGATAAAAATGCCCTGTGTTTTTTTTGTATTTTATTGCAAAATGTGTATATTTTATTTATAGAAAATGATGAAATTACCCCTGAATTTTTTTTCAAATTTTTTTTCTTCCCGTTTTTATCTTTTAACTAAAATATGTATTATGTAATTTAATTTTTTAACTTTACTATTTTAAAGTCAAAATTATGTTATTAAAGTCATAGTTTTCAATTTCAGTGGTAATTTTGTCATTTTTTATATAAAAATACACACATTCTGTAAAAAAAATTGCAAACAATACAACATTATTTTGCCATTAACAAATAATACAATAACCTTTTGCAAAAGCATCATGACACATTTTTACAATTTTCGCTAAATAAAATGATTCATATGGGCTAACTAGCAAGATAGGGTCTTGATTGAAGCTAAGTTTGGGTGACCCACAAATGAAATGAGTGTTGATGGAATAAGTCTGGTCATTGAAGCCATCCTTCACAATTAGAAAAATGGAAGTGTGCAATAAGGTGTAGGCCTCTTTGAGATTTATAGTTTGGGGTATTAATCATGTGCGAACCGCTCACTTTTGTGTGGACCGTGCAAACTGCTTGGAGTGTGACACGTGGCATTACGCTCACGTGACAGACCCTGAACAAAAAACTTTTTTCTTCCAAACCCTCATTAAACCACTCTCCCAATAGAGTTCACTTATAGGGTATAGAATAATACCCGTTCTTCCTACCACATAATCTCCCCTACGTCAATTTTCAAGATTCTCACACATCTCTTAGTTCTCACAAAAATGCATCCCTATATAGTTGATGATGAATACACGCCCCGTAAGGCCGCCATGGCGCCACACCAGCTTTGAATAATGCCAATTTTGGTGTGATAGGACAACAACCCAATAATCAAATCGAGCAATATCTGTCATTGCTTGTGTCTAGGCATCACTTCTTATCATGACTTAGGTACACCAATACATGCTTTGATTCTGAGTGTGCATTTCTTCATTATGATCTATGATGCTTGATTTCATGTGCACGGGACGATTTTGTTTATGAGCTCTCTTACAAACACCTTTCGATTTTGCATATGCAATAGAACAACTTGTTTATGAGCTAGCAAACAACAATAGTAAAAGTAAAATTTTTACTCACAAATACTATCTTGTAAAGCTAGCAAACAACAATAGTAAAAGTAAAAATTTTACTCACAAATACTATCATGTAAAGAGTAATAGGAAGGTCCGATTTCTCAGTAGAAGCTGTTTGCATATTCAGAAATTTCATGTAGTCATATTCAACCTTAATAAACTGTTCTATGTTTCCGCGAGGAACAATGGTAAAATTGTCATATTATATGACACTTTTGTAAAAAGGTGATGTTTTTGTTTGTTAATGACAAAAATGTGTTGTGATGTTTGCATTTTTTTTACAAAATGTGTATATTTTTTTATTTATAAAAATGATGAAATTACCCCTGAAAATAAAAAAATATTTTTCTTAAAAAATAAAATTTTGAAAGTTTTTATCTTTTGTAATTATACTATTATTTTGTTAATTCTTAATTTTATGAGCAATTTTCATTTTTTATAGAAATACACATTTTGCAAAAAGATGCAAACAACACATCACCTTTTTGTCAGTAACAAACAACACAGTACTTTTTTATAAGAATGTCATATAATGAGACATATTTTTGGAATTTTCTCTTTCTGTAAACTATGAAATCCTTAGTTTTGTCTTAACAATAACACTAATGAAGATCAAGACTAACATGCATAGACATGCCAGGATAGTTATAGACAAGAAACATGTGGAATATCCTTGAAAATCACGATATACTTTGAGTCCGCCATTAGTTCTTGTCAGGATAATTCGAGGTGTTAAAATGGAAATGTGTCGACCACCAAGCGAAGCGAAGGATATTGGATGTCTTTTTCAATGTCAACCACAGTTCCTAGTACCATCCCTAGAAATTTACAGGCTATGATCGATATTGGTAGGGTATGGTGGAGAAGATAGTGGAAGTTAGATGAGAACTTTTTCTTGGTTTGGGCATGTGGGTTACAATTCTGGTGTTAGGATTGGGTCCTCAGATTGGTAACTCAGTCCTTGATCTGAGTGGAATCTATTTGGTCCATTGAGTACTATAAACTCTTATCTTGTTCTTAGAGGCCATTTTACTAGCTTGTTCTTTAGGTGGTGATTTTGATAGCAATAGGTATAGGTATGGACGCTGGTGTTTTGAGCAGAAACTAACTCGGAATGAGTAAATTGTAAAAATGTGTTCTATAGTAATTTGTTGATGGCAAAATTATGTTGTCAACTTTGCTTTTTTGTGCAAAATGTATGCATGTTTTCAAAATATGACGAGATTGCCCTTAAAATAAAAAAACAAATTAATTAATAATTCTATCGTCTAATTAAAAATTTTATAATCAAATTTTGTAATTTAGTTATTTTAAAGTTAAAAGTTATTTTTATAAAAAAATTAATTCTTAATTTAGGGGCATTTTTGTAGAAATACATACGTTTTGTATGAAAAAACAAAGTACATATCACTTTTTTTTTTGCAATCATCAAGGTACACAACAGATTTTTACAAAAATGTGTCATATAGTAGAGAGGGCATTTATGCTATCTTCCCTTATAATAATCATCTTGGGACATGCTCAGAACTTGTGGTGTACTTGAGGTAGCAAAGGCTAGGAGTAGATAAGCATGATTATACTGTGTAAGTTAAAGTCATAGCATGTGTTTGGAATATAATAATGAGGAATTTTTCTTGTGTGTGAAGGCAAGTTAGAGGCAAAAAGAGTGCACACACACAGCTTTGGAGTCTTTTTTCTATTGTTTGATCTTCATTTTCACTTTCTGAATAAACATTTCCTTTGTTCTGATACTTTTCTTAGATCATATCTAATTTTTTTTCTAATTTAGCTTCTATTACTCATATTCCCTTGAGTTAGTTGGGATTTATCTCTCTCCCGAATCCAGAGATGAACTGATCTTTGTTTTTGTTAGAATACAAACAATAATTAATTCATCAACTATTAGCTTAACCTTTTAGTTGAGTTGGTCAGACTCTAATACGATATTAGATCGATAATCAACTCAACTAAAAGTTTAAACTGATACTTGAAAGACGAATTATAGTTTTATATTCTAACTATTTTGTCATCCGTTAAAAACCTAACTTCTGATAGCTCTCTTTTGCTTCATAATCATTCAATACTTGTATGTAATTGACTAGTTTGCAGTTAAGTTTATGAATTTTTTTATGAGTTTGCAATGTGTTTTATTCAGCAGCACTCTTCTTTGTTACATTGGGTGTCAAAAAAAGATAGAGCAGGTGTAAAAATGTCAATAGAATGATGATTCTCTTAAAGTTGCTCAAAAGTGATATTGATATTTTATTTGAATTATGATTGCAAGACAATGACTCGGTTACATTGTTTGCATTTGTACTTGCTGATAATCAAGTTTCTAGGATCTAATGGCAATGCATATATACACATATAATATATAAATATATTATGGTTAAATGAGTGTAATTAGGGACTAAATTAGATCTTAGTTGTTAAAATTTTAAATTACCTTATTGTCTCAATCTCTCTATATATATATGCATACATAAAATTTGGAGGGTGCCTACTGTGAACAATAATTGAGTGTTAAGGTGAAATGGGTTTAGAATTAAAAGACTTGAGAGGCATTGTTTACCATATAACAACATAATTATATTCCTTTCTTTGCCATTGAAGTGAATTGATTGCCATTTAAAAAAAATTTATATGCTATATCACTGTTTACCATATCAACTGCATAATGATTAATGATGTTCCATATATTTGTTATGTTATTGCTTCTCTATAATCATCATAAAGACAATTCCCTGATCTTGTGTTCATGTTGGTAAATCTTGAGAATCAACCTATAACACTTATTTTATTAATGACTTTGGGTGAAGTAATAGAAAGTTTATGTAATTATAAGTATGTAGATTAGTTATAGGGATTCGAGCGGATATTGATATTACTACTGTTGAGAAAAAGACCCGTATGTTACTATTTTTGGGGAGAAATTTTTCGTGGGATCGGGGTGGGAACTCACACCCACCCCGTACCCAATACACTAAGAAGTATAAATAATTAAAATTATTATACATATTAATCATTTATATAATCAATTGATTACATATTTTTGGGGAGGGGATCAGGGAATCTAGTTCCCGCAAGAGATTTAAGTACGGAGGGTGACCGGGTATCTTTTTTAAGATACATGTCGTTGATTCGAATATTTCTGCCGTTACTATTGTTATTTAATTCTTGCTAATAAAAAAACCCGTGTAATATTGTTTTGATATTGCCATTGACTCGTTGGATTCATCAGCATATATATGTTATTTGTCCTGTTGAATGTGTAGAATCTTGAACACATTTCTTATTCCATTTTGATGCCAATTGAGATTTTCCTGATTTTGTCATTGACTTGCTGGATTCATCAACATGTGTTGTGTAGAATCTGTAAACTTATATTCCAACTCTATAGTCGTGTTGTTGAAGTCAACTCTGGGCATTGTTCCGAATGATCTGATTGTTCCTCTCTCTCTCTTTTTGTAGGCCAAAACCTCCAATGAGCCGCAGTAATTGACTGTGAGAGCTTCGAAGCTTTAGCAATAATGCCTCATGATATGATCCGAAGCATGTTCGTAGGTGCTCCAAAGTCTTCGTATACATATATATATATATATATATATATAGTTATATACTCGCACCCGCTCGCAATTAAGTGATTTTCCGTCTTTTTATGTCTATCATAGATAATTGCGAAAATTTTACATAAATGAAAATTGCATGAAAGAACTTATCAGAAGACCATCACCTAAAAGCGCTTAAGCTAGTAAGTGGAGGTCCTGATTGTTATATAAGCTAGTGAATAGATTCACATATTTCGAGCGGAGGGCAGATATAGAGCGGACGCATGAGAGAGCACGTCCAAGATAGTACCAATCTCTTATACCATATCAGAAGCCCAACCCATCTAGTAAGTGGAGGTCCTGATTGTTATATAAGCTAGTGAATAGATTCACATCTTTCAAATGCGAGACTCTAACAGAATTGGAACATACCGTGTCTTGAAAAACTTATATCGCTCTAAAAATTTCCTATTTTGTGCCCTATGGATTCCAAAGGTCCTATCTGCCCAACTAGTTTGTTTCGATTTTATTTTAATGCATTACATATCTCATTTATAGTTTGTTTGAATCTTTGAATCTTATCTTTATTCATTTAGATAAGAAATTCTCGATAATTGATCTAATAATGTAGGATTTTCCTATAATATAATAATTTAATATTTTCGTTTGGTTGGATCACTGTTACGTGGTCATATTAAAAAACTTAATATGATTAACAAATTGTTACTTTTAGAAATCTTTTAAGCATGTTAAACAAAGTTAAATAATCGAAACTTAGCCAGAATTATGAAATAATAATCAAAATTTTGTTAAAACCGAAAACAAACCGGTTTACAAATTTAGTAACTTTTATTCGAAACTTAAACTCGGTTCATTTATTGAACAAGCCTAACTTAAAAATTGTATCAAATTTAATTTGAGGTCGATGTAACGAGACATAATCAAATACATAACAAGTGAAACTCAAATGACTCTTCAATGTAGTATAATCAACTAATGTATCAAAACAAAGAATCAAAACTCATCCCGAGAAATAAACAGGTATATATATACACATCATTTTAAATGATATAATAAATAAGAAAAATAGGATGGATGGTCAATAATGAGGGAGAGGGCACCACGTCAGCAACCCCGACAACGGTGTTATAGCTAGAACCGAGACTCGCGCGAGTCTCCTACACACGCTCTCTCCTTTATAAGCGCTTCGCTCTTGCCAGAGACGACGCATGAACAGAAACTCACACACACTCTCTCTCTCAACTCAAAGCTCTCTCTTTCACTCCAAGCGTGGCTCTACTGCTTTCATTACCGCAAAAAAAAATAAAGCCATCAAGTGAAGCAACAACAACAACACACACATACACTCTCTCTCTCTCTCTCTCTCCATTTGTCTTCACCTTCGTTAATGCTCTCTCCTTCCATTTCCACATGATCTTCATCAACATATATTGATTTCTCTATAATTAAATTACCCATATATAATATATAAATGGCCTCTTTCTCTTCCACTCTCCTCGACTCCATATACCGCTCCATCGACGGCCAAGAACACGTCACCGCCACCACCACCAAGAAACACGGTGCTGACGTGGATGATGACCTGGCGAGTTTCCGGCGGAGCTGCATGATCGAGAAGTGGATGGACAAGAAGTCGACCATCCTCCGGTGCAAGTCCATGGCCGACTTCGACCGGAACCCGAGAAACGTAAGGGACCACCGCCACCGGCAACAGCCGGTCCTCCTCAACTCCTCCTCCTCCTCCTCCGACTCCAGCTCCGGCGGCTTCTCCTCCGAGCCCGACACCGTCAAATCAGCCTCCAAGAGGCCAAAGCCGATCCGAACCGCCCTCGACCACGGCGGCGGAGGGTCGGTGAAGACGGATAATAATAAGTCGAGGGCGTCGAGGATCTACGCCGACCTCAAGAAGGCCAGGCAGCTGCAACCGGTGTCTCCCGGTGGCCGGTTGGCCACCTTCCTCAACTCCGTCTTCAACAAAAAACACGGAAAAATCGGTTCCGACCAGAAACCTCGTGCCAAGTCGAGCAACAAGCTAAGTTCCGACAACTACCTCGGCGGTTCCGACCAGAAACCTCGTACCAAGTCGAATAGCAATAAGCTCGGTTCCGACAGCAACCTCGGTAGTTCCGACCAGAAACCTCGTACAAAGTCGAATAACAAGCTCAGTTCCGACAACAACCTCTGTTCCGACCAGAAACCTCGTATCATGCCAAATAACACGACCGCCTCGTCGACGTGTTCCTCGGCGTCCTCGTTCTCGCGGTCGTGCCTGAGCAAGACACCGTCGTCGAGCAACGCGAAGAGGTCGGTCCGGTTCGTGGACCAAGAAGAGCTTCTCGCAACCGAAGAGCTGATCAGGTTCAAGCGCGACCTGGAGGAGAAGCGCCGCGTCCACGAAGCCGCCATGGAGCTCCTCAAGAACTACCGTCGAAACCAAACCGACATTCTCAATTCCCACGAAGATGAAGACGACGACGACGACGCGAGCTGTGCGAGCTCCGATCTATTCGAACTCGACAACCTGTCGGCGATCGGGATCGATCACAGGTACGACGAGGAGCTTCCGGTGTACGAGACCACGCATCCGGGCAAGAACCGTGCAATAGCCAACGGCTTCATAATTTAGTTTTTTTTTAATTAATTAATTAATGCTGATTAGTGGTTTGGGGGTTTACATCAGATAATTAATAATAAGATTTTTTATCTTTTGTTTTTTTGTGCAAGTAAATCAATTTGTTGTTATCACTTTAATCTTTTGTGGTATAAAGTTTCCAAGAGTGAAGTAGACAGATCTTCAAAAGGTAGTGGGAGATCTTGAGAGCACACATCATGATCATCATTTGAGTAAAGAGAGAGACAACCAAAATTTCCTCAACAGCCATAGAGAGGAAAGTAAAGAATATTGGGCACTTTGATTTGTAGATTTTTCAAACCGCGTTCACATAATAACACTATTTGGAACCAGTGAGTGATTATTTGATTTTGAAACAAAAGAAATTAACATGTAAAAGAATGAAAGTGAATTCGATTCTTCTGAAATCTAAATTTATGAACAAAAACTTCGTAGTATTTTATGTATGATTATACATATTATAGACAAATATTTCATAATGTTTATGTATGATTGAAAACGGGTAGAGGAAAGTTGTTTGAGCTCGATTTGTAATAACTTAAGCTTGATTTGTAATAACTTGAGCTGTATTTGAACTTAGACCTTTTTAATTAATAAGTTTACTCTTTTAGCATTTAATATATGTATGTATACAAATAATGAAAGTTGTACGAGTCAAGTTGAGTTCAAGCCGGGTCCCAAAAAAGTATGAGCTTGATTCATTTATAGGCCTAATTCAGTAATTTTATAGATATGAATTTCAAAATACCATAAATCAATTTAAGTAACTCCATCCAAACTTCCAAATTCACCTCTATGAAAAAGCAAATCGGCTTGAATACTCTAATTATAGTAGAGCCTCTTTGTATTACTGTGCTAAGTAGACTTTCTCTCATCAATATATCATATAAAATGTTAATATGTGTGAATTTAGATTGAATTGGAAACATATATTTTTAAATGATTAATGTCAAATTAAAAAGGGGTTAAGGAGAATTTGGAGATTGTTTTAAAAGCAAAGGCAAAATTTATATGTGGGGTAGAGTTTATATTGCATTTTTTGTTGAACACATTTCCATGCATTTGGAGGGTTGATAGTCAAAAAGTGGCCATCTTATCAAAATCCAATGAAGCTTCATGCTTTTCTTTTTTCTTTGATATTTAAAATTTGATTATTGGTTGTGAGTTTGTTGTTGTAGTGGTGACTGATGATGGATTAACAGCTAGCTTAAATTAATTAATCAATTAATTTGACTGATGCTGTAAATAAAAGAAAAAGGAGAGTGAATTGACATTGATGTCTATGGTCACCAAATCAATGGACAAAAGGATCTATCTTTAAGATCCTTGTATGGCTTGGTGTCAATTCTTGTTGGCTTACATTTAAACATTAATATTTTTACCCTATTTTACATTATTTTTTATTGGTGTATTTGTATGGGAATATATTTGGTGATTGTTGAGTCTATTTTTAAAAAAAATAATATGTACATCATATAATAGCCTAAGATCTTAAAGAAAATTTAATTTTGTAATGAAGTTGTTTTATATAGATCAGTACCGATAATAATATTAAAATTATTATGACTTGATAAAATTTACGAATTTGGTTTTAAGTGATTATTCTGTTACTTTAATATCTTATATAAATAAGTCATATTATTATTGTAGATACTGTCATATAATGTTTACTTCTCAGTGTTTTACAATTTTTTAATATATTTACAAAAAATTGGGTAAAATCGAGTTTTAGGCTGAGTCTAAAATTCATTTTATTTTGTTGTGTTTTAACTTTGTCAATTTAATTAAACCAGCGAGAAGTTAAATCAAATTTATGATTATTTTTGCATATAATTTAAAATCTCTTATAATATTTGTTTTTATTTTAACTCGCAGCTTTTACCACTCTCACTTATTTTTAAAAATTCTTAAGTTTACTCTATTTCTTATAACCTAAAAACACTTTTTCTAGGCGATTGATTGATTGAAGCCATGGGAACTCGACTCTTAATTTTCAGAACTACCTTACAAACATCATCTTTACAGAGCTATCTTACCTTGTCACTTTGCTTTGTTTGGTTGGTGGGAAAATTAGAATAAAGAAACCAATGGATGGTTTTTATCTCTTGCAATGTTGCCTTTAGATCAAGAGTTGATGGATCCATTTCTTTTTGTAAATTCTCACACATTATTTTAAGTAATGCCCAGAGAGAGAGAGCAACACAACACTGCATGGATCAAAGGAACAAGAATCAAGATTAATTAGACATGTGTTTTTTTTATTTAATTTCAAAAGAACTATTATTTTTATAGGAGTGGAGTGGTGGTGCATGGGCTTCAACTTTGGCACACACACAATAGTATATATTACAAATTAATTAGAAAGAGACCTAGAGAGCTATGAGCCTATGCATGAATATAGCTACATAAAGAGAAGTGAATCATAACAGTGTGATCTCCTAATTAAGTTATCATTTCTTAACTCTCATATTCTAATCCCCTAATCTTAAAAGTAAAGCCTACTTATCTCATTTCCTTATGGTCAAAAGTACCATTAATTGCCTTACAATTCAAACATGAAACATTAGTCTAAGAATCACATATAGAATGGGAAATGAAAAATCACAAAAAGAGCAAATCTTTGATCCAAAATTGATAATACATGATTATTTTACTTTCTAAATTTTATGAATATAGTTCGATTTTTTGACTGATTAATTTGAGTTATTTCATCTTTATCCCATTTTATTGAAGTATATTATTTTTATTATATGAATGTGTGATTATAATAAAATTTAGTAAATTAATCTTGTAATGTAATTTGTTTATGGTGTGATATGAAGAAAGACTATAATGCCCTTAGGTTTGAGAAGTGGAGAAAATGATAATGATGAGAAGAATAACAATACAGTGGGTACATGTAACTATACACCACCAACCCATTTCCATGTGTTCATTATTATCCCCTCTTAATTAGAATTTCTTTTATAATTATGCAATTGAAGAAAATATTTTATCTGAATAGAAATGTGTTAATATGATCACAAATTTAATATTTTAACTCTTGAATCTCTGTTGTAGTTTTACCTAATTCTCATTTTAATTATCATAAATATTCACAAGGTATTCACTTAATGGCTAAAATCAATTTAATAAGATTCGAATTCTGAATCACTTGCTTTATTGCTTTATCTGTTTGGATAAGAAATGAATCTTTCTTAATTACACATCAATTAGTGTGTTAACACTAAATACAACCAAGCTACAATCAATCAATTAAATTGGTCAATCAAAGTGATTACAATTTGACACCAATCCATACACATACTTCTAGATGAGAAATTGAGCAAATCTAAATTTAATTCATTGTGTTTGCTGTGTGTGGAGGACTATGTTCCAATCCACTAGAACAGTTGTGTGTAGTTGATATCAGTCTAGTTAATATTTTCATGGAAGTCTTGTCATGGATTTAATGTTAGTTGTCTGTGTGTAATGCAAGGAAATTAGAGTTGGAAGGAGACTAAACAGAGTGGTTGCCTCCAACTGTTGATCTATTGTAGCTTTCATGAAACCATAGTTATGATGCAACAAAGAGACAAGCTTGGCCTCCCTTGTCACTCACCAACCATACACATATATATGCACAACTCTCTTGGATTTTACACTTGCATTGCCATTGTTGCTTGTTTACTCATTCTTAAGGACCATTTTGGACATGGATGTTTTTTTACATATTGATGGGCAAAAAGCTGTGTTAGGATTTAACATGCGAGTTTAAGTAGACATCAGAAGACTATAAGGTATTAGAATGTATATACGCATTAGATCAGTGATATGATAGACTAGCCATTCTGCGTCAATAATGAGATATGATGTGTATATATTTTAAGGCTCAACTCTCCCCAATTAGTAGTATTGGAGTTTATGTTCTGTGAACTCTCCTGTCAAGCTGGTCTAGTACTCTTCTAGGGTATGCAATACCTAAAACTATAGTTTTCTGAGGGATGAAATAGAATATGACAAACTGGGCATAGGAGTGCATGCAAAATGATGTGGCGAGAGAGTGGGGGTCGTTAGGATTTTACATGTGAATCCAAGTCTCGAGTTCACATATGTGTTAAATTCAAGACATGATAGACCAGTCGTTCAGATCAAAAGTGAGCTCTAATGTGTTGTGTGTACATGAGCTTGTATTGTATGATCTGGTTTGGTACTCTTCTAGGGTATGCAATACTTAAAACTATAGTTTTCTAAGGGATGAAATAAGATATGACGAACTGGGCGTAGGAGTGCATGCAAAATGATGTAACGAGAGAGTGGAGGTCGTTAGGATCTTACATGTGAATCCAAGTCTCGAGTTCACATGCGTGTTAAACTCAAGACATGATAGGCCAGTCTTTCAGACCAAAAGTGAGCTCTAATGTGTTTTGTGTATATGAGCTTGTAGCACGCTCTTCCTCGGTGAGACTCTAACTCTTCCCAGCAATTCACACATTAATTTTAAGTTTTAAATCGAATAAATATAAGATGAATGCAGAGTTGATACACAACTTAAACTCATTACCTACTAAACTAGTCATTTGAGTCAAAATAACATTTAATATTTTATATCACGATTTCTGGGAGTAAGTCACTCTCTCTACAGTAGATTTTATGGGGTTTATGTTTAGCTCTAAATTGTCAAGACTCATACAATATCTTTGGTTTGAAATGGTTAATGTTTTCACATTTTCATGTTAACTAGTTCATATGTGGCATGATAAATTGACAATACCTATGTGTTTGACCATTTTGTCTCCAAATTGTCTATTTAGGAGGCAACAACATGGCTCATCACCATTACTCCAATGTTTGTTACAATCCATATTTGAAAGCTAAACTCTATGTCTCATCACTCTCTTCTATGTGATTTCTCACAAGGTGTAGGTTCTCTTTCTACTTTTCCAATTAATTTTGAAAATAAAATGAAATAATATCAAATTAATTAATGAATCAACAACAACTAGAGCTAGGTCTCTTCATTTATTGAGGCTTGAGTTGTCCATTTTTTGTTTCCTTGCTCCACATGAATAATTCAAAGCTAAAACCCAATTTGGTTCACATCATATTATTGTTATTTTTATTTTATTTTATGTTATTATATAAATCCATGCACACAGAGTGATTATTTTGGACATATATGAAACGAAAATAGAGGGTGTGTGTGTGTGTGGGCCCAGTGGGCCTTGAGGGCCCAGAACGTGCCAGGTTTGGGAATAGTCGCGCGACTTTTGAGCGCACGTGACATGGGCCCACGCGTGTCGGGCATGCACACGTGTGGCCCTTCCTTCACTCATCACCTCTACAGATTCGCTGTCACCACCACATCACCTACAAGGATCTGTGGGTCCCACCTATCTTTTTTTTAAAAAGAACTTGGATTTATATGATTAAAATAAATAATTGTTGATAAAAAAATAATTGAGATCAAGAAATATTATTATTAAATAAATTTAATTAAACTCAAATTCATGAAATTTATATAGCTTTAACTCAATTAGAATATAATTTTATGTCTTTATTTTGTTAACTTAGTGATTGTGATTGAATTTTAGTTTTGTTCGTGAAAACGATTGTCAACTAAGTTTTGGTTGATATGAATATTTTTGTTTTATTTAAGTGAAATTATAAATTTGACAGTGTAATCTCTTTTTATTCTGTGTTAGTAGAAATGACAACAGGGTAGTTTCGGGGAGAGTTTTGCCAAACCCAATCTTGATCAGTTCATTCTTTATGGGTATCTTCCCCACTGTAAATAATAGTTTAAAATGTCATGGTATTTGGCAGCACAAAACTTGGTGAGTACGGAGATTCCCAAAACTCAAAACATGATCTGAAAGTAATTAATATTAAAAATATATATAGTAATAGGAAGGGCTGGATGTATGTGGAAGAGCTAGTTAATAGAAGGAGCTTGAGGTCGGATTTTAGCGAGGGATGGATGGTGTCGATGAGTCAGACAATGTGGCGGTGAGAAGAGGACGTAGAGGCACATCGTTGGGGTCGTCGATCGCGTCACGTCTGCATGAGTGTTGGCACGAGAAAGAACGAGTTGTTGCAAATAGTGTGAGTTCTGAGTTGGGACGCATTTAAGTAGGGTTATGTTTAGTTAGAATTAGAAATTAATTTGTTGAATTAATTTTGAATTTTGGGGATAGGTCGCACCTTACCCAAAAAAAATGTCGATGTTACTTATTATGATCGAGACAGGTACACCTAATATCCGTTCAATTGAATTTTTTTGGCCATCCTTATTATATATTAAGTATGAATTTCTGATTTATGATCATAACCATATGCATGTTATTTTGTATCCGTTAAATCATATTAAAATTCATATTAATCTTGTTAGATTTGGACGCAGTAAGTATTTGTGTTTTTATTTTTTGAGTTACATCATTTCTCTAAATTTATCTTTTAACCCTTCTCCACCTTGATCGAAACAGAGTTCAAAATTCAGATTTCTCCACTAATAATATAAAGCTCAAACCGTTGCGATATCCCCTCAAATACAATATAACGTTCAAGTCTTAAAATCTATCTTTTTGACAAAATAAATAAACATATATTCTCACCATTTCAACTATGCATTTGATAGATTAAATAAACATATATATTCAATCTAAAACATGATAGCCTACAATTTGAAGTTGATATTGCTTCGGACAACTCTACTGCCCACTCTCCTCGCAATGTGTTTATGTTACAAGACAGTACCGTTTGTTGTGTTATGACCATAATGCCCTCGGAACTTTCAATGACTCCAAGTCTTTTGAGGAGGGTGTTTTGGGTAAAAAGTAGGAGACAAAACAAGGCAGCTTTAGAAAAAGAGAGAGAGAGGTGGGTGGAGGTTAAAAGATAAAGAGAGAGAGAGAGATAGAGAGAGAGAGAGAGTTTTTGGTGATCCCGAGAAGATTGCTTCTTCTCCAAACCAAACTGTTTAACCGTTGCAGCTTTTCTTTTTCAAAGTTGTGTTGTGTGTGAATTGGGATCATGTTTGATGTTGAAATGGTGTGTTGTTCCCACTTTAACTTGAAAAAAAAATAACCCATGAATTTGAGTGGGACATGCTCTTTTATTTATTTATATATTCTCAAATAAAGTGGTGTAATAGTTAAATGGGATAACGACACTTTGTTACACTTAACTATAGCGAAATGACACTTTTATACCCTAACTATTTTTGTCTCTTTTTTAGTACCCTAACAAAAAATTTGTGACAATATATGCTAAAATGACTAAAATACCCCTGATTTAAAAAATCAAAATAAAACTTTAGTCTAATATGATTTATCAAACCATATTTGAAATGGTTCAAATTTAATTTTATATTTTCGGGCATAATTGTATTTGCATCTTTAGTAAAATCAAATTGAACCAAAGATAAAAACAAATTGAACCAACTCAATTCATAGTTTCTTATACTTAGGGTAGTTTAGGTATTTTTGACATTTTAGAGGTATGTTGTCACAAAAAAATTGTTAGGGTACTAAAAAAGTGAGAAAAATAGTTAGGGTATGAAAATGTCATTTCGTTATAATTAAGTGTATCAAAGTGTCATTATCCCTAGTTAAATTACCTCACAAGAAGGGTTGTCAGAGATTCCAATCCAACTATATTAAATGCAGTGTTATTAAAATTTATGACTTGTATGATTATTATTTTTTATAATTCTCAATTAATCTTTTAATTTAGTTGATTTTTTAATTATATAACAATAGAAAATATTTATTTATTGAGAAATAAAGCACTCGAGTTGTATTGTCGGTTATTATGAATATATTAGGGTCTAAAAGAATGATTTTCCAGAATATGAGATGGTAATCAATGATTGTAAGAGGTTTTTAATAGTCGTTTTAATTTCATTTCATGGTGTTTTTTTAAACAATATGCGAGCATAACTATATGCTGACTAGCAATGATTGCGGATAAAAATGATGTTTTTACTGAATTGAATGACGCATTGTTATTTGATATCACTTATAAATGAAAATTATTTTGTTTCAGTAAAAAGAATTGACAACAAAAACATATTTTGTTTGAGATTGATTGAGTTCATTGTCGATTCATAATTTAATTGTGGTTTTATATACACATATATGTAGATGAGCAGTCTATATCACATAACATGTATAAAACTCATGTCCAACACAAAAATATTAGGGTCAAATAAAGATAAATATCACTCAACTAAAAAGAATTACTATTTATTCACTATATAAAGAGTTAAAATTCTTCAAACATTTTCCTTCATGCAATGAAGCAGATATGTGAATTAGGCTCTGCATAAGGGCCCAACTGACAGAGGAAACGTTCCTTGGGCTTTTGAATATGGGCTTCACCTTTGCATTTGGGCCCATATGATGGCACGCGACTAAAATCAAGACTTGTCCAGTTAATCTTCATTTTTTTTTAAGAAAAAGCAAATTTTATGAATTAAATAACAACTAACCCGACATCAAGCCAGACAGCTGAAGCTACAGATGCTAGGACAAACCCCTCCCAACTACTGTTAGTCAAAACAAATACGCAATACCATCCGCTAATGATTACTCCAAAGTTGTTCAGCTCGACTCGTTTAACATCATGTAAAGCCACAGATTAATTATTTATAATTTCCAACTAAATCTTTAATTCAAATTATTTTTCAATTAATCTCTCAATTAGTTCCCCTCCGCTTAATTAGCGCCTATCGTTTTAAAAAATACTATTTCCAAGGAATGACAAAAATCTCTTTAAAGTATCTGCCGTCCAACGAAATAGACGACATAGTAATTAAACCTATTTCAGACCCGTCTTTTTGTAAATACCCGACTTTTATTTTTCTTGAAACAGCCCGTGAATCGAGCAGCCAATCGACTACCTTTAAGCACGTAGTAATAAATAATAATATTGTGACTTCCCTTGGAAAATAAAACATTCCCCTTAAATTTCGATCTATAAAAACACATAATAATCTGATAAATAAGAGAAGTTCACAAGAGCTAGAAAAAAACATAAGGACACATATTAACTTTACCAGAATGGCTCTTCCTTAAACTACAGGCAAAGAAGATATGTGCATCATAAGTAGCTAGTAGACATGGGATTGGCAAAGTAGTGCTCCCTGAATATGAACTTTGCTTCCCTGCCGCGGCCGACCAGAGCCCCTAAAATGGGAGGAGGTCTGGAGGACACAAATTGCTGCATTTTCCGCACGGTCAGGTGGTTGTCCAGAATCATCAAGTTCAGTAGCGTTCTACAGCTCTGAAGAAGTCGGAGAAACACGAATTAGCATTGACTCTCGTATGACAAAATTTGTTTTATGTTCCTAGCAATTGAATATACGTATTGGTTGCTAGTCAGTAGAATTACAGGGAAAAGGATTTGATGATTATCCCCAACTATACACCATTTTTATTTAGCCACACCTAAGTGGGTTTGGGGTCTTTCAGATACACACAAGTTATATTTGTTGAAATGAGCAGTGAAAAGACAAAAACGCCTTTGACAGATTCTCAAAGCATGCCGCTGATTGGGGTTTTGGAGTGTTACCCCGGAGCTGTTAACATTTTAATCGGCCGTCCGACGAAGGGAGGCGGAGCCGGCGAGTAGGGACAACTCCGGCAACCCCAAAATCCAAAATCTCAATTGATGACAAACTTTGACATTTTGAGAATCTGTTAAGGGCATTTGTCTTTTCACTGCACATTTTAACATTTCCCATCCGCATTCTTACTATATGGGGAAAAAACCTTGGGTGCATCTGAAAGACCTAAAACCTAGCCAGGTGTGGCGTGGAAATGATAAGTAGTTAGGGATAGTTATCCATCTTCCCTGTAATTTAACAGATGTGAAACAGATTTACTGGTCAGAAATAAGTTTGAGATTCCAAAACAAGTGTACTGATGCATATATGTTGATAGCTCTAAACACAAAACTACATTACTTGTTGTAGGACAAATATATGAATTAAATAAGTGGAACCTTTCCTTTCAAGAATTTGGGTATTGGTTACCAATAAATTTTTAGTCCCTGTATTGGAATATATTTTGAATCAACTATGAACCCATTCGGACCTCATCACATGATATGTTTGGGTTTTGGTATTATGGCCCAAGCCTAATTTGGGCAGCTTATTGGAGTATGGTTTCCTGCTTTCCGATTGAAAGAATGTAAACTATTTATATAACCTAGCCGAACTTAACTGGGTAATTCTATTTTCCGATTAACTCCCAACAAGAATTCCTCTCCTCCATCCGTAGATGTAGTTGAACATATCTTTCTCGTTATAACACTATGGATCGAGAAACTAGATAGCGTACCTGGGGGTTCAAGACATCCATCCGGGCGATAATATCATCCTGGAAATAAAACATATTCAAACTTATGAAGTTTAATCTGAAGTGAACAAAACATGGTTTAAAACCTCCATGTGATAGTCATGAAACTCTCAACAACGAAGAATTGCTCATCTAAATACCTACTTATTTCTCCAATTTCTAATAGCCTGAGACAATGTTCTAAAAAACGTTAGGCTACTAATCAGGCGGAGAGGGCCTTATGGGGCCTAACCGGAGATTAATCAAAAAATAAATCGGATTGAAAGATTAATCGGACATGTCGGGATTTTTAGAACACTGCCTGAAATGAGAAGTTGAAGGCAAGTAGCAAATTTACATGAACCAAACATAAAGAAAACATGTACCTCCAATATTCCCGGGTTTTGCATCACAGTGCCAAGCACGCGGCGTGTAAGCCCTTTGTAGACAATCTCGTTGACAGTCCCGTCTCCATTCACCCACGGCAGTATTGGCATATCACCCCCCGGAGAGTGTATATAGAGTTCACCTTCTTCTCGTATAACAACCTCGCCTGCATTGCTGGTATGACTCTCGCTCGGAGGAGCGTGAACTTCTCGAGGAAGATTGAGGATGGTGACTTTGTGCACGTTATCGACATTCTTGTTTTTCCTCTTTGAGCTGGAGCTTCGTGTATTCGGTTTTTCTGCCTCGGCGGTGTTCACAGTGGTCTCCACCGAAGAAGGTGGTTCATAGTCTTGTCGAAAGCGAGCCTTTGAGGTCACAAGATACTTGGACCGGTACAAGGCATCGACTACATGCACAGAATCATGAGCGTTGATCTGTACAAAATGCATAAATAATTAAGACAACTGTTTGGCAGTGTATGAAGTTCCGAAGTCACTTTGTAAATATGTAGCATGGTTTTAAAAGTTCCCAAGGCTGGCCCACCTCGAGACAAAACGGAGAAAAATTGCCTCTGAGGCTACACCTGACACTCTAACAGTATTCTAAGACTCCCGAAGTTCTCCCCGAGAGCTCAGTACAATCGAGTTGGATGAGTTTTGGACCGAGTTTTAGAACTTGTTTTCAGTGATTCAGTTTTACCGAGTTTTTGCCTCTGAGGCTACACTTTACACTGTGTGTGTGAGGTGTAGAGTTGTTAGCTAACTGTATAGCGGCCAGTGTTCTAAAAAAACACTAGTTGGGCAGAGGGGGTCTTCTTGAGACTAAAGAATAATTAGTTGGGGATCAATCATATATTAATCAAATTCAAAGATTAATCGGGCACCACTAAATCTGCCCTGTTGTCATCCTTAGCCGTAGAACTTCAACTATATTCAACTATACTCGAATAAAATGTAAATTTAGATTGCTGAATCATCAGTAAAACCAACCACTAAAGCTCGTCCAAAAGCTTGAAGAACATCAATGACAAGTTCATGAATCTTTTCTCCTGAAAACCAACATTTGGAAATAAATCGATAAAATGAACTCTTTCCGTGAACATCATTAATTCCTGAATTTGAAATTAGAGACGCATTTGTACATACCAGGCATCAGCGCATCAATGACACTAGAAACTTGTTCTACATTCAAACCTTGATCGCCAATCTTCTGAATCGCGCTATAAACATCCCGAAAGAGCTCGGGATTAAAAGGGCTTGCTTGTTTTTTATCGGAAGGTTTCCGGATCCAATGCTCAGCAACGTCTGACATAGCTTTCCAGGACGTCTCACTAGAATTGTCTAATAAGGGAACAACATTTCCAACCAGAGAAGGATCGCAACAATCTTTTTCACCAAGTATGATATTCGATTCTTCGCTATCCTTGAACAAGTCTAGACAATTGGCGGTTAAAATCGTTTCACGATGAACACACACCATTATACCGGGAAACCCTTTCTCCCGGCGAGAAATGAGCTCCGCGTCGTTTAATGATTTCAATCTCTTGGCCAGATCACCATCATAAGATTCATTGTTGTCGGCTTTCCGTTTTATAATGCCTCTCAAGTCTTCAACCTCTCCGACGCCTTCATCCGGCAAGGATGGAGAAACTAACAACTCGCCGGAAGATACAAGCGCACATAAATGGAAAATGTCTCCGCACTGTAAATCAGCTGTAAGATCCACTCCGCCTTCCATGAGATCTTTTTCTCTTCCGTTCAGCCAATTGGAAAATTTAGCGGCTCTATCCCCAGTTTCAATTGGAAAGGGAGATCCGGAAACTCTGTGCATGAAGTGTTGAGAGAGTACAAAAGGACCTCCATCGCCCCCGATCTGGCAAATGGTAAAGACTATTGTGATGAATTTCATGTCTATGAGCATTTATTAGATCAATAGAAAAATACGGGCCCATTCATGACCTTCAATTCAGTCATACATGCAATATAACCAAAATAAGGATGCAATAAGAAACTAAGGTTTTTTCCGTAAGAAGCTCTATGAAATGTGGCTTTAAGTAAAGGAGGAAAGTCATCCAAATAAAGGTTCAGTCCCATGTAACATAAAACCATTGAATTCATCGGTAAACACTATGTATACATGCACAAGGAGTCCTGAAATAATGTTCCCTAAAAAGAGTAAAATTGAAAATAAGATATGGCATTTAAAGAATATAAGGTTCCAGCAGACTTGATAGAAAAAAAAAATGAAAAATAGGTACACATGTTCTCATTGCGTTTTCATTCAAAATACTAATTTGACCAAGCATCACGCTAACAGAAAATCTGCATCGGAAACCCAAGTTTCATTGCATTTAAATATATGAACATATAAATGTGTTTACCATGAATTTCTTTTCTTTGAGGTAGCTGAAGGCTGCAAAGAGGTCATGCTCAGAATAACGGCGTAGAGTTTCTGCCAGCTGATTTGCTACCTCTGGTGAAGTAGAAGTGCTTAAGAAAACAAGCTTAAGTAGTTCTAAAGCACTCGAAATGGCCAACGATTCATGTGCTTGGCTAGTGATACTAATCCCTTCCCTCAAACGTTTAATAAAGGTCTGATGAAGTCGGCGGAATCTTGAGTTTTGGATAGAATCTTTAGGGTCTCCAGTGTGACCGGGAATATCCTTACTGGGAGTGGCTACTGAAGCCGGCCCAGATTCACGGGGTTCCTGCAAAAGCAACAATAAAATGTCATCCATCCAGCTTCTTAAAATATCGAACAGAATGTGGAAAAAATATATTTGCATAATATGAGGAAAATGAACATGTTGCCAGATGCTGATAAAAAAACATGTTGGCAGATGCAAAATGATGGAATGTTTACACGTCAATATAATATGCAAGCACACAACAAATCAAAGTTGAAGAGGACGCTACATAAAATCTAGGGGAAATGACAAAAAGGTGTTGTATACTATCACACTTTTGCAAGAGGGTGTTGTATACTTTGTTAATGGCAAAAAGGTGCTGTAAATTTGATTTTTTGGGCAAAATGTGTGTATCTGTACAAAAATGACGAAATTACCCTTAAAATTAAAATTTTATTATTATTATTATTATTATTATTATTATTATTATTATATATATGTATATATTTGTACAAAAATGATGAAATTTCCCCTGAAATTAAGAATTAAGATTTTTCCAAAAATATATTTTAACTAAAATTTGTAAAAATCTTAATTCTTCATTTCAGGGGAAATTTCATCATGTTTGTACAAATATACACATTTTGCAAAAAAAGTCAAAGTTCGCACTTTTTTGCCATTAGCAAAGTACACATCACGTCTTACAAAAATGTGATAGTATAGAGCACCATTTTACCATTATCCCTAAAATATAGTACCTGATGATTATTGCGAGCAAGTATGCTATGTTCATTCTTGCTTCAAATAAATTTCCGAATATGTTCTTTTAGAGACGATTATACTGTATATGAAATTCGAAGGGTGTCAGTGAGAGGAAAAGAGAACATACTGATCCTTTGGATTTTTTGTTCGGATCTGATATCTTAGAGGCAAACTCCACTTTTTTAGAGGAGTCCAATTTTGCTATCTGCTTGTACCGAAGAACGTCTTCAAGGACCATCTTAATAATTGGGTTGTCAAAATCATCCCATCGTTCTACCTCCAGTTCTGATTCTTGAATATGTTCAGTGCCATCAGGGAGACCCTTACTACGGCATGCTGCTGATGAACTCCCAATAAGGTCTTGTTGATCATCCGTGCTTAACGGCTTTTTCTGGATACTCTCCAGGTATTTCACATAGCGTTCACTGAGAACATTACAAAGCCTCATCACCGCTCTTCTGAACTTTTTATCTCTTCTTAGTGATGACATTCTCTTCCCACACGCAGTTGGACGCCCTGGAAGATTGGGAAGTGATTCCCAATTTGTACGGTGGAATTTTGGACCACAAGTCACGCGGTTTCTTACATATTCGATCAATAATTGCCTGCGTAAGATAAAGCGAAACAAAACATGAATATCATACTCGTGAAGCAGCACAAAAGAATAGTATCTGCCTAACCATTAAGGAATTAGTGAACTGGAAATTAAAACAGATGGAAAAATTCACCAACTGCATACAAGCATATGTCAAGCATGGATGAAAGAAGACAACACACACACACAAACATAAATCCCCTACTTTTCCGATTAATCCCTGATTAATCCCCAATTAGTCCTCTATAATTTCCGATTAATCCTTCAACTAATTCCCGATTAGTCCCCAATCGTCCTCAAAAGGCCCTCTCCGCCTGACTAGCGCCTAGCGTTTTTAGAACACTATATATATTAGAGTTAAGAGGTTAAACCAGTAATTTAACAATCCAAAATCAATTTAAACTCAGTTGAATCAATTCCCTGATATGGTATTTGAGCTTGTTGTCCTTGCAGTCAAGTGCTCAATCCCAAGGGCCATCTAATTTTCGTAGTTAAATTCCAGTACAAGGTGGTGAAAAGGAAGGTTTGTGCTTAGACTAGACAGTAAATTGCAATGAGCTAGAGCACTAGGGCCTTATTAGTATAAAACCATAGTTTGGTCATCAACTACCGGCTTAAACTTTTAATAGAATCTCTTTATTAATACCAACCAATATATGATATAAAATGTGCTGAAATTTGACAGGTTAGTTCTCACTTGGAGGCAATTAGCATGTGTCAAATAATCAAAGTTTTCTTTATCCCATGCCCTTTTATGTGATTTACTAGTAGATCGTCATTATTATCTTAAAATAACACTTCTCCTCTTTCCTTTACCTGTCAGCTTTGTCCGACCACTGAGATCTTTTCAGGTGCGTTGGTTTCATCTTTGAAGGGGCACATTGGCTAGGAACGGAATGACGCTCACCATCTTCATTAGAAACAGGATCTTGCATAGTTTCTTGAAGACCATCTTCTTTGCCTGCCCCTGGAGGAAGGCCATGTTCTACAGAAGGAGCTAATAAAGAATTTGGTTCTTCTTCAAATTCGTTAACAGCATCAGATAATTTGGCAGCTCTGGTGTCAAGTCTTGTACGTTTTACCGGCCGCGCATTTACAGATCTTTTCTTTTTTCGAGAAGGTGGAGCACGCTTTCTTTTTACCCGTTCTTGACCACCTCCACTGGCACCTAGAACACCCTGATCTCTATTAGAGCGTCGCTTATCAGAATGAGCACGAAGCACCTGTAAATATGCATTTAGATCGCAACATTTATTACGGGAAACTCCTCAAGAACCAGCCATGACTTACAATCCACCAATTTTTATGCCTAGTTTCCCACATGCAAAAAAGTTTAAAGCAAAATCTAAGAGATATAACCTGCTCTATGCTCAGATTGAGATCCTTGGCAATCTTCTGGCAATCTTTCATCGTACATTTTCCCTTTAAATTGATCTTCTCTATCTTCTTTTGTAGTTCAGTGCGTTGATTAGATGACATAACCCGAACTGAGGTCCATGACTTACAAACAAAAACCTATGAACACAAATTTTTGGTTAGCTGCCAAGTTTAGCTAATGTGCAGAAACATGCACAGTTGTAGCTGGAAACATGTATAAATAGAAGACCACTTATTCAAGGACACTACCGGATAAATAGTAACTATAAGGCAAATGTCCATGCCAGGTTTTGATGAAACTTTTTAGCTTGTCAACTGTACAGACTACATTGTTTTATTTCTCTTTTTTTCTTTGAGATCAGTCAATATATACCAGCTAGGAATTAGAAAAAAAGTGTTGCATACCTCATGAACAGCAGATCCAGGGAATGCATGCAAAGCTGTTCTTGGATCAACAGCGGCATAACAAAACTCTAAAGTTTGCCAATAATCATCAACAGCTTTTCTGCTCGACAAGGTAAAATCATGCCTAATATGAGGGCGAAGATCAAGAGATCTGGAATCTGAAGACGCAGAAACAAATGATTGTGGTTCTTCTATGTATGGCTTAAGCTCCAGTCCATGTGTAAAAGTGGCGTGTGTACCCGTGACTCCATCATCTGAATGGCCGTTACTTACTAGCCGGATCAACTGCATTTCAAAAATCAGCTATTACATATCTTCATACTGATATATTATGCAAAAAAGTAACAAAAAAAGAATAACGAAGTGAAATTTTTTTTTCTCTTGAAAAAGGAACGATTATCTTATCCACATGCAGGTTCAAAAGTGCTATCTTCCATTCTTAAAAGATTAAGCAAACTAGAAAACTTCTAGCACATTTGCATTAGGCAGGTGAACTTTTATATTGCTTCTATGATGGTATTATAGTATTTCTTTGTCGAACAAGCTTTTTATGGCTTAAAAGCTGGAGAATATGAAGACAGTACCCATTTCAGCTTCTAAGAGACTTATAAGTTGAGTTAAATTCATCAAACACTCTACCAAAGGCCACAGGTGAAGTGGCAGAGACCTCATGTACTAAGCTAGTTCCATTTCCCATGCCGGCGGTCTTGCTATTTAAATTGTTGCTGATAAAAAAAATTCATCAAACACTCTTTGTAGCACTTCAGAGACTTATTTCATTATAAGTTAATTGCGCTAACTTATATGTTAATCCAAACACCCTCTTCCATGGATACAAGTGAAAGCTCTAAGCACAATAACTACATATATTCGTTCTGTTTGGGAGAAATGAAAGGATAAGAGGTCCATAAAATGAAGCATGATATAAGGCCAACATAACATAGATACAACTTGAAGATGTATATAAAATTTATATTTTTATTGGGAGTTGCATGCCTTCTCAAGTGGTATAAAGTGTGTTTAATTGGAAGGAAAAGCCACATTTTTTGTTCTCTATCTTCAGCAACAAAAAAACATTAATGATGACCAAAGTAGCCCATGATAAGTAAGAAACAAAATATGGTAATTGCATAATGAACTTGGTTCCCCCATCTCACCAAGAAATCATACCTTCAGCCGCCTTAAAATGTCAATGATCACAGACAATCTCCCAGTGGCCAGAGTATCTACCAGCTGTTTGTACTCTTGGGCAGGCAGATCTGAGAGACGGATACCCCTCTTACATTTATCCTCCATATCATCAAGCTTTTGAGTGGAGCCTGCAACTTGTAGGAACAGTTCAAGCGGAATAGCCTTAATTGCTTCTTCAAGTGAAAACAAATTGCAAGCACTGTGTTTTCCCAACTGTAATTCATCATTCCAACTAGATGAACTACTCAGGTAACTCCATAAAAAGCTATGCAGCAGCTTTGTGCGAACCATTTTTGCCAACACAAACCCATTAGCCCGCATGGCTTCTGATCTCACAGCTTGGGCTCCTGAACTAACACGGCCCTGACTTCTCTCAATATTATCCAACACTGGAAGTGGTTCACTGTTCCTCCACTTAGATGGGCCGTGACTACGAGTTTGCATTTCAAACGATCTCAGTCTATCATGAATTTGACCATGTAGCTCAGGAAGTAGGCTTTGAACAGATGGGTGCAGAATCGCGTCAATGATGCGGCTTCCACCTAAATTTGAGACAAAAGGAACATTAATTTTTATGCACTTGCAGTGCCCTTCACGTTGAAGCTTTTTAAGAATTCGGTCAATGGTCCTTCTGTCCATAGTTGTGTCCCTGTGCTTCTCGAAATTTACAAGCCACTTGTAGAGCTCAGCTCTCAATATGAACTTGTCATCCTGCAAAAGAGAAAAAGGAACAAAAAATAAGGTGTCTACATAAATAACATGAAATAGAGGAATGCTGAGCTATTTCACTGAATTAATTCTTTATCGAATAAGTGATGGCAAAAACCTTTAATCGGTCAAGTATTCTCTGCTCTCTTCGGGCATTATCAACAGTAAAAGACAGACGAGCATAATTAGGACGCTTTCGCAAAGTAGGAAGTGTTTTTTCAGCTGGAGAAGCCTGTTTATCCATGTCGGCGCTGAATAAATTAACTTCTGCCTCGGGAACAGCGCATATTGGCTCGCTAAGTGATTCCAGCTCATTTTCGCTCATACCACGTTCAGGGGAACACAGAACTATCATCTCATTTTCCCTCTGATCTAACTTCTCAGGAGTAGTAAAATCCCCTTCAGAAGTCGGAGGATTGTGCTCAAAAAGGTTATCAGTTGATGTGTCTACGACAGCCTTATTTCCAACATTTACATTAGATATCTCAATTTCATCTGGACTTTTTGATTTGCATGGATGCAGACCAGAAGGTGGGCGATTGAAATTCTCACGAGTCCATAATCGATAAGCCTTGCCCTTATTAACATTTTCCACCTCCTTAACAGCACCAAACCTTAAGGACATGTTATCTAATCGTGCTTGATTCTTTTTGTGACCAAGTCCATGCCTGGAGGACAGCTGTTGTAGCAAACAAAAGCATCCCGTCAATAGTTAGGAGGAAAAAAAAGCAGTTATAATTTTTAGGGCACCTCATGCCACTAGGCCTTAAAAAGCACCATCCTGAAGTAGCATATTATTACCGGTTCCACAAGATGAGAATTATATAATTGATATGTGTGAAACTGTGAATAAGCATGTTTATGCATAACTATGCAAGAGATTTTTTACAGGAAAGACAAGCTGTATAAGTGTGCACACCTGACGACCCAGTATCCCATCTGATCCTTCGGAATCGATCATATCATACAATTGATGCTCGATGGCAAGGTCTACAAGCTGGTCAGTTATTTGACATCTCTTTCCAAATTTCAGTAGTGGATCTCCATCAATTTTTTCGTCACAAGATCCAATAGATTTTGGCCCAATATACGAAGAAAACTTTTTCAGCAAGCGTAGGCAACGCTGAACCTGCCAAAAAAGTATAAAGCATATCAAGTCATGAGCTAGACACGAAAATGCATTTGCCCGGATGCAATGAAAATTATGTGGTATGCTTAGCTGTTGATTGGGTAATCATAAAATAAAGCCAAGCACACCGCCAAACCAAGTAATTTTACTTGATCAGACAGAAGATATCATAGTTACAATCTCAATATGCTAACAAAAAGTTAATAATTAAATCATTTAGAATACCAAAACATTATCGCATTTCAAGTAGCAATGATTTTCTCTTGCAATCATGATGGCATTGGCATATAAAAAACTACTGCAACATGAGCTACTATGTGGTGAAAAATCCTAAATAGATTCAAACAATGAGAAACAAGTATCAATACCGCCATATTTAAGAACCAATGGATTCCAAATATATATGAAGCGAAGCAATGAAAAACATTTAGGTTGGCAAGATGGAAAGGAAAAGAATGGAATGACCATTCCAGCTAGAATGATATCCTGGATGGAATGATCATTCCATGGAGTATGGTTGGTAAGACTCTGAATTTTTCTCTATCTTTCTACTGTACATATTTCATTAATAATCTGAAATATGCAAAACCAATTCAAAGGTAACAGATATACATCATAGTGCTGAATCAAAATACTGAGGAAACCAAAGGATATCAAACCAAAGTCACCTAGAACAAATATTTGGCTTGTAAGAAATGGTTGATTGAAATACATCGCTTCACAAGTCAAAAATGCATGAAGAGAATTCTAGTACGTGTGATAAGAAAATCATAGCCATACTCAAAATTAATGTTAAATTCATGCAACATTTTGAGATAAAACCAAGCAAAACAATACTTAGTACCTTATCATTAACTTTAGCCTCAAACTCCTCCACAAAATTTGCCTGCTTCAAGCGACCACATATCTGAAAGAGCACGGAGAAGGCACC
Source organism: Geranium rotundifolium (assembly GCA_963920655.1). NCBI lineage: Eukaryota > Viridiplantae > Streptophyta > Magnoliopsida > Geraniales > Geraniaceae > Geranium > Geranium rotundifolium. The sequence goes on from OY987312.1 coordinate 46,305,296, forward strand.
AACAGAACGAAATCAATCAGAAGAGGGCCTCAAAAAAGCAAACATCTAGATTTCATGAATACTATCATAAAATTACATTTCTCCAAGCCTTGTGTCCTGAAGGTGATCCAACATATCCTAGGTCCTGTTTAATATCTGAGACAACAAGAACCTTCAATAAAAAAGAATGTTATAGAATGAAATCAGCATAATGGTATAACGAAACTAGATCCATCAAGCAGAACTTGAAGATATGACTGACCTTCCCATTGGCACCTTCAAGTTTATCACAAATCGCTTTCATTTGTGGGTGATAATCCTTCACACACACGTCATCTTTAACTCCTTCCTCGGCAAAATCAACTTCACTACCATCGCTTTCATCTCCATTTCTGATAATCTCCGGTGTCTTCTCTTCTTTAGTAATCTCTAGTTTTTGTAGTGAGCTCAAATGCTTTGCATATCGATACAGGTACAGTAACTTGGTGGCTGCCACACTTGAATTGTTTTTCGAATCTCCTTCTTCATTGGTTTCTTTTGTCCTCACAATCACATCTGTCCTCGCGATTAACCCTCGGCATTCAAGATTCCTCACAACATAGTACATGTTATTCCCTTCCATACCAAATTCCTTGCAAAGATCACTCTGTGTTATTCCATTTGTCCTGCAAACACAGCCTGGTTCAATATTGAAATTCACAAACACAATGCATAAATAAAAGGACACACATACATGTATGATCAATTGAGTACATGAACAAAGAACAGCCAAAACTAAATTTCTAATTAAGCAAATTATCAACCAAAGTTTAAAAGGGCTAAATCAGGAACTGAGGTGTTTTCCCTTAGTACTGTGAGGCGTAAGCTTCAATATTAAGACAAACAAATTCATACAATACGATAAAAGTAAGAAAACAAATTGTGTTAAGAAAACAAATACAGAAATAAACAAAAGGTAGAAATCATCAAAGAATTAACAAAAATTATAAATTAAATAAGCAGTTATGAACAATTATAAATTAAGAAAGGATCAGCAAAAAAAATAAAAAATCAACAAAATAAAAATCATCAAAGAATTAGAAAAAACTGAAGGAGATGGAGAGAGATGAGAGGGAGGGAGGGAGGGAGGGAGGGAGAAGAGTGGTCGGCTAGAAAAGGAGTTGCTGATTTATGTTTTAATTTTGTATTGCTTAGATTTATTAGGTTAACTTTAGCTTCTTACCAACATCAAAGGCTCAATAACAACATTTAAAAACAATCCAGATATAAAACTTTCATAAAAGCATGAAATGGGCTTTTAAAAATTTAACTTTTAGCCTATAATCTGAGGCGTAAGCCTCAACCGCCTTGATCCGAGGTACACAGATGAGCGGCGTAGCCTCGACCGTCCTCAATGGCCTTTTCAAACCATGTCATCAACAATTATAGAATGCAATGCATAATGCTCATACATGGTTTCCCAATATGTGTAGTCATAAATTGAGCTGTTCGAGTTCGAAGACTGTGATTTCAACTAACCAAAACACTAATAAATTCCCCAATTACAGTAATCCATAAATAAATTGCACAGCTGAACTGAAAATAAAGTGTGTAGTCATAAATTGAGCTGTTCCAGTTCAAAAACTGCAATTTCAACTAACTAAAACACTGATAAATCCTCCAATTACAGTAAACCATAAATAAATAAAGTGTGCAGTCATAAACTGAGCTGTTCCAGTTCAAAAACTGAAATTTCAACTAACTAAGACACTGATAAATTCTCCAATCACAGTAATTACCAAAATTAAGCTGAAAACAGTGTGATACAAACTGTGATCTCTAGATTTCTACTCAACAACGACAAATTCCAGAAAATGCTTAAGAGTGGACCTGGCGATGGCGAGGCGCTCGAGAGCTCGGCGCTGGTTGGGGGGAATGGCGGCATTGGCCGAGCACACGTCGTAGAGGCCGACGAAATTGTCACGAAGATGCTCTTCGGCGACAATCTTCAAGCTCAGCTTCTCCGCGTCTCCGATCGACTGAATCGCGGGGTCTTCGGGGCTGTATCGGACGCCTCTTGCTTGGAATTGCACGGTGGGGACGCTGAGGAGGTTCGTCCACACCGATCTCTTCACGGCCGGAGAGAGGTCGAGGTCGGCGGAGGAGAGCGACGGAGCGAGCCGCGACCAGAGGGAGGCGACGCCGAGACCGGCCTGGCCCTTGGCGCATATCTCCTCGAGAGCCGATGCTATGATCGAGTCCATTGGAGGAGATTGAAGATCATGGAGGGAATGAGAGACTGTTTGTTTCTCGGGAAAAAAAAGTTTCAATTTCCTGGGAAAATGGGATAACGATTGATCCTTACGAGTTCGTGTTCGAGACGGACGGAACGTGCCGTTAGGGATTTATTTATATTTTTTTTAGTTTTGACGCTATTGGGCCCATCCGTGGCCCAATTATTGATAAAAGGCCCATGACTTGGCCCGTTAACCATTCGATTCCGGTTCCAATTTATGTAAACCATATTCACAACCATTACATAAAGGACCGATTCGGTTCTTAACTCGTCGGAGAAAAAAAACAATTGAAACACTTCCTTTGTTTTCTTTTCATCCTGAAAATTATGCGATGGATGGTCTTCGCGCCGGTCTTGTGTCATGTCTCGACAATTATTTGCAGTTCTCAAGTTCTACCTTATTGAAATCAGCTGATTCTCATCCTTTAATATAGTTAATTTGTGAAGTGATTTAGACGAATTTGATATTGATTTATACGACAAAAAGAGCTCTAAATTCGTAATTTTAAAAAGAGATGACAAAAAATCGAACGTTAAGGTTTAAGCATTACCTACTCGGCATTTATTCATGAGGGTTGGTTTGGCTCTTGACTTGTTTTTCTATTCAGATTCATAAATAAACTGGTTGATTCTCAATATTCAATTTAGTCGATTTATAGGTTGAATAAGACAATCTTTAAACTGCTTGATATAACCTTATCGTGTATCATACCGAACTTCTTAAAGATCCAATATATGCATACAAATTACTATTCCTTAGCAACAACGAAGACTCATATCAGTTTGTCGGAGAGCTCAACATCAACAAAGATCATCTCATCAAAAAGTCTAGTTCGAGAAACACTCAACTACATCAGATCGTGTTGCTAGAGATGGATAACTGCCCGTATGCAGTAGCAGCCTAACAGGTAGCGAAACTCGTGGAAGAACACCTAAGCGACTATTTACAAAGACAACGTCAAATGAGTTGAAGGAAGACACTGACAACGGAGGAGAATAGGAAGAAGTTGGACATGAAGTCTTAAACTCATGTATGGGAATTCTCAAAGCTCGCTCCAAGTCATTGCCTACAATCCTTAAATCACATGAAGTGTTTGGTCAGTAAGATCTAGTTAGGATGAGTGAAGAGGACAGGGTAGATGTAAGGTCATACCTAATTCCATATTGGTGGTTTTTATTTTTTTCGTTAATAAAATTTCTTGTCGGTAAAATATATCTCTGCCCTTTATTTTTTAGTTTATGTGTTAACTCAAATTGGTTTGATTCTTATGATTAACCAACAATACCAACAAAATTAGTAAACTAATCAAATTAAAGTTAAATAGTTATATTAAATTTAGAATCAAAACAAAATTATTTACGCTTCTCGCTTCTCCAGTTTCGAATCCAAAATGTCCACCTGAACGGTGTATACGGGCCCAACGGTAGCCCAAGTATTGACTAAACGCTCATGGCTAGGCCCATTACTCATTGGGCTCATGGCCCAGATTCAGACACCTCTGCCACGTCTCTCCCCTCTCTCTCTCTCCTTCCTCTTCCTCGAACAAAAAAAAAAGCTTCCTCTTTTATTTTCCCCTCACCAAACCCTGCAAATTTTCCTGCAAAATCCCGAGAAAAACCTCCAACCCATGTCAAATTAGCACCACAGAACATCACCAAACCAACCTTCCCCAACACCCACTTGCCCAGAAACCCGAAATCGCAACAATGGCGGAGAGCGCATCGTCGCCGCCGAAGCCTCCGACCACCGCCATGGACCCACCCGCCGGAGCAGCAACAACAACTACAGCAACAGCAATACCTCAAAACCCATCTCCAATTCCTCAAATCCAATCCCCTCCCGCCATTTCCAATCCTCCCTCCATCGACCCCCAAATCGCCCAAATCTCACAACACCACCAACAACAGCAACAGTCTCAGCAACAGCCTCTGGTTCAGCAGCAGCAGAACGTGACGGCGATGGCGAATTACCAGTTGGCTCAGCAGAGCCTCCAGAGATCGCCGTCAATGTCGAGATTGACTCAGCTCCAGCAGCAGCAGCAACAACAGCAACAGCAGCAGCAATTTGGGGTCATGAGGCAGCAAGCTGGACTGTACGGTCAGATGAATTTTGGCGGGTCCTCTGGTGTTGGGGTTGGGCAGAACCAGAGCCAGAGCCAGCAGCTGGTGGGTGGGGGCTTGGCGAGGTCGGGGCTCGTTGGCCAGACGGGTCACCTCCCGATGCTCTCGGGTCCGGCAGCGGCGGCGGCGGCTGCTCAGTACAACTTGCAGTCTCAGCTCTTGGCTTCGGTGAGAACTCTGATTCGTTTCATGGACTGAATTGCAGTTACTCTTAGATTTGGTGTGAATTGCTTGAAGAAGTAGCTATTTTTAGTTCTCAGATGAAGCAGATCCATGAAGCTGTCATTAGAAAGGCTATAGAGTTTTATGTGTGTGACCTGACTCAATTATGCTTGCTTAAATGGTAGTTATGAGAGCATTTATCTGAAGTGGTAGTTTTGTTAGTGGTGATAACAGTTGTTTTATGTTGCTCTTAGCTTTGGTATTGATTTTGATTCATGTCATGATCTGAATTGCAATTTGCAGTTGCAGCTCTTAACTTTGGTTAGTGTTGTAAAAAACGCTAGTCGCTAGTCGGTCGGAGAGGGTTTTTAGGAACTAATCCGAAAATAAATCGGATTGAATGACTAATCGGGATTATAGGGTATTAATCGGGGACTGATTGGGGACTAAGCGGACAAGTCGGGGATTTTTACAACATTGGCTTTGGTATTGATTTTGATTCATGTCATGAACTGAATTGCAATTTTCAGTCTTAGTAGCTCTTTATGACATGAATTTGTGCTTCTCTGTTTGGAAAAGTAGCTATTTTTAGTTCTCAAATGAAACAAATCCATGAAGCTGTCTTCGGAAAGACTATGAAGTTCTATGTGATTGACCTTAGTACCTTACTAAATTGTGTTTGCTCAAATGGTAGTTATGTTAGCTATAAGAACATTTTTCTGAAGTGATAGTTTTGTTAGTTGTAAGAACAGTCATTTCATATTGCTTATTGGTAGATAAAGGCCGTTACTTAGGGTCTGAAACGGGCATTCAACTCTGAAATGATGTTATATTGTGTTAAATACGAATTGTTGTATTAAAAACTGATCGAATCCGAGAGAAACAACAATACACTGCATGATTGAGTGAATTGGCTCTTTTGGGTTTTTTCTTTTAAATCATAATCAATCAATCAGTAGTTTGTTATGCTCATTTGTGCTGCGGCTTAGTTTAATATGCAGTCTCAAATCTCAGCTTCGGTATGAAATTTGATTCATTTCATGAACTGAATTGTACTTCTCTGTTTGAAAAAGTAGCTATTTTCTTAGTTCTCAAATGAAACAAATCTATGAAGCTGTCATTAGAAAGACTTTGGAGTTTTATGCATATGACCTTACTGAATTATGCTTGCTTGAACGGTATCATATATAGCATTTACTGAAGTGGTTTGTCTTGTTTCTTGAATGGTAGTTTTGTTAGATGTAAGAAGTAAGAACAATTATGTTATATTGCATATCGGTCGATAAAACCTATTATTTAGGGTCTCAAATGGGCATTCAACTCTGAAATGGTGTTACATTGTGATACAAAAATGATTGCATCAACAAACTGGCTGAATCCGAGAGAAACAACAAAATTTGCTTGCTTAAGTGATCATATTATTGAGTTGGGTCTTTTGGGTTTTTTCTTTGAAATCGTAGTTAATTGATCAATCATTTGTTAACTGTGGGTATTATTTAACTATTGTGTTCAAGCTATTTTTTTCATGGTTAAATTAAACATATACATGTTCGTGCTCTAAAATTGGTGAAGTGTTTGGTGTAGCCGAGGCAGAAAGCGGGGTTAGTCCAGGGGTCCCAGTTCCAGTCGGGTATTTCTACCGGGCAATCATTGCAAGGAATGCAAGCGATGGGGATGATGGGGTCGCTCAACTTGAGCTCGCAACTGAGGGGTAGTGGGGCTCTCACGTATGCTCAACAACGGGTCAACCAAGGCCAATTGCGGCAACAACTAGCTCAACAGTCTTCTCTCAACTCTCCTCAGGTTTAATATATTCGAATATGTTTCTTTCGTTTATGTTTTACTAGTGCTTTCTAGTGAGCATGAAGTGTTTTGTTTTCTTTTAATTATGTTTTTAGCACCATTTAAGCAACAATATGGGGATTGTGATTTATATATAGGTCGAAAACTAAATTATCAAATCTTTCAAGAAAAGGGTTATTTTCCGAGAAGATTTAGAACTCCCAAATCTTTGTTTGGATAGATCTAAAACAGATGCACCGCCGGGCTGTGGTGTTCTTTACACTTATTGAATTCATTGTGAATAGAAATTGAATTTGGTTATAGGGAAAATTGCAAATAGGTACCCTATAATATGACACTTTTGCAAGAGGGCACTGTGTTGTTTGCAGTTTTTTTTTTTGCAAAATGTGTATATTTTACAAAATGTGAAATTACCCCTGAAATTAAGAATTATTTTTTGGTTAAATTATTTTTTAAAATTATGTTATAAAATTCTTGATTTCAAGGGTAATTTTGGCATTTTTATAAAGTATACACAATTTGCATTGTAATTTTGTCATTTTTATAAAGTATACACATTTTGCAAAAAAATGCAAACAACGCAGCACCTTTTTGCTATTAACAAATAACACAACACCCTCTTGCAAAAGTGTTATATAACAGGGCACCTTTTTGCCGTTTAGGATTTGACAAAAAAAAGAGGCAAAACTTTATGTGTCGCTTTTGATTGTCATCTTTGGTACTTGTAAATCCGCACAATTTTTCCCTTTTTTTATCTGAACTACTTTGTGAAACGTGGTGAACGATGTTGCAGGTGCAGGGTTTATCTAGGACGCCTTCCCTATCTTACATGAACTCTCTGGCTCAAAACGGCCAATCTGCTCTGATGCAGAACTCGATGGCGCAGCAGCAGTGGCTGAAGCAGATGCCGGCAATGTCCGGGTCTGCCTCGCCTTCCTCACGCCTCCAACAGCACCAGAGGCAACAACAACAGCAAGCCCTTTTACAACAACAACAGCAATTGGCTTCGTCGCCTCAGCTGCTTCAGAACTCGATGAGTCTGAACCCGCAACAGCTGTCGCAGCTTGTGCAGCAACAAGCTTCGATGGGACACCCGCAGCTTCAGCAGCAGCAACAGCTACAACAACAAACGCCTTTGAATCATCAACAGCAGCAGTCTCCGAGAATTCCGGGCCCAATGGGCCAGAAATCTCTTAGTTTGACGGGGTCCCAGCCGGATGCGACAGCCTCAGGTACGACTACGCCGGGGGGGAGCTCGAGCCAGGGAACGGAAGCGACGAATCAACTTCTCGGGAAGAGGAAGATACAGGATTTGGTGTCACAGGTAATCTCTCCCCCGTAATTAGCATAAAAATTTGGTTTTGGGTTTCCGATAGAGGAAATTTTGAAAAATCATAATTTAATATGAAAAGTTCAAATCACCCTTGTAAATGTGTAAACTAATAATATTGTTAGGATTCAAACGTTAACATTTAACCAGTGTTGTAAAAAACGTTGGGCGCTTAGTTGGAAAATAAAAATAGATTATCGGGAATTATAGAGGATTAATCGGACTAGTCGGGGATTTTTACTACATTTAAACTTAAAATTATATATACTAAAATAAATGAATAAAAATTGAATTTTATTTACAATTGTAATGAAGTATTAACATTTCCATCCTAAAAATATCATGTTTCTGTAAATTTGTCAGTTTTCTAAAAATGCCCTACTTGTCCAATTAATTCATGATTAGTCCCCAGAAGGTACTTTTTGCCTGACTAGCGCCTAGTGTTTTTTAGAACACTGAAATTTATAAGGGTAATCTGGACTTTTCATGTTTACTTGCATCCTAGAAATTGTTTAAAGCGGTGAATCGACACCCTCAATTTCTTGTTTTGGATGAGACGACACACGGACACTTTTGTTATGATTCTTATGAAGATCATTTTTGGTTGTGCTCAGGTGGATTCACAAGGAAAGCTCGATCCCGATGTTGAGGACCTTCTTCTGGAGATTGCCGATGACTTCATTGACTCAGTGAGCTATAGCTGCCTATGGTGTATCTGCATATTATGATATATCTCATTGTACCCTTTATAGTTTCATTGTCAATGATTTTACATAAACTTGAATTTTGGATGATATTTATTTCTAACATAAACTTTTTGCGGGTGGATTTGTAGGTGACTACATTTGCATGCAATTTAGCGAAGCATCGAAAATCTTCAACCTTAGAGTCAAAGGATGTGCTATTACATCTAGGTTAGTATGAAACTATAATATATATTCCATGTTGTGTATTGTGTATAAAAATAGTTATGCATTATTCATATTTAATTGCTATTTAGTGATTTCTGAATCAAATAAATCTGGTACTTCTAATTTATGAGAAAATCAAAGATTCTCTATATTCGCAGTGAGATTTCGGAAAATTCAGTCGGTCCAACAGCTTTCATATGTATATTTATAACTGTATGGATCTTTTATATATATTTATTTATATTTGAAGTATTTTTTCTTAAGAAAATATAAATGAGGAATAGAAAACCTTAATACCTTATGGTTGCAGTGAAAAGGTTTTGAGGTAATAAAAAGTGTTCTGTGGTTTGTTGCCGACGCATATAAGACGCTGAACACATTCAATTTCCGTATTTATAAATGCTTTGTAATCATTTGCAGAGAAAAACTGGAATTTGCCGGTCCCAGGATATTCAAGCGAAGAGCAGAAGAACCAAAAGAAACCTGTAAGTATCGTTCTGTTTATCGTCAACATTTTGGAAGTCCCCTATTTGGTGAATTATAATTGCTTGCATCTGAAGTTGAATGCTGTCGTGATGCCATGAGTTTAAATTGACTGCCTGATTCAAATTTTAGCAGAGATTAAGAATAGTCAAGGCAGTGCTTGAATTTTCGGATATTCATATAGAAATTAGGAGAATAATTTTGAGGATTTTAATGTTACTTATCGAAGTTTTTTCTCTCCATTTTTAATGATATAAATGTGAAAAAATATTAAAATATTAATGTTTTATATCTTTAATGTGTATTATTTTTCATATACCCGACTAGCGCATGCCCTATTTTAGAACACTGCTTAAGAGCAATGTTCTAAAAACCGCTAGGCGCTAGTCGGGCAGAGACGACCTTCCGGGGACTAATAGGGAATTAACAGAGGATTAATCGGGGACTAGTCGGGAATTTTTAGAACAATGCTTAAGAGTGATCCGAATTTCTCTCCTCTATCGAAAGTCAAAACTAACATTTTCATATACTTCATCGAAAATGTGCAGTTTTCGAGCGATCTCCACAAGAAGCGCCTGGATATGGTAAGTTGGGTTCTCGACTATTTTCACAATTAGTATGGATTTCTCCTCTCCGGAAGTTAAAACCTTTTTTTTCCTTTCTGGCTAGATACAAGCATTGATGGACTCCTCGCGCGCTGAAACGCCTATGAACGACCCGAAAGAGGCGATGAGACGAGGAGCAGGCGGCAACACTCTCGGGGCGAGCCACCAGACGAGGGATTCGGGCTCGGAGCAGCTCGTTTCTCAGGCGATGCTTCCGCAAATGACGCGGTTCTGATGCATAACTTGCTTGGTTAGGTTTTATTTAGCTCTATTGTGTAATTTCAAGAACAAGATACAAATTGGGTTTAACTGCATATGTATGGTGTATGTATGTACTATTAGGTTTTGTGAACTTTTTGTAGAAAAAGAAGTTTAAGTGAATTTGTGAGTGTAAGTCCCACATCAGATAAATGTAAGGTTAAGTGAGATTTAATATATATTGGATTATGTATTGAGACTGAATTTTGGATGATTTATTGTATTAGGGTTTTTTTTTCTTCTCAATAAGGGTATGATTTAGCAATATGTATACTATTTGTGTAATCTAGTCGAATTCACTTGGTGATTTTGTAATTTTGCTTCTATCAATAAGAATTTCTCTTTTGCATGTGAATGTATAATTGACATATTCTCGACAAGATACGTAATTCTTGGTGTGAGTGTTGATTGTCTTTATTTCACTTTCACGTTCTTTTCGTATCGATCTTTCTCGTGATAATAACATATACTTTGGATCCATAATGTGATAGGCTAGTCTTTCGTGCGTGATGTATAATATGAATATCATAAGTTATTTTTATGCGCTTTTAATAAAATTACATTCAATGTAATTTTTCACGAGGGTTGTGATTGGAATTGTTTCACTCAAAATACCTTATATATTTTTTTAAAAAAATGAAAACTCAAATAGAAGTTCGGTTTAGGTCAACTCAACAACCCGCTTGATGTCAAGTGCGAGTTCAACCCAGTATATATAATTGAAACATTTCGGGGTCAAATTATACATTTCTGAATTCAGTACCTCTTAAACATGTTCAATAATGTAATCCGAGATTTTCAACCCGGCCCATGTTCTCTCCTACTTCTATTATTATATCGTATTTTATTACAAAATAGGTTCACCCTACGAGTCCAACATCGTACAGTAGACTGGTCCAAAATTATGGTCGTGAGTTTATTATACAAGTCACCCGTATGTATATACATGAATGAGCCTAAATGGTAAGAAATTCATGTCTTGAATTTGAAATATAGCACTGAAAATTAAATTAATACTAATTGGTAACAAAACATAATAATAATGTATGAATGAAAAGATTGGGAATATACATTAATTATTTAAATAAACTTATCATTTATCATGCCCTTAGAAACATATAGACTATACATATATATCAAGTTCTAAGCAAAACAATTCAATCTAAATTTGTCAAGACCCATCTCATCTTTAAAAAAAAGGGTATTTGGCCCTAACACAAAAGAGAGTTATTCGAACATAAAATTTAAAGATCAATTTCATTATAAATATTTATTAAAATAATATAAATTATAATTAAATAAGTTGGCTCATGAGTTCAATTATAAATCAAAAATTTACTTCAATTCAGTTACAGTCCGTGTTATGGATATCGGATCGCGGGGATATATCGGCCCCTTGACAAAAATGGAGATCTAACAAACTCGGAGGGATCGCGGAAAGATCGCTAGAAGATCCCGACAAATCGCGTTTTATAATAAATAAATAATTATATATATATATATATATAAACTCATATTTATTATTTATTAAAGAAAAACTGAATAATATTTAATTATTTTTAAATGTGTTGGACCGGAGCCATACCCTAAATGAATAATATTTAGTTTATAATTTATATGGAAAATGAATGATATTTATTGTTTATAATTTATAATTTATAACCTAAATATCAAATCGGATTAAGTGTGCCGGAACGAAGCCGATCGAATTAGACCAAGATTAATTAAATTAGATCAGAATTAATTGATTTAAACCAAATTAAACTGGAAGTAATTGATTTAAATTGAATTAAAACGGAATTAATTGATTTAAACCATATTAAACTGAAATTAATTGATTTGAACCGGATTAAACCGAAATTAATTTGAAATTGTCCGGTTTGACCAGTATTTAGGGCGATTTTTGAGATATCGTCGCGGATATGTGGAAATTTTCGCGATTTCGTCGAGATCTCCCGCGATCCATAACACTGGTTATAGTAATGACATCGACTCGATTATTTGAATTGAGGGTTTGGTTAAAAAGGCATATTCATTGTTGTGTATGTATATTCATATTGTATATATTCATTCAATGAAATAAACTACATAATAATTTCGATGCAAAATCTTCTACGCATTTAATTGTCCTGCAGCTAGCGGACAAAAACAATTAAAAAGAACAGGTGCCACAATACTCATATATATATATATATAAACGAAAAAAAACAAAAACATTCTCGATTTGGCTGCTTCCGACAAATATATCCCAAAACGAAAAGCCGAGGAAGAGTACATATGTTTTGTTGTTTCCTCTTTTGGAGAAATGGGTAGGATCATGTTGTGACAGAGAGACTGAGCAAAGGAGCTTGACACATTTTTTTTATCAGCGAATCAGAACGTGTTCTCGATTTTTTAACTCGAATTAAACTTTATATATAGTGTGAGCTACTTACCGTATGGCTCCACTTATGTTAGTGCAGATAATATATACGTTTAATTTTTTTTTCATCCCATAACATAAATATGTTAAGATTATTATTGCAGGTCTGTTTCAGCAGACGATGATAAATTTGTCATTGATTTTTCAAATGAGTGAAGATTGCCTGAATCGTATGTGAACCGATTTATAAGTTTGGGTTAGGGGGGGCCAACCCGACGTGCTGGGACTCAATGTGTAGGTCCATACGTGAGTTCAAAGTCTCACATCAGAAGATTACTTGTTTAAGAAAGTGTTTATGCACACATTAGACTCTAGATCGGATAAACTAGTCTTTTTGGTTAAATGTTGACTCGTGTACTTAGGTTTTTCTTGGATACTCCTCCGGGTAAGGTCTGTTCTCCACCGACAAGTACTCACACCCAACAAGGCCCAAATACATTTCTTATCCCTTAGGCCCATTGGGTCATTAAATATTTCCTATCACAATGGGCCTGGTCCATTATCATTGACCCCTCAATGTGCTAACCATCACATTGCCCATTGTTTGGGCCCATAATAACTTTCAAAAACCATTGCCTTGTTGGGCCATTATCGTCCACAATAATTTACTTCGTTTTCTACATTTTTATTTTTTTTCTAAAGAAACTAAAGAGACAACGAGTGATTCAACTAACTTTTACCATATTTCACACGAGTTAGTTTGGTTTGGTGTGTTAGTTATGGTTGACCGGTAGTAGAAGGTAGTTGAGAAGTTGGGTACGTGCAATAAGCAATTATTGTCCTATTGCTAGCTCCTTAGTTGCCGTAAGCTGCTCCTCCAATTTTGGAAATGACCTCTCAAGTCCATATCAATATCATAATGCCAAAACATAAACAACAGAGACTTGTCGTCGATCATGTTAAATAATAGTTTGAACCTTCACTTATCAACTTGAGTTTTAAGGTAGGTTGAATTCTAATATGATTTGAGAATCTGGTTGAATTTAGGCCGAACCTTTATGTAATTTGTTTTGGCTTAAGGCACGTGGATCAGAGGCTGCCCTGACACCCCGTTCGTTGTTTTCCCGTGCATTTCAACCCGACTTGCTCGTGAGGGGGTGTGTTAGAGTACCACATTTGAAAGATGTGAATGAATCCGTCGACCAGCTTAAATAATAGTTTGAGTCTCCATGTATCAGCTTGAGCTATTAGTTGTGTTAGGCTTCTAACATAGATCGGGTTTTATTATTTGAAATATGGACTTTAGTAGTTGGTTTGATTATTTACTTTATATGCACAATTATTTAAGATAGATCACTAAGTTAAAATATGCAATTATTTATACTAACAAAGTAACCCATTTAAACATTTTAATCCACACAGAATATTTCAAAATATTTACAGAATACGATAGTATGATTTACAAATTTCTTGACGTGAAACATTACCACATCTACATACTGGGCTGAGATGATTTTGACGATGTGATACTGCACGTATACACAACATATTGGATGTGTTCGAACCCGACCCTCATGCAAACTCAGACGGATAGGCAAATGATGCTTTAATTATAAGCTTATTACAGTTGTGAACAAATTCACGTCTCTTCAATTGATAAGATTCACAATATGTTCGTTCGATCTGTGAATATATCTAAACATCTGAAAACTTATATTATCACTGTCTGTCCTTAATATTATATATACCATTAAAATCTTAACATTCGTACACATGATTAAACTTGCACAGACCAATCGCTCTCTATGATTTTTTTTCCATGTTGAGTTCTGTGAGATATGCAATTCAACGAACTCTCAAAGGAGGAGAAACGTGCAAGAAAGTTAGCTCAAAAGCAAGCGACAACAACAATCGATAGATGTTAAAATACCTTAAGAAACATATTGTCATATTATATATGCTATAATTTGATTAATTAAGCAACATAGGCACTATTAAAACTTGTTGTCTTAAGGGTTACACACTTAAATTTAAAGTTATTAATCACGTATGGAGTTCCAACGACAACGATACTCTTTCTTTCCTCCCATTATTCATATATCGACTATCCAGTTTCTCGTAAAAAATAGACTAAATAACATGTAATAAAGCATATTTCTGGATATATTTTAAAAATCTTAAAAATATATGTATTAATTATTATTAACGATTTTTTTATTTCTTATCGCGAATACAACAAAATAGTAAAAATGATTAACTAAAGTAGAGAAGATAAGTATTAAACATGTAAATGAAAATGACCATATCTATTCAGAGCCATTTACATAAAATGAAAACAATTAAAGTAATTTTATCAATTTATCAACGGAATATAAGTACGAATTATTAGTTGCATGTCAAATTAGATATGTACCTTTTAATTATAGATTAATTAGAATGGTTAAATATTATGAATATTGATTATTTTGTATCTAAACTTGAGAAACTTATTCCTCTGTCTGTGTATTAATTCAAATCATTTATAGTAAATTCAAAGGTCTGGCTATTTGTAATTGACATTATTTTACTATTTGTGGCAACTCAGATGATTAGAGATTAATCTAAATATTAGCAGACGTCTTAATACCATTATATATACAAGGAAGCATTCCAATACAAATATGACAGGCCGTCAGAACTTCTACCCGTCGTTGGATTGTTCGAGATCTGACGAGGCTTGTCTAGCTCGGCGCACGACACGTGACATCAAAGTTGTACTATAGTCATTTTTGTGGTTCTATCAAGCTTATAATACACACTCAAATTCTACCAGTTCGGACAGTTTGTAATTTTCACCCCAATTTGTATATTTGATTTGTTTTCTCTGTATATATACACATATAAAAACCTTCATGTTGGAACAACTTTTTTAATAATAATTATGTGGTGGTTCATATAATTTGTATACATATGTATAGGAGCATATTCAAGTGAGAACCATGAGTAGCGTGAGAACCTATGAGAACCTCTCAAATATAATGAGGGGACGTGTATTTTTCTATAAACTAGAAGAGAAATTGTTATCCGTCGAGGGGAGGAGTGTTACGATGAATTAGAAAATAAGGTTTTTTATTATTTTTTTGGTCTTCTATAATAATGTTATGAAAATACATGTCATAATTATGGAAACACGGGTATGAAAATACACGGCATAATAATAAAAATACATGACTTAATAATAGAAATACATGACATAATAATAGAAACTCAGTTTTCACAGGTTCGCACCAGATCATAATCCTATATATATATAACAAACACCACTCTATTTTCAACATGCACTTCCAAAGAAAAGGCTCATAACTAAACACTTTTTTCTCTCTCTCCCATTGAATATTTACAGAAGTAAAATAAAATGGGTAGAGCTCCATGTTGCTCCAAGAAACAAGGACTGAACAGAGGAGCTTGGACAGCCATGGAAGATCAGACTCTCACTCACTACATCACCACTCACGGCCAAGGCAAGTGGAGAAACATTCCCAAAAATGCAGGTACGATAATCGAGTCCAAAATTGATTATATATCACGACGCTACTCGACTCGAAAATAACTTATTCGGGCTGAGCTCCGCTCGGGCTCGAGTGAGTTTAAATTAAACTGTTGAGTTGGGCTAAAAAGAACTAAAAAGTTTTAAGCTCGAGCTGAGTTCGACTTTTATACCTTCATCCAAATTATATATATATAATAAATTATATGTTTTTTTCTCCAGTTTCTAGTTATTTTTACAAGGCCTCGACCCGGAAATAATTTATTTGGGTTGAGCTCCACTCAGACTCGAGTGAGTTTAAATTAAAATATTTGAATTGGTTAAAAAGCGATAAGATTCAGATTTGATTAATTAATTTAGTTATAAATAATTAATATTTTAAATTAAAATTGACGTACATGCACGTCAAATTAGAAAAATTCGAGCTTGAGTTGAGTTTGATTTTTGTACCTTCATACAAACTATATATAAAATAAATTACATTTAATTAGTATAATAAATGTTCTGATGAAAATGAATGTGCAGGTTTAAACAGATGCGGAAAGGGTTGTAGATTGCGTTGGCTAAATTATTTGAGGCCCGATATTAAGAGAGGAAATATTACGATCGATGAAGAAGAGCTCATAATCAGACTTCACAAGCTACTCGGGAACAGGTCACTCTTCCCCGCTCTATCATTCGTATATTTTTGCTATGTTTAAGTATCAACCATTTTGGTTCGAGTTCTGCCCTTTTAGTCCTCTAGAGACTTTTGAGGCCAATTTTATTCCTAAGGTTTCAAAAGTGGGTAAAATTAATCAATAACACCTATTTATGATTTTTTTTAATCAACAATATCATGATTCGTTCATTTTATACAAGTCGGGTGGGACAATCTCCGCACCCATAGATTGAAAGTATACGAGAACTTATAGTATTATACAAGTCACGACCTCTACCTCGATTAACTGGAGAAATCCCGTGATCATACTGCAGAACCCATTAAGCTACCCTGAAAAACTCTGCAATCAAATCGAACCTCATACCAACTGCAATAAGCATGACATAAATAAACGCACTGCATTAAACATGACTTATTCAAACACAATAAATACCAGCACAAAAACAACTAAATATGGCTGAATACTAAAATTATAAACTATTTTGTTTTTATGTTTTGACAAATATATTTTCATTGTTGATGCTCAGGTGGGCTTTGATTGCTGGGAGGCTCCCCGGACGAACGGACAACGAAATAAAAAATTACTGGAACACCATTATAGGCAAGAAAATCATTAATCACAAGTCGTCCACACCAAGCCATCGCGTGTCCCAAATCGACCAGTTTAACTCTCAAAATCATATCAAACGATCTTTATCATCAAATTTTGACGAAAATGTTTACGAGAATGAATACAGATATCTCGACCCGTGTATCGTTTTTGAGAAAAGTAAGGATATCACCAATCCCGAGGACAATTTCTTGATGAATTTTGAAGTCGATCGCGACTTTTTGTCCGACATCCTAAATTCCACCGAATTTTCGCAAGTTACTTCTCCGGATTCGGGTTTTTTGTTGGACGAAACGGAAGATATTCTATCCATGGGCTCGTTTCTTGGATCCGACCGTTAGTTGATTGGATTTACGATCAAGAATAACATATTTATTTGTAGCTATATGTTATAAATAATAATTTTAATAAATGGGATGTTTTGTTGTTGGGGACAATTAAATTTGACTAATGCATTATGTAGAAATGGCACGTGATGAAAAATGAATTTATGATGTTGGTCCATATATAGAGCAACTCGTGCTTATATATTTGTGTGAACATAGATATTTAATATGTTATTCAGACTGAAAAACAAATTCATATATGTCAGACTGATACTCTGAATTAGAATAATATTTAAAATCACATGTTTCGTATAGATTATAACCTCTTCGGTTTTGTCGTGACAAAACATTTGAAAAACATTGCATCTCGAATCTCGATTTGCAAACTTTGTTGAATATATAGTTTCTCGTGGCCATTTCTTCTCCAGATCCTGACGGGGCGATAAGATTATTGTACAGTCACTAGTAGGAAAACACTAAATTTGACGCACGAGGTGTGTCGGGGTAAGTTCGTATTGCGTCGATAGTAAATACTCATATGCATCGGGTACTATGTTTTGGAAAAAGATTTGTCGGGTATGATCATACGCAGTGAGTGTAATATTGGGTTGTATATATCGGGGAGGATTTTATTACAAAAAGTCAACCTCATCAGTTAGATGTGACTCTTCGTTTTATATCCACCGTTTTCATTTTCAATTGTTTTCATGTGAGTTTAGTTTAATTTTTTCCTCATGCTCTTATATATATATATATATATATATATATATATATATATATATATATATATGACACTCGTTTTCCTTCACGCTCGTGTAAGTATGAACCTCTTGATTTAACGACGAGAGATTGATCAAAGTGTATTAAAATGTCCCAATTGTTGAGGCCTTTGGCCACTAATTCGTTTTGTTTCCTTAGATTTGATTTGGGCCTCAACTGACTCGAGATAAAGCCCAATATTACAAATTGGGCTTTGCACGAGCCCACTTTTCACGACTGTTACAGAATTGAAAAATTAAGTAACATCCTTGTCCATTTAACAATGTTTTTTTATTTAACAGGTTATATTTATGACTAAAATATAATTATAATTGGGAGAATTGTGTAAATTAATTACAGTAAATTTTACATTTTATAAATTCACGGTTAATTATTATTTTCTTTGCATAAAACTGCGGTTAACTTTATTTTTAGAGTACACCGTTAAATTTCTCCGTTAGTTTTATTTTTTTTATTAAATATTATAAAATAACTAAAATTCCCCCCCAAATTCTTTAAAATTTTATAATGTGTCATTCGATCTACTCTCTTCTCATTTTTCAAATGTTTTTCTCCAACCGACTCGTTACTAGTGACGAATGACACTATTTTCTCAATCCCGATGAGAGCTATGAACACACCGAGATATATAGTATGCATATACATTGTGTTGTGCATTACAAAATATTGCGCTCATTTTATGCCCAATTCAAAAATTAACACCCAGAACAACTCTATTAATCAATTTTATTTTAAATTTTAAGAATTATTGAGCCGATCCTGTAAAGAATTCGCCTACCCAGTCAAGAGGAGTCTCATTTGAGAAATCGAAGAAGTCGTCGATATCGAAGTCAACAGTAGAGTCATTGACTCCTTTAGATTCATCTTCTTCTCTCGCTTCTGCGACAATCTCCTTCTCTTCTATTTCTCTTCCTTTTTGTCTCTTCAACCCATCCTTCATGGAATCCACATTTCCATGTCTTCCACTTTGTTTCATTTTCTTGCTCAAATGGGAGTTCCAGTAGTTCTTGATCTCGTTATCTGTTCGACCTGGAAGTCTCCCGGCAATCAACGACCACCTGAACACAAGACCACAAAACATTAATAATCTTGAACTAATTGTATCTAGGGGTGAGCATGGTTCCAGAACTGAACCAAACTCACCGGATCCCAATTATTACAAAATCGGAACATGATTACGTAAGGGAGCAGTTCGATAGTTCGATTATTAACTGGTTCTTTGTTTCAGTTTCTTGATTCTATCAGTTAGAATCACTTGATTCTCAATTTTTTATTAGTCGATTTATCATATTTATGGGATGAGTTAGACGATTTTAATCTCGATTGATAGATAACATTTTAAATTTGTAATTATTAAAAATACTACTAATGCAGTTGCATCAGAATATACTTTATGATATATTTTTCGCATTAAAAAGTATATTTTCTCTTGATATTGTATATTTTATCATTCTTGTATGTTTTTAAGAATTCACAGGTTGTTAAGTGATTGTCGGGCAGAAAATAGTCAACTCACGATACATTTTGGTCATAACCGCCGCAGAAACTTGTAAATGGTGTAACTCGATCGTTAGAGCTCCAAATCAGATAAATTATAGTCAAAATTGAAGAGAATTAAAACTTTTGCAACTTTGCAAAAGGAAGTTTTGCAAATTAAGACATTTGAGTCACGTCAACATTTAAGTCATGTCACAACTTGATTGTCACGGCCGTGACAACGGCCAAAATTCTGCCGAACTGGCCGTTTGCAATTCCATGTCACGGTTGTGACATCTAAGGTCGTGGCCAGACTTCTATAGGATTTAAAATTTGACCTAATTTTCAAAAGACTTCATTCCAGAACATCCAAGTGATGACCAGGCACTCTCTAGGCAAAGTTGGAGGCTTTAAGAGAAGGTTCAGGGATGTTTGAGGCGGATACGAGCTCAACGATCGATTAAGCATCAACGCTCGATTAATTTTTATCTAAAAACGGTTATGGTTCTTTCCGGTTACCTTGCAGTTCTGAAATTTAGAAATCATAACTGAACCGAAATCAAGTAATCAACTGATTCCCTCAATTTGATAATTAGAACTGGAATCGTTACCCACGATTCTCAGATCTTCAGTTCAGGTTCCGGGTCTAAACTGCCTACCCTATCATACCAATTACTTGAAAATTGATTAATGACCTGTTTCCAAGCAGCTTGTGAAGCCTGAGAATCAAATCCTCTTCTTGATCCGATATGTTCCCTCTCTTGATATTGGGTCTCAAATAGTTCATCCACCTCAGCCTGCAACTCTTGCCACACCTGTTCAGACCTGCAACAACACTCCCAAGAAAAACACAAACCCACTCAAGAATTAAGGTCAAAAATCCCAAAACCAGAAAGTGTCTTTGTCTGAATCTGAGGAGCTGGGTTTTGGGTCATTGGAGAAAATTACAAACCTGCTTTGGCTGCAACAACCTTCCATTTCCTGGGGCCATGACCTGCAATGACCTCAGCCAGTTTCTGATCTTCTTCCACAGTCCAAGCTCCTCTGTTGATCTCCTCCTTTGTTGGTGCCATTATTGGCTATGTGTCTTCTTCAGTGTTCTTGATGATGATGATGAATTGATGATGATTATGGTGGTGTTATTTGTGAGATGGCCTCAGTTTCTGTGCCCAGTTGTGTTTATTATATTTATATATGTGTGTGAGTGAGGAAGGGATTGCTATGATTTCTGGGGTCCTCTCTTTTTATCATCTACCCTTCTTGATGATGGAGAAGTGAGCTCAACTACCACATATTTATATTATTTATACGAGATGATTTTTTTTTGGGAAGGTGACACTGTTACATTTAATTATAGTGTCTATCAACACTTTACATTTTTAAATTTTTGATGCGATGCGGTCGAAGAAGCCTGTATGTAGAAGTTGGAACACCCGAAATTATGTCGAAAGTGTCAGATTTGGACAAAAAACTAGTGTTTCTCGAGAAGAAACGGCGATATGAGTCAAACTCTTGGCTATGCCATTAAGTACGACGAATTTAGGTCATCTGAGATCATATAGAGAATCAAAATCGCAGTTTTTTAAGTTTCATGCAGGTTTTGCAATTTTAATAATTTGTTTCCTTTTCAAATAAGTTTAGGATTTTCTTTTCTACAAATAGGGTTTGGTCTAGATTTTGGGCTAAGCACTCTTATACTTTTCTTGTTATTTAGTTTTTGAAGTTTAATAAAAAATCGAGATTTCTCTCAAATCTATCACCTTCGGTATTCGCAAGAATCAACGAATTTTGATAAATAATTCATTCTAGCCACGTACGCTGCATTTTACTGTTTAAAATTATAGTTTTATTCTTAAATTTATGTTGTTAGAGTATGTAGGTTGTTTTCGGTGATGTAATTCGGCGAGATTTTCTAACTACGTTTATATTCGCTATCTCCAATTATTGTTGTTTGTTTTTTTTTCTAATAAGGGTATGCTTTGGGTTTAAATTTCGGTTCGTTTTTAAGATTTTGGTTTGGATTTGGGGTTTTGGTTTGCTTTTTTATTTTGGGAAACCAATGAACAACAATAGTAGAGAGGGAGTCTCCTTAAAGATGTAAGGTATAGCCGAAGAGTGGGACAACCCACTTACTCTAATGACATAAATTTATAAATTGAATGAAAATTTGAGGGTAAACTTTTATTTTATATTATTTTAATGGTAAGATTAACTATGCTAACATAATGAAAAAATAGAAAAGTTAGGGTACTGAAAAATAGGAGAAAAAGAGAGTCTTGAAAAGCATACCCTACATTTGCTGCTTACCTGCAAAGGCTGCTGAAACAAAAAGAAAAATAGAGAGAAATTTTATATTTCTCAGTGTGATTATACTTGCATTTTCCTATGTTTTTCACAAGAAAGAAACAAAACTAGAAAAGTTAAAATGTGAAAAAATCAGACCATGAATTGCATAAAGGACTAGAGATATGTAGTGAGGTTGAAGTGAATCATAGATAATTAGATTCCATGGAGCATAATGTTTTATAAATGAGTGATACAAATATGGCGGATTTCGTGTAGAATATGTTTTGAAACCTATCGGAGAGTTTAATTGAAATGTTGCGACATAATTCAAATTACATTTTTATATAGAAGAAAATTCGTATACCTTATTTAAATTTTTTCATTTCTCCACTTAAATTTTTAAAATTATAAAATCGTCATGTAAACGCCTGAACTTACCTAATGTTTCATGTGTTACATGTTTGAATTGCAATTTCTGAATTTGTTGACCATTTTCTTTGGGTGGTTGAACTTTGCATGTGTCCAAACATTAGTTTAATTGTGATTAAGCAATTGTTTTTTTTACTATTTGGATTGGAGTTAGTGTGGTTTTGCTCATCAACTAGTAAAGGACAAGAACAATAATAGCCATGTGATTTAATTCTTGATGAAATAAAAAAAACCAAGAAGAAACTGCTAAGGAAAGTGGATATTAGGTTTTGGTTTTTTGTTCTAATTTAAGGGTTAGGTGAAAGAGAGAAAGATTGGATCCGATAATATAGAATTAATTTAAGTCAAAATTGTATATTTGTGGAAACTTGTGATTTAGAATTATATGGTTTGGTAGGATTTTTCACGAAACTTAAGCAATTAATTTGTCATATATAATTTTTTTTATATAATTAATACAACAAATGCTCGAATATTCATGAATGTCATTAAAATTCACATATGCAGTTAACAATTGAATTCACATTTGGTCGAGAATTCACATTTATGTTAATAATTTAGGCCGGATTTTGAAAATAAAGGCTCAAATAAAATCCTGAATTCGTACTGTCTATATATTTATTTTAAAATAAAATGTATTGTTTTCATTTTGTTTTAGGCCCCAATAATGATTGAATTGGTCTTACATTCATGTTACAATAGTTGACGTTTATATTCGCATATGCATTTGTGGTCGAGGGACAATACGATATATGATTTTGTTTTCTTGACCAATTTGTGGAACACTTGAACTTGTGTTTAGATCGAAATGGGTTCAAGTCCTTTCCAAGCATAATCGAGCCCAAACTTAGAACATAATTGAAAGAATTAAAATGGTGAGCACATTCTTGGTTCATAAGTATGAATTAAGAACAAAGTATTGGAAATAGTAAAGATAATAACCGTAATGTTTCTTAATAATCGCTAAAACGTTTGAGATGTTTGTCTGTCGAAAGAGAAAATCACGTTTAATTGGAGATAACAGTGTGGTGGATTTGAACCGATTTTAATATCCTGTCTCCATTTTTAATGGGGTGGAGATTCTTTCTTTCCAACCCAAGATAGTGTTGAAACATATACACTTTTAATAAATGTATTAAAAGATGTGTTCGAGATATTATTTTTTATAAATTATAAATTTAAAAAAAATTAATTAAAAATTACATTTTTCAATAGACGTGTCGGGGATACCTTTCCTCGTCCCTACCTCGAACGGGACAGAGCATCATGTCCCGATGGGAATGGAGAATACTGTCATCCCTACTTTTAATAAGTTAACGTGACATTTGGGCCGAACTATAAGTCCAATGTCCTCTACCATTTCCGCTAAAGCCCAACAAAATATTCGCTTCGTTGAAAGGCCCAAAGAAGCAGGCCCAAATTAATCTCCAAAGAATCTAGGTGGGCTATTAGTCGATTGGTTTGGGCCTAAGGATAGTTTGAGCTGGGTTTACGAAAGTGTCTAAAGTGGGCCTATGGCCCAATAAAAGTCAACATCGAATTTACATCAAACCCAGAAACAAGTCAAGTGAACGGGCCCACATGATCCAACGACGCGGTGTTGCCTTATTCAAATCGCAGCCTTTGAATTATTTGTGGTTCACGCGTTACAGAGAATCACAAGATTATGAAATCATAATAATAATATTATCATATTTTAAACATAATAAGTAAATATAGTATACTTATGTTTTAGATATGAACCTACAAATCATTTTTGGATCACACTGTAGGGTATTTAAGTTAGAGATTTTACTTTGGTCTTTTGATTCGAAACCTTCGTTAATCGTTACAGTCAAGAAAATTCGTTACAACCGCAAAATAAAATGCATAATGATACAATTAAAAATGAAGTATGTTTCAAAAATAAATTGAAATCAGCAACGCAAAAATCGTGAAATCAATTGTTTCGCTTGGAATCATAAAATTTGATAATGACCTATAAGTTTGTATTTGAAGCATGATTTTGTAGGAAAATGTTTCCTTATACATTCAACAACATCATGAATTTGTAAGATTTTTATCATCAGATTTTGTAATTAAAATCATAATAACCAGGAATAATAAATAATCTAGAAATCCTATCAGTAATAATTGTAGAGAGACAATACACTTAATTTAATAATTTGTCATCACAATCTGATTTAGTAAAAAACACGAATCACTGAAACAAAATTTATTTGCGTGTATGTCGAAAGACGCAGTTAGTATAATAGCATATACACGTTAATATATTGTCGTACTAACTTTACTGATATCAAGAAACAAAATAATTAGTCGGAAAATAATTATCGATTAATATTAAAACTCGCACCGTTGTCATTCCAATTTGTAATCTCATGTTTTTAATATTTAAGTAAATAAAGTTTATTTAAAATATTAGAGAAAAACAGGTCTTATGATTCTCTTTACAGGCAATCAATTCAATGACCCAAAACCAAACCCGGTTTGTTTCGGCTTCATATTTACATTTTTGCCACTCTGTTTCTTCTTCCTCCGATACAGACCCAAAACCTTGAATTGAATCGGTTCATCAATCAATCCACGTTTCAATGAAAATCATTTTCTTTCGTTTTCTCGGCGACCCATTCTGCTCAAATCTCTCTGTCACTTGAATTTCCCAAAAAAGACCGTTTTTTTGTTGACATCGAGATCGTTCCTTTTCTGTTTCGTCTTCGATCTGTCATCGAAATTGATTGATGAATAGGTACGCGTGATCGGTGTCACCGATTCTATTTTTGTCGTTACAAAATCCCCAAATCTTCTGGTGATTTCGATTATGCCCAAACCCTAGTCCTCGAGCTCCTGATTCGGGAGCTCAGGAGGGATCGCCGTTTCTGGCTTCGATTCGATCCCAGAACCCAGATTCTTGGTTATTTTCTTGTTCTGGGTTTGAATCGGAGGAGAATCGAGGATTTGGGATTGTGGGGAGGGGGCGGATCGGGATTGAGGAGGGGTTTGGGAATGTGAAGAGGCTCGAACCCTAGATTTCGATTTTCCCGGAAATATTGTTGGGGCTAATCTCGTGATCCTCTGATTCATGGAATTGAAGTTTGTTTCGAAATGGGTTCTCGCGTTTATTGGGTTTGTGGTGTTCGATTGCACCGTTCGTGTAGAGTCTCAGATCGGTAAGCCTCTGGTCTCAGCCTCTCCGCCGCCACCGCCGCTCCTATTCCCGCCGCCGCCTCCACCGCCACTTCAATCGCCACCACCGCCAATTCAATCTACACCGCCACCTCCACAGCCCCGATCGCCGCCGCTTCAATCTCCACCGCCACCTCTACAGCCCCGATCGCCGCCACATCAATCGCCACCGCCACCTCTACAGCAACGATCGCCGCCACCACTCCTAAGGAACAGATTGCCATTGCCGCCGCCGCCGCAGCCTCTGAGGTTCACCCCTCAGAACGACCGGCCGCCGCATAACTTTAACAGGAAGAGACCCTTTCCACCGCGGCGGCCGCCTCCCCCGAAGAAGCAGGCGCTCAATGCAGGGAAGAAAGTAGGGCTGCTGTTCGTTGGAATCGCCACGGCCATGCAGATCTGCTTTGCCGGATTCTTGGTTTACAAAAGACGCCAGCTTTTCTGATGATCATTTCAAGAGCTGATACGAAGAATTTGAAATTCATTTCATTTCGAGGAACATTGGATTGGGACCATAAGATGATTGATCGTGTAGGATTTGCAGCATCAGCCGATTCCTCGCCATTCAGGGCTTTGCGGGTTTTCTGTAAATTCGGTAAATTGGCTTCGTTTCATTTTATATTTCATTCTTTGTTTCATACATACGGCTCTTATGGGATCGGCTAATTTGCATAAGAGTTATAGGATCGGCTAATTTTCTTCCCTTTGCGAGTGTTCAATGGATAACTAATTTGATCTTTTTCGGTTCTCTCACTTTTATTTATTGATCGTTTGTTCAACATTTCTCATAGTTTAGTACATGTGTTTTGAAGTTCATGGATAGAGAATTTTGGTATTGGTTGGTCAATTTGGTTGCACTTCTATTGATTGATAGTTTGATCAACATTCCATATGGTATTTGTATGTGCTTTTGAAGTTGATGGATATAGAAATTTGGTATCTTGTGAAGTTGGTGTTACATCAAAAGCTGTTAGGTGTCTTTGTTCGTAAGAATAATTTACGTGAAGTGTGTGACTTTCTGAGGTACACATTTGTTCTAAATATTCACTTGTAACAATATGCTGCCAATTTTGCTTCTAAACTTATGAAGTGCTCTGCTCCTATTTTAGCATAAACAATTTAGCTATAGTATTTTATTTAGGAGTGGGAAATTGACTGCCTCGTAGGAAGGCTTTAGTGACCGAAACCCTAAAACCGGAGTGAATAAGGTACATTGTATCTTTTATCTTTTGGGTTCTCCCAATTTCGTTGCACTCTCATTGATTGATCGTTTGTTCAACATTCCTTGTTGGTTAGAATATTGCTTTTGAAGTTCATGGTCAGAGAAATTTGGTATCTTGTTTAGCCATCTTTGTTTGTAAGAATAGTTTTTGTGATGAAGTGTGATTGAATGGCTAATGTCATATTGCTGCCAATTTTGCATATGAACTTATTGTGTAAATGTTTTTCGCGTATAGTAATTTGTTTTAGCGTAAACGTTTTAGTCTGCATTGCTAAAATATTTTGGAATGCAGAAACGCCCGAAACCCAAACCAGAGCAAATGATAATAGACACTGTATGATATATGCTGGTTTGTAGCGTTTTGGTTACGAAGTACTTTGTATGCTATGATTTCTTGACTGTTGCGTGAAATTGGTGTAAGCGCTTGTGAGTTTTTGAGTTTTTGTTGTATAAGCTTTTCCCTATTTGAAGTGTTGTAAAAAATGCTATGCTCTAGTCGGTTGGAGACGGCCTTCTATGGATTAATCGGGGATTAGTCAAAAAATAAATTGAATTACAGGATTAATCTGGAATTAATCCTGATGTTTAAAACTCTGTTCTTATGTTTACTGGTGGTTGAATTTGGACCTTTTTGTTTATGTAATGTAATTGGAGTTCACTTGTCATTTCTATTTGTTTGGACCATTTGTATGAGTGTTAAAAGTGTTGAATCGAATTCACAAAGTCAAGTTCGAGTTGGGCTTAAAAAACTGCCGAGTCGTGACTATTCGTATATGAAAATTCGGAAGATGGAAATGTAGCAAAATTTTAACTTCATTATTTTGAGGTCGAATAGAATATTTGGTGGATTGAGTTTGAATTGTTTGGCCTCAAATCTCACAAATTATAATGAGTTAGAAGAAATTGGTGAGAAATTGGTAACCCTTTTTTTCTATCAACTGGAAATGTATCTATAGGCAAAAGCCCGAAAATACAATGATCGTAAAATCGCCTGCAGGTTTGCGCTCCAAAAGGAAAAAATAACCCCTACACTCGTTTAATTGTATTAGCGTGTAATAACATAGTTGCACAAACTGGAGTGTATTAGCGTGTAATAACGTAGTTGCACAAACTGGAGTACTTCCTTGAGCGTCTTCTCCCTCCCCTCGAAAACTCGATTATTTTTGGTCATCAAGACGTATCAGAACCCCAAAGTCACCAGCCTATTCTATGATCTCCTTCCTCCCTCTCTGTCACCCTAGAGTTCCAACCGGAGATCGTGGACTGTTTCCAAGGGAGTGAAGGGGACTCCCATCACTCATGAATCTCTCACCACAACCTAAGAGTCCAGGCGCAAGTGAGCATCGTATGTTCGCATGTCTCCACTCTCTCCACGACTTGCATAAGACACATCTCTACTCGGCTACCGGAATCGGGACACTTCTCGTGGCTATAATTCCCTCATAAGCACCTTTTGCCAATAAAAAATTCTAGTAGTTTGGAGGGAGTGGCATACTCCATAACCGGTTCGCCCATTTCACCAAGTTTTCTATCACCTCTTCGGTCAGCATCTAGAATCTATTCTTTGAAAAAATCATTATATATAATTCACATTAAAGATACATAAGCAAAAATACAAACCATTGAACGGTTTTAAAGTATATGCATAAAATAAAAATTTATCAACTTTGGCTGGTTTTAATCGAGTTGATCGAGTGAGAATCCGGTAAAATCAATCTCTTGAGAGCGAGTTCTAAAACTCAGTCTTAAAAATTGATTACCTTTGACTAGGTTTAACCAATTTGATCGAGTGAGAACTCGGTGAAATGAAACCACCGAGTGCGAGTTCTAACACTCGACCATAATAAACTCAATTTTATCATATTCTTAAGGAGAACTCGGGAGTTTTAAAACACTGAAACTGATGGAGATTTTTTTTTGTATTCTCTATTACTAACCTGCATTTTCATTCTAACATATTTTTACTGCTTTTGGGTACCAAAATTCTTTAAAATGTTTTATTTTCATCACAAATAGGATTCTTAAAAAAGATGAATAATGTTTTGTATTTTATATGTTTAGGTTTTGAAACCTTAGCAAGAGGGCAGTTTGTAGAGTCCACACATTACTTATATGGCCACCAATAGGAGCATCTAGGACTATCCACTAACCCTCCACATGTGATCTATTGGACCACAATCAACAATATGTCAGTTTCTGATACCCTTTTTTTTCTTGTCATTAAGGTCAACTTCCTCTAAATATCTTGCCTGAGCCTCTCCTTAACTTGGCATGACTCAATTCAATAAATATCATATCATATTGTGATTGTATTGTGTTTAGATAGGAATTATATGATGTAAGATTGATGCAATATTATATAATATATATATATATATATAATATTATATATAATATATATATATATATATATATATATATATATATATATATATATATATATGTGTGTGTGTGTGTAATATCTTGCTCAATCTAAATGATTGGTGATAAGTAAGTTTTCAAGTGGACATAGACTGTGAATTATGTGCTTGTTGTGGAGACTAATTCTCTACCGAGATAATAACACTTTGTTACACCTAATTATAGCGAAATGACATTTTTATACCATAACTATTTTTTTTATCTTTTTAGTATCGTAATATTTTTTTTGTGACAACCTACTTTTAAAATGTCTCATACACCTAAAATACCACTGGTTCAATTGAAAAAAAATTTAGAATTAAACTAATAGTGAAATCAAATTGGTTCAAATTGGGTCGGTTCAAATCAGATGCATTCACCTGACCAGGGTTATTTTAAGTATATTAAACATTTTAGAGGTACGTTGTCACAAAAAAACTGTTAGGGTACTAAAAGGAGAGACAAATATATAAGGTATGAAAGTGTCATTTCGCTATAGTTAAATGTAACAAAATGTCATTATCCCCTATATATATATTAGTCTTAGTTTTGGTGTATTAGGGGATATAATTAAGGGATTATTGCTAATGTATGTATACAGTGTGTATGTATAATGTTTACTGCAAAAAAATTATCTGCAATTTTTCTTCGTTTTGTTGTTGTTAATGGCATTGTTAAATATAATCATAATGTGAAATTACCCTTTATTTTATAAAAAGATATTAAAATATAAAATAACACATGTATTACTTTAATTAATTAAATATATACGTCATATAAAAGTGGAGATCACATGACATGCACATAACATATTTTTCACATGTTTTGACGAAGTTTGTCTAACTGAGTGAGAGTTTGGATATTTCACGGCAAAACAGTTTAAAAAATACTAATCAAAACGGATTGAATCGAAACGGTTTTATTTTGCATAAATTGAACTGGTAGAAAATCGAACTAAATTAAAAACCGATCAATTCATGCACGTGACTCATTTTAACTCATTTACTTTTGTTAACACGAGAACAAAAGTAAGTCAAACTAGGTAACAAAAAGTGAAAACAAATGAAAAAAAGTATTCAAATAAAACGGTTGAACCACACCGAATCAAATTTCACCGAATCATATCCAATTGTGATTTTCGACTTCTATTCTAGTTGACGATAAATATTTTTGCAATAATCGCAGTACACAAACACTCCTTACAAAAGCGGGCATTTTTGCAATTATCTAAAATTAACTTTTGTCGTGCACGTCGTGCCCTCCTTTTCACGGCAGCTTCACGTATCTTCAGCTTCTAATTAAAAGATTGATGCTTGAAAAAAAGTCGGTCTGTGTATATTTTTTTCTCAAGAAAATGGGGCTCACAGCAACAGCTAATAAGGTTCACAAAGCAATCACTATTCTGTGGTTCTTGTTCTTCACTCAACCTATCCTCATCCTCCAAAATCTCCTATATAAAAAAACACAAACCCTAAACACAATCCTCAAAAACAGAACCAAACCAAAACCCATCTCACAAAAATGAAAATGAAGATCATATTTGTGTTTTCTCTTCTCTTGATTGCTACATTGTCCGACGCTTCGGTTCAGGACTTCTGTGTAGCAGACCTCAAGGCGCCCGAGTCGCCCGCAGGTATGTTAATTTGTTCGACTGGTCGATCGATTATTAATTTTGCTAATTATTAACATGATCAAACTTTAAATCAACTAGTGAACTCAATGAAGTGATTATGTGTATTTATTATCAATCATGTAACAATATTCATGTTTTGTTTCATATATTAGTGTTAAAATGTGTCATTATTTACTTTTAGTCAATAATGTTAATAATTGTTTTGAGTATTATGGTGGAAATATAATTGTTTGTAAAAGATGGGTGAATTTTTAACACAGAGATTGAATGTTCTGACAAAGTTTTAGGAATAAAAATCAGATGATGTGTAGTGAAGGTTTCGAGGATGTGTATATTTTATTCAAAAAAATTAACTGTGTCAACTCAAAATGAACGACAAATATAGCTGACATGTTCGAAAATAATAAACAAGCTAGTCAGCTGTAATTTTGTGAGAAATGTGTCAGGTCAGTTGTATTTATAACCGAATATTGCACACCCTTGCCTGCAGGCTACTCCTGCAAGAGCCCGGCGAAGATTGTAGAGTTTATTCAAAAATTAACGGTGTCAAATGTGTAATAAACAAGCTAGTCAGTTGTAGTTTTGTGAGAAATGTGTCAGGTCAGCTGTATTTATAACCGAATACTGCACGCCTTTACCTGCAGGCTACTCCTGCAAGAGCCCGGCGAAGGTGACGGTCGACGACTTTGTGTTCTCGGGCCTGGGCGCCGCGGGCAACACCACGAACATCATCAGCGCGGCCGTGACGCCCGCGTTCGCGGCGCAGTTCCCGGGCGTCAACGGGCTCGGGATCTCCGCGGCCCGCCTGGACCTGGCGCCGGGCGGGGTGATCCCGATGCACACGCACCCGGGGGCGTCGGAGGTGCTCTTCGTGGTGCAGGGGAAGATCCTCGCCGGGTTCGTGTCGTCGGCGAACGCCGTCTACGTGAAATCCCTCAACAAGGGCGATGTCATGGTGTTTCCTCAGGGTCTCCTCCATTTCCAGATCAACGCCGGCGGGTCGCCGGCGCTCGCCGTCGTCAGCTTCGGCAGCGCGAGCCCCGGGCTGCAGATCCTGGATTTCGCGCTGTTTGCGAACAATTTGGCGTCGGCGCTCGTGGAGAAGACCACGTTCCTCGACGACGCTACCGTCAAGAAGCTCAAGGGCGTTCTTGGCGGGACTGGTTGAGGGTATTTTCGTCTTTTTCGTCTGTTATTCTCGATTCCATTTCTCTTACTCTTAGTAGTGTGGTTTTGATCTGTTTTGTGGCGTTTGATTTGTTGCACAAGTTTTCTTTGTCAATAAGAAACCTTCATGGTTTGAGCTTCTATCAATGTTCTACAAAAAAATAAATAGCTATGGCTTTAGTTGAGCTAGAAAAGAGTTTCTGAGGATTAATTAGAAATTAATCAAATTCAGAAATTAATCGAAAACTAACAGAAAATCACTCGAAAACAGTGGGAAATTAATCAGAGACTAATAGGGAAGTTTTAGAACACCGGCTTCTATAGAGAAAGTTTTGGACTAGAAATTAGCTGAGTAGGGAGAGGATGGGGCGGGTCGGGGTCGGTAGCTTGCATTTTTTAATCTCACGCAAGAATTAGATTTAGAGATGCATGCCCAACTCTGGCCCCATTTGAAGTAAAGATGTTGGGTTCAACCTTATACTGTGAAACTCGTCGATTGTCTGACCAAACAGAATAAGTCCGACTTCACGTATTTTAGTATGTTAGTTGAAATTGAATATGGAGGCCCCAAAAAAAAGCATTTCATTTCTATTCACCTTCAAAATAGTTGGACCACAGAGTATAAAATAAAATGATGAATGGTGGAGATTGACGAAAGACATATAATTTCGGGTTGAAGCAGGTTACCCCGAGTTCTGCATGGGTAAAAATTGCTCTATAACTCTCCGAGTTCAATTTTTTCAATCTGTGACCCGCACGAAAGCTATGAGTTGAGTCTCATAAGTTACAGACATTGGTTTCATCAATCCCTCTTCAAATGACTGTTTACTTTAAAGAAGTCAAAACAATATCAAAAAACCTCAAAATCAACGAAACATATAAAAACTTCATTAAATGATTCCCATTGTTTCCATCCCCAAAACAACTTATTTGTTCACTTCGGTCTGTGAACGGATCAAATAACTCTTTGCCTGAAAAAAAAAACATGACTTTTGAAGAATCGGAGCCGAAACCAAATTCAGACCACTCGTTGGATTGGCTCGTCGGAGAGTCCGATTCCGATTCCTTCCTCCAATCGTTCTTCTTCGATGATCACTTCTCCGCCTATGTCGACGGATACGATCCGTTCGATCAAGGCCAGTGTTCCAACCATTTGATTGATTCTAGCGTCGATCCTCTCAATCCCGCCGGGAAAATTTCCGACGGCCCGCTTCCGGTGAATCTGAGTTGTCCGATCGATGAAGCTAAAGTTGATTTTGTGGCGGTCGAGAAACCAGTTAAGAGAAGCGGAGCTAAGGGTCTGGAAGGGAACGGTAATAATAGCGGTCACAACGGAAGGTGGGCGGAGCAGTTGCTTTTGCCGTGCGCCGCCGCCATAGCCGCCGGAGATCTGTCGAAAGTCCAACACCTTCTCTACGTCATCATGGAGCTCGCCTCCGCCACCGGAGGCGCCAACCACCGCCTGGCCCACCACGGCTTCCGGGCCCTGAACCGCCACCTGCCGGTCTCCTCGGCCGCCTCCTCCTCGGTCGTGCCGTTGACTTTCGCCTCCTCGGAGCAGGGGTTCTTCCAGAAATCTCTGATCAAGTTCAACGAGAGAAGCCCCTGGTTCGCCTTCCAGAACAGCGTCGCCAACACCTCGATCCTCCAGATCCTCGCCGGAGAAGAACACGCTACGCCGCAGCGAACCCTCCACATCCTCGACATTGGAGTCTCTCACGGCGTGCAGTGGCCGACCCTGCTCGAGGCCCTGGCTCGCCGCCCCGGAGGGGCTCCGCCGCTGGTCCGGCTCACGGTCGCCTCCGCGGTGGAGACCGGCCGGAACACGGAGCCGCCGTTCTCCGTGGGCCCTCCCGGCGACGATTTCAAATTCAATCTCCAGGAGTTCGCCAAGCTCCTGAAGATCAATCTCGAAATCGACCTGATCAAAATCAACAACGAAAACGAAAACCCGCTACAATCACTCACTACCCAGATCAACGAGACCTTGATCGTGAACGCCCAATTCAGACTCCACCAGCTGAGCCACACCTCCCCAGACGAGAGAACAGAGTTCCTAAACTCACTAAAGCAACTGAACCCAAAAGGAGTGGTTCTCGTCGAGAACGACGCAGACTGCAGCTGCGAAGCCTGCGGGGACTTCGGCGCCGTATTCAAAGCAAGAGTGGAGCATCTGTGGAGGTTCCTGGACTCGACGAGCTCGGCCTTCAACAGGTTAGAGAGCAAGGAGAGGAGCTTGATGGAGGGAGAGGCGGCGAAGGGGCTGTTGAGCGGGGGAGAGAGGAACGAGCGGAAGGAGAAATGGGGAGAGAGGATGAAAGGGTGTGGGTTCGTAGGCGTCGGGTACGGAAGAGACGCCATTGACGGAGCTCGAGCTCTGCTGAGAAATTACAGCGGGAGCTGGGCGATGAAGGTGGAGGAGAAAGAGAGAGATGGGTGTCTGAGCTTGTTGTGGAAAGGTCAGCCTGTTTCCTTCTGTTCTCTGTGGAAAGTTGGACCCTGAAAAAAAGTGACCGTTAGAGAAACTTGATACCTAAGCTACCCTTGTGTTCTCGAGGAGTATAATAGTTGGAACTTTTAAGAGAATTGCAGAAATGTACTATGTTATGTGATATTTTTGCAAAAGGGTGCTCTGTTGTTCGCATTTTTTCTTTTAAAAGTGTGTATTTTTATAAAAACGACAAAACTGCCCTGAAATTAAGTATTTAGATTTAAATACAAATTTTTGGTTAAACAGAAAAAACTTTTAAATATTTTTATCATTTTTGTAAAAATACACATTCTGCAAAAAATGCAAGCAACACAGCATCATTTTGCAAAAGTGGCATTTCTTTGCAAGTTTTCTAACTTGTGATTAGTCAATGTAATAATCTACACCAAACAATTCAACTGCCAAGAAACTGCACAGAAACATGTACATTCATATTTACAAATTCTAAACAACACAATCAGTAATTATATGTGCCATATTCATATGTTTTTTCAGGTTAGCTTCTCTGGTCTGAACATTTTTCACCTACAATAAATTCACTGACAAAAATAAAGACCAAATCGTGTTCATCCGTCAATTGTGTACTCATGTCATGTTCGATTATCTACTCAGGAACCGTAAATCCGTAACGCATTTCGAATTGGTTGACGGCAGACAGGACAAATCGGAGTTACCTCGCGTTCGACCGCCGAGGCACAGCGGTGGCAGCAAACCATATGCCCGCAGGGTGAGAATGCAGAAGTTTTTCTCCTCGTCAGGCAGATCACGCACAGCTCTCCCTCGGGAACGTCTCCTGTTTCATTGTCTGCATCAGCCATCTGAGGGTCGCCAGCGTCAGCAGCTTGTTGGTCCTGTCTCTGTTGCCTCCATTCCTTCCATTTGTACCAGTTCCTGATGACAATAGCAATGCGTGGTAAATAAGGTAAGATAGTGGTTGTTGTGGAGTGTGGACATTTCACAATGGTTTTTTATTTCATACTTATTGATCAATCCCCATGAAGACTTTGGACCAACCCTATGCTCCATAAATGTCTTTTGCTCCATTCAAATGGTTGATAACATTTATAACTACCAAAATATTTTATAATAAAGGGAAAATGGCAAAAACATGTTGATACCATCTCACTTTTGCAAGAGCGTGTTATGTACTTTATTAATGACAAAACAATGTTGTAAATTTTGCCCATGAAATTAAGATTTTTAAAAAAAAAAATTTAACTAAAAAATGAAAATACAAAATTTGATTATACAAGTTTTAGTAAAAAATATTTTCATAAAAAAATTTTAATAAAAAAAGTAATTCTTAATTTGAAGAGCAATTTCGTCATTTTTGTACAAATACACATTTTGCACAAAATATGTTCACATCACATTTTTGTCATCACCAAAGTATACGGCACACCCTCTTGCAAAAGTGTGATAGTATACAACACGGTTTTGCCATTTTCCCTAGAATAAGTGTCAAAATAGTAAAACTGTTGATTTTATAGTTGACTGAGGAAGCAGACGGCAGCAGAGACCTAAGTTAGCGACGCTTCCGTCGTCTATAGAAAATATAAGACAACGAGACTCAACTGATCATTCATCTATCATATAATATCATAAATGATAACAAGTCAATATTGACGTGAACTTAAAAGAATAAAATTAATCTGACCTTTCAATGATAGTTCGCATCACCAAAACTATATTAACAAATATGGAACTCTGAATTGTGTTAATAAATACATTTTAAAAGGAAAAAAAAATGAGTCAACATTTTTGTTTGAATTTATATAAACCAAACTCTATTGGTTTTGTCTGCTGATTAATAGCCACCATGTACCAGTAAGGTAAGATAGTGGTTGTTGTGGACATTTCACAATGGTTTTACTATAGGGTAGGTTGAAGTTAGTGTACCTCACGACGGCATAGCCAAG
Organism: Geranium rotundifolium; assembly: GCA_963920655.1. Lineage (NCBI taxonomy): Eukaryota > Viridiplantae > Streptophyta > Magnoliopsida > Geraniales > Geraniaceae > Geranium > Geranium rotundifolium. The sequence continues at coordinate 46,341,694 of OY987312.1, forward strand.
GACACCAGCTGATAGCAAACCAAGAGATATACCGAAGATGAATAGTACGTTCGTCTTGAAGTCAAGGTGTAGCATCATCTCATCCTTGGTCATGTCGGACCTGTAAATGTTTCAATATAAATATGAGTTGCACCCCATTAAGGGTACACCGTCGAAAAAAACAATTAGGGAAAAAACACTCGACTATCCCAATTAAAGGTCATTTCCACTTGACTACACCTAACTACATTATGGGTAAGACAGCTACACCCAAGAATGATTGGTCGAGGAAGTTGATTTCATTGTGAGAAGTCTAAAATGCCCTTGGTCACTTCCCTAATTTCCAAAATATGCCCTTGGTGATAGAGAAAAACACGTACCATACCAAAACGACAGATATGAGATCTAGATTTCACAAAAAAAATCATTAAAACACAGAATAATCGACCGATGGCATGTTTTGACAATTGGGGAAGTGACCGCGGGCATTTTAGACTTTTCACTTTCAACTCCGTTAAGTAGTGGTAACATGAAATGCAAATTGGCACGTTTTTTTCTTCAAAACAGTCACTTACAGAAAATATGGAAGATCCTTGCACGACTTGATCTGCGGAATTCCATTTTTGAAATGGCAGACACCAACGACACTGATATCTTTTCCTATGGGAAGAATTTTCTCTTCATCAAGCAGACCAACCTTTTCAAATCATTCAGATGATGATACCACCAGTTAGATAATAACAGAAATAAATTCAACTGCACGCTGGGTGAGTGAGAATCTAACACAGTGCACATCCATAATATAATTTTATACTCACAGGGTATTCATGGCCAAAAACCGTCTGAAGGAAGGTGTATGGAGTAGCATCGACAGGTTGCAGTTTGTGGTAAGAAGTGATAAGAGGTAAGGGTTGCTTTGAGCCATCCATGTTCACGATAAGACGCTCGTCCCCATCAACAAGAATGAAAGGCACCTATTAAATAAGAGCAGAAAAAAATATTGTAACAACATCACATAAGTCCATTAGGAAGGCACTCAATACAACAAAGAACAGTAAATCATTAAATCAGAAACCCATTTGGAACTTTTCAACTTTCTCTTGGTCATTTTGTTGGCAAGAAGGCATTGCTCTACGAGTTTGGTGTTTACCAGCAACAGAATCATCCTCCAAATTACTATTTCTGGAAGTACAATATGAAGCATTATCTTGCCCTCTTCAAAGCGAACTAGAAATCCTCCCCACAATCACCAATTCATTACATTTCTATATGTCTGTGTAAATTACAACCAATACGAAGTGATTTATGTAGATAGCATATCCATGGCCATGAACAAAAAGAATTGCCGAAATACCTTTCTTAATGAGGATGATTCCTCTTTTCTTCGGGTTACAAAGATAGAACGTAAGTCTGATGTCCATCCTATAATGCCTTTCCACTCATCGTATATGCACTTCAACACATATAAACAAAAACAATGTTATGGCTTTTGACATGCTAACCAATGATCAGGTCATGAAAAAATAAAACAATAATGAATGAAATTGGAATAGTAGCTCTCATATATGTATAAACCTATTACTCACTCCGTTCCAACTTAAGTGTCCCATTTAACTATTCGAAAAAATTAAGAATTTGATTTTTAGTGTTTGAACTTCCACCCTCTACCCTTTTGTTCCCTCCCATGTTTCCACTACTCAAATTGTAACAACTAACTCGAGGGATGATAGTATTGGTAATCCATAGCTAATTAACTAACTAAAACAGAACTGGTAAGCTTAATTTTATTACAACACCCGTATATGTGTTTTGCATGCCAAAAACCACATAAACTGATGCTTGAATCATAATTCAGATAAGGACTTCAGCACAAGAAGAAGCAATAATTATCTCATGTCTAGAATGCAAGCACAAGACATCCATGGGATGAGTTTTCTCTCATTTTCTCTTCTGTTTTCTCGGAAACTAGACATTACTATGAGGGCCAAAACAATTAGAGTTCACACAACACAACACACTACACTACAGTAAATCAAGGGGCATTTCACATGCCATGGTGGTCAACAACTTCCTATAGCATCCAATGCATAATTCCCCAGCTTCAACAACTTTTCTCAGCAACCGGACACAAAGTTATAAACACATAAAACGAAACTTCATCTGTTTTCCCTCGGTTTCTCAGCATCCAAGCAGAGCAACTCATCAAATTTGACAGTCTATATACTAATATACATAGATATGGATACCGTTAGCATTCTCTGCATGATCACAGCTTTCTGTCATTTCTTTTCTGTTTTCTCGGAAACTAGAGACTGCCTATGAGGCCAAAACCATTAGAGTTCACAACACACTACACTCTAATAAATCAAGGGGCATTTCACATGCCACGGTGGTCAACAACTTCCTGTAGCATCCAATCTATACTTCCCCAGCTTCCTCAACTTCTCTCAGCAACCAAACACATACAAGAAACTCTATCCATTTTTCCCTCAGTTTCTCAGCATCCAAACAGAACACAAACTACAAACTCATCAAAATCGACAATCTACGTACACATCCATACCGTTAGCGTTCTCTGCACGATCACAGCCTTCTCTCCAGACTCCTGAGCGATCAACACATCACCTCCGGCACCGGACCTCGACTCAACCTTGCCGCGAACGACGACGAGCTTCTCATCGGACGGCGGAGACCGATCGAGGAGGAGGAGGTGGCGGAGATCGGCGACGCCGACGCTCGGAGCCCCGTCGATGCGGCGTATGGCGGCGGCGTTGGAGGCGAACCTGACGAGGGAACGGGCGGCGCCGTACGCTAGGGCTGCGCCGAGGACCGCTCCGTCCAGGGACAGAGCTACGCTCGTCAAGAAGTTCACTATCACTCTCTCGCCGGACATTGCGGTGGCTCCGGCCGATCTGGCGGCGGATTTGGCTCGCGCGCTTCGTAGAGAATGGAGGAGAGAGCGAGAGAGAAACAAAGAGTGTCTCTGGCGGTGGCAGGGTCGTTAATCTTGAGATGGAGGGAGGGTAGTCTCGTCTTTACCGCCATTTGGAAAAAAGCAGGTTCTAGATGTCAATTTCCTATATTACCCTTTTGTTATTGTCTTATTTTCACTTTCTCTTCCTTCTCTCTCTGCTATCTCTCACTCTCGGTCACGAGTCACGACCAATCCCTAGCTCTCTCGCCGCCGATCTCCGATTTACCGATCTCCGGCGAACGAATCAAGCCTCGCTGCGATCTTCTGCGGATTCAATCCGCCTATTTTGATTTGGGGATATTTTTATTCGGGTAATTTTGTTTTGCTGAAATTTACTCGTAGTTGATTTGTGCCTCTGATTTTCGTAAATTTGACGTTTTTGTATGTATATATGTATGTGCTTGCTCAATAATTGGTTTTTGTTTGTAATTCATGTTTCTGGGATTTGATTTGATTTGATGAACCAAACGATTCACGGTTCTAAAATTAGGTGTGGCTATGCACAATAGGAACCACGAATTGACCCCGAATTGTGTTTTGGCTACTAATGTGTTTGTTTCTGATAATCTGAAGCTTCTGATTTTGGAATGTTGATGTTTATGGTAAAAAGTTATGAAATTGGAGTGAGAAAATGGATAATCTTATGTGGGTTTGTTTGTTTTTGTGCAATTTTGATAATTAGTAATTGATTCAGGTGCTTTAGTTTAAAGGGGATGTGGCATGGAGATGAGGACTTGTTTGTAGCTACTAATGTGTTTGTTTCTGATAATCTGAAGCTTCTGATTTCGAAATTTTACTGTTGTTCATGGTAAAGTTATGAAATTGGGATGGGAAAATGGATAATCTTAATTTTTATGTGGGTTTGTTTGTTTTTGTGCAATTTTGATGATTTGCAATTGATTAAGGTGCAAAGGCGATGAGGGAGGGGGATGAGGACTTGTTTTTACTTTTTAGCTACTAATGTGTTTGTTTCTGATAATCTGATGCTTCTTAGTTTGAAATGTTATTGTTGTTCATTGTAAAATTGTGAAATTGGAGTGGGAAAGCGACTAATCTTATGTGAGTTTATTTGTTTTTGTGCAATTTTGATGATTAGCAATTGAATTCAGGTGCAAAGGCGATGGGGGATGGAGATGAGGACTTGCCGAGGGATGCAAAGATTGTCAAGTCGCTGCTGAAGTCTATGGGTGTCGAGGATTATGAGCCTCGTGTTATACATCAGTTCTTGGAGCTTTGGTATCGGTATGTCGTTGATGTTTTGACGGATTCTCAGGTCTACTCGGAGCATGCAGGTAAGACTTCGATTGACTGTGATGATGTGAAGCTTGCTATTCAGTCGAAAGTCAATTTCAGCTTCTCGCAGCCCCCGCCACGAGAGGTATTCAGTTTTGTTCTTTAATATCTGACTCTGCAGTCAACATGTTGGTGTTAGCTTATTGAATTTACAAGTTTGGAAATATTTTATATTCTGTGTTTTGACGCCGTCGTTTATGAAGAGGAAATATAATTGCTTATACACATCTAACATTGCTGTGCAAATAAAACCTCTGATTCCTGATACTATATATTCTCCTTTTTTATGTTTGTTTCTGGTCTATTACATCTGATTCGGTTATACGATTCCAGTAACCATAGCTGCAGTTGCTCTCAACAATGTGATTTTACTTCTTACTCTTTTTGTCCAAAACAAGTGTTGTATTTGACATTTTGCAAAAATTAAGGATAGGTAGAGATAGTACTTGAGGATTATATCCATAAACGATTCAATGGGTGGTTTTGAATCGGTTGAGGGTGTGAATAGGCTTGAGTCGGAATGGAGTGATGCTAACAATCGTGTTGTAACTAACTCGCGGGAATGATATTAGCGGTGTTAAACACGACTAGCTTCCTAATATATAGAGTGGACACACTATGGGACATAAGTCAAGAAAATATGACACGTAATTTGAACAAAGGGAGTATCATCAATCTTATTTTCTCATAACAATGTGAATATGTTAACTTCCCGAACAAATTTGATTTTTGCTCTCTTAAATACTATAACGAATTACTCATAAAATTAGCATGTGTACATTTGTCCTGTCTCTCTCATTCATTGACCAATCACCAATGTGCATTAACGATTCTAGTTTTTGCTATCTCTCTTATAAACTAAAAGATAAATATTACTAGCTATTAATTTCTCTTGTGTTTAAGCGTTCTATGTTTCTTGATACATACGATTGATGGTTTTTGATGTATTGCAGGTTCTACTCGAATTGGCCAAAAACAGGAACAAAATCCCCCTGCCCAAGTCAATAGCAGGACCAGGCATTCCGCTCCCGCCCGAGCAAGACACGCTGATCAGCCCGAACTACCAGCTCGTGATCCCCAAGAAGCGACCAGCCCAGGCCGTTGAAGAAACAGAGGACGATGAAGAAAGCGCCGATCCCAATCCACCCCAGGAGCCGAAAGCGGAGGCTCCACAACTTACCCCTCAACGAGTATCGTTCCCTCTGGTGAAACGGTCAAGGTGAGACTTGCTGGTTGAAAATGTTTAGGTCTTGTTTGTAGAAACTCTTCAATTCCTCTTAAATGCCCAAATTAAGTACTTGGTTTGTATGGGTTTATGTGTGACGTAATTTTGAGGTTAATTGTTCATTTGATTGCCTCATTGTAGTCGAATTAAGATTTTAGTTATTTGTAAGCACTGTTCTAAAAAACCACGCCCAGTGGGCCTAATCTGGGATTAGTCGAAAAGTAATCGAATTAGAGGATAAATTAGACAATATGGACATTTTTAGAACATTGGTTGTAAGTGTAATGTAGGATTGGATTTAATCCCAAGTAATGATTTATGTTCTAATATTGTCTTAAATTGAGCAGAGTGTTGTAAATTTTAGTCTTGAGAGTTTGAATAAGTTGTTTTAATTTAGTTTATTGTTTTCAAGTTTTCTATATAACTTTTTGTGTTATTGGCATGACAAATTAATGTGTAGACTAAGTCAAAATAAGACTAATATACAGATTAAATTTATAAAAAAATCAAGGATTGATTTTAAGCATTAAAAAAGATACCAACCATATTCATGAGATTAGGCTTTTTAATTTTTCTTGTCCAAGTTACAATTTATTAATATTTACTTTGCATGGAGAGGGGCACCAAAAATTATTCAATAAAATTTAGCCATTTTGTTCATACTTGAATAATAACAATTAAGAGTAATAAACAGCTTGTTGAAATTGCATAAAAAGATAAGAGTAGCTAAAATGGAAATTTATTTTATTATTTGAAGTACAAACAAAAAACGTCATATCAAACGTCATTTGGCAATTTAATATATTTTTATTATTCCATATTGTAAGGGACAAAATGTTATTATTATTTTAAAGTCTCAAAACTACCATTATTTTCGTGGCAGTCACGCTTGAACACATCATGTGTCGTACATGTGTTTTACTCTTAACATTATTGTTGATAATCACTAATTTTAGTCCCTTCTTGTGTGTTTTTTATTTATATAAATAACTTGTTTATTAGGATTTATTTGGGAATATCAATCAATATTGTATTTAAAATATCAAATGATTAGAATTCAAAATGATACACTATAACAATATAAGACTTTGGCATAAACGAATGAATTACTACAAATTTTACAAATGAAACAACATTAAAAAAAAACTTGCAATAAAATGAATAGTCTCGATTTTATTCATTTTGAATCAGAAAAAAAATATAATTTATGTTACGTGATATACAAATATGCAAAATAAACAAATAAATATAATCTCATCATGTGGACTTTTTTTATTAATTAAAAACACAAGCTCCCAGTAAGTACCCCAAACCTAAAGATGCTTTGTCCCATTAGTCAAACTCTATCTCCACATCAAACTCAATATTAAGAATTTTCCTCTCTCCCTCCTCTCACATTCTCTCATGGCTCAAATGGCTCAAGATCATGAAACCATCCATCAAAACCCTAGCCAAACCCGCCTCACCACCACTTTTCGGTGGTCGATGGCCCGTCGGGGGGTTACCCTTCGGCGGCGAAGGGTCCTCCCGTCCGTCCGCCTTGGAGGGAAGAAACCCAGAAAAGGGTTGGTTCTGGTGAGAGCTTTTAGACGGATCAAACTCAGATGGCTCAAAATGCAATACGTGCGCATGATGAAGAAGCTCAAGCAATACTACAAGAACCTGGTCAAGGACCTGATCGAGGCTGGTGCGAGTTACGAGAGTTTCCAACAAAGGGTTTTTATGGAAACTTCATTCGCAGTTCCAGTGATGGGCGTCTCTTTATCCTCGTATCCTTCAGATCGTGCCCGTTCTCTAATCTTTTGAAGTTTTTGATTTATTTTTTTAAGCGAAACAATTTTATAAATATTTATTACCTGTTTAAATGTTAAATTTGTTGTCGTAATTTGATAAATTTATTTGTTTGGTAATATATTATTAATTTGTTAATTTATGTGCAGTGGTTATGCATGTGAAGAAGGAAATCAAATGCTGATTTTTGTTAATCAAAAAATTAATTTAGAAATGTTTTGGGTATTAGGAAATCAAATGCAGATTTTATTTTATTAGAAAATTAATTTTAAAATGTTTTTTGGGTTCTTGGAAGATGTGTTTTTTTATTCTTATTTCATTGCTACGCACGTTATAGGAGTCATGTTTTGTGTATTATATTCAAAAACATGAATTGTTTTATGTTTCCCATGTTATTTGCTTTATGCCCCTAATAAAATATCCATATATATATATATAATTCATTAATGTCTAAATACATATTACTCAAAAAATATTTAAAATAGTGACCGAAAGACTATAAATAAAAACATTAGCAACATCCAAACAAATGACTTGGCACTTGTCTTTTTATAGGGCCATGATATGATCCATTATCAATTTTTTTAATAATATCGTTTTTTAAATAATGAAAAATCATGAGGACAAAGACCACTTGTTTAACAGAAAATGACACATTAATTAATATTATTAAGTTACAAATTCGTTGAACATAGTTATATTATTGCATCATGCAATGTAAGTGTGTTTTTATATCATTTGTGACGTCAAATTAGTTGTTTATCCCTCAAATTTTAATAATTATTAATTTAGACTTCATCGATTTTCCAATAAAAATTATAAAATTAAATAGAAGTCAGAGGTTGGCCTGTAAATCTCATATCGGGCCCGAGGCCCGTTTAAAAGTTGCAATCAATAATAGGCCCAAATATGTTATTTAATGTAAATTTGGTAAATACACGAGCTGCCGAGTTACACGACTTAGGAATATGAGCAGAAAAGGTGAATACGTGGTAAACTCAATATGATCATCATCTTTTGTTGTCTTCTTTTGAAGATAAAGCCAACAAACTTTTCAGCTATTGTATCGAAACAAAAATCGATATATTAGTGGTAGACACTCGTGTCTTAAACCCACCTGAAATTTGACCTAAAGATACATTCCCGACCTCATCCATATTGACATATTGTCCAAGATGTTCCATAAGATGAATCAGGCAAGCAATTTCATTGTTCCCATCATCAAGCTCTTGTTTTCAATAATTTGTTAAAAATTGAAGCAGTTACGAAATCTCGATATTCGGCATAAATATGTATCGTCCTTTGCTTTTCATCTCTACAACAAGAAAAACAAACTCATTAGCACTTGTAAAATTATAAATTAACTGACATGACCAATTTCATTATGTTTCAATAATTTATTCAAATTTGAAGCAAATATAAAATTCCACTGCTTGCATCCAAAACAAAAAGATTCCTTATTTTTTTCAATTTTCATATATTACAAAATGAAAACATTCAAAATTTCAACAATAAAGAAAAAACACATGAACATTCTCGAATTTGCAACATGTTAAAACTCAAGAACGATACATTTTAAGATTGTTGGGTCTTATACAATAAAATTAAAAAATTGCGGAAATTAATAAATTATAAAATACTAATGAAATATGAAAATTACAAACATACATGAACTTTTACAAATTAATCGATACAAACTCGGGAATTAAATCAAGGTGTGTTAGACACTTTTTTTAAAGTGTATTCGCTCTTCCTCGAGTGTTGGAATCAACGAGCGTACACCTCTCATAATACAACGATTTCGAACTAGCACCGTACACCAAATGTCTAGTTCTGGCGAACTTGAACTTGTGATTTTCTCTATCACCATATTTACGAATAATATTTGAAACCAAAAAAAGAGATGAAGAACCAAGAACTCATGTTTTTGGTGTTGAGATTGTTGAAAAGAGAATAGATGTGACAATATATTTATAACCACCATCTCTTCAATCAAAATACTTCTCAAATCAATGCAAACTAAAGAGATTAAATTAAAAGTTGTAACATATGTATTCAAGAGAATCAAATACCCATAATGAACATTTTTATTAATATTATATTATATTATATTTTTCCAACACAAGCGTGTGTTTCTTTTCAAAACATACATAAATCATTCAAAATGGAAGTAATCTAAAATAATTTTTGGGATACGAAAGCAAAATAATATGAGGTGAGTAAGGTTATTATTCGAAGCCATCCATCCCGTATAATGCGAGTGAGGTGAGTACCGGCAGCTCGGGAAGGAAAAAGGTGAGTAGCGGACATATCTTGGACGTAACTCAATTGTAACTGATAGTTAAAGGTAACTATTTGCATCTACCTCTTTTATCAATTCATAAAATATTTTTAATTTATACATAAAAGTTGATTTTCACTTACATCTCTCTCCGACTTACTTCTGATTATTAAAAATACGAAGTTTACTCGATCTCAAAATTAAACAACGAAACACGTAATCTCTATTGATCGACGTGACATCACGAGGAAGACGAGGGCCAATACAGATTAAATAAAACTCTACGGATTAAGCAAAGCATTAATCAATGGAACAAAAGACTAAAACAACTCTAAATCTCATTTGTGTGAGTGGAAAAATCTCATAAGTGGGTGGTGGGTCCCACCTCTTATGTAGTGTCAGAAAGTGAAGCCAGTAAAATATAGGTCCACGTGTCCAAATTCCCAGTGGTCCTTATTTTCTTAATGTGAACCGTATCTCACTGGATCAAGGGCATTTTCGGCATTAGAATATTGTGTTTACACTTGCGTATTGGTTTTATAGAGTGCTACTCGCAGGTTTCGTGGACGGTGCTGTTCTTAACTGTGTTTGGTATTTGATCTGACTTTTGGGGTCAACGATGAGATTGGACGGTCAAGCTACCTCCGGATTTGGTACATGGTTGCTATTAATCAGCAGACAAAACCAATTTAGTTTGGTTTCTATATATTCAAAAAAAATGTTGACTTGTTTTATTTTCCTTTCAAAATGTATTTTTCTCAAGCAGCAATACATAAAGAAGAGACAGAAGACGGGACATTCTCACACTCAGACCCCAACAAAACATGCAGCTCTCGCAAATTTTGAATGTTTAACGAACACAAATGAGAGACCTAGATTAACTGTTAAAGAGAATTGAATTTCCCGAATCATCAAGTCAAAAGGGGATAACAGTTGGACAGAGGAAGTCACGTCTTGCACCACGGACAAACAATCGGTTTCAAATGACCATAGTACCCTCGAACTCGTCCCTAGCCCATTTCACTGCCATCGGGATTCTCCAAGCCTCCACCCAGTCCGCTCCCGACGAGCCATCTCTGACACAACCCCTGTCGCGAGCATTTTCCTTTTAAAATGTATTTATTTACAATAGAATTGAGAGTTCCATATTTTTAAATTTACAATAGAATTGAGAGTTCCTGGTCACAGCGGGTTCAAAATCAAGAGCTCTCCACCAATAATACAAGGTTCAAATTGTTACAATGTTCTTTCGGAGGTTGATTATTATATATGTGTGCGGGCATGTGTGCGTGTGTGTGCATGTGTGCGTGCTACATAATTTGATTCGTTTTATTTATATCTATCAGAGTAAATTGTGCAAACATTTATTAACAGACTTGTAACATATCCACAAAAAATATTTTCCGGATAACTTTTGAGACTCTAAAAATGATGTTTAAAACTTCAAATTAGCTTATGAAAAAATTGTTTTTGGCAAGAAAATGCACCCTTTTTTGCCAATTTCTTAGGTCTCTATTTTCTCCATTTCCTGGTCAACAAATTTACTAAACTTCAAAATTATATTGACAATTATTCTTAAATATTTTCATATTGGTAAATATTCAAACATTTGAATAGTGCAAAAGAAAATAAAAAGCATAGGGTTGGTCCATAGTCTTCATGGGTTTTTTGGTCAATATGTGGGTGTGACACTCAAATGTTTGGTCAATTGCTTGCTCCAATTTCACACATATAATTTATATATATATATTTCTACCATCCATTAATGACTTGTGTTGGACCAATAATGTTAAATGACTATTGTACATTAATAGCTATATAAGTGACTTGCTTATTAATAATTAAATATGTGATAGTAACATTTATGATAATTGAATAGTCACCATCATGATTAATTGTTGAATGAATCTTATTTACTAGTACTATAAATCAAAATTTTCAATTCAATGTAAATTTTTCTCGTAAAATATATATATATATATATATATATATATATATATATATATATATTGTTTTAAATCAATCACATCGAGTTATTTGATTAAATTAACATTTATAATAATATTATAAAATCAATTTCTTGTGATATATATTTTCTTTAGAAGAACAAGAATGGCTCGACAGGAGAAAGTTGGAAGGAAAGTGTCTAGTCAAGGCATGAGGTGAAAAACTATTTTTTTATTCATTTATAACAAATAAATTAGAAAATTCATATAAATGCCATTTTATTAACTGTAAAGCAACTTGCCAAATCCTCCACTTCAGTAACATCTAATATAACACACAGAACTCAAAATATTTTAAGTTATATTTTTTTATAACATACAATTTCTTATCTTAAAGTTGACAGAAAATCGAGATTGATACTTATGAACCTACAATACAATACATATATTTAACTCCAGAAAATGATGAATCTCAAGAATTCATAAGTTCTTGATATTTATTTCTCCTTTAAAAAATATAAATCACACGTATATAATATATTTACGTAAAAATACGATCGATGTTAACATACAAGTTTCTTAAAAATATTTTTTTTAAGAAAATGTTTTTTTTTAAATTTTTTAATATATGGGTATTTTCGTCATTTTGACCAAAAACTAACACCGTTGAGCCTCCGTTAGAAATTTTGAAAGTATATGAACCTGTCAAGATAGATTAGTCGGTCAAGTGAAGTAAGTGAAAATCGCGTATATTACGAGATATGTAAGTGACATTTCCCATAAAAAGATATATGACACTATGGATGACCATCATCATGCCAATCTCACATTTAGGATCAAATATGAGAGACCATAAGCCCTTCATATTTTTCTTTCTTCTTTTTATGTTTGGTTTTCAAGAAAAAATAACTATACCTTTACTTATGGGGTCCATAACCCACTCATTCTTGCTCATGCTACATTAAAAAATATATATATTTCCTGAAACAGCCTAAAATTAATTTTCAACATTGAACTATAGTACAAAATGAACTGAAAATAAAAGAATACATCGTTGAGAATGGTTGATTTTAAACAATAAACACTAAAACTTTTTTTTCTTTTTGTAAACCATCTAAGAATAAGAAAAACAATCCATTTTTATTTGAAATTTAATCGAGAGAAGGGGCATGGTTGTGATTTCAAGCAAAAGAAAGGGCATGATGGTAATTTCAAAAAGCCCCGCCACCGCCACTTTCTTTTGGGCTTCCTTTACCGCGTAATTACTCGGAAACTCGGAGCTTTGCTTTGACCGACTCAGCAGCACATTAAACACCAAAGACCCATTAAAAAAAATAAAAGAACAATAATAATACACAATTTTAATAAATTTAAAAACCATCTTTCAGAAAAAAAATTTAACCAGAAAATACGTTTTTGTGATCTCTTATTTTTAAAATATAGAAAGTCACGTATTTATTCTGACTGCTCAGTATCACACAATGTCAAATGTGCGAGTGTGTGACATTTTGTCGAATACGTATAATTGAAAAATCAGATATACGAATATATACAGAATGAGAATAAAATCAAAAGGTTTATTTTGATGTTTTATGTGAAATTCATATTGACGACGTATTATATTTTTGTTTTAGATAGTATGTTCATAAATTGTTCACCTAATATATTTTGTAATTTTAACAAATTTGACCGGAAAATGATGCTCCAAAAGTCCGTCAATGCATTCTTATTAAAAGAAATAGGAATTCACATGACTAACAATCAAATAATGTTGTAAAACTCTTTGACTTGATTAATCTTTTATTAATTTTTTAATTAAATTTATATTTTTATTAATTTCCGACTAATCTTTAAAATGCCGTCATAGACAAACTTGGGCTTTGCACTCACAAATAATCCCAGTTCTGATTCTGAATCATGGAATCCTTATTGTTTTCTATCGAACGGTAAAGATTTTTGCATAAAATGAAATTCTCAGTAATGGTCTTATAAATCATATATACAGAACAAATCGTATAACGCAAGTAATTTGAATTTGTACAGATGGCACTTCGAACTTGGAACGAACATTAAGAGTGACTATATTTTTTTTATCTCTTGAGTTGTTATGCCGTACTGGTAGGTCAAAACTGAGATAACTCTTTAAGAACTTGTCGAGAACGATTAAAATCTAAGGATATTAGTATGTTAATGATTGAGTGTCATTGTTTTTTCAGCTCGAATTAAGTAATCTCTTTACCCGACTCGTGCTTAACATTTTTACTCCTTTGAAACCAAACGGGGTCTTTGGATGTATCCATAGTCATTTAAAAAAATCAACAAATTTAATGTGTAAATTAAAGAAGAAACATTTTACGATATACATGAACGAAAGTGAACACACGTACGTATACAATAATTTCCACAAGCAAAAAACACAAGAAAAGCAATAAAAAAAAGCAGAGAAAAAAGCGAGAAACACAGAGTCCACAGTCGCAACCAGAGAAAAAATAAAAGAAAAATTCGAAAAACGTGTGCGCACTTGGACGGTGTGTTCTCTGATTGTTCCACTATATATATGCAAAATGCGATTCAACAAACCCATCACCAGATTCAATAAATCCAAACCAAAAGTCCATTTCCCAGATTCATCGCAAATCTCACACCAAAGAAGAAAAAAAAGGTGAGATTTTTAATTTTTCTGGGATGGAGCTGGCCGGAGGAATCATGGGTTCTTCGTCTCTGATCGAGAGATCGATGCTTGGGTCGTCGTCGAAGTTGGGTTTTGGGTTCGATTTCGATTTCCGGAGAAAGGGTCAGTTTCGGGTCGTTCCGGGTTCGGGTCGGGGCGTGGTTCTAAGGAGGAGGCTTGTGGGTCCTGTGGCGGCGATCAGCGAGGACCTGGTGAGGTCGGCGGCGGCGCCGCCGGTGGAGACGGCGGAGAAGGGGGTGGTGAGGTTCAAGGTGAGGGCTTCGGTGACGGTGAGGAACAAGAACAAGGAGGATTTTAAGGAGACGCTTGTGAAGCATTTTGATGCTATCACTGATAAGATTGGGAGGAATGTTGTGCTTGAGCTGGTCAGCACTGAGGTTGACCCAAGTAAGCTTTCGATTTTCACCGTTTTCTTGTGCTCTGATTGTTGGCTTTTTTGGTTTTTGGTTCAGTTTTTGAGTTGTGGGTTTTCAAGTTTGTTCTTTGATTTTTGTGGGTTTCTAGTGATGTTGAGTTTTGTTGATTTTTGGCCCAAATTCACCATTCTGGGATTCTCAGCTTTTTTTGACGATTCTAGTGATCTTAAATGTTGCTTATTTTGTCCCAAACTAGCTATTCTTGTGATGTACTGGTTGACTTTTTGTTCTTGCTTGATAGTCTGGTTTTCTAGAAATTTGATCCAAGTAATATACCTCAAATTTGCTATTCTTGATCCAAATTTACCATTTTTGTGCTCTTGCTGTTGACTTCTTGCTTTTTGTTTCAGCTTTTGAGCTCTGGGTTTTCAAGTTTTTCTTTGATTTTTGTGGGTTTTTAGTGATATTAAGTTTTGTTCTTTTTGGCCCAAATTCACCATTCTTGTGTTCTGCTGGTTGACTTTCTGTTACACCGTGTCTCCATTTTTTTATCTCTTGAATTTGTTGATTTTTCCCTTATTTCACCATTTTTGTGTTCTACTAGTTGACTCTTAGCTCTTTGTTTCAGATTTTGAGCTCTGGGTTTTCAAGTTTTTTGTTTGTTTTGATTTTTTAGTTTTCTAGTGATATTAAATTTTTGTCCCAAATTCACCATTCTTGTGCTTTGCTGGTTGACTTTTTGTTACACCATGTCTCCATTTTTGTATCTCTCAAATTTGTTGATTTTTCCCTTATTTCATCATTTTTGTGTGTTCATGTTTTGATTCTTGCTTGATTTTGTAGTTCTCTATGTCTTTCGCATATTGATTGCTAATTTTGACCCAGATTCACCATTCTTGTCACCTTTTGTTCTTGTTTGATGCTCTAGTTTTCTATAAATTTGATCCAAGAAATATAACTCAAATTTGCTAATTTCCCCCAAATTTGCCATTTTTGTGTTCTAGTTGACTTTTTGTTCATGTTTCAAATTTTCATCTCTGGGCAATCAAGGCCTTTGATTTTCTAGTTTTTCTATTTCCTTCACATATTGATAGTACTAAATTTATTAAACTTGGGCACTTTCTTGTTACAGGAACAAAAGCTCCAAAGAGAAGCAATGGAGCTGCTCTTAGAGACTGGTCCAAGAACCTGAATGTGAAATCTGAGAAAGTTCATTACACAGCAGATTTCATGGTGGATTCAGAATTCGGGGTCCCCGGAGCAATCCTCGTAACCAACAAGCACCAGAAGGAGTTCTTCTTGGAGAACATCACCATTGAGGGCTTCCCCACTGGCCCTTTCCACTTCCCTTGCAACTCTTGGGTCCAATCCAAGAAGGATCATCCCGGAAAGCGCATCTTCTTCTCCAATCAGGTATTGAATGCGCTCATTTCTTTGTTCTTCATCGTTTATCCGATTAGATTAGTTCAAAAGTCTAAGTTTATGTAGTTTAATGGTTGATTCATGGTTTGGTGCAAAGATAAGCGTGGAAAAGTCCATTCCACAAATTTTATTTTTTGTAGACTTATTGACAATTTAGTTTTCTGATAAAAAAAAGTCTATTCCACAAAGCATGTGTGATATTTTAGGTTTTGAGTGATGGAAATGGTAATTGAGCTCTACCAACCCTGGCCGAAATGTAGCTGCCTTTTTAGGTTGATTTTGAATCTATTTGTTGAAAGTTTGGAGCTACTTGCACTAAAGTAAGGAAAAAGATAGAGATTAAAGAAACTATTGTTGCTGAGTGTTTGTGTGTGCATGCATAGTGCATACCGAGAGAACAGAAAACTATACATATACCCATGAAAGCAATTTCTGTTTTATGTTTATTTCTCTGCTTTAGTGAACGGCCCTTTTCGTTTCTTAGCTTGACAATGAAAGTTTAATTACGTGTTTACTATTTTGTGATCAGCCGTACTTACCACATGAAACGCCTGCCGGGCTGAGAGCGCTAAGAAAGCAGGAGCTCGAAGACCTAAGAGGAGACGGAAAAGGAGTTAGGAAGTTCTCCGATAGGGTTTATGATTACGATATCTACAATGATATGGGAAATCCCGACAAGGGTATTGATTACGCTCGGCCAAAACTTGGAGGCGATAAAATCCCATATCCAAGAAGGTGTCGCACTGGCCGCCCTCCTACCGATACAGGTGAGCGTCAAATCAAAACCAGTGTTTAAAAATCTCCAACTTGTCTGATTAATCCCCGACTAGCGTTTTTTTAGAATACTGGTCAAAACCAAAGTTCTAAAAACCACGGTTGAAAACTTATGCATAGCAATGTGATTATTGTTTCTTACATATTGTTTATTTGTGTTGTTCTAGATATGGAGGCAGAGAGTCGGGTGGAGAAGCCGACACCACTCTACGTGCCAAGAGACGAGCAGTTTGAGGAGAGTAAGAGGAATACGTTTGCAGCGGGGAGGCTCAAGGCAGTGCTCCATAACTTGTTGCCGTCGCTGAAGGCCAGCCTCTCAGCTCGTAACCATGACTTCACGTGTTTCTCGGACATCGACAACCTCTACAAGGAAGGGATCCTCCTGAAATTAGGGTTGCAAGACGAGGTCTTGAAGAAGCTGAAGATGGTTGACTCTGGCGAAGGGCTCCTCAGATATGACACGCCCAAAATCGTCTCGAGTGAGTATTTCATAACCGTCAACATCTTTAATATCGTAGTATTGTTTGATAAAAAGAAAAATGATTCCCATTTCTCTTGTTCAGTTTTTTTTAATTACTGTTTATTGGGAGCGAGACTTGAAATGAGTATTAAGTTGAGAGTTGACTTTGTGAGTCATTGACGGTTTTGCTGATGTTTACGGGTTTTGGCTTGCAGAGGACAAATTTGCCTGGTTGAGAGACGATGAATTTGCCCGTCAAGCACTGGCCGGGATCAACCCGGTGAACATCGAGCAGCTCAAGGTGTTTCCCCCAGTAAGCAACCTGGATCCCGAGATCTACGGTCCTCTGGAGTCCGCCCTGACGGAGGACCACATTTTGAGCTACCTCCACGGCATGTCAGTCCAACAGGTATATATCGATTAAATTTCATCGAAATTTCAAAATTTAATCGATCGATGGCGATTATTTCAAATGGGTTTGTGTTGATTTTTGGTTTTTTGGATTTCTCAGGCGTTGGAGGAGAAGAAATTGTTTATAGTTGACTATCACGACGTCTACCTCCCGTTCATCGACAAGATCAACGCCCTGGATGGCCGGAAATCATATGCAACCCGAACAATCTATTTCCTGACGCCCAACAACACCCTCAAGCCCATTGCCATAGAACTCAGCCTCCCTCCATCCGGGCCAAGCCATCGCGCAAAGCGCGTGGTCACGCCTCCGCACTGCGCCACGGGGAATTGGATCTGGCAGCTCGCCAAGGCCCACGTCTGCTCCAACGACGCCGGCGTGCACCAACTCGTCAACCATTGGTATGCAAACCCTGAGAATTTTCGATCTTGTCGTTGAATTAATCGGTGTTGGTGTTCTCGGGATTTTGAACGACGAATTTGGTTGTAGGTTGCGCACGCACGCGTGCATGGAACCGTTCATACTGGCGGCACACAGGCAGTTGAGCGCATTGCACCCGATATTCAAGCTCTTGGACCCGCACATGAGGTACACGCTCGAGATCAACGCGTTGGCGAGGCAGAACCTGCTGAACGCTGACGGGGTCATCGAGAACTGCTTCACTCCCGGCCGATACTGCATGGAAATCAGTGCCTCGGCTTATAAGAACTGGCGGTTTGACCAGGAAGGCCTCCCCGAAGATCTCATCCGAAGGTACGCATATTTATAGTAACTTAGTGTACTTGGAAACTATCAGCTTATGCTTTTAGTTTGTTTCGGGACCGAATTGTTATTGTGTCTGTTGATTGTTAAGATTTCACATCTGAAGTAACGTCAATCTTTTCTTGTAGGGGAATGGCGGTACCAGACCCGACGCAGCCCAACGGCTTGAAGCTCCTGATCGAGGACTACCCTTATGCCAGCGACGGGCTCCTGATCTGGTCTGCAATCGAGAACTGGGTCCGGACCTACGTGAACCACTACTACCCGAGCCCCAGCGACATCCGCAACGACAACGAGCTCCAGATGTGGTACGCCGAGTCCGTCAACGTGGGCCACGCCGACCTCCGCGACGAGCCCTGGTGGCCCGCCCTGAACGACGCGAACGACCTCACCTCGATCCTGACCAAAATCATCTGGCTCGCCTCGGCCCAGCACGCGGCCCTCAACTTCGGGCAGTACCCCTACGGTGGCTACGTCCCGAACCGGCCGCCCCTGATGCGCCGCCTCGTCCCCGACGAGAACGACCCCGAATACGCCAACTTCCTCTCCGACCCGCAGAAGTACTTCCTCCTGGCGCTCCCGAGCCTCCTCCAGGCGACCAAGTTCATGGCGGTCGTGGACAACCTGTCCACGCACTCCCCCGACGAGGAGTACCTGGGCGAGAGGCAGCACTCGTCGATATGGTCGGGGGACGCCGAGATCGTCGAGGCGTTCTACGAGTTCTCGTCAGAGATCGGGCGGGTCGAGGCGGAGATAGAGAGGAGGAACAGTGACCCTGGGCTGAGGCACAGGTGTGGGGCAGGGGTTTTGCCCTATGAGCTCCTCACGCCAAGCTCGGAGCCGGGAGTGACTTGTAGGGGTGTCCCTAATAGTGTGTCAATATGAGAACCAAATTTGGAGTCTATGAGTGAGTCAATGTGTAGTAGGTGTGACCATTTTTATAGGTGTTTGTGTGAACCATGACTTACATACTAGGGATGTGTTGTAATTATTTAATCTAGGGTTTGTATTATAAGGGGGTAATCTAAATAGATTGTATAATTGAGGGGTTAGATTGCAATAATAATAAATCTCAGAAAAGTTGATGAAACTTCAATTTATTTACTCCAACAATACGCCAAAATGTTGAAACGCTAAAATGTTGAAAATTTGTAAGAAAGACTCGAGAGAACATTTATCTTGCAAGACTCAGTACTAAATTTAACTAATTCGGTTGAAGTTACGGTTCAATGCGTCCAAGACCACTGCGCCAGGACCATCTTCACATTGGAATATATTATGTTTAAATTTAATACATATATTGTATTTTTTTTCGACACGAAACTTTAAAGTTACACGTAAAATTCACACACGCATCATAAGAGAGTTAAAATTCATTTACATATTATTCACTCTTATTAAAATTCATATAGTAACACATATTTTTTTGAATAAAAGAAATTAAAAGTTGATATCATATATTTAATGAGTGGGGTGTGTGTTTACGAGTCAATCACATGCAATGCTCAATTTTCAAATTAAATAATAACTATTTAATCTTGTTTATACTTTGAAAAGGATTGATCATATAAAAAGGCAAATTGGTTTTATTTTAAATAAATCATCAAGTACTTAGAATTTTAATTAAAAAAATTCAAAACATTGAAATCGAGGTGTGAGTCCTGTGACCCACCAACTTTAATTATTTTATTTTATAAATACGTACTTACAATTTTATTTTATGTCAGCTCATATGTATTCATCTATTTTATATGCAAAATTTTTATCCATTAACAAATGCATTGTTTGATATCGAAAGCTTAACGATATATATGGTAATAAGGGTTTAAAAAATGTTAATGATAATCAGTATCTATATGATACTGAGATTCGAACCTTATACAATTCGTTTAATTTGAATTTTTTTATTCTAATAAAAAACATTGAATTGTAAATAGCAAATGATGTGAAGTCAAGTAATAATTTTTAAATAATATGATTAATGAGAGTAACGATTAAAAAATATAATGAATACAATAAAATATTTATAGATATCATATTTTAAGGAATGTGAACTTTTTAAATAATATGATCGACTGTTAGATCATATCATATATATATGCTAGGCTCATTAAGATATTTGAATATCAGGTTTTTTTATATTCTCTATAGCTAATAGAGTATCTTGTATTCTTATACACATCAAATTAATAGTACATTTATTTTATTTACAATATGATATTAGAGAGAAGAAAAAGAATAATAATGAAATAGAAGTATTATTTAGATTCAAATTAATTGTATTTTGTTTTCAGTTGATATGCCGCGTTGCCATTTGGTCGAATTTAATTTTATATTTTATATATTCTTTAAAATTATTCTACTAGTTCTGTTTTTTTTAACGTATAATTTGTTTGAAGGGTATCTTGTTTTAAAATATTGTAGTTTTTGCATTTCAGTAAATTATATATGCATATCTAATGCTGATGCAATACATAACGAGTTTTGCCGATTTCTTCCGAATTTTCAAAACTCCTTATTTTTTGTACCGTCGAGTTCTTCTCAGTTCCGAGCTGCAGAATCATAACCAAAGGTAAATCAGTCTGAGGATAGTTATTAGACTGATTTTCTTGTTCCAATTCTACCCTTATGGTTGTAATAATATATAATTAAATTGAAAAAAAAGAGTGATATACTTGGGATATATTGGAATAAAATGCATACTTGAAACATGATTAAGAGTTTTGTAAGAAACACAAACAAATAAATGTGATCATCACATAGAATAGAGGTGAAGTGGAAGCTTAGGCTCCACCAAGACTTGAAGAGGAAATTTTCTAGGAGTGGAGAGCCCATAAATCTCCTCCATGTTCAAGTCTTGACACTTCATGCCACCAGCCAATTTCCATGTAAACCCATGCAAAAGATTGGCCAAACTTGCTTGAACCACCTTCAATCCTAGGCTGTACCTGTTCATATATATATATATAAAACCCAAATCAAAAAAGTGAAGAGAAAAAAATTTAGAAAAAAAAACAAATATAAAAATTAGAATTACACTAAAGTATGCAATTATCACCAATGAAAATCTCGTCTTATACGACTAACTCAAATAGAGTTAGTTGAGTATATTATTCAGATACCCAATTAACATTATATAAGGTGATTACGATCAGATGTCATATCTGACTAACACCAACGTTAGTTGGGTATTTGAGAATATACCTGAATAACTTAAATTGGATAGTCGAGTTTAATTTGGGGAAGCGATCATATTGTTGACCATAATTGTTATTTACTTTACCGAAAAACCATAGTCAGGTATATTGGACCATATCGGGTATGGTCTAATATACCCGAATGACATTATTAGTCGGGTATAATGGAGCATTTTCGACTGACATTGGAGCAATGTTATTCGGGTATGGTCATCGTTGACTGAGAAGTGTCGATTGACTGTACCTGACTAACATTCAGTCGGGTATTCATACCCAATTGGTTTATAGTCATACCCGAATGACTAATGATCTTTTTTTTTGGTATACGAAGATCGTTTCCTTACTAGTGTCAGCTAATAAGGTTGATTATTTAGTTTGTGTAACCTAACCCGATATATTTAACCGAATTTAAAACTTACCCGGGACATATCCTCCTCCCCGCCCCGAACGGGATCATCCGAAAGTCGTGCCCCTTCACATCAACGTCTTTCCCGACAAACCTCTCCGGCAGGAACTCCTCGGGCCTCTCCCAGGCATCAGGGTCCCGGGCGATGGCCCAGAAGTTGACCAGGACCCTGGTGCCCTTGGGGACGTCGTAGCCCGCCACAGTGGCATCTTCCCGGGCGATCCGGGGCACCAACATCGGTGCCACCGGGTGTAGACGCAACGTCTCCTTGGCGATTGCGTCTACGTAGGGTAAATTAACGATGTCGCTCTCTTGGACCCACCTGTCCCTTCCTATGACCCTGTCTAGCTCTTCGGTGGCTTTCTTGAAAATCTCTGGGTTCCTTAAAATCTCCGACATGCCCCACTCGATTGTTGTCGCGGAGCTCTCCGTGCCACCTGCCAACAAGTCCTAAACATGGAGGACCGATTAGCAAATAATGTAAATATGAGACTTGTGTACTTGAACATGAACATTAAACCTAGAAAATGATGATATAACAAGAATACTTATAACCGCAAAAACGTAGGTAAATAATCAGGCTAGTCTTTTGGATCAAATGTAGGTTTTAATGTGTACACGAGTTTTTTGTAGTGCGCTCTTCTTTAGTAAGACTCGTATTCTCCCCCAACACAATTTTTAGGCAAGTCAGATTTTAACTCGGTATCCTTATAATCTTCGTATGGTCTAATATCATTCTCTCAATTTTTTCCGATTAATCTCCAGATGCCCTATCCTTCCGACTATTACCTATCGTTTCTTTAAAATACTGATTTAAGTATAGTTCGGCCGTAATAAATATTTCAATCTGACATACATTTGAAGAGGTGACTTTTTCGTCACTTGATAAATATCTTGAACTCTGTGCAGCTTTTAGGTGAATCTGATTTTAACTTTACTCTCCTAAAAATCTTCCACTAGTCTTATTATTTTATTCTCTTAGTGTTTTTCCCGATTAATTTTCAGATGCCCTATCCTTTCGACTATTACTATCGAGAATTAATGTACCTGAGTGAAGGCCTTGACGCCGTGCCTCTCGAGCTTGACGTCGAGAGACGGGTCGTCGGCGAATTGCAAGAGCACGTCGACCATGTCCTTGGCCACGTAGTCCTCAATTCCTCTCCTCCTCTCGTTGTGCTCGTCCAAGACGTGCTCCAAGAACCTATCGAGCTTCTTGCTAAGTGCCTTCATTCTCTTCACGTACCCTTGGAGGTCGAGAGAGGCGGTCCACGGGATCCAATCCCCAACGTTGAGCACGCCGCTGAGCACGAAGAGCTCGTCGAGCATCGCCTTGAACTCCTCCGGCGAGACGGGGGCGCTCCCGGACCGGTCGGTGTAGGTCTTGCCGAGGACCATCCGGCTTATCACGTTGAGGCTCACGGTCCATAGGTGGTCCTTGAGGACCACGACCCGGTCGGGCGGGCCGTGGATGGCCCGGACCATGGATCGGATCTCCTCGACCCGGATGTACTCGTAGGAATCGAGCCTTCGGGCGCTGAACAGCTCCATCAGGCACATCCTGCGAGGAGAGATGACAACGAGACGGGTTCAGACTGTATTTAATGATCTTCATCTACTAATACATTTGATTAAGATGACAACATAACCGATTAATTTGACGTATTTTTCGATTAATTTACCGATTAGTCCTTTAAAAACCACCTGACTAGCGTCTTACGTTTTTAGAACACTAATTACTAGATACTTTGAAAATTATCGTTGTGTTCTATGATTTTTGTTATTTGTACACATTTTTTATTAGTTTTAAAATTTTGAAAATTAAAATATTTATTTTATAATTTTATTTGAAAATTGCATCATGTCTCTATAAAGACTGAACGCAAGAACTCGATCTCAACTAAAAGTGTGAAGCTCAACGGTCAGGTGTCTTTTGAAGACCATCTTTAATTATAAGTAAAAAAAATTAAAATAAATTTTGGCTCGATTATGTTATGATGAACCAAAAAGAGTACTAAACTTTATATTCTTGATTAATTCTTACACGACCTTCTTCATCCGACTAGCTAGCGTATAATATTATTTTTAATATTATTTAAATTACAAGCGAAACAGACAGTTTGATTCATAAAATTTAGGGATAATTACACTTTACCATGCTAAAATGACCGATTTTACATATTATTACAGTTAAAAAAAAATTTACATTTTACAACAGCTAATTGCGTATTTTTTACACTTTACACTAACGGTGTTAGATTTTGGATGGAAAATTTTTATATTGTATGAAAAGTCGAAATTGCCCTCAATTATTAATCAAAATTTCAAATTGATGTCATTATTCATCAATTTATAATATTTATTAATAATATATAATTTATATTAATCAAAAAATAATTTATTATTATTAATTATAATTATTTAATAAAAATAAAAGGAAATTATTTTTTCAATTATAAATTATTAATAATTAAAATTAAAAGTAAATTAATTATTAAAATAATAACTCTCTCAAATAACATAACTCTCTCGTACGAGTTTTGTTTCGGGCTCATATATTATATCAAATCAAAGAGAATTGGAAGTCAACAACTTTGAAGAAAGAAGTATTTGTCTATATATTATTAATAATTGATTTAATTTTACGTGATAAATAATTATTACCAAAAATATAAATTATTAATTATTAATAACTTTTTTAACATTTTGCTCTAACACTGGTAAATGTTGGACGAATTTTTTTTAAAGATTAAAAAATTTGTCGTCATTGGATGAAATTTTAGACAAAAACTTATTAATTAATATTAATAATTATTAATTGAATTATTAATAATTAAATCGGGTCTGACCGAATTTGAGTGGAGGTTGATCTTAGTTATAGAAGAAAATCCTAAGGACATTTTGGTCTTTTGTTATAAATGAAAATTTTTATCCAAAATCTAACATTTTTAGGGCAAAATGTAAGAAAACGCAGTTAGCGATAGTAAAATGTAAACTTTATTTTCAATCGTAGTAAAATGTAAAAGTGATCATTTTAGCAGGGGCAAAGTGTAATTATCCCTAAAATTTAATTGCACGTATATTCTTTACCTGCGAGCTTGTCGCCAGTAGGGCCCATACGGCGACCACGTGATGTTCGAGTAGTCATAGGTAGTGTACTTGCCGGCGGCGGTTTTCGGCCGGGAAGCGAAAACGACGTCGTTTGTCTTGAGAACCGCTTTAGCTACGTCGGCGTTGGACCCGACCACCACCGGGAAGGACCCGAACTTGAGCTGCATGATGGGCCCGTACTTGAGGCCCAGCTGGTGGATGGACCGGTGCGGGAGCGGCCCGATGAGGCCCAGGTTGCCTATTATGGGCCACGGCTTTGGGCCCGGCGGCAGGTTGAGTCGCCTCCGATTGGTCCTCGAGAAAAAAAATATCGCCGCCGCGAGTGTTATTGTACACACGGCGGCGCAGGTTAGCAATGAGTAGCTAGTAACGTCCATTGGTGCGCACTTGTGGTGTAGATGAGAGAGCATTGGAAATGAATATTATTTATAGTGTCTATTTCAGTGAGTTATGTTTTTTTTAATTTTATATGAATATTTCTTGAGATTTATGTTGGCATTTAAAAATTATTTTTTTTCTGCTTTTTTGTTTTTGTTTTATTGTTTAGATTTATGCTGGTATTAATTTTTTTTCTGTATTGGGTGACTAAAAAGTTTATGGAATCATAATATGGGTAATAAGCTAAGTGACAAAAATGATGCATGTGATAAGATTATCATGTACTTAATAATATTAAATATTAATGTTATTTTATTCATAACAAGTGGATAATATTCACTTAAGTTTTTTTTAAGAAAATAGAATAAATAGTTTAAAATAGGTATAGCCATGAATTTTATTTTATTTGTTTAAATTTAATCTTAAGTTGTCTTGTGTTCTAAATATTTCTTACCAGTGCAATTAATTTCTTATTTATTTTGGATTGATTAATTACTGATGTCTCCTCAAAAATCATATCGGTCTAATTAGTATTTTGAAAAATTCTAAATATGCAACTCGGGTGGACATTTTAGACGCGAAACTGAAAACTGAAACAAAGAATTGTGGTTGGCGGTTTAGTTTTGATTCTTAACTTGAGAGAATCATTTAATCCCGATTTGGTTTTAATTCTTAAAATTCAAAACCATCAGGTAACCGACTATCTTTTACTATCGAGTTTTAGATAAACATTTAACTTTTATAGTTATTTTATTTACAAAAGTTATTTTATTTACCATCAAGTTGTAATAGTGATGTTTTATTTTTCTATTTTCTTTACTTTCAATAATTTTAAATTTGAAGTTTTCGTCTATAAAACATTACCAAAATCATCTAATTCAGACAGTAGATCGACTAATTAACAAAAATTGAGAAGTAATCAATTTCAACGGGTAAAACTAGATCCATAACCAAACCGATCCCATATATTAGTTCTGGATCCGATTTATGACTGGTTCGGTTCAATTCGGTTTCAAAACCGTGCCCACCCATACACTTGACCATGAGACTTGTAGATCATTTTTTTCACAAAAGCATACATAAATTGTAGCTGATGAGAAAATGGCTATACAAGGGAACTACTAACAAGTGAAAAACTCAAAACTTATTTCATTAAATGGTCAAAATATTCTAACAAAAAATGGGTATTGTACATAATAAACCAATAACCAATGTAAACAAAAACACAGAGACCTTTGATTCAGTTCTCAGCAGAGCCTCAAAACTACAGAAAATTGCTTCCGGAAATTTACAACTGCAGAACAGAAATTACAAAATCAAATCAAGATTTGGTGAAGATAGAACAAAAGCATTCAAAATTCGATAGCTACGTACAAACCTCGCTCTCCATGCATGAGATGGCTACAAAAGAGTTATATACAGAATCGCCCCTACAATATTATCCGGTGCAAAAGGTATTTTCGTTCAGAAACGCGAAATCCATCGTTTTGAAAAGCGACGAGAGGCTAAGAAAACGGGTATGATACCTTTCGAGGGAAATCATTGTTTTGCGACTGAACAAGAATCGAGAAAAAGAGGAGACGCTATCTGAAAACAAGGTTTCCGTTCTGTTGCATCCTTAGGTTCTCGATGAGCAACCGGTAAGATGATTTCAAGGCGTTGATATCGCTACCCTGCAGAGAAATAAATTATCCCGGCGTTAATATGCAAGGACAGTCACAGAAAATAACAGTGTTCCAAAATCGGGCTAGGCGGAGAATTTTAGAACACCAACACAGTTTAAGTCTGGGTGGATCAAGGCAGGTCTAGGCAAATGGGTATTTTTTTTCAGGATGAATATAAGAAATATTAAAATATTATCGAACATATTTAATTAAAAAAAATTAAGTGAGAAATGCAAATCGATAGTTCCCACACTCCCTATCTGCCCGCCTAGATCCTAGCGATTTTCAGAAACACTGGCATAGTAACAATATTACTATATTACACATTTCATGGCTATTCTAAGTAATTCGTATCGATGAATTGGTCAAGGATAATAAAGGTGAATAGCAAGCACAATCTGTAAAATAATTCAATGTTCTAAATTTCCTCAATAAGCTGAGCAAAGTTTGGAATTACAAGTTGAAAAACGAAATAGTCGTGTCATAGTTCATACTGGGCAATAGGTTACCATCTCGGTTTCGTGTATGAGTTCGTTGAACTTATAGGAGCTATATAACGGTAAATGAAGATGTGAAGATAGATCTTACCTGCAACTTTTGGCAGTACTGCTCTACCAAATCCTGAGGGCAATGAGCAGCCGGAAAGCTTTTTGATACGAAGTGAACGATAAAGTCATTACCAAACTTCTCGTACATAACCTTCTGAGCCGACACAATTTCTCCAAACAAAACAAGCTGCATAAAGAATTTTTCATCAGGGGTAAATTCAATTTATTCATAAAACATGATATCATGCTAGTTGATTCATTGATCCTTCAGCCTTATTGCTTAGTTTCGAAGAATTGAAGATGGATGATAAGATTGAGAACGAGCAAAAAAAAATAGAAGACCGAACTTACAGTATTTGCATCATGAAACTCGAAGGATTTGTCAAGCACGCTATACAAACAACAGTTTTTGGCAAAAGCATCAATTATGAAAGTTTGAAACCCGGGTACCTGAAATACATTCACCGTGTTAAATTAAAACGTCAACGTAAATATCTAAATTCTTGAGCTATGCAATAGAGCGAAAAAGTTACCTTTTCTTCACCGAAAGGACTGGCACACCAATCTTTAATTAATCTAATAAATATCTGTACACACACCTAAAATTTTGGGGGAAGTAACTGTTAGAGTGAAAAATATGCCGCTTTTAGTCTAAACGAATTCTCAACTCGATAGTATCATATATTACACATACCTTTCTTACTAGTATATCCTTATGATTGCAAGATGAGTACAATAGCAACTGCATCATTGGATCTAAGTAACTCCGACTTTGGGGGGAAAGAAAAACTGAAGACAAATCATGTGTGGCAATCACATGGAGAAATGTATATAAAGTTCGTTGAAGTTCTTGTAGCTCACGAATTTCCTGCAATAGAGCAAGAAAGGTTGATGTAAACATGAATAAGGAACAACTTCTCAAATATAATTGCGATGAAAACAAAAAATTAGTAAAAGAATGTATTATACATTAATGTCCAAAGATCCAGAAGCAAATGAAAATGATTTTCACGAGAATTATTAATGCATGTGTGAACAATTTGTAGAAATATCATACTAATGATTTGTGGTGTACAATAGAGTACTGTTCATAAAGAATTTTCAATTAATGTCCTTCGGTGATCAAAATCAGTGTTCTAAAAACGCTATGCGCTAGTCGGGCAGAGAGGGAATTTTGGAGACTAATCGGAGATTAACATAGGATTGATTGGAGACAAAACGGACAGGTAGGGGATTTTTAGCACTATGGTAACATTTTCTGTGTGCATTTGCATTAGACATTCATATAAAAAGTATTGATATCTTTAAAAGGTGAAGAAAATTAAATGTAATTAGCCATTGATAAAAGTTGATGAGTTTATCAATGCCAGATAAAAGGAAGAACTTAAAGATCTCCTAAGACTAATTGGGAGACTGCTACGAGCATTCACTGTTTCTGTTTTTGGAGAAATTTCCGTGCAACGTCGGACACTAACTAGTTTGCAAGAAGATGTGGCTGAATAGAGGATGCGAAGAAATCATCAGTTACAGTATCAAGATCAACATTCAAAAGGAGTTTTAACGGAACGGTGTTCACATACCTCGGTATTAGTCCCGGGTCCTGAAGGAATTCCATTCCTGGGGATAATGCTAAAAATCCTACCGGCAATTGGAGGGTATACTTCTTCTAATATGTCACGAACCAAGGTATTAAATTTGCATATGAGTTGATTCAGTAAAACAAGAAAGCCAAACATTTCCTTTGGCTGCAAGAGAAACATAACTCAGAATCAAACTATGATGTGACAACACATAGAGATACTATTTGCTATTCAACCTATATATATAACACAACATAATATCAGGATTCTTGAGAAAAACAACGAAAAAAATTCATTGGAATGTGAAGTAAAATATTAAACATCTCTTGCATGGATATGAAGTAGATTTTTCAAATATACAAGCGATGAAGGATACATAATACTTTTGTGTTTATCTACAAGGTTGTACAAGTTAATGTACTGATATGCTATGCTATGGGAAATACTACGGAAGGCTGATTCAGGCAATCAAGATTTCCATCCCCAATCCAAAAGAGCAGGACCAACAAGACTATCAAACATCTCAATCTTTGACATCTCCAAACTCCAAAGCACGGCCATCAGGATTTTAAATAATAAAATACTAATATAAATCAACCGGGAATATATAACAGCAAAACAGAAGTAGATGGAATTAAGAAAACTAATCCAGAAAAATGTCAAGGCCAGGACATATATATACCTCACTTTCAGCAAGCAATTGCTCCAATGCCTTTGGGAGGTAAGGAAATACAGATGCTCCTAAAGTTTCCACCATACGGTGTATGAATGAAGTGACCTAGACAACAATCATGCAAATCAATACATATGGATGCAATAGAAAGAATATCAAGTCTAAGCATAAGATAATTGATATAATTGCTTACCTTAGTCCTCAAAGGTTCAATCTTGGGAAATATAACAAGAACTTGGAGGAAAACATCCAGTGTCTGCTCAAGAAAAATGCAGCTTTAGTATGGCGGAATATAGTCTCTTACAAGTTTTTTCATCCATAATATCATAACTATAACCAGCATATACCAAAAAAGTTATAATTTCTAAATAACAACCTGTTTAAACATGACGCCGATCCTCGGACGACTGGCAGTTACAAGACGTTCACTGAAACCCTGGATTAGAGATAAATGTTCCAAGGATAAATTGCAGAGAGAAGAAGCTGAAACACCACATAATATGGATACCGTTCTTGTGCTTTTAAGATCATAAAACTATTGATAATTCACAATAAAGTGACTTTAAATTTTGAGAAAATAGGGAAAAGGGTAATCCTCAACTGAAAAGGAAATAGCAACTTGTGACACAGATCAGAGGATGGAGTCTTTACCTTGCTGAGGGCATTAATTGACATGATTATTAGCTGAATGTTAGCAATTCTCGCAGGGGAATCTTCAATGGTCAAAGCTTTAGCATTTACAAGCAATGCCTCGACCTGAAATGGACCAACAGGAAACACGTCAAGGATACTAACTGGCAGCAAAGTAGGATATTTAAGAAACCCCAAAGAAAAATAGACATTTGTGGCTGAAATTTAAACCATACCTGTTGACAAAGAGGAGTGAGCAATGAAGAGAGATAATCTGACTGCTTTTCCGGAGACACGTCTTCCATTCCAATCAATAAACCAATTGCCTGCAATGGGTTGGATTAAAAGCAATAATACAAAGCTACGCTCCCTTGGTATTATCAAACTTTATTGCACACACGTCATAATGTGCAGACACTATGAAATACCTCGAAAATGTGAGTGCCGTCCTCAGAGCCTGGAATGTCTTTTGATGTATAATCCTTACTTGTGAATTGAGCCACCCTGTCTTGCAGACTCTGAAAACACATCATCATATACTCAGAGAGGACAAAATTTATGTGGAGGAGTTTTGGTGTAAAATTAATTTCGAAGAGGAATGTTCAAAGTGGTACCTGCAAAATTGTCTCTATAAATGGCACAAGTTTTACTTTTAGTAGTTTCACAACCCTCATAAACAGATAACTAGCCCTTCGATTAACATTTCTGTTTGGATGATGTACACCTCTCTCGTCAAGAAATGCAGACAGAGCCAAAGGAATATATTGGGTATTCTCCAGAACAAACTTTATATATCTCATTACTGTTTCCAAGTAAATAAGGGCGACTAGCCTATTAGAATGGCAAGGAAATGTTGTTGATAAAAGTATCGGCACCAACTCGCTCAAGAGTCCACTTCCCGATCTCATTGCTTCGTCACTTAACGACTCTCCATATGCATATAAAAGTGAAAGCGCACCTTCCACATCTTCAACGTTCCTGTCTGCTGATGATGCAACAGCACTCACTAACGAACTTCTTATAAATGTCTGAGTAACATCAGGTGCTACACGACCCACGCTGCGGAGCAAAACAAATAAGTCCTTTCTAAAATCCATCATCCGATCTTCTTCTTCTATCCCAATCTTATCCAATACATTGAGATTATCACGATATACAGGATCATAGCATATCTGTGAACGAATCACTTCCAATATCTGACCCACGTGAAAGAGTTGCTTCTCCCTTAATGGAAACGAGCTCTTCATTGTGGCAACA
Source organism: Geranium rotundifolium (assembly GCA_963920655.1). NCBI lineage: Eukaryota > Viridiplantae > Streptophyta > Magnoliopsida > Geraniales > Geraniaceae > Geranium > Geranium rotundifolium. Next base: position 46,373,502 of record OY987312.1, read on the forward strand.
TAGGCAGACAGAAATTGCACAATGCTAAATGTTGCCTCAACCTCACAGTTCTGCATCACATAGAACACCGAGGGCAATACTTCATTCAAAAGTTCTGTGGAGACCCTCTTGGCCTCCTCGGAATTCAGTTTCTTAGAACACTCCAAAACCTCCACAGCATACCCCGTTAGCAAGGCTGCTACGCCAGAGACCAAATCAGAATCACTATCCTCGGTCACCAATCCAAAAACTCGACTGATCTGAAGACTCTGCAAGAGAGACAGCTTAGACTGTGGATCCATCATTCTCTTCGAAACTACAGCCAAAACACATCCAGCTGCAGCAGCACGAAGCTTCTCCGGCCATCCATCAACCAACATCAACTCAAACAAAACCGGAATGAACACATCGTTAGCAACCAACCCAATATCAATCCAAGAAATATACCTCCTCATCGATTCTAACACACTGGAACACAGTTCCGGATCAGAACTCCTATACATCGACACAATGTCGTACCAAGCTCTAACTATCAGAGCAATGCACTGCTGCCTCATGGCATCCTTAACACGCGCTGCCACCGCAACCTCCTCAGGAGACCGCGGATAATCCAAACTAATCAACTCATCATCCAACGAATTCAAAACCCGACAAAACATATCAATCACCAATTCCCCTTTGCTCAAGTGAGGTAAAAAATCAACAAACACAGACGGCCAAACCAAAGGGTACTCCAAATAGATCAAAGTAACCAAAACTTGTGCAAGCTTGTTCTTCACAGGCCCTTCCACAACCACAACACCATTCTTATCATCCATTCCCTCGAAACACGACAACGAGAACACAGACTGCCTAATAAAACCCTTCTCCTCAGAGCTCATCGAAGAGTACCTAACACGAACCACCTCATGTAGGGTCTGTAAACACCAAAACTGAACCACAACAAGCTTGCAAAAACACAGTTTCTCAATACAAATGCTACAGATCTTCGAATCCTCCTTAATCTGCTGGCAATACTCGATTGCCTTCGATTTAAGCATCGAATCAATAGTCCCCGATTCATCAAAGCTTATGAGAATCGCTTTCTCGATATCATCCATACCTCAAAAAACTCAAAAAATCTCTAAAACCCAAACAAATACTCCAATCCAATCAGCTTTTTCTCCCTCAAATACTCAATTTTGATCTGATTTTCTCTCTGGGTCTCTCTGTGGAGCTTCCAATTCAAGTGCACAGAAACGAACGCGATTGAGAGCTTACCTCTGTTGAACAGAGACCAAATTGAGGGATCTATAGAAATGTGTGTGTACTGAATTTGTATTGCGACTGTGAATCGGAGCAAACCCTAGAGAGCTTCTTCGGATTGGGTTTTTTAAATTTATATATAGTTTAAGCTTTTTTCAGGAGAATGTGTGTATAGCAGTTACAGAGACGAAGAAGGAGAGAGAGAGGGAAGGCGCGAAAATACCAAAATACCCCGGGATTCAGGAGATTCTATACGCTAGAACTCGTGTGTATGTGCACACGGAGTATCTAGAGGCTAACTACTGTCTGGCCAATGTGAGTTTGACACGTGTAAGGTTCGGATCGCGGGAGGACCAATAAAAGTCAAGCTGGTGTCAACACGAACACACTCCTTTTTTACGTATTTATTAGTCTAAGGTTTATAATGACGACGCATGCATGCCACGTCGGAGAGTAATAAGTGGCATTCATGAAGGGTATTTAAGGAAATTAAATTCATAATTGAATATAATAATACTTCAGGATCAGTGATTAAATTCGATTTGATTTTTACTCAATTTTAATGTCTTGCGTACCAAATACCAATAAAAAGAATAGTCATAGACATCCCCATTTGACTGTGATAATTTTGATTTTAGATTTGTTGTAATACATTTAAAGTTAATTATAGTTTATCTGTATTACAGTGGTCGGTTTATATTTTACTACAGTTGTTATAAGGGGTTTAATTTGATATCACTTAATTGCGTTTTTTTATAGTTTACTTTAAAAGTGTTAGAATTTGGATGAAATTTTTTCAAAAAAGACAAAAATACTCGTAAAATGAATCAAAATTAATTCAGTTTGGTTTGGCTCAGAGCGGTAATAAACCAAAATTGTGATATTATCTGGGCGATTGGACCGGTTGGACCAAATCTCAATATTCTCGTTTGTTTAAGAAGTCTATTTGGCGAGGAAGCCAGCGTCCGGAGATGAGGCTCCAAACTCTCCTCCAACCCTTCACGTCGATGCTTTGCGACCCGTTAGAGGATCACCGTTAGAAGATCGTAGACAGTAGCAGAAATGAATAAGAGATGTGTGTACTCGTTCCCGTTTACCGATTCCGGTGACATGAATAAGAGGCGATTCCCTCAACTCAAATTTAAAGTCTCAACTCAATTTGAGCACCGAAAATCACGATTTTGAATAGTGGCTCTTCTGAGAAGTGATAATCGAGATGGCTCAAAAATGGTTCTTTATCGAAACTTCCGATAGATGCTCGCTATAGAGAATCGAGAAAGAAAGAGATGGTCTGGTCTGGTCAAACTAATCTAATTGTCCAAATAATACCATATTCTAATTATGGTTTATTATGATTTAAGCCAAATTAGGTTCAATCAAATTCAAATTAATTCAAGAGTATTTTTGTATTTTTCAAAAATATGTTTACCGTCCAAATTTTAATATTTTTAGACAAATAACTATAAAAAACATAAAAAAGGTTGAAGACTTACACCATGAGAAAAAACCCATTGGGCCAAATATGGCAAGTAAGGCTAGAATGTTGATTTGAGCCCATTTTGGTCAACACGATCCAATTATAAAAAAATTTCCTCTCGTGCTATGTTTTTAAGAATTTATAAATAACTAAAAATAAAATGTATAGAATAATAATTATGGTAATTAAAATTTGAAATCACGAAAACGTGACCAAGAAGGTTCTACACGAGTCACGGTCGAGAGAGACACACGAACTTTCAATTAAACGGCACATAGCACATTATTGCATGTGGTTGGCCACTTACTAATTGTGGTGCACACGCATGCTTGCTTATCGACATATTTTTGTGCGAAAATTGTAAAAAGTCTATTTTCGATACGTTTTTTCATAAACTCTTTCTTTATTATACTTTTTACAAAAATTATTCCTCTTTACTGTCTTAGAAATTTATGAAAGTTAACGAAAATGTCAATTAAGTGTTGAACGTTCAAGTTATCACAATGAGCATGAATCAAAAATCGGGTCAAACCGGTCAAGGATTGGACCGGACTCAACGGTTCTCCATTTTAAGCATGTGATTATGAAATTGATAAAAAGCATATGATTGTTAGTGTTATAAGAAAATATTGTACACTACTCTCGATTGGATTCAAAACACCGAATCTGAAATCGAGTAAACAATCTCTTACCCTGTATTTTGCACATTCAACATATTTTGTGGCCACATGCCACACACATAGACGAGATAACAGAAAAAAAAATAACGAAAATTATAACGGTGACATTAAATATGTTTTTTTTTACCTCACAAAATAAATTAGATTTTTGATGACCTATTGAAACTACAAACTTTTGTGGTGACTTAAGTAATATTATCTCTTGAAAATAACATCCCGTGATTAATTACAAAAATTAATTAAATTAAAATTATAGAAAATTAATTGAACAAGTTTGAGCATTTTACAACACTAATGATGACAATTATAATGGATGATAAGAGTGTTTGGTTGGCTAGTTAATTAGTCATTAATGATGAGTGGATATTTGAGTTGATAACATAAATATGTTAATCTGTAATAATAAAATTGCACCGTCTTATAATGATATCAATGTAAAATATAATTAATGATCATCTAGTCACATATCAAACTTAAAAGATATTAAATATAGGGATAAAAATAATTAATGATTGTTGAGTCACTTGACAAACTCAAAAGACATTAAATATGAAATAATTACAGTTTATTACACCTAGTAATATGTAAATAACATTTTTATGTTCTAAACAATGTTGCCTCTTCTTTTAGTAACATAACTATTTTTTTGGGACAACGTACCCTAAAATATCAAAAATATTTGTACTAATATGACTTGATCAAAAAATTAATTGAAGATAAGACTGGTTTAGCAAGAAATGCAATTGGTTATGCCAGATCGGTTGAACAATTAGTTCTCTTAGAGAAACCTGCAGCTGCCATCCTCGCCGGCGTCGACTCACCGGAGACCTGAAAACCATCGCCTTGGCCTTTTGAACAGCAAGCCTCATCTACCAGGAACTTTGTCAGAGTTGGCCTGAGAGGCGTTGAGCAAAACGCTCAAGACGCAAACCTCAGGGCTTAGGGTCACCGTTTAGCTCGTCGATCTGCTGTGTGATGGGACCGACGCTAACAATTTCAACCTAGTTTTTAGACCACTGCTGGCGTGGCTCAATGTACATATGTCATAGTTGAAGAGCAAGTCTCCGATTCTGGCGATCACTATCAAGCTGATAAGTACAAACTCTTGAACAACAACATTCTCCATTCTAAAAACATATCCAGATATAATGTAAATAGGCGTAAATATAATTATAGTACTAAAAATAGACAAAATTAATCGAGTATGAAAGTATTATTTTCAAATAGTTAGATGTAGTAAACTGTTATTTTTCCTTAAATATAACGTAAACAAGCGCAGACCACATACATAATAATAATTGCTATCAAGTTATCGCAAAATTGATGTATTCTCAACGAAAAAGCTTTCGATTAAATACATTACAACAAAAAAACTTAAAATAAATAATTTTAAAAAAATATATTTCAAATTGCTTTTAGCTTGTGTACATAAGTAACTGTTGTCCTACAAGAAAAAGCTAACCGATTATTGGAATTTACCATCACAATTCCACAAACCAAATTCATAATATGAATATGAATATGAAAGATCACAAAACGTGTACTATTGACCCAAACACCACAAAACGACGCCGTTTATAGGTACTGTATTGACCACCGCAAGCCCCAAAACGACAACGCTTCGGCGAAAAGTCACCGCCCGCGAATTCAGGAGCTCGCGCGCGGTCAAACCCGGACGCCCAAAACACGTGTCACGAACAGAACCGTCGGTGACCGTGACGGTGACTGTGACGGTGAGCGGAGCAGAGCCAACCCCCTCGTACCTAAAAGTTGCCAACGTTGTCTCTGTCTAGACAAAAGTGTCGGGGGCTTGAGCGCTGACCACGTGGCGGCGGTCGGGAACAGTGACGCGCCACGTGTGTGTTCGTTGCCTCCACGAAACGCAGTGGATTGTGCACAAAAAGACAGTGCGTAGAGTGTGGATCGTGAATTTTGTAGACGACGTCGTTTTCATAGACTTTATGTGGTTTGTTTCGCTTTCCGTTTGGTTTAGGAAGGTGCAGTGAAGATCTTATTCGTCGTCGTATTTGGTAGTGTGAATTGTCCAAAATACCCTTGATTTATATATTTAATACTCCGATAACGGAATAGAATAATATTATATCACTAGCTTGAGCGTAACTAGACACTGCCCGGTTCCTAATTTTATACTAGAATTTGAAGCTCAGCATAACATTTATGTACGATGAGTTTCATGATAATTAGGAAAAATGTTGTTTTGTAAATAAAATTATCAATTGAGTATCATTAAGTAAGGAGTTATTATTATATGCTTGTATAATGGTTTAAAATTAATTTTGTTTAAAGATGTTGGAAAAAAAGTATTGAAAAGTTGAAAATTTTGGCTTTATAAATTAAAAGGTTAGACTTTTTAAGCCACTAATATAAGAATGTTAGTCAATACAACAATTGTTTCATTTCTATTTTTTATATGAATTGTGACATATAAATATATCAATTTAAAACGCGTCGTTTTCGTAGACTTTATATCGTTTTCTCTTTCTCTATTCTACACTCTTTCTGGTTTGCTTAGGAAGGTATAGAATAATATTTTCGTCGTCGTATTTAATTTTGTGAACTGTCTATAATACCCTTCAACATTTTATTTGTTTATTCGAGATATGATGTTTTAGTTTCAAATAATAATAGAATACTGAATTTTATTTCTTCTGTTATATAATTTATTTTAGAATGATGATTAATTGACTATGATTTAGAATTTTGTTTGACTCTCTCCGTATATATGATGCAAAATATAATTACCAATCACATATCATTAACTAAAATATTATTATATGCATGTAAAAGTCTAAAATTAATTGTTTAATTAGAGACATAAAAGAAAGTATTGAAATTTTTTACTGCACACCAAATGGTTAGATTTTTTAAGCCACTAAAATGTGAATGTTATTCGATAAGCCATTGTTCAGTCGTTGTGAAGTTGCTGAAGAAGACCCTACTGTTCCGTTGCCGTAAACTTGCCGGAAAAGTTCCACAAACCAAAACTTATCAAACTATGAGAGTTTGTCGAAGAAAACAACTCAAAGCGTGCCGGACAAGAGAATTCACCTCATCAAAAAAAAACAATCATGTTAATTTTTTGAGCTTTATTCAACCGAGGATATTTCACCTAGTGAAAGTCACGTACATGCACACAACCCGTTGTGGCCTCTAACAATACATTAACGTTTGTCTCAAACTGATTGTTAAGATGTTAATGTGTGAACCAGCTATAATCAAGTGTAATGAACTATCATTTTTCTCTTTGTAACTTATACAAATAAATTAATTTTAAATATTGTCTTTTCATAGTCTTTGTATTATTTTCTTTCTCCATTCAAAACCTTTTCCATTTTGTTTTAAAAGACGTAAAAAAGATCTTATTCGTCTGTCATATTCAAACCAAGTTTTTTATACAAATTTTAATTTATCTCATATAAATTATACCAACAAAAAAAATCATTTTCACACAGAATGTATTAGTGGTAAATAAAGCAATCCACCACTAAATATATGGTACCGAGTTTAGTATCTACTTTTTATAAGGAAATGCCAACATACTCCACTCATTAAAGCTTTAAAGGCAAGTTTTCTATACCAATTACCAAATAAATAAATATTAAAAAATGGAATATATATTATTTTTATTGAAAAAATTCAATGGATTCCTTATCCTCAAAGAGATTCTTCCAAAAAAATAACAATAAATAAATATCAATATTGGTGGGTCCCACTTTCATCATGAGTTAGCTTGCTTTGGAGACAAAACAAACCATCCTTTATCTCATTGAGTTCCAATGCTATAGCCATTCCTAACATGATTGTTTCAAAAAAAACAATAATAAATAAATAAATAATAAAGTTAAGAAGATAAGTACAAGAGAAGCTTTATTGTAATAAATATTTTAATTGCTCTTGTGGACTTTAGCAATAAAATGCATATTTATTGATCCAAGTCACCCTCTGCTGAGCTGGATCTGATTTTTTCTTTAAATTTCATATCTTTGGAAATTATAATAAATTATGATCAATCATATGAAATTAAAAGAACTATTCTAATTTTGAAATAAAATAATCTCCCAATGTGGGTGCAATAAAGAATAACAAGAATGTGTTTGAATGGATAATTTAAAATAAAGGTAATTAGTTAAGTAGTTTCTAAACTATAATTTTCTAAATACAAGCCATTTATTATAATTTTGTGTAATATAGTATAAAATTATTTTTTCCCTACATTAATTGCATATAATACAACATGTGAAAAGATTTAAAATCGGTTATGGACTAACTTTACGGTTGATATTATTTAGCAAACTTCACGTATTAAATGAGATGTATCTGAAAACTTAAGAAGGAAGTTTTTGAGTAGACATTGTAACGTTTTGAATTTCGTTGTGATTACGGTGAAGAAAGATTAGATGATAAATTTATGATATAATGTAATTAAAAAGAGCAAGAAAAAACAGAAAGAAAAGCATATACTGACATTACTATAAAACAAAAATATATAAATAAAAAAACAGTAAAAATTATTATTTATAACAAAAGCTAAATAATAATAAAAATTACAACACAAAAGACGTGTAATTATTTCCACCTAATAATCGGTCTATATCTATCATCATTTCCTAAAATATAGGTAATATTTATTTATTTAGTAAAGTGTTGCTTATTTTCATTTGTTACAGCAAATAGCAAATCCAGATATAAGACAAAAAAAAACAAGATTAGTTTATGTGCTTAATTAACTAATTCGGATAATTAGATTATCCAATAAAAGACCGTATCGGTGACGTGTCACTTTCCGTTATTTCGGACAGTCGCCAGGGACAAAATAGTAAATTCGATTTTGTTCCTTTCTCTGGCCGCTAAAGCTAAATAAAAACGGAGCGAGATCAAAATCAGGAACCAGAGAAGCTCTCTTCGTCTCCTTCAAAATTTTCAAAAATCCTCTGAAAATTTTCTGGGTTCGGGTTCGAAATTCGTTTCGTGATTTTGGGGATTTTTGAAATTTCTTCGAATCCACAAAAAAAAAGCTTAATTTTATTTATTTATTTATTTATTATTTTGTGTGTAGATAGATACTGTAGCTATAGGTCAAATTCTTCTCCTTCATCATCAAAACCTTCACAGTAACGCTTCTCAGATACCCAAATCAGAATCTCACTTTTTTTGTGACCAATTCGCTCGATTCGACGAAAATCGAGTTCTGGGTCTCCGAGAAAATTCGATTTTTGGGGAAGAAATTAATCGATCGACCGATCCGCCTGAGGAATCGAAGAGCTCGGAGGAGACGATCATGGTGGTGCCGACGATAGCCCTCTACGCGAGCCCACCGAGCGCCGCGTCGCACCAGATCATCGGAGGTGCGCACGACTTCGATCTGGGTCCTCGGTCGTCGTCGCCGCCGTCCACGGCGGCGAAGCCTATCGCCGGCGGGCTCACGTGCCTCTTCTCCTACCACCCGGTTCGTCACGTGACCTCCGCGTGCCTCTGCTCCGGAGAGGACAGCGCCGCGACGACGTCGTTCTCGAAGAGCCCCGTGTCTGTGTTCCACGCGCCGGCGACGAGTCCCTCGATCAGGGATTTAGGATTTAGGATTGGGGCTAATGGTAGATTTTTTACTAGGGTTGTGAGAAATGCCCTTGGTTCTTGCGTAAATTACGATCCGCCCGGTTACGAGCTCCATGGAGGCTCGAGAACTGGCCCTTTAGCTGTTGCGGTCGATGAGCTGACCTTCAACATGGAGGACGGGTTCGTGGAGCTCGAGGACTACGCGAAGCACCTGCTCGTGAGCGCGCAGCTGAGGCACGAGATCTTCTGCGAGGAGTTCGTGGTCAAGGCCTTCAACGAGGCCGAGAAGGCGCATAGAGGGCAGGTGATGATCGGATTCATCGAGCTCTGATAAATTTTGATTATGTTGGATCGAGACCGATATATGATACGTGTTGTTTTTTGTGTTGTAGATGCGAGCAAGTGGTGATCCGTATTTGCAGCATTGTGTGGAGACCGCGGTGTTGCTGGCGCTGATTGGTGCTAGCTCGACTGTTGTTGCAGCAGGGCTGTTGCACGACACTCTAGACGATTCGTTTTTGAATTATGATTATGTGTTTAGGACTTTTGGTGCTGGTGTTGCTGATTTGGTTGAAGGGGTAAGGTGTTTTCTTCACTTTTCGGGTAGGGAACCATAGTGTTGTTTTATTGCTTTGTATGCTATGATTGTTGGAAAATGCATTTTGACGGATTATATTGTTTTATAACTTTGTATCCTATGTTGGTTATAAAAAGGATTTTGACAGAATTTCTTCACTTTTCAAGCAGGTGCAATTGTTTTTGTTTTTTTTTACTTTGTATGCTATGTTGGGTCGGAAAATGTATGCTATGCATTTTGATGGAATAACCAGAAACACGATTTGTTTTTTGTTTTATTTTGAAATGGATACACGTTTGGTTGCTCATTTGAATGTAGAGTAAATCTTTCGTGCTTGATTATTTTCATGAATTGGGTGAAGTGATATTTTTGTTGTGTATTGAACTGCATATGGTTGATATTGCTCTTTTTAACTGCTAGCATTCGGTTTCCTCAGCTAAATTCGTGTCTCTTGTTCAAAAAGATCAACTATCATGTTTCTTTCCCTAAGTTACGGTTTCATTAAAAGAACAGATGTGTTGAGTGCATTTTTATGTTTCTGGTTCACGCAGATCAATTATTCTGCTTTAGGATCGATTACGATTAACTTCAGAGTTGCTTTCAGCACATTTCGATGGATGATAACATTTTGTTGGATTTCATTTCAATAGGTGTCGAAGCTGAGTCAATTGAGCAAGCTTGCTCGGGAGAACGACACAGCGAACAAAACAGTTGAGGCCGATCGCCTGCACACCATGTTCCTCGCCATGGCAGATGCAAGGGCCGTCCTCATCAAATTAGCCGATCGCTTACACAACATGATGACTCTCGATGCTCTGCCTCCGACCAAGCAAAAGCGGTTTGCTAAGGAGACATTGGAGATATTCGCGCCCTTGGCAAATCGTTTGGGGATCCATAGCTGGAAGGAACAGCTCGAGAATCTGTGCTTCAAACATCTGAACCCGGATCAGCACGGAGAGCTCTCGTCCAAGCTCGTGGAATCCTTGGACGAGGCGATGCTGATATCAGCTACCCAGAAGTTGGAGGAAGCTCTGAGAATTGAAGGAGTTTCTTACCACGTCGTGTCGGGAAGACATAAGAGCTTGTACAGCATTTACCGCAAAATGTTGATGTATGTTCTTTTTTTCCAATCATATTCAAGGATTCGATTGGGATGTTACGTTTTGTGATGCTCATGCCACCAAAGCTTATGAATATGTTTTTTCGTCAAATTTGAAATGTTATTGAAGCGTTGACTTTTCTGCACAGAAAGAAGCTGACCATGGATGAGATCCATGACATTCACGGGCTGCGCTTGATTGTTGAGAACGACGAGGACTGCTATAGAGCTTTGCAAGTCGTTCACCAAGTGTGGCCTGAAGTGCCCGGGAAGTTCAAGGACTACATAACTCACCCCAAGTTTAACGGGTATGCTATAGCTTGAACCTCGAATTGATTTTTCGTTATTTTTTCACGACACGACACATTAATTTTTTTTAGGTCTCTTAGTTTTTTCAATGCTGAATGTATAGGTATCAATCCCTCCACACGGTAGTAATGGATGGGATGGTTCCGCTCGAGGTTCAGATCCGAACAAAGGAGATGCATCTGCAAGCGGAGTTTGGGTTTGCAGCACATTGGAGGTACAAGGAAGGCGACAGCCAGCATTCCTCGTTCGTCCTCCAGATGGTCGAGTGGGCCCGATGGGTGGTGACCTGGCAGTGCCAGACGATCAGCAAGGACAATTCGTGCATTGGGTACGCCGATTCCATGAACCCGACTTGCAAGTTCCCTTCCCATTCCGATGGCTGCCCGTACTCTTACAAATCGAGCGAGGAAGGCCCTCTTTTCATCATCATGATTGATAACGATAAGGTTAGTTTTTTCTTTACGTGAAAAGCTCGATCTATCTGTCATGGTATGAATTTGATATTGTAGAAACTGAAGTAGTACTAATGAGTTTTAACATATTTCATATAGAGATACATACATACATACACATTTGGTATTTTCAAAGTTACATTCACTGCTATACATTCAGATTAATGTAAAATGGCAAAAGTTTGCTCCATCACACTTTTGCAAGGTGTTGTGTACAGATGGCAAATGTGTTGACCTGTGATTTTTGTATATTTGTACAAAAATGACGAAATTGCCCTCAACATTAAGTACTTTTTCAAAATAAATATTTTTTGAACTTAAATTTGTATAATCATCATTTTGCCCGAAAAATTAAAATTAATATTCATAGCTCTTGCTATCAACAAAGTACACAACACTTTGTTGCAACAAAAGTGTGATCGTATATGAAAGGTTTTTGTCATTTTCCCTTGGATTTGTTGGAAGAGGTTAGATGTTCGAATTCTAGTGAATACTTGTCTTTTTGTTAATATGTTTACAATCAAATCGATTCAAATGTTTATTGATTTTCAATTAGTCCTTACATGCTTTATCTGTCTGATTAAGGCCTAGCGTTTTTTAGGATTAGTGGAGTTAGTGTTCGAATTTCCTGCTCCTGACCTTCTCCGTCTGCAGATGTCAGTACAAGAACTACCCGCGAACTCGTCGATAATGACCCTACTCGAGAGAGTCGGGCGGGGGAGCTCGCGGTGGACCCCGTACAAGTTCCCGATCAAGGAGGAGCTGAGGCCGAGGTTGAACCGGGAGCCGGTGAGCGACCCGACGTGCAAGCTGAAGATGGGGGACGTGGTGGAGCTGACCCCGGCGATACCACACAAGTCGTTGACGGAGTACCGGGAAGAGATCCAGCGAATGTACGACTGGGGCCTGACGGGAGGGTCGGCGGCGACTAATAGCAGCGTCGCCGGCCAGATGAGTTGAAGGGATTTGTTGTTTTATGGTTTATTGTGGGAAATGATTTGTTGTTCTCTCTGTAAATATAGGAAACGAATATTTGTATAGATAGAACAGCTTCTTGTTTTCTTGATCGAATGTGAATGGAATTATGATATTACTAACGGTAACCAAATTCTGTGTCTATTTTCATTAGTATTTTAAAATTCTATCACAATATATTTTAGGGCTACTAAACAATCAAGTCGAACCAACTCAAAAAAATAATAGAAAGTTACTGAATCGGTAGGTTCAAAATTAAATTGAGCTGAAATTTCATGGGTTTGAGCTAACAATTATCAAGTCAAGATCGGGTTCAAACTGTGAGAATTCATGGAAATTGATTAACATAAAATTCAACCGAAAATTAGTAAACCAAATAATAAGTCAAAATGGTTTAAAAATTCAGCCGAAAATTAATAAGTCTAATAATATGTCAAAATGGTTTAAAATGTGAGAATTTCATGATCGGTTTGTTTCAAAACCAAACCGACTCGAATCCGAATTGTGAACAACACTAATGTATATCTATTAATCTCTGATTAGATTTTAATTAAAAGTTGTAATCATCCATTAATTAATTATGTAATGTGATTAATCTTTAAATCAATGGACTTAGAGCCATATATATATATTAAATCAACCCAATTTTAAGCTCGAATTTGGCTTAAACTCGATTATAATGAGAGCAAAATAGATATTAATTAATCGAGCTTGACTAGTTAATTAAGATTCTACTTGTTTCCACCCATATAATAATTTTTTCAATTTTTTTTAATCAATTGAATGACGAGCCTTATTTTATAACTTTTCTATTTGAATTGTCAAAAGTGAAACACAACTTGTATTTGCTATTGACAACTTTTGTTTTGTTTTTCTAAGAAAACATTGTCTATTATTAACTAGATAAGTCATTACTATAACATACGCTGTCGAATCATCTGACCGTCAGCCTAATAAACGAAACAGAAAAATAGAAAGAATAAGAAAGTAACTGTTGACAGCAGGCCACCACCAGCCCTACTCAAGATCTCGATCGCATCGAACTCAAAAGCATCTCTACCAACCCTTTGTTGTCGGACTCCAACACCACCCTATCCTCCCCCAACGCAATAGCCCACCAATTTCCCTCCCCGATCGCAAGCGCCTCTGTCAACATCGCTTCCAAGTCTCCCAGCCATCGAACACCTCTAGCCACAACTCCTCCGAGATACTCATGTAAGCTGATTTAACCGAATAATCTCTTATAGGAGAAAATCTCCACAAGAAGGCGCCTCTCGAAAAATAACGAGCCTTAAAAACCCGAGCCACTAGAGTATTCTGACTAAAATTGTCATCAAAATTGTGTAGAAATGGTAAACAAACATCTCATGATACATTATTGATCATACCAAGTTCATTATCATTTGTTCACTTGTCATGACATAATCATTTTTCAGCCTTGTAAGCAAGGCAACCAATTCAATCTTGTAGTTGAATAGATCTTAATTTCTGTATATTTATTTTGTACTATTGGAATTAAGCCCATACATTATATTTTGTCATATGTATTTTTATAATATAATGAGACATGTGAGGGAATTAAAGTTTGAAATAAATCGAATGCACTATTGGGGCTTGACTGGAAAAATCAATGGAAATTTCATGACCAACATACTCTTTCTATTATGGTTTATAGTGAAAATGATGTGTTGTTCTGTCCGGAAATAGTACACATGATACTCGTATACATAGATATAATTGCTTCTCGTTTATTAGAGATGGCAACGGGCGGGTTTCGAGCGGATTTGACAATTTCCGTCCCCGTCCATGTTAGAATCGGATCGGAGATTCTTCGCCGGATTCGAAGATTCTCCGTTTTCTGTTTCCAACCCAAAAATGTTAAAAACTGAAAAATACATTTATTTTTAATAAAGTTTGTATTAAAAGAATTTATTTTAATAAAATATGTACTTGAAATATTATTTTTTTATTAAACATGTATTATAAAATATTATTTTAACAAGAAAGATATTATTTTTCTTTAAAATATGCATTTTAAAATATATATTTTTAATTTTTTAAAATTATATATTTAATATATCGGGGCAGAGCGGGGCGGGGATATCTCACCCGTCCCCGCCCCGTTTCCATCCAGATTTGAGAATTCTTCGTCTCATTTTCATTCAGATTCGAAGAACCCCATCGAGTACGGAGAATATTGTCATCCCCATCGTTTATCATCGTTGTAATGAATGAAACTATGATAGATAGAATTTTCCGTATCTGTATTAATTTGGAAAAAACTTATACATGAAACCACATCTTCAAATTTACCATTGATAGATCAGATCAGTGGACTTGTATATAATTTAAAATTTAAAAGTTTAAAAAAATATGAAAGTTAGTTGTACTTGTCAAGAAGATTACAAAGTCATTAAAATTTAATATGAAACTTCACTTTTTAAAAGGTACTAAAAATAATTGTATATTCTATGTTAAAAATAATTATAAATGAACCATTCCTCTTATTTTATAAACTTTGCTATTTGACAGGCAGTAACAGTAATTATAATTTGGATACTTTATAAACTTTGCTATCGACTATTTTTGTTTTGTTTTGTTAATTAAAATTGTCTAAAAATTGTAATAAAACATCTCATGATATATATTGATCATACCAAATTCATTATCAGTTACTCCATGAGAAACTCATTTCTCATCCTCATAAGAATGGTAACCAATTCAATGTTGTAGTTACATGAATCTAAATTCCTATAATTTTTATTTTGTACTAGATTCAAGCCCATAAATTCTATTTTGTCAAATATTTTTATAATATAATGAGATATGCGGGGGAATTGAAGTGCATAAACCTGCAAATGTACGATAAGGGCTTGACAGGGAGAAGCAACAGAAGGTTGGCGGATGATATTGTCGCGCCGCCCACATGAATCACGTACAAATTTATTTTTCTATAATGGTTTATGGTGAAAGTGATGTGTTGTTTTATTCGAATATATCAGTTTAGTGAATGAAACAATTATATAAACACAATTTTCTGTGTATTTTTATTTGGAAATAACCAGATACATGAAACAATAACTTTGCTCATCTACAAATCTTGGTACATGTGAAATTTTTTTAGATGTTGACAAAAAGGTTAAAAGATCGATAACATGGTTCCTCAAAATTCATCGATCTAAAACAAAAGATTTTTTTGATTTGTTTATAATCTTTTTTTATGATTTCCTCATCTCACTTTATTTTACTTACATCAATAATTTGTGTACCAAAATTTAAGGTCGGTTATAATTGTTAGACTCATCCTCAGGTTCCATAAGAAATCAACAATTTGATCGTTGACTCCCGCCAAACGGGTCATTCTCTCCGTCCACGTTCATCAAACTAGCCAGAGACGAATTCACATCTCTCGTTGCCCTCCTCTCGAGAACCCGTCTCACCGCCGATACAAAGAGCAATGTCGGACCAAATTAAGAAAAGGCCAATATCAGAATCTAATTAATCTTGTGTTAATCAAACTAAAATAAATAATACTAAAAAAAGTTAAATTCAGAATCAATTTAAGTAATATTTGCAAAGGCTTGTTTCGGTACTTAAATGCTATTTCGCAGTTCTCGATTTATTGTATTTAAAATAGTTTTGCATGAGCTATATATAAACATTATATATCATTCGTATGATATATGTATATCATCTTATGAGTGTTCACAAATACAAAAAAAAAAACTCTAATTCCAATTTTACTATTCCGTGGTTGCTTCAGAACAAATCATGTTCATCAAATTTAAAACATTACATACATATTATACTATATTTAGTCTAGGTTTATTCATGGTTCTATAAAAATCTAATTAGTCTCCAATTAATTAATTCTCTATTAATTTTTTATTATTTTTATTAATTTTCGATTACTTTATAGAGGCTCTACACGCCTTCGTTCCAATGAAAATTTCTGTATTTCTATAAGTGGATGGTTCATACATAATCAGGGTTTGGGGCTGGCGGGTGTATAATTTTGAATGGATATGCCCGAACTCGTTCATTTATTAAGAGAAATGACGGTTTACTACACTTATCTATAGTCAATTTACGATGTACTATATGTAACCACCACGTTCTACAACTTTGCACTACACGTTCTACATGTTTCTCTAACTCTGTACTACACATTCAACAGAGTTCTTCAATTTTTTACAAGTCTATCACATTCTACAATTTTGTACTACATGTTCTACAATTCGGACGTTTGAACACCCAAACTTTGTTTGTAGCGACTTTCTTCTTTATACATATACATATATAGGGGCATATTCAAGTGCGAACCAGGAGGCAGGTGCGAACTGCTGCTCGCACGTATTTCCTTTATTAAGTCATGTATTTCCATTATTATGATATGTATTTCCATAACATTGGGAGAATTGTGTAACGAGGGGTCCCGGGGTGTAACGAGGGAGACGTGTATTTTTTTATACCCAATCAGTGAACCATGTCAAAGAAATGTTATAACGGGGGGTTCCCGAGGTGTAACAAGGGGTTATAACAGGTTATGAAAATACATATATCATAATAATAGAAACACCGGTTAACTGTTTATGGAAATATGTGCACATATTATTTAAAGTTTTAACAACACAAATTCATAAACTTAAATTTTGGATGAGATCATCATAAAGTTTCCAAATCACAATCTCCTAATTAAGCAATAATTGATCATCCCCACTTGGGTTTTTTCATGAAAATGGTCTAAAAATGGTAGTAACCTCTCATGATATACACTTGTATCTTCTTCTTTCATCAAAATGGATTCATTTTCCAGCAAAATAAGACACGTACTCAGTGTTTCAAAAAACGGTTCAGGCGGCTCTTAAACGCTTATTTGGGTTTTGTCGTGTCGTTTTTCACTAGTCGAGCGCTCAAAAACGGTGAAGGCCAAAAAACAGACTAGGTGGCCGATTAATCTGCGCAGGCGGGCTAGGCGGCGATTAATCGACCCAAACGAGACTATTATTTAAAAAAAAATCAATTGAAAATTACAATTTACACATATAGACCTAAAAACGTCGCATACATAGTAAAAACTATTTAATATTATTTATTTTTAATTGGTTTCTAGTACTAAACTAATTAACTGTGAGATTGTTTACTTTTTATATAGTATAATTCATTTTTTTATTGAAGATAAAAATAAAAATAAAAATTCGATTAATCTCCAACTAATCCGATTAATCATTCCGAAGTGTTGTCCGTCCGATTAGCGCCTAGCGTTTTTTAGAACCTTGCATGTACTAATAATGTATAAGGTTTCTAAATTATGAACTCATGTACAAAATTCATTCGAACTCGTTCCTGGTGGTTCAGAATTTTACCGAATTTTCACTCAATCAAACATAACTAAAATTGATTATATCTTATTTCCTTTTCAGATATGATTCTGAACTGATCTATAATTTCTACATTCGTTCTAATTTCTTTGAAAACATATTATTTAAGGAGTTCCACAACAATCATTGCAATAACTTTCTAAAATTGGCAAAACCTGAATTTATTTTATTGCAGAATTTGGATTGCATTTGTGAAACCAAGACATCTAGTAGATGCCAGAAACTCACAATCACATGGCTTCTCTTCTCTTCTTTTCTGTTTTAAAAAATATTTATATCTTGATGGCAGTGATCACTAAACTCGCTTATCACTTCCCATCCCGAGGACTTTAATTTTTTTTATTTATTTTTGGAAAGCTTATAGGCTTCATGGTGACGACTTGCATGACGATAAGTAATAGCTTAAATTTGTGATAAGTGATTCAGATTTTATGGTTTCATTATTTATTTATTTTCTATTGCCAATTTTATGTATAGTCATGTAGATTATATGTTTAAAGTATGGCATTCATTTGAGTTAATATTACTGTTTGAATCGACTTACCCGGAATATTTGGGGTATCATTAGCGATAAGTGTTTTTATTTATTTTGTTTGTCGCTTGTTTTAACTAACAGTAACTGTGTCACGTTGCGGGTCTGTTTCACCATCTGTTACTTCAGCTGTTCGGCGTGATGCTGGGTTAGTTGTTTGATAAAATTCGTGTTCTTCCCTAAAAAAACTTACTCGAAACATCTTGTGTTACAATCTATTTAGTTTTTTTCTTCTTTAAATGGTTTTCTTTTTCAAATAATATAGTTCATACAAGTTTAGGATTCATAAAAAATATATATGTATTAGTCAATTTTGTTTGATAACATGTCGATGCAAAAGGGTAATGAAACATCATGGATAAGAGCGGGCACAGTTCTGGATCAAAACCGAACTAAACTGGGTAAGAACTGTATCGAACTCTTTATTTTTCTAATTATTGAAACCATATATGAAACTGTTACGTGGGAAAATAGTATGATTCTTGTGATCATATTACAATATTCTGGTTTCGCTTCCGTGTTCTACCTGGTTAGAACCAGTTGATTTATAGTATGATTTTATTTGTACGTGGGTAAAGTAACTCGACTCAATATGAGATTTAGAGCACTCACTTTTGATTATTATTATTTTCATCCAATGTATTTAACCATAGTGTTAGACTTGAACATACATAAATCATAATTAGATTAATTAATTTTACGAGTGACCAAAATTCATCTGAACCACATAAATCACCTTGGTTGGAGGCAACACATGCTCACGTGTAGTGTGATTATAGTTAATACGAATATTATTAAATAATTATTACTAACTAAACTTGTCAAAACAGTAGCCAAGTAATTAAACACTATGTTATTGCCTATCTACTAATCATGATTAGCGCAAGACGCTATTTTTATATAATTTAATTTAAATACTTTATTTATTTATGTCTAGGAAGCTACGAGAAAAATTATAATTAGAGTTCTTGAAAGCGTCAACTGAGTTCAAAGTCGTTGTTAGGACATTTGAGAAAGTCAAACTGATACTTCGATACACGTGTTGGCCCGACAACAGATCATGGGAGTTGCTGTGTCGTGACACGTGGCAAATGTCGCAACCCAACCTCATGCTCGCATTCTATTGGCTGCAAGCATTTGCAGACGTGGACAGTGACGTCATTGGCTGGCACTCACTACAAGAGAAGAGTCAAAATATTAGTCATAGGTTCGACACGAAGGGTAATTTCATTATTTTAAAAAAATATAGACATTTTACGGTTTATGGTACATTTACGTAGGAAGTAAACAGTACATTACTCGTGTAAAAAAATTGAGGGAAAAATACATATGTTATTAAGTAATGAATTCGACATCACGCTGGACAGTTAAAGCAACAGATGGTGGGATAGAGTCCGCAGCGTAATCTCAATTATTATTAATTGAAACATATATGGTTAATTTGTGAGCCATTATTTTAAAATTGTTAAATTATAATTTTGTTTGCCAATTTTCCATATTTTTTAGTTGGGAATGATATTGAACTAGTTTTTTTCGTCTTAACTTGATCCTTATCCCAAGAGCTTGCCTCAAATAAAATTTTTTCATAATATTCGTGACTTTGGCATGGCTTGATTGGGTATGAGAAATTTTGGTTTCCTTACTTTTAAAATTATATTTTGAATTAATAATAAATTATTAAATATTGTGAAAAATTATTTTTATAGAAGATTATTTATGTAAAATTACTGTTATGAATATTAAAAAAGTTGTATCAGCCCCGTAATTAGGGGTGTTCAAATAACCGTGAACCGTGAAAACCGACCCAAACCGAACCGAAACTGAGGGAATCGATAATCGAACCGATCGGTTCGGTTATGGGTTGTAACCGAATCATGTTCGGTTCGATTGTCGGTTACGGTGATTCGAACCTAAGTCTAGACTGGAACAAGACAACAGAGCCTCTACCACTGCGCCACACATATGTTTATGTCTTATAATACATATTATATTATACATATAAACATTGGACCGAACCGACCACCCATCGACCGAACCGACCAACCGACCGACCATAACCGATTGGTTATTCAGTTATAACCGAACCGAACCGACCACCCATCGGCTCGATTTTCGGTTATGAATGTTTCATAACCGAACCGGTCGGTTCGGTTCGGTTATGGTCGGTTCGGTTCGATTATCCAACCATGAACACCCCTACCCGTAATCACAAGATAAAATAATAAGATTAAACTTCAATTTAGAGAAAAAATACATACTTTTGATGAATTTGAATTTATTTATATGTGTTTTAATTTTAACAATTTGTTGAATGAACGCAACATTTGAAATGAATTGTTAATTAATATTATAGTAAGTGATTTTCAGTTGAATGACCATCAAATTTTACAATATTATTTTCTAATATGGAGTGTGCTAAATAAATAAATAAATAAAACATTGCACGTCGGCACAATTAGTTTTTAATTTTTTTTTCTTTTTGGGGTTACTGAAAACATTGCATGAAGAGGGTGAAGACACGTACACAAAACTATTATTCATAATTAAATAAATACTAGGATGTGGCATTAATTAAAATAAAATTAAAAAACTTAAGAGTAGAGTCAACTTGTATGTTGTATATGGTACTGATTTCTAGAGATAATGGTTTTTTTTTATGATGGACCATTTTTTTTTGGTTTTGTAACTTTTAAAGGCTTGTTTTGTGGTAATCTATAGTGGTCAAAGTTGTGAAAATTTAAAGGCAACTTATTCTTTTGAGAAACACCATTTAGAGTTCTTAATTTGGTTGCTAAGCTTGTTATTCTTCATTTTGAGACAAATGTTACTAAATAATTTAAGTGTTTTTCAATTAAGAGATTGTAAATTGATTAACAGTTAAATAGGTAAGGATAAGGGCTAGTTTAGTTGGTCAAAACGAAAAATATATTGTAGAAGATTCGGTCAGAGTTAAGTTCGGTTTATTGATTTATCCTCTTGTTGGCACGAAATAGAAGTATCTCTATCTGTGCCGTTACTAACTTCGTTAATATTTTTATTAAATAATTAAAATATCATTTATCAAAGCAATTTTGGAATGGCAATGGGAAAGTTTTGCGCCGGTGATCTCATGACCCGGCCTCACTCCGATTTATCAGAGATACCAGATCTTCGTCGGATTCGACGGTGCAGATTTTAAAATCCTTTATCCACCCAAACCAAAGCAAGATATTAAATCATGTTAAACAAAAAAAAAGATATTGAATCTTGTTAAACTCGAGATATTTTGTCATTCATAATCTTTATGCTCATTTTAAGGTTCACTCAGTTTGAAATTTCTGACATCAAAAAGAAAATATTTAAAGCCTTTAACATTAACATTACATACATAAAATATTTAAAATTCCTAGCATTAAAAACTTTGAATCACATTTTATTGAGACTTATGTGTAAGAGCCAAACAATATATAGACAACCAAATTAGTTTTATGATAAGATATTGAATCTTATCATATTTGAGATATTTTGTCATTCTAATATCAGTGTTCACCTCCACCCTTCTGATTATATATAGTTTACTCGGTTTGAACTTTACAACATTAGGGAATTTAAGTATTTAAAACCCATAATATTGTCGTCACATGTTTAAAATATTTTAAAATTCCTAACATTAAAATTTTTATTGAGACTCATGTGTAAGAGCCAAACAACATATAGACAACCAAATTAGCTTTATGTTATATGAGCAAAATTTGTATAAAAATATGTGGCAGCTATGGATGATACAAATAATATTGTTTTGTTATGTTATGTTTTATTTCTATTGTAGTAGAGTATCTTTGACTTTTATATGAAAATTTTGCCAGTTTTGTATATAATTGCACTTGAAAGGCAACTTATGGTCTGGTCATTGAGGGACATTTCCATATGATTTAGTGTGTGGGTCCCTATTAACTAGCTTTGCTAGTACCTACTTGTTTAATTATACTCCCCAACTCCATTTTTGGACACCTTAGTTTGTCCATTAATTTGGTAATATTCATATTTGTTTCCTATTGTAACACATGACATAGTCACGTACTTGCAGGGTTGTCTAAAAATAACCGAACCGACCTGAAAAACAATTGAACGAAAAAAAAATTGATTTGATTCGGTTTAAAATCAGTAGATCACACTGAACTAAAATTTTATTAGTTTGATTTCGATTTATAAGATGAGAATTGATAAAAACCGAACTGAAACGGAAATAGATGGATTTGGACGCATTGCTGGTTTTAAGTAATTGGTTGTTATTAGTAAGAACTTCGTGAAAATCGGTTTAAGAAAAATTAAAAAAACTCGACATGTTAAATAATAAGTCAAAATGCTCTAACATGTGATAATGGCATGGATTTCAGTTCATCAAAACTGAACCGAACCAAATTCTATCGGTTCAGTTTTATTTTCTTAAAATCGAACTGAATCAAATCAAACCGTGAACAACCGAATGAGGTTAATCAGTTCTGTTTAGTTCGGTCATTTTTTTAGTCAGTTCGAGTCAGATTAGTTCGGTTATTTTTTAATAGCCCTAGACATGCAAATATGTGATGGTGTGACACCAATACATTATTGTATCATTTTCTCTCAACATGTGCTCGTGGAGTCACTTCCACCGTTGGATGAGAAATATGTTAACAACATGGAGATTGATTAACACTTTATCTCCCTAAAGATCTTAACCTCTCCCACAATCAATCCAACGGACAGAGCAGTGACACGATGACTCCATATGCTCCAACCATAAAAATCTCATATTTAATTAATGTGACTATGTGAGCAAGAGAATGTTTTTAAGGAAAGCCATTTAGTGCATGAAACTCACCAAAACCTTATTCTTTTGTTTTGTCCTCCCAAAGCTCAACGCTCAAATCCATTGGCTTTTAAGATCTGATTCTCAACACTAAAGCCACCACAATTCTCAACAACTGCCCTGAAAATGAAGGTGACTCCACAATTCTTTAGCCATTGAAATGACTTTTTTTCTTCTTCTTTTTTGAATTCCAAACTCAAATTCATGTTAATTTGATTGCAGCTCTTCGGTTGGGTGCAAAGTAAGCTTGCCAATGCCGGGAGGCCGGTGACCAAAAAACCCGACTTAATTCCAGCCACCCGTAAGCATTTCAAAACCCTGATTCTGTATAAGTAAGGTCTTGAATTCAAATCTTGATAACTGATAAAAAAAATTCGCGGGTTTTATTCTATATTCATTTTGTTACGTATTTGTACTCACTTTTGAGATGTATTTAGAGAACTATAGTGAGTTTGAGTACGAGAAGTAGAGTGCAAGCATAGCATATATAAGTCAACAATATAGTAGTGTTTGACCAAATCCAAGTTAGTGTATTGGATTTAAATATATTTTTGCTTCTAGTCTAAGTTTGTTTTTATTTTGCATATATTTGAGGTTTTTTTAATGAACCAAGTTTTAGAATAATATTACGACTAATTTTAAGTTTATTACGGTCTATAATGTAATATGTTAATTTGTGACGCTTTTATATGATTAATATTTCATATAATCCACGTGAGAAATATGCATGTGAAGTGTCGATCATATAATATGAATAATATTGTTTTTTTCGCATGCGATAAATACAATAATTTCTTCATGAATAATTTAGATTTTTAGATTAATAGAGCCTTTCACTTGTTTTTTTAAGGAAAAAAAGAGGATATCTTGGTTTTTATTCAACCTCAAAATCTCAACCTAATTAATCAGATCCAATCAAATTAGTCTAGAGTTGACTTTAATTTTCCTCACAGTCCCCGAGTTTCCGACTATTTTATTTTTTGATCCAATACAAATTAAAAGGGCTCATATATTAATTAAATAAGGTCATGGATCCAATATATTAATTAATTAAGCAAACCTTTTGACACTAACTCTTGTAATCTTGCACATGTTTTTTTCTTGTCCCTTCTCAGCATATTCCAATGAATTCTTATTAAGGAAAATTGAGTAGAATCGCTATTAACAAAAAATATATTAATATTAATCTTTTTCAACTCTTTTCTTAACATAGTTACTAACACCGTTAAAACTAAAGCGAAAAATAACATTGTCCCTCTTTAAAAAAATAAAAGTAAAAGTAGTTCGGAAATCACCTCGTTTTTCGTGTTTTTTTTCTTCGTTTTCTCCATGACAAAAATAAACTAGAATTACATATTTAAGTCACAAGAGTCAATATTATCGTGATTATATGAAAATTGATAAAATTTATCATTACTCCATGCAATATATGTTTTTGTTATTGTTTTCTTCTTCTCATTTTTAGATCAACGGTAGCGAAACAAGAACCTCGCTCAGTGTTTGAAATAAATAAAATAAAATCACATGTTTTAATCATCACGTTATATTACGCAGTAACTTATTTATCTCTAACACGAGTCGATATTATACGTGATTATATGCAAAAAGACGATAAAAATTTATCGTGACTCCATGCGAAAACGATAGAATTTACGTTGCTACGTTCTTATTATCATTTTCTTCTTCTTCTTCCTCTCGTTTTTAGATCAACGGTTCGCGGCGAAACAAGAACCTCGCGAGGAGTTCAGCGACTGGCCTCACAGCCTCCTCGCGATCGGGACATTGGGGAACGCCGATCTCAAGCAAAGACCTCAAATCCAAGAATTTCAAGGAAAAGAGATCGAGATCGAGACCGATCACAGCCCTTCCTCGTCGGACGAATTCTCCGACTTCACGCCCGAGGAGGTCGGGAAGCTACAAAAGGAGCTGACCAGGCTGTTGACCCGGAAGCCGAGCCCCGAGAAGGAGAGGCAGGGCTCGGATCTCCCGTTGGACCGGTTCCTGAACTGCCCGTCGAGCCTCGAGGTCGATCGGAGGGTCGGGGACGCGTCGCGCGGCGGCGGTGACTCGGAGGGCGATGATGAGATCGATCGGACGATCAGCGTCATTATCGGGAAGTGCAAGGAGATTTGTGCGGACAAGAGGAGGAAGGGTGGTGTTGGGAAGAGATCGGTTTCGTTTCTCTTGAAGAGGGTTTTTGCTTGTGGGGCCGGCGGGTTCGGGCCGGCCCCCAGCTTCAGGGAGTCGCTTCAGGAGTCGAGGATGGAGAAGGTACGTGAACAAACCCGTAAATAAAGTCTAATGCACTTAAAAGTTAAGCTGACGTATACAAGACGTTATTAAAATGTGACTAGAGATAAAAAAATTCGGATAACCCAATATATTTTATTCGAATCCTATACGATTTGAGTGAGGGAAAATCCCTCAAACTCTTCGGGAGTCCCGATCTTGTCGAGGCGGGACGAGATTACAAAATCTGCACCGAACCTTTCCTGTTGATGTTCTTATAGTATTTTTTATAGGTTTTTTACACCCCGTGATCCTACGTCGAGAT
Source organism: Geranium rotundifolium (assembly GCA_963920655.1). Classification (NCBI taxonomy): domain Eukaryota; kingdom Viridiplantae; phylum Streptophyta; class Magnoliopsida; order Geraniales; family Geraniaceae; genus Geranium; species Geranium rotundifolium. The sequence goes on from OY987312.1 coordinate 46,399,164, forward strand.
TCAAGCTGTGAACCTGAGTATAGAGAAAGAATTTTTAACAATATATTTAACCACTGGGTCAACTCAAGGTGGTATCAATAACACTAACGCATAGAATTTGTATAGAATTGTTTATGATACCCATGACTAGGGATGTAAACGAGCAGAGCTTTTAACGAGCCGCTCGAGTTCGGCTCGTTAAATATTCGGTTCGGGATCGTTATAATCGAGCTCGAGCCGAATTCGAGCTCAAGATTAGGCTTGTTTAATAAACGAGTCGAGCTCGAGCATGAACTTTTAAGTTTCGACAGGTTCGCGAGCCGGCTCGTTTAATATTTCATTAATTATATATTTTTAATAATATATTTTAAAATTTTTGGGGAATATCTATGATGAAATTAGACGAGCCAAATCGAGTCGAGCCAATCATGAGCTGGCTCATTTAATATTTAATGAATCATATATTGTAATTTTATTTTCAAATGAATATTTGTATTGGAAATTAAGGGAATCGAGCCGAACTGAGCTCGAGCTCGAAGTTTTTTCAAGCCGAACTCGAGCTTAGTTGCACAAGCTCGAGCTGAACACTTTTTTCACGAGCCGAGCGGAGCATTGTCAAATTGAGGCTCGGCTCGGCTCAGCTCGTTTACACCCCTACCCATGACACTAAAAACAAAATAAATTTAATTTAAATTATTTTTTTAGAAAAATATTTTTTATGATAAAATTGTTTCCTAGATTTGAATCCTAGGATTTTGATTGATCTTAATTATTTGTACAGCTTTTACGGACAATACTACACAAGAAGATCTTCGCACAAAACGCTTCACGAGAAGCATCGAACAAGAAGTACCTTCAAGACAAGAAAATGGACCATGAAGATCAGAGGTTGGAGAAAAATAGTGATGGAAAATGGGTGAAGACAGATTCTGAATGTGAGTTCATTAACCAACTCAATTTTTTAACATAGTACACAAACAAAATTTTCAGACATTAATTAACTAACTTGATGATCTCTAATTTTGATTGCAGATATTGTTCTAGAGATTTAAACACACTCCTTAATTCCTCTTCATTATAGCTTAAATTACAAGGTAACAACACTTCCCATCTAGCTCAATAACATTTCTGAATTTTTCTCTACTCAAATTATCGACTCGGGTTTCGATTATTAAATAGTTCAGTATTTTAAAACTTTCCGATAAATTCTCAGTTGGTTAGACCAATTTTATTCATCATTTTTGGTGGATTTAGACCAATATTTTCTCGTCTGGCTGGATTTAGACCGATCTCGAGTTTTAAAATCTTAAATCATTTCTTGTGAAATTTCTCAGATCCGGAGAGTTCAAAGTACACATTTTAAGACGGTGAATGGCATGATCAAGACATGATATTTGCTCGATCGACGACGATTTTCCCTTTTTTCATGTTTGTGTCTGTTGATACAGAACAAAACATGTTACATGAATCATGGTCGATCGATTTGATTAGTACGTACATAGCCTCTGTACTGGAAAGGCTACAAGTTAATTTGTCTATAGTTTTATTGGAAATATTTTTGGGGCTATGGTTTGCTCTTTGTAGTATAGTCGGTGGTGGTGAATAATAATAATAATATAATTGTCCAATGATGCATGGAACTTGTAACATTCTATTTTTGTGCAATTTAAGATGTTAAAACATATATTTATAAGTGATTTTAGGTCTCACATCGAATAAATATAGGGTAAATGAAAATTTTATATACGCATTAAACCAGTGTCGTTTCTAGTTGATTATTTTATCAAATGTGATTGATGAAATAATAGAGATCTTATGTAATAAGTATGTGATCATTGATGCATGTTCTCATATCGACAGTATTGTTATTTCACCTCACATCATCGAGAAAAATAATTATTTCAGCTCAATTATAATAAACTCGAGTTAGTTACCTAGAAAATAGAACTTGAACGTTTTTAATAACCTTCAATTATAAATATGCTAAGAAATGAATGACTTGATTTTCTATTTATATATTTTATTTATTTATATATACGTGTAATTAAAACCTGGCACAACCGATTAAATCGAATCAAACCGGCCCAAAAAATAATCGAACAAAAGAAGAACTAAATTAGTTCGGTTCAAAATCGAATCGAACTGAAACTCCATCAATTATATTTCGGTCTATAAAATGATGATTGATAAAAAAAAAATCAAACTGAATCGAAAACCTATCGATTGACATATAGCTCATTTTAGGTCATCGATATTTATTAATCAGGTCTGCAAAATATAAGTCAACGCCGACTCAAAACGTTAGAATTTCAAAAAAATCGATTCATAGAAAAACAAACCAGAAACCGGTAACTCAGATAATAAGTCAAAACAGTATAAATTGTGAGAATTTCATAAAATTTAGTTCATTAAAAAACTGAAATCCGGTAGATTTAAAACTGAATCAAACTAAATTCGATTTCAATTTTTAAGTTTTTAAAACTAAACCAAATAGACTCAAAACCAAACCATAAATGCACCAGATTAGTGTTGAATTATCCATGATTCAACTAAAATATAAATACAGCTAACTCAGTATCTGACTACGCTTCGCTTTGCTCGAGCACAGAGCCTTCGCATTTACTACATTCCTCTCCAGATCCGTAACCTTCTCTTCTTCTTCGTCTTCGTCGTCTCTGGAATTAGGTTTTTGCTTCTTCTCTATGCGACGGAGATGGCGGTGGCCGTGAGATTTCTCTCGGTGCTGTCTCTGCTGGTGTGCGTTGAGGTCGAGGCCTCGGTTCACGAGTACAGAGCCGAGAGGTTCGTGAGCAGAGGCAACGCCTTCGTCGTCCATGGCGGCAGCGAGGGGATATACTCCTCGGTCGCCGGCGAGAACGGCACCAGCGCCTCTTCTCCGGCCAGAAACTCGTTTATACGGTATGTTCTGAGCGAGATCTCTGAATTCGGTGCTTGATCGGTGTTTTTCTCTGGCGGTGTTGCTTTTTGCCTGAGAGATTTTGCTGTATGAAACTAGGAGAGTGATGATGAACTTGTTTATCTGATTATTAAGCTTTTAGGGTGAATTGTTGAAGTAGACAGTTGATGGTGGTGAAATTCTGGAAACAATGCCTTCATTAAAGCTGGACTTAGTGATAGTGAGCTGATTGAGGATTTAATTAGCTGATTATTGAGCTTTTCAGCTTAATTTTGAAGAATAAAGTCGACGGTGGCAAGATTTTGGAAACTTGGGCTTTAATAAACCAGGACATAGTGACAGTGAGCTAATCAATGATCAAGCTATCTGATTATTAAGCTTTTAGGATAGCTTTTTTTATCATACAGCTTATGGTAGTAAAATTTTGGGAACACTGTAGATAGTCATGAACTTGTTTATCTGATGATTAAGCTTTTAGGCTCAATTGTTGAAGTACACAGTTGATAGTGATAAAATTCTGGAAACACTGGCTTCATTAAACCTGGACCGAAGTGAGCTGAACAGTGATTAAATTAGCTGATTATTAATCATTTCGGCTCAATGTTTTTAGTATAAGTTGATAGTGGCACGATTTTGGATACCTTGGGCTTCAACAAACCAGGACATAGTGGCAGTGAGCTAATCAATGATCAAATTGTCTGATTATTAAGCTTTTAGGTTTGCTGTTTTATCGTACAGTTGATAGTAGTACACTTTTGGAAACAATGGCTTCATCAAAATCTGAACAATGTGGTGCAAAAGATGCAGAGTGAGTGATGGTGCAAGTATAGGTTAATTATTGAAGTAATAAACAGTTAATAGTGGTAAACTTCTGGAAATGTTGGCTTCAATAAACCTGGACTGAATGATAATGAGCTGATCAGTGATTGAATTGGCTGATTATTAAGCTTTTCTGCTCAATTTTGTTGTATAAATAGTTTGTGGCACGTATTGCGTGCTTCAATAAACCAGAACATAGTGGCAATGAGCTACTCAATGATCAAATGATCTGATTATTAAGCTGTTAGGTTTGCTGTTTTATCGGACAATTGATAGTAGTACAGTTTTGGAAACAATGGCTTCATCAAAATCTGAATAATGTGGTGCAAAAGATGCACAGAGTGAGTGATGGTGCAAGTATAGGTTAATTTTTGAAGTAAACAGTTAATAGCGGTAAAATTCTGGAGTCATAGGCTTTAATGAACCTGGACTGAGTGGCAGTGAGCTGATCAGTGATTGAATTAACTGATTATTGAGCTTTTCAGCTCAATTTTGTAGTATAAAGTTGAGAGTGGGGCGATTTTGGAAACTAGTGCTTCTAGAAACCAGAACATAGCGGCAGTGAGATAATTGATGATCAAATTATCTGATTATTAAGCTTTTAGGATTGTTTTTTGTCACACAGTTTATGGTAGTACAATTTTAGAACACTGTAAGTAGTTATGAATTTGTTTATCTGATTAAACCTTGACCGAGTCATAGCGAGCTGAACAGTGAGTGATTAAATTAGCTGATTATTAAGCTTTTCGGCTCAATATTTATTTAGTATAAGTTGATAGTGGCACGATTTTGGATACACGGGCTTCAATAAACAAGGACAGAGTGACACTGAGCTGACCAAGAATATAACTATCTGATTATTAAGTTTTTAGGTTCACTGTTTTATCGTACGATTAATAGCAGTACACTTTTGGAAACAATGCCGTGCATAAGATGCAGAGTGAGTGGTGATGATGAAAGCATAGGTCAATACACTGTGAAGAGTTATAGTGGAGGTAAAGGCGAATACTAGGAGAAGAATGTATTTATGTGTTCGTTTCAGTTATCACTTTCCAAACGGGGGAATATCGAGTTGTGATCAATCTTCTGTGTGTTTGCTTGTATAGGATCATAAACTGATGAACTAGTTTCAGCTCATTATTGAATAGACATGACTTCCGCTATATGAAAACGTGCTAAAAATATTACTGTTCTTCTATTTTCCCTTACCCAATCTGGTATGTTAATACCTACTAGATTCGAGAAGACGACATTCAGGGGAACCAAGGAGTTCTCTAACTTCAGCTCAGGATTGATCCAAGCCATTGTTTTTGAAGTGGAAGATAGGGAGACGATAGGTGGTTCTGCCTATGGGGGGCAGAGAGCTATATGCTGTACATCAGATCTTGCAAAATTGGGTGTGTGTTCACAAGGGCAAGTCATTCACCGCCCTTCCACCAGAAATCCAGGATGGCCTCAAGTATTTGGCATCCCGTTTGATGCAGACGAGCTTGTTGCGACTTTGCCTTCAAAGTCGATACCGATCACACGAACTGGGATGTACAACCTGTATTTCATTCACTGTGATCCATATCTCAAGGAGTTGGCTGTTGAAGGGAAGACCGTATGGAAGAACCCTTCTGGTTATTTACCTGGAAGAATGGCACCACTCATGAATTTCTATGGATTCATGTCCCTTGCTTTTGTGCTACTCGGAATCTTTTGGTTCTCTCAGTATGCAAGGTTTTGGAGAGAAGTTCTTCCGTTGCAAAATTGCATTACACTAGTGATAACACTGGGAATGTTAGAAATGGCTTTTTGGTATTTTGACTATGCTGAATTCAATGAAACTGGCATCAGGCCAACTGGGATAACTATATGGGCGGTCACCTTTGGCACGGTAAAACGCACGATTTCGCGTTTAATCATTCTGACAGTTTCTATGGGTTATGGTGTTGTGAGGCCTACCCTAGGTGGTCTATCATCAAAGGTCATTCTGCTTGGAGGGACCTTCTTTGCGGCATCTGAAGTGCTTGAACTGGTAGAAAATGTTGGTGCTGTCAGTGACCTGTCAGGCAAGGCGAGACTGTTTTTGGTACTTCCTGTGGCAATCTTGGACGCTTTCTTCATTCTTTGGATATTTACTTCCCTCTCTGCCACTCTTCGTAAACTTCAGGTATTTTTTCTTCAGGATACTTGTTTTATGTTAATATTTTATCCTTATAGACTTATAGTTTTGTTGCATTGTCATGGCTTTATTATAATCATTGAAGATTGGAGTATCTATATCTGGTCCATTGTAGAGATTATCTATGAATTAAATTTTCGAGCATGTGCTAGAAAAGTGGGCTGTCCTTCGCTAATGAGCTCAAATTAATACCATGTAGATTTGTGTATGTATGGCATCAAATCGGAGCCAAACTCAAATTAGATAACATGCTCAAGATTCTTGTTCTATTATACAATCAATGATCTATGGGAATTATATCACCAAAATTTACCATGAAACTGTTATTATGTCACCAAATCAATGATCTATGGGATCCCCAAACTGAATATGAAAACGTTTCAAGCCCCTACTATCTTTGATTAGATTATTTCATCAAAGGAATTAAATTAATTTGTTGTATCATGATAAAATTAGAATGTTATTAACCCCATATTGTCTTCCCGACTGAACCTTTATTTTCTTTCTCATTGTGCCTTTTGGATGGGATTTATGGACAAGATCGATTTTCATGTTACGTTGCATTTTCTGAATCCCATTTTTATTTCCTTATCTCATCCATTTGTTTTTTGTCCTTCTAAGATTTACTATCTGCTTAATCAAGACTAGTTGTAGCCATAATGCAAATGACTGACTAATTAATTTTGCTTACTGATGTGATGCACAACAGGCTAGAAGGATGTTGACCAAACTAGATATCTACAGGAAGTTCACAAATGCTTTGGTCGTTACTGTCGTTGTGTCTGTGGGATGGATATGTTACGAGGTAATGCATAGCTTCTTAAACATGATATCTGAGGATACAGGAAGTTATATTCCTTATAATTCCATTTGAATCTTAGAGAAGTGTAAGAGAAATTCAAATAATATGGTCAAATTTCTTATCTAATTTGTGCCTCTCTTCTCTCAACATTTCCAAAATTAAAAATAAATGTTCGATTACAAGGATACTGTTTTATACTATTATGAGCTTAATCTGTGATCAGTTTTTTTATATATTTTTTGAAAAGAATCCGCATCTTTTGTAGCCTCTAACCTATACTGTTTTATAAGTGCAGCTTTATTTCAAGGTAAATGATGTCTATATTGAGCAGTGGCAAAAGGCTTGGATCATCCCAGCCTTCTGGCAAGTCCTATCATTGTCCGTATTATGCATCATCTGTGTGCTTTGGGCGCCTTCTCAGACTTCAACACGGTACAATATGCCTTGTTTTCTACTCGAACTCTTTATTTCTTATCTCCCCAGGTTAAGGTTTATATGGAGTTCAAAATTGCCCTTGTTTTATCAATGTTGAGTTTTTGTTCCTCTGTCACCATAAAAACATGGGTTTGTGTAAGGTTCGGGAGGGTTATCTCTATTTACCAATGAACCCGTGACCTCCTCTAGGTTAAGAGTATATGATGAATATTAATATATTATTCGTTCATAATATGAGAAATTGTGTTTGAAATCTTCTCATTTGACAGATACGCATATTCTAAAGAGACAAACGAAGAGTTTGACCGGGACGACACTTCTCTGAAACTCATAAAACCATCCTCAATGCCATCCACAGACATCAGAAGCGCTCCACAAGCTACTTCAGTCCAAGGTGGTCGAGGAGCATCTAGTGACAATCTAGGCGAAGACGAAGAAGAAGACAAGACGCAGTAGTAAAGTAAAACCCAAACACTATATAACAGAAATATATCACTGTATACAGTGATTTGAGCTACATAAGTTATTATAACCCCGTTATTGTTGTAGCAGTGTTCTTGGGTGCTCCCTAAAGTCTACAACTTCTAACGGAGGTATGGGACTTTAGATTTTACAAGAGCGAACTATATTATATTCTCTCGTTATTTTTCTAGGATTAAGGTGTTGTTTTTTTGTTTATGTGTACTGTGTCGTAATGGACTGTTCAGAGTTCACTAACCCTTGTTGCAGAGGGAACAATGGAGCTTTTCCGGGTTCTCTTCAAAAATGAAAATACAGTATGATTTCCTTACACTTGCACTAGTTTTATCGATCACTTTGTTTCTTCATTCCTTTAACTGTTGTGTTAGTAATGAATAATGATAGTTTTAGAAAGTAGGATTGTAAACGAGTTGTAGCGAGTCGAGTCTTGAACGAACTGTTCGAGCTCGTTATAACTGAGTTTGATCCGAATTTGAGCTTAGGTTGAACTCGTTTAATAAACGAGCCAAGCTCGAGCCTAGTCTTTCAAACCTCGACAATCGATGTTTCGCTTTTATAAATTTATTTGATTATAATGTTTCTCCAGATGAATATTTGTAGTGAAACCTGTCTGGCTGATCTTGAGTCGACTCTATAATACGTAAATAATAGATATGATATATATTTTTGATGAATTTGTATGAAAAAATTGAATGAACTGAATCGATTCGAGTTTGACTATCTTTTCGGAACCTAGCCCAAGCTTTATAATATAAGTTAAGTTCATTCGAGTCCGAACTGAGCTCTGATAAACTAAGGCTTGATCCCCCCCCCCCCCCCCCCCCCCCCCCCAAGGACTTAGCTTCTGGACTGTAAAATGTAGATAGAATATGTTATGTGCCATAACAATAATAATAGCACATAACATGTCCTTTACCAGACATTTGGAATCTAAGCATATTTAGTTAAAATCTGATTAAGACTTCCATTCCCGCGAGAGATCCTTTTAGCTGATTTTGTGGCGCTAATTATGGAATATGTCGTTGATAACAGCGGAATATAAAGAAAGAATTTGACATTTTTGTACCATTAATCGTTAATTAAACACAAATCATCAAGGATTGCAATTACTAAAATGCCCCTGCCATAAATAATCACTCTAGATGCCTGTCTTAAAATAGAACCATATTTATTACATTTTCATAGGTTTATTATATAGCAATAGGAAGCATAAGTAGTTCAAAATCATAGTGAAATGAAAAGCATGAACCAATAGTAATTCTCAGGTAGAAAATAAACTTTCATATAGATATATAAATAAGAGAAACGACCCATCAAACAATTGTGAACAAATTGAACATATAATCTAGAAATCGTGGTAGCAACCCAAAAATACAGAGGCTTACAGTGCATAAGCATTCCAGCAAAGTGGCATTTTGTCCACTCTGCACCCAAGTTTTTCTTCAAATCTGGAAAACCATTTTCACCCAAATACTCCACAAAAAATTCAAAGGATGTGTCCTACTTCTATTTCTGCATAACTTATTCCTAGGATGGCAAAAATCTCCGAACCTGATGCGATGCGGATTCAGTACCCTCGAGAGATAACGAGAATCTGACAGAGACCCAGGATCCCCGATTTGACTGGAATATAGGAGACGCGATTTACTAAATCCGCTCTGAACCTGCCATGTTGCCATCCATCCTTATTTGGTTTCTTCTACTGAGATCTCCTCCTCAAATGCTGAGACGCGGGATACCCCTCGAAGAAATCGAGCATCGCAGTCTCGAGATCGTCCACCGAGTACTTGATGTAATTCTCTGGGTGCTTCCCGCTCTCTATATGACTCCTGAATCGCCCGAGAAACGACCTGTAAGCCGGTAGGAGCTTCTCCGATATGGATATCCGGAGCTCCTCCCTCAGCTGAGTGTCCGGCACAAACCACGTTGCTTGATTCCTGTGAACCTCCTCGAACATGGCGTTGAAGCTCTTGAACCTCTCTCTGAGAGCGCTCTTTGATACCCCCGAGGAGAAGCTCCCGCTCACGTGCAAGCCCTCGTCTCTCAAGCAATGCAGCACCTTCACCCACGCTGCCCTCTGGTAGCTTGTCGCCGCGGTCCTGAACTTCCCGGTCAGCCTCCGGAGGTAGTCGTCCCCGATCATCTCCCGCAGCTCCGGCGAGCCCTTGATCTTCTGAAAGATGTAGTGCACGTTGTTCATGATGAATAAATGCCCGATGGATGCGTCGCGGTAGTGCTTCGACTTGGCATCAAGGTTGGACTGGAGGATCACGATGATCCAGATCATGTGGAGCGCCAGAGGTGTCCGATCCTCGAGCTCGGTGAACTCCATGTCCGGCGTATTGGGGTCGCCGGAGTATCTCGATCCTGTGGAGGGCTTCGACATTATCAAATCGATGAGGGTCTGTTTGTAATCCGAAATCAAGCTTATGTAGTTCATCACGTATCGAGTCAGCGGATGGATCGTGCCCCCGGGCACCGGGATCTTCGAGGGTTCCCGGAGAACCGCGTTCTCGAACTCTGACAAGATCCCCCGCGCCGCCTCCGCCAGGCGGGAGAGGATCTCCGCCGCCTGGACCCGGATAGACTCCGACGACTTGCACTGGAACACGACGTCCACATCAGCAATCAGGTCGACAAGGGCGTCATGGAGGTCGAGGATCTTGAACAGCTTCTCCGGCGACCTGCGGCTGATGCTTATCGCCTCCGCGAAGTTGAATAGCTGGATCGCCGGCCCTTTCACGGTCTCCACGAAGCAGGCGTCGTCGATGGCGGTCCCGATCCCGTAGAAGATCTGCTCGCAGAGCCTCTTCTCGCTGGCGAAGAGGATCCTGACGCAGACCTTGGCGGCGCGTATCCACCGCCGGATCTTCTTCTCCAGCTGCTCCCACTCCAGCCTCTGCACGTCCCCGATGCTCAGCTTCTCGATCCCGAGCCTCCTGAAGCTCAAGTCCAGCGAGGTCTTCCTCACGCTTCCATAGACCTGAACGCACTCCCTCAAATACCCCGCCGAGATCATGCGCTCAGCGATGCTCCGGAGATCGTAGATCGCCTCCGACGGGATCAGATCCAGCTCCCTGATTCGGCTCGTGGATCTGTAGCTCCGGCTCATGGACTCGCCGGACTCGAGATCTTGCTCCGAGCACTCCTTGTCGTCCTCGAACTCGGCGCTGGTGTCGCCGCCGTCCGCGGCGGCGGCGGAGGAGCTCGGATCGGCGGCGGCGAGGGAGTCGTCGTCGAGGGGGTTGGTGTGGGCGATGAGGATGGTGCGGAACTCGTCCTCGAGGCGGGCCATGGCGATCTGGATCGCGGAGTTGACCTTGCTCTGGTCGTCGGACACGGACAGCCGTTGGATCTGGTCCACGGCCTCGAGGTAGCGGTCGACCTCGTTCCGGTCGCCGTCGAATATCATCTTCTCTCTCGCCTCCTCCGACGCCGTCGAGTCCCACCGCAGGATGATCCTCTCCGCCGCATCCAGCGGTATCGACGGGCGCTCCGGCGACGAAGAATCCATTTCCGGCCAAAACGGAACCCAAATATCTATATACAGATCGATCGGTCGATCGAGTTCTGGTGATTTTGAAATCAAAATTATTGGGGAATTGAAAAAAGTGAAGGGTAGAGAAAGAGAGGTATTGGGGAAAAAAATGGATATGTACTGAAGCTGGTGATGCAGCTGTGGTTTTGGATCCTCTGCTTCTTCATGAGAAGCTTTGATCTGGACATTCTTTGAGATCGACGGTGTGTGTTTCGACACGTTTGTGTCGGGGATTGGTGATGGGTGGGTGTGGTCGGATGTGCGGTTGGGATTTGAGGGTGTAGGGGGTTGATGTGGACCTTTTGAGATATTTTTTTAATTATTTTGGGATTATGATTAACTGGAATTTTTTTTGGTGGGAAGTGGGGATTTTTTTGGGGAGAAATGATTCGATGAGGATAATTTTTTACATAATTAAGAAATTGGTTAATGTTATCATACGGGTAAAGATAAATTACGAGGGTCAGGCTGTGGCTCTATATGATGCTAACCGTAACTGAGATCACGGTGCGAGGTTTATCTTTTTATCTGTTGTTTTGGCTGTTCGGTGTAATGTCAGGTTAGTTACTTCATGATGTTTTGTGTTTTCCTTAAAAAAAATTGTGGAGGTCATTTGTGATTTTTCGGGTTTCCAATATTTTTGGTAATATTTTGCAAGTGATGTAGGAAAATCTTGATTGGTTCAATCAGTTTAGTATTAGTATTTTTGTAATTTCATGATTGGTTTTTGTATTAATTTTCAATTACGGTTGAGATGAGTTGTGTGTTTGATTAGCTCCTGACACTTCTAAAAATTGATTTGTTTTTCTTAGCTCAGGATTTGTTAGGATCTGAACATTCAAGAACTATACCAATATGACAATAAAATTGTTGGTTTGGTGCCTCTAAATTTGGGCTATTCTTGGAAAGAATAAAAATGAAAATGAAAAACAAGTCCAGCTGTTTTGTGTGTATTTTTGGGGAAGAGTTGACTGATATATGCTAATCTGTTTATTGTCTGTCAATGAGTTGGAACTTGGAAGGCACAAATGTGGTGTTTTTGTTGATGCCCATCACACACCTTCCATTATTAGTGGTGTTTTCGAGTTCTTAACCAACTCTTATCTTTAAGGCCATGGCCATTGCTTTTTTGGCATGGAAGTAATTAGGGGTGGGCATGGTCTTTAAACCAGATTAGGCCTTTCGGTATTTCAATTATTGAAATCATACTCGGAATCATTAGATGAGGAAGATATCTGATTTTGACCGCGGGTTTTTATTTCGGTTTTTAGTTAGAATTAGTTAGTTTTCGATTTTAGTTTAGACTCGATTTATAAGTATGATTAGAAAATTTTGAGTTTGATTTATAGTCAAAAGCTTTGATTTGCAATTATTAAAAATACTAATGAAAATTGAATGTTAGAACATTCAATTTATTAACACCCAACTGAAATATAAGGTTGCAAATAAATATGCGAGATGAATAACATATTCTCGATATTCGTTCTTCGGTACGCGTGCTTTATTCTTGACGCGGGTCAGTTCGATTAATCGCCAGTCTTGAGTTTTGAGAATTATAACTGGTCGAAATTGAATGGTTCTATCAAATATAGAAGTGAAAGTGAGCTAGTAATCTCTAGTTCCTTTGGTTTTTGGTATGGTTCGATTTGATTTTGTGTCAAAAATGTCCAACCCTAAAGAGAAATGACATAATCAATTAATATGTTATAGCTTCTATAAGGCAAACTGGCTGAAGATAAAATCAGCTCTGGTCGACATTGTACGGAATTTCACCTCCTCGGATGATCTTCCGACGGAGGCAAAAGTAAAGAATTGGGGGAGGTGAAGCTTGATACTGATTGTCTTAGGGAGGTGGACCACGCCCGGCAAGGAAAACAAACTAGAAACATGTTCGAAGCATTATCTACGACCGTGGGCGCTTTCTTTCAGCGCCCAGATTCGATGTCTTTTATACTTTTGAGGTCAGAAATGTAATAATATGGCTCACAAATTGACCAAGTATACTTTAACTAACAGTAGTGGAGATTATGATGAAGGGTCTACGTCACCAACTGCAGTTTCAACAGTCCGACTTGATGTCGGGTTAGTTGCTACTTATTAAATAAGATTCGATTTGGCTTAAACAAAAATACATTATAACTTATTTTTAACTCAAAAAAAATCGTATATATAAACTCATTTTTGACCTCGTAATTTTCTCACCTTTATAGTGTTGAGTTTCACATTAAATATATAGGGGATTTTGCTACGATGTCTATACATATATGATATTTGTTCTTCTAATGTAGTGTCAATAGATATATTACACAGAATATACACAATGTCCTACATTAAATCCTGTAAAATAAATGTGAAATAATTACTCATTTGAAATGACAAAATTATCCTTACTAACGCCTCCAATTTCTTATTTCACTCTAGTCATGCATTAAAATCGAATTAATATCATTAACCAGCTGAATGAAACAAAACCATAGTAATTTTGGTTTCGCTAAAAGCAATTTGGCTTGATTGAACAAATTTTTTTTTCTGAATATAGTTTGGTTTGTTGGTTGGGCCGGGCACGGTTTCGGAGCCATACCCAGAATCATTGATGAAGAAAAAGTCTGGTTCTAACCGTGATTATTCGGTTCGATTCTCGGTTGAAATCGATTAGTTTTTAACTCTTAACACATGGATGTACAAGATAAATAAGATATTCTAAGTGGCACGATCCAATCTGATTGTTAACGGTCAACCAACAACCATGAGTTTTGAGAACTAGAATTAAATAAATCTCTCAAATTTAGATTCAAAATCGATCAATCAACCAAAACTCTCGAATGTTTCCATTTCGATTCTAAGATGGTGCCCACCCCTATTTGTGGTTCGAATAAGTTTGAAGAGTTACACAAAATGCAACTCAATAGGAAATTATCACAATATTATATTTTAGTCAACTTGACAAGATTATACATTTTTTTCGTTGCAAAAATGTATTAATTTTGTTTCTAATACCATTATAACATCATCACTTAGGTTGGGTAGGCGAGTGAGGGCATTATCGTCCAATGCAAATGCCAGCGGTTGAAAATCGTTGCCTTAGGTGAGAGGTTCCAAAACCTCCGTTACCAATAAAGCCTGTATCCTCTCTGTCTCCCGCCAAAAAAAGGTCTCTTCCCTCCCACGCGCTCGCCATGAAGAAACCGCCACAAATCCCCAATTCTCGAGACTCCACCGACTCTCCGGATATTCTCCGCCGGAAAAAAGTCTCCTCCGCCTCTCCGCCTCTCTAATGGCCGCCGCCACCGCCGGTAGATCCTCATTCCTCGTTGCGGCCGTCGCTTTCTTCTTCTTCGCCTCCTCCCCGATCCCGGCGCGGTCCCAGGAGAAGATCCCGGAGCCGGACCTGCTCCTCCGGGTGAAGAATTCGCTGGTTGGCTCCGAGATCCCGCTCGCCACGTGGCATCCGGGGACCCCGCCGTGCGGGGACCCCGGGTGGGCGGGCGTGAAGTGCCAGAACGGGGCGGTCACGACGATCAGGCTCGTGGCGATGGGCCTGTCGGGGGCGATCGACGTGGACGCCCTGGAGAGGCTGACGAGCCTGAGGGCACTTAGTCTCGTTAACAACTCGTTCGAGGGCCCGCTCCCCGAATTCAACCGGCTGGGCGGGCTCAAGACGCTGTTCCTCTCGGAGAACCGCTTCGGCGGGGAGATCCCCGAGGCCTACTTCGAGAACCTGTCGAGCCTGAAGAAGCTCTGGCTCGACGGGAACGCGTTCACCGGCGACGTCCCCGCCTCGCTCAGGAACCTCACCAAGGTCATCGTCCTCCACCTCGAGAACAACCGCTTCACCGGCCCCATCCCCGACTTCAACCGCCTCAACCACCTCAAGCTCCTCTTCATCTCCAACAACCTCTTCTCCGGCGACATCCCCGACGGGTTCTTCCTCAACCAGGACAACCTCAGGAAGTTCTGGCTCGGCGGGAACCGCTTCACCGGCAACCTCCCCAAATCGCTCGCCAATCTCACCAACATCATCGAATTGCACCTCGAGAACAACAATTTCACCGGCCCGATCCCGAGCCTCCCCCAGGAATCCCTCATCGACCTCGACCTCTCCGGCAACAGCCTCTCCGGCCGGGTTCCCCCCGCCATGGAGCGGTTCGACGCCCGCGCGTTCGCGGGCAACGCCGCCCTCTGCGGCGAGAACCTCGCCGAGAAGTGCCCCAACGACGACGACGAGACCGAAAAAGAGAACACGAAACAGCCAGACACATCAAACGACAACAAAAACAACGACGACGACCAAGATACCAACAACGCGGGAATGATCATCGCCGCGGCGTCGACGATCCTGGTGATGATCCTCTCCCTCCTCCTCATCCTCCTCATCTTTCGAAAGGTGAAGTCAAAAGCCGCCAAGCAGAGCAGCCAGGGCCCCAAGGTCCGCCGCGGGAACACGATCGGGTCGGTGGCGGCCCAGATGGCCGCCACGCTGGGCCGGTCGGGCCGGAAGACGGGGATCGGGTCGGCGCGGCGGACGGCGGCGGCGCTGGTCGCGAAGCGGCGGGCGAGGGCGGCGGAGATGGGGGACCTGGTGATGCTGAACGACGAGAAGGGGTCGTTCGGGCTGCCGGACCTGATGAAGGCGTCGGCGGAGATACTGGGGAACGCGGGGGTGGGATCGACGTACAAGGCGGTGATGTCGAACGGATTGTCGGTGGTGGTGAAGAGGATGAGGGACAGCAACGGCAAGGACAGCAAGGAGTTCGATACGGAGGCGAAGAGGATTGGGAATCTGCGGCACGACAACGTTTTGAGCCCATTGTCGTATTATTACAGGTCCGACGAGAAGCTCTTCGTCTACGAGTACGTTTCCAAGGGGAGCCTGTTCTATCAGCTGCACGGTAAGCACGATCTTGTTCGTTAACGGTTAACGTACGTGACAAATTTTGTGATCTCGTCTCTTTCTTGCTGGCCGGAAAGGCAATGCCGACGGCAATTTTGTCCCCCGGGGCACTTGGTGTTTCAATCAGACGGTGGATAAGAGGGAGACAGATAATGACGTGTTTTGAAAATTAGATTTTTGTTTAAGGATATTTTAGACTTTTTACTTTGAGACGCATCGTGTTCCTAAATTTTTTAGGTGTAGCTACATGTAGGAGGGCGACTTTTTACTTTTTATCTATCATTTTTTCCCTAACATATATGACGAATTTTGTAATCACGTCTCTACCTCGACGGGGTCAATGGTATCGAATTCTCGTCGAAAATTTGAAATATTATGTTTCCATGCATCGATGGAAACGAGACGTGCTCTGTTATATCCCCCCCCCCAAATTATGAACCAAACAGAGTTGGGTACTCTCAATCTAATGCAGTAGATGACGAGAATTACCAAACTTGCCCCAAACACACCTGATTAAGAGATGACAAGAAGATGCTTCATAGTGGATTTAGTGATCACCATCGGTTTTAGTGACTTTTGTCTCTTTATAGTATGGCAATAGGGGCGTGTTCGAGACATATGTAGCGATCTCACCTTTTATCTTGTCAAATTAGGGACATCAGGTTCCTGTCGGGTCTACATTTTTTGGCCATCCCAAATTTTTATGCAAAATCAAATTTAAATAAACTGCATATCAGAACTTTTTGACTCATTAATAATTTGTGATTTTTAACAGGTGATCACGGCGGTCTAAACTGGACTCAACGACTGAAGATCGTCAAGGGCATCGCCAAAGGAATGAGTTACCTCCACAAGGCGCTAGCCCCCTCCCCGTTGCCCCACGGAAACCTCAAATCGAGCAACATTTTCCTCGGAAACGACTTCAACCCGCTCCTTTCAGAATTCGGGTTCATCGCCCTGTTCGGCCCGAAAGTTGCCGCGCAAATGCTCGTCGCCTTCAAATCACCGGAAGGCATACAACACGGCAAGGTATCCCCAAAGAGCGACGTATTCTGCGTGGGAATAATAATCCTTGAGATCGTATCGGGAAAGTTACCGTCTCTCGCCACCAATCGCATTGGCGGGACGGATTTGGACGATTGGACAGGCCCAAAGGGGAAATTGACCGACCTAATCGACTCGAGCCTCGCTAGCTCGACGAGTAGCGTTGAAAGTGTTTTAGAAATCGCGAAAGCTTGCATCGTCAACAATCCGGACGATCGTTTAGAAATGGAAGAGGCTCTAACGAGGATAGAAACTATACAAGCATAGTGCAATATTCACAATTTCGAAGAAACTCTATATATATATTCGAACGTAGCTCTACAAAATGATGTGACAAAGACAAATTTGGAAAAAAAAAGTGTATGATTTGATTTTAATGACAAATTTGGAAAAAAAGTGTATGATTTGAATTCAATTGTAGAGGGTCAAGAGCATGCATATAGTTGTAGACAAGTAGTTACATATGTAACCTTTGATTTTCCTCAGTTCTTTGTACTTCAAATGTAGGACATTGTGTATATTCTGTGTAATATATCTATTGACACTACATTAGAAGAACAAATATCACAATAGCAGCTAACTCGACATCAAGTTGGACAGCTGAAACTACAGTTGTGGCACAGATTTGGAACCGAACGTTTGAGAGTCCTGGTTGATAGATCGGTTTTGGTTCTAAATTTAAGAGAATTATTTAATTATGGTTTTCAAAATTCATGGTTGTTAGTTGACCGATAAGAATCAGGTTGGATCGTGTCTTTTAGAATATGTTATTTATTTTTTACATCCACGTGTTAACAACTAATCGATTTCAACCGAGAATCCAACCGAATAATCACGGTTAAAACCAGACCGTTTCTTCACTTAATGATTCTGGGTATGGCTTTGAAACCGTGCCCGGCCCAACCAACAAACCAATCTATATTAAAAAGGAAAAAATTGTTCAGTCAAGCCAAATTGTTTTTAGCGAAACTAAAATTACTATGGTTTTGTCCGAATCAGCTGGTTAATGATATTAATTCGATTTTAATGTATGACTCGAGTGAAATAAGGTATTCGACGTGTTACTAAGGATAATTTTGTCATTTCATAGTGAGTAATTATTTATCACATTTATTTTACAAGATTTAATGAAAAATAAATCTTGCACAATATTTTAAGAGAGAAAAGGTGTTTCAATCTATGGGGAGTAGGGAAGCTCTATATAAACTATAAAAGCCTCTAAAACCTATGAAAAAACTTCACACAAATCGTTCGATCTCAGTTAAATATTAGGTTTGAACTTATTACAATTGAGTTCAAACTGAACTGAAGCTCAAGATTAAACTTATTTAATACACGAGTCGAGTTGGAGCATAATATTTTAGGGTTTGACATGCTCGCGAGCCATCTTGTGTAATATTTATTTAATTACATATACTTTTTTAAATAACTAAACTTTTATAATCAGCTTAGACGAGCCAACTTCGAGTCGATTCATTTAATATTTAATGAGTTATATATTTTTTATTTAATATTTTTATTAGCAATTAAGAGAATTGGATTGAGCCGAACTCGAATTGAATTGCATAAGCTCTTTTAAGCTTGAGGCGAGATCAAGTCGAACACTACTTTCACCAACGCTTTTACAAGAAAAAATTAGTCCATCTTCTCTCTTACTTTCTCTCGATTCCCATACTCTTTTCTGCGCTCGTGCACTTGGTTGGCTCGCTCGATGATCATATTGCAGTCGGTGTTATTATTCGTTCAATCGTTCGTCATTTCGTACGAGTCCTTGTTTTCTGTTCATGAGATTGTTATAACGTATGAAAGTATCACCACCTCAGTCTACTCGTGCATATTGTTTCCAAGTCAGTTGCATCCCTGCCATGGCACAGGTCCGGGTGCATTCCATCTTCTATCCAATTTCAACAAGTTTAGTTTGCGGTTCAGCTTTTAGTTTAGTATACGCTCAATCTCGCAGCCCACTATTCATACTAACAACTAATATCGTCGGTGATGTTTCTGGCGAGCCTCCGGTCAATGGCTAGGAAGCGAGGACGATTGGATAAGTAGTCAGAGGTCGGAGACGAGGCCGACGAGGCTTGAGTCATGGTTATTGGAGAAACAACCTAAGTCCTTACAAAGGGATGGTTTTGAAAATTTAAAGTCTGACCAGTAACAATTTCTTAAAATTTTAACATATTGGATCCAGAAATCCAATAATGCATGGGACCAAACTTGCCGGGGCATAATGGTACATTTAAAGCTTCGGTACAAGTAATTGGGCCCTAAATGGGCCTCTCTCAGACACTAGCGCCAGTGTAGGGCCCATGCTAAATAAAACAATAAAAAAAACGTATTTTTGATCAAGGGTCTCGATTTTTCACTATCGAAATGACGAAATTGCCACCGACAGGTACAAGTATTACGGAACCAACCACTGTGTTTAACACGTGTTTCATGGGAATTCTCGTGAAACGTGAATCAGCCATTCGCAAGTGGACAGGTGGATAAGGAAAGTGGGCCCCACCACAGAACCACTTGGTCGTGTCTGTGTCGGCTCTCGTCAGACTTGGTTTCGAAAATGATTAAATTAAGGTACTCTATTTTCTTAAAATCATTTATTTATTACAATTTTGATTAAATTAAGTTAATTTCGTTAGTTTACTATAAAATACATAGATCGGGTAAAATTGGAAATAAATAAAATTTAAATAATAATAGCATATGCGAATAATACATGTAACACGTGAAGCATAAGTAATAAGCATGATAGGTTCTGTTTAAAGCATTTTGCAGGGTGATCACGAGATTTCTCTACCCGTATGAGGTGGAGAATATGGCTCTGCATGATGTTAAACGGATCGAGTCGAATATCTTTGGAGGTACCATCAGCGAAAGTCGTTCTGTAATTTCGTGACTCATAAATTAGACAGATATGTTTTGACTATCAGTAGCTGGATCACGATGCGGGGTTTGTTCAACTATACGTTGCTTCGGTTATCCAGTGTGATATCGTGTTAGTTGCATTTTTTTCTCTAAAAAAATAGTTTTTCTTCTTGAAATTCAACTCTCCAAATCTATGATTACTAAGGAGTTGAAAAAATTTGCATTTAATTATTTTCTTTGGACGGTCCATGACACTATTTCAGATGACTTTAGGGCACATCATGCTTTTCTGTTGACCTTGATTAGGAGAAGACATTTTGGTTCGGACCGTCTTAAATTGAGAATCTAGCTGAAATTGTAACTAAAAAATTGAAAACACGGGTTAATGATCGATTTATTTTGAATTTAAAAAAACTATTTAAATTTTGGTTCAGTTCTAATTCTTAAAATTTAAAATTGGCGATTGTTGATAAGAATCAAATTGGTTTACTCTACAACATACATACCCAAACATGTTGTTTATATTTTATTATTATTATTTTTTTCCAGACTTTGTATTTTGATTGAGTTGTTATAATTAAATCTTAATATACTGTTTTGTTACCATATTTTATAATTGCAAATTTAAAGTTATTTTTACTGTAAATTGAGCTCAAATTCGTCTAACTCGACATACGAATGAAACAAAATAAAAATTCAGTAACCAATCGAGTAGAATCGCAATCAGAACCAGACAACGATTATGGATATGGTTTTAATCAACGAAGAACCGGGCTATGGCTCATGTATGGTCTCTACCGGTCCGGTCCGGTTCTGAAACCGTGCGTTTGTTACATTATAAATGTTTTTTTCCAAAATTATCTTATTAAAAATAAACCATATCATTTATGCTGTTTTGTTTCTTTTCCATGATGCGAAAAACACGTGCTCTATAAAAAAACAATAAATAAATTTTCAAATACATTATTATATACTACAAGTAAATAAAATATAAAGGAGCAAGAGTCAAGTCCCATAACGAACAAAGCAACAATTCTCCCAAATCTGGTTCGCATTTTTTTCTTCTTCAACACTCTCTGATTTTAACCATGTCGTCGCCGGAATCGGAAGAAATTGACCGGAGTTTTCGCCGGAGAGCCGGCAAGGAGCCGGAGAGATCGAGTCGCTATTTCAAAGAGCGAGGAGCTAATAAAGGCAATTTTGATTTTAATTTAATTTAGTTTAATTTAATTTACATTTTGTTTGTTGAATTGAAGAACTTGTTGGATTTTTTATTAAATATTTATTTTATTTTCATGTATGGATTTGATGTGTAAGTGGAATTAAAATTGTTTTTTGTTGGATTGTTTGGAAATGGTTTCGCAGGAATCCCCGACGCGGCCACGGCGGCTCCGGGGACGACGATGGACTTGTTTCCAAACACCGCGAAGCCGACCGAGGCGGCTCCGGGGGATAAGGTGAACCTGCTGCCAAACAGAGTGAATGTTGGTGCTCCTTCCATGGAAGAAGTTGAATTCAGGTGAGTTTATATATGTATGCATATATATATATATATATTTACAAGTGTGCCTTTAATTGATAAGGTTGTAAACGACTTGAATTTTTAACGAATAACTCGATTGAACTGAATTTTTAATGAGTCACTCGAACTCAATCCGTTTAATATTTGGTTCACCTGATTATAATCGAATTCATGATTAATTTGAGATAAATGTTAAATTTATTTAATAAATCAACTAATCAAGTTTGAGCTAAACCCATTTAAAGGATGTTAGGCTTATGGACTGGTTTGTATTTAATTAATTACTATTTTCATATTTAGTATGATAAAATATTATTTTTGTATAAGCCCATAACGAGTTACAGTCACTCGAGCTACAATCGTTGGTGCTCAAATAGAACATGCGATTAAGTTAAAACTTATTTAATAAACGAGTCGAGCTTAAACCAGTTTGGGGACTGGTTCGTTTCATGTACGTTTAATCATTTAATTAATATTTTTGTGTTTCATATGATAAAATATAAGTTTTATTTATTTTTAATGAGCACTCATAGAGGGTAATATACTAGTCGAGTCAAATTCGAGCTTCGCTTAATTTTTCTGAATCGAGCCCGTTCAACAGAGCTCGAACCGAATTCAAGCGGGGCCTGATAAATATTATAAGTTCGATTCGAACACTAGTGATGAGTGTAGAACGTGTTATATCTTAGCTTGTCCTAATTAAATTGTCACAAAATTTCTAGGAACGATTCTGCAACTTCACAAATGACCATATTCTATGCCGGAAAAGTGATAGTGTACGATGATTTTCCGGCGGACAAAGCTAGAGACATCATGTGTGAAGCCGAGAAGCATGCTAATTCGTACTGTGTCGCTCGCACTCCTGCGATCGACAAAATTAAATTCAGATCTTCCGTTTTTAAGGAATCGAACATTGTGTCCGCGGCGGGAGTGAAGGATCGGATTCGGGCAAATGGTTCCGGTAATAATATCTTTTTAGCATCACCTGCATTGTAGATTCGTGTATTGACAATGCATATTTTCCTAATGGCTCTTCTCTTGTTTTGTTTAGATTTGCCCATCCCAATCGCGACGAGGTCTTCCCTTCACCGGTTCTTTTCGAAGAGGAAAGACAGGTAACTAACTGACAATGTTCTAAGAATCGCTAGGTGATTGCTGGGCGGGGAGGGACTTTTAGGGAGTGATCGGAAAATAAATTGGATTGAAAGATTAATCAAAAATTGTAGAAGACTAGCTGAGATTAATCGAAACATATAAATTGGACTGAAGGATTAACCGGAAATTGTAAAGGACTAATCGGGAATTAATTATCAAAAATAAACTGGATTGAATGATTAATCGGAAATTATAAAGGACTAACCGGTGATTAATCAGGAAAAAAAAGTGGATTGAGGGATTAATCGAAAATTTCAGAAGACCAATCGAAAAATAAATTGGATTGATGGGTCAATTGGAAATTATGGATGACTGGTGAAGAATTAATCGAAAAATTAATTAGATTGAAGGATTTATCGGAAATTATAGAGGATTAATCGGAAAGTCAGAAATTTTTAAATCAAATGTAACTCCGTAACTGAATAATAAACGTCAGGCTCATATATCAGATGATTATGAAATTAAAGGAAAGTTTGTGTACACATTAGACTCAAAACCGAACAAACTAGTTTTTGGGTCAAAAGTGACCAATATATCCAAGCCCACGATTATGATGGTGTTGATTATAGTTCAGGTCTTACCAAACATTAGAGACTCCCCGATATGTTTTACTTGGGGGAGTCTACAGATTCATGCCTCTGATACCACTCTATTGAGGAGAACCTAGTCTATGTGAATACGCAAAGTAAAGTTTATATACACATAAATTTTACTTATAACCCAAAACTCCTAGGAAAGGCATGGGGTTTTCTCCAATAACCAATATTTTAAAAAATGTTTGGCGCTAATCGGGACGGAGAGGGCTTTATAAGGACTAATTGAGAATTAGTTAGAAAATAAATAAGACTTAATGATTAATAAAAAATTATAGAAGATTAAACGAGAACGAATAAAGAATTAATCGGACAAGGTAAAGATTTTTAGAACGCTCCCAGTAACACATTGTCTAACATTATTGTTGTTGTGAACACAATCGTGAATTTTGACTTATCATCGTCATCTTGTTCTTTTTGGCATCGTAAATTAGCTAAAAGATCGTTTTTCGGGCATTATTGTTTAGGGCAACAACGAAAGCGCCGTATCAAGTCAACGGGCGGTCGGATTCTCCTCCAGCGGAGGCGGGTCGTGGCAATGATCCATGGGCAGAGGTGGAGATGTTGAAAGGCCAATCCTCAAGACAACATATTGACCTAAATTTGTAGTGTGACTTCTGATTTCAGACATAAATTAACTCTTCTTGTTAGGTCTTTCCTCTCTTTTCTTATGTGTAATTTATATGTTTGTAGTTATTATTTTGTAGAAGTATAGTTCACTCGTTAAGGTTGATTAGAATTATGTTTTAGGTGGTTTAAAAAAAGTATTATGTTTTGGGTTGTTTTTGTGTTTTGAATATGAGAATTTGGATAAGAGAGTGAATAATAACCATTCACTACTAAGATTTGGTTTTAAACTGTTGTTATGGAAAATCGCAAAAACATATGTATATTAATTATCACACTCTTATAAGAAGGTGTCGCAAGCTTCGACAAAAATATTACTTACACTTTATTTTTTTTTTGCAAAATGTGTATATTTATATAAAAATTATGAAATGTATACAAATAAATAATTAAATTTATTACAAAATAATATTAAACTTGAAAGTTATTTTACTAAAAATATTTGATTATACAATTTTTAGTTAGAGGGTATTTCCAAGATTTATTTTAAAAACTAAATTTTAATATTAAGAGAATTTTGTCATTTTCATACATATACATATATTTTACCCAATAAAATTAATGTTTACAACATAATGTTTCCATTAAGAAACACACAAAGCATTATGTTGCGTTAATGTGAGAGTGTACATCATGCTTTTACCATTTCCCCTCGTTTTTACGCTTCAACATGAACGAGACTTTCTATTTTCAAAAATATAGAGTTGAGTTTAAACGATACTTGTTATGGATACAGAGCTGGTTCAGCGACCTCGTCTCCTACCTCTATTAGATCATAAATACTAAATCTCTATTGGTTTAGAAATTTCGTCTCTCTATACAATAATAACGAAAGTGACAAGTTTAGTGATCCCCCAATCTCGTCATGTCGGATATACTAGATCTATATGAATACAAGTCATCTAATTATTTTTGTTTCTTTTGACATATCACTTCAAATAGGGTTGTTTACGGTTGGAATTTAAGTCCACTAAGTTCGTTTTTTAACCGAATTGATTAATTTGGACATTTTGACTTATTAGTTGGTTGTCTCCGAACCGATTTTATGAAATTCTCATATATTATATATTGAGATGATTTTGATTTATTATTTGACTTATTTATCGTTAGCTAAATATTTTAGGCTTGATTAATAAGGATCGATGACTTAAAATGAACCACATGTTCAAATTAATCAGTTTTCTATACAGTTTAGTTTTTACCGATTTTCATTTTATAATTTGAAACCAAACAGTTTTAGTTAAGTTATTTTTGAACCCCGTTCCGGTCAGTTTGGTATATTACTTTTGCGCAACCCTTCTTAAAACCAACATATTTGCACATTAATATACTATCAAAATAGTTTTTCGAGCTCTTGAAAATTTGTGTTTCTGGTTAAGGATAAAGTCTCCAAATTACGTAGGATCGGTGAGAAAAATATAAATTTGATGTGAGCTAAATAAATAAAAAAAGAAAGTTAGGTAGTTAAAATAATTATAAATATTGACCAATGAGCCAAAGATTATCCCCTTTCGGAGGCAATATCATTTTCCTTTCACTTTCTCGAGAGCTCAAACCCTAACTCCACTTTCCCGGGAAAATTCGAGCGAGAAAATCGGAAATCAAATCGTCGAGAAAATGCAAAACCAGAGGCTGAAGCAGCAGCAGCAACAGGCTCTGATGCAGCAAGCTCTGCTTCAGCAACAGTCTCTCTATCACCCTGGCCTCCTGGCTCCTCCCCAGGTTCCACCTCCTTTCATTTCCTCTCCTGTTCGTGTTCGTGTTCTTGTTCTTCATTGACGGGTCGATTCGAATTCTGTGTTAAGCTCTAGCAATTGTGATCTATGGGTTTTTTCTCTTGCTCGCGTGATTTGATTTTTTTCCCTCCGTACTCGGGTTTTGTTTCTCTTCTCTTCTCAGTGTCTGTAGTTTTGTTTTGTCTTGTCTTGTGTTGAAATTGATTTGTGGGTTTTTTTTTTCTTTGTAATTTTGGTAGTTGATGATTTTATGATCGGATAGCTTTCTGGGTTGTTCATCTTTTGACTTTTGAATTGGGGATGATGCTCGACTGTAATCTGGAAGCTATGCTTCTGATCAGTTTGGTCTGCTGGAAATCGAAAGGATTTTGATATAATGTGTGTTTGGAATTTTATCATCAACAGTTAGTATATGATTTTATTGGAGAAATGTAGCTAGGCTCCCAGAATTTTGAATTTTTCAATGGTGATCTGATGATGAGAAATTAAGAACTGATGAAGTTCCTTAAAAAGAAATTTACATGCCCCACTTTCTTTTAATGGATGTCCTAAAATGAGTGTCATTTCCATTTTGGTTGGTTATCTGAAAATTAGTAACTTAATGATATATAGCCCCATCTTAAGTTAGTTATAACATGGGAGTGTATGACGGGCACAGGTGGAAAGTCGAGAACTAAAATTTAAATCCTTTATAATTAGTCAAATGGGAATTATTTTGGTATGGAAGAAGTATTAGAAATTTGGTCAAGCTTTAGCGTTATGCTTTGAACTCGGTTCGTTTTCAGATGAAATTGCCCTTAGTTTGCTACTGGCTTCAAACTCTGCACCATTTACCTTCAAAATATTTATGTGGTTATTGTTGGTGGCAGTAAAAGCATATAGCTTGTTTCCTTTTGTATTGTTTGCAAACAGAATAGTGTAAATATAATGGGGAATACCCATGCACATTTTGGACTATCATGATTCAGTAGGAATAGATTTTTTGCTAAACTAGAGGAATAACTCTATCAAACTATTAGTAATTCGGAATTTTAAGATCCTCAAAACCTTGTGTATAAACAGCTGTTTTTGCACTATGTTGAAATAGTTTAGATGCTGGCAGATGAAGTGAAACTTCTTTTAATTCTTTTGTTAGTTTTGTTACTTTTCTATTTTTCTTTTTTCCTTTTTCACACTTCTATTTTGCAGCTAGAGCCAATCCCAAGTGGAAATCTGCCTCCTGGCTTTGATCCAAGTACTTGCCGCAGTGTGTGAGTCTTTGTCTAGACATTTTTTTCTATTTATTTTGCTTTTCTCAATGTTGTTTAACTGCCCTGCTTTTTGTACAAACGTTACAATGTTATTCTAGGGATGAAAAAACGTTACAATGTTGTTCTAGGGATGAAAAACCCATACTTGTGCTTTTAATTGATTTTTTTTTGTAAATGTTGCTAGTTTTTTTTACTGATTACATGTCTGTCCACTTGTTGAGTTTTACTATTACATTCCAGCCTATCCTTTCTATTTACAGAAAAATTAAAGCCACGTTTGCTGATTATTTGCTTTTTGATGAATGAGGAATATCACATATAAGTTATAATCTTTTTTTTTCTTTTTTTAAACTTCTACCTTCTTTATTTTTGAGAAAATGCAGGTATGTGGGAAACATTCACACCCAAGTGACAGAACCACTTCTTCAGGAGGTGTGTGCAAGTACTGGTCCAGTTGAAAGCTGCAAACTCATTAGAAAGGAGAAGGTGGGTTTTTGATGACTATATAGTGTCGACTTCTTCTGACTATGTTCATTTACTATACTGAGCATTCATATGTTTAATTAGATTGATATTATTTGTGATTACTGTGAGATTAGTTTCTTCCAACATTGGCAGCTCACCGTCATATTCATATCTCATTTTATGCATCATGCAGTCATCATATGGATTTGTTCACTACTATGATCGAAGATCAGCTGCACTTGCTATACTCTCTCTCAATGGAAGGCATTTGTAAGTAAAATGCTTACTAGTTTTAGGCCTTATTTGGCTCAAATTTGCTCTTATGTTTATTATCTTCATCAGATTCGGACAGCCTATTAAAGTTAACTGGGCATATGCTAGTGGTCAGAGGGAGGATACATCAGGTTGGCTTATGCCTAAATTTCATATTAGTTGAATTTCTAAAATATAATTGTATTATTGAGAATAACTTGATTATGAATTACAATAGGAGGTTCCTTTATATAAGGAACAATAGGAAATAAACCAAACTAGGAAACATAATACGAATAGGAAACCCTAATTAATTAACTATTCTAACAATATTTAAGCTTGAAACTGATTTGTTGGTTACTTTGCATAACTGACGTTATTATCTTGATGCAGGTCATTTCAACATTTTTGTTGGTGATCTTAGTCCCGAGGTCACAGATGCAACATTATATGCGTGCTTTTCAGTTTATTCCAGTTGTTCGTAAGCTTCCGCCCTCAACTTTACATTTAAATTGTTAAATGCTGAACATATGGAAATAATTGTGAAGCACATGTACATGCCAAGCAATGATTTCTTTCAATTTTTGGTTTAACTTATAGTTTGTATGCATTAATGTTCGCATGGTTGTTGCACATGGACAATTTTTTCCAACCTCTGCTTGTTTCAGTGATGCAAGGGTCATGTGGGATCAGAAGACTGGTCGTTCAAGAGGGTTTGGGTTTGTTTCCTTCCGGAACCAACAGGTTCTATTTTCACCGTACCATTTGTTGATTGTTTAATTTGCTTATCTGTTCTGAACTTGTGCTCTCTTCTGTAATATCTCTTATGGCCAGGATGCTCAAAGTGCAATAAATGACTTAACTGGTAAGATATCAGATTCTTACACATTTTTTTGTATCCTTGCAATACAGTTATCTCTGTGTTTCTAACGTGCAAACTTAACTCACCTAATTCTTTAGGCAAGTGGCTTGGAAGTAGGCATATACGCTGTAACTGGGCAACGAAAGGTGCAGCTTCCAATGAAGATAACCAGAGTTCAGATTCCAAGAGTGTCGTGGAACTTACTAATGGCTCATCCGGTAAATTCTTAATTTACCAAACTTCGAATCATGTGTAATTTTGCCCAGGAGTCTTTTTGCTTGTTCATTATCAACTTTCAATATAAGATAGATTTGTTGGTCTGTACTGGTCTGTACTTCTCTTATATCTCTGCTTTTGTTGGTTGAGTTACAAAATATTCAATCAAAGTTAGAACAATATTCCGAACTGTATTTCTGTGGAAGAGAATGGAATAAGCCATTGAAAAGGGACTTAAGTATATTAATTTGCTTTTTCAGAAGACGGGAAAAAAGAGACAACAAATAGTGATGCTCCTGAAAACAACCCTCAGTATACCACTGTTTATGTGGGTAATCTTGCACCAGAGGTATGAAATCATCCTTCCCCTTGTCTTGCACTCTTGGTTTTTAAAATCACCGTTCAAATCATGAATTGGAAGGCAGATTTGTGAGTCTTAAGCTGTGAATTGTGTAGGAAGCAAATCAAATTGGGAATCAGCCGATTTGAACAACCATGCTCACACTAACTGTTTATGCTCTGTCGCGGCTGTAGTGATTGGTAGATCAACCATAGTTGCGAAAATTTTGTTTGCCAGTTCTCTACTAGATGGTAGAATCATTGAAACAAAATTTGAACATCTGATGTCTGCATTTACAACTATGTTCTAAAACATTAGGCGGTAGTCGGGCGGAGAGGGCCTTCTGGGGACTAATCAGGAATTAAAAGAGGATTAATAGGACAAGTCTGGGATTTTTAGAACACTGATTTACAATAATACTAAAACAGCCAACTTGTTCTGGTCTGATTTACAGGTCACCCAGCTAGAACTTCATCGCCACTTCCATAATCTCGGTGCTGGACTGATCGAAGAGGTCCGGGTTCAGCAAAACAAAGGTTTTGGCTTCGTAAGATACTGTACTCATGCTGAGGCAGCTCTTGCAATTCAGATGGGGAACGCCCATTCTGTCCTCTTTGGCAAACAAATAAAGGTGTGCCTTTCTGCTTATTAGTAAAGCTCCCTATGGATTAGGATTTATCTTTGAGCCGGTAAATATATTATATGGAAAATTTTGTTGATCATAATAGTTCTTTAGTTATAGTAATTAGTAAAGAAGTTATGTCCATACTATAAATGTTTTTGTTTGGAATATTTTGTGTGAATTGGACTATATTACATTATTACTATAGATCCTTGGATATATTCCTTTTTATTAGGATTTGAGATCCTTGAAGCTGTAGAGAACAGTTGATCAATGTATATATATATATATATGCTTGCTGGGTGTTCATGTTGATCATATGTGAATTAAAACTAAAATCATATCAGGGTCAAATTAATTCCAAATCATCAAGTTTGTATAAGGTATTTTTTATTAGAAAGGAATTAGCAAGACGCTCTATGTATGAGGACATTCTTGTTGTTTTGCACACTAGTTAATTACAATATACACCCAACCCAACTTCCTCGTATCAACTTAATTCTTGGAGTACCCTTTAGATACCAATCAAGCTACAAGAATGATTTTAAATTGTCATTGTTGGACATTAATTTTCTTACCTTTGATCATTAAATAATTAATATTGCTTCTCTTTAATTATTCCTTAAGATGTTGCACTCATTTTTGTGAAACAAAAACATGCTGAGTTAGATGTAGCTATTATACCAAGGTGTAAGTTAGGTGTGATTGATTGGTTTTGGAATAATTGGCGGTTCTCCGGTTGATTTTTTCCTTTTGTATATAGCCCGAGCAACCCAATATGGCAACATCAGTTTCTTATGAATAGAGATATTTCTGTTCACGACCTATTCGTAGTTCCCACTTTTGACTAACCTTTGTCTTTTCATGCTCATAGTGCTCGTGGGGTAGCAAACCCACTCCACCCGGGACAAGCTCAAACCCGCTCCCCCCTCCCGCAGCCTCCACGCCCTTCTCAGGCGTCTCCGCCAACGAATTATTGGCGTATGAACGCCAGCTGGCAATGAGCAAGATGGGCGGGATACACGCCCTCATGCAAGCTCAGGCGCAGCAGCATCCCCTGAAGCAAGCAGCGGCGCTGGGGATGGGGGGCGGGACCGGAGGAAGCCAGGCTATTTATGACGGCGGGTTCCAGAATTTAGCGGCCGCCCAGCAGCAGCTCATGTACTACCAGTAATAATAATGATAATAATATGTAAGAGAGTTGAGTTTGTGTTATAGTGGAAACCTTTATATTTCATTTCTCTGCAGTTGCAGGCTTTGTTATGAGGTTTTAAGCCCTAGGAGGTTTTTTATTGCCTTTTTATTTTATTCCCTATAATGGGTTGTTGCCATTTCTATGGATATATATACACTACATATGTATGCACTTTCTTATGCATCTTATTTCTAGTGGAGAGGAACTAAGATTTGTAATTTCTGATGAATATTACTAGTCTCGAATTAAGAATCAGGTTGAATCGTATCTAAAGAATTGAAAACTGATGAAGTTTCAGTTATTTTAAAAACCAAAATTGAACCAATGGAGTTTTGTTTGACTCGATTTTGGACCGAACTAATTTGGTTCTTTTTCGGATTGATTTGGCTTGATCAGTTTGGTTATTTTTGGACACCCGTAGATTGAGCCTACAGGTCAAGCCTAAAATGACGTGAGTAAATTGCATAATAATTCTGAAAATAAGGTTCAAATGCTTAATTAAGCCAATGAATCAAGTCCAAAATGAAGGCATGTCATGTTACAGTTCAATCCGTTTCTAATCTAAGTCACCTGATTATATCAGTTATATATTCCCCCGTCGGTTCCAAATCTAGTTCCTTAATATTAAGAACCGGTTAATCTGATTCGGTATAATTCTAACCCAAACCAGTTTGGATAACCGGATAAATGCTGTGTTTTCACTGTGAAATTATTTCAAGTTTTCAAAGCAACACCTGTGTTCTAGCCTTTGTGAGTTCAGATCAGGTTCTAAGCAAGCAGTTGAGGGCATGAAGAGACCAAAAACAAAGGAGACAAATAATCAACAAGTGAACATAGTTTTATATGTGAACAAAGAGACCATAAAAACCTTATTTTTGCCGCAAGTAACTCAAACCAAGTGCTCTATACTAAGACTTTTGATAATAATACATCACTCCTCCTCCAATCTTGCAATGTACTTGTCATAGAACTTGCCTGCTTGCTCGAGATCTCCAATCTCGGTGTAGCAATCTGCTATGGCTCCATACGCCTCTGTGTTCCCTGAGTCCTCTCCTGCTCGCTCGGAGACGGCCAGAACCATCGAATGGTACTTGATGGCCTCCCGATACTTATTTTGCCTCTGCAGCGAGGCTCCTGGATGAAGAAAATTTGATATCAGAGTCGAGCAGTGACAACATATATGTTGGTGATTAGTTGGGCAATGCACTATCGTTTACAGGGGAGTTTATGTAAAACACATTGGCATTTGGGTCAATGTAATTAACTAACTATATATCTTTCTTATTCGACTACATTTTGACTTAAGATTTTTTGTGAGAGATCGGTTGATAATTTTTTGGTCTCACCTGACTAACATTTTGTTTGCATATTTAATGTCATTCATTTTCATTATGAAATGACCAAAATAACCCTCGTTGAAATGATCAAAATACCCATCATTTGAAAGACATGGGTATTTTGGTCATTTCATGATGAAAATCAACCACATTAAAATATTACACTAGCTGAATGTTGCAAAGTGAAAGAAAAAAAATCTCAACTGACCTCTCACTAAAAATCATATGTCAACTATAATTAATTATAAATTAAGATTATATTGTATAATTATTCTATATATGAAAGCAAAAGGTTGAATATGAATGGACTTTAAATTTCAAGGTTTAAGAATGAGCATTTGATACATAGCAAGCAATTAACATCATTTTTACTTGTCTTGCTTATATTGTGAAAACCATGGAAAAGGGGAAAGAAAACAAACCTAAGCCTCTTGCAGCCTTTTTTTCCTCGACCGGATCCGCCAAGCTCTGAGCAAGCTCGAGCGCAGTCTTGAACTCCACAAACGCTTTCTCCGGTTCTTGATTCCTCAGAAATCTCTTCCCGGTTTTTAACCGAGAAATCAACTCCTGCTTCTTGGGGTCAACGATAACTTCACTCTCTGATATCATCTTACCAGCTGGGGCATAGCTCAAGGTCGGGGCGTATGATTCGATCTTAGCTTGCCTCCTTAAAGCTGCATTAATCTGGCGCAACTGCTCGTTCAGGCGCGCCAATTCCCCTTTTCTTTGTCGTGCAACCAAACCTATCATAATTTAACCGAATGATGTACCAGGTGTTTAATTTTTTAGAGAGACCTAAATGACTCGTAAATGATATATTTTAATTGCATTGATTAGTGAACTCGTAAACACTTTACCTCCAACTGTGGCCCCTACAAGAGACACGAAGAGCAGTAGGGGCATGTTAAAAGCGGAGTTAGCAGCCTCGCATGTTTCCGCCAGAGCTCCAAAAGGAACGGCCAAGAAAAAGGCATTAGTTGCCAGAAATGCCATTGTCGGCAATCTCAACGATACGCTTCCCTGTGGATGCAATAATTCTGTATTAGAGGGCACAGTTTGATCAAAGTATATTTAACGAGTACCATTTTGGCTCACGTCCCTCTTTTTTAAATCTTGATTATTTTTCGTTCTGCATTCTAATTTAATGAAGATGCAATCTACAGTCAAAACAGAGAGTAACCCACAACTGTTTTTAGGGAAAATGGCAAAAATGTGTGGTATACCATCACACTTTTGCAAGAGGATGCAATGTATTTTGTTAATGGCAAAAAGTCTGGTGAACATTGATATTTTTGTGCAAAATGTGTATATTTGTACACAAGTTTTAAAATATTTTTGATTATACAAATTTTGGTTTTTGCCATTTTCCCAAAAATTTATAAGGTGGATGCAAATTTAAATCGTCGATAAAATGTAGCCAAAAGAACACTTTTGGCCTGTCGTTCCTTTCAAGTTTAATAACAATGACTCTTATATTTAATTAGTAACATCTTGGCTCACATTCCTCTTTCTTTTTTTAAATTTGACCATTTTTCATTGTGCATTATCATTTACCGAAGTTGCCAATCACAGTCAAACTAAGAGCAACCCACAAAACTTTTATAAGATGGGTGCAAGAAAATAACTTAAATATACAATACTATGTAACCCAAAAAACATTTCTCACCCGTCGTAATGATTTCACGCTCTATCGACAAGAAAATCACTGAAATATTGTTATGTCATTCTCGGAGACTCGCCATCATACCTGATGAACTGGTACCTGGTCAGAAATCTTGCTATAGAGTGATGTCAACTGATTCATAGCATAATTGCCTTCTAACCTACGAAAATCATTGTCACCAAAATGCATTACACGGTTCAATGGAAAGCTATAGCGGGCACCGAATTGTCTACTAAATCCAAACTTCTCCAATCCAATCACTGTATTCAAATCCAAAATCAACACACAACACACACACATTCAGTAACAACTCATTTCTTAACAAGCTGCAATAGCAAGCCGAAGAAGGCAAAAAGCAATCCGAAACAACTATTTTATTTATATTGCGAATCCAAAAACATCCCCAAAAAAGGAAACTCATGGATCATAAAATTTAATACTTGCATAATTACATACCCTCAATAACTGAAGATTTGTCCTCTCATTTCAGTATCATCAATTCATTTCTAATCCAAAAAAAAAGGAAATTTCTAGTTCAACAATTCAACAATGTTTGGTGTTCAGTCATTTTGATGAAACATGATTTGCATAAAAACCTGAATTTGGTGTTCAGTCATTTTTACTAAATCCCACCTACACAAAACAAGCTTAGCTTCCATTTCACCAACAGTGTTTGGTTTCCGAGAAATCCAAAGAAAATTGAAAAACAGAAAAGAAAAGAAAATCTGGGTTTCTTATCTAAACATCATAGCATTGCAGTTTCAAGACAAAAACTAAAAAAAATAGCAGTAAAAACACAAATTCGAATAATTCTACAAAAAACAAAAATAACAGCTTGACGGAGTAAAGCACTGAACGGTGAAATGGGTTCGCCGGAATGTTACCGGAAGGCGGAGATCGCGGCGGGTTCGGGCGGCCGAGGAAGGACGAGCAGCGAATCACCACCGCCATTTTTGATTTTGGATAAAACTTGGTGCTTCACTGAGCTGTTTCAGTGGACTCTGTAATAGAGATGGGCAGTGTTTTGACTAATATATTTGGACATGGTTTTCTCGTGAATTTACAGTCAATGCCACTAAAAATGTATTTTCGAAATTATAATATAAATTAAGGACAATTACGATTTATTGCACCTATGATGACGTGTTTTACAACTGATTAAATTTATTTATTATATAAAAAAATTTAATTTGGAGAATTTTTTTTGAAATATTCAAAGGTAGAAATGCTCTTAAATAACCATCAAAATTTTAAAATTATGTCATCTGCTTCAATCCAGTTTTGTACTGAAAATTAACTGTGTTAAACAAAAAATATAGTTATTCAGAGGAAAAAAAGTTCTCAATGCATCTCTCAGACAAAAATATTAGTCAACAATACTTAAATGCAAAAGGTGTTAAGTCAACTGTATTTATCTGGAATTGTAAATTAGACTAATAGGCCCAAACAATATAGGTGATTTGGGCTTTAGCATGGGCCGAGTTGTCGGCCGAAGCTTAAATACATATAACTTTTATTTGTGGAATTATGGGATGCATTTTTGTACAAACTGTGCTCCAAATACAAGTTTATAAACCATCACCATTCAATGATTAACGATTGATATTAAACTTATATTTTATCGTATAAAATAATTCACTTAAATCTACAAAGAACAATTTGGTCAATAAATTTTACGGTTCTGATTTCAATGTGAGTTGAAGCATGTTTTATTGCTTTCAGTATCATATTGATTTCACGATTTTTCATTTTTCTCTTAAAACATGTTTCACTTTTTTTGCATTGTGGTAAGATGTTAAATCGGTTGTAAAGAGAGTGTCCGAGAGTTACGCGTTCTCAACTGTAACGATGGTCTTGGGTTACATACTATAATCAATAGGTGAACCTTATCGGGGAAATGTGTAATGTGGGCCGCCCCGAGCTCCATATTGTATCCTATAAGTGAAACTTGTTAAATGAGAGGTGTAACGAGAGGGTTCCGGATCAAAAGACCAAAGTAAAATCTCCACCGTAAATGCCTAATCGTGTGGTCAAAAAATGGTTTGTAAATAAGTATTTGAAACATGAGTAATAAATGTATATGAGCACAACCCGTCAAATTAATATCTCGATGGGCTTGTGTTGCATATGAATGAATTATAGTAATAAATGTTTTTATGTTTTCAAGTTAATTGTTTTAATCATGTGATTAACATCATCATCCAGTGTTGTTTCGTCATTTTAAAGAATAATATTTAAATAATTCAGTTGATCGTTGCCCAATATCTCCTGACCGTTAAGTGTTATTGTATCTACATCACGAGTTAGACACCACTGAAACTACACTTCATATATTCTGTTTTTGACCGACTAACACAAAAACCTTTTGATTCCATAGAATTTTAAATAATTATATTTTTGCATCCACTCGGGCTCTCGTATCGTCAATCAACCCTTCACCGTATACAAATACAATTGTTCATGACATTTCTATTTGAAAGACGACTCTTGCTTAGATCTTACAGTAACAATACAATACTTAATCATTAAGGTGTCTTATCGAAATGTTATTTTAGTTTCAGATTTTGAGACGACAATTAAAATAAAAATTAATGTATGTTATGGCATAATTCAATTCTCAACCATCAGGTGTGGACCATTTCAAATCACAATTCAATTCATAAAAAAGTTAGAGTTTATTAATCAGTTCAAAATAATCAATTCAATCTTTAACGGTAGAAATATATATAATAATAATAATAATAATAATAATAATAATAATATAAGGAAATAACTTTCCTAAAAAATAAAAATATTTTTTTATTGGTTTACATTGTTACCAATTATTTACAGTCTTCCCCGAAAATAAGTTCTCTTTTTCGCTCCCCCAAATCTCTACAAACACAGTTTCATAGCTCCTCGCGCCTTCTCTTCTCTTCTCGATCGGTCCATCGATTTTGTTTCTGTTAATTTCTCGCTCAGATCAGTGAAACCCACAGCTGACACCGTTTCTCTCCACTTTCCCTCACTTTCTCGCCACCCAAACACCTCTCGAACCTCAAAATATCGGAGATTTCATCAACGTCACCATTTTCGCGCCCGAGCTATGTATATATTTCCCCCATTTCTCTCCACTTACTCGCACCCAGAAAGCGAAACACCTCGAATTCTCAAAAACCCTCTCAAATGGTAGCTATTTCTGTTCTGAAGATCCAATTTTTATCGTCCTTTTGCTTACCCAGATCTTGTCTCGCTTACCTATGATCCTGAAGAGTAGGTAAGTAAATTCGGAGCATTTCGATTTCGATGGGTGTTTCGTTTAAGGTCTCCAAGACCGGCACTAGGTTTCGTCCCAAGGCTCCTCCTCCCGAGACTTCCGTGGATGAGGTTGCTGAGAATCCGAAGGAAAGCTCGCGAATTGGGCCCGGAGATGGGTCCTCAACGAGAAAGCTCGAGGTAATGTTGTGAGATCATTGCAATTTCTTTGTTCGAGCTCATGTGTATGTATATGTTGTTATTGGGTTTTTGATGAAATTGAGAATTGATACGAGAATGGGTTTGTTTAGCTTGTTGGAGCTAATCTTTTCTTTGATTTACTCAGAAGATTGATATTTTCCTTCATTTTTAATTAGTTTTAGTTTTTTTTTGTTTTGTTTACTAGCTATTGATGAACAACTTGCTATTTTAGTTTCTAAATTTATATGTCAGACTAAAGGTTGTATTCATTTAATTTTTGGAACTCGAAAGATTTTGTATGGTATTCTGCAGCTATACAAGTAGTGCGAATGAACTATTCTAGCTACTTCATTAATGTGTTGTCATTCGTGTGGTATGGGTTCATGGTATATAGCGCGTATGAACTCAACCGAAGATTTTAGTTACCATGTGTTGTTATTGGGTTTTTGATGAAATCTAGGATTTATATGAGACTAGGCTTGTTTAGCTTGTTCGAGCTAGTATTTTGTTTCTACATTTATATGTTGAATAAGGTTGTATTCATTCAATATTTGGAATTCAATCAAAGATTTATGGTATCCTGTTGCTATATAAGGAACAAATATAGCTACTTCATTATTGTGCTGTTATTCGTATAGTATCGGTTTGTGGTATATAGCGCGTATGAACTCAATGGAGGATTTTAGTTACTATGTGTTGTTGTTGCCTTATTGGGTTTTTGATGAAATTGAGGATTGATATGAGACTGGGGTTGTTTAGCTTGTTTGAGCTAATATTTTTCTTGGATATAATCATAATATTGATTTTTTCCTTCATTTTTAATTAGTTTAGCTTTTTTTTTGTTTATTAGCTATAGATGAACAACTTACTATTTTAGTTTCTAAAATTTGATGTTGAATAAGGTTGTATTCATTTAATTTTGGCTCAATTGAAGATTTATGGTAAGTAGCGCGTATGACCGATTCTAGCTACTTCATTATTGTGTTGTTATTAGTACAGCATCTGTTTGTGGTATATAGCGCGCATGAACTCAATCGAGGATTTTAGTTACTATGTGTTGCTGTTGGGTTTTTGATGAAATCAAGGATTGATATGAGACTGGGTTTGTTTAGCTTTTTTGAGGTAATCTTTTCTTGGATATACTCAGAAGATTGATTTTTTCCTTCATTTTAATTAGTTTTAGCTTTTTTTTTGTTTACTAGCTATTGATGAACAACTTACTATTTTAGTTTCTATATTTAGATGTTGAGCAAGGTTGTATCCATTCAATTTTTTGGAACTTAATTGAAGATTTATGGTATCCTGTTGCTATATAAGGAACGATGATAGCTACTTCATTATTGTGCTGTTATTCGTATAGTATCAGTTTGGTATATAGCGCGTACGAAATCAACGGAAGATTTTATTTACTATGTGTTGTTATTGCCTTATTGGGTTTTTGATGAAATTGAGGATTGATATGAGACTGGGGTTGTTTAGCTTGTTTGAGCTAATCTTTTTCTTGGATATAATCATAAGATTGATTTTTTCTCTCATTTTTAATTAGTTTTAGCTATTGATGAACAACTTACTATCTCAGTTTCTAAATTTAGAGCTTTGGGTATTTATTATTGTATTCGTTCGATTTTTGGAACTTAATTTTATCCGTATGGTATCAGTTTGTGGTCGACTGGTCGGTTTAGTTGACGCATGAGAACATCAAGTGTGTTAAAATGAAGGAAATAATTTCATATCAATCTGATGCAGCTCACCACTGTCTTCTTTGCTTTATTATTATTACTATTATTATTATTATTATTA
The DNA here is from genome assembly GCA_963920655.1 of Geranium rotundifolium. NCBI lineage: Eukaryota > Viridiplantae > Streptophyta > Magnoliopsida > Geraniales > Geraniaceae > Geranium > Geranium rotundifolium. The sequence goes on from OY987312.1 coordinate 46,438,174, forward strand.
TTATTATTTTTATTTTTATTTTTATTTTTATTTTTTTTATGTTCTTACATATATCGTTTGATAATTTTGATTGTCGTTTGTAGGGTGGAGTTGTTGATGCAAGAGAGGATGTTGTCGGGTCTGGTATGTCCGAGACTTGTTTCAGTGCTTTTGGGTTGGCTTATTTGCTCGCGTTCCATCTGAATATTGAAATTATTTTTTAATCTTGTTTTGATAGAAAATGAAGTCTCTTTCAGCTTGAATCTATTCTCCGACGGATATTCTATCGGGAAACCGTCTCAGGTATGGTGCATGTAACTCTATGATACAGTTAAAGAAAATGTTAGGCAAGAAAACGGACTGAAATGAAATGTATTTCATTTTCAGGATTCCACCGCTCATCATGACATTCCAAAAGATTTGCATCCATATGATAGAAGATCCGAAACTCTTTTCTCCGTAAGTATTTAGTTAGTTCATTTTCGTGTATTTCTACCAAAAATGGTTTATCTCAATTATCCCCTCTTAAATGTTTCATTGCATTTACTGTTTATTATACTATATTGGGAAAATTGCAAAAAGGTGCCCTATAAAATGACACTTAGCAAAAGGGTGCTCTCTTGTTTGTTAATGGCAAAAGTGTGCTGTGCTGTGCTGTTTGCATTTTTTTTGCAAAATGTGTGTATTTTTATGAAAATGACGAAATTACCCCTAAAATTAATTTTGTCATGATTTCCTCTTTATTTGCTATAAAGCTTTCCTCTCCTAATTTTGTTTCCCCCATCTTTTTTATGTACTTGAAGGCAATTGAGTGTGGCCGATTGCCCGGAGATATTCTGGATGATATACCTTGCAAGTTTGTTGACGGGACACTCGTGTGTGAGGTGAGTTTCTAATGCAAATTTCTATTAAGTGGTATTATATATAGAATTTATAATGCAAATCTCATCCGGTCTATCCATTTGTATGTGCGTGTTTAAAACAAAGAACTTGCTCTACGGTATTGGACTAAGTTTTTGTCCAATATATTAACTATATTTGTTTTATTTTTTTCTTACCCGGGGATGGGTCAATGGGTGTAAATGCATATATGTGGAGATTAAACTTCCCATGAATGTTTACATAAATTATAATATGATCCTTCTATCTATGTAACCACCACACAGACATGTAAAATGGCCTGTTTTGGGATTTTGCAGGTTCGAGATTATCGGAAATATGCATCTGAACAAGGGTCTAGTGCATCATCCTCAGACGAGTCCCCGATTGTTACTAGAATAAACCTCAAGATGTCACTTGAGAACGTGGTGAAAGATATCCCGCTGATCTCAGATAATTCTTGGACATATGGCGATCTGATGGTAACTTTCCGTCATTTTTTTCTGTCCAGTGGTGACTATCTATATATCTTGGGTTGGTGATGTGGCATCGTGCATTTGTCAATGTAGGAAGTAGAGTCGAGGATATTGAATTCATTGCAACCACAGCTTTGTCTGGATCCTTCGCCGAAGTTGGATAGGCTTTCTAATATCCCCGTTCATGCAAAGGTACTAAATTCGGCCTTTATATAAGGGATTGGGAATCACCATAGTTCAGTGTTCAAAAACTTCCGAGTTCTCCCCGATTATATATATATATATATATATATATATATATATATATATATATATATATATATTGGAAACTGGCAAAAACGTGTTGTATACTATCACACCTTTGGAAGATAGAGCTGTGTACTTTATCAATGGCAAAATGGTGATGTGAACTTTGAGTTTTTAGTGTATATATTTCTACAAAAAGGACGAAGTTGCCTATAAAATTAATGGTGAATATTTTAAAAAGTTTTTCTGAAAAAATGAGGAATATTTTAAAAAGTTTTTCTGGAAATATCCTTTAACTAAAATTTGTATCATCAAATTTTGTAATTTAATTATTTTTAAGTTAAGAATTAATTTTTTAAACTTAATTTATAAAAATCTCAGTACTTAATTTTAGGGGAAGTTACTTCATTTTTGTACAAATTTACACATTTTGCATAAAAAATCAAAGTTCACAACACTTTTTTCCATTAACAAAGTACACATCACCCTCTTGCAAAAGCGTGATAGTTTACAACACCATTTTGCCATTGTCCCTATGTATATAAAAAATATTTATTTAATACAAAACTAGTTTTGCCAAAACTGAGTTGTCCCCAGTCCCGACAGTTAAAACCTTGCCATAATTTGCATGCAATTTAGATTCATTTCGATTTGCATTCCTAAACCATCTTATAAGCATATGTTGATTCCCATTTTTGTAGTGGAAGTTAAAATAAGGTAATACGAGGGAATATATGTGTTTTTTTTAAACTCTGTGGAACTTCTTCTGCAGCTCAATTTGGGTCAATGCAGTCTTCGGATGAAGAGATTGAGGCAGGCACAAGAAAGCACTGTCACTTCCAATAGCAAGAGCCACGGGAAGAAAATCTGCATCGATAGAGTGCCCGAAAGCTCCAACATGATGCCGCATCATGTCCCGGACAATGTCACCGTTCAAAACCACAACCCGAGCAACATGCTACCCTCGAGACCCAGAAGTCTCATCCAAGATCCCTCGTCGTTGAAGTACCACGCAGGAGTCAGCGGGCTCGGGGGCGTCAGTGTGTCAGGAGCTTCGCCTGTCATTCAAGACACGATGATGTCATACACAGACAATATGAACCCTGGAGCCTCTCACCTTCACGGGAAGAGGGAACACGCGGAGGGGCCGATGTCGCCCTTGTCCGCTTTCAACAAGAGAGCGAGGCTCGGGAATTTGGGCCCCGACGGAATCCCGTCTCAACAAATGGGATCGCATATGGACGGCCTGCAGGGATCGGATATGAACTGGCGCAACACGTTGTTGCAGCAGCAGGCGCTGACGAGGGGGATTCAGTTATCGAATTCCGGGATTCATAAGTATTCTCAGCAGGTGTTGCACGGGGTTCTGAACCAGGACGCTGCATCCGCGTCGTTCGCCGCTGGGCAGGCGGGTATGCGATACGTACCCAAAGAGGAGCAGTTCGAGGGAGACAAGCTGGACCCGTCGTCTCAGCTCGGCCAGGGTAAAAATGACATGCAGGTATGGGTGTTCACGGTTTAGTTTTAAGAAAATAAAAACCGAAACCGAACCGATGAGATTCGGTTCGTTTTGTATGAACCAAATTTCATGAAATTCTCAAATTTTAGACCGTTTTGACTTATTATTTTAATTATCGGTTTTTGGTTGGTTTGTCTTTGAACCGATTTTCATGAAATTCTTACATTTTGGGCCGCTTTTGACTTATTATTTGACTTACCGGTTTTCGGTTGGATTTTCTTTGAATTGATTTTCATGAAATTCTTACATTTGGGCCGATTTTGACTTATTATTTGACTTGTTTTTTGTTGTGCCAATATTTTTAGGCCCAATTAATAAGGATCGATGACTTAAAATAAGCCTTGTGTCTACATGCAGGTGATGGAAGGGCTTCAACAGAGACTACCACAGCACGGATTCATGAGGTCCGGGTTCTCTCAGAGCGCCTGGAACAATCTTGGCCAGCAATTTGAGAAAGATCTCCGGAAAGACGACCAAGTCCAGAAGCGGAAACCTGTGCAGAGTCCGAGGTTGTCTGCCGGCGGTTTGGCGCAATCTCCTCTATCGTCAAAATCTGGCGAATTTTCTAGTGGCTCGGTAGCGCCTCATTATGGAGCCGTAGCAAATACACAAAAGGAGAAATCGGCAGTCACCTCAGTTCCTACTGTTGGAGGCGCTCAGTCGTTGACTTCGAGCGCTAACGATTCGTTGCAACGGCAATACCAGATCCAAGCTGCTGCGAAGCGGAGATCGAATTCACTGCCCAAAACCCCGGCGATTAGCGGTGTTGGCTCTCCTGTTAGCGTCAGTAATATGAGCGTTCCGTTAAACGCCAACAGTCCTTCTATTGGTACTCCGCCTTTGGTTGATCAGACAATGCTTGAAAGATTCTCGAAGATTGAGATGGTGACAATGAGGTACGTAAGCAGTAGGAATAATTATTTGATCAATTATTATATCTTTTAGGCCAGTTTCTGCAAGAATGAGCACATTTTAATTCAAGGACTAAATCAGTAATTTTTCCTAAGCCATATTGTTAAGAGCAATGTTCTAAATATCGGCCTAGGCGGAGATTTTCAGAAAATCGATCCAATTTCATATCATTGGCAGTGTTGTAAACAATGCTAGGCACTAGTCGGCCGGAGAGGGCCTTCTAGGGTCTAATCACTAATCAGGGATTAGTCGAAAATAAATCAGATCAAAGGATTGATAAAAAATTATAGAGGATTAATCGAGGATTAGTCGGACAAGTCAGGGATTTTTGACAACATTGATAATCGGGCGGTTGATGTCGGTTAGGTGGATCAAGGAGGTTTAGGTGGATTAGGCATTTTTTTAACTTGAGTTTTTGAACAAATACAAATAATTTACACTAATAGGTATTTTAAGGGTATGAATGTAGGAAATATTAAAATTTTGATTTTATTATTTTTATATTGTATAATTCATAGTTTCATTGTGCTTGTATAATAATTTATTCAATAAAAAATTGAAACTAAAAAGAAATGAGAAGTAAAAATCCGGATAAAGTCCCAAGGTTCTTATCCGCCCGACTAGCGCTTAGCGTTGTATAGAACACTGGTTAAGAGTAATTTTTGTTCGTGTTCTTGCTTTTTAACTGCGTTTTGTTCAGTTAGTGCGATTGTACACTTACGAGTTACGAACGCCCTGTTGTATTTTCCAGGCATAAACTCAACTGCAAGAAGAATAAAGCCGACGATTTTCCCATCAGGAAACCCAACAACTATTCCGCTCAACAGTTATTAACTTGCCTGTCCAATATTTCCATCAACGAAGATGTCAAAGACGACAAAAGGCCGCTGGCAAAGTCGCTCGTGGGTGGCAGCATGAACGTCTGCAAGAGCCGAGTCCTAAACTTCATACAGCCCGAGCGTGTCGTTCAAGGTTAGCAAGAACGTTAATATCATGCCCGGTCCTTCATAGCATTGTTTTTTTAATATATCTCTTGACTATTTACTTTCACAGGAAATGTCGTGTCGTTTGTTCACAAAGCACGAACTCGAATGGTCATGTCGGAAAAGCTGAACGGTACTGTGGTAATGTATTACGGAGATCTGAAAGACGAGGAGTTTCTGGAGATAGAGGATTATCTTCCTACGCTGCCCAATAATGTAAGTTTCAAATTTTCTTATACATATTTACCAATTTAGGCGCTAGTCGGGCGGATACAGACCCTGGGGATTGATGGGATTTGTATTTCTCACTTTTTTAAATTTATGTTAAAAGAAATTATTATATATGCACAATCAAATTATGAATTATACCATATATAAAGATAAAAACTAATATTTTAATACATGTTACATTCATATCCTTAAAAATAATAAAATATCAATAAAAACATCTAGTTGTGTGTGTGTGTATTATTTTGTAAAAAAATCAAATAGACTTTTTTTTGCTTAAATCCGTTCGATTACATGAAATCTGGTCTGTGTTCTAAGAATCCCAACCTAGGTGCTGCCTAGCCCGATTTTTAGAATACTGATATTTATTAAATGATGTCTCGTTTGGAATTATTAACTCTCTGAATACTGAATACACACGGATACTATAGATTTACCAATTATTGTTTGCTTGTTCTCATCTGATTTTAGTACTTTTGCACCTTTGTATATGTTATTCTGTCATTTAATTTGTTATTTTCTCGGGTTTTTGTTACAGCACCTGGCGGATTTGCTGACAGCGCAGTTTTGTCACCTGGTGAGTTTTAGAGTTTTATATATCGATTAATGGTAAAGAAGGCGATGTTTTATTACATTTCAGTGTAAGTAATATATATATGTCGTCGTTGTGAAGATGAGTCAAGAAGGGTATCTCCTGGAAGATCACATACAGCCAAAACCGACTCCCGTCAACCAGGCCACAAACAGCCTCTCGAACATTCCCATCACCCCGACTAATAACTCAGCAGTGGAGATGTCGATGTCTCAGTATGGAGAAGCGGTTTCGGGCCATCAGTCGGGCGGCGAAGCGCCAAAACCCAGCAACAGCGGTAACGCATCTCAGAGCCTTGTTGGGAACGCGAGGATGCTGCCTCCCGTGAATTCTCAGGCGTTGCAGATGTCCCAAGGACTGTTGTCGGGCGTTGCGAGGCCACAGCAGCTCGACCAACAATCATCGCTTCAGCAGCAACAGCAACAGCAACAACAGCAGCAACAAAACCAGCAGTCTTTGCTTCAGCAGCAGCATCAGTACCAGAGATCGCCTATGATTTCCCCAAACCAACTCTCTCACTTGAATGCTCAGGGCTCGAACATGCAGCTGGGCGGTCATATGGTGAACAAGCCCTCACCGCTCCAACTCCAGCTCTTGCAACAGCAGCAGCAACAGGCGTCCCCTCAGCAGATGCAGCGGAAAATGATGATGGGGCTCGGGACGGGTGCGGGGAGCATGGGGAACAGCATGATTGGACTCGGGGGTCTGGGGAACACGATGGGGATAGGGGTTGCTCGCGGGGTCTCTGGGATCTCAGCGCCCATGGGTAACATCGGCCAGAACCCAATGAACCTCTCCCAGGCGTCGAACATCAGCAACGTAATAAGTCAGCAGTTACGCTCCGGGACGCTGACCCCGGCGCAGGCGGCGCTGATGCAGTCGAAGCTCAGGATGATGCAGAGCCGCGGGAACATCATAGGCGCAGGTGCGCCTCAGGTTGGGATGTCGTCGGGTGCCAGGCAGATGAACCCGGGGTCCAACACCCTCTCGATGCTGGGCCAGTCTCTGAATCGTGCTAACATGAACCCGATGCAGCGCTCCATGATGGGTCCCCCGAAAATGATGCAAGGCATGAACCTCTACATGAACCAACAACAGCAACAGTCTCAACAACAACAGCAACAGCAGCAACAACCTCAGCAGCAACAACTTCAGCAGCAGCAACAACTCCAACAACTTCAGCAGCAACAGCAACAACTTCAGCCACAACAGCAGCAACTTCAGCCACAACAGCAGCAACAACAACAACAGCTGCAACAACTGCAATTACAACAGCAACAACTTCAACAGCAGCAGTTACAGCAGCAGCAACAACAACAACAGCCGATGCAACTGCAGCAACAGCCGATGCAGCTGCAGCAGCAGCAGCAGGAAACCACATCGCCACTACAGGCCGTCTTATCGCCTCCACAGGTAGGGCTGTTCATTGGTTCAGTTTTATGAAAATAAAAACCAAAACCAAACCGACGGAATTCGGTTCGGTTTGGCCTTAGCCGAATTTATGAAATTCTCACATATCAGGCCGTTTCGACTCATCATTTGATTTATTGATTTTTGGTTCGATTTTCTTTGAACCGATTTCCATGAAATTCTCACATTTTGTCCCGGTTCTGACTTATTTTTTGTTGGCCCAAATTGACTGGTTTTCGGTTCAGTTTTTCATTTTATGAATCGAAACTAAACTGATGGAATTTCGGCTCGGTTTTTGGTTTGGTTATTTTTTGGTTTGGTTTGACCGATTCAGTTAATTTTTGGCAGCCCTATCCACAGGCGGGGTCGCCATCAACCATGGGAATCCCACAGCAGCAGGCGAGCCCCCAGCAGATGAGCCAGCGCACCCCAATGAGCCCTCAGCAGATGAACCAGCGCACCCCGATGAGCCCGCAGCAGCTGAGCTCAGGCGCGATCCACGGCACCAACCCAGAAGCGTGCCCAGCCAGTCCGCAGCTGAGCTCTCAGACCCTCGGGTCAGTCGGAAGCATCACCAACTCTCCCATGGACATGCAGGGAGTAAACAAAAGCAATTCAGCCAGCAACACATAGAGGTAACAAAAACTCTCTCCATCGTCTGAGTTTTTTGTTACACTGATTCTTCGAAGAAAATTGAATAATGCATGCTGCTCCCTCTGTCCTCTGTAAGATTATGCATGGTGAGTGCAATTTGTGTTAGATGAGAATGAGGTTGATGGCTTTGTTACTCACTGGGATGTGCTGTCCTGAGAATTACCAAAGCTAAGAGCCTCCTCATTTTTCTTGTTATATTAAATTCAATAACCTTACTATTGTTCCAATTTAGTTCTTAGCGGTGTATACAATTTTGTTGACTTGAACATGACCCTTACTGTTTTCTTTAGGGTAAATTGCAAAAAATTGGCATGAACTTTTCCAATTTTGCAAAAAATGGCTGTGAAACTGTCCATTTTTTTGTTGTTGCAAATTGTGTATATTTATCCAAAATAATGAAGTTGGCCTTCAAATAATTTTTTTAAATAAAAAAAAAAATATTTTACAGCTCGAGTTCGTCGATTTTTTAACTCTCGTACGCCATTGATGTCAATCTGTGAGACTTTAAATTTAGGCGAGTTTGGAGTAAAGAGAAACCGGCTAGCATGAGTTGAAGAACATTTTTTAATTTTGATTTTTTCAACCTCAATTTCAATTTAGGCGAGTTTGCAATTTCCCCTTTTCCTTACATATTATTTGATATATGATATACTGTTTTCTTGATGATTATAAAAACATGAACACGACCCTTACTTTTATATTAATATTGAGCTCTTTTTTTCTGATATAAGTTCATATATATTTCATGTATACAACTGGAAGTATCTCATCTAACTTGAGAGTGATCATGGTTTTAAATCCCAAGCATACTTCATATCGAAAATTATTTTTTTGACGCGAGTTTATGAACCCAAAGTATGAGATAATACATTTCATCGAACTCGAGGGTGATCAAATTGTGCACGTCATGGTCAAATTGCAGAATATTTTTTCGATGTGAATATATATCCAAGCATAGAAGAATATATTTCGTTGAACTTCGTTTCGATGATCAGAGCATGGATTGAGGTTTCTCGTGTTCTGTTCTCACATGGCTTCTTGTAATTTCCTTCAGACTCGGGCAGCCAGAGAGAGCCATGGTGAGCTCTAGCTCGTCCTTCAACATTTCCAGGACCTTTCTCGCTCCGGCCTCGCCATTTGCTCCTAACCCGAATAGGATTGGCCTTCCAACCTTCATTAACGTGTAAATAACACTATAGTTATTATTGAATCTTAATAGCCTTATTAAGGAGAAAGTAGCACACTACAGAAATTTCATATTTTATGCAACATAGGACGGACTATGAATGGCAAAAAAACCCTAAACTCAACATGACACAATATCTTGATCTGACGGGCTAGGCACGGGATCACTAAATTTGGCTCAGATCGGTCTGGTTGCCTTCCTATAGAGAGAGACAAAATATTCCAAATCCGATGAGTAAGGGAAAAAGATCACCAAATCTGCCCAATTGCTATCCCTAACCCGAACTCACAAGCAACTTCCCCGTCAATCTCGAGTCTCCTCACATGGGTTTGCTCACGTTCTCAAGTCCAAGCTGTCTTTTACATACTCTACTCAATTTCTCACGGGCCTATCATCCAATATAGGTTTGTCACCGCGAGACAACTGTCAAGGTTACATGTTTACTGACCCTGATGGAGTATCCCAACGCGCTTACCACCAGGAGAGTGTACAAAACCCAAAACCGGGCCTTACTAAAGTGCAACACACAGAAGGAAACTCATAAAATCGCGAGAGCTCACTCTTGACCTAAAAGACTGTTACATGACATGAGACATAGACACAGCACTGCTTCGACTGTTAAGGTCGGTTTGAAGAGAAACTTACCAGGACTGCCTGTGCCCCGAGTGCCAACGCCTTGAAAACATCCGTTCCCCGCCTCACCCCGCCATCCATGAGAACCGGGACTCTCCCTCCAACGGCCCGAACCACCTCTTCCAGGACACAAATGGTGGCCGGAGTGTAGTCCAACTGGCGAGCTCCATGGTTGGAGACGACAATCCCTGCCACACCCATTTCCACTGCCTTCAACGCTGCAAGCGATACACAGCACATTGCACATTCAGTAACACACAAGAAATTCACATAAAAACGAACAGATCAAAGTACATAAGCGATGCTCTTACCGTCTTCACGAGTGAGTATCCCCTTGATCAAGATCGGTAGCTTCGATACTGATCTCAACCATTCAATGTCCTGCAGAAGTTGAGATGTACGCGTTAAAAGGTATCAAAGCGCATCATCGGTTTTTAGATCATACCTTCCAACAGAACGAAGCATCCAAGGTCTTGCTGGCGTAAGTTTGTAATATCGAGCCCTCGTTCTGCAAGAGTTCGAGTTTACTGAATTTTACATCACCAACATCAAACAAAACACATTGTATAACAATGTAGGTGTCGTGTTTCGATTCAAACATTAAGATTTCGATCGATTTCTACTCACATTGTTGTTGAAAACTTTAGCCGATGAGATACCATCAAAATTCTTCAACTTGGGCACAACCATCCTGCAGAAGTCACATTTTCTCAGCTTTTGGATGCAACGTAGGGTTCGAAACTCGGAAGAGAATGAAATGACCTACCTGTTCTTTATGTCAGCTTCCCTGTGGCCGATTCTTGGAACATCAGCAGTCAGGACGAGAGCCCTGAATCCATTTCTTTCGGCTCTGCGCACGAGCTGAGCTGTTATGCCTCGTTCCTTGTATACCTATTCCATATGGGAACCATATTGCAACCTCAACCTCAACCTCAGTGTTCTAAAAAAACGCTAGGCGCTAATCGGGCGGATAACGCCTTTTAGGGATTAATAAGAAAATAAATCAGACAAGTCGGGAATTTTCAGAACATTGCTCAAACTCCTAAGAAAGGCAAAGATAGAGAGATAAATGACATTTGCAGCAAAAGATAGAGATTATTACATATACTTGGAAGAATCGGACAGCATTGCAGCTAGAAGCAATCTCCTCGATCGTGCAGGAAGGCGTAAATGATACAACCTACAATATCATAATAACTCGATGATCATCGAGCAACAAGAGCGAGTAAATGAGTTTGAGATAGTTATTTTTGTACCATTATAGTGTTGCATGCAGCTGCTGCTCGGGCTGTGGCGACCTCGCCTGTAAGAAAATGAACATGATGTAAAATCAGAATCTGAAATAAAGTCTCTGAGATGAGCCAAACAAAGAAATAAACAGAACTTCGAGACCTTCAGGGTGCGCCAACTGATGCATAGAACTCGGAGCTATCAAAATAGGCGCGGAGATATTGTAACCGAGCAGAGTCGTTGACATGTTGATTTTGCTCACATCTACGAGAACTCTGGGGCGAAACCTGCAGAAACATAAACTTTATTCGATAAGTAACGCTTGCACCTTCGTTGCGAATCTAAACACAGATTGTTAGTTCAGTGTATAAACGTGATTCTCCGAAATGCTTCCACATTTTCTCTGAGTGTATGTTCATCCTCGGCTCCCCCAGCGTAAAAGTCATAGTACATCTTCGGAATGGCTTGCTTAGCCAGTTCCTGAAACTCGTTGACATTGACGGGCTCGGGTGCCATTTGCCCTGAAAAACATCAAAATCAGTCAAAACTCAGCGCACGAAACAAGCTTCGACAAGAATATGAAATTGTTCGGGAACATTTAGACCTTCATTGCTCGAGTATCTCATAATTTGCCGATAGAATAAAGAGGACAATACTCTTCATGCTGCTTGGTGATTTTTTTTGTTGCCTATCAATTTTCATGTTTTTGTTAAATCATATAATCCTAACCTCAAGATCTTCTAAAATGAGTCATTTTGCCCGATTAGTCTCCGATTAATCTTTTAATATGATTTATTTTCCGATTAAAATCTCCTACTAGTCCCCAAAATACCCTTTTCGCCCGACTAGCACCTAACATTTTTAAAGCACTGAACATAACGAGCCTAGTGTAACGAGATGACTATTGACTACGATACCACAGTCTTCGTGCACGAAGTCCAGACCAAATTCTGCTACCCAAGTACATCCTATAAGAAAGGATATTCAGGCCAGCTCTGTAAATTTCGGAATTTTGGGCTAAATATATCGAGTCGCGCTCCACAACTAAACAGTCAACCTAGCTAGCTGGACCTGACCTTAACATTATATTTAACCATCTCTTCTTGTTTTTCAACTCTCCCCAATTAGTAATTATCATCTGCAAAAGCTTTCAAGCAAATAATCAATCTTTCATTACAAACATCACACCCATAATCAAATTAAAAGATGCCAATATCTGTAGGCAGTTCAATACCAATTCAAGCTACCCAGAAATCTTGACCAAATTTTGGTTCAGACCCAAAATAACAAAAAAATGAAATCTTGTGTCAAGATTCACAGAGAACTCAAGAAAATAAAACAACCCAAGTGCTATAATAACAGAACTGAAATTTCTATTACCCAGAAATTACAGAAACTGAGCTTTGGGATTGAGCAGGTCTGGTATGGAACCAGCCTATGTGCAGAAATCAGTACACTGAATCAAAGGCTGATGAAAATGATTATGAATGAGCTGAAAGGTGTTACCTTTTAGAGAAATTCAGAAGCTGAGAGCTCTGTGAGTGCTGTTGATGCTCTCATCTATTTGAGTGGGAACTTAGTCAGTTCAGATTTTTTTTATCCAACTTGAGTGATTGCTTTGTCAAAATGTGTCCTGTAGCTATTTGTCAAATTTGCTGACACTGATGGATAAGAGACTATGTTATCAGCTGGTGGGGCCGGGCGTGGACGAAGCATTTGAAACTCTATCCAGCGAAAATGGCGAAAGAGTGTTGTATACTACTATCGCAGCTTTGCAAGAGGGTGCTGTGTACTTTTGTTTATCAAAATTGAGAATCAAGCAAAAGAGAGAAACAAAGCTAGAGTAGAAAATCAATGCGTTGTGGTGTTCCCAGCCTTGATAGCTTCGGTAGAGTGGATCATTTCTTCATTGGCAGCGAGCCTTGTAAAGCTCAGGGATTTGCATAAGAACCGATTAAGTTCAAAGCACGTTTTTGTCACTATCTTATAAAAGTGTGATAGTATACATCTGGTTTTTGCCATTTTCCCATGGTATAAAGACAAGTATTGAATGATTAAATTGAAACAAGTGTTAAAGGTATGTATTTTCCCCTTATTATTTGAAGTGAAATAGAGCAATGTATTGAACATTTGAACAAGATTCATACATGGATGGATTTGGAGAGCTAATGCAGAGTCAGAGCATGGAGTGAGGTTTCTCGTGTTCGGTTCTCACATGGCTTCTGGTAATATCCTTCAGATTCGGGCACCCCGAAAGAGCCATAGTGAGCTCTAGCTCGTCCTTCAACATTTCCAGGACCTTTCTCGCTCCCGCCTCTCCCTTTGCTCCTAACCCGTATAGGATTGGCCTTCCAACCTTTCATTAACATAAACAGCACAACAGTTACTTTTGACTTGAAATTCCAAATTCAGTGTTGTTAATTTTAAGGAAAATGGCAAAAAGTGCTGTATATTATCACATTTTTGCAAGAGGGTGTTGTGTATTTTGTTAATGGCAAAAAAGTTCTATAAACTTTGATTTTTTGTGCAAAAATGACGAAATTGCCTTTAACATTAAGGAATATTTAAAAAACTATGTTTAAGGGCAATATTGTCATTTTTATACAAAGTTCACAACAGTTATTTTTTCATTAACAAAGTATACAACACATTTTTGCCATTTTCCCCAATTTTATGGTCAGATTGAAGAGAAACTTACAAGGACGGCTTGTGCACCAAGAGCTAATGCCTTGAAAACATCCGTTCCTCGCCTAACCCCGCCATCCATGAGAACCGGGACTTTCCCCGCGACAGAACAAACCACCTCCTCCAGGACGGAAATGGTGGCCGGAGTATAGTCCAGCTGGCGAGCTCCGTGGTTGGAGACAACAATCCCGGCAACTCCCATTTCCACAGCCTTTAAAGCTGCGAGCGATAGCACATTACGAGTTAAACTCAACTGATCAATCGTAATGAAATTCATTTTGGCCTTACCATCTTCACGAGTGAGTATTCCCTTGATCAAGATTGGGAGCTTTGTAATAGATCTCAACCATTCGATGTCCTGCAGATGTTCATATGTTTACGCCAAACCAGTATAAATGCAGATCACTGGTTTATAGTTTATACTTCATACCTTCCAACACAAAGAAGCATCCAAAGTTTTGCCGGCGTAAGCTTGTAATTTGGAACCATCGTTCTGAAAAAGTTCGAGTTTACTGAAATATGACACTTACATCAACGAATGCATAATGCGATCAATCTAACATAGAAAATACTGCAAGTAAAAGGGAAGGGATATATATATATACACTTCACGTTTCAATTCAAAGGTTAAGATTTCTACTCACATCGATGTCATTGAAAACTTCAGTCGATAAGAGACCTTCGAAGTTCTTTAACATGGGAACAACCATCCTGCAAAGTTATCAGAATAGCATTTCAGAACGCCACGCTCACATCACAGCCTGTTCTGTCGAGTTTTGGAATGACCTACTTGTTCTTTATGTCAGCTTCCCTTCGACCGAGCCTAGGAACATCAGCAGTGAGGACGAGAGCCTTGAATCCGCATCTTTCGGCTCTGTGTACTAGCTGAGCTGTTATATCCCGTTTCTTGTATACCTATTTCACATTGGGAACCAAATTGCAACTTCACCATCCTAGAGAGGGTACAAACGACATATTTGTTTGAAAATAGAGATGATTACATATAATTGGTAGAATCGGACAGCATTGCCGCTAGAAGCAACCTCCTCGATCGTGCAGGACGACATAAATGATAAAACCTACAATAACACAGTAACTCTCGATGATCTAGCATTGAGAGCGGGCAAATGGAAATTTTGACTCGAGTTATTTCCATACCATTATAGTGTTGCACGCAGCTGCTGCTCTGGCTGTGGCGACCTCGCCTGGAAGAAAGTCAACATGAAGTAAGATCAGAATCAGAAATATTTTTTAAGATCGAAACCAATAGAAATTCGAGACCTTCAGGGTGCGCCAACTGATGCATAGCAGTGGGAGCAATCAAAATTGGTGCTGAGATTTCGTAACCAAACAGAGTCGTCGACATGTTTATTCTGCTCACATCTACAAGAACTCTAGGCCGAAACCTGCAAAAAAAACCATAAACTTAAATTTATAAATTAAACACAACATCTTAGCCCCTTACACTATTGGTTTAGCATATCACGTGATTCTACGAAACGCTTCCACATTTTCTCCCAGCGTGTACTCATCCTCAGCTCCCCCGGCGTAAAAGTCATAGTACATCTTCGGAATGGCTCGCTTGGCCAATTCCTGAAACTCGTTGACATTGACGGGTTCAGCTGCCATTCGTCCTGAAAACATCAGAATCAGTCAAAACTTAGCACAACCCAATCTACCCCGAGATGTTACTACACATACACATGCCATTAGACAATCAGTTCTAAAAAACGCTAGGCGCTAGTCCGGCAGAGAGGGTATTTTGGGGAGTAATTGGTGATTAATCGGGGACTAATCGAACAAGTAGGAGACTTTTAAAACACTGACTACAATACAATCATCAATTCATCGATTTCTCCAAACCCCTCGTGGACATCATCCATTATCGCAAAATAAGGAAAATTCACATACACATTAGACCTCACATTTAACCCGACTTTAAACTGCAGAAGTTTTCAAGCACAAAATCATTTTCGTCAACACAGAACCAAATGAGTTCACAAATCATATCTGTAGCCAATTCGATACCAATTCCAGCTACACAAAACATTATGAACAAATTTGTGATCAAACCCAGAATAAGAAAAAAATGAATTTCTGCATAAACACAAGCATGCAACTAGAGAATAAAAAGATCCAAGTGCTTTAAACCAAACAGAAGAGCTGAAATTACCCAGAAATCACAGGAACTGAGTGTTTTGATTGAGCAGCTCAGCTGTTGTATCAAATCAGTATATGCTGAATCAGATATCAATGAAAGTGAGTGATATTGAAATCAAGAAGTTGAGAGCTTTTGAAAAGAAATGAAATATATAATCACATTTTCTGATTTGATTTGAGCTATTGCTTGGTGAAGCTTTTGTCGTTAAGCCGTTGGCGTCAAATTGCTGATGCTGACAGACAAGAAACGGGCCATGCACGTGAATGTCCGAAAATATGAATGGGCCAGGCCCGTTTGTATTGATATGGGCCTAGGTAAAAAGTAGATATAAAATGGGCCAGGCCCATACCAAATGCTCGGATAAACACGTTTTGCATACAAGTACATGAAACAATTTTTTCATCTTGTCAGTAAACTAAAATTTATATTCTTGCATATCAGTACACCGACCGTTGGTCTCTCGAGCTCTGAAAATGCGACTTCTCCCCGTCGAGTACGCTGATATACACTGTTAGAGTTGGATACCCGGAATGACGGGGCACGCTAATCCAAATCTTTACTGATGTTGATATCTGGATACTGGTAGAGCACGGGTCCGGCTTTGGGCTTTGGTAGAGCAACTGCGGTGCGGACAAAACAAGATTTCGGGTCATACAAGCTGGTCAGGTAGGGGTGGAAATTTTGGACAACTACGATTAATGATTCAGTATTGATTTTGAATTTAAGAGGATCATTCAATTTTAATTCAGTCATGGTCTCAAAATTAAGAACTATCGGTTAACCGATTAGAATCGGACCGATGTGAGTACACATGAATTGAATGAAGGCTGATGATATGTTATTTATCTTTTATTTGCAAACTTTATATTTCAATTGAGTTGTGGTAGTTAAAAGCAAATGTTTGATTTTCTAAAAATTCAAAGCTTTTGCCTATAAATCGGGATCAAAATCATTTAATTCGGCTTATAAACCGACTAAATTAAAGATTGAGAACCAACCGATTCCAATAGAGTAGAAACAGATAATCGAACAGAAAAATTGAATTAAGAACCGAACTAGTTCCTCACATTATAATTACGTGTCTGGTTCCTATTAATTAGGAATCGGAGGGTCTGATCCTGCCCGAATCAGTTCATTAAGCTGATGAACATCTTAAAATATGTATATCAGCTTGAATTTAAAATAATAACACGATCATATATAAATTACATTTTGAATTATATACACAAATTTGCATCACCCTCTGTTCTCCAAAGCCAACGCTGCGGAGTCTATGTGAAGGAGCAAACACGCATAGACCTTCTGCTTCAGCCGCTCCACAGTCTCCGAATCACTCCCCAACGACGACGACGACTCTCCCATCGTCTCGTCGAGCCAGTCTCCGGCGCGCTTGAGCTGCGACAGCGTGTCCCCTATCCCCCTCCCCGCAATACTGTGCCGATCCTTCCCCTTCCCCTCCCGAAAACCCGAATCGAGCGCGGCCTCCAAGAACTCGAAGAACCACCGCCGCGACTCGGCCAGGAGGGCCCCCCGGAGCTCCTCGATCTCCCCCGGGCCGTCCGATCTCGCCCATTCTTGCTTCTCCGACGGGGCGAGGGCCGCTTGGGGCCTCGGGGGGTTTGAGGTTGTTGTTGTTGTCTTCTTCTTCGGGGGGTTTGAGGTTGTTGTTGTTGTCGTGATCCTTTTGGTCGTGGGTTTGTCGGAAGCCGACATTTTGGTGTGAGGTGGAGTTGGGGTGTTTGGTTGCTCGATTAGGTGGTAGAGAGAGAAGAATTTGGGGAGAGAGAGGTGGGGAGTGTCTAGTGAGGCCGATGAGCATAGATCACCAAACATGCTGTGAAAGTAGTAGGAGAAGAAGGAAAAAAAAGTTACGATGTTAGTAATGGCATTTTCGTAAATTTTGTTACTTTATCGAATAAGGGTAAAGCGAATCGAGTACATTCATACTTATCCGACGAGATATAGTCGCGTAAGGTATGGTGTAATGTAACCGACGTGCTTTGGTGAGAGGTAAGTATGTTGAGTGTGGTAGATATATATACCCGGCGAGACATAGAACAATGTTCGCTAGGCCCGACGCGACGCACAAGACGTCGGGTTTGGACACCCGACACAAATTAGGGCATTACCCAACCTACCTTATGCGCCAGGTATTTGTTTTTTTTTAATTGGCGTATTCATGATGATAAATAACAAGGTTGAGTATAGGATTAAATATATGCATGTCAGTCGCGAAAAAACTCAAACATAAGTCGATTAAGAGATATGTTTTTTTTTATCAGCAATGCGTCGAGATTTGGAGTAAGACTTTCTCTTATGAAGAATGGAGCTCTATTTTTGTCACTTGACCCGACATTAGTTGGACTAGAGAGGTCTAATATAAGCTCGAGAAATTCTAGACAAGAGAGAGATACATCAGCCGAGTAAGTAGGTGTTAGAAATTCCACGTGTAAATACGTATCCCACATCAGAAGGGTACGAAACACCAGAAAAGTTTATACATGCATTACACTCAACACTTAACATGCTAATTTTCTAAGTCAGATGTGAATTTTAACATGTATATATATGCTGGCTTCAGCTTGTTGTGTGCTCCTCTTTCTACGAGGGCGACTTGAGCTTAAGAGCATGAACAGTTCAAGTCACACGTTGAAAGATTAAAAGATTACGAGAGCGAGGAACTTAATTAACATTAACATTAGAAGATTGAGAGGATATTACACATACGTCATGCACTTGACGAGAGTTGCAGCCATAGATGCCTCCTTTTGAGCTTCTGCTGCAACCATGGAAGCCAAGTTTCGCCTCCTAACCATTCCCTTATTAATTAGTCCACCACCAAAAACACAACACTTTTTTTCTTAGATATTTTTCTATAATAATTTACATAACCAAATAAAATTTATATATATAGCTCCACTGAAAATAAAGAAAATGTACCTTCCCATGCTTGGATAGGTTGGGAGGGAGAGAGGACCACAAAATTGCCTCCGGAGATAGATTATTCTTGCTCTTATTGTTACTTGGCAAACAGTTCAGGTTCATGTTTTCTTGCTTGCTCGAACTGCGTTTCGCCGGCGGCGGCGCCGCCTTCCTAGGAATCGTCAGAGTATCCTTGGTGATCATATTAGGGACAAGAACCTCGGACCTTGATGAGATCATTGGATCTGGTTTACGGCATAAGGGAGTCGTTGGTCGCGTCTGTTAAATGATACGTGTTGTTATGACGAGAAAGATATGTATTGTGTACTGCGTTGTTGATAATGTGTCGACTACTTATACAGAATAAAAAAAATGTCATGTAACTTGTTTTTGTGCCTTTTGAGGTTGGAGTGTGTGTACCTGATCTTTAAGGTCATGGCTTTTGCCTTTCATGGATCCGATTTTCTTTATAGAACCTCCAAGGTTTTCATTTTCATTGATCTTCCCAGTTTCGATTCCGTTCTGCTTTGTTGCCAAAACACCCTGCATGTACCTGTGGTATAGTAAGTATCATTTATTCGAACCCTAATATATCTTACGTGAACACTATTTGCGTAACAATAAATGTCTACACGTGAGTCATAATATGAATGAACATCTGCATATGATTCAGAGATTAAACGAGAGCTCAACAATTTTTTCGTGTATCTCAACAATTTTAGAACTTATATATATCTCAACACTCTCTTTCTTGAGCGTAGGAACAAATTTTCACACATGAGCCTGCTTCAACAAGTACGGGCGTATAGGACTGAATTTCTACACGTGTGTCATAACATAACCCAATAACTGCATATAAGCTGGAGAATAAAGGAGGGGTCAGTATTTCATATGTGTACAGAACTAGAGGCTTCTACGCTCGAGTCATAGCAGAACTAGTCATCTGCATATGCGTCGAAGACCAAAAAGGGCGGAGGACACATCGAGGATATTTTTTTATACACGAGTTTATGTATCTAAAAGCCCCCTCTCAATTGTGTAGGAATGAATTTCCCACATGACATATGAGTTTACTTCAACACTCATTCATATGTATGACTGAATTTTGACATGTGAGTTATTAATTAGATGAATGAAAATATGCATATAAGTCAAAGGTGAGAGGGAAAGTCGACAATTTCTCCATTTATAGAACTAGAAGTCTACACGTGAGTCACATCAGCACTGGATATATACATATGCACTAAAGACAACAAAGGGCGGCGGAGGCCACACAAGGTATACTTTTTTTCCAGGCGTGAGCCTATATATCTCAACACTTTCTCTAACGAATGAAATTCTGCCCGTAAGCTTGTTTCAACACTTGAATTACTACAATGGGTCACAACATGACTGAACATATGCGTACGAGCCATAGACCAACTGAGAGGTCAACTAGACATCTACACGTGAGTCATAACAACCCTATACATCTGCATATATGCTAGGCGAACACGCACACAAGAGATATTTTTGTAGACACGAACTTATATATACACGGTGTTCTAACAATTTCCAACTCATTCGATTAATTTTCAGTTAATTCTTCAATCCAATTTATTTTTTGATTAATCTCTTATCAGTCTCCAAAATGCCCTCTCCTCGACTATATAGC
This sequence comes from Geranium rotundifolium, assembly GCA_963920655.1. Taxonomy (NCBI): domain Eukaryota; kingdom Viridiplantae; phylum Streptophyta; class Magnoliopsida; order Geraniales; family Geraniaceae; genus Geranium; species Geranium rotundifolium. Next base: position 46,458,523 of record OY987312.1, read on the forward strand.
CTAGCGTTTTTTAGGGCACTGTATATATAAACACTCTCTCTCACGTGTAAACCGACCAGGTTAGTTAGTGTACCTAGATGGAACAACCACCTTGTCCTCCTTGATGACAATCTTGTTCCTCGGACTCTCCTCCCTATTAGCCTCCACCACCACCTCCTGATGCTCACCCACAACCGGCCCCTCCGACGGCTCCAACATCTGCATCAAATCCTTGGGATTGCCCACAAAAGGGTTGCGACCGGGGACGGGCCTCACCCCGACAAGAACGGGGACAGGACTCCCCCCATGAATCCTCTCGACATAAAAGAACTGCCCCAACTGAAGCTTGTTGTTCAAGATGAGCTCGTTGTCCTCTACGGACAACGACACGTACGTCGAGTGCGAGGAGTCGGAGACTTTGACGAAGAACCCTTGGTTCGGCCACAGCTCCGACCCCGACAGGGCCGGGACGATGCTGATCACCTGCAGGAGCACCGATCTATACTCTCCTCGTACTTTAACGTTCGAGTTTATGGTTTGCAGCAGCTTTATCAGCACTCCCGGGGTCAGCGATGCCATCAGAAATTAAACAGCCTGAGCCTGAATCTGACCTGCACGTGAGAGAGAGTTTTCGAGTATTTCGCATGTTATGCGGGAAACAAAGAATTGGGTTCTTGATATTCACTTGAAATTGTGCTAGGAAAAGCAAAAAAAAAGAGTTTTTCTTGGGGTTGCTTGAAATGCAAGTAACTATCAGATTGTGTTACTTGCATTCGAAGCCAAGACTGTTTGTGTAACATTTAAGCAATAGGACAACTATAGAAATAGTGACGTTTCCTTGTTTCCGTTGCATTAAATGTCAGATCTGCCAAATTTAAGGAGCTTATACATTTGTTTATTGTTAGGTTATTACATGGGTAGTTTAGGTACAATGATTTTGGTATCTTTATGGAAGAGGAAATGGAGCCGTTGGGAAGGTGAGAACAATTCCAATGTCCTAATCTTAATCTTGTTGCATTCCAACAATAATCTAGGCTCGACCTTTTAAGAGAGCCGCATTCGCGTGTTTTTTAATCAAATATGTTACGTGTAGTCAAATAATCAAATCATTGTCCTTTCATAAAAGAATTAAAGTGAAATACTTTATAGGTTTAACTAATCAACTAATTTTATGACATTGTAATTATGGTTTCATCTTTTGGACAAAGTGGTCCTAATTTTTTTTCTCCTATGCAATTAAACCATAGGTGCCTTCATATTTAAGGTGCACAAAAGGAGACAAATGTAGTTAACATGTCAACATCACATCAACTAATCAATGACATCATGAAAAAAGCTAATCAATGTTATCATACAAAAGTCAACTAACTCAGTTGAGTTCTTTTCTCCACTAGCAATAGTATTAAGATTCAAGCTCAAAACTTCCTACCCAAAACATGGACCCTATCTTATCATTTGACTTGAAAATTGATGATATATAATTGCATTGAGCTAGTGATGGGTCATTGAAATGAAATATAAAAAAGAGAGATATATAACTCGAATTTTAGTCACTATATTTGATGTTAATCAAACAAGTGATAGTAAATAGCAGGGCTATGCACTTTTTGCCCAAAACCAAAACCAAATCGGAATCCGAACCAAATCCAAACTAAAGAACTAATATTCGTGGGTATCGGATCGAATTTGGGTCTGAAAATTGAGAACCGAATCAATTTAGTTCGGTTCCAGTCCTAAGAGTGGAGAACAGCTAATTAACCGGTTCAGAACCGAATCGATTTTAGGGGTTTTAATTAGTATTTTTTGTATTTCAAATTTTATGTTTTAGCCTAAAAAGAGTTTAGTTGTGTATGATTTTCACCATAAATTGAACAATATATGAATATCACGTTATTGAATCTAATTGGGCAAAACTATACAACTATACCAGAGAACCGAATCCTTATTTTCACTATTAATCATTCAATTGGGTAGAACCGGAAATCGAACCGTAGAATCGCGCCTAGAACCGGACAAATACCCACTTATTGAGTCCGGATTTGGGTCTCCAAAATGAAGAACCGATTGATTAGGTCTGGTCCGGTTCTAACCGGTTCGGTCCGGTTTCAGAGCCGTGCCCAGCCCTAGTAAATCGGTTCTTCCACTAGTTAGGCAGATTGAGTCTCTAAGACTGACTCAAGATTAGTAAGATGAATAAAGAATTAATCAGAAACTAGTCAAACTGGTAAAAGATACTTAGAACACTGTAATCACTACCTTTCTTTTTCTATTTCTCTATATGCAAAGTGAGTGACCAACAAAACCTTGAGGCCCAAGCTTTACAAGTCACATAATGCATGTAACAAAATGATTACAAAAGGTGAAGAGGGTCAAGAAAAAGCATTGGCTTCAGTTTCAGCATGAACAAGAGAAGCATAGGCACCATTGAGGTGTGAGGACATGAGTGAGTTGTGGGTTCCATACTCAATGACTGAGCCATCTCTGATGACAGCAATCATGTTGGCCTCTCTGATGGTGGTGAGCCTGTGGGCCACCACTATTGTGGTGGCTCTCCTTGAGACCTTCCTCAGGGCTTCTTTGACATGCTTCTCTGACTCCAAGTCCAGTGCACTGCTTGCTTCATCTAGGAGGAGGACCCTTGATTTCTTCAGGATGGCCCTTGCAATTGCTATTCTCTGTTTCTGGCCACCTGATAGCTGGACCCCACTCTCCCCTACCTTGATCAAGAAAGGTAAAAAAATGAACATTAAGATTCAATTAGTGGATTAAGGTTTCAAGATATTCAAGGGTTTCACTGACCCTTGTGACGTAGGGGTTTAGACTGTTATTAAGCTGGTGAACAAATTTACTGTTTAGACACTGTGCTCTGACATGTACCGATGCAAATGAATACTTTTAAGATGTTTATCAAATGACTCATATACCAATGTGGGTTTCGGTGGCCCCATATGCAAGCTGGATTGAGAGAAATAATACTAGGCGAGACTCGTGCAGGTAGAAGAAGATGCCGAATTTAAGCTGTTTCTAACATTTAGTCAGCCGTCCGAGCGAAGGGAGGTGGAGCCAACGATTAGGGACCCAAAATCCAAAACTCCAATCGATGACATATAATAGTTTGAAAATTTTAGAACCCGTCAGGGGCATTTTTGTTTTTTCACTATATATTTTAAATTGGGATAATGACACTTTGTTACACCTAAGTATAGCGAAATGACATTTTCATACTCTAACTACTTTTCTCTCCTTTTTAGTACTCTTGACAATATTTTTGTGACAACCTACATCAAAAATTTCTATTATACCTAAAATATCCCTGGTTAAATCAATGAATATGATTTGAACCGGCCAAAATTAAACAAATTGTTAAGGTATTAAAAAAGAAAAAAATAGTTAGAATATAAAAGTGTCATTCTGCTTTAGTTAAATGCAATAAAGTGTAATTATCTTTTTTAAATTTGGGTGTACAGAGAGAAGACACACATACCTGAGTTTGATAGCCTTGAGGAAGGCCACTAATGAACTTGTGAACATAAGCCTCAGTTGCAGCCTCCTCAATCTCAGTCCAAGAAGCATTAAGGTTCCCAAATGCAATATTGTCCCTAATAGTCCCAGCAAAAAGTGCAGGCTCTTGACCCACCAAAGCCACCTGCCTCCTCAGCCACTTCACATTCACCTCCCTCAGGTCAGCCCCACCCACCACCACCTTCCCTTGCAGAGGGTCATAGAACCTCTGCACCAGCCACACCACCGTCGACTTCCCGCACCCGCTCCCTCCCACCAGAGCCACCGTGCTCCCCCCCTTTACTTTCAGCGAAAACTCCCTCAACACGCTCACTCCGGGCCTTGATGGGTACTCGAAACTCACCTTCTTGAGCTCAATGTCAACGGGTTTCGAAAACTCGACCTTCCGGCCGCCGCCTATGGACGGCTTCCGGTTTATGACGTCGAGGACGGCGGGAACCGACGTTGCGGCCGAGGAGGTGTCGGGTGCGAGGCCCGCGAGCTGCCCGACGGAGAACGAGCTCAGGACGAGGATGAGGAAGATCTTGTACACCTGCCCGAACTCGGCGGCGCCTCGCTCCACGAGCGAGGCGCCGAACCAGAGGGTGAGGGTGTAGGCGCCGTACATCGCGCCCTGGGAGAGTCCCAGGGTGATGCCGAGGATTTGGGACCGCCGGACGGATCGCTCTCTCGGTTCGGAGAGGGCGTCGCGGAAGGACGCCACGAGGCGCTCCTGGGCGGCCAGGGTCGTCACGGTCCGGATGTTGGAGACCGCGCCCGAGGCGACGCTGCTCGCCCGGGCGTAGGAGGTGTTGTCGAGTTTCGGCCCGACGGTGACTATCAGGCTCAGGTAGCTCGCCCCGAGGGTGAAGGGGGTGAGCGCGGAGGCCAGGAGGGTGAGCCTCCAGTCCAGGAAGAAGCAGACGGCGAGGCCCACCGCGGCCGAGCTCAGGCCCATCAGGAGGACGGAGAGTCTGTCCCCCAGGACGGACCGGAATGTGACGCAGTCGACCGAGAGCCTCGAGACGAGGACCCCGGTCGAGTTTTCCTCGAAATCGAACCAGCCGGGCTCCTGCTTTAGTATCGAGCGGAAAAGGAGGTCTCTTACCCTCCGGGTGAGTCTCGTCCCCGCCCACCCGCAGAGGCCCTGCTGGCCCGTCATGAAGACGATGCACCCAAACCCTAGCCCAACGAGGGCTAGGGAGAGGTACATGACCTGGGTTTTTATCCTGGCGGGGTCATCTTCGAAATATATTTCGAGGGCTTGCCCTAAGATTAAGGGGAAGATCGAGAGGATCGCGCCCGCAAACATCCCCATGAGAAACCCTAGTAAGAGCATGGCTAGCTCGGGTCTCTGGAGCCTCCATATCTCTGAGAGCTTGAATTTCCTCGGTTTTGATTTTGGTTCTGGTTCTTTTTCATCCATCTGGATGGACGTGAATAGCATTGATCTCGATCTTGACATGTCGTATACCGAGTTTTCGTAAGACTTGATACTCTTCTGGCTGTAAGTTTCTACCATCTGTCGTTTTGACACTGATTCAGAAGAAGCAAGCTTGACGAGGCTGTAGTACGCTCCCATTGCGTCCATGAGTTGGCGATGATCGCCGATCTCGACGACAGAGCCATGATCGAGAACGACAATGGCCTGAGCCTTTCTCACTGTTGCCAGCCTGTGAGCGATGACGATTGTTGTCCGGCCACCGGAGATCTTGTCGATGGCCTTCTGAACCACAGACTCAGACTCAGGGTCCAGTGCACTGGTGGGCTCGTCGAGCAGGAGAATTTTAGGGTCTTTGATCATTGCTCGAGCAAGGGCGATTCGTTGTTTCTGACCACCCGAGAGCTGAGTTCCACGATCCCCAACCTATAACCAAAAGCGACATGTGAGGTGAAAGCTTATGAAAAGCAGGTCATACACATCAGGTTAGGCTTCACAACTTAAAAATCAACTTTATTTTGAGTTCTCTGCATTAAAGGTGAAAGTTAAGAACATATGTAAAATGAGTCATATATAAATTGGGCCGGACTTTGCAATGTGACCGAGTACACAATTTCCAAACCGACCAAACCGACCACCTCTTCTACCCAGTAAACTAAGTCATAGATACCAGATCGGGCTTCACGACTAAAAAATCAACCTTATTAGTTACGTGCGACTCTTCCCTTTACGTACGACTTATTTTCAACTTCTCTCCCTGAGTGTACCTGAGTGTCATAGCCTTGTGGAAGGCTAGAGATGAAGCTGTGAGCATTTGAAGAAGTACAAGCAGCTATAGCTTCTTTCTTGGTGGAATTTTCCTTCCCCATCAATACATTTTCAAGTATTGTGGTGCTAAACAGAACTGGCTCCTGGCTAACCAGCCCTATCTGATCCCTCAGCCACTTGATCTGCAGTGTCCTTAAATCATGACCATCCAAGGTGATGCAACCTGCAACAACAATAACATAAGCAAGTTTTTTTGTTCATGAGAGGGTTCATGTCAAAAATCTTATAAGAATCTAAAAAATCAATCTAAGCAATTGGCAGTGATGACACGAATATTGTAAACATGAATGGGTGAATCTCGAAACGAAGATTTAATCTCAGTCGTTTAAAAAATAAATCTAAAGGTCCATATATATATATACGATTTAAATTCGTAGTCATTTTCGAATAAAAATACTATTTGTACATACATATATATATGTCTTTGGATGTGACTTATGTCAGTCGGCTATGATTCACTGTATGGTCATTTATTGGACCAAGACCATACCCGACTGACATAGCCAATGTCTAGTCGGCTATGGTCATTGTTGGTCAGCAATATGATCGTTGCCTTGAACTGTACCCAACTACTCGATTTGGAAGTAGTTGGGTATGATATGTTTGATCGTACCCGACTAACACGAATGGTAGTCGGGTAAGCTCGAGAATACCCGACTATCGGTCGTTTCCATGTTTCCTAATATGTTGGTGATTCACTTACCTTCAATGGGGTCATAGAACCTCTCCAGAAGAGCGAAAATGGTGGACTTGCCTCCCCCGCTAGCACCGACCAACGCGAGAGTCTTCGAAGAAGGGACGACGAGGCTGAGGGAGGCGAGGATTGGAGCGTCGGGGCGAGAAGGGTACGCGAAGGTGACACCTTTGAACTCGATCCTTCCACGAGCGTTTTGAAGTGTCCTTCCCTGGGGATTGTACGGGTCAATTTGTGGGACTCTGTCTATGATCTCAAAAACCCTACTTGCAGCCACAGTGCCTTGTGCAAATTGAGCAAAATATGACAGTGATAGAGCCAATCCCCTGTGGATTTTGTCAGCAACAATGCATTATTTCTTGATTCAAGAGGTAATAAATTAAAGAATAATTGCAACAACAACAAAAACCTTGTTCTCGCTGTTAGAAAAATGGTTATACCCAACTGACAATAAGTACTAGAAAATGATTATACCCGACTGACATCACTAGACGAGTATCCATACCCGAATGGATGTCAATCGGTAATGACCATACTTGACTAGACATTACTCATTGTTAGTATGAGTATGGTTTTGTATATATAACTAACATGTACCACTTCATATTGTCGGGTATATTAGACCGTAATGGTTAGGGCTGGGCATGGGTGCAGAATTGGGCCGAACAGGTCAAGAACAGGACTGGAGTCCCCGGTTCTTAAAATTAGAGGACCAGAACCGAACTATTATATAATGGGTTGGTTCTAGTTCTCGACCCGTTTCTCCGGTTTGGTTTCCTGGTTCTATCCGCTAGTTACGATCGATTCTTTATTTTTGTTAACTATGCGGTTTAAGGTACAAATTAGACGATTTTGATCCGACTTTTAGGAAAAACATGAAATTTATAATTATTAAAAACTCTAATAAAAACACATTAAGGCTTAATTATTAAACTCAATCGAGTTATAAAGTTTGCTAATGAAATAATAATTTAATTAAAAAAATATAAGTAATATATCTTTCTCGGTTCATTATTTGGTTCACATACTCTATCTCTATTTTTCATATAAATTGATGGTAGTCGATGATTGTTAGCGAATCGGTCCGGTTCTGGGTACCCGGCGGTTCTATATTTTAAGAACCGGAACCGAACAGAAAACTTATGGTTCCTTCATTTTTAGAACCAGAACCGGAACCATTACCTGCTGTTCCCGGTTCTCTGGTTACAGTTTCGATTCGATTTCGATTGGAGATCAAATTTTTGTGTGTGTAATGTAAGTACCTTCCTCCAACATTGACACCAAAGAAACAAGCAATGGCTGCACCACCAGTGATCTCTCCCTTAGCAACCAAGATTGATCCATACCAAAAAGCTAGTGCCCAAGTTGAGTATGTGACCAAATAGATCACTCCAATTCCTGCACCTTTGGCAAACCCTATCTTGGCCCCAACCGGCACCAATTCATCCAGCATTCCCCCGTATCTCGCGGCTAGATGATCCTCCGCGACGAATGAAAAAACTGTTCGGATTGAGCTGATCGCCTGCTCTGCAATGCTGCCCGCTTTTCGGTACGAAACCTTCAAGAAAGCGCGAAAACGAAATTACCCAAATGAAACAAGGTTCTAAGGCTCGGGATGATGAGGAATTCGGCGAGACGAGAAATAAGAATTTTTGAGTAGGTTGTACAGAAAAATGTTGAACCGAGGGAAACAAACTGAACCGGGCCAGAAAACACCGAATCGAATAAAAAACCGATCAGTTTGAAAACAGATCTTTCAGTTATCGATCTTCATCAATTGGGCCATTAGACAAATATGCTAAAATAGGTCCAAAAGTGAAAACTTATTAAAAATTAGTTAAAAGTAAAACCGAACTGCATTAGATCGGTTTGGTTTCGATTTTTGATTTCCTACTATTAGAAGCCCAGTCCACTTAAAATCTAAAACTGATAGGTATAAATAAACTAAACTCTGATCACATGTCAGAAACTCAACCCACTTAAAAGATCAAACTGATAGGTAGAAGCTCATATTATTATTTTATCTGGTGACACATCTTTTGAGTCGATACTCTAGTACACCTACAATCGATGATCAGATCAGTGGTATGTATAATTCACATGGTAGCAATACACAGTTTAGTAAAGTAAGATATACTTTCAAACAAAATACATTAAAGTGAAACCGGTAAAACTTAATCATCGAAAACGAGTTCTAATTAAAACTCGGTAAGAGCTCGAGAGTTTTAAAACACCGAAATAAAATGAAACGAAGGAATTCGTTGTTTTACCTCTTCTTTTGAAGTTAGACCTACATAAATGGCCTTGTAAGCAATGCCACAAAACATCATCAATGGAGTGACTGAGAAGACGACGAGCGACACCTTCCACGACCTCAAAAACCCGACTGTGTATCCGCACACGAAGGTGAATATATGGTGAATGAAATGTGCCATCTGCGATTAAATTTGGATTCAAGAATATAAATGTCAATATTATTATTAAAACTCAGAATTGGAGAGCATTTGAGAAGAAATCAGCAAAACTCGACTTGTATCGAATCAATAAAAATAACAATATTTTTCAAATGAGAAAGAAGATAATTTGGAACAATTTAATAACTTAAAAAGTCAACCCAAGGGGACACTCCAGCAGCCGAGCATCACACTGTTTATGGTGAAGTTGAGAATCCTAAACCCTAAACCCTAAAAATAAAAATCGACCGATTTTTCCGAGTTTTCGGGGAGAATGCAATTATCAAATATGAAATTTACCTTCTCTCCCATGACTTCTTGGATTTGAGCAACATCACTTGCAATTCCATGCATAATATCACCAGTACTGATTTGGGTGTCGAAAAAACTAATGTCCTGTCTCAAAACTGCTTGCAGATACTTTGTTCTTATTCGTTGAGCCGATCTTTCTCCGACCAACCTCCAACATGTGATCTCTGTAAATTCAGACAAATTTGTGTTTCAAATAAATTAACAAGTACATCAAAATTATATACATATATATAGTTGTATTGTAATTTTTCTCTTACGCATGTATGCTCCTATGACTACCACTGCTGCGAGGCCAGACATGAGCAGACATATCTGGACAAGGTACGAGGAATTATAGTTATAGCTCGTAACAATTAATAACATTCAAGTTCTAACAATTCGAGATTGGAGAAGAACTCGACAAAGGCAAGAAAAATAATGACCTCAAAGACAAAAAGGTATTTAGTAAAACAAGATATATATATTTTCAATCAATTTAATTTAATAAGATAAAACAAAAGTACAAATTATTAAGAAGTTTCAAAAGATATATGAAAATTTTAATTAAAAATTTAGTTACCAAGTTTGACGGTAGTGTGAAAACTCGATAAAACTGAACCATCGAGAATGAATTCTGAAACTCGATTGAAAACTTGACTAGCTCGGTTCTATTGAGTTTTTAAGGAGAACTCGGAAGGTTTAGAACAGGGGAAACACGTCGAGTTGGAAAAAAAATTCGGGATAGGGCTATCCAGAAAACTTGAACCGAACCAGACTGAAAAAACCGAATCAATTAATTATAACCGGTTGAATTTTGTTTTGTTATTGATTGAATCAAAATCAACCCAGTTCGGTTCGATTCATACATAGTAAGTAAAAGTAGAAAATTAAACTGAAAATCGATCGATTTTGACATGTAGTCAATTTTAACACATCGATCTTCATCACATGAGCTTAAAAATATCAGCCCAACAGAAAATGTAAAAAATAGACCCAAAAGTAGAAATTTTGAAAAAAAATAATTGAAGTAAACCCGACTCAAAACCGAACCACGTCAAACTAGTTTTATTTCGATTTCTGGTTTTTCAGAACCGATCTGATATGTTCGGTTTCAGACCAGTTTGATTCAAAACCGAACCACGAACAACCCTGCCCCGAAATATAAGAAATTTCATACCTTTTGCACATCCTCCATCATTTGGGTAGTGTTGGTTTTGGATTCAGCTGCAATCTTGTTGACAAACTCTCCAAATAGATAAGAGTACCAAGGAAGAGACCCTCCATTGATCAAAGCTCCAACACAACCCAACACCACGAGCACAATGTCCCAATTAGTCGAGTACCTGAATAAGCTAAACAAACCAACCGACTTAACTGTCTCTTCCTCAACTTCTTCATCATCGTCGTCGTCGTCTTCCTCGGAGTCATCGAAGTGGCTGTCTTCACCGACATGCGCACGTGGCATTCCCGACAAGATAGGACTATGATCCTCTTTGATGACTCCTAGGTTTTGATGAGTTCCCATGTTATGGGACTTGCTATACTCAAGCTTAATATTATTATTACTATTATTGTTATTATTATTATTTGCTCGACCCGTGAAGCTCTCGAGCTCGAGCCTCTCTCCATAACCCGAAACCGAAATCGAGTTCCCGTAAAACGGATTGGTAGTGAAGTTATGGAACTGACCGGAGGTTTGGGGGAAGTCGTTGGCGGCGGCGGGCCGGCGGCGGGGCGCCGCCGCCGCCGTCCACGGGCTGAGGGCGGCGCCGAGGTTGGCGGTTTCCGGGAACCCGGTCGGATCGAACTGCCACGAGACCTCTCCCCGCCACGACACGTCGGGGTCGCCGGCGAAGGGGGTCGCCGGAGAAGGGTGTCGGAGTCTTGTCGGAGTGGCGGCCTGGGAGACTCCGGAGACCGGAGTGAAGGAGCGGGAGGCCTGGCGGGAGATCACCGGAGTGGTGTGGCGCCGCCGTTGCCGGCGGCGGCGGCGGGAGGAGGAGTAAGCGAGGTCGAAGGAGGAGTCGGCCATATTGCACGCAAGGTGTTCGATGAAATGCCCGAGAGAGAAATTGAGATGGTGAAGAGCTAAAATGAAAAAATGAGTGATCGATCAAAAACCAGTTTTAAATAAAGCCCAAACTATCATAATCTCTATACAGTATTGCTTAATCTCTATTCACGATATTTTTTTAAAACTCTCTCACTAAAGTTCATTTTTGTAAAATTTCTTACTTACTCGTGTTTATTTCTACACTGTATATGTAAATTTGTGAAAATTAATAAAATTGTCACTTAAGTGTTAATTTAAACGTACTTAGGGGTGGACACTTTGGCAACGGAATTTGAGACCGAATCCAAACCAAACCGGAACTAGAGAATCGAGAACCGCAGGAAACGTTTTGGTTCTTGTTCTTAATATTAGAGAACCAACTCAACTAAAAACTTAAGGTTATAGCTGAAGGACTAATTATAGTTTTATACTCTAACACTTAAAAGGGAGGACTGGGGAGTCCAGTCTGGTCTGATTTTTGATTGGTTCGGTCCGCTTTTACACCCTATGCCCACCCCTAAACGTGTTAACCCAAACGCTCAACACTTAAGTGACAGTTCTGTTAATTTTCACGAATTTACTCGTACCGTTCAAATTTGAACGTGATTGTGGGAGAGTGTTTGCAAAAATATAGTGAAGGAAATTTTTTTGCAAAAAGAAACAATTATAAGAAGGCTTTTTACAATTTTTCTTTATAAAAATAATTAAGTATCAGTCAGACGGAGATGATATTAAAAAATTAATCAAGAATTAATTGCATTTACATTTTTAATTTTTATGACATATATTAATATATATACATGTACAAATATAAACTACGATATATAAAATTGATGAACATAAACATTTTCATTTCCACTACACTCATATGCTTCAAAAAAATAAAACATATCCTTATAAATTATTTTAGTTTCAACTATTTTTATTTCTGAAATCATTTTTTTATAAATAAATTGTCTATACATGCTTTAGATTTGTCTAACTTAATTAAACCGTTCGATTACATAAAATCATATGGATGTTACATGAACATCGGTCTAAGCAACCGTCTAGGCCGACTTTTACACCACTGTATATTTTTATGTATTTTGGTGGCTATGGAAATGATTCTCCAAGAAACTATATGTTCACAAAGAAAGAGACAATGTGAGAGCAGCTAATGAGTTGGGCTTTCGACGAATGGCACAGAGAGGTTGGACAGGACTCGAGACCACAAGGCCGGCTGTTTTGAAAACGTGTGACATGGTACACACTTTTGTTTAATCCATTCTCAGAATAAGGAAATTAATAGGTATGTGTAATGTTTGTGTGTGACATCATTTTCTTGACTAAACTATACTGTTGTCAATGATGTCTTGTGGAGTTGTGATCGAGTGAGCATTCTATCGGGATGGCAATGGGTTATATATTTGGATATAGTGACTGGGTTCTTGTCGGGTCTTTGATCTGATAGAGTAGAAGGCGAGATTACTGAATTTGTTTCGAACATTGTCCTTTGTTATTTTACAGAAAGACAAAAGTCTCCAATCCTAACGGAGAGACTATGTCTCTGATATATATATATAAGAAACGAGGATCGCTAAACCAACCTTGTTGTCATATCAGTATTCTTGTTCGTAGGAGATCCAATTTTCGAATACTAGTAAATACCCCCTTTGTAAGAGTGTTATGTTTTGAACCGAATCAGGTTGAAATCACATTGAAATGCCCAGTTCGGCTCTAAGAAGAATAAAATTGAAACCGAATTGTTAGAATTCAGTTTGGTTTTGAACCATACGACTTTCGTGAATTTCTCAATTTCAGTTATTTTTGTTGGTCTAATATTTTAAACCTCAATCGATGAAGATTTTCAAACTGATCGATTTTCAATTTAATTCAATCTTATATAAGTTCAATTTTATAAAGCAAAACCTAACTGATATACTTTATGATTTATTTATAACCGAACCAATTTAATTGTATAACATTCAAAATTTTCGGTGCAGTTCAGGTCGATTTGGTCGGTTCAAGTATATTTCATTTAGAAAATCCCATCTGCTTGGCCGGGTGCTCACTAAGTTTCCTTACTGTACATAATAAGCACTTTTTTTAATTAATCAATTGATAAATAAATCAAGAAGTCAAATAAGATTTGATGCATAGTTCAATAATGGATCTTTGTGCTTACTCCATTTGTCAAGAATCAAGTTTTCTAATACTTGAAAAGGGACATCTCCAAATTTTGGATGATTCTCATGTCTCTGACCAAAGAATAGTTCAACACAACACACCAAACACTCTTCAACTATCAAATGTAAACAACTCAGTCATGTTTCAAAAGTACAAGCAGAGTTGTAATTTTAAATCTCCAGAATCAAGCAAGGCTCAATCATTCATTTTCTTATGCATGACATTGTCAGGTTGTTAAATAGCTGTGTGTAGCCTCCAAATGCTACAGACAGCCAAAAAATGACATTTCTCTAGTCAAACAAGGAACAACGGTTAGAGTTTCGAAGAGGACACTCCAACAGTTTGAAGCAAACATTTTTAGGGAGGAGATCGTGAGTTCGATCCTTGCCGAGCGCGTAGAATGAGAAAGGTTTTTGGGTAAAAGTAACAACAGTTCGAAGGTTTCGTCTCCTTCCACATATCGTTAAGAGAATTAAGACGTGCTAAAATTTATTTTCTTACAACTTAGGAGAGGAGTTCTTTTCAGTCGATAATTGGCCTCGAACAAAGAACCGGGCCAAATTACATCTGAAAACCGAACAACATAAATGATAGTTTGATTTTGGTTATATATTTTAATGAATCGATCAATTTTTGTTCTTATATGTTAAAAGCAGTTGTTAATCAAGTAAAATCGAATTAAAACAGTCTACTATTATAATAGTATATTTTCAATTTCGAATGTATGCATGTAACTAAATTATACAGTTTAGTATTTCAAGCATATATTCAATGTCCTTTCATCGTTCATTATGTTCAATTTAATCCCGATTCGTTTTGTTTCAAGATTTGATTATGTAAATTGGTTTTGATTTCTTTTGTTTTGTGTCATTGATGAAGAATTTGGGACTTTTGAAATGATGGCGCTCTATATCTATGTTTGAATCGTGAAATTTGTGCCGTTAATTTCAAAACTAGGGTTGATTTTAGTTTTTTTTCTCTCTATTCACTCATGTTTTGTTTTTAATTTTCTTTTCAGAAGTTGAGGACCAAATCGGCCCAAGCCCATTATAACTTTCTCATTGGGCCTTCGATGGGCCCATAACGGCCCAAGGTCTCAAGCTTATTTGCTTGGAATTGGAAGTTTGTTGAATTAATAACAAGTTTGCTCAAGATTTGCTTTAACACCTTAAGCAACAAATAGATTAGTCTAAGCAAATAAGTTTAAGTCTACGTTTGTAATCATATCAAATTTTAACCGAATCGAAATGTAATATAATATTAAAGTTTGATTCATCTTCACTTACATCATTTTATTATTTATACGAAAAGACATAACGTGTACATAATAAACCAACATCCATAAATCTTTTTTTAAAAACAAGTTGAGCTACAAACACATGACATCAATTATTCGAATTTGCATAAACTTATGTTTTGACTCAACATTCTAGGAGAAAACAAATCATGTAAATACACTACTGGTGTAAAAATACACAAATTTTGTGCAAAAGTTTGGAATATTATATTTACAAAATACCCTTTTAAGTTCTTGCAAACATGAACTTATTGGTGTGTCAATTCAACTGTAGTTTTAATAACATTTTTCCATCTACTTGTGCCCTTGAAAATCATTTTCTAAACCCAACTTGTGCATAGTTTTATCAAATAGTTCACTTTTGGGCACAATTTGATTATGCACTCCTAATAAGATAAGCACAACTTGCCACCATCATGACCAAGCACTTTATCCATATCACACTTCAACCTCAAATATTATTACACTATTATTAGCTCCTTGGACAGAGATGGTTTTTGTTGTAAACCATGAGCACACAATCTAATACCATCTAGAAACCATCCCATGCTACAAATGCCCTCAAATCCCTAAAGAGTTCGTTAACGATGTAATATATATATATATATATATATATATATATATATATATATATATATATTCAGTTGTCTTATCTTAGAATGATTTTAACGACAAAGACAGATTTTGCACATAATCACGTTGTTTTTTTCTGATAACTGATTGATCGCAGTGACAAAAAGTACGCACAAAGTGGGTCTCGCACTTTAAATGAGCGAATGTTTCACATTCCTGTAAATGATATTATACAGACTGTCTTATCTGATCAGGGTGTCTTAAAATCAATCGTCCCATTAAAATTGAATTAAGATCATTATGACACGAAAAGTCACTTGCTCAAAAGGTGAGTGGACCCAGTAATAAATGAAAACTTCATCAGATTACGTCAAGTTTGAGGTCTGTTTTACTGTAAATGAGATGAAGTGAAGAGGTTGTGTAATATTTGACCATAAATAAAGGGACAAAGTGTTGCAAGTTGTGGAAGTTCATTGTGTTGGAGTGGACACAAGTTGGGCAAATTGTTTGGTGCACATTCTTCACTCTTTCATGTTTGATGTTAATTGTAATGTGCAATGGAAGCTTGGAGAAGCCCACTCACCACCACCCACAAAAGCCTATTCATCAAGATTTTTTATTTATTTATTTATTTTCAACAACTTGCTTTTCAAATACTATTTGGGCCCCACACATTTCCTTGTACACCTTTCCATCATCAAACCAAAAAGTTGGTTGTTGGGAGCAGTTTGTGGGCCCCACTTACCCATCAAAGCCTCTTGAAACCTTCTAATAATTTTAAATTTAAACAAAAATTGAAGATACATCATGTATCTTAAATTACAATTATGTAGGGCAATTTATTATAAACATTAACTTACAAATTAATAAAATAGAGATCCAAAGTTAGATTTTATTTTGGTAAAAAGAAATTTATAATTAAAATTTATTTTAATAAAAATATATAATTATAATTAAATTAAATTGAATTTAATATATTTATCATAAATCGAGGACACTTTAATAACTTCATATCTTAAAAAAAATCAAAAGATACATTTTATCCTAAATTATAAGTTTGTGATTGATGTTTGGGATTAGTCTTGACTAATAACAATTATCTATCAACATCCCATAACTTAATCTTTGAAAAGAGTCAACAAGAGAAATAAATCAACTTAAACAAAACATTGGAACTTTCAAATCATGCATTGAATAGAGAGAGTAGGTTACATTCATTGAGTGACAATAAAGAGAGTGATTTCATTGCTAATTAAGATGAACAAAGGACACTAACAATTTGGAAACAAAATTGGCCAATGTCCCCTTTTTTTTTCTCTACCAATTGAGAGTCAACATCATGGTTGGCCGGAAAATCAAGTAGAGATGCCGGAATAGTCACCGCCGCCGCCGGAGACCTTTTGTTTCCTTCGCCTACCACCCGCTCCCCCGCCTTGAACCCTTCCGCTTGCTCTTTTCCCCGTCCTCATGCTTCCCTGTTGGTCCACCTGTCTTCATTCATATATATCGAATCAGACTTCACAACTAAAAAAAGATCTAAATACATATTGGTGCCCATACTATATCTATATATGAATAGAGGCTCAATGTTATAAGTTATTGAGCAATTCGTCGAACAATAATGAATAAAAATAATGATTTTGTCCGCTATCCCATCAAATTATCAAATTAGAAATATCAGGTTTCCATCATGCTCGAGATATTTTATCTCTATAAGATAGTAATAGGGCAAGTTCTTAGCAGGCTTAGTAAAAATCAATCGTCTTCTACCACAATAAATCGGGAAAATCATATCCTTGTCAAACTAAATTTTTTTTGTCATCGCTACAATAACGTTAATTTATAGAACGTCAAGAGCCTTATCCTTGTGTGGGACGCATAGGGACTCCCCGCTTCCCATGCAGCCACCAACTATGAGGGGGTGAAAGGACGCCCCCCCCCCCCCTCGTATAGGACCACGAAGGGTCATCCCTTTGTAGACACCCAACAAATGTGGGGCTCGTGAGGGGATGTCTCTTCGTATAATTACAACTTACGAGAAACCCTATAAAACCAATCTAATTTGTATGCAACAAAATACGCCTAATCATCAGTAATTACGGTTATGTCATCAACACTACCCATACACAAACTCATAGTGAACATAAAAGGAAATGAGAGAGTTACCGACCCCGACACAGAAGTTCTGATAGCAGGCGTCGAAGGCGGAGGACTGGCCGCCAGAATTGGCCATCCCGGAGCTCATGTCCGTGGAGTTGCGCTTGTTGGTGGTGGAGCTCTCGCAATAGGAGCCGTAGGAGGAAGAATTGGCAGAGGTGGAGCAACAAGCAGAGCTCACGGTGTGAGAAGCGGAAGAACCATACGAATCCACATCCACCTGGAACATCTCCTCAAAAAGCTCTTGCAGTTGCTCAAAGCTCTCATTCCCATTTTCCTACCATTTCCCACAAGCCAAACAACATTACCACACTTTTCAATAACAACATCATAGTCAAGTCTTCTAAAAAAACGCCAGCCGGGCAGTATAGCCTATGATGACCGGTCAAAAATTAATCCGAGACTTCTTAGAACAAATTTTCATGAATTCGACTTTCGATGAACTTATTCTCCCATCTATTCCAATCCTCATACGGACAATATCGCATTTCTAATTTATTAAAAAAACTACATCATAAAGTTTTTTTATGTTCTACGTCAAAAATATGTAGGCCCCGATAAATATGTTGGGACTGTCACCTATCGACCTCGTCTATCTATCACTTAACACAGACCTATAAATCCGAGCTTTTAGGTGAATCGAACTGAAAGACAATAACCTTAACATTTTCCTTAACAATGAACAAAGAAAGGTAAAATAAACAAACATAAAAACTCACATTGGGTTTGGTTTGGCTCATCATTGAAGCCATTTCATTCAAAAAATCACCCATTCCCTGCAAAATATCAAAACAAACACAATCATTCAAGAAAAACAATTAGTGGGCCAATCCGATTTTGTTGAAAAAAAAAGAGAGTCTCATACATTTTCGTCATCGTCACTGTCGTAGACTCCTACGTCGTACAAGAACCTTTTGTTGTCGTCAGAGAGCACTGTGCACAGACCAAACCAAAAACATGGGGGGGACCATTTTAGCGTCTCGTGAACCCGCACACACCCAATAATTCACCAAAAATATCTTATTTTTTTCTCCTAAGACTCAATCATTAAAGTTCACAAACCCAAGAACCTGTGAAATTACCAGAATAGGCCTCTTGAATCGCCTGGAACTTCCTCTTGGCCTCTTCCACGAACTTGGAATTTCCAGACGCAGAGCATCGATCTGGGTGCCATCTCTGTCAATTTTCAAGATCCAACGGTCAGATTTTACCAAAATTAGTTGTAAAATTCCCCGACTTGTCCTGTTAATCCTCGATAATTCAAATTAATCCCTGAAAGGGGTATCAGATCGAGTAGCGTCTAGCGATTTTTACAACATTGATAGAAACAAAAAAGAGGGATTTTTTGGATACCCAAATGATCAAAATTGAGGAACAATATGTATGATTAGCAAAAAACTTGTACAATTAATCTTTTAATCAGATTTATTTTCAGACTAATCCTCAATTAGTTCCTACACGGCTCTCCCCGACTGACTAGCGTCTAGCGATTTTTACAACATTGGTAAAAACAAAAAAAGGAGTGATTTTTTGGGTGCCCAATTGAATCTAAATCAAACCCAAGTGATCAAAACTGAAGAACAATACACAATAATCAAAGAAAAATTCGAGTGATTGAAACTGACCATTGCGAGCTTCTTGTAAGCAGTCCTGAGCTCAGACGAAGAACACTCCTTCTTCAACCCCAAAACAGCGTAAAAATCACTGCTTTTCTCAGCTCCACCGGCCATTTTCTCAGTTTCTCCACAGACCCAGATCGAAAATCGCACCAATTTCAATTTCTTGTCGACGAATTAGAGGAACTGATCAAAACCCAGATTCAGAAACCAGAGGGTACACGCAGATACGTGTGTAGAAAAAAGATATTATACGTAAAGCTCGTGAACTGCATCTTCTTCACGGAAGCTCAGAGGAGAAAGATGGAGAAGGAGAGAAATTAATTAAATTAAATTAAATTAACTTAATCAATTAATTTACTGGGTTTTTTCTCTTCTCTGCCAAAAAAAACACACAGAGGCTCAAGAACAGTCTAGAGGACCGGCCGTGTTTTATAGTTTTTATCTTTCGATCGTTTTTGATGGAGATCGACGGTCGGATTTGAATGGCGGGAGATGGACGGCGGAGATTGATTGGTGTGAAGATATTTACGCGGGCTTGTGTCTCCAGAAGGTTCTGTGGTTACTGTGTAGTCTTTTTTGACGGCAAAGGGGTTTTGGGGTGGGGCCCACTTTTTGTGTTCTGTTTCTTAGGGTTTGTTAATAAAATTACGAGATAATGACATTCTGTTACACCTGACTATACCGAAACGACGTTTTTACACTCTAATTATTTTTCTGTCTTTTTTAGTGCCTTAACAATTTTTTGGTGACAACCTACATCTAAATTGCTTAATATGCCTAAAATACCCTTGGCCAGATCAATGAATCTGTTTTGAACCGGTCCAATTTGAACCAATTTGATATTAATATTAGTTCAGTTCTATTTTTTTTCAATTGAATCGGGGGTATTTTAGGTATATTAGGCATTTTAGAGGTATGTTGTCACAAAAAAATTGTCAGGGTACTGAAAAAGAAAGAAAAATAGTTAGTGTATGAATGTGTCATTTCGCTATAGCTAGGTATAACAAAGTGTCATTATCTCTAAAATTATTAAGGGTCTGATTTGGGTTTAATTAGAATGTTAATGAAGTGAGTGTTGATGTTTTTGGGGAGTTTGGGCTTTGGTGTTTTGGGGTATTTACTGATGTGCCATTGGATTTTTTTTGTGTTTGTGCTTGGGAGTGTGATGTGATTTGACTTCATTGCTTAATTTGTTTTATTTTTTCATGTGATTAATGAGTTAAATTTAACATTATTAAGTTTGGTAGCAAGATTAGAAATGAGATCATGTTTGAGGTATTTGGGGTACTTTTTTCTCTTGCTAAGCATTGGGTTTAGTGTTAATTCACACAAACATGATGTAATGAGTGTGAGAGTGATAGTTTCAATTATTGAGCTGACAATGTAATTTTATTTATTTATTATTAATAAAAAATATGTAATACAAATATATGCAATAATTTATAGTTGAAATTAACACAGATCAGTTGTATACGATAAGTTATTAATGTAAATGCATCGAGCTTAAAGTTTATACTTTGGTTCTTGTATTAATGTCGATTTTTTCTTTAATTTCTTGTCTAAATTATATTTTTGTTTCCTCCTATGCCTTTAATGCTAGTGTTGCTTTTTTTAACACTATAAAGTGAAAGACAACTCTAGCATTTTGGGAATTTCCGGTCTCATAATCGTGTTTTTGAAGATTTCTCCATCATTGAAAGCCTAAGATACTATATTGGAGCTCATTTCCACCATCAAGCTTCATCAAGGTATCAAGGATTGAAGGACTAGGATATTGAGTAGTGGAACTAGTTAAAACCGAGGGTTAAGATGCGTGGTGCCACACCCAAATTATCTTTGACCCGAGATTGTTAGGCTAATTGCGGTCTTGAGTCTAAATTGACCTCTAGAGGGTAAATATTAACTCAATGATTGGTCATTTCTAATGTCAATAGGTGGACTTGGTAAATTAGACATACGTCAATTTTGGTGATGCATGATCAGATAAGTAATTCTCGTAAATTATGTAGTGAATTGAGGCTAGTACCCGTGATTGCCTTCTTTCAACTTTAACTGCTTTCATGCACTATATTCATTTTGTTGCTTTTGCTTATTTAATTTTTCAGAGTTTCAAGTTTCGATAATTTACACAACTACACAAAGTATGGAGTTCTTAAATTTTGTTAGTTATTTACACTTTTTGTGCACAACCCATTTGATTTCCTATGAATTCAACATGGTTGAGACGGTTTGTTACTTAATGATCGTGTGCATGTGCATGTAAAATCAGGCTCGAGAGTATATCACTCAGTAGGGCCGCAGTAGTTATTACGAATAGTAACATAAAAAAATTATTATTAAATTATATAACATATTTTTTCAATAATAAAAATCAAAATACGTCATAATAATCATCAATATCAATAAGTTATAATTTTTTATTATATTTTTATAATATGATTTGACTCGTTAAGCTAAGTGCGATATTTTTGATCAATCATACTAATTGAAAAGATGTGTTGATTAATCTAATCATAGATATGCATTAGATATTCATGGACACTCAATGCATGAATCTCCCTCTACACATTATTGTGGCATTTATTTGGGAGACTTTGTGGTTGATAATGTTGTGGACAATAATATCAAAATACATGGAATGTGTATAATATTATATGAGATAGTGATGTGGGTATAGAATAAATGGGCAAATAAGAAAATGGTAGAAAATTGGGAAGGAAGAAGATGAATGTAGAAGAAGGGAGGGACCACAAGAAATAAGAAAGATGGACAAAACTAGTAAATGCAACAATTGTGTCTCTTCTTTTATATGTCATAAGCTTCTTCTATCAACTTCACATACTTTCTTTTAGAGCCTCTTCTTGTAGTTGTTGTGGTGTGTCTGATTCTGACAGACTCTTGCTTCTATGTGGTCCAGTATCAACATTTCTACTAGCCTAGTAGTAGATGTGTTGCAAATTGAACTAACTTTGATCTTGGGTTGAATATGTTTTAAATCGATTCTAATTTTATTAAATATAGTAAGTACGACGACTTTATTGATTGGTACGAGAGTTGAGATTTAATAACGAAGTGTCCGGATCGTGGGTATTGGGATTTAAGAAATTCTATGCCCACAATATTTGGTGTTGGGAATTTAGTGAAGTTCGGTACACAAATATACACATGGTTGAATATGATTTGAAGAACGGTAGTTTCATTAAACGATCATGGAGTCGAGGGGTCCAATGACGAATCCATAGCCCACGATAACTGATGTTCAGAATTTATTCAAGTTCAGATACATAGATATGCACACAGTTAAAAAAGCTTCAAATCGATTACGATTTCACTGCAAGTGGTAAGTACTTTGATCTCACAGAACGATCAACGAGCCGAGGCCTAGCAACGAAGTGCCCAATTTATTTTCCGCAGTAGCCAAATAAAAAACTAGAAACCAATATATAGACATTTATTTTAAATTTCTAAAAGTTTGAGATAAAATCATTGTTTATAACAATTGAAATTCACAAAATATTTAACAGGTACCAAACGTGGGTGCATATAATTATTCTGTAGTTGAATTTTAACTATACGTAAATTTTGTTCAAAAATATATATGAATATGACACCTAAACCCATACAAACTAAACAAAATATTTACAATAGTATGGAATTTGGTGTTTTCGGAACCTTTCCGGAAAGAATTAGCCATACCTCTTCTATATATTTACTCCCTCACCTATTCCAATTCCATGGTGTATTTGTGGCCCTCTCTTCTGTTTTTACTTCTTCGGCTCGTACTCGTTATTCTCTACGCCGATCCGCATCCTTCGGACGGGTTGGATCGAGGTTGTTGACAGATAAATATCGTGTGCACGGAAAACATTGAATCAGGGGTTTCAGGGGAACAGCATCTCCCCGTGCATCACCCAGTGAGAGAATCTGTTGGAGAATCCGGCAGGGTCACAGGCGAGCTCCTGAATACGAGAGAGAGATGAGCATTTCTTTTTTACCATAGGTACTTTAAAACCGGAATAAAGGAGATTACTCAGGTAAAAATCACTATTGTGGTGAAAACTAAAAACTCATCTCAGTAGTTGAATTGACAAAATAGAAACTTTCTCACTATTGAACACAATATGTAACTGCTGGCAAACTCATTCAATTAAATTTATTTTATTAATGATGTGTTTTAATCGGTGTTCTAATAAACGCTAGGCGCTAGTCGGGTAGAGAGTGCTTTTGGGGATAAATCGGAAATTATAGAGAATTAATCGGACAAGTCGGGCATTTTAGAACACTGGTTTTAATCTCAACTATTTATTTTATAATTTGGCTGGGATGAGTTTCTAGTGTGCAATATAAGAGTGATTTTCACCTGAATAGCCCTCTCTATCTCAATGTTGTAAAAATCCCCTACTTGTCCGATAGTCCCTAGAAGATCCTCTCTGACTGATTAGCGCCTAGCGTTTCTTACAACACTGCTCTCTCTATATATATGTATATGAAAATGGATAGGATTTGAATACGGGAAAGAGAATACCAACCTTCATGCTGGATCCGGACTCACTTGCAGAGGTGGATGCTTCAACTTTCAAACTATTGACTACATTCTCAGATGAGACACTGAGCATGGACCTGAACCAAGTAAAGGCAATTGCATTTTCTTAAGAAGATGTAATTTTGGTGGAGTTCTTGTAGTGTAAGAACTAGTGACTAAAATCAGATGGAATATGAGAAATTAGAGAAAAAAGTTGAAGAATGACATTGTATGCAAATTTATAGTAAAGAAACATTAAATGAAAAACTTTACCTCTCATACGTTTCTTCTTCACACGAGTTTCCAGATGAAGAGAGCCAATCCAAATCGAGAAAGTTCGAGCAGTTACAGTCAACGCCGTGCCCGTTGACACAAAAGCGATCGTTTTCACACCATTGGTCTTGTTGTACGTCTCCAAATAGCTGCCTGCGAGGAATATGAAAAATAGAAAACATATAATTGGCTATATACAAACAGTTCAATTCAGCATATAGCTACATTGAACCATTTTTTCAAATATTACTATAAAATTGTCACGTATAAACATTAGCAGTGTGTTAACTAGGATTCTGTTTATTCGTGATATATTGGAAGCATACCTTGCATATGATAAGTCATTTTCTCCAGTTGACATTTCGGGCGTGGACTCTGAATGACCCTTGTTAACTCTTTGAGAAGTTTCTCTTATGTCGCACGTTGGTTCCATGGGTGAGTCATTGTCACAAAGAATATTTCCATCTGATAGCGATCTTTTGAAGAATGACCTGCACCATATATCCTTGGTAGATTATTACATATTTATCTTCCAAACAAACAGCAACGAACCAGTACAGAAATGCCCCAAATTAATTTCGAGCATGGTTCTCCCCCCAATCACGGGGAAGGTGAGGCAGTAGTTTTCGGCACACATGTTGACAATTTAAAAGTTCCAGCCAACAATTCTAACAAGTACACTAATATATTGTGTTCCACTGATTTCACAGATAGCATATATGGTTATGCTAAAAATGGTTGAAGACTGGAATAAAGAAATGTCAAGAATTCCAAGGATGGCTCCTTTTACCTGCCATTCTCGTCAACAAAAGTCGGATCACGCCTCCCAACATTATAGTGCTGGTCAGAGTTTAATTCCCATAGTGCCGGTTTACCCTGTTGTGGCTGAAAGTGGCCCAAGAACCTGTTCAACGAAATATGTAGTTAGCAAACTCCCAGAATTTTCTATGACCAAAGCAAAGCTGTGTGAAGAACAAGGCTTAAATTGACTTACATATTGATAGAATCTTGTTTCTCTGCATCCATATAAGCATTACTGTAGTAACGTTGTATGGTTCGAAAGAACTCCTGTGACTGAGTTGCTGCCTTCCATTGACCTCTTCTATCGGAAAATATCTGTTAATCATTCATTCCAAAGTGATGAGAAGATGCAGAATGCCGAATCCATGGAATTAACAAACAAAACTAGCCGTTCGAAGCTTCAGAATCTCCTACGTTCTTTAAAATCATGAATATCAAGTATTGCATTTTCTTTGATTATTTTTTACGATTAAACTATACATCAATAATCATTCAGTCTTATTATGGAGTTCCAATTACATTGGCGGATATGTTTTGAGGCTTCAGAATCTCCTACATTCTTTAAAATCATGAATATCAAGTATTGCATTTTCTTTGATTATTTTTTTACGATTAAACTATACATCAATAATCATTCAGTCTTATTATGGAGTTCCAATAACATTGGCGGATATGTTTTGAGGCTTCCAAATTTATTGCTATCAAGGGAAGCAACTGCCTTGAATAGTTTCATAAAGTTAAAGCTTTTAAGACCGGCACTAAAGAGTTACCTTGTTATGCGCAGCAGAGCCACCATACTGTAGTGCAAGTGTATCACCCATAGTCTCATAAACTCTCATCAGTTCCTCGGCCAAAGGGTCATCTAGATCAATCTTTTGGGACTCCAGAAATCCTAAATCATAAAGCTGGCGTCCAAGAGCAACTAACCCATACGCATATTGTGCAACATTTGTTCGATCCAAACAATCAATACAATTTGTTCTCAGGACTCCATTTTGAAACTTCAGAGGCTTGACACAATGTTTTCCACTCCTACAATTGATAACCTTCAAATCAAGATTATCGGCGTACTCCTTCTCATTATTATTGTCCTGCGGAGATCTATCACAGCCATCCCTGCACCATGTTTCAGATTGCGACAGTGTAAGAAAACATTGAGAAGAGAAGATAGCAACCAGCACAGCATATAATGTGAAACAAATTTTCAAATCGAATATGATCCCACAAATTATACCCTCTGTCCTAAAATAATTTGTTCCATTTGATTATGAGAAAGAACTAAGGAATTTTTTTTTGATAAACAATAGAGCGATTAAAATTAAAGAAGAGATAGTCAATTCCCAAGATGGGAAAAGGAAACTCTAGAAACAATACAAAGGAGGTGAAAACATAATTGAAACTAAACATAGGTAGAAGCCCAAGGAACGACTTGGAGAGATGAGGCTTTATTTTCCGCCTCGATCTGTTTGATTGTTTGGATCATGTCCTCGTCATTGGCCACAAAAGTGAAGCCCAAGGCTTTACACAAATCCCAGGTTTCCTTGGTACTCGCAACAGGGTCAGAATGAATTGAACTACATGTGATTTCTTTAAAAGAGGGATGGTCTGGAGGCTCGGGAGGGGACCCTGAAGATGAGAGGACTTTATGGGCTTTTTCCACTGCTGACGCCTTTGACATTTAGCCTTAGCCTTACCCTCGTGTGTTTCAATGTCTCGCTACTCAAGTAGTTAAAACGATTTCATGATAGGATACTTTGGTAATTCTTTGCTACTTATATTACTAAAAAGGAAATTGGACTCTGATTTCGGGACATTGGGAGTATTATAAACACTATTAAGCTGATAATTTCTCATGGACCACTTGCACCCCATCCAAATCATAAAGCAACTGATAAAATCATAAAACAACTGAATGCACAATGAAAGACATAGCTGTCCTCGTGTATAACTTACTCGAGATAGGACAACTTCGACAATCCCCCGGAGCTCGAATTAGTATTTACTTGACAATAAAAAGTACTAGTCAAGTTCAACGCATATGCCGCCACTCTGCCAAGAAGCGCCAATACATTGCTAGTTTTGCTGAAAAAAATGTTTCATTAGGTTAATCTTGCTTTGGTTCAGAGGAAAATAAGAATAATGAGAGCAAAGATTAACTAGAGTACGTCTTAGACTGCTTGTTCAGATCCCAATGAAGGAACCTTAAGCGATTCTCCTCTGTTAAATCCTTATTGATAACTCTGATAGCATTCGCAAACTCTGCACGAAGAATGGTTTCCCGAGGCTTCCTCTCATACGTCTGTTTCACCCAATAACAGAAAGAAAGAAAAGGCATGCAGCATAAGTCAGATACAATATAAGAGAACTAAAGTTCTAAGAGCGCAACAGAAAATGAGTAGAAATGCTACCTTGATCAAATTTAGTATTATTATTGGATTTCCATATCTCTTGGCGAGATTTTCAAAATGAAGTCTTGTGGCTTCATAATTTTGGTCCCTATTTGATACTGCAAGCACAAAGAGAAGTTAGTAAAGCAGAGTAGAAAGTACCACCGAGAATATAACATTTTGTTTGCCGAACTCATACATATAATGTCCGGCTTGATATTTAACCGTGAGGTCTCCTGGGACCAGAAAAGTGGGATAGAACCCCGGTTTTGTACAACAGAACTTATTTGTGTTGGGCATCCCTCAGGAACATCTTCAAATACAATCTGTTCTGTTTCGACATCATTGGCCACTCTACCCTTTTCATTCACACCTCGTTTTAAATATCTATACAAGGAAACAAAAGGGCAAAGTGAGATTCATGTTGATTTTATGATCAACATGGTGCCATCAAAACTTGTAACATTAAAATTGTATATCAAGATAAGTAGGTTTTTTAGTCCAAACCTGGTGCCAGCATAATGCCTTGAGCGCCTGGCAATGAGAGTCAACTTGAATTCCTTATCAGCTACTGAGAGTTTGACCTAGGTGGCAAAGAAGAAAACCAGACATTCCATCAAACTTTGCAATTTTTTGAAGTTTACGAAATGAAATAAGAAAAATGAAGGAAACAAAGGAGTATCTCCAATGAAGTTCAGAACAAAAAGATGGGACCATATCTAAGAGAATGACTAGCTCAAATGAGCAGTGTATATATTGACTTCATTCTCAGTTCCGAATTACTTCCAGAGAAATTATCACTCAACAAAACAATGAAAACCAAATTAATATCATCAGATGGTTCATCGCCGACATAGCTAATACTAGTGAATAGCATCACTAATAAATGTACTAAATCCATGAAAACCATGTTAAGCTACAAATGGATCCTTATATAATTATAATAAGAGATAAAATATACAAAAACACACAGCAATAAAAATGTATAAAGTCACAATCTGATCCCGACCGTCAACATCACTATGAAATTAATAACAACAAACATGAAATCTTTACGTATTAATAAGAAACATGTATATCAAAAGATATTAAGTAAATGCAGTAATCTCTGTAAGAATGCATACCTGTCTAAAGAATCCATATACTAATGCAACTGTCCACAGTGTATTCTTGAGATTATTGCGAATCTTTCGAGTTAAGAACTCATTCCATACAAACATTGTTTCGTAATGGAGTTGTCCCGACTCATTCTTACACAAGTTCTTTTGAAGGCTGTGCATGATGTTGTATGAGTAGCTGAAAAAGAAGTCCTTCGTAAGATCCACCGTGCACAGGAGCTTCTTGTATCTATATCAAAAACAAAGAAACCATAGAAAAGGCAGAACAAATTATTACATGCATAAGAATATCATTAAATGAAAGCAAGTTATGGCGTAGCATTCGAAACTACACATTAAAGCAGAAAAAGGTAAAAAATAAATAAAAACACATTAAAGCACAAAATAAATAATAAATAAATAAAAGGAAATGACTCTTGCCCTCAACCCTGACGATACCTGTAACATTCAATATGTTTTATAACACCAAAATTCACAACTGCAATGAGGTTAGCTCCTGCAAATTTGCGGGAACCTGACCATAGCCCTTATAAAGCATTATGAACTAACGATGCAAGAGTGTATTTACAACTATTTTCATTTAAAATGATCAATAAATGATCCAGTGGAGCATGATACTACTTCAAAAGACAGAAGGCGCATTACTGATATAACTTTGAAGGATTTACGAACCAAACTAGTACAGAGGTTACCTACACGACGAAGAAAATGTCTACTGTTGAAGATAAGGGCAAGCTAAGAATGTAATTGAAATCAAGTAGAACAAACACACTATAGCAAAATTCACTTTTAAATACATACACACACTGGAATGCTAGTCTCTTAGGTCCCTCTAAAAGTACCGAGGACATATTACATTTACATGCAGAAATGACAAAAGACCTGTTCTCATTCTTAGATTTAGCCATAGTGGATCGCACAGCTGCGTTTGGAATTGGAATCATCTCGCTTTTAGAAATAGCATATATTGTATGGCCACAAATTGCACCAATCTTCCTTCTTTTTGTTATAAGAAGCATATAATAAGGTCCCAGAAATTTGATGAAACCTAAAATGAGAAGAAAGCATCGTCAGATATGGAGCAAAAGAAAATCAAGTACCCAGTGGAAGGATATGGAACAAAATATACCAATGATCCCGTAACAAGTGGTGACAAATTTAAGACCACCCGTCGACCTGTTTCCTTCATGTATCCGTTTCAGCAGATCGCAGCATTCATTTTCTGAGTAAGTAGTAGAGTCTTCAAGAATGTTTAATTCTGAAGGCTCCGTTCTATCAATCTTTACCACCCGCCAACAGGTTCTATTCTTGTCTCTTCCAATCATATAAAAATTCTGTTACATAAAAAGAGGAATGTGAACATTGTCAAAGTGTACAAAACTCTGATGTATCTGTTACTGAAGGATCAAAAAAAGCAACCAAACTTGTTAAATGTATGCAAGCTGCTGTCAATAATAACTAATACGACAGTGAAATAACATTCCTTGCTAGACTTGTTTTCGGAGTCAGGACATAAAAGAGACTGGTCCTATTCCATAACCGTATTTAGGAATCTCAACTATCACATATCCCCCAATAAACCCAATTCATCTTATTCGGTGCTCCCACCTGTATTAGCAAGATTAGCAGATAGGATCATTTCTTATCAAAATTACGCAACTCCATCGCGCACAAACCTCTAATTAACACCATTCAACACACCGAGTCGCGATTAAACCACTAATTCTCAGATGTTCATATCAACACATCACAATCAACCAAAATCGAAGGAAACAAGTAACTCACAACCAGAAGCCAACCTCGGCATCAATGAACACACATCAAAAACCACAAACCAGAAATTCAAATCAAAATTGAGCTCCAAGTCAAACCAAATCCGATCAGCTCGAAAACACAGCACAGCACCATCAATCAAACAGCAAAAAACAATAACAGATTCAGAAACATACCGAGCGAGTCTCGTAGAGCCTGAATTTCTGCAAGTAGCACGAATTGAGCTCGGATTGTTCCTCAATCCAGTCCCCGAGCTCCTTCTCCTTCGCCGAATCCATAGAAACCTCGATCCCGAGCCTCGAGCCCGGGTCAACTCAGCTCAACCGAATCAAATCTAACACAAACAGGTCTCAAAAACTGGTCCACTGCATATTTTCATACAAAACTTCCAGAAATTCAAATCTACTATGCATCACACAATACATACTGTACTACACAGAGAAAACGAGCGGAGAGCTCGGAATCGCAGTTCAGCTGCTAAATTAGCTATAAACACAGCAACAGTAAGCAAATCGAAATCGAAGTTCACAGGCACAAGAAGAGAAGATTAGAGCTCTGAGAGAGAGAGAGAAAGAGAATCGAGCTTCGTTGTCTCTGCGAAAATGGCGAGAGAGAGAGAGAAGCAATTTTGATTTGTGTATTTGGTTTTGGAGCTGTGAGAGAGAGAGAGAGAGAGAGAGAGAGAGGTGCAAAAGAGAAAGGTATAGCTACGGTGACTCTGTCCACAAAAAATAGGAAATGTTTTATTTTATACTTTCGTTTCTCACCTCCTTTATTTACGATATTTGCCACTTTCAAATTTTACCAAAATTTTTGTTTCTATTTTCTTTCACCTCATTGCATGGTTTCACGTATGGGTGGTAGGGCGGTTTACGGTGCGGTTCGTTTCTGAACTTGTTCGTTTTGGTTTTAAATCGAACCGATAAAATGTAGTTGGATTTGATCTTGAACATGTCTGTTTCTAGTTCGGCTGATTTTCATGAACTGAATTTTACTGAACCCTCGTATTTTTTACTTTATAACTTTATGGTTTCCGGTTGAATGTTCCGTGAACTGATTTTCATGAAATTTTCAAACTTTGGGCCGGTCTTGATTTACTATTTGACGTATAGTTTGTTGGCCCAATGTTTTTAGGTCCAGTTAATAAAGACTAATGACTTAAAATGAACCACGTGTCCTAACCGATGAATTTTTGGTTTGGTTAAGTCTTTTATCGGTTCTCATTTTATAAATTGAAACACTGAAATGGACTAATTCAATTCTTTTCGATTTTGTTATTTTCCGGGTCGATTGGCTATTTATGGGCAACCCTGAGGAATGGTCATTTGGATCTGGAACTGGTCCCAACCGGATTCAGATTTGTCGGTAATAGTTTGGTTTTACTTTTAAATTTAGGGAATCATTACTTTTAAATTTAGGGAATCATCATATTTTTGTTTAGTTTTGGTTCGCAAAATTCAGAACTTCTTGTTAACGGGTAAGAATCATACTGATTTACGTCGCTACGTGTCGAGCAAGAATTGAAGAATTAAGGTTGAGAATGTATTATTTATCTTGTATCATTATTTTGTTTGCAAACTTTATATTTCAATTTAGTTGTAATAAATAAATCTTAACATTTAACTTTTTGTAATTGTAAATTTAAAGTTTCTAGCTATAAATTTGGCTCAAACTCATCTGATTCAGTCTATAAATCAAGTTGAATCAAAAAATCAATGTTAAAATCAAGTCATTTCCTTTCATAATGGCTCTGAGTATGATTTTTATAATTGAAAACCGGTCCAATTCTTGGCGAATTTGGTCCAATTCCCAAACCATGTTCACCCCTAGTTTCAACGTAATTCATACAAAATTCTGTAAAATTTCCCACAAATTATCTACAATCATATTATGTCCTTAATTAGACACGATAATATTCAGTAATTAAACAATCATTCATGTGATCCTAATTGTCACCAAAATTATTAATTACTAAGTTTAAATAAATCAATATCCTTGACGAAAAATCAGTCTTGATAGTAAGATAATAATTAAAAACCATTATCGAAATTTGTGGTTTTTGTTTTTCTTGTAATCAAATAATTTACAAATTGAGCATGTTTATTTTAACTAACAGTAGTTGAGATTATGATATTAAGAGTATATCTCACTATCTGTAGTTTTAGTTGTCCAGATTAATATCGGGTTAGTTGTTATTTAATTAATAAAAAAAATTTCATGTTGATTTGTTAATATATTAATTCATTATTATGAACTCAGTATACAAATTAAAATTACTAATAAGTCCATTCTATCTAGCTCAATTTTAATAGGCAAGTGCTATAAATAGTAAATAGTCTTATATAATGTAAATAACATTTTTTGTGCTTCAAATTAAGTATGGTTACAAACCCGTAATTATATATAATATAGTAAATCTTAACATTGATCGCCTAAAAATATTCGGTTTATACAAGATTTGCATATATTACAACTGTTAACTCATAATGTATTTATTCACTTATGTTAATTATTTTATATTTTAAGAGAAATACCAACCTCAACTCGACCTAATAATTGATCATGCTCATTCCCTTAATTCAAACTAAGATTTGAGGCTCATCCCGTTATTTGAGTGTGAAGATTTATGTATAAATAGAAAAGGTAATGTATTATTGAAAAAAAAAATAACGTAAGATAAATACTCTGAGTGAAAGGGTACGCACTGTGAGTTTTTTAGGGAAAAACACGTATATTATTAAACAACTAACACGGTATTACACCATACAGTCAAAACAACAAATGGTGAGACAAGCCCCGCGTCGTACCATGATCTCAACTACTGTTAATCAAAGTATACCTGACTAAATTGTGGGTCACGAAGTTACACAGACGACTTTCATTAATGATATTTTTAAAGATGTTCTACTCGACCCATTTAGCATTATGCAGAGTCACGACCTCCACACCATACGTATGGAGAAATCCCGTGATCTCACTATGAGTTAGTTGAGAATGGTAACTTGTAAATAACCGGGATTTATAATAATATTTTCACTATAGAACTAATAACTTGGGGATATATTATTATTATTATATGAAATGGGATGGATCAATAGTGATGAATTGTTGAAGAAATAAATATTTGGGACCCATGAGATAATGGATAATGGCTACATAGCCATGTGAGAGGTTGCTTGTGTTGTGCGTCGAAAACGTTCGAAGGTGGCCAATGGACCATACATGGGTGTCGAATAGGTTTCTGGTTTTTCCTTAATTTTGGTAAATATTGCATGAGAATTAATGTTGTCTAATATATATATATATATATTTTTAGACCCAAAAGAGGACAAAAACAAGCTAATTATTATGATTAGGTTTTCCATGTTTTAGGGAGATTTGTTCTATATTGGGTGGTGCTGAATATTTTATTTCCATTAAGTTGGGGATTGCAATTTGAGATTAATTATTTAGTTTGTGACAAGGAATTAATTGTTTTTTTAGAAAATACATGCATGTCTTATCTCATGTAAAATGACCAGCGAATGGGTTGGCTTATTACCTTGTTAGAGCTGCCCTGGTCATATTTTCTTTGAATTGTTTTATTTAGCCGTCTCTGAACTGACTCGTGTTTAATCTATCATAATTTCTCTAAAAAAAATCTTACTTGTAAAATGACGCTTCAATTTTTATATTTACATTATGAACCAATTTACATGCTAATGTTCGATAAGATTATCCTCCACAAGAATCATGAATAGGTCTTAATTCATGAAATGTTTTTTTTTCATTTTGTTTATTTTGATCTCCTAGCAACAACATAGAGCTTTCTCATTTTTTTCTTAAACATTAAGTTTCATTCAACACCTCGAATAAAAGATAATTAACTATTTTTCCACGTGTGAAGTATATGAAGTTTGAAAATTCAAAACTAAGTTTTCAATATATATGTGTGTATATATACACACACACACGTATTGTCAAGTGTGAAAAGAGAACTCTTCTTCTACCAAACTATTTTCATTAAATTTCGTATTATTTTAAACTTGCATGTGAATAAGTGATATTTCAAAGTGTTATGTTGTACTAAAATCAATATTCGTTTCAACTGAAAATATTAACGAGACAAAATATTTATACTGCAAATTTGAACATATTTATAGTTTCGATCATATAAACACAAATTTAATATTTATTGATGTGATTATCTACAAATTTGCTAGTAATTTCCTTTTTACTGCAAGAAAGATGACCAAGTGATTATCATGTATTAGTATTGCTATATTAATAAGCATACAAAAAATGTGGGTATGAATGTGATTACAATATTTATATGTATATGAACATGTACACAACTTATTCATTACATTGCAACAACATGGTTTAAACTATAATATGGTAGTATAATATTTTAAACTATAGTTGACCTTATAAAATATATGGTTGGAAGGTGGGTGAAGAAGTGGGACATGTTCTTAAATTTCTTCCCCAAAATCAGCCTTTGATTTTACTTTGGTGGGGACATTTCTCTCCTCATCCCTCACTATATATGTTTTATATTCAAACAATGAAATGAAGAGATAAAGTTGTGAATTGTTTGTAGTATAGGAGTGGATTTGCCTTGTCATCTTTGATATATATATAGCCATTGTGGTGAATTTCCATGTCATTTCCACCTCCTCAATATCAATAAAATAGTATAATAATTAACACTTCTTAATTGCAAGTTTATTTCATTTTAGTAATAAAATTTGACCCGATATATTTAGCTTCAGAGGCTTGTGACAATCGTCTTACACGAGAGATAAGTTAATCACTTTTATCGTGACATTCACCTTATGCATAAGAATTCAATCTCGCACGTGAGTGTGAGTTTTAGTAAATTTCTGTATACAAGTTTTAGTGTTAACAATCTAATTACTAATCATGAGAATAAAATTTTGATTAACTTATTAAAAATTAGTGTAAAATTAATCAGAAATTAATAATGGACTAATTTGACTAGTTAAAATTTTCTTTAACACTTTAAAAATATATGTTATTTAAAATAATTATTATTCTAGCTTAGGCTTATACCTATTAGCTACAATTTTCTGGTGTGACTATTTTTTTCTAATTCAACATATAGCTATACTTATATAAAGTATTTTAGGGATAATTACAGCATGATACACTCAACTAAACACGTTTTGTATAAAGGTACACCAACATAATAGTTTATCGAGCCCTCAAATTTTCCTTCTCCCTGCCAAATCCACCATTATACAAGATGGTAATTGACGAAATCGCTAACTCGTTAACAACATTGTAAAAAAATGAAATTTGGGTACGCTGAGAAAACAAAACTGGATTGATACACTTATGTGCAATTATCATTTTTATCACAGTATTTGTAAAAAAAATATTAATAATATTTCCTCAATATTATTCATAAAATCCATCCAACATATTTACGTTAATATGTGGGATAATTGTAGCTGTATACATCTAACCAAACACTCACCTAATTAAATTCATATTTTTGAATATCAATACACCGACACGAGAGTTTCCTGATCTCCTTTAAATTCGTCTTCTTTTCACCGGTTTTCTTTTGTATAAGCTGGTATAAAGAATGAAGCCGTCAATATACGTAAAAACAGTACAAAAACATGACTTTTACATCAGTTGCCAAGATAAGAATGTTAAGCAATTTATGCGCAAAATATGTATGGATTTCAATGTATAGTTATTGCTTATTATTTAAAATGTCACACGTTTCACGAGTCATTTAACCAATAACATATACCGAAAAATAAAAAGTTAGTGGCAATATATATATATATAGGTAAGTTGATCGGACGGCCGGCAATAGTTTATGGGAGGGGTCACTATTGAAGAAGACATGGGGGTGACCCAATCAACGTGGCCAGACCTTACACGTAGTAGCTGGACACAGCTGGATCGTTGACGTGGCACTACGTCGACGTTTCGTCTCGATTCCCACGTGACTAACGAACCCGTATCTCATTCGCTTGACCCGACAGCCACGCCACGTGCCCTCTCTCCTATGGTCCAGACTCAGATCTGAACATTTATCGTACTCGCAGTTACTGTCGCTACTCGCCTCTGGGTGTCTTACATCTGGCTTCGGTTTGATAGGCTTAAGGTGGCGTTGCCTTTTTTTGTCTTAAAAGGAACATGATTTTTTCGGACACGGAGATTAGGAGGAATCGTGACAAAAAAGTGCGAGCGTGCGCGTAAA
Organism: Geranium rotundifolium; assembly: GCA_963920655.1. Lineage (NCBI taxonomy): Eukaryota > Viridiplantae > Streptophyta > Magnoliopsida > Geraniales > Geraniaceae > Geranium > Geranium rotundifolium. Next base: position 46,494,675 of record OY987312.1, read on the forward strand.
AAGGAAAAGCTGCTGTAAAAATGATTGCCTCTCTTCTTGTTTTCGGTGAAATATATGTTTCCATTTCGAGGCATGCCACATTTTTATTAATTTTTTAGAAAATTGTTATTAATTAATTATTATAGTTTCCTAAAATTCTCTAACGCGATTGATTGATATTCGATTAAAATTTTTAGTTGAATTATTTTTTAACTAATTTCTGGTTAATTTCTAAAATACACTCACGATCTGATTAGCATCTAATTTTTTTAAAATACTAATTAATTATTGTTTAATTACTTTATAATAATTGGTTTCGACCATAGAAAGAAAAAGCATGAAACCTATAACTTTTAAATGGTAAATAAACTTAGGGAGATGGTAATGTTAAAGAGATTATGATTTGTCTTGAGACATTTTGAAATACACGTCTTCAAGATAAATTGTTTATTTCATCTAATCAGTTTAGAACATTTTAAATAGTAACTTTTGTCATTCTCTTGATATTTGTGTTGTTATGTACTTTTTAGTCCTTTAAAATTATATTTTGAACACGTATTTGTAAATAAATAATTATTTGTTATGTGAAGCGTACTTGACGCAATGATCTAAACAAACTCTACCTGATCAGTAATAAGAAGTTTGAGTCGATTTATTTGATAATTGAATTTTGGTGAGATTTGTGGGTTTGAAGGGGACGACCTTTAGGCTTATTAAAAAATAACTAGTCGCATAAACCTGAAGATAACACATATTCATATTGTAAAAAAAACTTTATAGTTACCTATACATAACAAATACAGTAGTATAGAAATAAAACTAATTGGTCCATAAGTAAAAATATTAAACTCTTATATACATTTTTTTTCCAAATATTTGGAGATGAAAATTATGAAAAGATTAATTAGTGATATAAACGTGTTGAATGAAACATGTAAGGCGAGAATTGAAATGGCTTTAACGTGTTGTCATGAAGAGGCAATAATTGGTAACGTGGAAAGATAAAGCAAAGTAGAAAAAAAATAATTGTTTTTAAAAGTATATATATATATATATAATATATATTCATTATTTTAATTTTATTGTTTCCAATCATTATCTTATTCTATTGCTCCCACAAGTCCTTGGATTCTCCACTCACCACCCATCATCATCCATCTTTTCTTGCAAACAACATCCTCCATTTTCACTATTTACAAAAAAGTCACTCCTGTCTTTGTTAATTACTAGCGCCGGCACTTCATTTCTCTGTCTAAATCTCTGCAGCTTTTCATGTACATGCCAACAAAAGTGGTCTTTTTTATTTGTCCTTTTTGATTGCCAAATTTATCCTCATGCCCTCCTTTTTCTGTCGAATTAAAATTGCCGTTTTGGCACCTTCTAGAGATCGAAGGTGTTTTTTTTCTTTTATATTATAATAACACTGAGATTTTGTCATTATTATATTAGTTATGATTATTATTTTGTTGTTTATTTCAAAGCCCATTGCTCACACGCTATTGCTTAATTATTACCAATCTAGCTATTGTCATTGCTTCCACTCATCATTTCTTTTTTTTTTGTTTCACTTCATTTCTTTTTCTACTTTTAACCTTAATAGAAGTTGAGTTTCAAAACTTATTTGAAGGTAAAACTCTCTAAATATAGTATTGTTTTAATTGTATGGTAAATATAATTTTATACTATTTCTCATAAAATATTTTCTATAGTATACACACAATACTAAACTAGTTTATTCAATAATTATTTTTTAAATATCGATGAAGTTGAGACCCATGTGTACGGGGCGTGAAGAGAAATAAGCCTCACGTGTATAAATACGAGAGGGAGTAGATATATAATCTCACATAAAAAGAATTGAAGGGAAAAATGTGTATATAAAGGGAAGAGTCAAACTCAACCATTAAGTTTAAGTTTTTAGTTGTGGAGTCCGGTATGATATTTACAGCCCAGTTTATATGGTATTAGAGAGGGGTTAATTTGGGCACGTGTTTGTGGTCTACCGTTCCTACATCCCCATGTTAGCTCCAATGCATATGCAGAAGTCCAGTCCTCCTATATTTCACGTGTAGAAGGCTACAACGTGAGGGATAGTGTTGAAGTAGAGACACATGTATACGACGCGTGAAGAAAAATAAGTCTCACACGTACAAGCATGATAAAAGATCGTATATAAATGAAATAGTGAAACTCAACTAATAAGTTTGAACTTTTATTTGTGGAGTCCGACCAGATGTACATCTCCCATATATACGACCCATTTTTACAAATATTGAGCTAAACATTTTCACTACTGCTATTATTTTTGGAAAACAAAATCTTTATTGGTTGGCTTAACATATAAGTATGCTTTTATTGGATTTACAAAATATATTTGCATAGGTAGTATAGTATCCTAGTATTTAAATAAATAATTAGGCAAATACCGACCATGCATTTTGTTGTCATGTCAACAATTACACATGATTGATAAGGATCATCACATGATGATTTTATTTGAATAAAAATTGGAGAGAAGTTGAGAACTCTTTGTCAATGGGATCATGATTGACATTTGATGAAAGGTAAGTGTAGCTGATCATTATTATTATTATTATTATAAATTTACATATAATTATAGAGGGTGAGATCTGTACACACCAATGCCAATTTTATTTCTAGATGTTGCTATTATTGAACAAACACAATAATATTCATGGATGGATAAAATTTAGAAAAAAAAACAGCAATAACTTTGGTATTTTAAGACAAGGTGGTCCTAAAATCCTAAAGAACATGGCATTGAGAGTGTTGTCGGGCCAGTACTGTTGATTAATTAGTTGATATATATATATATATATATATATGTGTGTGCATGGTTAATTATAATTTATAATTAGGCCGTAAGGTTAATTATCGAAGTCTAGATTAATTGAACATAGCTCAATAACCTACCAATTTACATATTGAACGATTAATCTCCGACCAGCCCCAATTAATTTTCTATTTAATCGTTGAATTCGATTTTATTTTTAAATGATTTATGACTAATCTTGAGAAGTTTTCAGAAGGTTCTCTCCGCCTGAATAACGCCTAACGTTTTTTTAGAACGTCGATAAAAAGTAGTTACATTAGTTTATAACCAACCATCTCTTGAGGCATTATGACTAACTGCTTATATATATATATATATATATGAAAATTGTTTAGATAGAGCTTAAGTCAATTAGTATGATGGTCTCGCGGCGGTGTACAAGTCGAGGTTTGATAGTGAAGCGCCTAGTTTGGGGATCCGGGGTCCAAAGAGGCCTCCGACCTAGGATATTTGATGTAACCTAATTTACTTATAGTGATTCTTATATTCCAATTTTTTGATCAATATCGAAAAATTGCGTAAATTCAATGTTTATTTGATTTAAGGTTATAACAAAAATAATGTTTGGACTTTTTTTTGGACAACTAAGAATATTCTTATGCTTATGCTTCTCTCAATTTTCAAATTAAAGTTTCAACATCATTGGTGCTCTTGAATATTGGGCCGTCCCGTATCCCATGAAGCCCAAATTCACGGCTAAGTACAATTGGGCCAATCTCTACCTTCGGCCCATTTCATGTTTCGAATTCCACCTCCTTGTAAATATTGCATGATTTCTTTCCTTTTATTAATCTTTTGTAAACTAAGTATAAATACAAATTATTACATGAATATGATCAAGTTAGGTTACGTTGAAATCCTCACTTTACATGGTATCAGGGCTATGGGCGACTCCGTGGCACGAAAATGCGACATTAGGGTTGCTTATGCGCGCCGCTAACAACCCTGATTCGTCACTTTCTAGGTCTGGTTGACAATCCTGTTATGGACATCGTGACCCAACCATAGAATGACTGGCGAAAAACGGTGCATTATTATTATTCGAGCACGAGCTCGATTTTGTACCCACTCACAACCCGATGAAAAATCATCGGATTTGCGACCCTGGCTTCAGAACGATGCTCTGGTCAAAACACGGCTGGTCAATTCCCTCTCAAAAGAATTGCAAGTGGGTGCTGTCCACTCAGTCTTGGCACGCCAAACTTGGGTTGATCTAGAACAACGATTCACCCAAAATGTAAGCCTCGTGCGTACACTCTTCGTTGGGCAATAGCTCTCCTCCAGCAAGGCCGAAGGTCAGCCTCAACTTTTTATGATATACTGAAAAGAACTTGGGATGATACGATCGAGCTCGAGTTCATTTAAATAAAGACCCAAAATTAATATTTGTCATATAAATAAAAAATATGGCATTTTCAAAGAACTTATCATAAATGGATCAAATATTATTCTGTCTATTACAATAGCAAATACAAGATTTTGATTATCAATATCACATTTAATACTTATTACAAATTTCCATTGTAACAATAACTCATAATAGTTAAATTATTACAGGAACAACTTTATTGGATCTATATATTATAGCATCGAAACAATTAGTTTAGAGCTAATTAACTTCTTAGAGTTTCAATTCGAAAAGTTGTTGAACATTATAAGGAGCAATTACGGTTCGATCTCCATTCCACATGAGTTTTGCCAATTGAGAATTCGAAGCTTGAGTTGTGTGAGCTCCATCGAACATCAAAAACGCGCTCGGATTGCTGCATAAAAAGTACGGGCTCGTTCCACAATTTATCCCGTTTACTCCTCCCCCGTTCCCACAACAAGCTATTTCGCTCTCTGCAAATCCTACATAAAAATAATTCGTTATGTTTAAATTGAAGTTAGGATGACAAAAAACTTCGAACCAGATCACAGAGACCTTATGTCACATTCTCAATCAGAATAGGGCTTCCTAAAAATTTAGGATACATTTTATAACTATATATTGTAATATTATATATAATATTTATATATTTAATTAAATAATTAATTATGTGGGCGGGGATTAGAAATCGAGGAATTTCCATACCCGTCAAAGATTTGAGCGGGTAAATATCATCGAAATAACTCTAAAACCTATATATAACGATTCCCTAATGTAGTTATTGTTGATAAAAAAGTACTTATCATCAAGAGTCACAATTTCTTTTGTTATTTACCATAATACGTACCGTAACTCGCAGGGTTCAGATACCGGAGTAATAGTTGATTGAAGGAGTCGAATACTCCGAATTTGATCTGGGAGTATTGTGTTGTGCTCTTCAACTTGTGGAGAGCTTCTCGTAGAGCAACGTTGTGCAATTTCGCAATAACATTGATTTCGTCGTAGCATATCAATTCCGTTAGGTTTATCGTGTATTTCAAGTACGGCATGCAGCCGTACGGCCCCGCATCGGCAAATGCAAATTTCCTTCCTCCTTCATCGTATATTTCCTGCAATACATATGACTCATTTTACATTGTATCGTATATAATGTGATTCGGGCATGTATTGGTATATAACTAGCGTCGCCTCCCCGAGGCTCCAATTTACTCACTTGAGGGTAAGATTTTTTTATCAGCAATTAAAACGATTATATTATTAAAAGAAGGGACTTCTACCCGAGAAGGGTAGGGAGGTATAGGGTTGTCATACCCTGTCCCGTCTCTCACCCAGTATATAAAATAGTATTTTAACTACATTTCAAGACAACTATCGAGCAACAACAATTTTCATACATTGCCTCTCGTTGACAAAAAACCGACCAGACAGAGGCAAAGTCTAAAATAATCCATCCCGAATCTGTCTCGTTGTCATAAATTAAAATAAGTAGCTTCTACTTATCATACATGACTTTAGTTTAACTAGAAAATAAAAAAAACTTGATGATTAATTACGAACCTTGACCACATTGATTATTCTCTCAACAACAATATTAACGTAGGATTGTTGTTGAGGTTTAGTGGCAATTATGTTACTAATGATAAATGTTAAGTAGTCATTGCCTCCAATGCTCAACAAGTAAACTCCATTTCTCAACACACTCTTCTCCAAATCTCTCGTTTTGTTCTTGAATATTGCTAGTTGCTCATCAAGATTAATCTGCAAATATATATATATATATATATATATATATATATATATATATATATATATATATATATATACCAATTATCAATATTTGTACATATTAAATTTGATAAAAAAAAATTAAGTACCAAATTTGTTAAATTTTGTATATATACCCACCACATGATGAATATCGTAAGTGGCGGCGCCAGCGGAAGCAAAATTATAACCATGAGTTTCGCTCGCATTTGGATCTAGAGCCGCTGGAATATATGGCAACTTCGCGTATTGGGCTGCACCAAGAATATACTCATCGAATCGTTCACTTCAGTTTGGAATTTTTTTTAATCCATAATCACTTGTTATGGTGTTTTTATAGTTTATGAAATAGCGTTCGGGTTTTCAAACAGATTAGGGTTTGAATTATTGGCATAGAAAAATGATAATACATGACTGGCATTGTCAGTCGGGTATGGATTAAATTGGGTAAGGTATATTTGGATATCCGATTGGAGGTCAGTCGGGAATGGTACAATAACATTGACCATACCCGGCCAACTGACATTGTGTTAGTCAGGTATGGTCTGTAAACCCAACTAATTCTATTTTAGTTAGTTGAGTAAGACGAGATTTTCAGTAGTGAAAACACATTGTCGTGTAATTTGATTCAATTTTCATACCAATTCAAACATAAACTGTCACAAACCAAATTGATCACTTTCGATTTTTATTTTTTAAAACTGTAGACCAAACCGTCTCACCGAATTTGACCATATGATTCAAGATTAGACCGGGTCAAACGGTTGAGTTAATTTACTAGTTTAAAATTAAATTAAGAATCTCGAATCAACCCATTAGGATTCATATCATTTTACCATCTTATAATAATTCATCGCGTATTTATATAAAAAAATAAAAATGAACGTATATACGTGCACATAATATAAATGTACCTATAAAATCGGGGATCAACAAGCCATCGGAGTACCTTCCGGTGGGTCTAGAATATGACATTCCGAACGGGTGGTGATTGGCCGGAAAATATCCGTCGGGGCGGTAATATTGGTTGTTTCCGACATCATAAGCCGAGGCTCCGAACACAAACATTCTTGTTTTCGCAACATCATGTCCATGACACTTCGTAGCGACGAGGAAGGCGTAGACGACGCATAAATTTACAAAACTCGCCATTGTATATGTTTTTTTTTGCTAATTAATCACTCTTCTTGTTAAATGATATCACTTTATATATAGCAATTCCAAGGTATAGTAATTAGAATTATAAAATATTAAAAATCAAATGATTGTCTACACGTCACTCTAACTTCCTATAATAGAAATTACTAATTTAACAATAAATTTAAATCTTCACCTATTAGTTTGAGAATTTAGGTGGGTCAATTCAAAAATCGTTGAACTATATTATAGCTAGCTCGGACTAATGTTTTGTATTGATTATCGTTTTAAGAATTTTAGATATTTGTAATCAAATCCTATAAAATTACCTTATAAAAGGAACCTATACTTGTCCTCTATATATATTTGAAAATTCTTCCACAACACGTATCGTGTATATAAGCAAATATGAATAAAAAATATTTTAAAATAATTTTTGAATTCATCGTGTTGTTTTAAGTTTGATAAGTAAATTAATCCTATCAGATTATAAATAAATATATTTTTTATTTCTACCTTAATTTGCTTCATTTCATAATCTTTTTTATGAACACAATCGATCTTAGATTTTTACACATGTTCGACTTGTAAATACAATAATTTTCCCATCATAGCTAATAAATCATAACCTTTATTAACTTATTACACAAATTACATTTTTGGAGAATATTACAATATTCACAACACTTAGTTTATAACTAATTACAATACATATATCTCTCCAAGAGAACACCAAACTATTTTAGCTCACATTTTTCAATGATGAAATCGTGAATTATTCATTCAATTTTTTTTACAAACTATTCATTTTATTTGGTAATGTAGAGAAAGATTAATTTTTCATTTTTTTTACAATATATGCATTTCGAAAAGTTGTTGAATATTGTAAGGGCTAATTAGGGTTCGATCCCCGTTCCACATGAGCCGAGACAACTGAGAATTCGCAGATTGAGTCGTGTGAGCTCCATCGAACATCACAAACACGCTCGGATTGCTACACAAAAAATATGGGCTCGTGCCACAGTTTTGTCCATTAACTCCTCCCCCGTACCCGCAACAAGCTATTTCGCCTTCCACAAACCCTTTTAACGTAAAAATAAATTAAAATTCATTATTGGTTATATACATATCAAGTAAATTTTTCTTGAATTACCATTTTATTGAACGTATATATTAAGTGTCACAGTTTCTTACAGTTTATAGTAAACGTACCATAACTCGCAGGATTCAGAATCCGGTGGGCTAGTTGATTGTAGTAGTCGAATACTCCGTATTTGATTTGTGCGTATTGTGTTGAGTTCATCAATTTATAAAGAGCTTCTCTCAAGGCCGAGTTGTGTAATCTTGCAACGACATTGACTCTTTCGTAGCATTCGCCCGTTAGGTTTTGAGTATATTTCTCCATCGGCGTGCAACCCAAGGGACCGACGTCTTGAAATGCGAATTTCCTCCCTCCTCTTTCGTATATCTCCTACAATTTAATAAATTAAACACACAAACAAGAACGAAAAATAATGATATCATCTATTGAACGTGTTAAGCAATGACGATATCTGTATCTTTTTAAACGTCGAACGTCAACACTCTTTTTGATGTAGCAACGAGATCCATCTACCAATATAAACTTCTAAGTGGGTTGGTTTTAACACGACAACAGAGATGATTAATTCAGGTCTGGGCGCTTAAAAGTTCAAACAGATAGGTAAAAACCGACTATATATATATTTATTAACTAATGACATGCACACTGACCTTGATCACATTGGTTAATCCCCCAATAATCAAATTTATGTAGTCATGTTGTTGGGCTTCAGTGGCATTTTCGTTATTTTGGATGAACTGAAAATAGTCATTGCCTCCCATACTAAACAAGTAAACTCCATTTCTCATCACATTCTCCCCAAAATCTCTGGTTTTGTTCTTGAATATTTTCAGCTGCTCATTAAGATTAATCTGAACATATAATATATAGAGGCCAATCAGCAATATTAAGAAAAAATAATAATTAATCACCCAAATTAGTTTAATTAATTAATTAATTAGACCTACCACACCAACATGATCATCAAGAACACCAGCTCCAGCTGAAGCAAAATTGTAACCATAAGTTCCATTGGCTTGTGGGTCTAGAGCTGCTGGAATTAGAGGCAATTTTGCATATTGGGCTGCACCAAATTAATATAATTAATTTCACATTAATTTAGAATTTTTGTACCCATGAAATTTGTTAATTAATATCGCGCAGGAGATTATAATAATTATTAGGTGAAATTTGTTCTGGTGGTGCTAGAGTCACGAGCTTATATAATAATCTCGGTCTCCATCTATCAGTTTGAGCTATTAGGTGTGTTGGGCTTCTGCTATGGTATCAGAGTTTGGTTTTGTCTTGTACGTGACCTCTGATGTCATCGGGCCTAAAAGCCCATGGATCAGACATCAAAGGGCATTATATATCTTTTCCGCTCGTCTGTTTTAACGTGCATTTCAAACCAGCTTGCATACAGAAAGAGTTTTCATGAATATATGGAATATAGACATACCTATGAAATCAGGGACAACCAAGCCATCGGAGCACCGCCCGGTTGGCTCAACAAATGACATCCCGTACGGGTTGTGATTGGTCGAAATATATTCGTCGGGAGTGTAATATTGGTTGTTTCCGGCGTCAAAAAGCGAGTCTCCGAACACAAACAATGACTTCTTATATTGCAATTTCGTTTCCACTGCATTGTTATTGAGAAACTCGCTACGAACTTCGTAACAATTTGTAGGGAGGATGAAGACGAGGACGAGGGCGAAGATGATGACACAAAAAATTACAATATAATTTGGAGGATTTTTGCTGCCTAAACTTGCCATTGTATAAGTTTTATTTGCTAATTACTATTCAAAATATCCATTTTATAGTGATTTCAAGGGACAAAGTTTGTAATTAATACTTTACTTATATGTATACGTAACTCTAATTTTTAGTGTTATAGATATTTTGTTATTGTAAAAGATTACAAATATATGTATATAATTTTTTATTTTCTAACTTTACTATTCTATCAGAAAATGACGAGACACATGAAGTTCAAATAATCTCGAGAGTGATTTAAATAAACGAGAATATGATGAGACGTATAATAATTAAAATCGTGTTAAAAATGATTTTTAATAAAAGAGACACATCGTCGGATTCGTCACTAACAATGTACATAGAAAAGAAAAATCGAAAACTTTGAACCTCAAGAAATTGATGTTAGCTCGATTAAGGTATGGAGTTTTAGTGTTTCAATAATTATAAATTTATGATTAATTACCAATTTGTTGCAACAAATCATTGTAGCTAGCTTGGACTAACGTATGGTAGATTTGTTAACCTCTTGAAGAGTTTATTTTTGGAAAATTTAATAGTTCTTCAGTTAAAAGAAATAAAGAATAATTCAAAGTATGAATTAAAGAAGGTATGATAAATTACTCAAAGATCATATTATATTTAATAGACTTCTGGAGAGAATTAGGGAAACCAAATTTGCTATGTATTTTTGCGATTATCATCTGGGCAATTTTGGGAGCTAGAAACCGATGTATCTGAAAAGGGGAGGTATTCCATCCGACCACGATGGCGACATTGGCTAAGGCACATCGGAAGCTTTGGCGCGAGGCCGGGCCAGGCAATCCCACCCAACCATTGGCTCATATTTCTCTTAAGTAGGCTTGGATTCCGCGTCTGATGGTCCAGCTGCTCACTACTTGACCACATGATAAAGTTCGAACCCCAGTTATGGTATCGGGTGGAGAAGGGTATATGGATAGTTAGGGATAATATTGTAATCTTTAAAAGAGAAATAGCTTGAATTATGGTTTTATTGATGAATATATATAGCAAAAAATGCCATATTATATGAAGTTTTCACAAAAGGGTGTCGCATTGTTTACAATTTTTTAAAACGACGAAATTACTCCTAAAACTGAAAATTATTATTTTTGAAAATAAATATTTTGAAAGTTTTTTTTGTTTTTATCTTTTAATTAAAATTATATGATCAAATCTTGTTATTTTTATTTTGTAGTTAAACTATTTTGTAGTTAAAGTTATTTTCTAAAATTGTGTTATAAACATTTAATACTTAATTTCATGAAAAAATTCGTCAATTTTGTAAAAATAACACATTTTCACAAAAGCATGCAAACAACACACATTTTTTTCATTAATAAATAACACAACACTCTTTTATAAAAATGTCATATAATAGAAAATTTGTTTGCAATTTTCTCCATATATATTTAATGTTAGCGATTTCTCGTTGTTTATAGCAAACGTACCATAACTCGTCACATTCAAAATCCGGAGAGCTAGGTGATTGTAGTAATCGAATACTTCGTATTCGATTTGTGCGTATCGTTTTGAGTTCTTCAATTTATAAAGAGCTTTTTTAGGGCAGTGTTGTGCAATGGACCTACATCCTGGAATGCAAATTTTCTACCTCCTACTTTCGTAAATTTTCTATAATATATTAATTTGAACACACAGAAAAGAATTAAATAATAAGATTGTTAAAGTCCGACCCGATCTTTTCAACGTCAGAAGCTAACATATACAAGACCGTATCTTTTCAACGTAAGAAGCAAGATACGAGACTTTGAACCTCAAGAAATTGATTTTAGCTCAATTAAGGTATGCAATTTAGTGTTTCAACAATTATAATTAATCACCAATTAATTTGAGGTAACAAATCATTGTGTCGAGCTTGGACTAACGTGTGGTATTTATCAACCTTTCAAGAGTTTATTTATTGTTTTTGGAAATAAATCAATGGTCCTTCAATTGAAAGAAACAAAAAAGATCGTATAATATATAGACGCTTAAAATAATTTAAAATCATCATATATATTCAAATTATACATGAATCAATGCAGGTATATATCATTCTTCACAAGATCGACAACATTTAATTAAACTTTCTATTGTAATTAAAATTGGATCAAAAGCGAAGCAAAATTACCAAATTTATTTTTCGATGATCGTGCAAATATTATAAATGATAAGGTTTTTGCGATCTCAATTGAGAAGGTCAAGTGTCACAACCAAGGTTATTAGCACATTAATTCTTTAATTTGAATCTTTATTGTAAACAACTAAATAATGCAATAAGTCACTTATTTTAGTTCATGATTTTTATACTAATGATTTTTTATCAAATGAAAAATTATGTTATTGTCATTTTCATATGAGTCATTTAATTCTGGATAAATGTTATTAAGACTCACTACTACTGGTTATGCGGTAAGAATCGAACCGGTTCACGTATGGAGTATGTGAAACAAAGAATGAAGTCCGAAAAAATATATATATTTTTATTTTGTATTATTATTATTATTATTATTATTATTATTATTATTATTATTATGTTTGCAAACTTTATATTTCAACAACGTCGTTTTAATGATTAAATCTTAACATTCCATTTTTGTTAATAACTTTTGTAACGGCAAATTTAAAGTTTTTTGGATATATAAATTCAACTGATTCGACCTATAATTAAATCGAGTCTAAGCAAAAAAAAAAAAAAATCAACTAGTTCCAACAATGTAAAATCAGGAACCGAACAGTCAAAACTCGTTTACCATTATAATGATTCTAGTATATGCTTATCATGATATTTAGAAAACCGGACGATTTGATCATGCCCAGTTCATGGCTGGTGCGTTACAGTTCTCAAACCATGCCCACCCCGATTATTTAGTAACCAATTGGCTGGTTGTAAATGTGATGTTCACGACCTAGCATTCGTACAATTACATATTTTTCAACACTCTTAGATCGTCGTCGCCTTCAAACAATTGTTTCATGTTGTAAGGAGCCATGAAACTTGTGTCGCCCGACCACATGAGCTTAGCCAACTGAGAATTTGCCGTTTCGGTCGTGTGCCTTCCGTCGAACAATACAAAATCCCTTGGGTTGCTACACAAAAAATACGGACTCGTCCCACAATTTTCCGCATTTAATTTTCCTCCGTATCCGCAACACGCGACCTCTCCGTCCTTAAATCCTGCGAATTCAATCAAATGTCACATAATTGAAGAATATTCGTATTCGAATTCAAACAATTAAATTACTCTCATGTAGTGCTTCCCAGGAGTAACTGAACTGAAAAGAACAGAATTGGTTTGGTTTTAGTTTATAAAATAGAATCGATATAAAATCTAACTAAACTAAAAACCGACCGATCTAGATATGTGATTCATTTTAGGTCATCAACATTTATTAACTAAACATAAAATAGTGGGCGATAATAAATAAATCAAGACTGAGCCAAAATGTGAGAATTTTATGAAAATCGATTAAAAAATATTCTAACCGAAAACCGATAAAAGTCATATAACAAGTTAAAAGGCTTAAAATGTGAGAATTTCATGAAATTCGTTTCATAAGAATCCGAACCGAACCGAACCAAAAATCGACATGTTGAAAAATGAATCGAACCAAATTCTATCAGTTCGATCTATGCTTGTATTTTCTTGAAAACGAAACGATCGGTTCGGTTCAAAACCAAACCAGATCAACTCAAAACCGACCCGTGAACAACCCTACCTCACGACTAATAAATTTCACCATCTCCCCATATATCAAATTATATTAAATTTTTTACCGTAATCGGTGACGTTTTGGAATCGGTACGTTAGTTGATTGTAGTAATCGAACACTCCATATTTGATGTCTTTGTATTTTTCGGATCGTGTAAGGTTTTGAAGTGCCTTCCTCAGAGCTACGTTGTGTAATTTGGCTATTGTGTTGGCTTCTTCGTAGCATCCTTCGGTTAGGCCCATCGCATATTTTATTAATGGAATGCAACCGATCGGTCCAACGTCTTGAAACGCAAATTTCCTTCCTCCTCCTTCGTATATCGCCTTTACACATATTTATATATGTACAAGTAAAACCATAGTTTAGTACGTGAAAATGTGACAAACTTAAAATCACGAGTTTACATGTAGAATTATATTTTGACTCGCGTTTTTATGATGTCAAACTTTCGAATGATTGATTCGTACATTCAGATCACATTACGTGATACCTTATGTGCATGGATTATGGGTCTTCGGCCCAAAATATGGTATATTTAAAATATTTTTGTGGATTTTCAACCCTGCTTGCGTAAACTCTCTTTATATCTAGTGATTTTTTGATGTGGCTCTTAAATTTCGAGTGACTAGCCTATCATATTTATGGTTTAATGTTTACTTATGTACTTCCTTAACCTGGCTCGTAATCTTTTGATGTGAGACTAACTCACATGTACGGAGATAACAGAATTACGATCCTATGGCATGCAAGCAATATGTAATTATAAAAGACTATCTTAATTCCAAGTTTAGATAGGGGTGTAGACGAGCGAAATCAAGTTTATATTTGTCATGGCTCAACTCGAAAAAAAAATGGAACATCTCGTGCTCAAGCTCAACTCACTTCAAATCATGTATTTTTTCACTATAAACATTAATAGAACAAAAATGAAATAGTTGTATCATATTAATTAAATATAAACGAGCAGCCTCGTTATGCCTAACGAGATTTAAATTAATAACTTCGCTCGACTTCGGTTCTTTTATTAAAATTGTTAAACCTTAAGCTCGATCTCGACAGGAGCTTGATTATAGCAAGATCGAGCCCCAACTAGGTTGTTTATAATTCTGAATCTAAATATCTTCACATGTACGACTTTCAAATATCACATGAGTAAGATTTTAACACGATATACGTATTGTTACGAAACACAGATTGTTGATTGTTGATTTTTTTTGGGAAGAAATATACCTTGATCGTTGATAGTGTTCCTCGAATGATCACATGAACAAAATCTTGCATGTTTTGCTGAGTAGCATTTAGGACATCAAGTGAGAAGGTCGCGTAGTCATTGCCTCCGGTGCTAAACATGTACACTGAATTTCCGACAACATTCTCGTACTCTTCGTTGTCCGTTAAGTTCACGAACAATGCTAACTGCTCCTTTAGATTCATCTGACCACGTGCGTCCGTAAGTTACTGTTACAGCCATGCATGCACGTGGCTTGTTGTCGGAGAATAACAACCCACGTGCATGTTACTGAAATATATAGCAAGAAACTGTGTATATGTGTCTAAAAATGAGGAAAAGACCTATGAAATCAATTTTCCTTTTTTAATTAAAACAAAAAAACATATTTTTTTCAACTCGAGTTTGTCGATTCTTTTATTTTCTCGCACGTCATTGATGTATTTCTGTGAAACTTCAAGTTTAGGCGAGTTCGGAGTGATCGATAGAAAAACCGATGAGCACGATTTGAAAAACATTACTCTTTAAGTGCATTTCATCGTTTTTTGACAGATTTACATATATTATTACAAAAAAATACGACGTCTCTTTTTACAAAAATGACATTACATGACAACTTTTTCCAAAATTTAAAAAGTTGATGTTAACATTTTACGATTTACCATGCGTGTGTGTTTTCATTATTATGGTATGTATTTCCTATAACCCGTTATAACCTCTTGTTACACTCAGGGACTTCCCGTTACACCATTTTCCCTACAGGGTTCACTGATTGGATATAGAAAAATACACGCCCCCATCGTTACACAATTCTCCCGATGTTATGTAAATACATATTATAGTAATGAAAATACACGATTTTATAAATGAAATAAGGGCGAACATCAGTTCACACCAGCCTCCTGATTCACACTTGAATATACCCCTATATATATTATAATAATTAGGTAAGAAATACATACTGCTTGGGCGTGATAAAGAACACCAGATCCTGCAGAGGCAAAGTTATATCCAAAGGACCCATCTGCGGATGGGTCCAGTGCCGGTGGAATCAGAGGCATGTTCGCATATTCAGCTGCATTTTCATAATTAGTTTTTAAAATCACTTGTTTAGCACATAATTATAAAAATTAGAATAATATTTTAGTCTTTACATTCAAATTAAAAATAGCTCATTCAGCCATCCAGGATATTTTAGTCTTTTTCACAAAATAAAAAAAGAGCGAGTAGAATAAAAATAGGAACAGTTTTGACAAAGTTGGGTATCCACCATGACAAAAAATTATTCGAGTGAAGTCATGTGCAAAACAGGACTATTATTAGGGGGAACGAATCAATGGTGAATATTAGGAATATTTTACTTATATATATATATATTAAAGGATGACAACATGGCAGATATAAGACAGACTTAGAGTCTCCATCGTTATCTATATTTCGGCATATCACAAACATTGATTTGCCATTAGATTCGAGAGTTTTGGTAAATATGTAAATCAAAGTAGACACGTTAACAAGTTAGTGAGGCATTTTTGATAAATATACACAATGTAATTTTAACATTGAGAAAATGAAAAAAAGGTGTGGTGTTGTATATAATTTAAATTATAAATAAATGACGCGAACTTTATTTGTTTACAAAATATACGTATTTGTACAAAAGTAATTATACTATTCTTAAAATTAAGAATTACAATTGCAAAATGTGATTATTGCTTAAAAGAAAGATATTTTCAATTTCTTTTGAAAATAGTTAAAATTTTAAAATAAAATATTTCTTAATTTGAAGACATTTTATTTATTACTTCAAAGTACGAACTCCCATGTTTTGTAAAAAACATCAAAATGGCAATTAAAAAAATACGCATGAATCTCTTACAAATTATAGTTTTGTATTCTAACACGATCCACCCGTAAAAGAACATATAACGGATTAGTAATGTTTACCGATGAAATCGGGGACGAGAAAGCCATCGGAGTGCCTCCCGGTGGCGACGAAAGAGGACATGCCATAAGGGTGGTGGTTGGCCGGAATGTAGATCGTAGGAGTGTAGTACTGGTTGTTTCCGGCGTCGAAAAGCGAGTCTCCGAACACGAACAGTAACTTCTCCGGTGCCTCCGAAGCTCGAACATCGCCGAAAAATACCACACTAATGCATAGTAGAATCAAGACACAATAATGTTGAATATATTTGATAATTAGACTTACCATATTTAAAAGCTAATTCAGGTTTGAAATGTATAGGACGGTCGGTCCATATATTATAAATATGTAGTTTCTGTAGTTATTGTTCATTTAAATCGAGTACATTTAGTTGCATCGGCCGGTCAATATCTGTAGTTCAAATTATTTATATGCAATATTCGGTTGAAAAGTAGATATGGTATTTTATTTTCTGCAGTTCAATTGTTTAATATAATGTTTCTTGTTAATTAATGAAGTTTCTTCGGAGGGTTTTAAATAGATTTATTTCCTACACTGTTGTGGTGCAGTTGAGGAAGTCGGTATACAGAAGGTAGAACACCCGAAGTTATCTCTAAAATGTCATATTTGAACAAAAGACTAGCGTTTTCCGGGCAGAAATGAAGATACGACTGATTTCGGCCATCGGAGATCATTTGGAGGGTCAAAATCGCGTTTTATAAGTTTCGGGCAGCTTTTTTTATAATTTTTAATAGTTGTTTCATTTCTTTTCCTTTATTGACTTTTTTTTCCTTTCTGGTGAATTAGTTTTTCTTTTTTTACAATTTGTGTTTCATTATTTAAGCACTCTCATACAGTCTTTGTTATTCAGTTATTTTTGATAAATTAATAAAATTCGAGGTTTTCTTCTATATTTATGATCTTCGATATTCTTCGGAATCAACGAATCTTGATGAAGAGTTCTTCCTAACCACGTACGCTGCATCACACACTCATAATTTTTTTGAATCAAAGCATTTTATTCAATTTATCAATCTGGGTGGGATAATCCCGATATCTATAGATCAAGCGCACACTGTTTCTAACGACAGTAAAAATAACAAGACGAGTAACATAACAAGCTCACGGTGGTCCATAATTTTTATAATATCTAAACTGTTTTTGTCATACACAGATTAATTTTTTTAGTAGTAGTTAATAAAGTAAGTTGTACCCTCTTTTACCCACATGGGAGGAGGGAAAAGAAAACCTCCCCGAATAACTTGACGATAATTCTTTATCTCCGAAATCCATCCTTTCTGGAGATATGATATTCATGATCTAACGAGACACAAAAGAGAATTGTTAAACTCAGTTTAAACTCGTTCTGTTGCCGTCCCTAACCATGGAATGGATTAAAAAGGGTTTGGATATATATTTGTTTATTTGCACCCATTAATGATTTTAACTAATATTTAAGAAAACGTAAAATTTTAATGGGCTTTTGGCCCAATTAAATCCCATGGTGGAGAATATGGACCAGCCTAAAATATTTGGAGGCCCACAAAAGGCTGAGCTCGAACACTCTTTTAGACATAACAAAACAAGGCAAGTCAACACAAGAAACAAAATAGTATGATGAAATTTAAATTTTATTAAAAAAACACATCAAACTTTTCTTAAAAAAAACCATCTAATTTCTAATGTGCCCCTCTCAATCTCCTCTTCTAAATGAAAAGTACAAGTTCACACTTATAAAAACTGGGGCGTTAGAATATAAAATTATAATGGGTCATTCAACTATCAGCTTTTAGTTGAGTTAGTCTTCTATACTAACAATTTTTTTTGTCGATATCTAAAGAATATACTTGAATTAATCATGAATTTAAGATTGATTTAATTATCTGAAGAATATACTTGAATTAATCATGAATTTAAAACCGGACCGGACTCCCCGAATTAATTACCATAATATTACATAAATATACAGTGAACATGCAAGCTCCCACAAAGTCTTCAATAATATTGCTATGTTCTAAATACTCAGTCTATATATAAGACCAAACTTATTCGACTTAAGCTAAAAAGTTGCGAATTCGAATAATTCGACCAATTCAAGAATATCAATAACCTTGAATCAATTGTCTAGTCCGAAATTAACATAAATTTCACAGTTCATCGGATCCGGCGGGCTCGACCGGAACGGGAAATCCAATTTGAAAGAGTTGCTTAACGTTGTACGGCGTGACAAAATCCTCGGAACCTTCCCAAAACATCTTTGCCAATATGTTGTTGGTCCGTTGACCGGTGTGACCTCCGTCGAAGAACACGTACGCTCCGGGGTTCGTGCACATCGAGTAGGGCTCCAGCCCGCACCCTTCCCCGTTGAACAACCCCGATCCGCAACACGCCTCCTTGCTATAGTGAAACCCTAGATTTCATTATGTTTTCAATCAGCTAAAAGGTCAACCTTATTAGATATCAGAATTTTAGGTGAACATATACGTACCATAGTTGGTAGGGTTCTCGATGAGGTCGCCGAGTTTGGTACAGTAGTCGAAAATCCCATACTTGACATCCGGATGGTTTGGATCTCCCGTGAACTTGGAAAACGCGACCGAAAGGGCCTTGTTGTGTCTTATAGCTAGTGTTAAAGGTAACTCCGCACAATCGCCGCACACCATGTTGTGGATCTTCTTCACCGCCGGAAGGCACCCCAACGGTGGTATGTTTTGAATTGCAAATTTTCGCCCGCCCAACTTGTAAATTTCCTGCTCATGGATTAACACATTCAACCATAAAAATAAAATGAATTATTTTTTAATCATTTATAATTTCAAAATTGTCAATATAAATCGAAGTTCAGACATGAAATTGAAAGAGATGGTCAAAACAAACCCAACTAACATGATCGACTTTTCAGTTATAAAGTCTGGCATGATATATATATATAAACACAAGAAAATATATAATAAATTCGTAACCACTATCTATATATAACTAGTTTACATAGTATTAGAGTAAGGTCAATTTAAACTCACATGAACAAAATTGAAAAAAATTGAAAAGGGTGTCTATAAAGATAGTTGTAACAAAACCCAACTAACAAGGTATAACTTTTTAAGTTACGGAGTACCGCCCGATATATACGTCACAATTTAACAGATTTTGAATCCCCATTCCCGTCTCTCTCAATTTATATTTTATTATGCGGGTTCGAAGCTTAGATTTTAACTTAAGTTTGAATTTGATTAGTATAGAAGTTGAATTCTGACAATTTCAAACTCCATTCAGCATATCAGAAATTGTACGCTAATTTTAATTTTATTACGATGGAATCATGCAATCTGGTTCAAAATCAAACTGTGAATAGACGTACTCATGCAAGAACAAATTCCAAGACTAAAATTTGAACTTATGGATCGAAATTACCTTAATGCTATCCATGTAAGCGAAAATGACCTTGTCGACGCGCTCTTGTTGCTGATGATCTATAGCGGCATTTGGGTACTTACTCGAAAACCCGACATAGTCATTACTTCCCAAAGCAATCAAATAGACAGCGTTTCTGAGTTTAACGTTGGCTTCGACGGATCCGAATGTGTCGGTCCATTTCACGGTCACGTTTTTAAGTGCCTCTACCTGAGTGGGGAAGTTCATCTACACATGAATTCAACGTAATTAAGAATATTTAGTAATTAGTTTCTATTTCGAGGAAGTTAAGGTTGTAATAACAACAACATGAAATCATTAATGATTACATGGAAAAACTTAACCCTCGACCAGAGAATGCGCCTACAATCATATATGACGCCCCCGGACATGTTCCTTGTTTCTTTTGCGGGACCTGACCCACTACTCTAAGACAATTCGATTCAAACACCACCTCGGTCCAATTCTTTCCTCTTTTTCATGGTAACGCTTCCCTGACACCTACGGCCTCCACCTCTTCGGAATGGAGATGATCCGAAATACGTCAACAAAGAGCTCCCACTACTCGACTATCTGAATCTCTACAGACAAGCCCTATGCTTCAATATATCAATATTATTTCTACGTAAACGAGACTTACGACTTTAGGATTTTCAGGTAAAACACCGGCTCCGGCTGAAGCGAAATTAGCCCCTTGAGTCAAGTCCACATCACCGTGCAGGTAGGGCAGTACTATATTCGTCCCTGCATACATGCCTATAAATATATGTTTTAACTATCATATTGTAGTTGTATAACTATAAGAGAAAATAAAATTTTTGATACACCTGATTATACTATTTTTTCACTTTTATATTCTAATGATTTTTTTTTTCTCTTTTTCAATGTCTTAACTATCATCCTGGGACAACCTATTACTAGAATACTTAAATTACCACAGTAATTGAACTGATTTAAGAAACCAGAATTGAACCAATTCAAATCGATTTAAAAAATAGTATTGATCCAGTTCAATTTGGTTTAAAATAAAAAAATTGAACCAGTTTAGTTTCGAAATCAAGAAATTCTTCTTCTCTTAAAATATATTTTTCCTGAACTATAATGTTAAGTAATACAGAAAATAGCAATAAAAGTGCCTATATGATAGTTTTTTAGGGGCTGAATCATGTGAGAACTGAACTTTTATATGAGAACGTGAGAACTGCGTTTGTTTATTGAAAATAAGTGAATGTCCAATAAGAATTGTGATATCTAATGAAAGTGAATGTCCAGCGAAAATAGGTGAATATCCAATGAAAACACTTTATCCATTCAAAATAAATAAATGTCCAATGGACATAAGAGAATGTCCAATGGTTCTCATGTTCTCACGACACATTTGGTTCTCAGCCGAACCTTTCTATATATATATATATATAGAGGACAAATCAAGTGAAAACCAAACCCCTTTGTGAGAGCATGAGAACTTAGTTTGTCAATTGAAAACAAGTGAATGTCTATCAAAAATAGGTGAATGTCCAAAGAAAAATGATGATATCTAATGAAAGTGAATGTCCAACGAAAACACTTATCCATTGAAATTAAATGAATGTCCATGGAAATAAGTGAATGTCCAGTGATTCTCATGTTCTCACGACACATTTAGTTCTCATTCGAACTCTTCCCTATATATATATATATATATATATATATATATATATATATATATATATATATATATATATATATATATATATATATATATATATATATAATGAAATTACCCTTGAAAATAAAATTTATTTTGTTAGAAAAAGTTAAATTCTTTTTTTCTGTTTTTATCAAATTTTATAAGAATACTATTTTTAAGTTAAAATTATTTTTTGAAATCATATTTTTTTCAGTTAACAAGACAACATATAGCACACTTTCTCAAAAATATCATATAATAGCGCACATTTTTACAATTTTCCCTAAACAATATATATATACTGCACGATTAAATGATAAAATTACCGATGAAATCGGGCAAAATGAGGCCGTCGGAGAGCCGGCCGGTGGCTTTGGCGAAGTAGGACCGGCCGTAAGGGTAGTGGTTGGCCGGAATGTGCTCGGTAGGGTTTAGGAAGGCATTGTTACCGGGATCGGAGAGCGAGTCGCCGAAGACAAAAAGCGAGTTTTCGGGCACGACCCTGGCCGTACCTATGTCCGGTCGTACGTGCCCACGACAAGATTTAACATTCACAACGACACTTGTTGTGAATGAGATTAGCAACAGAGAGAGGAATCGATTCATGACGAGGCACAAAAACATGAACAACAAAAACAATATGTGCATATATGTGAGTTAAGGTTGTTTTGGTGATTACTTGTCCTACATATATGAACTTGTGACTAATGGTCCCAACGTCTAAATTTATCGTCCACTTCATATTACGAAAAATAAAAACGATTTTACAAAAGTTAAAGAAACTTTAATCTATAATATATGTACGTATGTTTTGGGCCACACAATAATGATCTGTCACTTTCCTCTTCACTGATTAACCCAAAAACAAACCTATCCAAGTACTTTAATAAGACAAAGAACACAACACTCCACAATGAGGGGTGTTAGAAAAAAAACCAAACCGAAAAATGGTCGGTTCGGTTTTGGTTCAATTAGTGAAAATCGACCAAAAACCGAACTGACAGACTCCGGTTCAAAATGTGATGAATCCTCCAGTTTATACTTCAATTTATGGTGTTTTTCAATTGAAATTTTTTTTAGACTTTATTAACGTTTTATTTTAATTAGTGTAAAATTATTATACATAATTCCTCTAAAAAAACGACCGAAATCTAATCATTTTTTGCTTGATGTATGATTCTTTTTGGTTTTGTGGCTGATTTTTGGTTCAAACCAAAAACCAACCGAATTTTTTCGGTTTGATTTCTTCAAGAACCGAACCGGACGGTTTGGTATGGGTTTTGATAGGTTGGGTTAAAAAACCTAACCGTGAACACTCCTCAACCACATATTTTAATATTGGCATATTATAGGTCTAATGATCCAACCTTAGTAATTCATTAATTTAATAAAAATACAATCAATGCAGTATATATTGAATATATACGAATAAAAGAGACGGGATAAAAAAAAGCAATAGTAATGAAAATAAATTCATTTATCAACATAATATTACATAAATATAGTGGACATATTTGGAGTCCAACAAAGTCTTCAAAATAAGACACATATAGAGTCCTATTTAATTAGAGTCTATGGACCAACTTATTCGAATTTATTGATTCCTATAAAGACACTTTAGCTAAAAATGTATCATTTCGAATAATATTCAACCGATATTCAACCTTGAATAATCAGTTGTCTTGTCCGAAATTAACTTCGATTTTAAAGCTCGTCGCGACCGTCGGATCCCCCAGGCACGACCGGAACGGGAAGGACAAGCTCGGAGAGTTGTTTAATGTTGTAGGGCTTGATCACGTCCTCGGAGCCTTCCCAAAACATCTTAATTGGCCAGAATGTTGTTGGTCCGTTGACCGGTGTGAATCAACAGTCGAAGAGAACGTGCGCTCCGGGATTCGTGCACATCGCGTAAGCGTGTTATAACGAGAAAGATAATTAATATACGTTGAGAAACAGAAAATCAAAAGTGAAGCAAAATAGGAATATATATATATATATATATATATGAGAAATTTTTATTGTCGCAACGCGTGCGGCGAGCTGTCATAGGACTCTAAGCGCACTACAATAGCTTATGACGCGTAGCGATAACCCCGCTATAAGAAACTCGCTGCAAGAAGTTCTCACATCGCAATTAGAGCATGCACGATATGTTGTTGTTATGTGAATCTACGGGCATAGGAAAGAAATATTTATTGAGTATTTGGGAACATGTTCCTCAGAGCAATGTTGTGTAATCGAGCCCGATTTTCTAGCGCGCGAACAGAGATCTCCGAGAAATCAACCAATGTTCGAATGAGCTACACCGAGGACGCTGAACTCGATGCTTTTAATCACTACAAAATTTGGGTGACCGACTCAAAAGATTTGGTCTTGTAATGAACGGCGGAAGCTCGCATGTAGAGTCCAGTACGACTTGACAATATGTTATATTTGTCAAAAGACTTGTCACGACAAAACTGAAACTTATAATCTAAGTGTCTTCTCTTGTCATATTGGGTTTTCTTTTGATTAGAAAAATTAAGTAATATAAATAGGGGTGATATCATAAACATTTCATGAATTACAACACAATATCACAGAATAAGTTTGCTCTTCCGCGGTGACTAAACTTTCATTTTGTCTTAAAATGGGCAGCCCTAAATAAATTTCGCGCATTACTAGCAGCATTATTAGGGCAGCACACACTGTGCTGCTAAAGTCAGTGACAACGAGTTTTGAAGCCTTTAGCAGCACGTTAAGTGCGTTGTTATTTAGGAAAAAACTTGGTATATATCATCACAAAATATTATTAATCAAATCCAAACGTGCACAAACTGAGAATTACAACAAGTGAAATGTATTTCTCAAATGAATATATATCACTCTAAGTCGTCGGCGACCGAGGACTAGTAATTAATCCCATTGATGCCCTTAAATTTTGGCCCTAGTCGGGGTCGCAAGATCGAAAAGTTGTTTCACATTATAAGGGGAAATAATAGTTTGATCACCAACCCACGTGAGATTAGCCAATTGAGAGTTCAAAGCTTGAGTTGTATGCGCTGCATCGAAGAAAACAAACGCGCTCGGGTTGGTGCACAGAAAATACACACTCGTCGATCCACACAATTCTCCGTTAACTTTTCCTCCATATCCGCAACACGCTATCTCATTCTCAACGAACCCTAAATCGATCGTTAAGCACGCAACAATGCATACAAAGTTAATAAACGATAAAATTTGTACTCGTACTTTCGTTACCGGTTACTAACAAGAAAAACATACCATATTTTGTAGAATTGGTGATTCGAACTAGTAGTTGATTGTAATAATCGAACACACCATATTTGATGTCTTGGTATTGTTGGGAGTTTGTCAAGTTATGGAACATGTTCCTCAAAGCAATGTTGTGTAATCGAGCCATGGCGTTGATTTTTTCGTAGCATTCGTCGATGAGTCCCATATTATATTTCATCGCAGGGAGGCATCCCAACGGTCCAATGTCTTGAAATCCAAACTTTCTTCCTCCTGTCTCGTATATGTCCTGCTCACGCACATATTTAAGTATTGTTAATGATATATAGTAAGTGTATACTATATGCCAGATTGCGACACGTGACAAGGTTCATCATAATGTTCTACAGCTTTGCACCATATGTTCTGCATGGTTCCACAACATTACACTACACGTTAAGAGGGTTCTTCAATTTTGAACAGGTTCGTCATATTGTACAACTTTGCACTACACGTTCTACAACGTTTTACTACATGTTCTACATGTAGTATGTTGTATACAAGAAATTAGCTACAAAGCAAAAAAAAAACATTAAAACTATAGAACTACAAATGTTGTAGAACACGTAGTGTAATGTTGTAGATTATGCTGGACCTGTGCAAAATTGAAGTCATGTAGAACAAGTAGTGCAATATTATAGAACATGCTGGACCCTACCATGTGTCGCACGCTGAGACAACGCGCATCTCAGATCCGAAGATTCTACATGGGTTTTGATGTTTTACATTGGTTTGTAACCGAGCATATATATATATATATATATATATATATATATATATATATATATATATAGGAGATATCAGCTACAAACCAATTAAAAATGTCAAAACGTTCGAACTGTATAACATGTAGTGTAATGTTGTATAACCACGTAGAACATGTAGTGCAATATTGTATAACATATTGGATCTGTGCAATGTCGTATAACATGTTGGAACCCGCCACGTGTCGCAATTTAAGATAACGCGCGTCTCAGATCTGACGGTTCTATATGGTTTGGACGTTTGGAAGTTTTATACAGGTTTGTAGCCGAGTGTGCCCCTATATATATGCGTGATCTGGTGTGAACCAGACCACGTTGTGCGAACCAGCTAGGTGGTGACACATGCGTGCGTGTGTTTCCATTATTAAGCTAAGTATTTCCATAAAACAGTTCGTTGGTGTTTTCATTGTTATGATATGTATTTTCATAACCCGTTATAATCCCTTGTTACACCTCGGGGACCTTCTTTACACCCAGGGACTCCCTGTTACACCATTTCCCCGACAGGGTTCACTGATTAGGTATAAAAAATAAACGTGCCCCTCGTTACACCCGAGGACCTCTCGTTACACAATTCTCCCGATGTTATGGAAATACATATTATAATAATGGAAATACATGACTTAATAAAGGAAATACGTGCAAGCAGCAGTTCGCACCAGTTTGCACCAACCTCCTGGTTCGCACTTGAATATACCCCTATATACAGATATTAAATAGAAACCAGAGGAAAATGTCCAAACGTCCAAACACTGCCTCAGTCGTTGGATTTTTGTGCGCGCGACATGATTGCGACACCTGGCGCAGACGGATTGTATACCAATTTAACAGAGACAAACGGAGAAGCCGGTGCAGTTGAGTCTTTTTGCGCAGAAGACCTAATATAATATTTGACGGTTTGTTTCTCAAAACAGCGATCACGAGGTTGTACTGGTTGCAGAGAGATTCTGGCTTCGTTTTCGCACTTGATATTGATCTCGATTTTTCAGAGACGGTGCTACATGATCGTTTTTGTCTTCGATTCGGTTGTCAAATCTCGGTAAGTCGCGCGATTTCCGGTTTGAGCTTATATCGATTTCGTAGTTTAGAGTTTCGATTTGCTTTTTTTATTTAAATCGATTTGAATCAAATCTAGGGTTTTTTTATCATCATGTTGTTATTTATTTTTTATTTTTAATTTAGAGTTTTTTTCTTTCAGGTACAACAACAAATCTGAGTTGCAGAAGATGTTGCATCTGTCTTATGGTTTATGTACAACATGTAGATGTATTGTGTATAACATGTCGGTTCATACTATTTAACTAGTGTGATTAAATAATTCTAAGCATCAGATAAAACGATTAACCATCTTCTGTGAATTTTTTTGTATTGTTTTTGTAAGCGCTTGTCATCTGGGACAAGTTTTAGATTAATCAAGTTTGCAACTGTCTTTCTGTATAACATGTCGATGCACCATGTATAACATGATGTCATATATTGTATAACCAGATTAATTATATAATGTTCAACAACACACAAAACGATGGACGATCACTCTCTGAATCTAGCCTATTTTTAGCATGAATCGCTGAATGATCGCGGTTTAAATGCGCGATCACGCTTTAAATGCACCTATTTAGTGTGAATCGTTGAATGATCGCACTTTAAATACGCGATCACGTTTTAAATGCGCGATCAACACACACATTATGATGTCATACACCCCAACACATAAAGTTATACATCACATCTAATATTGGAATGACGAGCGTGCCCTCAGCTCTCCGTCTGTTTGTCACTAACGGGGTCAGCGAACCGCTCCGCCACGTGTCGCGAAAAAATTGACCGCCAGATGAGGATTTGGACATTTGGACATTTTGGGTGAGTTTATATATATATATGGAATAATTGTGTGTTTAAGAGTTACCTGTATGCCTTGTTTTATCCCATAGATTAAGTAATCTACGAAATCTTGCATCTGTTGATCAGTGGCATTTTCGTTATCAGTATTAAATTGGAGGTAATCGACACCTCCCACACTCACCATGTAAACTGCTTCTTCAAGATTAGTATATCCCACTGTTAAATTCTTGTATACCCTCAATTGCTCCTCCAGATTCATCTGAAGGATATTGTATTAGTTACTAATCATTATTGCAAAATAAAAGCATTAATCAATCAATCAATCAATTGAGTACCGAACTTTCATTGTAATAAACACCCCCTCCCGCCGAAGCAAAGTTGTAACCGTAGGTTCCATCTGCTGTTGGATCTAGTGCCGGCGGAATCAGTGGCATGCCCGAATATTTAGCTGCTTGTCATGTCGTAATAAGCATGAGATCGATGGTTTTCATATAAATATGGTTATAGATATATATAGGATCGTGATCTGGTGCAAACTTGTGTGAACCACCCCGTTTGTACCTGATCGTTGCTCTATATATATATAACAAATGAGAATTTACGTACTACTAACCGATGAAATCGGGAACGAGCAAGCCGTCGGAGCACCTCCCCGTGGCGGTGTAGAGGGCCATTTCGTAGGGGTGGTGGTTGGACGGAATATACTTGGTCGGAGTGTAGTACTGGTTGTTTCCGGCGTCGAAGAGCGAGTCTCCGAACACAAACATTAACTTATGAAATTATTAAGTTTCAGACACAATAGAATAGCTCAAATAGTAATATGAACGACAAAACACAGTCGTGAGACTTAATAATTAAAACAAAAGACTCGTATTCAAAATACATTGTTTAAACCTTATATTTGGAGCTTTAGCGTTTAAGGTAATGTCTGGCTCATGTTAAGCGTCTCAACTCTTCGTGGCAATATATTTAATATTTGTCATCAAAATAAATTTTAGTTTATTTAAAATGAATACATTTAGTTGTAGCGGCCAGTCAAATATGTATCTTATTGAGTTTAAATAGAAACCGAAAGTGGCAATTGAATATCAGATATGGAAAAGTCAATAGTTAATAAGATTGTACTTGAGGTGTTTAGGGTTTGGTCTTGGAGAGGTCCGTCGCGCGCCTTGTCATCTGCGCGTGTGTCTTCCTTACTGGTATAGGGTTTTGTCCTGCTATTCATTTTGACGGTGGGTTTGATTGTTTTCAGTCTATCAATTGGGTTTGACGAGAGTAAAGTTAGGAGAGTATCATTTTGATATCATCTGCAAGGGGAGACGGGTCCGGGGGGTTCATCGATAGTTGGACAGAGATAATTAGGCGATTGGGTTGTTGCGGGATCGAGAGTAAACGGATCCAGGAGGGGCTTATCGAAGGTAGGGTAGGAAAATTTTGCCGATTTGATTAATGGGGCTTTGGTTGGTTGATGACTCGGTACTATAAGGGATCAGGAGTCCTCTAGCGTCGATGGGCAAATTTATGTAAACATATCGAACTAGGGGGTATTGATTTTCTTAAACTTCAATACAGGTTTATGTGGGGTTGTGCACTAGAGGCTTGCTCTAAGTATTTTCAGGGTGATTCTTGTAACGAATTGGCGGAGAGTATCAACCCATTCGGAGTAGAGGCCGCGAGTTTGCAAAAGGCATTTCTTTGCGCTCTCAGTTATTATGCTCGCCATTCTCGGGGTGTTTCTTGTAATAGATTTGTGGAGAGTCTCAACCAATTTGAGGTGGAGGCCGCGAGGTCGCAAGAGGCATGTTGTTGCGCTTTCCTTTATTTTTCTCGTCGTTCTCGGAGTGTTTCTTGTAATAGATTTGTGAAGAGTCTCGAGCAATTTGAGGTGGAAGCCGCGATATTGCAAAAGGCATGTCGTTGCGCTATCGTTTATTTTGCTAACTTGTTTTGTAATTTCATGGATCGTGACATAACCAAGTATATTATAACTAATAGTAGTTGAGATCATTGTACAGATTCCGTCTCATCATTTACTGCTTTAGCTGTCCGGTAATCCCAAATTAATTTACTTAATAATTTAATAATATGTCAATGATTTCTCTAAAAAAAATATATGTACAGGTTGTGTCAGAAATTTGATGTTTCTCTTTCCCACGTTCAGTTATGTACAGGTTTTTATCTTTTTCCTATTTTGATTCGAAATTTTCTAATATGTTTGTTTATGGTAATTGACATTAATTTTAATTTGTTTTATAATATTAAAAATTGAATAGTTTTTCTTGAGAGGATATAGTAAAGGTTTGGGTTTCACACTATTTGGAGAGAGATCTTTGGTTTCGGACCCTGTTGTGACCCTGTTGTAAAAGTGGGAAAAAGTTGAAGGTAGATTACGGTTTGATGTATTGTAATATAAAAAAAATAGTTGGTTTATTAAAAAGAATTCTTTCTTGAATAAATTTCACGTTTAGAGAAATCTCATTATCACGTACATATATGCTTACAGTTTTTTTTTAAACTTTCCAGGTCACCTAAATAGAAACTATCCAGCTTCTTCATCGCGCCGTCGTTGAAAGAGCGGCCTTCACCGACCTTGTTCTATCGGCGACACCCTTACCTCTCAACCCTCCTTCAATCTCACACCCCCCCCCCCCACTCTTCCCGACCTTCTTCAATCTCCCAATCCTCCTCACCTCACCCCACCCCACACTTTCACAATTTTCATTTTAAGAATGGACTCAAGAGTGTTTCTTCAGTTTTTTTTTAATTATGTGTTGAGGTCCACATGGGAGCATAAGCACGGAGAGTTTACAAACACATGCACAAATCGATCAAATATGGTAAACCTATTTTACGTTGTATATTTTTATTAAATCTTGTAAAACTGGATCATATACATCGGGTCATACATTTATATTGCAACCGTGAGTTTTTTTCCACGTGAAAGATGGAGGCTAGAATTGTGAGAAGAGTCAAGAAAGTTTCAAATAGGTTTGCGCCGCATAAACTCAGTCTGAAAAATATGACTCAAATTCATTAATAAATTTTTTTAAAAAGACAAGAAAAACGAGAAACTATAAAAAATATAGCTCTATGGTACAAATAGTACAAGGTACAAATCAAAGACCTAGGGTCGACTCGTCCATAGAGCAAGTGAGACAATTAATTTAGGCATACTTAAAAAAAAGGTTCCAAGAATGATAAAAAGGCCCAAAATTTAAATATTTTAGGCCTATTTTAAAAACTAATATTTAAAATAATACTCTATATATTAGGGAAAGAATCAGCAGAAAACCATACCTTCAAATAGGTATCAAGGGACCAATTTTAGCCACACAATTATATAAGCAATGGTCAAGATGCACGCGGTGACACATCAGTGTAAATAAGTCGAAATTGTAATTTTTATTAGTCTTTTAACATGTACATGTGGGAATATTTGTATTTTTCCCCTCAAGCTTTCCCTCCTTCCCTTTCCCTCACGCACCTCTTCTCCTCTTCCGTCTGCGACCCGAGCCTCCTCTCCAAGCCTCCCACGTCCTCTGCGTCTCCGCTGGCACCGGCCACGATCCGCCGCTCGTCGGCAGGGCCGACTCTCCTTCCTCCGCAACATTCTCATCCTCTATGCTCCATTTCGTGATTTCCTTATTTCCATTTCATTCCCGAATCTCAATATATTTGCAATCCCACTCTTGTCGCCGACACTTCTCTCTCTTCTCCATGATTGTGATTCAGCACTGAGATCATTGAACGAGCTCATGGCGCTGGACCGCCTTGAAGGAGTGCCCAGATCTGGATCCACGAACTTCATATGAAAAATTGGAAACAATGAAAATCTGAAAGTCTTTCATATAACTGAAAACCTGTCCAAACAATGAAGAACTACACTCGAACAGGTTTTCTGAGACACATTTCATGAAATTCAAATGTATCAACTCATAAACAATTCAGATAAAGGTTTTTCCAAAATATGAAAACTTTTCATATTTTGTAACTGAAAACCTGAACGCCTTTCATATAACTGAAAACCTATCAAAACAATGAAGAACTACATTCGAACAGGTTTTCTGAGACACAATTCATGAAATGGAATGGTGTGACGTGGGGTCCCCTAGTGTAACGAGAATTTCATGTATTTTTCTATAGGAAAACACTAATACCCGTCGGGGGAGTAGTGTAACGAGCGGTCCCCTGGTGTAACGAGGGTTTCGAGTAATTTTCTATAGGAAAACACTAATACCCGTCGGGGAAGTGGTGTGACGAGGGTTCCCCTGGTGTAACGAGGGTTTTCAGTTATATGAAATGCGTTCAGGTTTTCAGTTACAAAATATGAAAATTTTTTATATTTTGGAAAAACCTTAATCTGAATTGTTTATGAGTTGATACATTTGAATTTCATGAAATGTGTCTCTGAAAACCTGTTCGAATATAGTTATTCATTGTTTGGACAGGTTTTCAGTTATATGAAAGACTTTCAGATTTTCAGTTATATGAAAGGCTTTCAAATTTTCATCGTTTCCAATTTCTCATATGAAATTCATGATTGACTCCTTCAAATAAATGAAAATGACGGTGATTTTCATTCGAAGAAGATATTCCACATCTAAATCCCTCAATCTCTCTGTCCCAATCAGAGTCGCAAAGCGATTCTCTTCACATTCCCGTCTCCGAAATCCCCAGAATTCGAGCCCTTCTCTTGCCGATTCACGGTTTCAAGCCCTTGTCGCCGCCGATCGAGATGTTGGGGTCGGATCTTCAGTTCTGGAGGAGCCGTGGCGAGGATCGGTTCCACGATTTGGCGGAGGCTCGCCGGAGCCGCGGCGGATAGGATGAAGGACGGAGGAGATAAGGGAGAAGACCGAGGATTGGAGGGAGGAGAGGGAGTGCTCGGCGTGTTTGAGAGAGGAGAGCTAGGAGAGAAGCCCAAATTTGTGATATGTTGATTTTACCTATATACCCTTATGGTAGTATTTGATTATTTTTTTTGTAATAATGGGGTAAATAATGGAAACTATTGATGAGATTGCATCTAACGGATGGCAGTGGTCCCTTTGTACCTATTTGGAACATGATTTCTAGCGAATTGCATCCCTATATATTAACCACTTTTGCTTTAGGGCTCAAGAACTATTAGGACGGCACTGCGAGCACCGACAAAAACTAACAGATATATAATATTGTTCAGCCTAACATTCATATATGGTATCTACAAGTCCAAGTGTAGAAAATACAGCTCTACCCGTTGTTCTTCAAATGGCCGTTTCATGAAACTTTGGTCGCACACACAAATATATGGACTTCTTTCTCAAATTTCTGATTATAACTTTCCATTTTTGAACTCCACAAATTTATTCAAATGTCACATAATAACAGAAGAACATCCCACAAAAATTTATCAAAAATAGGTACCGATCGACCAGATATTTATCAAGTGTTGACGAGGTTAATTAATAATTCTTAAACAGTATGCTACTAATTTGGCCCTTACCGGTTGCTACCAAATTTACGTAAAAGGTCAAACTGATTCGTGGAAGATTTGAGATTTTACTGACATGGTGTCGCGAAACTAATAATCAGTATTTATGTTACTTTGGCCCTTACGCGTGTAAAAAACCAATGAATTTATGAGAAAATATTTACCGACGAAATCGGGGACAATCAAGTCGCCGGAGTGCCTTCCGGTGGCAAGGGAAGATGGGGATTGGCCGGCCGGAGAGTCTCCGATCGCATACAGTGACTTTTCCCAATCGATTGCCATATTTGGAAACTAATTAATGTGTAGGGATTGGTATATATATAAAAGGAAAAGAGGTTTGGTTAAAATATTATTGTTATGTCCCTGGTGCCAAAATTATTTTTTAGTATATTCAAAATTAAAACATTTAGTTGCAATGGAAAGTCAATATATGAGGCAAGCTTGAATAGAAACCAAAGTCAGAAATTAAAAAGAAGATATGAAAAAGTAAGTTAGACTTTAAGATATATAAATACGAGTGAGTGAGTGTGATGGCAGCAAAGTTGTACCGCGGACATTTTTAAGATTCTATACCATCAGGGTTCATCACATTGTTTCGCTTCGGGCGTTTTGTACCTAATTGTGGCTCATATATATATCATGACGTGTATTTTAATAACGCAGTCGGCCATTATTTATGTTATTATGGCTTGTATTTCAAGTCAACCCATGTCGAAACCTCGTTGGTTAGGTTCTCCCTTGTTATAGTCGAACACTAAATGATTGTATTCGAAATCTCTTATTAAAAAAAAGTAAAATGTTTACTTGTTAAAAACAATAACATAAAACTAATACAAGTGAAATGTCTGTCAAATAAATATCATCATCACAAAGAAAATTAAGGACTACTGATCCCATTGAAGCCCTTGAATTTTGGTCGTGGTCGCGGTCGCGGTCGTAAATTAAAGAGTTGTTTCACGTTATAAGGGGAAATAATAGTTTGATTACCCGCCCACATGATATTAGCCAATTGAGAGTTCAAAGCTTGAGTTGTGTGGAGCGCATCGAAGAAAACGACCGCGCTCGGGTTGCTACACAAAAAATATAAACTCGTCATCCCGCATATTTCCCCGTTAATTTTTCCTCCGTACCCGCAACACGCTATCACGCTCTCATTGAAACCTAATTCAAATCGTCAAATTAAACGAACGGCAATACATGAGTAATTAAGAATAAATAATCGATAAGAGATATAAACGACTCGCTTTCGCTTGTTATCGAGAAGAAAAAACGTACCATAATTCGAAGGATTGGTGATTCGGACTAATAGTTGATTGTAATAATCGAACACTCCATATTTGATGTGTTGGTATCGTTCGGAGTTTGTCAAGTTTTGGAACATGCTCCTCAAAGCAACGTTGTGTAATCGAGCCATGGCGTTGGCTTTTTCGTAGCATTCGTCGACGAGCCCCATACTATATTTCGTTGCTGGGAGGCACCCCAACGGTCCGACGTCTTGAAATGCGAATTTTCTACCTCCCGACTCGTATATTACCTAGCCCCGAAAATATTTAGATTCAATTTTTCAACGGTGCGTAGTTTTTGTGCTGGAAACTTGTTTATATTTCGTTCGCTTTTCGTAATTTGTAATTTAAATGTAAAGGGTATTGGAATAATAATTGTGTGTTTAAGAGTTGTTTATGTATTTAAATTACCTCTATGCCTTGTTTTAATCCGATGATTACGTAATCTACGAAGTCTTGCATCTCTTGATCAGTGGCATTCTCGTAATTACCCAAAAACTCAGAGTAATCATTACCTCCCATACTCAACATGTAAACAGCTTCTTGAAGCATAGCTTCGCCGAGTGTTAAGTTCTTGTATAGGCTCAATTGCTCCTCCAGATTCATCTGATTAATTAAGAGAATCAATAATATTACAAAATTGGAACCACAATTAAGAGGGAAAAAAGAAGATTAATCAAACAAAATTGAGTATTCATGCATTTCTGTGTGTGTATCATATATGGAGAAAATAAGACCCTTCCCGTCTACTCAAGATTTGTGTGTTTAATGGAATCCGAACTAGGAAAATGATATGGTAAAACTTCGTTTGAAACGATGTGGGTGAAAGCAACGAGATCATTGCAATTGATAATCATACCAATTAAACGGGTTAAGCTTTTCTAACCCACAAATTAACCAGTCCATAATTAAACCTCCTAGTTAGGTTTTGTTGGTCGGTCCTGTCAATGGATCTGAAACTGTTGAGGTGTCCCCTTAAAAAGAAAGATTAAGTAATTATTTACTGAATTTTTATCGTAATAAACACCCGCTCCAGCACAAGCAAAGTTGTAACCATAGGCTCCATCTGCACTCGGGTCTAGTGCGGGTGGAATCAGTGGCATGCCCTCGTATTTAGCTGCATGTCACGTAATAAGCATGAGATCGATGGATCTGATATACAGTGTTATTTTCTAACAATAACAAATTGAGAATTTACTACTAACCGATGAAATCGGGTACGAGCAAGCCGTCCGAGAACCTCCCCGTGGCGGTATAGAGGGCCATTCCGTAGGGGTGGTGGTTGGCCGGATTATGCCTCGTCGGAGTATAGTACTGGTTGTTTCCGGCGTCGAAGAGAGAGTCTCCGAACACAAACATTAACTTTGATGTTGTTGCTTCAATGTTTATCAACAACATTAATGAAGCACATAATAACAATGGAATCGTTAAATTTGCCATCGCAAGAGTATATATCAAGTTTATTATTTCGTTGCTATTTATAAGATTGTAATTATGCCCTCTAACATTATTAATTAAGATACCAATCCTCTATTTATAACATTAAATATATATCTGCTTCTCTTTTTATGGTTAGTTTAAATAGAAACCGATAATGAAAAGCCAAAAGACTTTAAAATAATATTTAAATTGTATCGGGAATTTAATTGTTTCTCTTTCCCACATTCATGCATGTTATGTGCAAGTTTTCTTTGACTATTTTGATTCGAAAATTTCTATTAAATATGTTTATATTGTAATTGACATTTTAAGTTATTTTATGGTATTGTTGCAGGTTCAACTAATTGCAATACGCAATTAGCGGTTTGTCTATAGTATTCTAGGGTTTTATGGTTTCGTCTTTTTGGCGACTGTATGCGGCGCAAGGCTGCGACTCCCTAGTATTCTAGAGTTTTGGGCTCTCGTATTTTTGGCGAGGTATGTAGCGCGAGGCTGCAGGTGTGCGACTACGGGAAGCCTTCAGAGAGTTGTCGTGATTTGGATGGACTCTTTGCGATGGTAAAATTAGGAGGTATTATTTTGATATCATTTGTGAGGGGAGACAGGTCCGAGAGGGGGTCAGTGATGGTTAGGCAATTAGCTTGTCGCGTGAACGGTGGAGATCGGTGCAACGAGAGAACACGGGCATGGGCGGGGCTTATCGGATGTAGGGTAGGAAAACTCTGGCGATTAGCTTTTTGCGACTTTGGATGGTTGATGGTTCGGCATTGGGAGGGATCTGGAGTTCTCTGGCGTTGATGAGCTGATTCATGTAAGTATATCGTACTAGGGGGTCTAGGTTTTCTAAAACTTCAATACGCCCTCGGGGTGTCCAATTGGGTCGGTACTGGGGGTTCTCAGACTTCAATTGGCTGATATTGGTAAGCACAAAGAGTTTGGAGGACTTGGATTATTAGAGATTCACGATTCCCATATTAATCACAGGGTTGATCGAGGAAGCTGCTTTAATGCGTTTTGCAGTGAGATCACAGGGTTTCCCTATTCGTATGAGGTGTAGGTCGTGGCTATGAATGATGTTAACGAGTTCAAGTCGATTGGTTTTCGGGGTTATCATGGAGACTTGTTTAAGGGATTATGTAGTAGAATCACAGGGTTTCTCCATCCGTATGAGGTGGGGGATGTGGCTCTACATGATGCTAAACAGGTCGAGTCGAACATCTTTGAAGGTATCATCATCGATTGTTGTTACGTATTGTCCACTTCTTGAACATGTGTTTTTATTTATTTTTCTTGTCGCTCTTGTAATTTTGTGGCTCATAAATTAGTCGTGTACACTTTAACTAACAGTGGTTACAATCACGGTGCCGGGTTTGTCCCACCATCTGTTATTTCGGTTGTCCGACATTATGTCGGGTTAGTTACTTAATAATATTTTTTTTATGATATTTGAGATTGGGGATGCAGCAAATGAAAACCCAACATTGTACTGAAAACCTGAGAACTTTTCTAATAGTTCATTATATATAATCAAATAGCTTGATGTCATCATATCAATTTTAATTGAGATTTTCTGAATTTGAGTGTCTTTCTACTTTTTTTTATCAACAACAAAGCTAATTTTATTAGTAAACAAAGAGTAAGAAAAAGAAGTACAAAATTTGCACAAGCGCATAAGTGTATGAAGACATCAAGAGTTAGTATAGACAGTTCGACCACTGTAAAAAGGACTTAATAGTCTGACTAGCAGAAATGTCATTTGTTTGTAACAAGGAGAAATTATATAACTGAAACTGTAAAAAGGTCACATATGGAGAAGTAGGCTTATTCCTGAAATTTTTAGGATTCCTCGCCATCCAGATTTGTCACAAAAGTAGCAATTTATCGCTCAAACCCGCCGAAAAGACTGCGAACAACGCAGAGAGTCCCAACAAGAAAAAAGAGTGGCTGGTATATCAAGGAACGCAATCCGGATCCCCCACCAATCTAGCACTAGCCCCAAAACTGTCATGTCCAAGGGCACAATGTAAGCAGTGTCTTCTATTATTTAGGGTTCTAAATTAATGTACGTGTGTGTATATGTAGGGCCAGACTCCGCTCAGTGGCGGAACCAAAAATTATTCAAAGGGGAGTAATATTTTATACAAACTTTTTAAAATATATTAAAATGAAGAATAATATTCTCATTCATACTACTAATTTGACTATTTTCTAACACTAATCTCAACATGATTACAAGTCGGTACCTGACTTATACGAGCCGTCATTGTTTGGAATCGGTCCAAAATTACAAAAATTAAATGAATCAGACGGATTGTCTTGTCTTAATCGAGAGCTTGAATATGTCTAGGCCTATGCGTTCAACAGTCAGAATGATTCTCCAATACTATGTAGCCATTTTGTCTTCTTATTGTAATTATCGTTTTCATTATGTAAATAGATCAGGTAATTGTGCAACGCATTATACGGCGTCTGTTTCCCGTTCGGGCCCTGATTGTGAGTTTCTTCTGGGAACATATCCGGCTGAACTCCGTGATGTACTAGATAAAGATTTGTCTTAATAAAGTAAGGACTATCTTTCGAAAAAAAACTAAAATTGTTGGTATTTTGATAAAAGCTTATTCATTAACCTATGTCAATGTAATATCATTGAATATAGTTAATCAATATTCATCAAAATAATGAAAAACATTGAAGGTGTAAAAATTGAAAACTAAATTATGCATAAGTAAACAGAAATAATAATACACCACAATGGTTCAATCATAATAGTTCAATATTAAAAAATAATTTACAAGCCTCAAATTAGGCTCTAAATTGAAGAATAAACTGGTTGTTGTATGTAGAAAATTGAGAGAAATAAACGTAAATAAAAGAGGGATCGAAAACATTTATCGGACAGGGATGAACATGCAAAAATAAAATTTAATATTTAGTAGTGTGTATATTTATTTCCTTGCATCTGCAATGTTATTGTCGCAAATGGTGAATAAAATGAAAAATATTATCAAAATTAAATGAACAGAGAATCATTTCAATTATTATAACCCATTGTCTCTTCACGTTTGTGTGTACAGTTGTTGGATCTTTGAGATCTTAAAGATCTGTTTAATACGTATCGCAATTAAATACACAAACGTGTAACATAAAGGGTTTTAATCAATTGAGATGGTTCTTAATCCATTGAATTTGAAGATAATATGTATATTAAGTTTCAATCATATGGATATTTTAGATTATTTTCTTTTGTGTATAAGAATTTGAGTGGTTTCAAAGCATATTTCGATTTGTTAAACTCTGTAGATATGAAGCTTTTTCTATAAATTAATATGAAACAATGAAACATGTACTTAAATATGTTTGAAAGCTTAGACGAATAGTGATACATATTCTACCATAAAACAATTGAACATCCTTATAAGTTAACCATAAACTAAACGAATATTGATATTTATTCTAACATAATCAACTCAAAAGTCTAGAATTATAGATATTAATTAGACTAATCGTCTAATTGATTCTCTGGTGTCAGCAACCTGTTATAAGGGTTTTGAAAAAGAAACAAACATGAATCAGTATTTTCGGAGCGTAGTTAAATGTTAGGAAATTAACTTACCTTACTCGTGGTATACGCGATTTTCACTTTCTTATCTCGTTTACCTAATGCATTTTGACAGGTCTTTGGACTTTCACAAATTTTCACGGAAGCCCAACACCGTTAGTTTTCTTGTGAAAAGTTCAAAACACCCTCAACTAACTATCAAGTTTTAAAATTTTGTCATTGATTCCCAAAATGTTGTTTCACTGTTCATATCACCTGAGCTTTGTCGATCATGCGGAAGTCCCAGACCCGAACGGTGAAGTCGCTGGAGGCGAAGGCGAACACGTCGGCGTGGCGTGTCCCTTGAAGGTCCTGACGGAGGGGTCGAATTCACGCTGAAGTTGGCCGAAGAGTTTTTGAACCAGCTCGACAATGGACTCGGGTTGTAAAAAGGAAAGTTCGAGAACTTGCTAGCCCAACAACCCGGCACTGCCTTGTTCCCGCCGGCGACTATCGCCGTCTCTGATTGGGTTTTCGGGTCTTCAATAGGCTATTCATGGAAGAGTCATATGAATTGGAGACCGAAGAATTGGACCCATAATAGAGAATCAACTTGTTCACGCTACACAAAATCAGCTCAAAATTGTTGATTTTGTATTCCTCTTCTTCAATTTTCCCGTTCCCTCCGCCATCATCGGTTGTGGTATGTCCGGCGGCCAAAGGCATGCCTCGTCGATTCAAATGCGTGCCTCGCCGGAACACCGTCGATCACCGACGACCCGGCCTGCCAGACCTGGTTCACGGCGGTGCTCCTCTCCAGCACCTTGAGCTTCACGAAAATGACCATCAATCCGCCGCTGCTCTTGGCGGCCATGTCGGAGGCACCATCATAAACGCGATGGAGAGGGAGGAGTTGGAGGCTTCGTAGGTCCAGTGGAGGTAGGAGGGTATCTTTGAAAAAAGGAAGGTAAGTGAAAATGCAAAAAGGGTATTTTGGCCACTTTTGCAAAAATATAGTTGACTTTTGACCAAAACTAATGGTGTTGGACATCTACGAGAATTTGTGAAAGTTCAGAGACTTGTTAGAACGCATTAGTCAAACGAGAGAGATAAGTAAAAATTACGTATACCACGAGAGAGATAAGTGACATTTTTCCTACTTATTATATCATTTAAGAACCAAAGCATGATTGATGTGAAACTATTGGGTCCCATCAGCTAAATAATTTATAGGAATTTCATTACACATATAGTCTTGGTTATTGACCAACTCTGGTTTATGAAACATAAGATTTATATACAATATTATTTCTATACCGTGAGTCTTGTGGAATCAGCATCACTTTTTAATTTTCTTTGTCTATTATACAACAAAATAAAAGTACGTATCTCTAATATTATACAAAAAGAATTGAGGTACACCAAATTTGATTTGCACACATAATTAACGACGACGATCAAGCTTCACTATACTCGTCTTTTCAATCAAGGATGGGCTTTAATGTGTATATGAGTCTCTTCACAAAATTGTTTTTCCTTGGTAAAAGTTCAGGTTCTCCCAAACACTTTCCATTTTAAAACTACACAAATTCATTCAATTGTCTTATAAGTAAAAAAACATCCCACAAATATTGATCAAAAATAGGTACTGACCAGATGTT
Organism: Geranium rotundifolium; assembly: GCA_963920655.1. NCBI lineage: Eukaryota > Viridiplantae > Streptophyta > Magnoliopsida > Geraniales > Geraniaceae > Geranium > Geranium rotundifolium. Next base: position 46,535,858 of record OY987312.1, read on the forward strand.
TATCGATTGTTGACGAGATTACTATATTATTTTTAATAGTATGCTACTTTGGCTCGTAATGATTAAACTTTCATTTTGTCTCAAATTGGGCTGCCTAACTTAATTCCGCGCATTACTAGCAGTATTATCATGGCAGCACACGTTGTGCTGCTAAAGTCAGTGGCAGCGCGTTTTGAAGCCTTTAACATCACGTTAAGTTCGTTGATTTTTAGGGAAAAACTTGGTAGTGACGGTCTTAATTAATTAGTTTGATCCGAATCGGGCCATCTTGTCCCGCCTCGCCTAGTCAAAATCGCGGCGAAAAGGTTGATTTCGACCCTGCGACTCTGGTAAAGAGGTTTAATCTATGAGCATTGTGGTTGGCCGGTTGGCACCAAACAATAAGAAATCAGCACAAACTATTATTAATCAAATCCCAACAAGTGAAATGTATGTCTCAAATGAATACATATCATCTCTAAGTCGTCGACGACCGAGGACTAGTAATTAATCCCATTGATGCCCTTAAATTTTGGCCCTAGTCGGGGTCGCAAGATCGAAAAGTTGCTTCACATTATAAGGGGAAATAATAGTTTGATCACCAACCCACGTGAGATTAGCCAGTTGAGAGTTCATAGCTTGAGTTGTATGCGCTGTATCGAAGAAAACGAACGCGCTCGGGTTGGTGCACAGAAAATACACACTCGTCGATCCACACAATTCTCCATTAACTTTTCCTCCATATCCGCAACACGCTATCACGTTCTCAACGAACCCTAAATCGATCGTTGAGCACGCAACAATGCATAAAAAGTTAATAAACGATAAAATTTGTACTCGACTTTATTCGTTACCGGTTACTAACAAGAAAAACATACCGTAGTTTGTAGAATTGGTGATTCGAACTTGTAGTTGATTGTAATAATCGAACACTCCATATTTGATGTCTTGGTATTGTTCGGACCTTGTCAAGTTTTGGAACATGTTCCTCAAACCAACGTTGTGTAATCGAGCCATGGCGTTGCCTTTTTCGTAGCATTCGTCGATGAGGCCCATACTATACCTCATCGTAGGGAGGCATCCCAACGGTCCAACGTCTTGAAATGCAAACTTTCTTCCTCCTGTCTCGTATATGTCCTGCTCACACACATATTTAATTACTAAAGTGTTCGTATTTCATATATACGTGTATATATAGGGGTATATTCGGCTACAAACGGTTGTCTGAACGTTCTGCAGTCGTTGGATCGGTGCAGATCTTCAGACGCGCGTTGTCTCAGCGTGCGACATGTGGCATGGTCCATCATGTTCGACAGCTTTGCACCACATGCTCTGCATGGTTCTACAACATTGCACTACACGCAGTGGCGGATCCAGGGGGCGGGGAGCACCCGCCCCCCTTGGCCCAGGAATTCGAAAAAAAATCATATAAATTTTTTCCGGAAATTGGATATGCCCCCCTTTTAAATTTTGATATGTATAAAAAAATGTGCAACTTAACAATAAAAGTTGGAGTACTATTTTATTAGTGAGGTCATAGGTTCAAACGTTGTGTTCTTTTCAATGATTTATGGGTCTAATCTTACTTTGATAGTTGTGTGGGCTTTTAAAATGGAGCATATTTCATTCTCTCTTTATTTGTGGTTCATAGTTACAATTATATTTTACTAATTATTGACTTATTGTATTAGTTAAACTGTTTTTTAATTTTTCATTAAACTTTTTGTTTGGTCAATTATATTTACTAATTATTAGAAATTGTCAATTTTTTAAGCAAATTTATGTAGATATTAAGTACAATAGTAGATCGTTTGATAAACAAATCAAGCTCGAATTAAATTTTGTTATATGCATTTAGTAATTATTTTATTAATAAAATTATTATTTTGATTAAATATATTATAATTAATTAATTAATTAAATTTTTGGTGTAAAGTTTTGCCCCCTTTTAAAAAAATTTCTGGATCCGTCACTGACTACACGTGAAAAGGGTTCTTTAATTTTGAACAGGTTCATCATGTTGTAAACCTTTTGCACTGCACGTTCTACAACGTTTCTACATGTTTTACAGTTTGGACGTTTGGACATTTTATATAAACTAAGTACGTACCTGTATGCATTGTTCTATCCCATAGATTACGTAATCTACGAAATCTTGCATCTGTTGATCAGTGGCATTCTCGTAATCAGTGTTGAATTGGAGGTAATCGACACCTCCCACACTCACCATGTAAACTGCTTCTTCAAGATTAGTATATCCCACTGTTAAATTCTTGTATACCCTTAATTGCTCCTCCAGATTCATCTGAAGGATATTGTATTAGTTACTAATCATTATTGCAAAATAAAAGCATTAATCAATCAATGAATCAATTGAGTACCGAACTTTCATTGGAATAAACACCCGATCCAGCCGAAGCAAAGTTGTAACCGTAGGTTCCATCTGCTGTTGGATCTAGTGCCGGCGGAATCAGTGGCATGCCCGAATATTTAGCTGCTTGTCATGTCGTAATAAGCATGAGACCGCTGATTCTGATATATAATGTTATTTTCTAAAAATAACAAATTGAGAATTCACTACTAACCGATGAAATCGGGTACGATCAAGCCGTCCGAGAACCTCCCCGTGGCGGTGTAGAGGGCCATACCGTAGGGGTGGTGGTTGGCCGGAATGTACTTGGTCGGAGTGTAGTATTGGTTGTTTCCGGCGTCGAAGAGCGAGTCTCCGAACACAAACATTAACTTTGATGTTGTTGCTTCAATGTTTATCGACAACAACGTTGAAGCACATAATAACAATGGAATCATTAAATTTGCCATCGCAAGAGTATATATCAAGTTTATTATTTCGTTGCTATTTATAAGATTGTAATTATGCCCTCTAACATTATTAATTAAGATACCAATTCTCTATTTATGACATTAAATTAGATGGGGAAATAAACTATAAAATGTTATCGTAATTCGTGTCAAATTAAGTTTGTTTATTTAAATGAATACATTTAGTTGCAGCAGCCAGTCAATATATATCTGCTTCTCTTTTTATGGTTAGTTTAGATAGAAACCGATAATGAAAAGCCAAAAGACTTTAAAATAATATATGAATTGTATCGGGGATTTAATTGTTTCTCTTTCCCACATTCATGCATGTTATGTACAAGTTTTCTTTGACTATTTTGATTCGAGAATTTCTATTAAATATGTTTGTATTGTAATTGACATTTTAAGTTATTTTATGGTATTGTTATAGGTTCAAGTAATTGCAACACGCAATTAGCGGTTTGTCTACAGTACTCTAGGGTTTTATGGTCTCGTCTTTTTGGCGAGTGTATGCGGCGCAGGGCTGCGCATCCTTAGTATTCTAGAGTTTTGGGCTCTCGTATTTTTGGCGAGGTATGTAGCGCGAGACGGTAGGTGTGCGACTACGGGAAGGCTTCAGCGAGTTGCTGCGGTGATTTCGACGGGCTCTTTGCGATGGTAAAGTTAGGGGTATTATTTTGATATCATCTGTGAGGGGAGATGGGTCCGAGAGGGGGTCGGTGATGGTTGGGCAAGGAAGCTCTAGAGATTTAGCTTGTCGCGAGAACGGTGGAGATCAGTGCAACGAGAGCATACAGGCCCGGGCAGGGCTTATCGGATGTAGGGTAGGAAAACTCTGGCAATCAGTTTTTTGTGAGTTTGGATGGTTGATGGTTCGGTATTGGGAGGGATCTGGAGTACTCTGGCGTTGATGAGCTGATTTATTTAAGCATATCATACTAGGGGGGGTCTACGTTTTCTAAAGCTTCAATACGCCCTCGGGGTGTTCAATTGGGCTCGGTGCTGGGAGGGATTGGGGGTTTTCTGGCATCAATGGGATGATATTGGTAAGCACAAAGAGTTTGGAGGACTTGGATTATAAGAGATTTATGATTCTCATATTAATCACAGGGTTGATCGAGAAAGCTGGTTTAATGTGTTATGCAGTGAGATCACATGGTTTCTCCATCCGTATGAGGTGGAGGTCGTGGCTATGCATAATGTTAACTGGTTCGAGTCGATTGGTTTTCGGGATTATCATGGAGACTTGTTTAAGGCATTATGTAGCAGTATCACAAGGTTTCTCCATCCGTATGAGGTGGAGGTTGTGGCTTTACATGATGCTAAACAGGTGGAGTCGAATATCTGTAGAGGTATCATCAGTGATTTATTAATTTTGTGGCTCATAAATTAGTCGTGTAAGCTTTAATTAACAGTAGTTGTGATCACAGTGCAAGGTCTATTTCACCATATGTTATTTCAGCTGTCCGGCATTATGCTGGGTTAGTTGCTTAATAATATTCATGTTTTTTTCTATAAAAAAAAAAGTTGTTTTATAGTATTCGAAATGGGGAGTGCACTAAATGAAAACCCAACATTATAATGAAAACCTAAGAATTGTTCTAATGGTTCATTATATATGATCAAATAGCTTAATGTCATCATATCAATTTTAATTGAGATTTACTGAATTTGAGTGTCTTCTACTTTCTTTATCAACAACAAAGCTAATTTTATTAGTAAACAAAGAGTAAGAAAAAGAAGTACAAAATTTGTACAAGCGCATAAATGTATGAAGACATCAAGAATTAGTATGGACAGTTCGACCACCGTAAAAAAGACTTAATAGTTTGACTGGCAAAAAGGTCATTTACTCGTAAGAAAAATAAAGTATATAACTGAAACTGTAAGAAGGTCACAAATGGAGAAGTAGGCTCATTCCTGAAATTTTTAGGATTCCTCACCATCCAGATTTGCCACAAAAAGTAGCAATTTATCGTTCAAACCCGTCGAAAAGACTGCGAACAATGAAAAGAGTCCCAACAAGAAAAAAAAAAGTCGCTAGTGTATCAAGGAACGCAATCTGGATCCTCAACCAATCTAGCACTAGCCCCAAAACTGTCATGATGCAATGCGGTCGAAGAAGCTGGTATGCAGAATGTAGAACACCTGAAGTTATCGCGAAAGTGTCAGATTTCGACAAACGACTAGTGTTTTCTGGGCGGAAATGGCGTTCTGAGTAAAACTCATGGAAAAGCCATGAAGCACGATGGATTTTGGCCATCCGAGGTCATCTTAGGGGTCAAAATTGCAGTTTCTTAAGTTTCGGGCAGTTTTTGCAATTTTAATAATTTATTTCATCTTCCAATAATTTTAGAATTTTCTTTTCTACAATTAGAGTTTGGCTAGGTTTTGCCTATTTAAGCACTCTTATAAGTTTATTGTTATTAGTTTTTGAAGTTTAATAAAAAAAATCGAGGTTTCCCTCAAATCTATTATCTTCGGTATTCGCAAGAATCAACGAATCTTAATAAAGAATTCTTCCTAACCACGTACGCCTGTCACGTCCAAGGACAGAATGTAAGTAGTGTCTTCTATATTTAGGGTTCTAAATTAATGTGCATGTGTGTATATGTAGGGTCAGACTCCACTCAGTGGCGGAACCAGAAATTACTCAAAGGGGGAGTAATGTTTTATACGAACTTTTTAAAATGTATTAAAATGAAGAATAATATTCTTATTCATACTACAAATTTGACTATTTTCTGACACTATTCTCAACATGATTACAAGTCGGTACTTAATTTTTACGAGCCGTCATTGTTTGGAATCGGTCCAAAATTTTAAAAAATTAAATGAATCAACTAAAATTGTTGGTATTTTGATAAAAGCTTGTTCATTAACCTACGTCAAATGTAATATTATTGAATGTAGTTGATCAATATTCATCAAAATAATGAAAAGCATTGAATGTGTAAAAATTGAAAACTAAATTATGCATAAGTAAATACAAATAATAATACACCACAATGATTCAATCACAATAGTTCAACATTAAAAAGAAATTTACTAACCTCAAATTAGACTTTGAAGTGCCATAGTAGAAAATTGAGAGAAATAATGTAAATAAAAGAAGGTGAGTATTTAATATTATTATTTAAGATTTAGTAGTGTGTAGATTTATTTCCTTGCATCTGCAATGTAATGGTGAATAAAATGAAAAATATTATATTTCAAAATTAAATGAACAGAGAATCATTTCAATTATTATAACCCATTTTCTCTTCACGTTTGTGTGTACAGTTGTTGGATATATCTTTGAGATCTTTAAAATTTGGATCTTTGAGATCTTAAAGATCTGTTTAATACGTATCGCAATTAAATACACAAACGTGTAACATAATGGGTTTTAATCAATTGAGATGGTTCTAAATCCATTGAGTTTGAAGATAATATGTATATTAAGTTTCAATCATATGGATAATGATAGATCATTTTCTTTTGTGTATAAGAATTAGAGTGGTTTCAAAGCATATTTCGATTTGTTAAACTTTCTAGATATGAAGTTTTTTCTATAAATTAATATGAAACAATGAAACATGTACTTAAATATACACTTAATTAGCTTTATCAGACTGATTTATAGAGGTGTATTCAGCTACAAATAGTTATATTAGATACAAATGTAACAATAAATATTGACCATTAGATTTGAAATTAGAAGGTTAAGATTATTGTTGACTCAACAGTAGCATATATAGTATGTAAATTTCAACTAATTTATATTTATTGTTTTCATTTTACACTATTACGAGGGTAAATTAGTGTTTTTCTAACATTATTTATTTATTTAACAAAACTAACTATTTCAATTTTACCACTTTATGAAAAGAAATCGGTTTTACTGTTTTGTGAACGATTTCATAATTTCATAATTTCATAGGGTAATTAATTTGTCATGTTTCATGGTTTCATTAACCATGAAAATGTTTTGTTAATTTATTTGATTGTCACGTTTGCATAGTCTAAGATATGAGAGCTTTCCAACGATATATCACGAGCTCTAAACGGTAATGGTGTTCATGAGTGGTTCAACCGCCCAAATGAAAATATATTGACCCACTCATAGAGATACGGTTAGGACTTTGGCTGACCCGTTAACCGTCAAAAGTAGAGCGGGTCTGATATACTAAAAACCTCATGTATTCACAGTTGGATTGGTTGACGACCTGCATCACCCGTCTAAATTTTTACAATGATATAAAACTTCAAAAAATAAAATTTAATTTAATATTAAGCATAAAACCCATTAAAACAATATATATTGATTACAAATGTTTTTGGTAGTTGGAGTATTCAAAGCGAGAAGACTTAAATTTAATAGAGAGAATAGTGGTCACTAGTCACCAAACGCAAAGCAGATTAAAATATTTTGAATAAAAAGAAAACATTTACAATTCGAAAAACATGAACAAAAAACTAAACCATGGGAAAATTATGTCTTGAATAAATTAATATCATCGCCCATACGATGTCAGAAAATTTGTTTGTGCGGTCGAGCTCGCGGTCGCGGTCGTGAGATCAAAAAGTTGTTTCACATTATAAGGGGAAATGACAGTTTGATCACCAACCCACATGAGGTTAGCCAGTTGAGAGTTCAAAGCTTGAGGCGTGTGTCCCGCGTCGAAGAAAACGAACGCGCTCGGGTTGCTGCACAAAAAGTAGGCACTCGCCGTTCCACAAATTTCTCCATTAATTTTTCCTCCGTACCCGCAACAAGCTATCTCGCTCTCCATAAACCCTGATTCAATTGCCAACCAAACGACGATACGTAAGAGTTCATATTCAACGAAGTTGTTGATACTCAAATTTTCTCGTTACTATAGTTATTAAGGAAAAATACATACCATAAAGTGTAGAATTGGTGATTCGAACTAGTAGTTGATTGTAATAATCGAACACTCCATATTTGATATCTAGGTATCGATCGGAGTTTGTCAAGTTTTGGAACATGTTCCTCAGAGCAATGTTGTGTAATCGAGCCATGGCGTTGGCTTTTTCGTAGCATTCGTCGACGAGCCCCATACTATACTTCATCCCCGGGGTGCATCCCAACGGTCCAACGTCTTGAAATGCGAATTTCCTACCTCCCGTCTCGTATATTTCCTGACACGCAAATATTTAGTTCATTAACAATTATAAGTATAGTAAATGAGAGATATGAACTCCCACGTCTTTAATCCAAGGATTACGTAACCTACAAAATTTTTATACTGCGATATATGTTTCATTTTCATATCATAGTTCATGTTTAATTAACTTTTAAAAAAAATGAAACAATTATATAAAATTGTTCACCCCATCCCGACCCGACCCGAAACAATTATATAAATAAACTACCTCTATGCCTTGTTTTAATCCAAGGATTACGTAATCTACGAAGTTTATCATCTCTTGATCAGTGGCATTCTCGTAAATACTGCAAAACTCGATGTAATCATTTCCTCCCATACTCAACATGTAAACGGCTTCTTGAAGATTAGTATCGCCGAGTGTTAAATTCTTGTATAGTCTCAATTGCTCCTCAAGATTCATCTAAAAAGAAAATTCAAAATAAATAAGAGAATCAACATATATTATACAAGATTGGAACAACAATTAATCAAGAGAGAAAAAAAAAGAAGATTGATTAATTACCGAATCATCATTGTAATAAACACCCGATCCGGCCGAAGCAAAGTTGTATCCATATGTTCCATCGGCACTCGGGTCGAGTGCCGGTGGAATCAATGGCATGCCCGAGTATTCAGCTGCATACATATGTTATATCGTAATAAGCATGAGATCGCTGGTTCTGATAAATATATATATATATATATATGATAAATTGAGAATTAATAACTACTGATTATTACCGATGAAACCGGGAACGAGCAAGCCGTCGGAGCACCGCCCCGTGGCGGTGTAGAGGGCCATTCCGTAGGGGTGGTGGTTGGCCGGAATATACTTGGTCGGAGTGTAGTACTGGTTGTTTCCGGCGTCGAAGAGCGACTCTCCGAACACAAACATTGACTTTGATGTTGCTGCTTCAATGTTTATCAACAACAATAATACTGATATAAAAATCACGAGATTTTCCATTGCAAGTGTAGACACGATGTCATCAATTAAGGTTATATTATTTTCGTTACTATTTATAAGAGTTTCGTTATATATATATATATTCTTGTTGTCGGCTATATATTAATCGTCTAATTAATTCTCTGATGTCAGCAACATATATAAATCAGTATTTTCGGAGCTGGTGAGGATGAGAGGGTAGTTACATTAAATATATGAAAAATTGCATAAAAAAGTCTCCATCTGATTATATTTTTCTTACAAATTCTCATTTTATTGTAATTTTGTAAAAACTATCCCTCATGTTTATTTTTGTAATATCTTTCTCTTACTTATCTTTAATTTTGCACTATTTATATAAATTCGTGAAAATTAATGAAAATGTTAATTCAAACGTGCTTAGGGTGGACACTTTGGCAACGGAATCGGAGACCAAATCCAAACCGAACTTGAATCGAAACCGGATGATCGTGAGCTGCAAGTAACAGTTTCGGTTCTGGTTCTTAAAATGGAGTACTGGGGAGTCCGGTCTGGTCTGATTTTGAACTGGCTCGGTCCGGATCTAGACCCCATGCACACACCTACACATGTTAACCCAAACGTCCAACACTTTAGTAATATTTATGCTAATTTCTACAGATTTGAACATGAGTGAAAGAGAGTTTTTGCAATTTTTTCAGAAAATATGCTCAGAGATCCGGAAGAAACGATCCCTAATTTCCTATAATATTTCAAGAATCAAAGCATGATTGATGTGAAACTATTGGGTCCCATTAGCTAAATAATTTATAGGAATTTCATTAAACATATAGTACTCTTGGTTGTTGACCAACTTTGGTTTATAAAACATAAGATTAATTTATAAATAAAAAATCCGTATCTCTAATATTATACAAAAAGAATATAAAATTTAATTTGCACACGTAATTAACGACGAGTACATATATGCAAGAATCGTATTTAAAAAGATTAAGTGTAGTTTTCTGTTTGTGCAATGTTCAAAAATTAAGAATTCTTCTGTCAATAATTCATTTAAATATTATGAGTGGGATTTAGGTGAAAAGCTCCTCATATGAAAATATTAAGAACTAATATGGACATTAATTTTACATTGAACTTTTAAACAAGTAAAGATTATATATCTTACATCTTTACATTATTTAAATAGTGAGTTTACAACGGACGAAATTAAGTCTTACGTGTATTTTGAGAGTATTATGGTATCGATCATTTTTCTAATTAGAAAACTTTAGAATAATAAAACTGAAACTAATGTAACTCTCTTTGAAATCAGGAATTTGGTGATTGTGTACCGTTTCACTCTTGTAAATTTTTTCTCCTATATCGGTAGATGTAGCCAGCAATTTGTTGGCAAACATGTAAGTTTTTAAGTATTTTATTTTACTACTTTATTTCGATTGTTTGTCATTTATTTTAGTACCCAGTCTTTCTCGCTATAAAATCTACCTGTTTTTTATTTCAGTACCCAGTCTTTCTCGTTATAACATATACCATTAAGATCAACTGCGTACTATCGAGTTTCCATAACGAGGGTGAATCCATGAGGGCCGTGGTAGACCGGTTGACACCCAACGACATAAAGCAACCCAAAGTTTAATTACTAAAACGAAAATGTTTGCAAATCGAAAAAATAAACATGAAACTAAACAACAGAAAATTCTCTCTCAATCAAATATTACAAGATTATCGATTCTTATCAGTGTTCTAGAAAACGCTAAGCTTTAGTTGGGCGAAGAGGCAGAGCCGGCCTTCCGGTAAAGCAAAAGAGGCCCTTGTTTTAGGCTCGAAAAAGCCCTTACACCTATAAAAAATAATTAGCCCCAATTCAAAACCTGTAAGGCCCAATTTTATTTCCTTATCCTATTTGACTTCTTATGCGCATTTGTGATGATGCGGCCCTATTTTCTCCCATGTGCGAGCCACGATTCCATTCTCTAAATTCAAATCAATTGATTTTAGCTCTCACTCTAGATGGAAGATGAATAGTCAACGGAGTCGTCTCAAATTCTTCATTCAAACGTTCAAAAATCAATTGAATTGTAATTGTGCATCTCTTTATTCTATAAATTCACCAATCCGATTGTGGATTCAAAAAGTTCTTATTCTACTTAAGCCTACGTACTCATTTAAAATTTTACGTAGTTCTACAAAAGTATTGAGGGCTACAAAAATTTTATTATTAACAAAAACAAAATGGGCACATATTAAAAATAAACACGACTAAAATGTCGGTCTCAAATAAATATCATCACTAAGACGATATGTCGAGGGCTACTAATCCCATTGGTACCCTTGAATTTCGGCCGTGTTGATCGTGAGATTGAAAAGTTGTTTCACATTATAAGGGGAAATAATAGTTTGATCACCAACCCACGTGAGATTAGCCAGTTGAGTGTTCATAGCTTGAGTTGTATGCGCTGCATCGAAGAAAACGAACGCGCTCGGGTTGGTGCACAGAAAGTACACACTCGTCAATCCACAAAACTCTCCGTTAATTTTTCCTCCATATCCGCAACACGCTATCTCGTTCTCAACGAACCCTAAATCAATCGTTGAGCACGCAACAACGCATAAAAAGTTAATAAACGATAAAATTTGTACTCGACTATATTCGCTACCGGTTACTAACAAGAAAAACATACCATATTTTGTAGAATTGGTGATTCGAACTAGTAGTTGATTGTAATAATCGAACACTCCATATTTGATGTCTTGGTAACGTTCGGAGTTTGTCAAGTTTTGGAACATGTTCCTCAAAGCAATGTTGTGTAATCGAGCAATGGCGTTGGCATTTTCGTAGCATTCGTCGATGAGTCCCATGCTATACTTCATCGTAGGGAGGCATCCCAACGGTCCAACGTCTTGAAATGCAAACTTTCTTCCTCCTGTCTCGTATATGTCCTGCTCCCACACATATTTAATTATCGTTAATTGAATAACAACTGATGCAGCGTACGTGGTTGGCTTACTTAATTGTGACTTATCTAATTTTTTCAATTGTGACCGTAACAACTTGGTATCAGAGCAAACGTTATGGGTCGAAAGGCATCACATGTAGCTTTGGAATGCACTATCCAGTCTCATCCAAACATGGTAATTCTCGGAGAGGAAATGGTTGCAACAAAGCTGACTCTATTTGACTTGGCAGCACAAATCTATGATACCGTTCAAGCCAGAACAGATTCTGATTCGCTTTATGACGTCTATGATCCAGGAATTTGACGCTTCCGGTCAAGCGACATTTGGAAGGGGGGAGTAATGTTAGGAGTCTTAAACTTATTAGTTATTTAATTACTAGTTGGGTATTATCTAGTAGAGTTTGGATTAGTTTGGATTGGTTAAGGGTTTGTCCTTATCCTATCATTAGTTGGATTGTTACAGCATGCTCTGTATATACATGTCTTGTTTTCGAAATAAGATCATGAATTGAATTAAAGTATATAGTTGCAAGTATCAAGAGGTAGGAGCTCTCTCTAAACAAGCCCGAGGTAGGAGCTCTCTCTTAACGAGCCCGATTGTTCAATCATTACTATCGTCCCGTAAGCCAATCAACAACTACAACAGACCCATAACGAGATCCAGAGTCGGGACCGTAACAGCTACTTCTTACTTCCTTTTTAACACTTTCATGATTTCATTATTGAAATTACAAGATTTACACAATTTTACTGCTCATTTTCGATTAATTTGTTTTAATTGTATGTTTAATTTGTTTTTAGTATTTCAATATTTTCGATCTCATGTTTTAACTTGTACGATTTCATGATCTACAAAAAAAATTCATATTTTTACTTTTGCGATTACATCACTTTTACAAATTTTTCATGATGCAAATTTTATTTTTCATGAACATAATTTTCGTTTATTTAATTGTACATTTCATTTTCACACTAGTACATTTCTTTTAACACGTTTTATTTCTTTAGTTAGCTACTTGTTTTCATCGGAACCCACTTACGTGAAAATGAAACTCGTTTCAAAATTGTTATTGAAAATTAAACACGACTAAAAATGAAACACATAATAAACTAATTTCACGGGTTGTATCATTTTTCATGAACCTAATTTTTGTTTATTCAATTGTACATTTCATTTTCACACGAGTCCATTTATGTTAACACTTTTTATTTCTTTAGTTAGCTACTTATTTTCATCGGAACCCACTTACGTGAAAATAAAACTCGTTTCAAAATTGTTATTGAAAATTAAACACGACTAATGAAAATGAAACACATAATAAACTAATTTCATGAGTTGTAACAAGAAATAAAAAATCATGAAAAATAAACTAATTTCATATTTTAAAAAAATGGACAATGACAGTAATGAGTCTAAGTTTCTAAAACAAAAATCAAATACAACAAATTGAAAAGAAAAAACAAAAAATAGAGACATATATTTTAAATGGGTAATCAAGAAAACATAAACAAATCCCCGTATGTATATGATTTTGTGAAACTTAATAGGGTTTCCATTTATTTTCACATGTTAGTTTTACTTTAATACTCTTTCAATCATTTATTTGATTAATTGTTAATGAAATTTGTCTATTTATGAAGACTATTGATTGTATCCATCCTATAGATGGTATAAGTTCTTATGTTCATTTGTAAATCATGGTTTTCACTTCATTTCATCCCATACGGGGATATATTCGGCTACAAACGGCTGTCTGAACGTTCTGCAACCGTTGGATCGGTGCAGATCTTCAGATACGCATTGTCTCAGCGTGCGACACGTGGCATGGTCCATCATGTTCTACAGCTTTGCAGTACATGCTCTGCATGGTTCTACAACATTGCACTACACGTTAACAGGGTTCTTTAATTTTGAACAGGTTCATCATGCTGTACAACTTTGCACTACACATTCTACAACGTTTATTACGTGTTCTACAGTTTGGACGTTTTGACATTTTCAAACAACAACGTACGCACCTGTATGCCTTGTTTTATCCCATGGATTACGTGCTCTGCGAAATCTTGCATCTGTTGATCAGTGGCATTCTCGTAATCTTGCATCTGGTAATCGACACCTCCCACACTCATCATGTAAACTGCTTCTTCAAGATTAGTATATCCCACTGTTAAATTCTTGTATACCCTCAATTGCTCCTCCAAATTCATCTGAAGGATATTGTATTAGTTACTAATCATTATTGCAAAATAAAAGCATTAATCAATCAATCAATCAATTAAGTACCGAACTTTCATTGGAATAAACACCCCCTCCCGCCGAAGCAAAGTTGTAACCGTAGGTTCCATCTGCTGTTGGATCTAGTGCCGGCGGAATCAGTGGCATGCCCGAATATTTAGCTGCTTGTCATGTCGTAATAAGCATGAGATCGATGGTTTTCATATAAATATGGTTATAGATATATATAGGATCGTGATCTGGTGCAAACCTGTGTGAATCACCTCGTTTGTACCTGATCGTTGCTCTGTATATATATAACAAATGAGAATTTACTACTAACCGATGAAATCGGGAACAAGCAAGCCGTCGGAGCACCTCCCCGTGGCGGTGTAGAGGGCCATTCCGTAGGGGTGGTGGTTGGCCGGAATGTACTTGGTCGGAGTGTAGTACTGGTTGTTTCCGGCGTCGAAGAG